>JAWXYG010000009.1:5002500-6252500 GCA_034222035.1 Acacia crassicarpa | reverse complement strand
TCATTAACCTTGAGAACTCAAATAATTTTCTTTCTTGAGGTTACCATTTCTAGTTTAGATGCTGTGATACAGTGTAGGGTAGAGAAAGGAAAAATGGGGGTTGAAATGGGCAGATTGCTTACCTTTGGAGTGGCACATGATGCTTCTATTTTCATGTTCATTTTGTTTTTCAACCTCTTTTATCAGCTTCTTAATGAATTAATTCCTGCACATTTATTTTAAAACTCCAGGTATTTAAATTTGGTACTAAAGAAGGGAAGCCAGCTGATTATGCTTTAAGGGAGCACTCGTACATTCTGCAGCCTGTGACTGGCCAAGCAAAATACTCCAAATTGCAACCAAACAAAGTTGCTGAAAGCAATGAACCTTTACATAAGGCCGTGGTTAATTTGGATGATGTTACAATCTGCTTGTCTAAGGTTCATTCTGTGAATCTTTTTTCGGTTGTCTTGTTTGTCAGGGATTTTCCTTTTTCTCCCCTGATCTAAACACTCTATCATTTTTATATTTGCAGGATGGATACGGGGATATGTTGAAGTTAGCAGACAACTTTGCTGCTTTCAACCAGCGCCTAAAATACGCTCATTATCGTCCAAGAGTTGCGGTTAAAAGTGATCCAAGATCTTGGTGGAACTATGCTTATAAAGCTGTCTCCGAGCAGATGAAGAAAGCAAGGTATTTATACTAGTTCAGCGGGCCCTGGTTTGGACTATTGTGGCTGTTTATTTTTGAAAGGCCATAATTTTATTTCAGTTATCACAAAGATTATTGTTTTCTTATTTGGCAGTGGAAAGATGTCATGGGACCAGGTTCTGAGATATGCAAGACTAAGGAAGAGATACATCTCTCTATATGCTTCACTGCTTAAATCTGACCCCACTCAGGTGACTATTAGTGACAACAAAGAAATTGAAGAACTGGATCGTGAACTCAATATCGAACTTATATTGCAATGGAGGTATTTTTCTTTATTTTTAATTTTGTTATTTTTTAAGATTTCACATGTTCTGTTGACATTTGATAGTCATGATTTATTTTTATTTTTTTTGTGATGCTCATCATTAGTTAGTTATGTTAATTCAATTATAGCATGATTGATTGAGTTTGTGTTTTCAGACTGGAGTCATATGCCGCACATCCGTTCTGGCATTAATCAAAGACATCAATTTTTCACAAAGACAATTTGAGAATACCTCTCATAGATTTAATCTATATTGATATTTAAAATATGGCAATTAGTTAGATTTAGAATTCTCTGGTTCAATTTCCGTCCTTGAATTATTTTTCTTTTTCATGGTATTGCAGAATGTTGGCTCATAAATTTGTGGAGCAATCAGCGGAATCAGCTCGTAATGCGAGGAAGCAGAAGGCGGGGAAATCTTGGTGGTCATTTGGATGGTAAATCTTTTTAATTTAAAAACTTTCTTGTCCCATTGTTAATCAGTTAAAATGGATTTAATTTTAATCTTGATAGTGTTACTCTCTTATTACTATGGAACCAGGAACAGTCAGTCTCCTAGAGAGCAAAATGAGGCATTTCATTTCAGTGAGGAAGACTGGAACCGGTTAAATAAAATAATTGGGTATAAGGAAGGTGATGATGGGCTATCAGTTATAAGTAACAAGGTGGATGCTCTTAATACTTTCTTAATAATTCACATGAAACATAATGCTTCAAAGCTTACTGGGGAAGCCAAAGAGCTTGTTGCTGAATTATCAAGTGAAGATCTCAGGTGCTCCATAAAGCTATATCCAGAAACGAAGGTA
The DNA here is from genome assembly GCA_034222035.1 of Acacia crassicarpa. NCBI lineage: Eukaryota > Viridiplantae > Streptophyta > Magnoliopsida > Fabales > Fabaceae > Acacia > Acacia crassicarpa. The sequence goes on along the minus strand of JAWXYG010000009.1, from coordinate 6,250,733 downwards.
TTTGATATGAAGTTGGGTTCATATAAGCTATCATCGCCAAAGGGTCTACTTGCAGAGGTTTGACTTTTCCTCATGGAGTTGAGTGTTGGAGAACCAGACGTGTCTTAACTGGTTAATTGACTCTTGTTCCATGCCTTTGCAGAGTGCAGCTTCAGATGACTCATTAGTTGGTGTTTTCTGTTATAAACCTTTTGATGAGAAAGTGGATTGGAGCATGGTTGCCAAAGTTTCTCCATGTTACATGACTGTATGCTGCATTGCTGTCACTAAATTTTTCCTTTCTTCATTCGTCCTTCTACTTTGGAGTTCTATTTATTTGTTTTACTTGTATACCCTATCTGGACAGTATTTGAAGGAAAGCATTGATCAAGTTCTGAATTTCTTTGAAAGTAACAATGCTGTAAGTCAGATGATAGCGCGGGAAACTGCAGCTGCTGTGCAGGTATTACCTATCCCTCTGCTATTTAGCCATGTTTGGTAAATGGAATCTTTTGTAAGGGACTAGGAAAGGGAGTGGGAGAGATAACAAAACGGAGAGGGCTGTACTTAGTTGGGGTACAAATGTTGTTTGGTGAAAAGATGGAAAAGGAAGGAGTAAAAGTGAAAAATGACACATATCCTTGTGGAAAATACCCAAACCTTATGCCTCTCCCTTTATATGGTTTGACTTCTTAAACTTTACTGGTTGAAAGTTTAAAATGTAAAGAATCATTCATGCAAAGGGAAATCATATATATATATATTTTTTGTCAAAAAAGAAAATTACATCAAAATATTGATGTTAATAGAAATTACTTATTTTAACTATTGAGGATGTATTATAAGATTTTAAAAGCATGACTATTCGATAAGATGCAAGTTAGAAGTGATTCAGAGGTTAAAGTAGGAGATCAAGCCATACCACAAGCGATGAGGTTCATATATTTGGCATCAATTATACAAAATGATGGTGACATTGATGGGGTCATGGGGATATTACACATAGAATACAAACTGTTAAAATTTAATTTCAAGTTTATAAGCAAATAAAAAAAAGTAATAGTAAAAAGTCTAAAATCATATAATATAAATTACGAGGGTAAAATAGGTACTAAAATTTTGGTTCCCGGGGCTTTTTCTCAACCATTTGGGAGGAATTCTCTCTCTTGTATATGGGGAATGCAAGTTGGCTAAGGAAAGCTTGTAGACTCATACCAAACATAAGAAAATCTTCTTCTCTCTCCTATTCCCTTTTTTTGCTTCCCTTTTCCTCATTAAAACACAGGCATAATATTAAAGAAGGAAAGTTGTTTGGGAAAGGGGAAAAAATCCTCTTCAAGGTAAATTTTGCCTGAGCTTATGGGCATGATAAAAAAAGATGGAGGACGATGATATGTGCAAGAGATATTATTGTGTGTTTTGTGAAGGTCAGCTGCTTCATTTTATTTTTAAAATTTCATATCCCATTAGATTTGCCATTCTTTGATGGTAAAAAAAAAAAGGTTTTCAGTTGTTTTATAGTTGAATGGTTGTTGTTTTAAAGCAGAGTGCTTATGGTTAAAAGAAGATATTTTCTTATTTATATAGAAACTGCTATAATCGACATAATTCTCAGGGCTTCTTTCATTGTTTATAGATGACGATTGATGAAGTAAAGCGCACTGCTCAGCAGCAAATGAACAGAGCATTGAAGGACCATGCTAGGTTAGTACCTACGAAATATTTTGTTATTATCTGTCCGACAGGTTAAGGTGTATGGTGCTCAGTACAAAAAATTTCCCTGCAGAATGTTAAGGCTGATACCTGTAAAGCTATTACCCTATTAGGATTTTAGAGTCAAAGTTAATAGGGTTAAGGTGCAATTTGATGAGATACTGATTATGGTACTGCTGAGAAGGTTATATGAGAATCTAAGTTGAGAAAAATAAAGATGATATTAAGCTGTAAAATTACTCTGATCTAAAGAGGAAGCAAGAATCTTATTAACTCTTTAATAATAGCCTCTTTGAGATAGAGTGTAAGTAAGAATCTTGCCTCTTATCTAAATCAACCCACATCCTTAATAGAAAGATAAGCCAGAATCTGTAACCCATCAGACTATTAAAGGCCAAGGAGAATCTTCCATACCAATTTATTCTTTGAAATATTCCATGCTTTATTGATAAGGCACTAGGCCTATTTATAATAGTTTACAAAGAGAAAGACTCTATCTAAAATATAAATACAAATTCTAAAATATATCCAAATATAATATTTAGATAACTAATAATTCTAGATTCTAACAACTAAATCTATTTAGTGAGATATTCCACTCATTTCCTAATTTCCTAAAGATAATAATAAAAACAAATCAGTTAATTAATTCTTAAATAAAGTAAAAAATATCTAAAATTATATTAATAAATATTTATTCCTAAAATCTCTAACTTTCTGCAACTTCCATTATCTCACGCTAATACGGTACTCTATTACAATTTTACCAACAAAGTTTGTTTTCTTAGGAGTGTTTGGCACAAACAAGTTTTGGAAGGGGCAAAAATCCCACTACACAATTTAAAATGGTGCAAATTCACCAAGGCTGTTAGATTTCATCAAACATTGGCCTTGGTGAATTTGCACCATTTTAAATTGTATGGTGGGATTTTTGCCCCTTCCAAAACTTGTTTGTGCTAGACACTCATAGGAAAAAACTTTATTGGTAAAATTGCACCTCAACCCAAGTTAATATTGTCATCAAAACAGGCATCTATCTCAGTCTCTTATACGATAGTGAAGAAATAAATGTTGAAAACTATTATGGATTCATCATCAATCCATCATTCGTCAATCTGTATTACAAAATATAAAAATATTCCATATTTTTTTATTGTAATCTGTGCCCATATAGAATGCATGCCAATATGGTGACAGCAATTGTCTGACTTGTTTAGTGAAATTTACTAATATGAGCTACCCCTCATCTATTAGGTTTTCATTGGACTTGGATATTGCAGCACCAAAGATTATGATTCCTACTGATTTTCGTCCTGACAATACCCATGTCACAAAACTTCTGCTGGACCTTGGGAACTTGGTGATTCGTACACAGGTTTGTATTGTTAATTTTTCTGGGCAGTGTCTTAATCTGAACCATTTATCAGATGTTCCAACGTGAAACGATGCAGGATGACTGTCAACAGGGGTCAGATGAGAAGAATATGTACTTGCAGTTTGATTTGGTTTTAAGTGATGTATCAGCATTTTTGTTTGATGGTGACCATCACTGGGGACAACTTCCACTAAATAAGTCAGTCGACGATACCAATTGTCGTTTTTTTCAAATTATTGACAGGTGTGGGGTCATCTTACATCTTCAACAGGTAAAATTCTTGATATTTCGAAGTCTTTAGCTATTTTTGTCTCTTGAGATATCCTTTTTTTAGTTTAAAATCTAGTTAGTCAAAATGGTGATAAAGATGGGAAACTCCCAATACTAGTGGTTAGTGTAGCTTTGGCATGCCTAGAATCAAGAGAAGCAGATAGAGGTCTAAATTAGTGGACTACCTTTAAGGGCTTTTGGTCTTCAAAGGAGGCCACTCAAGTAACCTTTGAGTACCAGGTCCCAGGAAAGGTCATCAAGAGGAACTACCAGTTGAATGGAGATTCAAACCCTCACATTTGAAGATGCAAAGCATAGTTGAGTGTTTTTAACTAGTTGAGCCTGTAGAGGGAAGAAATGGAGTATGATGAAAGAAGAGGATGAGTTAATTTTTTTTAATAAATGAATAAGAAGCAATGAATTGACAAATCATGGTGTTAAGATAATAAAAGTTTCCATTCTCTTTGTATGCCTGTCCAAGTAAGCCCATACAATGATCTCGTTCTATATTAGAGATTGAGGATGAAACCAATTCTAATAATGCAAGCAGTTTATATGGTCAAATTCACCAAATAAGGGTTTTGAAATACACTGCTATATAAATTTTTTCCTCCCTCATCACATGTCTAATCTTCTGGTATTGATTGAAAGAAACTGATAAGCATTAGCCAAACATGCCTAATATCTTATCAAAGTTTCTTAACTTTCTGATTTGTTTCTCACTATGATCAGATTCGGTTGGAAACTCCATATTATCCTTCAACATGTCTTGCTGTACGGCTGCCCTCATTAGGCTTTCACTTTTCTCCCGCTCGTTATCATCGACTGATGCAGGTGATAAAGATCTTTGAGGGGGATGATGATGAGAGCTCAAAGTTCCTTCGCCCTTGGGATCAGGCTGACCTTGAGGGGTGGTTGTCTCTTCTTACTTGGAAGGTAATGCTCTGTTTCAACTGGTTTTTACTTTTGTCTCCCTTGTGGCGCTGTCATTTGAGTTACAATACATGCTTATTCTGTGTTGAATGTAATAGGGTGTGGGAAGTAGGGAAGCTGTATGGCAATTGCGGTACTTCTCCTTAGTTGGGCCTTTTATTTATGTGCTTGAAAGCCCTGACTCTAAATCTTACAAGCAGTATACCAGGTGCATTTCCATCTTTTACTGTTCTATTTTAAGGTAATATGTTAAAATTGGCTTAGATGAGATGTTAAACAAACTTATAATAATTAATTAATTATACAAAGAAAATAAATCCTCTGTAGAGTTCTTTACACAGTCTATTTTGTTTATATATTTAACTGTCTTTAACTCAGTTTTCCAGAGAAAAGCGCACATAATCTACAAGAGGGATCAAGTAACTAGTCCTTTGGTAAATGAATACCATAGGATAATAAGATTTGTAGGAAGCTTTTCTTTAAAACTTATACCAAGATGGTAAATTTGATTTGTGCCAAAAAAAAAAGCTGTAAATTCAATTCCTCAATGGTGTTTCATGGGAAATATGAAAGTATTCCTGTATCAAACAGATTGGTGCTTATTGTGTCTTTTTTAATATTACTTCCTGATATTTTTATTTATTTTTTATTTATTTTCCTTGAACATAAGAGCCTGTTTGCTTTATCCCAAATCTTTCTTAGTTTTCTATTTTTGTAAATTACTGAGATATGGTCAAGCGACTGATTAGTGGGTTGATGTTTTCTCATTTTATTTTCTATACAAACTTTTTTAGACTGTAAGCATATGATTATTAGGTACGGTAGTTTGTGTGAGCTTTTCCTTGAAAGTCCATTCACAAATCCCACACCTGATGAGATCCAAAATCTTTAATAAAATATGAAATCATAATCTAATTTCACAAATTAATAAAGATTGAGGAAAATCTTCACTAGAATATGAGTGAGAATCTTAAACTAATGCAAGCAATAAAGCCTAAAGAGAACTGCCAAAAAGTAAATTACAATGAATCTCAGACTCTATTCTCTGCTTACCCTTACTAACTGCTCTCTTATTTATAAAATAAAAATAGACATAAAATAATCATAAATAAATTAGAAAATAATCCACCAACTTCTAACCAGTAACCAACATACTAACACTGACCCAATAATGAACAAATCCTAATTTATTTACAAATAATATCTCATTATTGTTTGCAATAAAAAATAAATTAACTACTAAGAATGATCCACTATCTCACCCACTTTCACACCATCCAATGATATACAGTTCTCTATCATGCGCACATGTGCCTGTACTTTCTTGGGGTGGGGCGAGGGTTAGGGGTACCAATGCTACAAGATTTGAGCATGCCATGTCTTTGAAGTAACTGTGTTTCTTTGAATGCTATTGGCATCTGGTCTCGTGTATGTTACTAATAATCTATCTGATTTGGCTTTCATAGCCTACGTGGGAAGCAGATTTATCAGGTTCCACCTGAGGATGTTGGTAATGCAGATCATGTTTTGGCTGTCTGTTATCCTAGACGGTCCAACAGTAAGGTGGTCTCTCTTAGTTGTTCATAATCAAGGCTGATTATTTCCTCTATTTGAGTCCACAAAGGTTTGAATTTCTCTTAATGTCAATTGCTAAATTCATGTAGGTTGTGGAGGACACGAATGCACTGATATTACGTTTTGAGTCTGAGGATTCAAGGAAAACCTGGCAAAGGCGCATACAAGGGGCTATTTATCATGCATCGGTTTGTTTACCTTGATAACTTGAATTTTATTTTGTTAGATTATTAATATTTTATCTCCATTCTTTAATTAGTTACACTATAGAAGGTCCAGATAGCTTATAACAGAATGTTGCCTCTGTTTAGGCTTTCCAAAGTTTTTTTGCCCTTTCTGTATCGTCTGTCAAATTTTCCTTTTAATTTTTAGTGAAAATCATGCTATTCATATTATAACCTTCAAATAGTTTTAACTTTTAATAGTGTGATTGTTGTCCTTTTGTAATCCTGAATGAAAGAGAAAACATAATAGAAGACAGAGATAGAGAAGAACAGAAAAGAATAGAGGGTAATTGTAACACCCCCAATTTCTAATAGTTATAATAACAAAAATTTTAAATGATTTTCATAAATAAAATTAATGAAATAAAAAAAACAACCTTGAGAAGTGTTACCGCCGCACTTGTACTGGGACAAGTGCAAGGCTACCTTATTACATTAATATAAATTCAAACTTAAATAAAAATGTTTTACTCAAGCGTAAAATAAAATAAGGAAAACTAGCTAGCATTCTCATTGTTCTTCCTCACTTCTCACTGCTAGCCCCAACAGCCCCAACTCGAGACCTGTTTCACTGAAAATCTGCTCCCTCGAAGGATCGTCGCAGCCCATGAACACAAACATTAGCAAAAGCTGGTAATTCTAATGAAAACACAATATATGGCTCAAATATATTAATAAAATCAAATATATAATCACATAGTGATTTAATCAAATAACAAATCCAAGATTCGTCATATATATATATATATACATACATATATTCACACTGAATCAAATATCATTCATTATTATTATTATTATTATTTAATTTCATTTGGATCCGGAAACCTACCAGTCCATTTAGTTTAGTGGGAAGAGAACCATGGTAGACCCGGAAACCTGCCAGTCTACCCTGTGACCCGGAAACCTGCCAGTCAAAATCATCAATTGGCCATAAACATATCTTCCTAGTGTGCACACCTCTTCCCAAAGTTGCCACTAGTGTCCCGGAAACCTGCCAGACATCACCTGGAGAAGAACGGATACTATCATTTTCACATCAAATAGATATCAAGGGCATAAAGCCCATAAGTTGTGTTCATTACTATGGGAGGTATCATCTCAAAGCTATTCTCCCACTGTTAAATTGTTTTAAAACACACACATAATAAACTCCTAAATTATCTTTATTATTTACTTACCTTATATATATATATATATTATATTATTTTAATTAAATATAAATATAAGGATATTTTAACCTAAAATCTATTGGTATCCTATCTTATTGCGGCAGGAGATATTATATAATTGTAAGCAATTGCATCCAATGCAACTCATGAAGGGGGGAAAAAAACGCACAAGCATGGAATTACCGCACGCAAGCCGAGGCAAACAATTGAATCCAATTCAATTTATGAAGGAAAAAAAAATGCACAGGCATGGAATTGACACACACGCAAGCCGAGACAAATAATAATATACATTATATATAAATATAATTCTATATCAAATAGCAATTGGTTTCTATAGCCTAGGGTACACAATTATCTATCATGATATAAATTAATCTAAAATTCATGGGGATTAGGGTTACTTATCAAAATTTACATAAGACTAACCTAAGACTCATGGGAATTAGAATTACTTGGTCTTCGTGTTTGCTAACCTCCTAGAAGAACGAGAGTATAGCGGCAGAGAAAAGTATCGGGTGTTTTCTAGGTTTAAGCGGCCAGACCTAAGTTTATAATTAGATCTAGGGTTTTGGGTTGGACCTTTTAATTATTCCTAATAAATGAATTAAAACAAATTATAGAGTTTTATTATTAGATATATTTTGAGTCCAATGATAAATTCAAAAATTGAAAATATAATTTGATCTAACTACTCCTAGATTCTTGGATCTAATCTTGACTAATCTAATATTACTATTTATAAAATAATATAATTATCACAGAAACAATACAACATTATTAATTTTTACTATATTATTATTATTATTATTATTTTAATCTACTGTTATTATTATTATTATTTTATTTCTATTATTAATCATTATTATTTTATTAGTATTATTTTAATCTATTATTATCATTACTATTTCTATTATTATTGTTAGGAAATAAATCAGTTTCAATATATTATAATTAATTAGTATCGCATATAATTAGGGATTATAGGAATTATGAGTGATTAGGGAATCCATCATCATAATGAGTCATTACTCTCTTATCTTCTCTCTTATGTATAAATATCCTATTTAGCATATGAATAAACACATTCATTTAAGAGTATATCTTCTCTTATTTTTTTCCCTGAATTCTACATGGTATCAGAGCGGTTAGTTCTTGGCCAATTTGAGTTTTTCGATGGCCACTATCACTGTGGCGTGAACCGTATTGTCGCATGAACAGTGATTGTGGCCAGACAGAGTGTATGTGTTGGTGAGGTTAATTTTCTATGAGGTTTTCACTTCCTTCAAGATTTTCAGTTTCTGGCGCAAGTTTCCAGTTTCCAACACGCTTGTGAATTTTTTGTGTGTGTTCGTGTCATCTCTGTTTCTGGTTTGGCACCTTAGCCGATGTCGGATCTTCTTTTCCGGTAGGCCGGTTTCGTGTTTGGAAGACTGCATTTGGCGATTGAGCTTCGTTGTTTTGCTAGGTTTTGGTGTTTTGCACTCCCCCTTTTTTGGTTCTATCCGCTGGTTCGTGAACAATGACATTACTCGTCACTCTTCACAGGGGGAGAGAGAAAGTGTGTACCTCGTTGTATGGTTGTCATTTGGTTGTTATGACCATTTTCTAGTCGTGCTTCATTCTCCAACGTCGAGCCTTCATTCCCGGTATGTATAGGCCGGATCTTTGCTTCGAAGGTTGCGTTGTGAGACTAGGTTTATACTATTTCAGCACAGTCGGCATTTCGTTTCGTGCACGTTCACTTGTCTCTAATGGCTGGGTTCTTCGTTTGTTCGTTTTCCAGCACGTTCGTGAAGTGTTCTTTTGTCTTGAATGTTGTACTTGTGGTTGGGTAATTTCATTGGCATTTGCTATATTTTGCTTCACCTATGGTGAGGTGTTTGTCTCAGGTGAGACAGTTTGGTGGTCCTTGTGTGACCCGTTCGTTGCTTTGTCTCCGGTGAGGTGTTTGGCTATTATTTGCCGTTTGGAGTTTTCTGATTGGTCCCTAGTGAGACCGTTTGATGTTCGTCCCTGGTGAGACGTTCATTGTTGCTTGTCTCTAGTGAGACGTCTGGAAGATTTTTGTTTGGTCTCTCATGAGATGTTTGGAGTATTGCTGGTCCCTTGTGAAACCATTTGGTTGAGCTCTTGGTAAAGTTGTTGGAGCGTTTCTCTTTAATTAGTGGCTTCTCAAATTCAAGCTGCTTACAGCTTGAGGGGGAGTGGTGTGAGAATTTTGTGATTTGTTACCCAAAGTTTTTTAAATTTGAGTTGACTATCTTTGTAACAAGTTGAGCATGATAAACATCCATGCTCTAACTTGAGGGGGAGTGTTAGGAAATAAATCAGTTTCAATATATTATAATTAATTAGTATCGCATATAATTAGGGATTATAGGAATTATGAGTGATTAGGGAATCCATCATCATAATGAGTCATTACTCTCTTGTCTTCTCTCTTATGTATAAATACCCTATTAAGCATATGAATAAACATATTCATTTAAGAGTATATTTTCTCTATCTTTTTCTCCCTGAATTCTACAATTATTATTATTATTAATAAAAATCCGGGGTATTACAGTAACAGAAGAGGGTTTCAAGAGAAAGAGAGAGAATCAAGAGAGAAATAGTTGAGAGACAGTTTTTCTGAATAGTGCGTACTGAATATTCATTCATCAGTGATCAGGATTGTACAATGAGATAGGGTCCTCCTAAATATGGAATAGAAAACTTAACTACCACGCTGTGATCTAAAGATAACAGCTACCTGTATAAATAATCTAAGGGCTATTAAGTATCCATCCTACCTCCCCTTTGTACTTAATTATGATTACACAACAGTTATGTGAGGCTCTAAGTTTTTGTCTTTGCATATAGTCTTGCATCCTCTTGGTCAAAGAAGTTATATCTATCTTTCTGGTCTTTCTGTGTGTGTGTGTGTTTTCCTCTTTTTTATTATTATTTTTCTAATTTTTGAAAATAAGATAAGAAGTTTATTGGAAATCTACAACTAGCTAGAGGATAAGAAACTCTCAATCCAGGAAATGCTAGGCCCAAAAGCTGTGTCTAAATCCCTAAAAAAGGACTGCAAAGAGTCTTGTTCGACCTCTTTCCATGTCATATAAGGAGTTCTTTTTGGAAAGATCATTGACCATATGCTAGGAAAAAACCAAATAGACCATTTTATTGCTGAAGGCAATTGAAGGTGATGTGCCCATGAGGATCTGTTCTCTCCTATCCAATCAAACCACGGAATCCGACAACCAGTTAATGAAGGCTGTTTTTGCACCATAGGACATTAGGAATATTTTGTTCTCCATATTATTTGAGAGTAGACTCTATAGTGAAGGCTGTTTTTGCGGTGTTACAAATGAAGCTCGCACGGTGAAATTATTTTGTTTTTTTAAGTGATAAAATATGATTTAATTGAGCTTGGCTTATTAATTAGAATTTATTTAAGCAGGATTCTGCTCCTATTGCTGGTCTATCAGACTCCTCTTCAGATACTGATGACAAGGAATTAGAACATGATGACCATGGTGTGACTGAAATATCAATTGCTGAGAGATTATTTGTAACAGGAATTCTTGATGAATTGAAAGTTTGCTTCAGTTATAGTTGTCAGGTTAGCCTATTGGTTTCAGCATGGTTGTTTTGTTCTTGATTTTTTTTTTCTGTACATTTTAAACCGTGGTTCTTCCTCCTGTAGCCTGAACAGAGCTTAATGAAGGTTCTTTTAACTGAAGAGAAGCGTTTATTTGAATTTCGTGCAGTAGGCGGTCAGGTAAGATAACTGGATTTCTTAAAACTTTTTTCTAAAACTTAGATTCCATGATGTTTGTCCATTTTGAGATTTTTTTTTTGGTTGCTTTTTGTAAAAACAGGTGGAGCTCTCTATTAGAGGGAATGACATTTTCATTGGTACAATCTTGAAATCTTTGGAAATAGAGGATTTAGTTTGCTGCAGTGAAATATCTGGCCCTTGTTATTTGGCAAGATCATTCATCGGGACTGCAGATGATGATCTAACTCCTGCTGAAACTGATGATAAGTTTTATGAGGCTCCTGATACTTTGGCCGATGTTGAACAATCCCCTCGATTCACACCTGACAGCTTGTCAAGTTCCCAAAGTCAGATCCCGTCTAGATATTCATCATCAAAATGCCCAAGGTTTACAAGCATTGCTGGTCTGCTACCTAGTGAAGCTCGAACTACTGGAACCAGGGAAATTGAACCTGGTGACACATTGGAGAGTTTTATAAAAGCACAGATTATTATCTATGATCAGAACTCTCCCAGATACAATAATATAGATAAGCAGGTGTGTTATGTGATTTAATTAGTTCCCAATAATGCAGTGGTTTTCTGACAGAATACCATAACACTTCATTTCAGGTAAGAGTGACTTTGGCTACCTTGACCTTTTTTTGCCGTAGACCAACAATCCTGGCCATTATGGATTTTATGAATTCCATCAACATTGATGATGAAAGTCTTTCCACTAAAAGTTCCAAAACAGCTATCATGAAACAGAATGAATCAAGAGATGTAGATGATTTGCATTTAACTACCACTGAGGAACCGGCTATTAAGGGTTTGCTTGGAAAGGGAAAATTCAGGACTATGTTCAATCTGACACTGAAGATGGACCAGGCTCAGATCCATTTAATAAACGAAAGTCAAACCAAACTTGCTAGTTTGTCACAGGAGAATTTGCTTACAGATATCAAGGTGTTCCCTTCTTCCTTTAGTATCAGAGCTGCTCTGGGGAATCTAAGAATAAGCGATGACAGTCTATCTAGTGGTCATCTATATTACTGGGCTTGCGATATGAGAAACCCTGGTGGCAGTTCTTTTGTGGAGGTACTCTCTCTTTTACGCACTGCTTGTCAATGTGTGCCCCTTGTGTTGGCAGTTCTCTTGTCACGTAAGAAAATAGATGAGTGGTTTTGGATCTTTGATAGGGATGCAGATTTTATTTAGCCCTACAGTAGATGCTCAAGGAAGGCAAATGAAGTAGAGAGGGCTAAAACTACTAGTCAATAAGCTTATTCTAAGGTTTTTCCTGTAAAGGTAAAAAAGTGAAGGGTAAGTAGAGTTTCAGAATGGGCAATGTTGGAACAATTGAGGGTACCTTTTTGTTGTGCACAAGCTCCATTCCTACTTTTTTTGGGGGGGGGGGGGGTGGTGATCTTTTTGTAAAGGAAATGTTTGGTTATAAGAGATTTGGTTTCCCAAAAAAGGCAGAAGCGCTGCATTTGTGTGCTGTGATATGTTGTGTTGTTTTCCATTTGTATCTTTGTGACTACCACTGTTGTGCGGGGTGTACTAGGGAAACGGTTTTTTTGGCTTGAATCAGTAATTAAGCATGTAAAACTGATTCAGTTTCTTTTGCTCATTAATAGGTAAACTCAACTTTCTGTATTTGAATCACTGCTTTGTTGTTATTGTCATGTTATTTTGGAAGAAGACTTGCAGGCTTTTATTAGTTTGCTTTTAGGTTTGATTTTGAAATATTTGCAATAGTTCATAAAGCATGTGATGCTGTCTTTTGATATAGTAACATGATTAATAAATGTTTGTGGTCTTTCAGTTGGAGTTCACATCCTTTTGCAAAGATGATGAAGATTATGAAGGTTATGATTATAGCCTTTTTGGGGAGCTTTCAGAAGTGCGCATTGTTTATTTGAATCGATTTGTACAGGAGGTAATTTGCTGCTTAATCAAGCTTCATGAACTCGATAATTTAAAGTTTTTTGATTATCTAAATTGTGTCCAGGTTGTTGGTTATTTTATGGGTCTTGTTCCAAATAGTCCAAAAGGCGTGGTGAAATTAACAGATCAAGCGACTAATTCAGAGAAGTGGTTTCAAGCAAGTGAAATTGAAGGATCACCAGCTATGAAGTTGGATCTTTCTCTTAAGAAGCCTATAATATTAATGCCTCGGAAAACAGACAGCCTTGAGTAAGTTGAAAGTTCATTTCCCCCCTTAGATACAAGTTTCTCATTCATGTGTTGCATTTCAACAACATGATGTGATGAGTATTTCATGTGGAAGAGTCATTGAATTCAATAGCATATGCTCTTGAACAAAAGGTCTAGTGTGTTTTTTTCACTTGTTTAACATCAGCGTGTTTCTATTGTTATTATACAGCTTCTTGAGGCTTGACATAGTTCATATTACTGTCAAGAACACCTTTGAATGGATAGGTGGAGGTAAAAATGAAATGCATTCAATACACTTGGAAACTATGATGGTCCAGGTAAGATTGGTTACTTGTACTTAGTTTATTTAGAGAGATCATGAACTTGGCTTAAAAAGGATATTCTCTTATGCAATCCACTTCTGTATTTTTAATAAGACTCCATGGTGTATTGTAGGTTGAAGACATTAATTTAAATGTTGGAATTGGAGAAGAGTTAGGTGAAAGCATAATCCAGGATGTGAGTGGGCTATCTGTGCTAATTCGTAGGTCACTTCGTGACTTGTTACATCAATTGCCAAGTATCGAAGCGATTATTAAGGTATGGCTCTGCATTTGCAGTTTGCATTGAGAATGCCCTAATAACTAAATGGCTAATGTTTTCCTCATTATTGTTGTCGTTTTACTAATTATTATAGTTAGTTTGGTTGTGTTAGGAAATATATTAATGTAAATATATTATCATTAATATCGTATACAATCAGGGATTATAGAGATTAGAGAATCAATCATCATAATGAGTCATTAACTCTCTTGTGTATAAATAACCCTATTACGTACATGAATAGACATACATTTGGGAATACATTACTCTCTCTCTATCTAGCTCTATATGGTATTAGAGCTCTAGGTTTCTGATCTTCCTTTCGGCGTTCAATTTCTAGTGTCGCCTGACAAAGAGCGAGCACTAATTTCGTTGACAGAGAGAGAGCGAGACAGTGTTGTCTGTTCTTGAAGCCTTTTGTTGACATGCGCCGCCCAGAAAGGTTCCCTATTGTCTGATCGGCCAAACCCAAGTAGTTTGATCCAGTTCTGGATGCGCATGATCCATGTGCCTTGCAGGCAGTGACATCATCTGACGCATGTGAGCGCGTCGCAACTCTGTTCAGGCTGTAGTTTTGTTCTCTGGCATCGCCTTCCCTGTTTTGGACAACCGTGGTGTTTTCAGGTTCATTCACATGGTTTGGTGATTGGGTCAGCTCATTCAGCATTGTTTTGAGTTCCTTTGGCTATTGGTTTATGGTCTGTGATGTTTCTTTGGTGGCCATTTGGTATTTTTTGGTGGTGGCTTCTTCGGCGTTGTTTGCCAAATTCTTGTTTCCTATTGACCCCAAAATCTTTGGTTGTGCCTGTTTTGTTTGTGATGTTTGCCCTACTGTTAGCAAACCTGATCCCAAGTTTCTTAAGTGTGTCTTCCTTGGGTATTCTAGGGTTTAGAAGGGTTTTTAGTGCTATTCTCCCACTCTTCGGCGTTATCTTGTGTCTATAGATGTCACTTTCCATGAGTCGACATCGTTCTTTCCTATCTCTACTCCATCTACATCCTTTAACACCATCGAAGGTCTTGATAATATATTGTTCTATGAGGTTCCGTTCCCACTAGTGCAAGCTTTTGTCCGGTACTTGCTAAACCACTTATCTATTATGCTTATCGAAAATTCCAGGGCAAGTAATGGAGTCGATCAAATTCATGACCCACTAGTCACTAGTGCTAGCTTCGGTGTGTGATTCGGAATTAGTCCCCCCCCCCCCCCCCCACTCATCTCTAAACCATAAATAGTGCCTGAAACTCCTGACATTCTGAACCAGAATCAATGCCTGATACTCTTGATACTTCTACTCCAACCTTTGAACCAAAACCAGTGCTTGACACTTATGATATTTCTGATGACTTGCCCATTGCCTTATGCAAAGGTAAACGTCCTTCCACTTATCCTATCTCATTCTTTGTTTCCTATAACTATTTGTCTCCTCCATCGTGTTCCTTCATCACATCCTTAGACTTTATCATCGTTCCCACTATCTCATCCTTGTTGGTGTGCAGCGATGGAAGAAGAAATGATGGCCAATGATGGCCTTTGATAAGGCAGGTACCTAGACCCTCGTTGATTTACCTCTTGTTAAGAAGGCTATTGGGTGTAAGTGGGTTTTCACAGTAAAAACAAAAGCTGATGGCACCTCGGAACGTTTGAAAGCTCGACTTGTTGAAAAGGGATATGCTCAGACCTAGGGTTTGACTATTCAAAAACTTTCTCCCCTGTGGCAAAATTCTCCTCTATTTGCCTTTTCATTTCTATGGCAGCCAACTATGGTTAGGATCTTCATCAATTGGATGTTAAGAATGTATTGTTGAATGGTGATCTTCTTGAGGAAATTTACATGGAGCAACCACCTAGTTTTGTTGCTTAGGGCGAGCGTGGGAAGGATGTTACCTTCAGAAGTCTTTATATAGTTTGAATCAGAGCCCTCGTGTTTGGTTTGACAGGTTTAGCTCTGTGATTAAGAAGTTTGGTCTAAATCATAGTAAGTGTGACCACTCTGTGTTTTATTAGCGGACGATGCCGGCATGATTCTCTTAGTAGTTTATGTTGATGACATTGTTATTATGGGTAGCGATACTTCACGCATCTTATCACTCAAGGTCTTTCTTAATTTTCATTTTCAAACAAAGATTTGGGTCCGTTAAAGTACTTTCTTGGGATAGAGGTTATGAGAAGCAAGAAAGTCTTCCTTCTGTCACAGAGGAAATATGTTCTTGATCTGCTAAAAGAAACCGGAAAACTTGGATTAGCACTGAGTAGCTTTCTCATGATTCCTAATTCATTCTTGGACATTGATGACAGCATACCGTTTGATGAGCTACCTAGGGATGTGAGAAAGAAAGTTAACCTGGAGAAGATCAAGCCGTTTACCTATCCTGAGAGATATCGTAGATTAATTGGGAAATTGAACTATCTCACGATTACTTGCCTAGATGTCACCTTTCCAGTCAGTGTGCTTAGCATATTCATGACTGCACTAACCGTTGCTCAATGGAAAGCTTTGGAGCATGTCTTACATTACTTGAAGGGCTCACTTGGTTGTGGTGTACTCTATATGAATTATGGCGACAACAAGATTGAATGTTTTTGTGATGTAGATTATGCAGGGTCAAAGGCTACCATAAGATGCACCACAGGATATTGTGTATTTATGGGTGGAAATTTAGTATCCTGGAGGAGTAAGAAGCAGGATGTGGTTTCTCGCTCAAATGTAGATGAGTATTATGAGCTATGGCTCAGTCAGTACAGGAAATTGTGCGGATTCACCAGTTAATGAAGGAGGTGGGTCTTGCCACGCCATTACCTGTGAAATTGTGGTGTGATAAAAAAGTTGCCCTACACATAGCCTCTAGCTTTGTGTTTCATGAACTTACAAAACACATTGAAATTGATTGTCACTTTGTACGGGATAAGATCAAGGAGAACATCATTTCTACAGGGCATGTATGGTTTAGTGAACAATTAGGCGATCTTTTGACCAAGGCCTTAAATGGAACTCGGGTTGACTATTTTTGTTACAAGTTGGGCTTGATTAACATCTACGCTCCAACTTGGGAGAGTGTTAGGAAATATATTAATGTAAATATATTTTCATTAGTATTGTATACAATCAGGGATATAGAGATTAGGGAATCAATAATCATAATGAGTCATTAACTCTCTTGTATATAAATACTTCTATTACGTACATGAATAGACATAAATTTGAGAATACATTACTTTCTCTATCTCTCTCTCTCTCTAGCTCTACAGGTTGTAAGTTATTTATAGTTATACTTGCCACCTTAATTAGTTGGAGTGGTTAATTGCTGGATTTTGCTGCTCTTATGGTGTGTCTTGTATTTAAAATTGTGGTTCTACAGGTTGGAGAGTTGAAAGCAGCGATGTCAAATAATGAATATAAAATTATTACTGAGTGTGCGGTGTCTAACATTTCTGAGCCTCCAAATATTCCCCCAGCATTAAATCAATATTCAAACACGTCATCGAATGATGCAATAGGAAATGTTCCTCGGGAAACTGATGATGCTAATTCAAGGACCTCAATTGCTGAAGCATTTATTTCACTGAAAGTTTCTGTTTCCATCAAACTGGTTGAACTAAGCTTATATATGGGAGTAACCCGAGATGCATCCTTGGCTACAGTGCAGGTATATAATCTCTATGTTTTTTAAAAGAAAGAAATTTTTAGAAAGTAAAAGAGAAAGCATATAACAAACGAGGGGATGAGACATCTTTCTATTTCTAGGCAAAAGAACTGTAAGAAACCAGTGGGCCTAAAAGGCTTAGTGCTTGTTTGCCCCCACTTACAATAATCAACTTTGCACTTTATGAGACAAATTAGTCTCACATATTTACATGGTACAACGGAAAATCACTTAAATAATTGAAACCAAACAATTACTAAATGATGCATTGATGTTATCATACCTCTCTGTATGTGAGATGCGGAACTCCCTTCAAAAAACCATATAAAGAACTTGAGAGAGGTGATGAACACCACTACTCTCATAACACATGACTGCTTGAAGGTGAAAGGATGCACCTAGTATCAAGAACCCAGAAATACCTGTTTCAAAATATGAAATTAAAAGGGCAATTGGTTTTGAGCTTCACGTTCTTGACATGTTCATCAGAGGCATAGCGATTGCCTTTTAATTTCACATCAACAACGTGAAGCTCACTGTTGGTATGCCTGTTTCAAAATTGTTCCCCCTCCCCCCCCCCCCCCCAAAAAAAAAAAAAAAAAGAGAGAGAAAGAAAAATTGTAATTATGCCTTGTTTTGGGTCAGTTCTAAGCTCACTGTTGTGCAGGTCAGTGGTGCATGGCTACTGTATAAATCTAGCACATCAGGGGAGGGATTTCTCTCAGCAACACTTAAAGGATTCAGTGTGTTCGATAATCGGGAAGGGGTTGAACAGGAATTTCGATTAGCGATTGGGAGGCCTCAGAATTTTGGGGCCAGTTCACTAAATACTCTAGCATATGGGCATGAGCAAGACTCAGCTGACAGTAACACAATACAGGGAAACAAGTTTGAACCTGTTCCCACAATGTTGATTGTTGATGTGAAATTAAGTCAGTTCTCAACATTTGTTACTTTATGCGTCCAGAGACCTCAGTTGCTGGTTGCCCTTGATTTTCTTCTTGCTGTGGTTGAGTTTTTGGTTCCATCAGTCAGTGGTATGCTATCCTATGAAGACGATGACAGCTCTCACATTGTCGATGGTATCTTCCTGGATCAGTTCATTTACAGGCAACCTTGTCATGAATTCTCTCTCTCACCACAGAAGCCCTTAATAGTTGATGATGAAAATTATGATCATTTCATTTATGATGGTGATGGCGGAACCTTATATTTAAAAGATGCTCAGGGTTTCAATCTTACAGCACCTAGTTCAAAGTTTTTAATATACGTGGGAAATGGGAAGAAATTGCAATTCAAAAATGTTGTTATCAAGGTCTCATCTTTCGATGTCCTTTAACAGTTATGTTATGAATGCAGTTGAGTTATTGGATGCTTGAAACTTTAATTACCCTCATTTTGTTCTTGCAGGATGGGCAGTACTTGGATTCTTGTGTTTTTCTTGGAGTTAATAGTAGCTATTCGGTTTCAAAGGATGATCATGTCTATTTGGAAGCACTACAACAAAGTCAACAGCGAAGTGCTCTTAGAGGAAGTGGTGATGAAGTGCCATGTCAGAATAATGCAATAAGTAATTCTACTGAGTTCATAATTGAGCTACAGGTAAGTGTTTCTACCATACAATAACCATGCATAAGTAAACGGACACATGAATATGCATGTATCCATCAATTGTTTTAGGAAAACTTATGTCTCTTTGTTTTATGGTAGAATTCTGTCCATGTGCTTGCATAAGGGCATGATGTCTTTCCTAGCTTTTGTTTAAGGAGCTTTATGCAATGGGATTGACTGTTTTGTTGTTTGTCTACATTGAATCTTGTATTTTTTTTCTTAATTGTATTACCTTTTCTTATCTTTTAATGAATTGACGGGCACCTAATTAAGATGGGGAATGAAAAGCTAATTACTGGGGTTGGAGAACCATTTAATGCAAATGCTTCACATAGCATTTCGTAGTACTCAACACGAGACATTACATACTACAATTAATCTATCCTGGCAAGCTCTAAACCTGGTATCAGGGCCCATTATCATTGGCAGTTGACTGTTTAATTATCATTTATTTCTGCATAATCTTAGGAACATACCATTGGGATCATGAGCTTAGGCACACCTTAAGCTTTTAGGTCTATGCTGTGTAAAGATCAAATTCTAAAATGTTTAATGGAAGAAAGTTTCATACCCTATCAGGGATAACTGAATCTGAAAGAGACAGCTTAGTTTATTAGGTGTAGTTTCGATGATGTTTTTATAATCTGTAACAATGTGTTTGACCATGGTTGTTGAAGCCTTTCAATTCTATTTGAATTATCCTGAACACCATTTAAACTTAAATTTTTTATCTGCAAACTACTGCTTAAGTCATACTTTTTACCACCAATATACCTTCTTCTGTTAAGGTTGAACAGTTGCCCAGTCTGTTATTGATATGACTAAGATTCTATTTGAAGTTTGCCGACATAAGGATCATTGGCTGCACTATTCTTTATTCTCATTAGGATTAAATGAACAACTTAGGCAACAGGTCTGACAAAAAATCAAGGAACATCAGAGGAGATTTTATTCCTAAGATTAAAATCTAATCATAAAATAAAAATATAGCTGCTCTGTTGCTAACTAAAATAAAATAAAAACACAATAGTAACTGACAAAAAGTCATAAATAACCCTAATAGCTCCGGTGACTTCCAACACTATTTGTCGAGTCATTTACTCTTTTTGTGATATTAGTTTTGCCGTGTTTAAATTTTTAGTCTCTATGTCATGTGACATTATCTTTCCTGTCAAATATGCCACTCACGATATATTGTGGTAACAATGATACATGGATACCTGCTGTTCAATTCTTTGAAGTTGTCTAACTTTCTTGGTGCCTTACTTTAAAACTGAGCTATGTTGTGCAGGCTGTTGGTCCAGAACTTACCTTCTATAACACATCTAAAGATGCTGGCGATTTATTACACCTCTCTAATAAACTTCTGCATGCTCAGATGGACGCTTTTTGTAGGTAGTAATCCATTTTGCTTTAGTTTTCCTGGACTTCAACTGTCCTCTACATTAGTTTTTGATTCCAAGATTGTGTTTCTGAATTCCAAGTGGGGAACTCGAGTGATCCTTGACGAGCACCTGAGTGGGGAACTCTGCACAATGTTAATTTTTTAATAGGAATTGGTCAGCTAGTATTGTTTTGTTTTGTTTTTTTTTTTTGGAGGGAACACCACCATTGATCACAATGTCAAATTATTGTTATTTTTTAATACTTATGCATTTTTAATTTCCTTGAGACCTATATATTATACAGAACGCAAGTATGGTTTTCCAATATCGACAACTTATCATTAGTATAAATCCATGTATGTTAATTAACTTTGTAGTAGGAAGTGAGAATAATTCTTCATACTTCTCATTAAACAATATCGGGGAGATATATACAGCAATGACCAATTACTATGGGCCGAGAATGAAGGGCTACAGGGAGTAAGAATAAAATCCCATGCACAAATAAAGACAAATATTTGCATATTAAATGTAGGATTTCCACAAACTTCGGTCGACTACTTGTCTCTCTTATATGCATGAGTCCTTGACGAGTATGTTCTTTCTTTTAATATTTCCAGCAGGAATTTTCTTACATAGAATTTATACTTTAAAGAAGAATGACATCAGATGTGTCTAATCCTATGTACAGGCTTGTCTTGAAGGGTAACAATACTGAGATGAGTGCAGACATTCTTGGCTTGACAATGGAGAGTAATGGAATCGTTATTTTGGAGCCATTTGATACCACTATGAAGTATTCAAACACTTCTGGGAAGACCAATATACATTTGCATGTTTCGGACATATTTATGAATTTCACATTCAGCATCTTGACACTTTTTTTGGCTGTGGAAGAGGATATTTTATCATTTTTAAGGACGACATCAAAGAAAGCTACAATTGTTTGCTCTCACTTTGATAAAGTTGGAACAATAAAGAGTATGTAGACATTCTCTAGTTTTTATTTCTGATAAAAATTTTGGAAACTGTGTGTCTCAAATTTCTAAAAAGTGATTACACTACCCAGGTACTCTTACTGACCAAACATATGCCTTTTGGAGGCCTCGTGCTTCACCTGGTTTTGCTGTATTGGGTGACTACCTTACGCCATTGTCAGTGAAATCTCTTAATAATGCTTTTCTTGCAAGTATTTTCTACTTTGTTCACCTTCTTGAATTTATCTTTGATATGATGTTTTCAGAGACAAGCCCCCAGCAAAAGGAGTTCTTGCAGTAAATACCAGTACAATAAGAGTCAAGAAACCCATTAATTTCAAATTAATTTGGCCACCTTTAGCTTCTAGGAGCATGACCGGTAAAGCATTGGATAATTCTGAATTGGTACCTACTGGTCCCAAAAGTGAGGGAGATGATTGCTGTTCCATTTGGTTCCCTGAAGCTCCCAAAGGTTATGTTGCTCTTGGCTGTGTTGTTACTCGTGGAAGAGCACCCCCTCCTTTGTCTTCAGCCTTTTGCATCCCATCTTCATCTGTCTCTCCATGTTCTTTGAGAGACTGCATCGTGATCAGCAGTACTGATACGTAAGTGGAATTAAGAAAGTAATTTTCTTGTGAGTTCTGTTGTAAACTCAATAAAGCTTTATAAGTCCAAATACCAACTCTTGATTGCAAACTGACGTGTTTGTATCTGGTAATGACTTCAAAGTGATATTTTTTTTCACTGTTTAAATTATATTATGACATTCATGATCTACAGGTTTGGTTAATGCTATATCCGGAGAGATTGTTGTGAATAGAGTATTTTATCTTTGTAGCTGACACCACTTAGTGGCATTAGGCTTGTTGTTGTATTCGTGATTTACTGATTTGTTGGACATAAAAATAGATGTTTTCCACTTGAAAACATGAGATTGTTTTTGTTTATTCATAGCAGACAATCATCAGATGTGGCATTTTGGAGAGTTGATAATTCTGTTGGCACTTTTTTGCCAGCAGATCCTAGTATGCACAGTTTACTGGGTAAAGCTTATGAATTACGTCACATCAAATATGGTTTTCTTAAGGTGTCCCCAGCAGCATCAAGTAGCCAGCGTATCCAAGGTCCATCTGATGGGTATCAAACCTTGCAATCTGACCAGTCTACTGATGCAAACTCTAATAGACGTTTTGAGCCTGTTGCAAGCTTCCAGTTAATATGGTGGAATCAGGGATTGAACACAAGAAAAAAGTTATCCATATGGCGTCCAGTTGTTCCAGATGGGATGGTATATTTTGGAGATATAGCTGTTAAAGGGTTTGTGTTCATTACTTAAAAATGCTCTTTCCTTTTTATTGAATTTAGAGGGATAAAACACTCTCCATTAATCTTTGAATCTCTAAATAAAAAGAGAGTACACATAGGCTTTTATATAGACAAACCTAGAGCTAACCCTAGAATCTAATCTAATCTAATCTAATTTAATTAAAATAAATCAAATCAAAATAATAAAGATATAATATATCCATATCTAATCCTAAGATATAATAAATATCAAACTTAATAATAAGATAATGATTAATCTAAATAATCCATAATATTCTAACACTTTCCCTCAAGCTGAAGAGTACATGTCAGTCATTCCCAGCTTACCTCAAAATCCTTCAAACTTTGTTCGACCTGATGGTTTAGTCAAGATATCTACAATCTGGTCTGCAGATATTCTGTGAAACAGAGTCATAATGCTTGCTTCAATCTTCAAAAATCTACCACGGCTCTTTAGAAGTCAGTTCATATGTGATTCTAAAACAAAAGGTTGTCGTAGCTTATATGTGAAGTTCCTTATTGCAATTGTCCATTGAATTGACTGCGGCTCCAATATCCTTAGGCTTGTACTTCTTGAGTCTCAGGGGCACATTTATTTATTTTTTTGGTTGGGCTTGTACTCATTTTTGAGTCTCAGAGGCCCCTTATTATTATTATTGCTTGGGCTTGTACTCCTTTTTGAGTCTCAATGGCCCCATATTTTTGTCTTGGCTTGTACTCCTTTTTGAGTCTCAGAGGCCCGATATTTTTGTCTGGGCTTATACTTCTTTTTGAGTCTCAGAGGCCCCATATTTTTGTACCCTGGGAAAGATACCGAAGGCTCTCGAGTCTCCTCTCTTTTGTGACTAAGCGAAGGAAGTCGGTGAGAGGGAAGGGCGAAAGTCTGGAGGCAGACCTAGCTTTGATACCATATTGAATTTAGAGGGATAAAATACTCTCTATTAATCTTTGAATCTCTAAATAAAAAGAGAGTACACATAGGCCTTTATATAGGCAAACCTAGAGCTAACCCTAGAATCTAATCTAATTAATTAAAATAAATCAAATCAAAATAATAAAGATATGATATATCCATATCTAATCCTAAGATATAATTTCTATATCTAACTTAATAATAAGATAATGATTAATCTAAATAATCCATAATATTCTAACACTTTTCATTGGAAAAATGATTTGAGATTTCTTTTCTTCTTGTTGACATTTAAGACCAATCTGATGTGATTATCTTGTTTCTAGGTTTGAGCCTCCAAATACCTGCATTGTTCTTCATGATTCCAGTGATGAAAATCTTTTTAAAGCCCCCCAAGATTTTCAGCTTGTTGGACAGATCAAGAAGCAGAGAGGAATGGAAAGCATCACATTTTGGCTTCCTCAATCTCCCCCTGGCTATGTGTCCTTGGGTTGTGTTGCATGCAAAGGGAAGCCAAAACAAAATGAATTTGACAAGTTAAGATGCATACGCAGTGATCTGGTCACTGGAGATCAATTTTTGGAAGAGAGTGTGTGGGATACATCTGAAGCTAAGCATACGAGAGAGCCATTTAACATATGGGCAGTTGGCAATGAGTTGGGGACATTTATTGTCCGTGGGGGTTTCAAAAAGCCCCCAAGAAGGTTTGCTTTAAAGCTAGCAGATTCTGGTGTTCCAAGTGGCTCAGATGCTACAGTAATTGATGCTGGAATTGGGAGCTTCTCAGTTGCACTTTTTGATGACTATGGTGGCTTGGTGAGAACAAAATATTTGGTTTAGTAGTTTCAGCATGAGTGGTTCCTTAACAGCTTGGCGTTTACCTGAAATGTGTTGTCATCAATCGCACAGGTTTTCTGCAAACATACAGAAATAATTCTATCATGCCCCTCTAGATCTAATGTCTATAATATTTTGACTTACGTTTTACCTATATGTCTTTGTTTATCACTATCTAACTGCGAACACATTTAACTTGTTTTTTTTTGGCCAAATTCAGCTGCAAAATCTCCGTAAAGTATTTCCATTTTCTTTGATTTTTTATTTTTATTTTTTTTACCATTTACCATTGAAGAGGGAGCTACTGTCATTGTTAAGCGCAGGAACTTTGTGTCTTTCTTCTTTACTATTAAGATAGGCTGTTTTGGATTTGTTTTTCTCCCTTCTTGAAATTGTAATATGATGGAGAATTGGTAGTATGGGATACTAAATCTTACATTGAGTAGCATGGGATGCTTAATGGGGTATCTAAGTGGGTTGGTTCTCCCACTTCTATAGCCATCCTACTTGGGTACCCATCTTTATATGAAGATTTTTTATATTTCCCTCTACATATGTCATCAGCTATGTAAGGCACAAAAGCTAGTGCAACGTCCTGACTGCTCTGAAAATTCTAACCTTTTTTTTTCACTTCACAGATGGTTCCATTGTTCAATATATCTTTGATGGGTGTATCATTTAGTCTGCACGGAAGAACTGAGTATATGAATTGCACTGTCAGTTTCTCTTTGTCCGCCAGATCTTATAATGATAAGTATGAAGCCTGGGAGCCTCTTGTGGAGCCAGTAGATGGATTCTTAAGGTAAACTGCCCCGTATTTCCAAAAAATAAAATTACTGTCCTATGTATTGACCTGTGGAAAACCCTCAACTAACTATTGACGATTTTACATAAGCGATATCTTTTTGTGACCTGTTAATAAAATTGAAGATTCCCAATCATGAACAGAAGTTGCTATATCAAAGAAAGTACGCCTTAGACATACTAGGTGAAACAGATATTAGATTGCAAACCCATCAATACTCTTATTTATTTTGACACTAATTGTAACAGCCAAGCGCTCGCTTGTGGATATTGTCCATTTTGGCATACAAGACCTCACAGTTTTGTTTTCAACTGGGCCTAGCCCATCAAAACGCATTCACAAGAGAAAGATCTCCACACACTTATAAGGCATGTTTCGTTTGCCTTTTCAGTCGACGTGGGACTTCACAATCCACCTCCCTTGGGGCCCAGCGTCCTCGTTGGTACAACGACTCAAGCCCTGGCTTTGATACCAATTGTAACAGCCCAAGCGCTCGCTTGTGGATATTGTCCGCTTTGGCATACAAGGCCTCACGGTTTTGTTTTCGACTAGGCCTAACCCATCAAAACGTGCCCACAAGGGAAAGGTCTCCACACCCTTATAAGGCATACTTTGTTCGCCTTTCTAGTTGATGTGGGACTTCACAATTAAAAAGACGTGGACCCACGTGAGGAAGAGATAAATCTGATGCAAGTTTGGAGGATATAATATATCATATCTTTAAGAAATTAGGAAGGAGACGGTGGTTCTCATGGGATCTTTGGAATTGCACAACAAGGGAATCAATTAGAATAAAAGGACGCACGAAGAGAAGGAAAATCACGGAGAGCAGTGAGCAGTTGTGCCTACGACATACAACAATTTATTTCTATTGACCGAGGGATTAGGATTACCAGCTTTGTTGATGTGTGTGTTTATGTGGTTGCGATGACCCTTCGAGAGAGCAGATTTTTAGTCAAACAAGTTCCAACGGTTAGGGCTAGTAGTGAGAAGTGAGGAAGAATATTTATTAATTCTAGCTAGTTTTTATTTTATTTTATTTTTTTTTATGCTCTGTATAAAATATGTTTATTTAAGTTTTGGATTTATGTTATTGTAATAAGTATTACCACCACACTTGCCCCAGTACAAGTGCGGTGGTAACACTTCTCAAATTTGGTTATTTTGAATTTCAGTAATTATTCATAAAAATCATTGCACTTTTATGTTATTATAATTGTTAGAAATTAGGGGGCGTTACACTAATAGTCCCTTTTATATAACCTAATTATTAATTTGAACTCTTAGCTATATTCTAAAGTTTCATTTTCTCCTTTGCCTAATTTATAGGTACCAATACGACCTTAATGCTCCAGGTGCAGCTTCTCAGTTACGTTTTACAGCAACTAGAGATCTGAATATAAATGTTTCAGTCTCTAATGCAAATATGATCATTCAAGGTTATGCGAGTTGGAGTAACCTTAGCCATTCCAAAGAATATTGCAAAAATAGAGTAATTTTCTTCGTAACTCTTTAATTTCTCATGTGTTCAATTTCTTTGTCATTGTTTTTATTTTTTATTTTTATAAGCTTTACCTTTGTGTGGTAGAATTCATAAGTGCTTCCTTTTTCTTTCTCTTTTCATTAGGATTCATTCTCTCCAACTCATGGTAGAAACTCTATACTCAATTCTCTCCAAGAGAGAAACTTTTACCTAGTCCCACAAAACAAACTTGGTCAAGATATTTATGTTCGTGCTACTGAAGGAAGGGATCTTCAGAACGTAATACAAATGCCATCTGGGGATATGAAGGCTGTGAAAGTTTCTGTTTCTAAAAATATGCTAGATTCTCACATGAAGAGTAGGCCCCGTAGAAAGGTTGAAAGATTGGTGACTGTCATCATTGCAGATGCACAGGTATGGTCTTAGTTCTTTCCACCTTTTTCATTACTCCCTCCTGTCCTTTTTATAAGCAACTTTTTTTCTTGATTGCACAAAACAAACTGGCAGTTAAGATTAGTTAAAACAATATATCTTTAAAAAATATCATGTTTCTTGCAAATATGCTGCTATTTATGAAAAGAGTATAGGAGAGAGAATAAGTAATAAATGATTAAATGAAAGAGAGTTAGTGGCGAATGGGAATAATTAATACAAAGATATGTATTTAATAAGGGTAAAAAAAGAAACAATACTTTAAATTTTGAGACACGAGAAAAGTTGGTTATATTAAGGACCAACCGTAAGAGAGAGAGAGAGAGTTGCTTATAAAAAGGACCAGAGAGGGGGTTATTTGCTAATTTTCAATACAAATTTCTTATTTCATGGCCTAATAACTTAATATTTCTAGTGCAGTTTCCCAGAGTTGAAGGCTCTGCTTTGCAGCAGTATACAGTGGCAATCCGCCTTACCCCTGATCAAAGCCTCTCTACTGACACATTACTTCACAAACAAAGTTCTCGCACTTGTGCAAGCAGCCCATATCAGTTATTGCCTTCAGATATTGAATTAGTCGAGTGGAATGAAATGTTTTTCTTCAAAGTTGATTCCCTGGTAATAGCAAAATATCTCAACTGCTTTAGATTATGCTTTCTCTGTGTTAGCCTGTGTTGGTCTTTCTGGAAAACAGGGTGTTACTTATATCGCTTGTGTTGATATAGCATATGCTGCGCTAAATCAATTATGTCTTGCACAATTCTTGTTTTTGGGGATCTGTCATCTGTCTGGATATACACCATCTTTAAATTTGAATTGTATTCTGATTCTGGGTCATATCTCTATCACTCGTTGTGGGCTTTACATTAAGAACCGTTGGCTTCCCACAAGTTGTGACTTCAAGTACCAATATCAACAAATTAATCCAACACACATTAATGTGCCAAAGGCAATAGGCCAAAGCTTAATATGCATAATAGGACAAATAAAAGACTGTCTGGAGGGTTGTTTTGGCAGATTCTAATGAGCATGCCAGAGGGGCGATTCAGAAAATCTTTACCTCTAGCTATCCCAAATGTGTAATGAGATGTAGGAGAGAGTGCAACAGAGTTAGGGAGATCTAATGGAGTCCTGGCTGTGAGGAGAATAGAACGAAAGTTTTGTACAAAGCTGTTTAAAAACACTGACCTGTTGAAAGCTAGGGGATTTATCTTCTTTTCTGTTGTTTTTGCTATTGCAATTCAGCCCATTACACTTCTCGCTTTATGTGCGGCTGTGCTTTGACTCTCTAGAATGAACACCCCTTCCCATACCACCTGCAAACAATAAATTCAAGGGGTTGCTCCATATACACTGCTTCCTACTGTTCACCATGACCGAATGCATTCTTGAGATCCAACCCATGTAGTGGCCGTTAGTTATATGATGCAGCTAGAGAGAAATACACATATACTGGGTATTCCCGGTGGATTTTTTTATGGCCTTGAGAAGATAAATTTTAAAAATATAATTTGAGGGCTATATCAGTTATTGTTAAAGATGTAAATCTTCCTATAAAAAAAATGTAAATCTTTAATGTCAAATGCTTCTCTAATTATGCATTTAACAGTCTTATGTCAAACATATTTTGCTTTCCAATATTTGCGCCCTCCTCTTTTGTTTTTCATCTTTTGGAATCATGTGCCTTCCTCTTTCTCTTCATCTCTCCATGTAAGCTTCATCACTGAGTAACTAATGTGTAAGTTGGCTTATGCAGGACCGTTACTCGTTGGAATTGATCGTTACAGATATGAGTAGAGGTACTTCTTGGAATTTCCCACCAAATCCAAAGTGATGAGAAAATTTTTAAGAACTTGGAGAATAAATTACTGTGTTTTGAGATATCTTCAAAATATAAAGTGTTTATACATATATATAATTTAAGTGATATGAAGTATTTCTTCGAATTATTGATTACTTGTGTATGTTTCTTTGGTATATCAAAGGCTTAACTCTTTGGCGGAGGCCCCCTATCTTGTTAATAAATCCTTTTCTGGTTTTGAAGGTGCTCCCATAGGATTTTTTTCAGAATCATTGAACCAGATCGCAAGAACATTTGAGGACTTCTCATTCCCCCAAAATTTTGCTAATACGTTGGACTGGATGGATTTATCTCCAGAAAGCTCCACAGTGAGTACTGCAAATGGTTTGTGTCCTTTTCTGTAAGTATGTTGTGTGATGTACTGATCTTTGATGTCATACAGAATTTTCAGGATGGTTATCATAAATCGTGTGGGAAATTACGCTGTGCCATACTAGTACAAAACTCTGAAGTTGAGAATGATTGTCAACTGTCCACTTCTGAGGACCATCAATCTGGGTTTATTCAAATTAGTCCTAGCAAGGAAGGTCCTTGGACTACTGTGAGGCTAAACTACTCTGCACCTGCTGCTTGTTGGAGGTTAGGAAATGATGTGGTTGCTAGTGAAGTTAGTGTGAAGGATGGAAACAGATATGTAAATATTAGATCTCTAGTTTCTGTTCATAACAACACAAATCTTGTGCTTCATTTGTGCCTCACGTCCCAAACGTCCTGTGAAAAGAATAATCCTCCCAGTAATTCAAATAGTTCTGAACCTATACAAATAGATGGCAAACAAGCTCAGACAGAAGAGTATTTTGAAACCGAAAAATATGACCCGCAGATTGGTTGGATCGGTTGCTCATTTCATCCTGGACAGGATACATCACAAGTGGGAGATTCCCATCAGGTGAATGATGACAGTCTTTAATGCTTGCCTCTTGCTTACTTTTTGTTGCCCTGGCACTTTTGTTCTTCTCTATTGACAGAGTGATAGGCTTGCCCTTAACTTGAAACTACTTGCAATATTCTCGAACTTCTTGTTTCAAGCTGTAAAATTTTACTTATGGATTAGTGATATATGGGATGATACTTTAGGCACCTACACTATTCAAATGATAGATAAAAGATTTAGAAGTAGACCACACGAGGAATTAGTAATTCAACTGTTTTATGACCATGAATAGGAAATGGCTGTTTGTCCTCTTTGATATCCCATTTTGTTGAGGGTTGTAGTCACATGACAGGTCACAGGTTATCCTTTCTTAGAAAAGTTGACAGTTTGATTGAAGTACTGCATTGCATTATCAGACCTGAGGATTTAAATATTTATCCCAAATCGGGTCTGGATAATATTTCCCATCTGCCAGGATTTTGCTCCCATGTTCAGGCCTTCATCTCTGATACTACAAAAAAATGAAAGCTAACAGAGAAATAAGAGGGAAAGACAAGAGAGAAGCAGAGGATATTGAAAGTTTTTTTTCTCCTGGTTTCTGTATGGATCAATGGTACATGGTATAGTACACAATGAATTGAGAGAATCATGGCTTAAAATAAAAGTTTAGAAGAAGGGAATGACGACTTGGACAACAGAGATAATAGGTCAATGATTATTTATTTAATTCTTGGGTCTTGAAATCCATATTTAATGATAGACTATTGATAAAAAGCTTTGCAAAAGTTCGGGTAGAAATCTATAGTTAATAGTTTATGCGCTGTGTATTTTTTTCAGTTTGAATGGCTTTAGCATTTGAATTTTATATCTCATGATTTTAATCTATAATTCAGGCTTCTATTGACGGTTGGCATTTGGATACTGCACTAGCCAATACTGATGGCTGGGTTTATGCCCCTGATGTTGAGAGTTTGAGATGGCCTGAATCCTTTGAGCCAAAGGAATCTGTTAACTCTGCAAGGCAAAGAAGATGGGTTAGAAGCAGGAAGTTAATGGCAGATGATCTTAAGCACGAAATATCCATCGGGCTTCTTCAACCTGGTGAAACTGTACCACTTCCTCTTTCTGCCTTGACACAATCTAGTCAATATTTCTTGCAGCTAAGGCCTTGGGATTCAGTAAACCCCAACAGCTACTCTTGGAGCTCTGTATTGGATGGGTCTACCCAACCAGACCATGCTGGTAAGCTGAAACAAATGTCAAACATGTGTGTTTCATCTCTTTCAGAGTCAGAAGAACTGCTGTGTTGCAGTGAGATGGATGGAACCTCAGGGGGTTCCCATAAATTGTGGTTCTGTGTAAGCATACAAGCAACAGAGATTGCAAAGGATATCCACTCTGATCCCATTCATGATTGGAATTTGGTAGTCAAGTCTCCGCTAATCATCAGCAATTTTCTTCCCCTTGCTGCTGAGTATTCTGTTCTTGAGATGCAACCGAATGGCCACTTCTTTGGATGCTCAAGAGGAATATTATCATCTGGAAAATCCGTGCAGATATACAGTGCTGATATCAGGAAACCTTTGTTCTTATCATTGCTTCCACAAAGGGGTTGGCTGCCTATGCATGTAACCTATCGTGTCTATCAATACTTCTATTTTGTTTGTTACCTGGCTATCTTTGCGAGTTTTACACTGATGGTACTTTCTCACCTGCTTTTATTTGAATGAACAGGAGGCTGTTCTCATATCCAACCCTCAAGGAATTCCATCTAAGACATATAGTTTGAGAAGCTCGATATCTGGAAGGTTATAGGGTCTCACTTTTGATTTTTTTTTTTTTTTTTTTTTTTTTTTGGGGGGGGGGGCAATGGGCAGTTATAAGTTCTTGTTTCTGGGCCACAATTTTGGCTGCTTTGATTTATTTGCCGCTACTTTTGAGGTGTTTATTACTTTGTTATAAACTTGTCTAATGTGCAGGGTTGTGCAAATCATCATTGAACAAAATTATGACAAAGAACATCCCTTGCTGGCAAAGACAATCAGAGTCTACGCTCCTTACTGGTTAGGAGTTGCTAGATGTCCCCCACTCAGATACAGAATTCTGGATATGGCAGGAAAAAAACATACACCAAAAATTGCTGCTCAATTTCAATCAAACAAGAAAAATGCATCAATCCTTGAGGAAATAACTGAAGAGGAAGTCTACGAAGGCCACACAATTGCTTCTGCTCTGAACTTTAATACCTTGGCTCTTTCAGTGGCTGTTGCTCAAACAGGCAATGAACATTTTGGTCCTTTTAAAGATCTTACTCCTCTTGGGGATATGGTAACGTCACAATTTGTCAATGAGTCAAAAGCGAGTTCAAAGAGGATTTTTCTTAAGAAATACTTTTTTTTGTCCATAGGATGGATCAATGGATATACTTGCTTATGATGCTGAAGGAAATATCTTGAGGCTTTTCATTTCTACAAAACTATGCCCCTATCAATCTGTCCCCACCAAGGTAGTTATGGAAGATCAAACTTAGCATAAATGTTATAATATATTCAAGTTTCAGTTGTCTTGGACTTAAAAGTTTTCTTTTCAGGTAATTACTGTTCGACCATTCATGACTTTCACTAATAGACTTGGTCAAGATTTATTCCTCAAGTTAAGCTCTGAAGACGAACCAAAGGTTCTGCACTCTTCTGATTCGAGAATTTCCTTTTTGTATCGTGGAACTGGTGGTCCTGAAAAACTCCAGGTTTGTTAGATTCTTCTTTTAATTAAAAAAAAAAAAAAAAGAAGGTTGGCAAGTCGATATATTGCTATAGTAGTTTATTGTTGTGCTGCATTTTCAATTCCAGCATCAGTATGAAAACTCAGTTGCAATTGAGATTGAGTTTTTAAAGATTTTGCTATATGCATTGTACTCATGATTCAGCCATTGATTAATTCTGATCTCACATACTATGTTGGCTTTATGTACATGATATTGAATGATTATTTTACTATTTATTATATGCTCACCAACATAGGCTGTAAGCTTGACACACCCGGTCAAAGAAAGTAATCATAGTTTAGTTATGTATGGTTATGGTGTCAGGATTGGTAATGACAGTCTTAATAATCAGTGTTCTCGATAAACTCTGAACATCATTTATGAATATATATATATACGCGCACACACTCAAGCACAACGAAAATTAAGTTGTAGGATTTTCTAGTTTTATAAATCCCTAATAATTTGGGATCCTGACAGAAGTATAGTATATATTCACATCCATATCACCTTGCTTCAGTTCTCGTAGAATTCCTTTAATCTGGAACATGGAGGTTGTGTTCTCTAATGATAAATACATCCTCTTTTAGGCGTACCAGATTTCCTTTTGCTGTCATTGCAAGAAAGTATGTCGCACTGATCTTAAAGGTCATGAATTGGACTAGCCAAGTCATCACCATATTGTTCTTGGCTAACCTAAGTTCATACTTTGGTCCTGGTTGCTTGGTTTAGTGATTTCTCCTGTCAAGTGCTTCTCTTCACTCTTCCCTTGTATAAAAATCAATGCCATAGTGTTTTTGATATTCAGTCAATGGTTTGATGAATTGAGGATGGTTCGTGGTGTGCTAGGTTTGTGCAATAGGCATGGTGGCCGAGTTTTGTGGCTTAGTTTTGTTGAGACATTACCAGTGACTTAGGCAAGGTGTTTCCTGATGTCATGTTCATAGCTCCTACTATGACAAAAAAGAGCTCATTCTTCAAGTTCATATGAATTGCTTTGATACCATGTTGACTGACAGAAGAGTTCTGTCCCATTATTCCGTATTTCATGTGTACAAGTATTTACATATTTACCACGGTGAAAGCACCCCAGGAAACTTTTGGAGAACTTCTAAGTAACTTTGGATACTAGGTTGCTAGAGTTTAAGAATTCAAATAAATCTTACTAGAATCTTTTTGAAATTTAGTTATAATTGCCAAACTACGTAAGAATAAATAAATAGATTAATAAATAGAAACACAATAAATCCGATGGGCCTGGGATCTAATAACTCATGAATCCCCATCAGTGCTCACAACATAATTGCAGTGAACACCCCCCCCCCCCCCCCCAAATCCTAGTAACATGCATCCCCTACCCATATCTACTTAGACGCCTTAAAACTATTATGGAAAATTTTTCTTTGTTCTTCCTATGTTCTGCCTCCCTTCCTGGACCATCTACAATCGGCATTCAATATTGAAGTCCTTGAGAACTATATGACTATCTTTGAAGGTACATATTTCTTGACATTTGGTCAAACCTAACGTACAACAACAGAGCCTTATTCTATTAGGTAGGGTTAGCTATATTTGTACGGTGCCACTATGCTCTATCAACAACCGAATATTTGGACCGATTGTTAACCAAAAGATCTCTCTCAATAACTTTATTGAGTGTTCTCTTTGATTTTCGTCTATTCCTTGTAGAGGACTCCATACTGTTTATTAGCCTTCCTCACCAACGCATCCAATGGCCTTCTTTAAACGTGTTTGAACCACTTCAAATAATTTCTACAGTAAATGCCTCTCCAACTCTTTCACAGATATGTTCATTACGAATCTGATCTTTTATTGTATTTTCTCTTTAATGGCCTTCTTTTCTTGTTTGAAGTTATAATAAGAAATTTGACGGTGTATGCTGTAATTTTCTAAATTATAATGCTTTCTTGAAAAAATTTACTGAACTTTTTGTTCTTTTATAACAATCATCATGTTTTTTTGTTTTTTTTTTGGGCCAACAATAATCATGGAGTTGAGTCTCCAAGTAATAGACACTTTTTCTCTATTTTCAGGTGCGATTTGAAGATACCAATTGGTCATTTCCAATTCAAATTTCTAGAGAGGACACAATTACTATAGTTTTGAGGAGACATGATGGCAATCTTAAATTTTTGAGAACTGAAATTCGTGGATATGAAGAAGGATCACGTTTTATTTTCGTATTCCGCCTGGGGTCAACTGAGGGTCCTTTCAGGTATTGATATTCATGTATGGGTTAGTCGATATATATAGGTATGGCAAGCTGATAGACATGTTATTTAAGTATACTCTTGGACCCTGGTTTAGGTCTACTTCTTTTTTAGGTAAAACCATTATCATGTGAATCCAGTTTTCTTGTTAATTGAACTTATTGTTTTAGTTACTGCCAAGCATCTGTTTCTCAATTTAACATTTCATCATCTACTGTGCCTTCTTTGATATGCTATATCCAGGTTGATAGTATGATAAACACCTAACTAAGAGTTTATAATTTTTGTTGAAGTTTTTTTTTTATGGCCTCTTGTTTTTATTTTAGGTCAAATTTAAAATGTTATTTGCTTGCTTAAAAACAATTTATGTGATGTGTACGTTCTATATTGTCTTCTGTTTAGCAAAGATGTGTTTGGTTGTACCTTCGTGTTCAGCTACAATTTGGTAACAAAATAGCGTATAAATGCATAGATACATTAAAAAATGCATCAATGTAGGAAATACTGGAACAGAATTATTTAGACGCATATTTGTCCAATTCAGAGTGACTAACTGCATGAATGTATTTCTACTAAGATTCTATCTTTGCTTGGGACAGATTTGAGAACAGGACAACTAGCAAAGAACTTTGCATTCGGCAGTCTGGATTTGGTGAAGATGCCTGGGTTCAGTTGCAGCCTCTTTCTACAACAAATTTTTGTTGGGACGATCCATATGGCCAAAAGGATTTGGATGTCAAGCTTTGTGCTGACTCTAGCTCTGCAGTTTGGAAGGTTGATTTGGGGAGGACTGGATCATGTTATGCAGAATTCGGATTGCAACTTCATGTAACTGAAGAAGGAGATAAGAAAATTGTCAAATTCAGAGATGATAGTGTTCTTAATTTGAGTTCATATGAAGAGATAGGAGGTCCAATGCCTGGTGACAGTTGGGGAGTTTCCAGGGAACAGGCTGAAATGCAGACCACTGCTTCACCTTTTGAACTCGTAGTTGAGTTGGGAGTGGTCGGAATATCTATTGTGGACCATAGACCTAAGGAGCTCTCCTATTTGTACTTGGAAAGAGCCCTCTTATCATATTCTACTGGCTTTGATGGTGGAAGGACAAGCAGGTAAACCTTTTGTGTAATCGTTTTTATAGCCTCTCTGGTATTGGGCATAAAGGCTATGCAAGAGCACCTTCGTATTCTCTACATGAAACCTTATTCTCGTAAATTGTGTACTTAGATGCTGAATGCTTCATTCACTGATATTGTGAGGCCTATTGGTACTGCTTTAAGCCTCAAATTTAGTTTTTGTTCACATAGAACTCAATATCTCTACAAATTTGATTTTGTGCTTAGTTGTGAAGTTCTGGCATTGACATCCATATCCTGACCATTGTTGAGTGTTAGAAATGACCAGAAGAAAAGAGTAATGCGAGTTTGTGGGATTTGTAAGGTTACTGGTGCATCAGAGATTAGTCACAGACTCAGTGATTCAATGCCCCATTAAATGGAGTCATCATTATTATTGAGTTGTAATATGTTTGGAAACCATGCCCCATAAGCTGACTCATGAGATTGAAGAGCCTGGCCCATAGAAGCTCCATTTGACATCAAACATGTGTCGTGGGGCTAAGTCCTATTTGTAGTGAAATAATAGAGAGAAAGATAGAGAAAATATACTCTCAAATGAATGTATTTATTCATATACTCAATAGGGTATTTATACATAAGAAAGAAAATAAGAGAGTAATGACTCATTATGATGATGGATTCCCTAATCACTCATAATTTCTATAATCCCTAATTATATGCGATATTAATTAATTATAATATATTGAAATTGATTTATTTCCTAACACTCCCCCTCAAGTTGGAGCATAGATGTTAATCATGCTCAACTTGTTACAGAGATAGTCAACTCAAATTAAAAAACTTTAGGTAACAAATCACAAAATTCTCACACCACTCCCCCTCAAGCTGTAAGCAGCTTGAATTTGAGCAGCCATTAATTAAAGAGAACCGCTCCAACAACTTTACCAAGAGCTCAACCAAATGGTTTCACAAGGGACCAGTAATACTCCAAACATCTCATGAGAGACCAAATAAAAATCTTCCAGACGTCTCACCGGAGACAAAGCAACGAACGGGTCACACAAGGACCACCAAACTGTCTCACCTAAGACAAACACCTCACCATAGGTGAAGCAAAATACAGCAAATGCCAATGAAATTACCCAACCACAAGTACAACATTCAAGACAAAAGAACACTTCACGAACGTGCTGGAAAACGAACAAACGAAGAACTCAGCCATTAGGGACAAGTGAACATGCACGAAATGAAATGCCGACTGTGCTGAAATAGTAGAAACCTAGTCTCACAATGCAACCTTCGAAGCAAAGATCCGGTCTATACATACCGGGAATGAAGGCTCGACGTTGGAGAATGAAGCACGACCAGAAAATGTTCATAACAACCAAATGACAACCATACAATGAGGTACACACTTTCTCTCTCCCCCTGTGAAGAGTGACAACATGGTTCACTGTTCACGAAACAACAGACGGAACAGTACCAAAAATACAGCAAACCGACACAAACGGAAAAGAAAGAGCACCATCAAGGGATAACCAAGAAATTGATGGAAAATGAAATGGCACAAACACACACGCCAGAGTCGGGAGGCAGGCCACTGTCACTGTATAGTGACAGCGGCTACCGGAAAACTCAAATTGGCCAAGAACTAACCAAGCTTTGGTACCATGTAGTGAAATAATAGAGAGAAAGATAAAGAAAATGTACTCTCAAATGAATGTATTTATTCATATACTCAATAGGGTATTTATACATAAAAAAGAAAACAAGAGTAATGACTCATTATGATGATGGATTCCCTAATCACTCATAATTTCTATAATCCCTAATTATATGCGATATTAATTAATTATAATATATTGAAATTGATTTATTTCCTAACACTATTCATGGCAATTTTGTCTTAACATTACACCATACTCTACTGTAGAAATATAATCTGAATGTTGTGTTTATTCATGTATAAGGGAGACGTATTTATACAAGGAAGAGGAGCCTCAGAATTGATGGCTCTTAATCACTATTAATGGGGATTATTCCCCAATCCCTGATTTATAGGGATCCTAACATATCCCTGATTTCCTAAGGTTTCCTAATATACA
Organism: Acacia crassicarpa; assembly: GCA_034222035.1. Classification (NCBI taxonomy): domain Eukaryota; kingdom Viridiplantae; phylum Streptophyta; class Magnoliopsida; order Fabales; family Fabaceae; genus Acacia; species Acacia crassicarpa. The sequence goes on along the minus strand of JAWXYG010000009.1, from coordinate 6,212,647 downwards.
CTGATTTCCTAACACTCCTCCTCAAGTTGAAGCATAGATATTTATCAAGCCCAACTTGCTACAAAGATAGTCAACCCGAGTACCATTTAAAGCCTTAGCCAGAAGGTCACCCAATTGGTCACTAGACCGCACATGCCCGGTAGGAATAAAGTTCTCCTTGATCTTATCATGTACAAAATGACAGTCAATCTCAATGTGCTTTGTACGTTCATGAAACACAGAGTTAGAGGCTATGTGTAGAGCAGCTTTATTATTACACCACAACTTTGCAGGTAAAGACGTGGCAAGACCGACCTCCTTCATTAATTGGTGAAACCACACAATTTCCTGTTCTGACTAGGACATCGCTCTGTACTCAGCTTCCGCACTCGAATTCGAAACCACATCTTGCTTCTTACTCCTCCAAGATACTAAATTGCCACCAACAAACACACAATATCCTGTGGTGGATCGTCTGGTAGCCTTTGACCCTGCATGATTTGCATCACAAAAACATTCAATCTTGTTGTGACCATGATTCGTATAGAGAACACCACGACCAGGTGAACCCTTTAAATAATGTAAGATATGTTCCAAAGCTTCCCACTGAGCAACGGTTGGTGCAGTCATGAATTGACTAAGTACACTCACTGGAAAGGTCACATCAGGTCGAGTCACTGTAAGATAGTTCAATTTTCCAATTAACCTGCAGTATCTCTTAGGGTAGGCAAACGGCTTGATCTTCTCTGGATCGACTTTTTTCTGCACATCCTCAGGTAGCTCATCAAACAGTATGCGGTCATCCATGTCCAAAAAGGGATTAGGGATCATGGGAAAGCTACTCGGTGCTGCTCCAAGTTTCCCAGTTTCTTTCAACAGATCAAGAACATACTTTCTCTACGTCAAAAGGATGCCTTTCCGACTTCTCATAACCTCGATCCCAAGAAAGTACTTTAAAGGACTCAAATCCTTTGTTTGAAAATGGGAGTTGAGAAAAGCCTTGAGTGAAGAGATTCCCGAAGCATTGCTTCCCGTAATGACAATATCATCAACATAGACCACTAACAAAATCATCTCAGCATCTGTCTGTTGATAAAACACAGAATGGTCACACTTACTCTGACGCAGACCAAATTTTTGAACCACAGAACTAAACCTGTCAAACCAAGCACGAGGACTCTGCTTTAAGCCATATAAAGACCGTTTAAGACGACATACCTTCCCATGCTCCCCCTGAGCAACAAAACCAGGAGGTTGCTCCATGTATACTTCCTCAAGAAGATCACTATTTAAGAATGCATTCTTAACATCCAGCTGATGAAGATCTCAACTATAATTCGCAGCCATAGAGATGAAGAGGCGAACAGAAGACAATTTGGCCACAGGAGAGAAGGTTTCTGAGTAATCAACACATAGGTCTGAGCGTAACCCTTGGCAACCAATCGAGCTTTCAAACGTTCCAAGGTGCCATTAGCTTTTGTTTTGATCGTGAATACCCACTTACAGCCAATAACCTTCTTTCTAGGAGGTAAATCAACGAGAGTTCAGGTACTGGCCTTATCAAGGGCTATCATTTCCTCTTTCATAGCAGCACACCAACCGTGATGGGCTAAAGCGTGGTGGAGATTAGTTGGGACAGTAATAGAATTTAAGGAGGCTATGAAAGAACAAGATGAAGGGGAAAGATGATTGTAAGAAGCAAAAGAAGAAATGGGATAGGTGCAAGATCGCTGACCTTTACGGAGGGCAATGGGCAAGTCAACAGAAGTAGGAGAGTCAGGCTCGGGGCTTTCTGGCGAGGGAGAGTCAGGTACGGTCTCTGGCTCTGGTGTGGAGTCAGGAGAGTCAAGCATAGTCACTGGGATTGGGGTAGAGACAGGAGAGGATGCAACTACTGCTGGATCCGACGCCGAAGCAGGTACTAGGGTGGCTGGAATCTGTTGAATGCCATTACTTGCCTTGGGACGCTTTTGATACACATAATAGACAGGTGATTTAGCAGGTTCCAGATCTGGCGCTTGCACTAGTGATAGCTGAACCTTATAGATTAATACATCATCAAGACTATCAGTGGTGTCAGGGGATGGAAAAACTGGGGCAGAGACAGGAAAGAACGGGGTCGACTCATGGAAGGTAACATCTGTGGACACCAGATATCGCTGAAGAGTGGGGGAATAACATCTATAACCCTTTTGAACCCTAGAATATCCTAGGAAGACACATTTTAGGGACTTGGGATCAAGTTTGGTAGTAGTAGGTCAAACATCACGAACAAAGCAAACACACCCAAAAATCTTGGGATCAATAGGAAACACAGGATTGGACGGAAACAAGGTGGTGTAGGGAGTGGCATCGCTAAGAACAGGGGACAGCATACGATTAATGAGAAAACAAGCCGTGGACACGGAATCATCCCAGAAAGGTTTGGGAACGTTCATTTGAAACATGAGAGCTCGGGCAACTTCTAATAAGTGCCGGTTCTTTCTTTCGGCAACACCATTTTGAGCCGGTGTATCTGCACACGAGGACTGATGAATCATGCCATTTTGGAGCATATAGTTGTGAAATTGAGTAGACAAATATTCTTTAGTGTTGTCACTTCGTAAGGTTTTCACAGAAACACCAAATTGGGTGTTGATTTCAACACAGAAATGGCAAAAATGAGAAAACAACTCAAAAAGATTTTTCATTAGATAAAGCCAAGTGGTTCTAGAGAAATCATCGACAAAAGTAGCAAAGTACCGAAAACCAGATTTGGACTCAACAGGGCACAGACCCCAAACATCTGAATGAACCAAATCAAAAGGGGACGCAGCCCGTTTATTGATGTGAGGTGCCAGATGAACACGGTGATGTTTAGCAAACTGACACGACTCACACTCTAGAGAAGACAAATGCTGAAATTGAGGATACAACCTCTTTAAAGACAACAAAGACACATGACCCAACCGACAATGAATGTCAAAAGGAGAAAGACCACCAGAGCAAGCAATGGAACGCGGCACCCGATCATCAAGAAAGTAATGGCCACCAGATTCATACCTCCTACCAATAATCTGCTTCGTCGTAAGATCCTGAATCAAGCAATGGTCAGGAAAAAGTGAGATAAAGCAGTTTAACTGACGAGTCAGCTTACTAGGAGATAAAAGATTAAAAGCAAGATCGGGAACATTAAGAACGGATGATAAGGAAACAGACGGAGTAGGTGTAACATTCCCAGATCCAAGGACACAGGTACAAGAACCATTGGCAATTGTGATTGAAGAGGGGTTGGCGTAAGGTGCATAAAAATGATGGTTACCTGTCATATGGTCAGTAGCCCCGGAATCGATGATCCACTTCGAAGAAGAAGTAGCAAGGCAAGAATCAAAGTTACCTGTAGCAAGTGCAGTTGGCTCTAAGGGGGCAAGATCAGTGATATCGGAGGATTGAGCCATATGAGCAGATCCGCGTTGCCTTTGTTGCAGCTGTTGTAACTTCCGACAATAGCGCTTTGTATGACCAGGTTCCTTACAATAATAGCAGACAATCCCACTCGAGGATTGTTACCAGGCCTCTGGGGGCCGGAGGTCCTAGGAGCTGGAGCAGCAGAAACAGGATATGGTGGACCATGTCTTTGGTGCGAGGAACCTTGGTTCCGAGTGTCAGGTGGACCTCGGCCAGCTAGAGCACTAGCGTTAGGGTTGGGAGCCAGATGAGTTAAGCTGTCGGCACGTAACACACGAGAATATACATCCTGAAGCGAAGGAAGCTCGGAGCTAGACAATATCTGAGATCGAACCGTCTCATAAGTTGGGTCAAGGGCAGTAAGGAAACTCATAATCGCCTGTTTCTTCATATTATCGATCTGTGCCTGGAGGTCAGTCGTCGGTGGCATTAACCGCCGCATTTCCTCATACATCTTGTTGAATTCTATGAAGAAATTCTTCAGGGGACGACCTTGCTGCTCAGCCCGATAGAACCCTTTACAAACCTCATGAATGCGAGTAATATTTCCCTTCCCAGAATACAGAAACTCCAGATAGTCAATAAATTCTTTAACTATGTTGCAATGACAAACCGAAGGAAGAATATCACCCTCAATGGAATTCTGAATTTGTAAGAAGAGCCTGGCATCTACTCGTGCCCATGTCATCTTAGGATCATCCTTAGGGGGCAGCTCAATTAAATGACCCTCTTTCTCAATACTGAGTAAGTGCATCTGGATGGTTTTGATCCAGTCCGAATAATTGGTCCAATTTAACTTATGATCAGTGATTTTGTTGGAAACAGGGACCAACTCAGATGTAACACTTGGTTTAGAATCAGCCATAATCAGCAAATATTCACAGGTCAAATGTCCTTACTAAAATTAAAAACAATGTTGAAAAACCAACCAGGAGGTGAAAAAAAACGCCAAAGGGCAGCAACAAAAGGTCACACAAGGACCTACACAACAATACCACCACCACAGCAGCTAAAGCCAACAGCAACCCAAAAACAATAAGTGTACAGAACCTTCAATGAAAGAGCCATCACCGGAAACACAGAATAGGAGCACGAAAACACCTGGGACAGGACGAGGATGAGGAGTTGATCCCAGAACAGCAAACGGCGGTGGAGAACTCGCCGGAAAACTCCCTCACACGCCGGCGTGTGTAGCTGACAGCGGAAGACGGAGAGGCGCGTGAACCTCCACGCGCTGCCGGAACGGCGATCTACTGACTGGGTTCCGCTGATCGGGACCTCCTGAACACGATGAGGCGGCGCGTGGCAGCTGACGGCGTCCAGAACAGGAGATCGAAATGACACTCGCTCTCTCTCTCTCTGTCGTGAAACGCAGACTGGAAAAAAAATGTGGAACCGCTCTCTCTCTCTCGCTGAAACACTCTGATTCTGTAATGAAAAAAAAAATGGAACCTAGGGCTCTGGTACCATGTAGAAATATAATCTGAATGTTGTGTTTATTCATGTATAAGAGAGACGTATTTATACAAGGAAGAGGAGCCTTAGAATTGATGGCTCTAAATCACTATTAATGGGGATTATTCCCCAATCCCTGATTTATAGGGATCCTAACATATCCTTGATTTCCTAAGGTTTCCTAATATACACTGATTTCCTAACATCTACAAACCTAGTGCCTCCACAAGCAAGCCACCTAACTGCATGATTGCAACTAGGTTTTAGTGGAAGTCTTCAATACTGATTATTGGGAACTTCTGGGAGAACTACACCCAAAAAGCTATTTCATGAGGACAGAAAGCTCAAGGCCCTTGTGAGCCCCACATTAGAATCCCATACTTGTGATGTGTGAGCTCTATATCTTGCAATCAGCTCCAGGAAAAGTGATATAAGGCATAATGAATTCAATTGTGAAGGAAAGGACAATGTGTGAAACCAAATCGGATGAGTTGCATGAAATAATGCATGACTTTAAGTTAGTCCCTCAACATGGAACAAATTATCTACTTTAATGTACATTCTTTTTCTATATAAGGGAAAAATGTGGAAATTGGGGAAAATTCCCTCATCGAAAATTTTATTGGTGAGAAGGACCTAATAAATTTTTATACACAAAAAGTTCTGGTACTCTGTAAATTTTATATAGAGAGCATTGGTACTTTGATTTAGGTTCTTCTCACTTATAAAATTTTCAATGGGGCCTTTTCCCTAAGAAAAATTATATGAGTATTATCATTCCTATTTATCATCAAGGGAAGTGAAAAATAATTTGATGGAAACCAAGATATATAGGCAATTCTATGAGGTAGGAAAGTAGGTTTGTTCTCCTACATCAATAACTAACTTCTGGAGGAGGTTGCATCACTTCACTTGGGTGCTTATTAATTGGTACTGAACTAAGAAATTGGTAGCTCCAGAAGTGGTTATTGCTAAGTTCGCCAAGTGAATTTCATGTAGTTCTCAAGGCTTTGGCTCTCCAAGGGCAGCTAATTGATAGAGCACAAAAATAATATGGGTTGTCTCTACTTAGTAGTATAGGACTGCTCTATGTACTGTCTAAATGAATTGGCTATTTCACCTCAATAGTTAATTTTCAAGGAGGGTTCCCTTACTTGCTTAGGTGTCTATCAATATTCCAGGAATATGAACTGAAAATAAAAGGTGTTGATGTAACTGTGTTCCTCCTACGGAGTGTAAGGCTTTAACTCCAACAGGAGAAATTGACTTCTCTTGTTTGTTTCTCTAGGAGATTATAAGTGGATTTACACTATTATTATTTTTTCTAGAAAAATTTTACTCCCTGCTTTATCTCTGTACTTGTGCTTCTGTTATGATTGTTATTATCCTAATTATGTGACAAAACCTAGGGTTTTAGTGGCACGTTTGCTGGTTCAGTCCCTTGTTAATTTTCATGCACAATGGACCAAGTTGACTCTAAGGAAGGATTTTTTGACAGGTTCAAGATAATGCTTGGTTATTTGCAATTGGACAACCAACTCCCTCTAACAGGAATGCCTGTCCTCTTGGCGCCAGAGCAGGCCCCTGATGTGCAACACCCGGTATTCAAGATGACAATTACAATGCAGAATGGTAGTAGAGACGGAGTTCAAGTTTATCCATATGTTTACATACGGGTATATTTATTAGAATTTGATGTTTATGCAATCTGTGCAGTATCCTAGTATGCCTCTGGCAACATTTAAATTTAAAACTATTTGAATATCATGAACAATGTTTCAAACTATAGGTAACAGAGGGGTGCTGGCGGCTTGATATTCATGAGCCTATTATCTGGGCTATTATGGATTTCTACAAGAATCTACAGATGGACCGTTTCCCAAAAAGTTCTAGTGTGACAGAAGTTGATCCAGAGATGCGTTTTGAGTAAGACTTGTTTTCTTTCATTCTTGTAAATGGGATTTTAACTAATATATTGAAAGATTATTCTACCATGAAATAGTGCAAATTTCCTAGGCTCCATTCCCCTCTTTATTCTATCATCTTTAATTTTTTTAACTCTTTTTTTTTTTCTCTTTTTTATTGTTTGAATTTTCCATTGAAAAGGCAGAAAAAAATTTCCTAGTTTTTATTTGTTTTTCCACACATCATATGGTAAAATGATCGAGTTGGTTTTTTAATCTGTCACTTTTTCTGCAGTCTAATAGATGTGTCAGAAATACGGCTAAAGTTGTCGCTAGAGACAGCTCCTGGACAGAGACCTCATGGGATCCTTGGCATATGGAGTCCTGTTCTCTCAGCAATTGGAAATGCCTTCAAGATTCAGGTAACTGATCTATTCTCATTCTCTTTCATTTCCTTGACAACACTAAATTGTGACTATCATTCCTTTGCAAGATCAAGTTCTAAGTTGTATTTTATACACCTAAAGGTAGATGAACACGTTGAGGTTGGAGTGATGTGGCCCTAAGGAACTGGGACCACTGTCTAACTTAATCTTTTGGCATCTCAATAAGAGGCAAGTTATAAATGATTCAGAGGTCAAAATTGGAGATCAAATCATGCCACAAGTGACTAAGTTCAGCTATCGGATGGTAATAAAAAATGAAAGTGAAATTGATGACAATGTTATGTTTGGAATACAAGCCGGGTGGTTAAAATGGAGAAAGGCAACATGGGTTATTCGCAACCGAAAAGTACCGAACGAACTGAAAAGAAAGTTTGTCGTATTGTTACAAGACCAGTGATACTACATGATAGTAAATGTTGGCCATTAAGGGGTCACCTAGAACAAAAAATTAGGGTAACAAAGATGAGGAAAAAAGTTAAGACTCAAACTAACCATATATGAGGGGAAAGTTAGAGTTTGTTTAAGGTGGTTTGAACATAGACAAAGAAGGTCAAAGGAGGTGCGGGTGAGGAGTGTTGAACAAATGTTATCAAGTCTTTTGGATAGAGATAGATGAAGACCAAAAAAACACTTTCAAAGAAGTCTCCGAACAAAATCTTTCAGTTATGGTATATTTAAAGAGTGGTTTGTTAATAGGGCATATTGGCGTATGTCACTGACTCCACCTAATGGGATAAGGTTTGTTGTTGCATCTCAAGATGAATTATCGAACCTTCCTAACTCCTTATTCTAGTTTATGCAAATGGGCTTACTTCTCATTGCTGTTAAGTACTTTGGTTCTATCTCAGTTTTAGAATTTTCTTGCCCCTATCTCAAAGTATAAACTGTTAGATTACAATCCTGTAGTTGCATCTGCAACTTTCTCCTGAACCAGAATGATAAGATGTGTTAGCACATTATGTCATATTGGTCAGTCAAACGTTAAGTTATTTTGAGTGGATTACCTCATGTCCATATGACGATTTGTCTTTTTCTTTCTATGCTTGTCCTTTACCTAATCTAAGGAGGATTTCTTATCCTTCATTCTTGTACCTTTCTTCTCTTCCTTTTTTCTGTTGAAATTGGGATCATGTTCCTACAACAACTCTAACTATGAGGCAACATGTTTAGGTGCACCTGAGGAGGGTGATGCACAGAGACAGATTCATGAGGAAAAGTTCTATCATTCCTGCCATTGGAAGCCGTATTTGGAGAGATTTGATTCATAATCCTTTGCATTTAATATTTTCTGTAGATGTACTAGGTATGACAAGCTCAACACTGGCTTCTCTTAGCAGAGGGTTTGCGGAGCTTTCAACAGATGGACAGTTTCTGCAATTACGTGCAAAGCAGGTATGCATGCTTGTTTTTATTATTGTTGTACTGTTATGTAAACTAGGAGAGATGACTTGAACTCTGTAACAGGTAAGATCAAGGAGAATCACTGGGGTAAGGGATGGGATCATTCAGGGAACAGAAGCTCTTGCCCAAAGTGTTGCTTTTGGAGTTTCTGGCGTAGTGAGGAAGCCTGTAGAGAGTGCTAGAGAGAATGGTCTTCTTGGATTGGCTCATGGACTTGGACGTGCCTTCTTAGGTTTTATTGTGCAACCAGTAAGTGGTGCACTCGATTTTTTCTCATTGACTGTTGATGGAATTGGAGCAAGTTGTTCCAAATGTTTAGAGATTTTCCACAACAAGGCCACCTTCCAGAGAGTCAGAAACCCACGGGCTATACATGCTGATGGGATACTTAGAGAATATTGTGAGAGAGAGGCTATCGGACAGGTAAGTTAGTTTCTTTTCAATGAGCATTCAGTACCATCCAAAAATATCGCCTGTCAACTGTAAGAGTGAAATACTGAAATACGAAGAATAGGGAATATAAATTCCATGGCACAGTGAAAATCATTAAGTAGATGAAGTTATTTCCATCTGCTCTTGCTAATAGTGTAGCATTTGCATAGCTAATAATTGCTTTTATATTCACTTTGAACCTTTGAAGAAGTTATGTTTGTCACTTTGTTGTGTTTAAAAAGTTGAGCATCTCTAATAGATGTGCTTGCCTTAAATTTCTGCTATAATCTTTAATTTCATTTATGATATCTATTCTTTGAACGCAGCGTATTATTTATTTCCTATTTTCTTCAAATGGAAGTTCTTTGGGCTTGAAGTTCTAACAGAGCATGAGTCCATCGTACCATGGCACCACTACCATGTTTAGAATCGCATCAACTCAAAAGCTTAAGTTGTTAACTTGAGGCTAATTTATAGTTTTTATGTAATCTCATGTTTGTTGTGTCCCAGATGGTGCTTTACCTGGGAGAGGCTAGTCGGCATTTTGGCTGCACTGAGATTTTCAAAGAGCCCTCAAAATTTGCTCTGTCTGATTATTATGAAGAGCATTTTAATGTGCCTTACCAGAGAATTGTTTTAGTTACCAATAAACGAGTCATGCTGCTGCAGGTTTGTGGCGGAACTTAATCATAAGATTTATCCGTCTTGAGAATAACTTTGCTTCCTACTAGTGCCTAGTCATAAGATTTATCTGTTTCATCTTGAGAATATCTTGATTTGTTGCTTTGCTTCTTACTAGTGCCTGGCTCCGAACAAGATGGATAGAAAACCTTGTAAAATAATGTGGGATGTGCCTTGGGGTGAGCTGATGGCACTGGAGTTGGCAAAAGCGGGCAGCAACCAACCATCTCACTTGATCCTTCATCTGAAAAATTTCCGGAGATCTGAAAGTTTTGTTCGAGTCATCAAGTGTGGTACTGCAGAAGAATTTGATGGAAGAGAACCACAGGCATTGAGGATATGTTCAGTTGTGCGCCGAACATGGAAGAAATATCAGTGTGATATGAAAAGCTTGATTCTGAAAGTGAGTGGCGTTTAGATCGCTATTCATTCAGGATGTCAAACAGAATTCTGATGGAGCTGTGTTTCTAGGTACCTTCAAGTCAAAGACATGTATATTTTGCATGGAGTGATGCTGACGGGAGAGAACCACGCATCAGCAACAAGCCCGTTATTAGTTCAATGGAGCTCTTATCCCATGCCACTGCTCCAGAGGATAGGAGATCTATTAAGCACAGTATCACATTTTCAAAGATCTGGAGCAGTGAACAAGAATACAAAGGTCGATGCTCACTATGTAAAAAACAGGTGCTTCATTATCCCACTTCTACTCATTTCGGATGTTAATCATCTTTATATTAGACAAGTTCCTGTATGATAGAGAATGACTGATTAGGAGTAAGTTCCACCCCCTTTGTTTCCCCCCCTACAAGATCATCTTCAACATTTGAGATCTTGTTTCACTTATTTCCAGCCAAAGTTCATTGACTAAACACTGGGGCATTGTTTGTCCTTGTCGAATGATTGTGGTTTCTAGTTTGACACATCTTTTTGTGTTCTAGATCTCACAAGACGGTGGAATATGCAGCATCTGGAGACCAATCTGTCCTGATGGGTAATAATCTGTCTTTTTCTATATGGTTCCAATATTTTTTGCCAATCGATATGATTCCATGTTACTGCAATTTATTGCACTTTATGCTTGCCGTGTCATTTTAATAAACCAAGGAAAATAATCGTGTGTGTTTATCTAATGGTTGAGGGTTAAAAAATAATACTCTTGGTTCTTTTTATAAGCAACTTTCTCTCTTTTGTGTTCTTCCCATACCTCAAAATTTTAACTACTTTTTCTTTTTATACCCCTATTAAACACATATCTTTATATTAATTATCTCCTACTCATCTTTCATTTACTCATTTATTGCACATTCTCTTCCATATTTGTTACTCATTCTCTCTCCTCTCCTGTGCTTTTTTCGTAAATAGGGGCATATTTAGAAGAAACATGACACTTTTGACATATTTATTGTTTTTAACTAATATTAACCCACAATTCGCTTTACACAATTAGAATAAGAGTTGCTTATAAAAAGGACAGGAGTAAACAAATTGTACACCTCAAAATAACAGTCTTAAAATATTGTGAAGGAAGGAAAAATGGTCTAAGTGATTCTAGTATGGTCAAACCTTAATACTACCCTCACCCTCAGTGGGTAATATAAAATTCAGTTGATTAATTTGAAAAAATTAAGGAGAGTAAATGATTAAGAGGTGCTCTATGAATCTATTTTCTATTGATTAAAACTGATAATTTGTTAGCAAAAAAGAGAAATTGATAATGTAGTATCCCATATCACGTCACTTTTAAACGTTAGTCATCCTGGAAGTTGAAACAATTTTCCAGGTACGCGAGTATAGGAGATATTGCTTATGTTGGCATCTATCCTCCTAATGTTGCTGCTGTTTACCGCAAGATTGATGGACTTTTTGCCCTGCCCATGGGGTACGACCTGGTGAGTTTCTAATTGACACCGAACTTAGCTGCTTTGTTATTTCATTTCTTTTCAAGAGTAGAGATCTATATCCAGGATTACAAAGAATGGAATGACACCCAAATAACTCCTATTTAGGTGTGGCGAAATTGCATAGATGACTATGTTACTCCAGTATCGATTTGGCACCCGCGCGCTCCTGATGGATTTGTTTCTCCGGGATGTGTCGCCGTTGCTGGCTATATGGAACCAGAGCCTGATGTTGTATACTGTGTTGCTGAGTCACTCGCGGCGGAGGCTCAATTTGAAGAGCAAAAGGTCTGGTCTGCACGTGACTCCTACCCATGGGCCTGTCACATATATCAAGTCCAGAGCGACGCTTTGCATTTTGTTGCCCTCAGACAAAGCAAGGAGGAATCTGACTGGAAGCCCACTAGGATCCGCGATGACCTCCTTAGTCGCTTGCAAATACAATCTTCATAGTCTAAATTTGGATTGATAGAATTTCAATCTGCCCTGAAGAACATCACCATGTTTAAAAGTTCTTTGTAAAGACATTAGATAGGATACACGATTTTGGCGGGAGTAGTACGTTTAGTGGTGCTGGTAAGTGGAAAAAGAGCCCATCGGTGATTACCGGTTGCAATCGTTATTGGTCAAGCCTCAACTGACATCGCTTTTGTTTTCAATTCTTTTGTGATTATATTTCATTTTTTATTTGTAATTTCTTTTGTTGTTTACATTATTGTCCATAGAATTTCTTGTTTGTAAATGAAATTATAAAGTAATTTCTTCATTAAATCATAGTGAACAGTTTTCATAAAAATTAAGGAACCTTTATACTTAAAGACTTTAGTGTGAGTTATTTATCACACTCGTAGAGCAGTTTAACGCTGCCTTGAACACACCTTTAGGGTCGACAATTGGAATTGCAGTGAATTCACTCTGCTTTTTTAAATTACATCAATCTTTACTGAAGTCAAAGAAATCAGGGGGAAAAAAAAAAAGGGATCCAGTTGCTTTATTAATGTTATACACCATCTCAATCGAAGCCTTGCTCTCCTTCCTACTCACTGTTTCTGCTTTTCCCCACGTGTAAATTATACTCTTCAATCTGACAGACTCCCTGCTTTATGGTGGCTCCTAGACGCTTGTTGACGTATGGGTCTCTCCAACTGCAATTTGTCAAAAAGGTCTCCTGTTAAGTGTTGCTTTCATACCATAGATTTTTATTATCATTCTTGTTTTTTGGTTTTACTCTCAAAAGGCCCCAATTTCCTCTCTGTATTTTTACAGTTGTCAAAATTTTCCCATTCGTAGAGGGGGTTTATTGATAATTTTAAGCTGAATTAGGATTTTGTGCTGTTGCTTCCTAGAAGACCTGCTAGTTAAAGGAGTTATGCAGGAAGGACCCCTCCTTTTTTTTTTTCAATTGAGAAGAAATTAAGAATCACACGGGACGAGTTTCTGAGTTCTGACATAAAACGGAATTTTTTTTTTAATAAAGTAGAGGCAAGCCGAGGCTTGAGAAACAGAATGGGAAGACTATAATAGTCTAGGCCTTAATAAGGAAGAAGACTATGATAGTCTAGACCCTAATACAAAAGCAAAACACAAACTAGGAGGGACAAGTCAACTGATCACGCAAGTACAAGTGAAGGCAACCGCCAGGAACAGTCGGTATAAGAACCACATCCGCCTCATGATGGTTATCTTGACCATACTTGGCCATATAGTCTGCACAAGCGATGTTTTCCCTTGAAGTATAGAAGATCTGAACGCTCCAGTCCTGGAAGATAAGATCTCGAGTCTCTGCAATGATATCCCTGAGAGGATGATCAGTACTACAATCCCTCATAAGGATGTTTACAGCCTCAAGAGAGTCAGAGTAAAGGAGTATCTTCTGGAGTCCCATCTGGTGCCCAACTTTCAATCCTGTCATGATGGCGTGGAGCTCTGCTTCAATGACTGTATGATGTCCAAGAGATTTTTGGAATCCCATCAGCCATTGACCATTAGAGTTTCTTATAACTCCGCCGCAAGCCGCTTGATGCTGGAAGCGCACTGAGCCATCCACGTCAATTCGAACTGCATCCACAGGGGGAGGTGTCCAAGACTCTTCCATGCACCTACAAAATTGGAAAACTTTGTGAGTAAATACCTGATTAGAGATATTTTCCATTAAAAGATAATTGCATAAATGTAACATCTCCCTGGCATCCGTCATCTCGCCCTGGAATAGGAATTTGCATCTCGTTGTCCAGAGTATCCAGCATCCGAAACTAAAAACTCTTGGCCAATGGAAGTTCTGAAATGTCCCAACTGCGGGGCTTTGGTGAGCATTCCAATTAAGCCAATGCTGCACATTACCTGTAAAAAACTGGGCAAAATAGTTAGGATGTACAATTTTTTTCCAGAAGTATTTGGCCCTTGCACAATCCCTGATAACGTGAATTACAGTTTCCACATTGTTGCACAGAAAGGGGCAGATGTTATCATTAGTGAGACCTCTTTTAACACGAAGAGAATTAGTGACCAGTCTCTCATGAACAACTTGCCACATAAAGAACTTTACTTTTTCAGGAAGTTGCCATTTCCACATCAAAGCCCAAAAATTGTTATGTCTCGTTCCCCCTTGTTGTGAAAGATACTTGTAAGCAGATTTGACAGAAAAGCGACCATCACTCGTAGCTCTCCAGTAGAAGCCATCAGGAAGGTCGCTATTAGGGGGGGTGCATTTTGGAAATAGTGTAAATTATGGAGGGAGGCAAAACGCCTCGCCATCTGTCAATGTCCCATGTACCATTCATTAGCAGTTGGTCATAAACACTCTCCTCCTCATTAATTAAGGAAGGGTCAGAAACGAAGGCAACAAGGGGGCGGTCAATTGGAAGCCAAAGATCACGCCAGAATTTGGTTCCAATCCCATTATTAACCTTTCTCCCAACTCCAGAAAGAAATTTCTCCCAAACTTGAACAATAGCTTTCCACGCAGGGGATGAGTTTCTTTTCCTGTTGACACTTGGAAGGGGAAGATGACCACAATTATATTTAGCTAAGAGACATTTGACCCATAGATCATGCTTATTCGTCAAGAGGTTCCAACAGAGCTTCATAATAAAGGCCTTATTTTGACATCGAAGATCTTTGAAGCCAAGGCCCCCCTGCTTCCTAGCTTGAGTTACTTTATCCCAAGCAATGAGATGCATTTTATTCATATTCTCCTCTTGAGACCAAAGGAACTTTCTTGAAATCTTATCTAACTCATTGATTGTACAAATAGGGAGGAGAGTTGATTGCATACAATAGGAAGGAAGAGCTGATAACACAGATTTAATCAAGACAGAGCGACCAGCAATAGATAGAAACTTGCTTTTCCAAGCCGATAACCTCTTCCTGGCTTTCTGCACAATGGGATAATAAGTGGCTTTCGTAACTCTCTTATGGATAACCGGCACTCCTAAATATTTACCAAGATCATATGTTAGCCCAATCCCAAGAAATTGGCTTAACTCAAGGGCCCTATTAAAGTTAACATTTGAAGAACAAAACATACGAGACTTATCAAGATTGATTCTGTGACCCGATACTTCACAAAAGCTCTTCATCACTTTACGAACTTCAGACATTTGATTATTAGTAGCTAAACGGAATTTTATTTCTGCCTCGAAATGAAGTTGGAAGTTATTGAAACCTAACTGTTTGCAGACAAATGATGAATCAGAATATATAGCAGATGAGAAACATGGCAATATCCCATCTAGATTCCAGTACGTAAGGTCAGCGTTAAAGTCCATCTTTTATAATCTTCCCTTGTTCTTTTATTTCCTATCCAAATCCATACGCCATCTAACGGCTCATATACGTTCCTCATGCTGACGTTTCCTAACTGACGCCATGCGATTGCCACACTTACATCCACCTCTTTGCCGACGCCTTTCACGCGTTTTATCCTCCTTGTGAATTTCCTGAACTGCCCCGTGAATGCGACTCCAAACTCCCAAGGATATTTCTGTTACGGGTTGGGTTTTTCTCATCATCCCTCATAATCTCTAAATCACATCCGTCCAATCAATACAATACTACTTTAATTTTTCTCTTACTTTCCCAATCAAGAACTCAGATGAAGCCAATAAAAAAAAAGGAGAAACAAGATAAGGAGAAGATCTCCTCCCTTCTGTTACCTCGTGTCTCATTTTGTCTTCCTAAACATGCTCCCATACTTTTGTCTTTTCTTAACATTCCTTAGATTTTCCATTTCTTAATCATATTCCACATGCGTCCTTACATGACAATAAAGGAGCTATGCGCCTATGCCCTTATCATATACTCTCTTCGGTTTTAATTATAAGATAAAGTTTGTAGTGTAAATTACTCTATAAATTTTGTCCTATAATTAGGACTGAAGTAAGCATAATAAAAATGTAACTTTTGAATTTGGATCACCTGTTTTTTAAAACGTTGTTTTAATGATAGATGAGACAAACACGTCATTAGGATTAGATTACTTGACTACAAGTTGGCTAAAAAGAAATGTTTGACGACAAATAAAAAGTGTATATCTTTAGGATAATTTATAAAAAATTAATACGTGTGTTTACTTTACATGAGAGCATTGTTTGTAGGGGGGAATTGGTCCTCCAAGTCCCATGCGCTCATACTGATACAAGGAATTTGGAGATGAGAAAATTTTCATGAGTCGAACTATAAAAAATTAAAAATTAAAAAGACGGGATTAATTTTAAATTTTTTTTTTAGTTAACTGTCTTACATATTTATCTTTCTTTCTTTTTTTCCCTTTTTTCAAAGTTGTCCAAAATGATTTTTGCTTTTACAAGATATGTTAAATATACCGTTAAATCAAACGCATTGGACGTAAAAATAATTACATTAGGGCATCGTGGTGTGATCAATCTCTTTCGACATTCATTGTTTTATAGTGTGTTTGATTTAAAGGAAGGGGAAATAAATTTTTTTCTAAATCTTAACCAAATTGCCTTAGTCTGGAAGGAGAGAGGAGGAAGAGGGGGTATGCGACAGGCATAGGCACTACTAAAAATTTTTATTTAGAGAGATATTGAGAGGAACGAGGGGCAGAGGGACCCACCACATTGTGGTAACTTCAACAAAATGCAAAGGACAGAGAATGGTAGGAACCACATTAAAATGCTAGTTGGGGGAGGTGGGTGATGGAGACCAATGAAGACGGGATAAAAAATTGTGAGGACCACTAAGAATTTGGTAATTTAGCCATGTTCTATAGGCAATTTGGTAAAAATTTGGTCTCCCTCCCTCCTTCCCATACCTACACTTCAAACCAAATAAACAATTAGGGTAGCTTTGAATTAGATCTATTGGTTGGGCTTACTCTTAGAACCAAATATGTTGACCATTATATGTATCAAGAAGTAGTTACCAACATATATTTGGTTTAGCTATGTAAAACCCCACTAGATTTCTTTGGGTTTCGAATTCGAGTTTTAGATGAGACACTTATGTTAGAAGGGACAGTCACAAATTTTAAACCTGATATGAATGATAATATATATATATATATATAAAAGAAGTCTTTTATGGTTCTCACTCCACTTAGTTCCTTACTTGAGAGGGTGCAGTGTAGCATGATGTTCTTACCATTTTATGGTTCCTATTATGATGAGTAAGGCTGTTTTCTCTTTTAGTACAGATTATTACTCCCTTCGGTCCTAATTATAAGAGCTAGTTGACTTTTTTGGAGAGATTAAGGAAGCTAATTAAATTACTTTAAAGTATTTTTATTTTCATTTTTTTCTTCAAACTTATTAGTTTGACTAATAAACTAATATATAATCTAAGAATCTAACATATTAAATGATTAAGTAACTTATTTATCTTCCTTAATCTCTTCAAAGAAAGTCAACTAGCTCTTATAATTAGAACCGGAGGTAGTATTGTTTTTTTATATAAAAATTTTAGAAAATTTAGTACTCTCCATAATTCATCCCATGCTCTGCACAGACCCAATTCCCTCCCAAACCCATGCACCCAACTTCCATCCTCCTCCCCTCTTATCTCCAACCCCCGCCCCCCCCCCCCCCCCCCCCCAAAAAAAAAAAGTCCAATTGGTAAAAAAAAAAAAAAAGGTTATCAGCATAAGTGTATCCTCATTACTTGCTCCTTAATGATTTTTTTAATTTTATCCCTATCAAATGAATGAAATATGTGAAAGAAAATATATAGAATCCTTTTTTTTAACACGTCATTAAATAAAGGTAAATTTAAAAATGCTAGTCAATTTAAGACATAATACTAATTATATTAATAACAAGACTGACATAATTTAATGGAAGGCACAGGAGGAAGATTGACACATTAA
Source organism: Acacia crassicarpa (assembly GCA_034222035.1). Taxonomy (NCBI): domain Eukaryota; kingdom Viridiplantae; phylum Streptophyta; class Magnoliopsida; order Fabales; family Fabaceae; genus Acacia; species Acacia crassicarpa. The sequence continues at coordinate 6,194,676 of JAWXYG010000009.1, read as the reverse complement.
TTGTTAGCTGGCCAGGATTAATTATTCTCTCCATTGTCGTTTTCATGGATCTACATGATTGTTTCTTGAAGTGCCATGGTGTGAACGAGCCCTTGTAGTCAATAATATCAACATAATTGGATAAGGGTGGCAGTGACAAAAGAACAAAAACAAGGACAGAAATATTACCTCCTCCTTGGTCCGATGTATGACAACACGTAGGATAGGAAGTTAGTCAATAACTATAACGATAATAAGAATTAATTAATGGATGGTATAAGATGATTTAAAATTAATTAAAACTTAGATAAAATGACAAAATAACAACTACAGTATTTTGACACGAAATTTAAAAAAAAAGTTTTTAAATAAAGAAAACATATTTTTAAAATTAAATTAATTATAAACTGTATCATATATAATCTAGACATATATACATAATGTGATATGTAATATGTAATCAATCAATTTTATACTAACGTTGAAGATTGATCTTCAAATGGACTTTTCTAAAATTCATATATTGTCTTTGAACCATACAATGTTTGGGAGTGCGCATGAAAAAGGAAACACGGAAACACGATCCAAATATCAAATAATCAATCATGGCTAAAGGGAAAAAGAAAATTAAAAAATAAAATAAAATATAGTAACTAATGATTCACCGAATTTTATTATCATAACTTTATTTATATAAGCGTGGTGCTGTCGCAATGTCAATGGTCACCATCGTAGGCCCGCCTTGGACTCCTAAGTCGCTGCAAATGGAGGGGCAGCGGAAGGAAAATAAAAATTGTAAATTTAAAAAAGAAAAAAAAAAAAAAGGAGCTGGCCACGTCGCAAACGCAAACCATAAAAACCAAATTCCTTCGCACTTTCTCGTATTATTTCCCTCCTCCCTCTTCCTGCCATCTCCTTCTCTGTCTGAAGTTGGGAATTTCACTTTTTTTCGCATAGCGAGTTGTGAGCATGGCGGAATCGGTGGAGCTGCCGAGTCGGTTAGCAATTCTTCCTTTTAGAAACAAGGTCCTTTTACCAGGTGCCATCATCAGAATTCGGTGCACTTCGCCTAGCAGGTACTTGTCCCTCAGCTTCACCGTCTCTTCTTCCTTCGCGTCGGCTTCATGTTTCTACTTTGCTTTGGTTTTTGCAAATCACGATTTGCAGTAATTTAGCTTAAGGTCTGAAGATTGCCACTATTTCGAACACGAGGTCAACATAGACAGCTAAACCAAGAATAATTGCTTCCTTTGTCGTAAAGTGGAAATACGAACAATAATATTTAATTTCCGTTGGCAGGTGGTAATTTAATGCTTACTTTTCAAACTTGGTTATACAAATTTACGGCATTTTAGTAGCTTTGTTCGATGATAGAATTCTCTGTCTTTTCTTCTATTGAAGTTTCCATAGACTGGGCATGAATATTATTGATAGTTTATTTTGCTGTCAGTAGATAAGTGATTGTTTGGGATCACTTTTAGACATCCGTGTATTCATGCTAATCGAGATAAAAACTCCTCACTAATACTTACTATTTTTTGAAGGCTTCAATCGCAATTCCAAACCTTCTATCTTCCTCGGTATTAGGTGGTAGTCGAAATATCTTAATACATTGCTTTATATACCTAAATAGTTGCTTAATTAGATTGATTTGTTCTTTGTCGTTTTTCTTATATGACTGTTTTCTTGTTTAAAATTTAGTGTAAAATTAGTGGAACAAGAACTCTGGCAGCGAGAAGAGAAGGGGTTGATTGGCATACTGCCTGTACGTGACGCTGCTGAAATTAAACCTGTGAGTCCTGCGATATCTCAAGGTGTAGGAACTGATTCTCTGGACCAAAATTCAAAAATTCAAGGTGGCTTGTCAGATTCTCATAAGCCTGACATGAAAAATCAGAATGATGTTCAGTGGCATACCAGGTATACTGCTAGCGAGCATCTTTTGCACTTTGTTTAGAATCTTAGATCTAAATACTTGACAATGTATATGTAATAACAAAATCATATTATCATGCATATAAAGTGTTGTCCAGAGGGGACTTGAATCTCTCTCTTCTGTATTTTCTTTCATACCATTTTATAAAAAAAGAGTGGATAATATCTATTTCTTTCATTCCTAAAAAGAAAAATAAAACCTGCAAATTGAGATGGATTTTAATAGATCTTTTATTACAGGGGGGTTGCGGCTCGAGCATTACATTTGTCAAGGGGAGTGGAGAAACCAAGTGGAAGAGTCACATACATAATTGTTCTTGAAGGCCTGTGCAGATTCAGTGTTCAAGAACTTAGCACAAGAGGAACATACCATACTGCTAGGATTGCTTCCCTTGAGATGACTAAGAGTGGTAAGTTGTCTGTCTTAGTTTATTAAGGAAACAGATTTTTAGTCCCCAAGTATTTTTCCCTTCAAAGTCATGTCTGTCCGTTTTGGTGAATAACTAGGAGATCATAAGCTAGATGATATCACGATATGAAGCAGGATGCTAATTCCTGATTTGTTCCAGCAAAGGTCTGAAATTTTTATGTAGGAATGTAATCCTCTCAATTATTGAGCGTAAAATATTCCATATATCATCATGGCCTTTTCTTCTCTCTTATTCATTATGATGGAAAGTGGAAACTTGAGCACTTTTAGTATTTAACATGCTAATCTCAAATCCATTTGTACAGTTGATATGATGATCTGAGAAATGTTCTAACATTTAATATGATGCAAGCATTAACTTATTGGACTGGGCAATTAAGCTGGGACAGAATGTCTGTTGCATTTCTTAGATCATCTGTGCCCCACTTGTATAAAAAACAGAAGTATCTAGGAAAAAGAGCTTTTACAAGGCCTTTAAGTAGTTTCAAGCACATGTGCTCCTCTTCAATTTAACAAGCATCAGTGCAATAAATTTTTGTATTTGTTTTTTAAAAGGAATAAAGGTTTTTTAGGCAGTTTCTTTGACATGGTCATGGTCAGATTCTATTTTTTATCTTCAAAGATGCTGAGTTGCTCGATTTTTCTAATATAGACATGGAACAAGTGGAGCAAGACCCTGATTTCATTCTGTTGTCTCGCCAATTTAAAGCAACTGCCATGGAACTTATTTCTGTTCTGGAGCAGGTAAGAGCTCATATTTTGAATGCTACTCTGATGAACAAGGGTCACTAAAAAAATATGGTGATGCTGATTGGTATTTTGCTTTTAACACATAGCAAGCTGGTCCAACCTGTGAAAATTATCACTATCATCTGCATTTGCATGAAACATGTTTATCTGCAATTTGCATCTGGATCTTTGTCTTTATACCTTGGAAGTAGTCTAAACTCCTATTGGTTGGGTTGTCATTATGGACTTCTTACGAATAGTTACAGGTTCATGTTATTGATACCTTGGTTTTCCAAACTTTCTTTTGATGTTGTCTCTGTAACATCAGCTTAAGCTTTCATTTTGTGTTTGTTCTCATATATAGAAGCAAAAAACTGGAGGAAGGACAAAAGTTCTTTTGGAAACAGTTCCAGTTCACAAGTTGGCTGACATATTTGTTGCCAGCTTTGAGATAAGTTTTGAAGAACAGCTATCTATGTTGGATTCAGTTGATCCCAAAGTTAGGCTTTCAAAAGCAACTGAGTTAGTTGATAGGCACTTACAGGTAAGAAATAGAGTCGACATCTTTGTGGAAAAATAATACGGTTAATGTGAACATGGTATTTATGATCCATCTGCAATTTTGTTTTGTTGCTGCTGACAGTCGATACGTGTAGCTGAGAAAATTACTCAAAAGGTTGAAGGACAATTGTCTAAATCACAAAAAGAATTTCTTCTGCGCCAACAGGTTAGCTTTCTAATCATTGTTCCCTTACTGTTAACTCGTTAACTCCTCTAATATGTTAAATTTATGTAATCTAGGTCTATGTCAGTAATAGTGCGACAGTCTACTATTATCCACCATATAGCAATTTCTGAATAACTTTTATTGCCTCTTAATCTCTATTATCATTCAGATGTAACTTTATTTACCCCGATCATTGTTCCCTTTCTGCCCCGATCAGTGTACCCTTTCTGCTAACATGGTCATTGCTGAGCTTCCTGATATTTCTGAGAATAAGGGATTTTGGGTGTAGATGAATATGGCCTCTAAACCGTCAGTTATATTTATACTGAAAATGGCTTTGTGAAGGCATACAATTGGGTATTGTGTAATTAACTGTCTTCAATCTAAAAACTAACGGAAGATTATCTCTTCTATTCCATATAGCAGTAATGTACTTGTGAATGGTTATTAATTATTTCATTGACTTAAAATAATGTCTCTCTTGGCTACAGAGGAGAATTTTACTGCTTTGTCTAATTGTGCTTTTGTTTGAACATATTATTCATCTTTCCAGTTATGTGTAAAATATGTTGCAGATGAGGGCTATAAAAGAGGAACTTGGTGATAATGATGATGATGAGGATGACTTAGCCACCCTAGAAAGGAAGATGCAAAGTGCAGGAATGCCACAGCATGTCTGGAAGCAGGCGCACAGAGAGTTAAGGTATTTTATATTAAAAAGATAGTTACCGATGGTGGTGATTGAGAGTACATGATTCTGATTTTTCCATAGCTGTCAGTAATGACGATAACCAATGTTGTTATTATTGTAACCTGTCTCAGGAGACTTAAAAAAATGCAGCCTCAGCAACCAGGATATAATAGTTCACAGGTTTATCTGGAGCTTCTTGCTGATCTTCCCTGGCAGAAGGCCAGCGAAGAAAATGAACTAGACTTGAGAGCTGCACGGGAGCGCCTGGATAGTGATCACTATGGTTTAATGAAGGTCAAGCAACGGATAATTGAATACCTGGCCGTTCGTAAGGTTGTCAATTTTCTCCTTTGTATATCTGTAAGGTGTCTCAAGTAATCAGAGAAACTAAATTAACTTTGCATTGCAGCTTAAACCAGATGCAAGAGGTCCTGTGTTGTGCTTTGTTGGTCCACCTGGTGTTGGGAAGACATCATTGGCATCTTCTATTGCTGCTGCTTTGGGCAGAAAATTTGTGAGGATATCGCTTGGTGGAGTCAAGGATGAGGCTGATATTAGAGGGCATAGAAGAACATACATTGGAAGCATGCCTGGGCGGCTAATAGATGGTTTAAAGGTTTGTGAACTGAGTCTTACCTTCCTTCTGTCTGATATGTTTGATATTATCAAATTCTTTTTGGTAGGATATCTTATTGTGCTATTTATGTCCCCATTTCCTTTCTTCTGTAACACCTGGAAAGATGAAGTGACAAGGAGAAGTGTGCAATTAAATATACGAGTTTCCTCAATTTGGGATAATATGGAGATATCTGAGGTGTTCTAGCCAATATTGTGTGGTTTATGTGAAGGCTATATTATAATTGAATAAGTTTTTATCCCGCTGTTTAACTAACATAGGGCTTCACAAGTTTTCTCAAGGTTCTTTTTCTTCCATACTTGAAGTCTTAAATGGTGTCCGAAAATTTAGACCAAACATGACAAGATTTATGGTATTGTTAAAATCTTTCTTTCATTTCTCCTTGTGGCTGAGGTTTCATCATGACTGATAATTGTTTTTGACACGTGACCTTTAGAGAGTAGGTGTTTGCAATCCTGTCATGTTGCTGGATGAAGTTGACAAGACAGGTTCTAATGTTCGTGGAGATCCATCTTCTGCGTTGCTGGAAGTTCTTGACCCAGAACAGAATAAAGCATTCAATGATCAGTATCCTAAACACTTGATCTTGTGTTTCCCTTGCCACAAAAAATTGTCTTTCTCTCAAGTGGGAATTTATTTCTTTTAAAGATTTGTAATTAACTAGTTATCTACTTATCTGTTTCAATTATTTTTGTAGTTATTTTTCCATTGATTTGGAACGGTAATGGATCTTTTCATCACTCTATACACACATATAGTGGCATGTTTTTTTAATTATTCTATAATTGAAGTATTAAGTGCTGCACTATCCTTTCCTGATCAGTGGCACGTGTTTTATTACAGTTTGTCTGTCAGGCTGTCAGCATATGTCGGTTTTGCCTACTAATTCAAGGAACTTCTAGTGTTGATCTTCATTGATAGCAATATATTTCTGCATGGAATTGCTCTCTTCCTAGGATGTTTATGAGGTCATCCTAATTTTTAATCAATGTTTATGTTAGTAGATGATGGTATTCAAACTGCCCCTTTTCTAAGGAAAGTTTAATTAAGGGACTTGTGTTAATTTTTTTGCTTGACTGTCTTTATCTACCTCTTCACTATCTTTTTTTATTCTTTTTCAAATGTTGAGGACGGTTTCTTATTCTCCTTTTTACTTGTACTTTGTTCTCCACCCTTTTAACTGTATTTCTTTCGTAAAAAATAGAGAAGTTCTTCCTTAATATTACCAAGCTACTTGAACGTTCCATTTGATCTATCCAAAGTGGTTTTTGTGGCTACGGCAAACCGGGCCCAGCCTATTCCTCCACCACTCCTTGACAGGATGGAGGTTATTGAGTTGCCTGGATATACACCTGAAGAAAAGCTAAAAATAGCTATGAAGCATTTGATACCGAGAGTTCTGGACAATAATGGGTTGAGTTCTGAGTTTCTTCTGATTCCAGAGGTTTGTATTTTTTTAATTAATATAAAAGGTGCACCTTTCCTTTTATCCTGCTTGATTCTTTTTCAATTGGGAAAAAAAAAGACACGAAAATTAACTTAATCTTGTTTACAGAGTACTATTTGAAATATTTGTTCTAAAAGATGAAGAAGACTGAATTACTGAACCTTGCCCAACTTCAAAGAAAATAAACATTGTGAGCATATGATATTAGATACTAAACATGGAAGCTTTAAATGGTTACAGCTTTTGAAAGCCACTTTTTTTGTCCCATAATCTAGGAAGATGGATGGTTGGATGCCACTTAATTAGCACATCTTATTTGGGTATTCAAACATTCACAAGCCCCTCTGCTGTTTAGTGGTAATTTGGGGTTTGGATTCTTTCCCTGTCTCTGGTTCAGCAGTTGAAAAGTGCAGAATAAAACCAGAGGGGAAAAAATGAAGCATACTGTAGAGCCCTTGAGAAATATTTTTTTTACTGATAATCCTCTAATAAAGCAATTCTCGTTTAGAGAATTTTAATTAACTGCCATTTTGATGTAGGCAATGGTGAAACTTATCATTCAGAGATATACTAGGGAAGCTGGTGTTCGGAATTTGGAAAGGAGCCTAGCTTCCCTGGCTCGTGCTGCTGCAGTAAAAGTTGCAGAGCAAGAACAAGCAGTACCCCTGAACAAAGGGGTGCAGGGACTTGCCACTCCATTGCTGAACAGACTAGCTGATGGTGCTGAAGTTGAAATGGAAGTGATACCGATGGGAGTGAATAATCGTGAAATTAACACATTCAGATTTGCCAATCCGTTAATAGTTGATGAAGCTATGCTAGAGAAAGTGCTTGGGGTAATTGGCATTGTGCTTCTTTTTTTCTTTTGGCATGATTTTAGTTGAACTTCTGAATCCCATCTTTCTTTCACCGCTGTGGAACAAACCTAAAATTGGCTGCTAGAAGTGTTTTGGGTGGTTGTGAAATGTGAATACAAGTATCTATGCATTGTATCAATTCCCTATTATTTGCCTTTGCAAACCTACTATGCTATTATACTTTTACTGAAAAATAATATACTTTTACATTATGGCTCTACTATATTATACATGAGTGCATTTCTAATTTGTGACCCCATCCTGAGAGAGGTCTTACATGAGCAAATCATTAATGCAAATTAGACCCTATGTTCAGTTGCTCACAAGGAGCTAATTCGTATGTTGGTATCATTGAATGCAGCCTCCAAAATTTGATGGCAGAGAAACTGCAGAACGTGTTGCAACCCCTGGAGTCTCTGTTGGGCTGGTTTGGACTGCTTTTGGTGGAGAGGTTCAGTTTGTGGAGGCTACAGCAATGGTGGGGAAGGGTGAATTGCATCTTACTGGACAACTAGGGGATGTAATTAAAGAGTCAGCTCAAATTGCACTGACATGGGTAATTGATTCTAATTGAAATTTAGTTCATATCATATATTGTTGGGTTTCTTCATCTTAGTTTTCCCCCCTGAATGAGACAAATCATGTTACTTGTAAGTGGCACCACCAAAATATTTTGTAATGTGACACTTGTCTCAAACATAGACAAAAACATCATGCCATTTACGGGATTATTGCAATGAGCTGTACAAGGTTTATTTGATTTGACAACGACCTTGGCATTGTATTTTTAAGCTTCTTTTTTTCCCTTGAGGTGTTAAGTTTGAACTTACCCAGGAGGTTGCATCTTATGAGTGCATTTACTCTTTTATATATATATATATATATATATATATATATATATATATATATATATATATATATTTATTGTGTCTTGCAAATTTTAGTGATTTTTCTTCAACTTGTAGATTAGTTGGATTACAGGCTATGATATATGTGCCATTGTATGTTACTATGGTGGCTTGCTGTAGATTGTGTTTGCAGAACACTTGCATTTTCACTGTATGTATTCTTGACACCTGTACTGATGTAAAAATTGTTTTAATTGATGGTGGATTGATTTCATAGGTAAGGTCAAGGGCGGCTGACCTTAGGCTGACTGCTGCAGAGGGGATTAATCTCTTGAAAGGCCGCGATGTACATATACATTTTCCTGCAGGTGCTGTGCCTAAAGATGGGCCCTCTGCAGGTGTGACTTTGGTAACAGCATTAGTATCACTTTTCAGTCAGAAAAGTGTTAGATCAGACACAGCTATGACCGGAGAGATGACTTTGAGGGGTCTTGTACTACCTGTTGGTGGTGTCAAGGATAAGGTAATAATCTTGTATCTGTATGACATGTTAAGTTTCCGGTAAATACCGGTATATATATTTGAGGTAAGATGTCAATTATTGTGTCACAATGATAGTTGTGATTTTGGCAAAAAATCTTTGTAGTGATTGCACCGTGTGAAATTATTGCTACAAAATCCACCAAAGTGATTCCTTGCCAGCATGAAATGCATAATTGTGTCATTGCTTTTGCATACTAGAGCAAGGTTAATTACTACTACCTCCGTTCATAAATATAAGACATATTTGACTTTTTTATAAAAATTAAGAAAACTAAATAAATTACTTTAGAGTATTTGTATTTATCATTTTTCCTTCAAACTAATTTGTGTGACTTATAAACTAATATATGATTCAATGATACACAACATATATTAGAAATTTATTTAGCTTCCCTAATATTTCTCTAAAAAGTCTAACTATGTCTTACATTAAGGACCGAAGGGAGTATAATTTGACTAAACATGTGACTTATTATCATCTATTCAGAAAAATGAACGATTAAATCTTTTAAAAGCTTCTGCGAACTTCAGTAATTGAGAGAATGATATGCTATCAGATGATGATATGATGGGAAGGCTTTCTATATATTCTGGAAGGAAAGTGAATGTTCTTGATTACTAAATCAAATAATGGGCTTATTTTGTCGTTGACTAGAGTACGCCTTGTGCATTTGTATGAAGCTCGACAAGAGTTGCATTATTCCCACTTTGGGAACATCATGACTTCCTATACCCTTGTATATGTTGTATTGATTGATATTTGATAAGACGGAAATTTATTTTTCTTGTTCTTTCAAAGGAAATAACACTACAAATTATGATACTACTAGTATTGGTATGTCAGTTTGCCGTTTAGATGTATTAAATACATTGGTCATGTCTTGCCGTTTAGTTGTATTGAATATATTTGTCATGTCTGAATAAACATACTCTCCAGCAAGAGCAGCGAAAGTAAAACATCATGGCCTGCATAAAAAGTAGCATGATCTGGTTCTTATTAATGATCCCCAGGTTTTAGCTGCACACCGGTACGGCATAAAGAGAGTCATTCTGCCGGAAAGGAACCTGAAAGACTTGGTTGAAGTACCATCATCTGTGCTGGAAAATTTGGAGGTAATTTTTTTCCATGTATATATAAGAAGTCAGTAGTGTCATCGGTCTGTCCATCAATGAACTGAAGACGTTTAGTGCTAATATGTGCACAGGTATATGGTGTAAAATTTTATCACTTTTATTGTCCTGTCTCAACTTTTCGTGTATATAGTGGTTCAGAATATGGGCTTTTTGTCTGAGTACTGGTGTCTTTTTAAGATCCTTATGGAGCTCAGTGAAGTCCTTGATTTTCTTATCGAACACGTAAGTGAAACACAAGGTCGTGAATTTTGTGAACTTCCTTGTCAGATATTGCTTGCAAAGCGAGTGGAAGATGTGTTAGAGCATGCTTTTGATGGTGGGTTTCCGTGGAGACAGCACTCAAAATTATGACAGGATTCTTGATTGGCACCTGTTGTCCTCCTCTGTGTTTCATTATTAAAACAGTAATGTATCAATTCAACATCTGATCCCCATCCTGATCTACGACGGTTGTTGTGACCATGGTCTGCGGTCGACTGTGAACACTTCGATTATTCAACGGATTGTAACCAAGCAGAATTTATGAATCAAAACACATTGGAAGCGACGCTGACAGTGAGCATTACTTTTGGGACTCACATCTCCACTTCCAGCGTTTGTAAGTACGACTTTTAGCTGTACTTATCGAAATTGAGCAATTAAATTATTTTTAATGCTCCCGTTGATGTTTTTTGGGGGTCTTGTAACCATTGTCAAATTCAATTCCTTATTGTGCATAAATCATTATCTTCTTCAAGAAAAGGAGCACTTGCTCTTCCCCCCCCCCCCCCCCCCAAAAAAAAAAAAGGAAAGAAAGTTTCAATTTGTGGCTACATCACCCCTTGTTCCTAGTTTCTTTATTACAATGTTGGTTATTGTTCTAGATTTTCCTTCGGCTTTTTATGCCCTTGCAGGGAAAAGGTGGGGATGGTCAAGTCTTCTGAGGCTGCTCAGCGCAGCTGTACTTATCGAAATTGAGCAATTAATTAAATTATTTTCAAAGCTGACTTAATGTAATTTCTGGGTTAACTGAATGGAAATTTCACATGGATCAAAATTCTGTGAGTAATTAGAAATTTATATACTTGTTATAAAATGGGAAAATACAGGAGATGAAATGAAAAGATTTAAGAGAGATTATGGGAAAAGATAGAGTAATATCTTATTAATTTAAATGCAATCAAAGTGTAGTATATAGTGTTCAATTTATAGGCCATCCACTACAACTGAGAGTTACATAAAGTAAATGGCAAACTTTAATCATCATAGTGCACAATTGTAACATTTGAGTTATAGGTATGAAGACTCAAATCTTAAAGACTTCATGGGAGAGGTCATGGAGTGTAAAAAAATAAAAGGCCGAGAGTTGGGAGTTTATGGATAACTACCTCAATTGGTATTTTTACAACACTTACCTTTTTCTTTTTACTCGGTACAACACTTCCCTTGGATGTTCTTGAAAAACTATCGTGCCTCATTAAAGCCTTACTAAGAGAAATCTATTGGGACAAAAACATGTTCTTGAAATGCTATCGTGCCTCATTAAAGCCTTACTAAGAGAAATCCATTGGGACAAAAACCTAATAAAAGAAAAAGAATACCCAATGTTTACTCCTTATGATGACATCATCACTTTATGCCTTTGAGGCTACACATTTTGCTACCATGCACCAACTTCTTCAATGTTCTAGTTGGCAATGTCTTGACTCTTGATAAGCAAATCTGTAAGGTTACATGACCAAATTTGCTGAACATTTATGTCATCCCTCTTCATAAAATCATGAGTGAAAAAGAATTTTGGAGAAATTTGTGTTGTTATGTCTCCTTTGATGTACTTTCCTTTCAATTGAGCTATACATGATGTGTTGTCTTCATATAGTATTGTTGGAATCTTTTATTCAAGAAACAGATCACACACTGATTGGATATGGTGAGTCTTTAACCGTAGCCAAACACATTCTTGACTTGCCTCATGAGTTGCAATTATCTTTGCATGATTTGATGAGGTAGCAGTTAAAGTCTATTTTGTTGAGCGTCAAGATACAACTTTACCCCCACAAGTAAATAAATATCCTGTTTGAGATCTATCATTGTGGGGATCTGATAAAAACCATGCATCTGTATAACCAATCAATTGTGATCTAGATTCGTTAGAATAAAATAATCCTATATCATTTTTCCTCAAAGATATCAGCAATGTTTAATTCTATTCCAATGCCTTCTTGTTCTTCTCTTTGAAGAATAACTAAATCTTGCCAATAACTTCACAATAAATGCAAATATCGGGTCGTGTTGCATTTGCAAGATACATTAGTACATCTATAGCACTAAGATATGGAACTTCAAGACCAAAAAGCTCTTTTGTTTTTCTCTTGAGGGCGAAAAGAATCATTCTTCTTACTAAGTGATCTTACAACCATTGGAGTAGAGAATGGATGTGCTTTATCAATATAGAAACCTATAATATTTTTTCAACATAAGTTGATTGGTGTAGGAGAACTCAATTTGCTAAGTGCTCAATTTGGAGGTGGAGAATCCTTCATCTCAAATTCTTCTTAAATAATTAACAGTTTTTTGAAGTTTTTCAGGAGTTCCAATTATATTCAAATCATCAACTCTGATCCATTTCTTTTTATGAAAACATGTGGACAAATAGGATCATTTTTATAACATTTTTTTAACAAATTGTCACAAGGACGGTTATACATCTAAGGATTTATGCAAATGAATTGAACAATTTTCTCAAGAATTCTTACATCCTTATGGCAATTTGATTCCTTCAGAGATTTTATATATATATATATATATATATATCAGTATCTAAAATACCATATAAATAGGCTAAAACAATATCCATTAGACACATATCCAGTTTTTTTGCTCACATCCAGACTAATTAAATACCTTAAAAGTGATTACATCCACTATAGGAGAATATGTCTCTTAATAGCAATGCCAGTTCTTTGCGACAATCCCTGTATTACCAATCGTGCTTTATATCTAACAAGATCCATTTTCTCATTTCATTTTTGCACAAATACCCATCTATACCCAACGGGTTTTACATCACTTGGTATTTGGACTACAGGTCTAAAAACTTTACGTTTTGAGAGTGAATTTAACTCTACTTGTATCTTCTTGTAATACCCCATATTATTATTATTATTAACAATAATATAATAATAATAAAATTTAGAACTTTAATAACTGGGAAAGCAAACGAAGCATGCCTTATAAGGATGTGAAAACCTTTCCTTTGTGGACACGTTTTGATGGGCTAGGCCCAGCCAAAAACAAAACTGTGAGACCTTGTGTGTGTCAAAGCGGACAATATCCACAAGTGGGCGCCTGAGATGTTACAGGTATTATAACCTATTAATGAGTTGGCAATAGTTAAAGAGTTCAGCCCATAGCTAAACTCTAATTTTAAATTATAAATAGAGGCCTAACCTAACCCTAGCTAACTCTCAATACTTCTCTTCTTCTCTACTACTTCCTCTATTCTTACTCTGCATCAAATTATTTTTCTAGAAGATTAGCAAAAACGAAGATCAAATAATCTTAATCTATAAAACAATAGGAATTAATTGTTACATGTCGGTCTCAATTTTTGTGAAAACCCTTAAATGTGTCGCTGCATTTGTATATTTATATATATGTTTTCCTTTTTGGTTAGCGTGAATTACCTTATGAAAACAAAATGTCTTACCTTTTTGTATGTATATATGTTTCTCCTTCTTGATTTGCGTGATTAACTTTAGCAAAATCATTTACCGTTTTTATGGTTCGTGAATATACCAGTACATATTTTGCTTTGGTTACCTCGGTTTTTGTGCAAGTTGACCGATCTGCTTAGTGTCTAATATATATACATATACTTTTTAATAGTCTTGCCTCAGTATTTAACGATAGAGCTAATATGCACCTTCCAATTGTTTGTCTCGGTTTTGTGATTGAAACATATATATGTGTCTTTCATTATATATATATATATATATATATATATATATATATATATATATCCTTTTCAATTTGTTCGATCTGCACCTGTGTTAAAATATACATGTACTCTTTTTAAATGGTTTGCATTGGTTTTCATAATTGACAAATAGCAGCATATATATTCAGTTTGATTTCCGTAAATTTGAGAAATCTATTTTGTGTGTGATTAAAATAATTTAATCGTGGGAGGATAGCTTTGAGATGAAACCTCCTAAAGTGATGAACACAACCCTTAGGTTCTATGCCACCGATATATTATATGATGTGAATAGATATTATCCGTCCTTCTTAAAGTGGTATCTCGCAGGGTTTTCTGGGACACTAGTAGCAACTTTGGGAAGAGTAAGCACACTAAGTTTATGGCTAATTTGATTATTTGTGACTGACAAGGTTTGCCGGGCCACATGGTAGACTGACAGGGTTTCCTGAGTCTACCATGGTTCTCTTCCCACTAATTAAACTTAATAAAGAATAACAAAATTTACATTTTTTTGGTTATATATGAATAATAATAATAATAATAATAATTATTATTATTATTATTATGTAAATATTTTATTTTCATTATATTATCTTTATTTTGATTAGGATTACCAGGTTTGTTGACTTTTGTGTTTATGTTGGTTTGACTGCGATGCTCCTTAAGGTGAGCTGACTCTCAGTGAAACAGGTTCCAAAGATTGGGGCTAGTAGTGGGCAGTGAGGATGACAACGCAGATATTTCTAGCTAGCTTTAGGATTCAAAGATTTCTTTTTATGAGTTTTAATAATTTTATAAGACTTGCTTATTTTACTAAACTTAGTCCTTAGTTTATTTTAATGTAATAAATTATAGTCTTGTGCTTGACAATAGTACAAGTGCAGTGGTAACACTTCCCAAATTTGATTATTTTGGATTTTAGCAATTATTTATAAAAACTATTGAAATTTTTATGTCATTATAATTGTTATAAATTTGGGGTGTTACACTTCCATTTTGGCCAATTATTTCTATTTCTACATGATTCAATTGATCTAGGTTGAAGATCCCCATTCTGATTAATTATTTCAACCATAACATTATATGAAAATTCATTGTCGACAAGTGTCGTCAACAACTATACTTGCTCAGTTCCATATTTTGCTCATATGATATAACTCATCAAGATCTCTTTATTATTTTCAGGTGGATGGACCTTTTTTTGGTTCTTTTGATTAGTTATGTTTGCCTTCTCAACTTGACCATTTTGGTTGATCGCTTTCTTTTTCTTTCTATGATTTTTATATTTGAAACCAATTGGTCTACCACGCTTCAAGCATAGTTAGTTTCATTTGCAATTGATGGTTTTCCTACTAGGACATCAATTCTAATTGGAGCATTTTTAACTGGAATGTGAGATTTGGTAATTCTCTTAAGGTCAATAAATGCATCTGGCAGTTGATTTGCAGTATTTTGCAAATGAATTATTTTTTAAACTTCAAGCTCATATTGTTGTGTACGGGGATCTAGATGTGATATTGACAACATTTTCCATGCAAATTTCTTTATCTAGCTGCTTATTATCTCCCCCGTAATGTTGGAAAAATTGTCTCATCAAAATGGCAAATTATGAAAACGTGATGTAAATAAATCTCCACATTGTGACTCTAAATACTTGATTATAGAAGGAGATTCATAATTAACATATATTCCTAACCTCATTTGAGGTCCCATCTTTCCGCGTTGTGATGGAGCAATATGAACAAATACTGCACATCTAAAAATTCTAAGATGGGAAATATTTGGTTACTGACCAAAAGTCAATTGTAATGGGAGAATTTATGATAACTCGTTGGCCTGATGTGTATAATTGTTACTACATGTAAAATTGCATGCCCCAAGATGATAGGGGAAGTTTCGTTCTCCAAAGCATGGGTCTAGCTATCTGTAATACCCTAGATTAATAATAATAATAACAACAACAACAAGAACAACAACAACAACAACAACAACAATATAGTAATAATAAAAATTTAGAATTTAATAATGGTTGTATTGTTTTATAATTTATTAATTGGCAATAATTATAGTAATAATAAAAATTTATAATTTAATTGTTGTTCTGTTCTAAGAACACAGATGAATTGGACTTAACTAGGTGTCAAGCCTAGAGTCTACGTACCCTTTGAGGGGATCAAAGTCCACGTAGTTCGCAGTAAACTTTATGGCGTGAGGCCAGAGGGGGGGGTGGTGTGTGTGCTCTGTGTGACAGAAAGTAAATAGAGCATGAGTTAGAACGTGCGCACCTGATTAACGTTCCTCTGTATTTAAAGAGGAGTCTGGTGCGAGTATCCCGGCCTGGTGAGCAATATCCAGAGCCGAGATATCAGGGGCTAGTATCTCGGGATTATGGTCAGGATAGATCCTATGTTGTTAGGATCTCATATCTTTGCTCATTATCCCGCCAATTACGTTCCCAAGCATAGTTGGGCCGTGGCTTGGATTTGGGCTGTTGGGCTGGTCCGTAACAGTTGCCCCCCAGCTTGGTCGTTCAAGCCTCTAGACGGCCGAGATGTACATTGCCCCCGGTCCTTGTTATGGCCGGGGCATTCTACTTCAGCTGGACCGGCTTGCGATTGTCGCGGCCCATTAGTCGGCTTTGAATCCGGGGCCAGCTCCTTGCGCCTCTGCCCCAGCACCCTGCCGAGGACGCTAAGTTCAATTTGCCAAGATGGTTATTCGATCCGTCCCGGCCCAAGACGCCTGCCAATGACTTTGGACCCGCGCTCTTTGCCCTTTAGCATTCTTCATGAGCCTCAGGATTCCCTTCACGCGTGCCATCATTGCGAGCTCACACCTGGCACGCTCTGAATGGTGGTGTTCTGCAACAGTCGCGGCTTTTCGCTCCCCGATGTTCGTGCGCATTTAATGTGTTGACATCGCGTTGTACCAATCCCGTTGCGCCTATGTATGAATAGACCGTTTCGCCCTCGTCGTTTTGCGACTTGGTTTAAATATATTTTCTTCCTTCCTTGTTTTCACTTTTCCTGCTGTTCAACTCTTCACAAGTTTCTCTTTCTGTCTTCTCTCTAAGTTAATAGAGAAGAATCCTCTCTGGTCGAAACTTTTGCCGTTTTCCAGCATCCCAGTCTCCCTTATTTCACTCGTACAAGTATTCCGTTCACCCTTTAGTACTTTTGTTCGGTATTGCTCTGCATTTTACCGTTTATTTCTTTAAGATTGTCGTCTTTATCGCTGCTCTTTCTTTTTCCTGGGTTGTTCGGTGAGTTTTCTGGGTTTCTTCTTTGCTGTGTTACCCAAAACTCACTCACTCATTTGCCTTTAAACCTTTAGTCCTTAGGCTTCCCGCTATGTTGAGAGACAGAAATTTCCCTAGGCCTAAAGCAGTGTTGTTGCCGAAAGAGGAAATGTTCCTTCGAACGCGCTTCCCTAGGGCTACTTACTGGGTTCTTGGGGGTGAACCTCCAGCCACAGAGGTCTTGGCTCCTTTGCGCTGAGGCGGTGTCGTACGTCTGGGGCGAGCTAGGGCTCGCCCGGTTGTTGCCAGGGCTCCGGTCCCGCGTCCTGTTCGTCCCTTAGCATGCGCTCTTCCTCTCGGCTGGCCCGGCGGGGCCGGGGTAGGCTCCTCGTCTGGATCCGGGTCCCCTGTGCTGATGGCCCCACCTCTCAATTTTTATGAGGGCCCTTCCTCCGTTCGTTCAAATCCTTTCCCGGAAGGTTATCTCGGCCCATGTTGGGACTGCCTCGCGGAGAGCTCCGTTCTAATAGCACATGGTGGAGATGCCCGGGCTTCTTCCATTCTCGGCTCCTGCCGGCATCGCCCTTCCCCGAATGCCCTTTCTAGCGCTCCCATTCGTCCGAGTCTGCAGTCTTTTTCGCCTGCGACCGTTGTTGTACCAGGTATTCCCGTTCTTTACTGATACTGGCTTTGTTTATTTGCCTATAGGTATAATGGCTCCTAAATCCCGGTCCTCCAAGCAACTGTAATACCCCGGATTTTTATTAATAATAATAATAATAGAAATAGTAATAATAATGATAGATTAAAATAATACTAATAAAATAATAATGATTAATAATAGAAATAAAATAATAATAATAATAACAATAGATTAAAATAATAATAATAATAATATAGTAAAAAAAATTAATAATGTTGTATTGTTTGTGTGGTAATTATATTATTTTATAAATAGTAATATTAGATTAATTAGGATCAGATCCTAGAATCTAGGAGTAGTTAGATCAGATTATATTTTCAATTTTTGAATTTATCATCGGACCCAAAAATATATCTAATAATTAAAACTCTACAATTTGTTTTAATTCATTTATTAGGAATAATTAAAAGGTCCAGCCCATATCCAAAACCCTAGATTTTAGTTATAAATTTAGGTCTGACCGCTTAAACCTAGAAAACACCCGATACTTTTCTCTGCCGCTATACTCTCAGTTCTTCGAGGAGGTTAGCAAACACGGAGACCAGGTAATTCTAATTCCCATGAGTCTAGGTTAGTTTTATATGAATTTCGATAGGTAAACCTAATTCCTAAAATACGTGTACAAATACATCTTCCTTCTTTTTGATTTGTGTGAGTAGCCTTCTGTAAAGTGGTTTAATATTGAATATAAGATCCCTTACATTGTATAGCTGTGGGTTTCGAATTAGGGATTGAATTGAAATATATATAGATTTCTAATCTCGACTTGCGTGCTTGATATATATATATATATATTTATGCCTGTGCGTTTCCTTTGCTAATGGAATACAATTGAATTGCCTTGGGTGATGTGTTTCAATTTCACATTTATCATTAAACCCAATTTCCACAGTGCATTCCCTGTTTCTTTTATGATTGGAAAACAATGACTTCGCCTCGGCCATTGTGTGCGAAATGCGTAAACCTTATTCCTCTGTGCGTATTTTTTTTTTGTTTGATTTTGTGATTGCAATATATATGATACCCTGTAAAATAAATTACAATATACTATACTCCTGTATGATACTATAATTAATAACTCCTGCACATATTTGACCATGTTATTATTATTATTTTTTCTTTTATTATTTGATTTTCTTTTCTTTATATAATATCTCCTGCACAGTAACACCCCCGAATTTCTAACAAATATAATGACATAAAATTTGCTATAATTTTTATGAATAAATACTGGAATTCAAAATAACCAAATTTGGGAAGTGTTACCGCCGCACTTGTATCGGGACAAGTGCAAGGCTGTCTTATTACATTAACGAAAATCCAAACTCAAATATAAGTGTTTTATTCAAAGCATAAAAATAAAATAAAACTAGCTAGAATTGTTCATTGGTCTTCCTCACTTCTCACTGCTAGCCCCAACAGCCCCAACTTTGAAACCTGTTTCACTGAAATTCTGCTCCCCCGAAGGATCGTCGCAGCCCAGAACACAAACATCAGCAAAAGCTGGTAATCCTAATGAACAAAAATAGAATAATAATAATAATAAAATATTCATAGGATGAAAGAAAAATATCATATACATATATATAATCTAAAGTATCGATTTTAATACTCATCACATCTACATATTCATATCGAATCCAATATTGTTCATTATCTTTTTAAATTTATTTAGACCCGGGAGACCCTGCCAGTCTATTTAGTTTAGTGGGAAGAGAACCATGGTAGATCCGGGAGCCCCTGCCAATCTACCCTGTGACCCGGGAGCCCCTGCCAGTCACGAATCATCAAATATCAAATTGGCCAAAAAACATTCGTCCTAATGTGCACACCTCTTCCCAAAGTTGCTACTAGTGTCCCGGGAGCCCCTGCCAGACACCACTTTGGAAAGAACGGATATAATCGGTTCACATCAAATAATATATCGAGGCATAAAGCCTAAGGGTTGTGTTCATCACTTTAGGAGGTACCATCCCAAAGCTATCCTCCCACGATTTAAAGTATTTTGAATACAGTCACATAATAAATGGATTTCTCAATAATATATATATATATATATATATATATATATATATATATATGTATGTATGTATGTATGTATGTATGTATGTATGTATGTATGTATGTATGTATGTATATGAAAACATTTATAAATTTCAATCACACCAAATAGATTTCTCAAATTTACGAAAACCAAACCGAGTATATAAACTGCTATTTGTTAATTATGAAAACCCAAGGTAAAATCATTTAAAAAGAGAATTGTTCTAAGGATTATGATTACATATACTATATTTTATATATAACAATTTTATCAAAATTTATATAAAAGTATAAAAATAACCTAAGATTCATGGGGATTAGAATTAGCAAAATATGATGTAGAGAAGAAGAAGAAGAAGCATAGGATATAAAATTACGCTAAGACTTATGGAATTACGATTAGTAAAATAGGATGTAGAGAAGAAGAAGAAGAAGAAGAAGCACAAGATGTAAGGTTGTTCTGGGAATTAGGATTACCTATCGAAATATAAAATTACACTAAGACTCATGAGATTGGGATTACCTAGTCTCCGTTTTGCTAGCTTTTAGAAGAATAGAGAAAGAATAGAGGAATTAGAAGAATAGAAAAAGAATAGAGAAAATAGTAGAAGAGAATATGAGAAGAGAATGAGAGTATTCAGGGTTAGGCTAGACTCATATTTATAACTGAAAAATTAGGGTTTAGCTTTGGGCTCTTTTACCATTGCCAACTCATTAATAGGGTACATTAAATAAAAAAAATCAATCAACAATGATACGAATTTAATATCATTAATAGAGTACATTAAATAAAAATCAATCAGCCATTATGTGAATTTAATATCATTAATAGGGCATATTAAAATAGAAAAAATCAATCAATCATGGTTCACATTACGTTCGATCAATCAATCATGATGTAAATTAATGTGACTTAGTTGACAAGTAGAGGACTTATTACCTAAAATGGTGTAAATTAATGTGACTTAGTTAACAAGTAGAGGACTTATTACCTAAATCTCTTTCTTAGAGTATAAGCAGAAAATTCCTACGGCAATTAAGACTAGGAATATTTGGCCCACCAAGGCTATCTAAAATAAATGGGTAATTACTACTAATAATAATATCATCAATATTAATGATAATCAGGGATATTACATTCTACCCTCCTTAAAACAAGTTTCGTCCTCGAAACTAAAACAAAATTCACATGTTAATAATAATTAATAAAAATCCCACATCGACTGGGAAGGCGAACGAAGCATGCCTTATAAGAATGCGGAGACCTTTCCCTTGTGGACGCGTTTTGATGGATTAGGCCCAGTCAAAAACAAAACCGTGAGGCCTTGTGTGTGCTAAAGCGGACAATATCCACAAGCGGGCGCCTGGGACGTTACAATTGGTATCAGAGCCAGGGCCCGGGTCGATGTGCCAGCGAGGACGCTGGGCCCTAAGGGGGGTGGAGTGTGAAGTCCCACATCGACTGGGAAGGCGAACGAAGCATGCCTTATAAGAATGCGGAGACCTTTCCCTTATGGACGCGTTTTGATGGGTTAGGCCCAGTCAAAAACAAAACCGTGAGGCCTTGTGTGTGCCAAAGCGGACAATATCCACAAGCGGGCGCCTGGGACGTTACAATAAAATAAGATACAAATAGATTTTAGGTCAAAATTTCTTTATGTTTATATTTAATTAAAATAATATAAAAATATATATATAAGATAAGTAAATAATAGAGATAATTTAGGAGTTTATTATGTGTGTGTTTTAAAACAATTTAACAGTGGGATGATAGCTTTGGGATGGTACCTCCCATAGTGATGAACACAACTTATGGGCTTTATGCCCTCGATATTTATTTGATGTGAAAATGATAGTATCCGTTCTTCCCAAAGTGGTGTCTGGCAGGTTTCCGGGACACTAGTAGCAACTTTGGGAAGAGGTGTGCACACTAGGAAGATATGATTATATGTTTATGGCCAATTGATGATTGTGACTGGCAGGTTTCCGGGTCACAGGGTAGACTGGCAGGTTTCCGGGTCTACCATGGTTCTCTTCCCACTAAACTAAATGGACTGGCAGGTTTCCGGGTCCAAATAAAATTTAATAAAAATTAATTAAAGACATTTGATATGAAACTAATATTTTAGATTATATATAAATATATATATATATATATATATTTCTTTTTATATCATGTGAATATTTTATTTATCATTATTATTATTGTTATTGTTATTTTTGTATTATCTTTGTTTATTAGGATTACCAGCTTTTGCTGATGTATGTGTTCATGGGCTGCGACGATCCTTCGGGGGAGCAGATTTTCATTGAAACAGGTCTCAAAGCTGGGGCTGCTGGGGCTAGCAGTGAGAAGTGAGGAAGAATAATGAATAATTCTAGCTAGTTTTATTTTATCTTTTTTTTACGCTTTGAATAAAATACTTTTATTTAAGTTTGGATTTATCTTAATGTAATAAGACAGCCTTGCACTTGTCCCAGTACAAGTGCGGCAGTAACACTCCCTAAGGTTATTTATTTCGAATTTCATTAATTTACTTATAAAAATTATTTACATTTTTGTTATTATAGCTGTTAGAAATTGGGGGTGTTACACAACGGTCTGAGGCCGAGGGTTCGGACTCTTCTTGTCCGTCCGAGGCGTTGTGTCGGCAGTTTGACTGGGTATCCCATGAGGTATTGAAGACTTGGTCCCTGATGTCAGAAGCCGATATCGCCCAATTGCAGCTGCCTGAGTTAGAAGGCTGTGCATGTATTCCTGCGGGGGCGGAGGAGCCTATCTGCTCTGTCCGCGAAACCGGGTATCGGGATTTGTTGACCCGGGTTAAAGTTCGTTTCCCCTTCACGGAGTTCCAGATCTCGGCCCTGATCTATCTAAATCTCGCACCATCGCAACTTCATCCGAACGGCTGGGCCTATCTGGTGGCCTTTGAGAGGTTATGCGAGTCGTTTCCGAGCCCCATCCCCTGTACAGCCAACCTTTTCTTCTATTACTTCAGCCCTTTTACTCCCGGTTCGCCCAAGGAGAGCGAGAAACTCAAGGGATTGATTTCGCTTCGGAATGGGTCGGATAGGAAGCTCATGACGGCCTTTTCTGACTCCTTTAAGCGTTTCAAGACGGCCTTCTTCAAGGTCGCAGCCAGAACTGGTCAACAGCCCTGGTTCTTAAAGGGGGTAGAGGGCCCAGGTGTGGAGTGGCGGTTCCCTCTTTACTGGCAAAAAGGGCATTATGCCAAACTGCCGATGTCCTACCTGGTTGATGACAACGATCTCTTACTTGAGACTGTCCCTTCCATCCCTAGGCTGGCTGCTTTTGTGAAGGAGCACGGGTGTAACACCCCCAAATTTCTAACTATTATAATAACGTAAAATTTGCTATAATTTTTATGAATAAATACTTGAATTCAAAATAACTAAATCTGGGAAGTGTTACCGCCGCACTTGTACTGGGACGAGTGCAAGGCTACTTTATTACAATAACGAAAATCAAAACTCGAGCAAAAATGTTTTTTTTTTCAAAGCATAAATAAAAAAAAAACAGCTAGAAATCTGAACGTTCCTTCTCACTTCTCACTGCTATCCCAACAGCCCCAACTTTGAAACCTGTTTCACTGAAATTCTGCTCCCCCGAAGGATCATCGCAGCCCAGAACACAAACATCAGCAAAAGCTGGTAATTCTAATAAACAAAGATAATATAAAATAATAATAATAGTAATAGTAATAACAATAATAACAGTAATAATAATAATAGTATTCATCAACATAATAAATATAAATATCCATATCAATATTCACAGGATGAAAGAAAACATCATATATATAATTCAAGGCATCAATTTTAATACTATCATATCTATATGTTCTCATCGAAAGATATTCATCATTATTTTAATTTCATTTCATTTGGACCCGGAAACCTGCCAGTCCAATTAGTTTAGTGGGAAGAGAACCATGGTAAACCCGGAAACCTGCCAGTTTACCCTGTGACCCGGAAACCTGCCAGTCACAAATAATCAGTTTGGCCATATCACAATAAATCAATTCGTCCTAATGTGCACACCTCTCCCCAAAGTTGCTACTAATGTCCCGGAAACCTGCCAGACACCACCTTGGGGAGAACGGATATAATCAAGTTCACATCAAATAATATATCGAGGCATAAAGCCTAAGAATTGTGTTCATCACTTTGGGGGTACCATCCCAAAGCTATCCTCCCACGATTTAAAGTATTTTAAATATAGTCACATAATAAATAGATGTCTCAATAATATATGTATACATATGAAAACATTTATAAATTTCAATCACACCAAATAGATTTCTCAAATTTACGAAAACCAAACCGAGTATATATACTACTATTTGTTAATTATGAAAACCCAAGGTAAAATCATTTAAAAAGAGAATTGTTCTAAGGATTAGGATTACATATAATATATTTTATATATAACAATTCTATCAAAATTTATATAAAAGTATAAAAATACCTAAGATTCATGGAGATTAGGATTAGTAAAATATGATGTAGAGAAGAAGAAGAAGAAAAAGCATAAAATTACGCTGAGACTTATGGAATTATGATTAGTAAAATAGGATGTAGAGTAGAAGAAAAAAAGCATGGGACATAAAATTACGCTAAGACTTATGGAATTATGATTGGTAAAATAGGATGTAGAGAAGAAGAAGAAGAAGAAGAAGAAGAAACACGAGATTCAAGGTTGTTCTGGGAATTAGGATTACCTATCGAAATATAAAATTACACTAAGACTCATGAGATTAGGATTACCTGGTCTCCGTTTTGCTAGTTTTTAGAAGAATAGAGAAAGAATAGAGGAATTAGAAGAATAGAGAAAGAATAGAGAAAATAGTAGAAGAGAATATGAGAAGAGAAGGAGAGTATTCAGGGTTAGGCTAGGCTCATATTTATAACAAAATTTTAGGGTTTAGCTTCGACTCTTTTACCATTGCCAACTCATTAATGGGGTACATAAAAAAAAATCAATCAACAATGATACAAATTTAATATCATTAATAAGGTATATTAAATTAAAAACCAATCAGCCATGATGTGAATTTAATATCATCAATAGGGCATATTAAAATAGAAAAAATCAACAAATCATGGTTCACATTACGTTCGGTCAATCAATCATGGTGTAAATTAATGTGACTTAGTTGACAAGTAGAGGACGTATTACCTAAAATGGTGTAAATTAATGTGACTTAGTTAACAAGTAGAGGACTTATTACCTAAAATGGTGTAAATTAATGTGACTTAGTTAACAAGTAGAGGACTTATTACCTAAAATGGTGTAAATTAATGTGACTTAGTTAACAAGTAGAGGACTTATTACCTAAATCTCTTTCTTAGAGTATAAGCAGAAAATTCCTACGGCAATTAAGACTAGGAATATTTGGCCCACCAAGGCTATCTAAAATAAATGGGTAATTACTACTAATAATAATATCATCAATATTAATAATAATCAGGGATATTACAACGGGGTTCAGAGTGCAGCCTTCTTTATTATCGGGCCGAGTTCCAAGCCTATACCCCCAGCTTGTAGGATATTTCGCTAGCATGTCTTTTTGCATTTTCGTGTGGATTTTGGATCTGTTTTTCTAACTTGTTTCATCTTTTTCTCTTTCAACCAGAGACATGAGTGCCCTTCCGCTCTATGTCTGCAAGGCGAATCCTGCTGCTGCCTCCCCGAGCCGACTGACAAAGAAGCGGGATGCTCCTGAGGGTGCCAGGGCTCCAGTGGCTAATGCGGCGAAGAAATCCAAGGCTTTGGCTGGCCAGGGATCTCCTCCTGCTACTGACGTCGGGCCTTCTCCAGTGGTAGAGCCCCAGGTCGTGGTTAAGTCTTCGGCCTCTAAGGGGAAAGAGACCGTGATTCCTGATGAGGGGGTCGAGGTCGCGCCCCTCCCTGAGGTACCATCAGCTCCATCTTCATCTCCGCCGCCTCCTCCTCCTCCACCTCCTCCGCCTCCTCCTCCTCCACCTCCTCCGCCGTTGGGTCCGTCATCAGTCTTCCCTCGCGGCTTTTTGTGGGAGAAGGGGGTGGTTCCAGAGGTGGATGTTGCTTTCCTCCCTCCTCGGCACTTCTTGAACAACCGGCCGACGTCCCCGCTTGCTATGGACGAGATTCACGCGGCTCAGACGCATTTGTGCCGGTCTGTCGGCTTTCTTCAGGCCCTGGTTCTGGTGCGGGAGAAGTATGTCCAGGCCGATGCCGATTTCCAGGTGCTAAGGGCGTCCGAGGAGGGTTTGAAGAAGGCCTTAGTTGCTGTAGAGGCTAAGGCCGAATCCGCGGTGGCCGTGGCTGAAGCTAGGACTAAGTCAGCTGAGGAAGAGCAGGATGCGGCCAGGGCTGAGCGGGACGCTGCCAAGGCCGTGGCGGTGAAGGCTGACCAGGAGCTTCAGCTTTCTCGGGACTCTACTGAGAAGCTGGCTGAGGAGTGCGGTCGGGCCCAAAAGGGGCTGTCGGAGAGTCTGGCTGCGATGAAGGCCCTTCAGCATCAGTGAGCTTCTCTGGTTTCCAAGCAAGAAGCGCTCAAGGCGGCCCTATATTTTAATCCCTAATTTTTCATTATCCATTTTACTCATGAGTTCCTATAAAGTTGTCATGAGAAGTTCTCATGACCATCATTTAAATCCTTAATTTTTCATTATCCATTTTACTCATGGGTTCCTATAAGGTTGTCATGAGAAGTTCTCATGACCATCATTTAAATCCTTGGCTCTACTCATTATCTCTTTTTACTCATGGGTTCCTATGAGGTTGTCATGAGAAGTTCTCATAACCATCAGCTAAATCTATGAACTTCTACTCATCATCCCCTATAAGGTTATCATGAGAACTGTTAACTCTTATGGTACTCATGATAATAAGTATCATTTAATATTTTCAGACTTCTAATCATGATTAAAATAATTGGTACTTTGGGAATCCCATCTAAATCTTTAGGAGCTTTATCATCATCTGAATAAAAAAAACACACCAAGGAAATTCAAAGCTTCCAAGAATTGGATATTCCATCATATGCGTATACAAGTCAAGCACGAAATATTGCTCAATCACAAAAAGACGCATGGGTGTTCATATATAATTGAGGTACGAAAGTCGAGGCAAAACAATTACATTCATTTGATAAAGAAGGAATTCGACAAATTGATCACAAGTTATATTGTTCTAGGGATTACGATTTCATATATAACAGCCCTATCGAAGTCTATATATATTGTTCATGGGGATTAAGATTACCTATTAAAATTTACATAAAACTAGTTGTGGATAATTGAGAGAAAAAGTATTCTCATTTCATTGATTTATGTTGAGATAAAAACCCTCCTTATATACAAAACAGAGAGATAAGACTAAATAAATTAAAGAGAAAAATAAGGAGTAACTAATGGAGTAGATGTAGGAGAGTAACTAATGGAGTAGAGGTAGGAGAGAATATGGGAGAGAATAAAAGGAGAAAATAAAGGAGAATTTAGATTATAATATTCCCACACTAACCTAAGACTCATGGGATTAGAATTACATCAAAGTTTTCATAAATCTAACCTGAGACTCATGAGGACTAGAATTACCTGGTTTCCATTTTTGCTAGCCTCCTAGAAAATAATTTGATGAGAGTCCGGAAGGAGGATTTGAGAAGAAAAGTATGAGCGTTGCTGGGTTTAGACGGCTAGACCTAAGTTTATAATTAAGATTTAGGGTTTAGCTATGGGCTGGGCTCTTTAACTATCACTAATTAATAAATTCTTAAACAATACAATTAAACTCAAAATTTTTGTTATTACTATAATTATTGCCAATTAATAAATTATAAAATAATACAAACATTATTAAATTCAAAATCTTTATTTACTACATCATCATCATCATTATTATTATTATTAAATTTTATTATTACTATATTATTATTCAAGGATTGGAGCTAGCCGTGAGAAGTGAGGAAGATCATCAGTATTCTAGCTATTTTATTTTATTTTAATTTTTGTTTTTAATAAAAAACATTTTTGCTTAAGTTTGTTTGTTTTTTTTTATTTTATTGTAATAAGTAGCCTTGCACTTGTCCCAGTACAAGTGCAGCGGTAACACTTCCCAAGGTCGTTTATTTCGAATTTCATTAATTCATTTATGAAAGTCATTTAAATTTTTGCTATTATAACTGTTAGAAATTGGGGGTGTTACACTCCATATAGTACCCATTTCAGCGGATATCCTTAAAACTCAATAAATTTTTGTGAAACTTAGAAGAATATAAAGTGTCATTAATAACAAATTTTGTTCCTTTGAATAATATCATAATTGCTCTTCTAGAGCCTTCAATTAATTTTGTAATACCCTCTATGATATTGATTTTTACATTACTTACTGTTAGATGTGAGAAATATTTTTTATCTCTAAGTATAATGTGTGTGTTGTAGCACTATCTATCAAACACATCTTCATTTTTGTGTCCAATGATCAAAACATCCATAATCTTCACCAAAAGAAAAGAAATGCATTAAAAAAATTCAAAATACATGTGAACAATAATGCCCTTATTGTAGTGAAAAACGGAAATGGAAGTAAAGTATAAACTAAATTCAAAAAACCATAAATTTAAACTTTTTTTATTGTTCTTCCAACCAAACTCATCTAATCATAATTCTTAAAAAAATCAACCACCTCCAAGTGTGCCATAGCATCAAGGCCATTAATATCATCTAGCTTATTGACATCTTCATTCTTATGTACCTCAACATTATCATCTTGAAAAATCAAATTTACTTCCACATTGTCCGCACTCCTTTTTATAGAGGCGTACAACAGGTGCGTGACCAGTATCCCTTCATACCACACCGATAACAATGATTCTCAACAACTCTTGAAGGACCACTCTCGTCATTTTTCTGCCCTTCATTATATTTCTTTTTCTGGTAGGTATTAGGATTATAATTATTACTTCTACCACCATGATAACGATAATTACCACATCCACGGCCACAACCATAGCCACAACCACGACCACGACCATGAGCATGATAATTATTACATATACTCACATTCGCTTGAGGGAATGTAGTAGATCCAGTGGGACGATTTTCATGTTTTTTTTTTTCATCAATTGCTTGTTATTTTGTTCGGCTACTAAAAAATATGAGATTAGTTCAGAATACTTTCTCTCGATATTGCTATTGCAGGAGCATATTTAAAGCATGAAAAATAGAAAAAGTTTTCTCTACAAGCCCTTATCAGTTATTTTCTCACCATATAATTTGAAGTAAGAACTCATTTTGAAAACCACTGAATTATATTCACTTATAGACTTAAAATCTCGTGGCCTAAAATGGATCCATTTATAACGAGCTTGGGGCAAATCAACTTTTGCTTCAAAGTAATCCACAATTCTAATGGATCTTTTACTGTTAAGTATTCAACTTTCACTTCTTCATGGAGATGATGGTGAAGAAAAATCATGGCCTTATCTTGACTAATCGCTTCCTTTCCTGGTCAAATAGCCCTTCCTATACCCTCAATATCTAGATCGATCTTAGCATCTAAGACTCATGATAAATAATTCTTTCATATGATATCAAGAGTTGTAAACTCAAGTTGGGTAAGGTTGACCATGATTCAAACCAAAAATAATGATAACAATTAGAATCATGGTATCGTCATGAATTAAAACATTAAGATTCACACATCATAATCAACATATTTATAAACAACATAATAATAAAACGAGCAAAATTTCATGAGTAGCCAACGTAGAATTCAATAAACAAAATTACTTGAAAATATTATTCATAAATAAACATTTTACTTTAAAATCATAGAATCATGAATAAACATACATATACGAATATAAATACATATAACAATATATATAAAGGAGAAAGGTAGAAAGAGGGAGGGAAATATAAATGATGTATAGAAAGAGGAGGAAATTATAGCAATATAAATGGTGTAAGAATAAAATAAGAGGTGTAAACAAGAGTAAATGTAAACAAATATAAAACACCAAAATTTAACATAAAGATAGCAATAATAAAAGTAAAATGGAAAATAAATTAAATAATGAACAAATGAATAATATAAATAAGAAACAAATAAAATAATAAGAAATAAAATGAAAAATGTAAAGGAGTAATTTAAAACATAATACAAATAAATAGTAAAATATTACAAACAATAAACAAATAAAATGAAATGCTTAATAAAATGAAATAACGTAATTTAACAACATAAGTAAATAAAAAATTACACTAACAACAACATGAAAAGGAAAATTCCAAGAAAATACCTCTTAATTTCAAAATCTTAAATAGGTGATTTTCTAACAAACGAGTTATCAATCGCTTTACTGTTCTTGTTAACCACATTAATGTTGTTGTCAACCGGATTTAAAGTTCAAGTGGTATTGGTATCATTTTCCCAAAATGAAATGAAATGAATAACACAAAATAAAATAAACAAATATAAATAATAGAATATAACATGAAATGTAAATAAAATGAAATATATAAAAAATAACTAAAAGAAATAATCTGAAAGAAGCTCCTATAAAACAACAAAACGTATGAGAATAAAATAACAAATGAAAATAAATTATTGTAAACGAAATATAATGAAACACTAAGAAGTTGTTCAGACAGAAAATCAAAATGATAAACAAATAAAACATAAATAAAATGAACTAGTATAAAATGTAAATAACCAAAAATATAAATGAAAAGAAAAGGAATAATCTCCATTATGGAACCCAACGTATAAAAACAATTGGTAAAAGGGTTTTTTAAATTCCATACAATGATTTGGATTATGCCAAATTGATTGAATAGAGATACGGTAAAAGAAGATAAAGGAAATGGTTGAGCAAAATATAAGGGGGGAAAATACCTTGGTTTAAGAGTCATGCACTCATGCTAATAATGTGTTATAAAAAGGGGAAATACAAGAGATGAAATGAAAAGATGAAGAGAGATTATGTAAAAAGGCAGAGTAATATCTTATTCATTTAGATATTAGTAAAATGCAGTATATAGTACTCTATTTATAGGTCTTCCACCATAACCAAGATAACCAAGAGTTACATAAAATAAATGGCAAAATTTAATCCTCATAAATCCTGTAACCTTTAAGTTATAGACATAAAGACTTATAAAGATTATTCATTGAAGAGACTATAGAGTGTAGAAAATGAAAAACGAGTTGGAACTTTATAGATTTCCACCTCAATTATTACAACAATACAGTAGTTTTTCAATCACTCACTCAACTGATATTTCTCAACTATTTTAGCGAAATAATGCAGACTACATATTTAAGACTTTTAGTACTGATGTATCCTAATTCAAACTAAGATGCAATTAAGGAACTTGTTCAAAAAATAGTGCGTCCAACCAACAAATATCATCTGCGTAAGCATATAAATAGTCTCATTTAAATATAAGATATTTTTCTTTTCAATCATACCCTTGTTTATAGAGCACAAGAAATAGAACGAGTAAAAATCATCATAAAGACAGTGATATATATTTAATGGAATAGAAATAGAAAAACCATTTTAAAATTTCAGACTGAGATTCTTCCTCGCGTAAAGGACAGTAGGGGGTATAATTGCACTCAATAAGAAACAAATATACAAGAAAAAGCTTGTCTTGAAAGACTCGTACAAGCAAGATAAATGAACATAATTAAGCCGTAAACCTCCGCCAGTTGAGACAAAGCGAGAACGAATCATCATTACTAGTGTTGCTTGGGTTTCAAATGTACTGAAACTTGAAAAAATATCTAATAATTACGATGAACGCAACCATAAACACTTTGCAATACTGTCAAATAATAGTTGTAGATGAGAGGCTACATCTCACCATTCCGGCTACCAAACACGCCTGCCAAAAGTTGTGGCGCGCAAATACACGATGGAAAATCCTCTACTAAAAACAATCTGCCACATTCTCTCGGAACATTGGTGATTTACAAGTAACCTTATATCCGCTTCTATATACTACCAAGTGTTCCAAGTGTGATGACAGTTGGACAAAAGAAAACATTTTCCGACATATTTTAAAAAACAATAATGTGGAGTATAGTTACGTGCTAGGACGAACTGACAGGGCTTTCCATGTAATGCTCTGCAGAACAACACCTTCATATCCCAAACAACACAAAACCAGCAAGGAGTAATGGGGTTGTCTTTTCTTTTCTCAGCCAAGGATGTGCTGCCTGTACAACCTTCCTACTGCCCCCAAAATTTCACCATTTCAGATTCCGGGCACCAAACCCTCAGGATGGTTAAAGCCTCGGTAGTATGTATTGGTTTACGCAGACATGTCCCGAGAAGGGTATTCTTCAAATTTGTCATGCAAGATATTCCAGCCTGAAATAGAAATAGACAGGCACAACCCAGTTGCTGAATGCAAAGACTATAACCCATCATAGCCATGGTAAACTTCTTATTGTTCCTCAACCATTATAATGTATTTTCTGATTTTGGGAGCTCTGACCCTGAGGCTGTGGCTGGGAAGCCTGCATGTTCATCGGCTGCGTGTTGTAGTGAGCAAAAGGTTGGGAGTAGAGAGAATTCATCAAGCCCTGCCAAAAACAAAACAAAAAAGCAAAAAACTTAAATCTTACCTGAAGAGAGGGGCATGCAAAAATTTACCATGTTGGAAAGGTATAGAAATGAGAGATCAATATTTCATCTTCATATCCAAAAAATTATCTAGCTGAAGCTTGAGGAAACCTGAGACTGGAGAGGGTTGGAATTGCCCACACCAAATTGGCTCTGTGCCCCATCATCTTGCAAGGGATCATTGAAGCCAGCCTGAGTGAAAAGGCCTTGTGATCCATGGGTCATATAGTCCTGAGAAATAACAACGGATGTTACAAAAATAAAGAAACAATCAACCCAAATACAAAAGAACGAAGCTCATAAAGTAGCAGCTTTAGAACCTGAGACATAAAATCATTTCCAGAGCCAAAACGTGAGTATCCAGCTTG
This sequence comes from Acacia crassicarpa, assembly GCA_034222035.1. NCBI lineage: Eukaryota > Viridiplantae > Streptophyta > Magnoliopsida > Fabales > Fabaceae > Acacia > Acacia crassicarpa. The sequence continues at coordinate 6,161,765 of JAWXYG010000009.1, read as the reverse complement.
GGAATTCTGGTTCAAAAAGCTTCCAGGGAATCCACCTTGTGCTCCTTGTGTAACATAATCAACAGCATACCCACTCTGAGAAGCCTACAAGGTATAGGCCAATTGTGAGCAATCAAACAAAAGAACCTTGGAAGTTCAAGGGAAAAAAGATCCCCATAGTAACACCCAATTTGGGTTAACTACATATAACTCAAAATTTAAGGAGATATTTGATCAATCACATATTATGCTTTGTTGGTGAAATAACGAAATAATTAATAGCAGGAAGGTTATTTGCACAAACCTGAAAGTTCAGATAGGTTCTTAGTCAAATGTTAAAGGTCAAGGTTCATTTCCACACAAATTAGAGTTCAAAGAACTTTGTATAATTTAGCATAGTATAAATTAAATTTTGATTTGATACCAATACGTATTTGATTAACGTTAACATTGATGTCTCTCCAGGAAGTTCGAGAAGTAACATTTATGTCTCTACAGGAAGTTCGAGATGAAGAAGAAATCAAGGGCTCACAATTAAGATATCTGTATCATACTAAATGAACCAGAACACTTAGCATACCTGGGTAGAGAAATCAGTAACATTATAAGGAACATGAGATCCCTGGCTTTTGAAGTCATCACCCAAGAAGTCCTGAAGGTAATTATTGAACAAAACACCAAATGAGGACCAATATAACAAAACGCTACACCTAAACAACCTCGAACTTCCATTAAAGCAATACAAATTGAAAATACCTGCGACATTCCAGGCACAGAAAACTGATCTCTAAATGACTGACTTGCTCCTTGGACTGGCATCTAAAATACACAAGAAAGATGTAACCAGAATTTAGCCAACGTGAAAATAATCAGCGGATGAGGAGAGAACATATAAAGGTGGAATAAGGAAAGCAGACATTATTTGCAAAGCCAGGTTGAGACAATGGAACACCAACAGATGGCTGACTGTTGGGATTTTCCAGAGCTGGAAAGTTAAAAGCAGATCCAAGATTCCCCATAGACTGTTGGGTGCCTTGCTGGTGTGGGAGATGATTGCCAACCGTGGCGCCAGAACTACCTCGTCCAGCACCAAAACCCCGACTGCCTGGAGGTGGTACATGAGGGACTGCCCCAACAGGCCCATGTACAGCTCCACGAGCTGGGATGGCATATGGCTGAGATTGGGGACCACCAAAAGGTGGCAGAGGTACCCTTGGAATGGGATACCCAGATGGATGCACACCAGGCTTATGGGTTCCATTTGATGGGCCAGGAGGCATATAAGACCCTGCAGGTAACATCAGAAATTGTTGTCTTAACATCAAAAGCTCCAGAATTCAGAACTCAAATTACCTTGGATAACAAATAACCAAGACTCAACTCTTCTAGATTATGAAGTACTACCATGAGACATCTAGCCCTAGAACCACAAAATGTAATAGGCTAGAAACTACATACCCCTGCCCCTGCCACTCTTCCGATCAGAAGTTGGGCCAGAGCCAACTGACCCAAAATTATCACTGGCTGCAACTCCAGGACCACCGCCATAAAAAAGCCTTCTATCATTGTAGATCTACAATAAAATACGACAAATTACCCTTGCCCTCAATATGAAAACATCACAACCAAGGCTAATTAACCTGCCTGCCCAAAGGGCAAAACATCAATCAATACTCTGCAAACCTTCATCACCTACCTTCTTGGGTTTCTGGAACTGAACCATACTCTGCTTCAAATTATTTAAAGGCCCTTCCACCAGGCACTCATGTTCCTGTTCTCCAAAAGTAAAAGGGGAAAAAATTAACCAAAACAGCATGCTTAAGAAAAACCAAAAAAGAGACACAATTGGTTACATCGCCTATCACTTTTTGTGGACACTTGCATCAATAAATCATAAAAGGAGTTTAAAAGCATCAATCATTCAAAGATCTGAGACCTCTGCACAATCATTGCAATGTCCCTTCCTGCTTTCACAGTGCACCGATGCATATACATCTATTTTGTATCAAATTAATAACGCCACAGGCAAACATCCTAAATCAAAAAGAATACCTTGAAGTGTGTCAGCAAGCTATTCCACAGAGGCTGCTTGCTAAGAACTTTAGGGTTTCCCAGAATGACAATGCCATATCTAGCTCTGGTCAGAGCAACATTGAGCCTACGGGGATCATTTAGAAACCCAATGCCCTAAACATGGGAAAACGTCAATGACCAAAACGCAAGTTTTACAAGATAAAGAGGTTCATTCATACAGAACAAATTCAAGCAAACAAGCAGTGGTACATAGAAAGATAACCAACCTGATGCTCATTACTTCTTACGCATGACAGAATGATGTAGTCTTTCTCCCTTCCTTGAAAAGAATCAACACTAGCAACCTGAAATGAAAATAAAAAAATAATGTCACCAAAGATACAGAAATGAGTAAAATTAAGCTAGGGGCTGGGGGAATGTGAAACATGGTTATAAAACTCATCAATATTTATAAACCTCAATCTCCTTGTAAAGTTGTTGCCGGAGGGCGCCATTTCTTGACATATAGTTCACAATATAAGCTCTTTGTCCCTCATAAGGTGTTATCACACCAATCTGTAGAAAATAAAATAAAATACATAACCAAAATGTTAAAATGAGCTCCATGAGTACAAATCCAAGAGCTGATATAAAGCCAAGATACCTGATTAGGAACTACGCCACTTCTCAAGAAAGTAGTTACAATCTTTTCAACATTTGCAGCCTCAGTTCTATTTAAATAAGATGTGCCGCTTGCACTTATTTCTTCTTGTCCCATCTATTACATAATTAGATCAAATAGAAAAATTACAGCAGATTAAAGTTCAAATAAAAATGAAAAACAACAGAAAGGATGCGAAGTTCATATGGTGGAAGAAGATTATGTGCACTGAATAAGCATAAATCGTTAATTGACAGTTAAAGATTACATAACATTCCACATGATATATGCATTTGCAGTACCTGAACATAAAAAAACATGGGACGATTGGGCACTGGCCAGGGAAAATCAATTCCTGATAATTGCCTTTCATTAACAGTAACTCCATTTTGCAGAGTGCCTTCATAAAAGCTATTCGAAGGGAATTCCGAGAGAGATGGATGCATACGGTATTGAACCTGATATGCAAAAGCATCAAACATGAAGCCTTATGTAAAAACACCAAACAATTAGCTCAGAAAAAATAGAAGGAGAGTACAAAGCTATATCAATCCTAAAGATAACATTTAAATAGAATGTCAACCAAAAGAACCATCGTATCAAATAAGAGTAAAATAAACCAACCCTGTTGGGAGCTGAAGGATAAAAGCAGGTTATAGATGGAACATTTATGCCGGGATTCAACCCAAAGAATATTAATTTACAATAATGACAGACCAACCCTAGGTAGAACTGAAGAATGAAAACAGGTTGCAGGACAGTGCAAATGGGTTTTGACATAGCGCAGAACTAAGACTTCCTTGCATAAAATTTTGCAAGATATCTATTTATGTAAAAACTACTTAAAGCTTTCCAGCCTTGGGCTTCGTACAACACACAAGTCCCAACAGCAAGTTATAAAACAAGTTGCACAAATTGGAGCCTTCAAACCTGGAGAAAATAAGGAAACAATGTGCAGACTAAAGACAAGGAACCAAACAAAAACTAGGACTTGGCGATCATGTTCAATTCAATACAAGAGACCCTTCAATTAAAAATTAAAGCAGACAAAACCATCCAATAGCTAGTAGTGAAGCATCTAAAAGTTGTAGTCATAAAATATCGCTTCACAAATTAAGAGGTCCCAAAATCAGTACTCTGTAGCTGATATGTATCATGCACTGAGGAAGGAGGAGGATAGGAGGGAAGAAATATGGAAATATGTGTGGAAATGGAGAGGACCCAGAAGAGTCCAGATCTTCCTATGGATTGTGGTACATGAGCGCCTATTGACTGGGGTAAGGAAACGTCGGCTGATTGGGGGGGGGGGGGGGGGGGGGAAGCTGTTATAAATGTATTGATTTGGAGGAAAGCACTATGCATGTGCTAAGGGACTCCTGTGTTGCTTGGGAACAGTGGCTGTTTTTAGCTGATGGCTGCCTGAGCACTGAGTTTGCAATGCTTCAGGGAAAAGATTGGTTCACCTGGAACCTAGCTAAATCTGATAATGACTGGAATTTGAAATTTGGAATTGCTTGTTGGCTACTTTGGAACTGGAGAAACAAAATCATGTTTGCTGATGGCTATGTGGTGCCTTTTAACAGAGGTGAGGTAGTGTTGGGGTATGTGCGAGAGGTTCAGCAGGCAAGGAAGGATTTTGGCAAGATAAGAGGAATCAGACAGGAAGTACATATAGGATGGGTGGCTCCGAAGGTGGGATGGAGCAAATTAAATACAGATGGTGCCTCTAGAGGTCCAGGGAATTCAGCAGGATGTGGCGGACTGATAAGAGGAGCCAAGGGGGAATGGATCTCGGGGTTCTCAAAGAAGTTAGGATGCTGCCCAGCCATTGTTGCTGAGTTATGGGCTGTGATAGCAGGTCTCCAGCTAGCCGTGCATTGTGAAATTGAACAGCTGATAGTGGAGTGTGACTCCAAAGCCGTGGCACAAACACTGATAAGACTGCAGATGGAAGGCATTGCTGATACAGATATTAGGATGCTGATAGATATACATTGGTTAATGGCAAAATTTACTAGACTCATTGTTGTACATGTTTACAGAGAGGGCAATGTATGTGCTGATGCCCTTGCTAATCATAGTTTTGTTCAGGAGGAAATGTATGTCCAGTTTGTAAATCCTCCAGGCTTTGTAAAAGAATTCTTACACAGGGATGTAGTGGGTATTGCTTGCCCACGTCTCATTCTGTTGCAATAATATGGATGGGCTAAGGCCCCGACTTGCACCAAAAAAATAAAATAAAGGTCCCATTACCTGCAATCTGATTGGTTTAACACCAAGCAGAACAAGTCGTTCAAAAAGTGACTGTGCAAGGCCTGCACGAGCTGCCTTCTTGCACATAATGACTGGACCCAGTTGACAGTGATCACCAACAAGAACAACCTAAACAGAGATTACGGGTTAGAACCGTCACCTAAATATGCAAAACCACACGTATAGATTTGAACCATAAATACCTGCTTGACCCCAAGCACCAAAGGAATGAGACATTCAGGTTCTGTTGCCTGAGTAGACTCGTCGATAAGTACCTGAAACGGTCATCAGCAATGTAAGCATCTAGCAAGAGATATTGCTTAAATTTAACACATAATATATAATCTAACCTGACGGAACCTAAAATTTGCCAGCCGAGGATCTCCAGCACCAACACACGTGCAGCAGATAACATCAGCACTCTGAGAAATCTCCCTCTCTGTTGCTCGCTTTAATGCTTTGTACTTCTTCTCATCACTACTGGAAAGTTCACCTATGGATACAATTGGGAAAACACGCATAAGTAATTGTTGACTGAAGGAAGCACACTTGCTTGAGCACATAGTGCTACAAAAAATCGGGAAATAAAGAAAAATAAGTCTCAACGTGACAGGCTTCAGTAGAATAACCGATACGACCTAGATTAGATATGTTGTCAAAAAATAGCACCCAACCCCAACTGAACATCGTATCATAGATATTATGGGAGGAAACATCAAACCTTGTTCGTCTTTCAGCTGTTGTAGCTTGTGAAGTTCACTCTTGTCAGATGTGTCAAGATTTCGAACCTGCAATAGTTGCCATTCCCATTAACATTCAGATCCTCATTCATTTTGGACAGAGAGCCAAAGTGTGATGCAAAGAGTCATAAAGCAAACCTAGGAAAGTGTACAGAGAATAAAAATTCACCTGATAATGAAGTGTTAAGTGCTCAACTGGAGAACTCACCGCTTCTCTTGACTTTGCACAGAGCCTAACAACCTTGAATTACAGAAACATGTATTAACAAAGAGAAATCAAGAAACAGCAGAAATTACCCCCGAAACAGCCCAAGTTAATTAGTTTCTCCAAAACTAGCAGTTTGGAAAACTTTGTTAACATGAGTCCCTTGCATTCAGATAAGGTAAGGCAACAGATCAGAACAAAGACGAATCATACCTTCAACCCAGTAGAACTTATCTTTTCAGCAAGCTGATCAACAGCCACATTGCTAGGTGCACAAACCAACACCTGAGATTTGAAGAAGAAAGGTGGGTGGGGGGGAATAAGATAGACTCTAAGCAAAGGCATAATAGAAAAAAGTAATAGACATAAGAAAAAGTTAAGTTATACCTGACCCTGACCCTGTTTTGCCATGTGATATACAATTGCTGCAGAAGTTACAGTCTTGCCAGTTCCAGGAGGACCTTGAATCAAACTAATAGGCCTCTGAAGAACGCTTTTAACTGCAAAAACCTACAAACAGAGAAGTTCATTTACCACTACAAATAACACAATTGGAAAGATGTTCACAGGTGATAGCAGAAAATGGTGATAGAACTATGTGAAAAGCATTAAACCTTCTCAAACTTGTCATAGAACAGGTAAGATATTTCTATAGTTTTAGTAACCCTTTCACCACATCACGCCTAAAACTGATACATATGCACTAAAGAATAACATTCTAACAAAAATTTTAAACAATGTCCTCCACCAGAAGCAGAGACTGGAAGAATACAGGTAATCAATAATAGAAAAAATGAGAAGGAAATAGCAATTTGGACAAAATAATATTAAAAATAAAAAAGCTTATCATATATTGCATTCCACAGTAATGAGACAAAATATCTGAAGGAAGAACAGCATACTTGAGATGCATTGAGCTCTGGAAGCCCAGGAGCACCAAAGCGACGAGGCAATGTATTGCGCACCATCTGAACCTCAACTTCATGACCCAATAAGTGGTGATAAATATACCTATATTAGAAAACATGGAAGGCAACACTCTCAAGAACAAAATGGGAAGAATTATAAGCTCAGTCAGATAATAATAATTGTTCTTTATGAGATCCTATAAGAAATCAAGAGAACATAAACCTGCCACAATGCCTCACATAGGAAGATAGAAAACAAACAAATGCAATCAAATCTGACCTAGAGGTGAAGAAGAGCTAGCTTACCCGCTTACACTAGTCTCATCCACTGCAAAGGTTTTCATAGCTCCTTGCATCCTATCAAAGCTTGTACTCTTCCACACAAAATCAACACTGAAACCATGGTTTACATCAACTGGAACCCCCTGCAAACAAGTTTGAGCAATAACCAAAAGGCACATAAAAAGAACTTCATGATGCAGATCTAGCAAACTAAGACTAGGACTACCTGATTTGCACGAAGCTCCAGAGCAACTTCCTCTTGTGCAGTTAGCTTAATCTGAAAATTAAAAATTAAAAATATTACATGACATCAAATTGAATCATTACAGTACAGAAAACTTGTAAATGGACTTGCAACAAAATAACACAAACACAACTAATAGCAGTGGTTCTATATTTATAAGTGCACACGCTCAGTTCATATTTATCAGTGTTCAGGGGGTACTCCACATGCATCAAAGATAGAAGACCCAACATACATGAAAATTTAGAACAAATGTATTTTGGATACGACATTTAGAATGTCAAACTACATACAAAGAATAGAAGAACGTGACCAATGTATTGAAAATGTTTTGCCCAATGACAATTTTATAGACCATTCATATAATGCAGTGACAAAAGATGGATAAATGGATAGATTCCAACACATTAGACACAAAGATATGCAAGTGTCAGAAGAGATAGGTGTCCGTAATGCATCTCAGAAGTTTGTCTCATACCACATGCCCCACTGATTGCCATGCTGGATGTGCAGCATCCCCAGAATAACGCAACCGTAATTCATCACCAGGAACAAGACGCAACTCATTATCTTCCTATGAAATGACAAAACATGTATTCATTTTCAGTAAAGAGAGAACAAATTAAAGAAAGAGATTTCATTCAAAATAAGCCATGAATTAATAATCAAAGTATGAAATAAATATAAGAAACCTTTGCAAATAAAATGATAGATAGAATACCTTTGGAAATACAAAGTATGCAATGCGTTTTTTATTAAGACCAACATCCCATCGGATGGTCACATTGTCCTTGCTTTGAGATTCTTTCATCATCTACACCAACAGAGCACTTATAAGACACCAGCAAACACCTCACAGAAAGGGGAAAATGACAATTAAACATGATTTGATGTTAAATATTGGTAGTATATGAAATTACATTAACATAAAAGAATAACCAGACAACAACAAAATGCTGACAAATATGGAAGTCACTACCTTATCATAATCAGCTTCAAGCTTAATGAGAGGTGCAAAAACATTTTGATACTGAAAAAGAAAGGAAAATAAGAAGCATATTAGACAAGCGAAAAGAATAAACCATGGAAATTGTGACATCTTCCTCAGTCTATGAAAGCAAAACTTTAAACAAGCCATCATAAACACCTGGTAAGCATCTTCATATTTTATAGCCACAGGCTGAGGCTCATCGTCCACACCAGGTTTCTCAAGGTCCTCAAGAGAAGCATCAGGATTGGTTTTCCAAAGCTCTTCCACCTTATTAATTTGCTGAGCACTTATCTGCCGTGCTCTCAACTGCTCCTGTTCAGATGGAATCTGCAAAAGCAAACATTGTAGGAAAGATGGGGAAAATACATATAAACAATTGATAGGGAAGAAATTAACCTTCACAAGCCACTGCAGAAAACACCTATCATCAATCAAGGGGCACCATTGACTGAGATCCCAATTCATATCTTTCAAGGCATTCACACTCAGGCAAGGTTCACGACATAGAAGAACAACTACGCTTTCTGTCTTGGCAGAAATAAATCCAAGGAGAAACACATTACGACACCCACAATTGTAGCATTCAAGAATCGTTTCTCCCAAAGGACTGTCTTTGTGAAGACAGACTTCCTTGTGCTTCGATCGAACCTACAGGAACAAATTGATAAGTGAAGCTATGTGATACTTACATGCACAGAGAACAATATAAACGTGTGCTCACCACAGATATACACAAGCATGTGCCTATCAGCTAGTAGTCATCAACCAATAAAACATGAAAAGGCGATAGATGGACTAAAGAAACTCCAGATACACACCAAATACGTAATGAGTAACAATAAGGAGAGCAGGTTTAACTAAGAGGTCATCATGCAACATATAAGTGCAATATTTTTTAGAAGACTGTCCTTTGGATGGGAAGTATACAATGCTTATTCTAATTAGAAACCAAAAAACAAAAAAACAAAGAAAGACCAAGAGATTAATATTAGTCTAACTAGGGGAAAAAAGACTCCAAGCTTTAAAAAACGAAAATATAGGCAAAGATATCTCTGTTCACTTTACCGGACATCTTTATTGTTATACAATAATCTTAATAATGGTCAGAAACAAATTCAAGTTACCAACAAAACATCAGAAGAACTATATCAAACAAAAAATGAACTTTCACTAACATCCATAAAATAAAAGAAGATGCATTATTAAAACAAACGACACAATTAATTAAAGACATTCGGGTAGGAAGAGACTCTGGTTGCTGCACTAACATTGAACACCAGATTAAATACACAGGAAAATCTTCATAAGAGTTTGTCTAAAATGTGATAGTGGTACACACCTCACAGATAGTTTGTGAAATAAATATTCTGGAATGAAGTTCAAATAATGTACCAGTGATATCTCCGTTTCCATAATTAAGAACATCCAACTTTTTTTTCCCTTCTGGTGGGGACTGAAAAGGGTCAGGAGGATTTACCAAAAAGGGGTCACGAGGTAGGAGTTCAGCCACAATAAGAGTATAAACACAATAGATGCAGGCTCTCGATCTTGCTAATGATGCATAACCACCAGCCCAGAAGCTACTTGCTTATTCAGTTATTCTTACTGTAAAGACTTCATTAAATCAAAATTGCACGTCAAATTATCATTTGTTGATTACACATTCCACTACATAAGAGCTTGCAATAATCATTCATTTCGGACGCTAACAGCAACTGAAGGGAATATCTTCCATAACTTTCAAAAGACACGCTTTAACTGTCCACATGCCATCCCATAATTCACTCATAAATTCAACGAAAACATAAATACAACCATAGTTCTGGCCTTCGCTCCAAGCTTAACAGGGAGCTCAAAGACTTTTGTAAAGAAACAATGAAAATGCTTCATCATAAACAAAGATGACAGAGCTCTACGGCATGGTGTTAGGGTATTGCTGCACGATCCCGAGACTAGAAACCTAAACGCTGACATATGGGTAGATCTAATTTAAAAAGATCACGGATGATGCTTGTAACTTCTTTATGGTCTTCTGCTTGAGTTTTATACGTACATAAAAGAATACCTCGAGGGAATGTTAAACTTCCTTATTTCATTCTTTAGCTTTCCCGTTCTGCGATTGTTTTCTTTGGAGGATGCCTAACCCTCCTCTTTTGTATTTTTCTTATCTCCTAGCATGGGTTTTTTATTTTAAAAAAAGGTTCAGAAACTGTTCGCCACAGCTCCTACCACTTTTCCCAAATTCACTGAGAATGACTAATAGACGGCGTTACATCACACACTTCTCAATTTTTGTGTGGACCAAGTCTAACATCAGTAAGGCAAATACAAGTAACCAGAAAATGTGAAAGGGGTAAGAGTAGTGCTAACAACTCACCAGGTGATTAACGATATGTGAACCCGACGTATTCCCCCGTGAGTTACAGAACCATTTGCGACAAGAAGGCACATTACACCTCACGACACAGGCAGGGTTCGATACCCCACAATATCGGCAAGCATGTTCAGTGAAATCTCCTTTACCGAATTCATAATTGTCATCATCACCGGTATCCTCAAAATTCAACCCGCTCATCCCAGCAGCCAGGGTGTCAACCATCTGGCTGTTCCCGCTGCTGCCAGAGCCCGTTGCCCGGTTTTTAGTGGCGCTCCCTGGAGCAGCTGAAACAGGCGAGGCATCGGACTGGTGATCAGAACCCGCTCCACCTCCAACACCACGCTCCAAAGGGTCAACCAGCGAATCGGAGGGAGTGGGCCAAGCCGATGGGGACCTAATCGAGTCACGGAACTCCGGGTAGTCGAAATCCTCCCCCTGAGTGTTAAATTCGAGGAAAGTGTAAGCGTCGTTGCCAGTGTCGGGTTGCGAAGCGGTCTCGAATAGATTGCTCTGTTGTGAGTCCATCGTGTTGGTGTGAAGCAAGACTTCTCAAATTGAGAATTGTGCGATCTTCTGAATAAAAATTGAATTGTTATGGTTAGGGTTTTGAGAAAGCGCCTTCTTTGGGTGACAGAGGTTATTATTAGGGTTAGGGTTGGGTGCGAAGAATGAAGAGGGGGAGAGGTTTGGCGACGGAGAAAAACCCAGGTCTCAGGCTCATAGTAGTAAAAAAACAAGAGACGAAATAACGTGTTCACTTGACTGCACATACGTCGTCATGAACGCCCCCGCCCGGGGAATATAACACAGCCTGTTCCCTACCGCCCTACACACTAATTTAAAAAATAATAATAATCTCAAAATTAATTAATTTCGCTTTTTGCCCCGGTCAAATTTGATTTCTTTTTTTTTTTTGACAGAAACAAATTTGATTTCATAACATAAGCAGTTTGGATATGTATTAATTATTGGTATTGATTATTGAGCCGATAATGCGGAAATCAAAGATAATATTCTTTTGACCAACAATATCAAAGATAATATTGATGTTATGTATTTTTTTGGATTTTTTTTTTAAACCATGACTTGTATTTTGCTGGAAAAAATCACTTGTATTTTATTGGGCAGGTGCTTGTATGAGGAACCAAACGAAAGTACAACGTGGCCGAGTACATTTTTTAAGAAAAAGCAGGAAGACAAATTGAGATTGAGGCACAACAAAGAGACTAGTCCACAAGCCTCTTGAGCATATAAAAAATCAGAATAGATACAAAGAGATTCATGATGTGATAATAATTCTTCAGCACTTCCAGTTATATAAATCGAGCTGCTTCATGTCAACTCGAGTTAGTGCAAAACACCTTGTCGTAACTATAGAGAATTCATTTGCATGCTTCACCTGTTGGAAACTTTGCGACGTAAGGAACCATCGGACTTTTGCTGAGGAATCCTATACAGCCGATGGTGTCATAGCATATATTAGATCCATTACTGTTGATATTTTTCGTCATTAGGTTCCATTTTGTAAATCGCAGATGACAGTAGCTAGACTCTATAGCCACTGTACATATTGAGTTTTTGACATGAATGAAATTCCCACTTACTCCAGAAAAAAAACAACAACAACAACAATTGGGTTTGGATCGAAGCAACTAAAGTCATTTCTTTATTTCTGGATGAAATCATAACTCCCAAAACCATTTTTAGCATCAATGAGATTAATCCATCAGGAGTTATTAAAACGCTTACCGTGTAGTTTGAATTAGTAATGGTAAGAATGACTTTTTTCAATCTAGCTTTTTTACAAAGTTAGGATAGAATAAAAACCAGATTATAAATGTGATTTATATTTAGATTGACGGGTAATAGAAGTGGTTTTTTTTTTTTTCAAACTGAAATTTGTTTGATTAATTATTTAAAAAGTGTATTAAGATACAAAAATGACTAAAAATGGCATAAACTATTAGATACTCAATCATACTTGACCTTCAAAAATGACATTGGTATGGCTGAAACACCATCTCAAATAGGCTATTTAAAGCGTCAATCTTAGCTAACCAGGGAAAAAATATATCTACTACCTCTAGTAAGTTATCAATATCACCAATATATTAATATCAACTTCATATGATTTTGAAACTGGATGAGTATTTTTTATGCATAGATCCAATCCTGAATACTAGAGTTTGATAACTATACTATGTAAGTATTAAGAAAATCAGCCAATTTATTAGTTATTTATAAAAAAATTTGTGTTGGTTTCCTTAAAACAACTCTTCTAATAATCTGCATGGGCGCATGGCAAACTACTTCCTTCATGAAATATCCCTTTAATTCATGTAATTAATCAGGAAAGCTTAGAAAGAAAAAATATATAAATTTGGAGTGAAAAGTAGGTTGAGGTTATAGTACCAGACGGGTAGATTCATTTTTCTCACATCATGAGATAAATAATCTGTCAATAGTTTGAATTTACAGTGATTTTATATTTTACATTAATGTTTTGCTATCTATGATCAGATAAAGGTCATGATCTCCTCAGTGTTATTTAGAGAAATTTTCAAATAGCCCCACTAAAACAAAATAATCTCCAACTGCCCCATAAAAATATGAAAGATCACCGCACACTTTTGGATCAAATAAAATTAATTTGTGGAGAAAATAGACAAAATCAACCCTATTAAAAGAAAGAAAAAATAAACAGAGCTTACAAGTTTAATACGCCTAGCTACATGATACACATGAGAATTTATAAAATCATTCTGGCTGTGTACAAAACAATGGCCATATTCACAAGGACGCATGGAAATTTATAAGTTAAATATGATTGTTTACAAGAAGTGTGTGAAAATTTTTAAGTCAAATATATTTATTTATATGACAAATAAGTGAAATTACAATATCATCTCGACCATATATAAGACATAAAGCATATTCACAATAACACATGCTATTTACAAGACACGTGAGAATTTATAAGTCAAATATGTATATTTGCAAGACACATATGAGGATTTACAAGATCATCTTGGCTATGTATAAGACTAGATGCTCAATCGCAAAAACACATGCTAATTATAAGGTAAATATACATACACTTACATGGCACACGCGAGAAATATAAATCTGTCTCAGCTATGTATAAGACAAGGGCATTATTGTCTTTTCGGCAAAAAACGTTCAATTTAGTTTAGGGGTGCATTGAAGTCTAGGAAAGATTTGAAGGTTGTTTGATATTAGACGTCTAGAGTGCGATGTATTGAAATTTTCTCTATAATTTAAAGGGTTAAGGAGCAAATTTACCGACAAACTATTGGCTCAGAAGCGCTCAATACAATAAACTTTTAACTGGCCCGAAAATACCAACAAACAATTACAAATGTAAAATCAACACAAATCCATTAGAGTTAAATTAACGTCGTTGATATTCATCATCTTCTGCCAACTTAAAATGATCTCGTCGAATATTATCCACACTCGGAGAAACATTCTAACCATAATCGAGAGCAGCTTTGAAAGAAGCATATGGGGTGTCCAAGGTTTCAATTCCATTCTTTTTGCTTATTAATCTCTGCACATCGCATATGACGATGAGGCTACAAAGATAACAACAACATTTGGGAGAGATTGAATTGAAAGAAGCTTCAACCCATATGAGCGAAATATTAAAACAGATGGGTATGCTCTTCCGAAAATGGATAGGCAATCATGTGGACCCAAAACTGAATGTGTTTCACTCCAAAAGATCTGAAAATAATAGGCAAGAAGATGCTAGTCTATTTTACCCAAAAAATCGAAGTTTAGACTAGATTTTGGCAGAGCCAAAACCACGAATAAGGCAAAATCAATCAGTGAAACCACTTCAAAACAGCAAAATTGCTTCAAAGTAACAAGTGATTATGGAAGAAATCGCAAACCAAGACTAAGATCGTGGGTAGAGATAAGATTCTAGCCCCATGCTTCAATTTGAATGAAAACAAAACAGAGTTGAATAATCTTGCGCCAGTTCTCGACTAAGAACTTCAGCGCTTCCTCGGCGGAGAACATCGGAAACCCATCTCTTCCGCAAGTGAACAACAAAGCCGCGAGAACGCCTTCGACACTAGATCCAGAGACGACGTCTAGGCGAGGCTGCGAGCTTCACCGGTGCTTCAGCGTCGCTCCACCGTTGTTCGGCTGCCACGTTTTCATCGGAGCCGCAGACTCAAGACAAATCGGAGGAGAGAAGATGAAGAGGAAGGAGGATCCGGTGAAGAGGATGAAGAAGACGAAAGAGGGAGAGGGAATGAATGAGAGAGGGAGACAGACGTTAGTTCAGCTTTAACGTCACTATGCCCAATTAACATTTTAAAAAGTTGGTTGGTATTTTAGGTCCAGATAAGAGTTTATTGTGTTGGATGCTCCTGAGTTAATAGTTTGTTAGTAAATTTGCTCCTTAACCCTTATTTAAATCATATTTCTACTTTGGTTAGAACGAGTCAATTGATTGAAAAATTCATTTAGCTTGGTTGGAAAAAACATAATTATTATTAGGTTCGGATGAAAGAATTTTATTATCAAAAAGTCACTATGATAAAAAATAACAATATTAAGACTTTTTTTTATAATTAAATCAATTTCTTATTATATCATAAGGATTTCCTCAAGAATCAAGATAAAAAGACTACGATAGTCGTACAGTCCTCCGTTCAGCCACTCTCCGCAGGATGAGGAAATTTTATCAAGGAAAATTTAGTTAAAAGTCCCTATTCAAACGTTAAAAGGAGCTAAATCATATTCGAGTATGATCCTTTCTTGAGTTTCTGCTTATGAAATTCAGCGTACCATCAAATCTTTATAGCCAAATCACAATTTCCACACAAAAACTTTTCACCAATTTTTCCATTTTATTACTAACGCAAAATCACTCTCGAATTTCGACCCAAAAAAAAAATTCAAAATAAATCAGCTATCATTTGTTTCATAAAATTCATACATAACAAAATAACGATTTGAAATTCATACATAATAAAAGGGATAATGGTCTTAAATGTCATGGAAGTTTTTGTTAAGGAGCACTGATAAGATGGAAGTTTTTTTAAACAAAAAATGCCATGGAAGTTTACTAAACGTAGGAATTTTGCCCCCCGTTAATCTTGACCGTCAAGTTTAACAGGGTGTACACGTTGCATGTCACCTTATCAATCATAAGTATCATTTTTGCCTCTGAAGTTTTCACTGAGAAGCAATTTTGCATCGGAAGTTTACAAAACGTAGCAATTTTGTCTTTCTTTCTCCCAATTTTAAATTTAACTATTAAATCAGTCAAAGACTATATATGTCATGCCTTGAAAAGGTCGAACTTAGAGCCAAAGAAAGAAATCCTTGAGATGTCGAGCTTAAGGCGGCTAGGATTTGTGAAGCCAAACGGGTTTACGGACTGAAAAGTCTGTCGCAAAACCTAGAGAAAGTATCACTTATGATCTAAGTAAATGATCAGTCTATACAAACGTAAATATTATCACTATTGATTTGTTTTACTGAACCAATTTTTGGAACAATTCATTTCTCGTTTTGCGTTTCATTTGATTAGATCAGAAGTGATGCTTCCTCTAGGTTTTGCGACTTCAGTTTCTTTGACTAGTTCAGCTTCACAAATTCTGGCCGCTTTGAGCTCAACACCTCAAGGATCTCTTTCTCTGACTCCAAGTTCGACCTTTTCAAGGCATCACTTATGTGTGGTCTTTGTTTGATTTAATAGTTAAATTTAATATTGGATGAAAGAAGGGCAAAATTACTACATTTTGTAAACTTCTGGAACAAAATTGCTCCTTAGTGAAAACTTCCGAGACAAAATTGCTCCCCAGTAAAAACTTCCGGGGCAAAAATGATACTTAACTAATTTGATTGATGAGGTGGCATGCCACGTGTGATGAGGTGACATACCACGTGTGCACTCAATTAAACTTAACGGTTAAAATTAACGAAGGAACAAAATTACTACGTTCTGTGAACTTCTGTGGCATTTTTTGTTAAAAAAAAAAAAACTTTTGTCTTACCATTGCTGCTGAGCCAAAACTTCTATGACATTTAAGACTCTTATCCCCATAATAAAATAACGATTTGCAGCAAAGGGCAGGCACGTCTTCGCAGAAAAGGTGCGGAAAAATTATCCCGATTATATTAACCTCCTCTTTTTTGCTTACCTGTTACTTCATAAACTATAAAAATATTATTTAGGAGCTAATCCAAGCACAAAAAATATTGAAGTATATAACCTCTTCTTTGAATGGTTGATTTGTTACCGTCTCTTGCCGTTCAACTCCTGTTTTAACCGTTGAGCGTAGCGTCAGTTTTTCTTTCACCCAGTCTCGTTGTTATCTGTGTATTTTACTCCTCAAACTAACGGAGTAGGAAGATAACAAGCAGATATTCACATTGCAAACCGAAAATTACAAATTACAAACTGTTAATTTAAAACTACACCTGCTTTCCCCCTACGAAATTCACTTCATTTCAAAACTACACAGTTAAAAGTAACACCTTGGATTTTCTTTTACCTGCAAGTCAATGTTACACCATATACTTTCTTTTAGCTAATTCAGGCATTTATGGTACAATATATCAACATAAACAACAGAAAAGTTAATTGCGGCACAATAATTGCATTACAAACTAGATCTCTTATTAAGCATAAGAGATAGTATCATATGTATGAACAGGAAAAGTTTGGGGAACTTAAGAAGAAAACACTGTCGCTTGGAGAGAGATATTGAAGACACAGCAACGTTGGGGAGGTAAAGTCTGGTGTATTTTCCAATTTTCGTATTAGACTCTCCCAAAAAGAAAAGTCAGGATCTTTTGAAAGAGCGTGTTACTATGTGACGTTTTCCCTAGAAAAATGTATGCTTCTTCCTAAATTTCGCCAGGGAAAGTCCCACCTTCTCTCTCTTCATCCCACTTCGAAACCTGCATAAGTTTAGGAAAGAAGCAGTGTTACAAAACAGAGGTGGTTCTAACCTCTAACACTAAAATAAACCAATTTTATTTAATTGAAAAACAAAAGAATTTCTGTGGGACAGTCACCAATTCGGCAGGACAAAGCGTCCAGTAATACTTTTCAAGCTTCTGGCATTCAGGGTCAATTTTGCCCTTCTGCAGAGCGCACCTGATCACGCAAAACCAAGATGGGGTCAAACTCTAGACAGTACTTTTGTTAAGAGAGAAGCAAGCAAGCCAATCTAGCAGAGCACGCACCGATGATAGTCGACGTATCTGACATAGCAGTGTCGCGTTTGGTAATCAGTTTGTGGTATCCGTGACTTTTCCTCCTTGTTCTTGTTGGTGCGAATATTGATATGATCGGTTGAAGAGGGAGGAGGGGGAGGTGAAACGGTGCCGTATTCATGAGCAGGCCTCGGAGCTTGCTCCCCCCGAGTCACCTTGCTGACGTCTCTGGCCCTCATTTTGTCGTGAGGATCCACCTGCGACGCCGACATGTTCTTTGTTTATCTGTTATATATGTGTCTCCGAAATAATCTCCTGGTGAACAATAATGTGCAGACGACGAAGGAAGAGGAAGATGGCAAGACTCAGAATGAAATAAGGGACCATTGCTCTTGCTACTGGTTTTGCTAAGGTGGCCGCAACGTGATCTAGTTATGCCACGTTGCAAGCATTGTGACACCTGGCTAGCTATGGGTTCGTGTTGTCGATGCTGCACTCTTGCGGTGCCACGACGGACATCCGAAAATTCAAGTCCTCAGTCTTGCATGATCTTCACCAAATGCCAGAAGAAACTCTCACTAAAAAGACTATAGAGAGAGAGGACTTGCACCAAGGCCATAATTGAAGTAATGTGAATCAATGCTTCATCTACTCTATTGACTTGTTCTATACTGCTTCTGGTCGGAAGGAAATCCTTAGCTATTTTTCTCCTATTCCGTTATCAGCCCATCTGGATTGTTAATTTAAAAAGATTTGAGAAAAATTAAAATAGTATTATATTCATTAGATGGATATGATTTAAAGTTTATGAAAGATAGATACATTACTTTATATTTGTTTTTTAAGTTGTGAAGGAAGCTAAATAAACGTGAATCAATGTTTCATATACTCTAATGACTAGTTCTATACCGTTTCCAGTCTAAAATACACTCCTCCATTTTTTTTAAGTTATGAATAAAGTTAAATAACTCATTTAATTATCATATATGTTGTATATATTTGATTATATATTAATTTATAAGTTAGACAAATTAATTTAGTATAAAAAAATAAATATAAATATTTTAAAATAATTTATTTAACTTCTTTTATCTAAAAAAGTTATGTGATGGGATATATAAAAAGTCAGGGGATTTTCTAATGATAATAATAAGGCAATTGCACAACCTTTTGTATTTATCATTATTAACATCAGAATATGGCAATGATAAGAAATCTATTAATTTTTGGAATATCTTGCTAAACAATATATTTTCTTTTGGGTTAATATCCAATGCCTGAAAGTTTTCACGTATGAGCTATAAATATTTTAAAGTTTTTGTTAGATCAATTTTATCTCAAAAATATTAGAAAAGAACAATTTCTCCCTCCCAAGAACATAGTTAACAGCAAGGGAGAGATTGTTCTTTTCAATACTTTTGAAACAAAGTTGATTTAACAAAATCTTTCAGATGCCCTCAACTCTTATGTAAAATCTTCTGGCTAAAATCTAACCCTAACTCCTCTCTTTTCTAAATACGAAAGAAATAGATTTTTTATTTTTTGACTTGAAAATAATTCAGTGTCTTAGTGGTGAAAGTTGTTTTTCCAACAATTTATGATGTATGAGTTAATAAGTATTTAAAAAGGGGTTTTTCTTAATTTAGGTAAACATACTTTTTAAACATTAAGGCCGATTTGAGTTGGCGTTTAAAAAAATATATTTACTTAAGATAAAACTCTTCTAATATATTTACCACATATGTAAATCATGTCAAAAGACTATGAAAACCACATAAGCTTGTTTGGCAATTGGCATGGCCTTGGCAAGCCCAAAAAAGCCTAATGGAGGGGAGGTAAAGATCACTTTTGAGAACCATGCATGTGAAAAATTTCTCTCGGAGCGCGGTTGTCACATGGCGACTGCATCGTTATTTTCTAGACGCAGCACCAATTATATATTCGTTCATTTATTTTGCTCTCCGTCTTCCTGTTTACCATCCGAAATCAACCCATCGACCAATCGAAGCCGGGGTTCTTCTCGGAGAGTTGACTCATCTTCTTAGTCGCACAGAATTTTTCATTTCAAAGCAGTTACTTGATGGCGCCGCTTTCAGCGTTGGCGAAGTACAAGCTGGTGTTCTTGGGTGACCAGTCCGTGGGCAAGACCAGCATAATCACTCGCTTCATGTACGATAAGTTCGATAATACCTATCAGGTACGCATAATAGCTATCAGATCCAATTCTCTTTTTCAAATCAGTTCAAATGAAGTCTGAACATGGCTCTCGAAACCAGAACTTCATCTTTCTGTGGTTGATTTAGTTATTTTAGCTGGATTTCTTACCTTTGCTGAATCGAAATGTTCCAGTGATTTTTTTTTAATGATATTTATCCTGACAACTGAACTTGAAGAAACAAATAATTATGTTGATTATTCTACATGTCTCAATAAGGAGCGCTAGCGTTAAATTCGAAGAACTTTGGATACATAATACATGTGTATGAAATTATCTAAACCATCAGGAGTAAGTCTTATAGTTTAAAGCAGGGTAAGCTTTATATTGATCGAACCAGAACTGCAAAGTACAAATTGTGACTGCTAAAGGGTTAATTTCTAAAAGCCAAAATGAACTTGAAAACAGACGAGAAACAAATACGAAGACACATTTGTAACATCCATGATCTATATTCATTATCCATTAAATTAAATTAAATCCTAATATATGCATATATTACGTGATGCGCACATATTTATCTGGGCTATTAAGAGCATTTTAACTTTTCTGCTCTCATTACACTCAGTAGGCATGCAACATCTTGTAATCTATGTATTTTCATTTGGCTAACTTTATTTATTTATTTTTGCTCAACTTGTTTTGTGCTTCTGCGAACAGGCTACAATTGGTATTGATTTTCTATCTAAAACTATGTATCTTGAAGATCGAACTGTCCGACTGCAGTTATGGTAAGGTGTGGTGTCATCATCACATAAGATAAGAGGAAAGGCAAAGGAAAAGTTTTGTGAAGCTGGTCTGGCACCACCATTTTTTCTGTTTTGTCCAAATTTAAAATGAAAGCAAGAAAAGGCATTTCTAAACGACGTATGCAAACACAGAATTTCTTGGTATATTTGATCTTGGAGTCTGAGAATATGGTGCCTATGGATATCTATTTTAGTTTCTATTTTAGCAGTCTTATTGCCCTTTTCTACGCTAAAATAATTCTTTTCATGTGATAGGGATACTGCTGGACAGGAAAGATTTAGAAGTCTTATTCCAAGCTATATTAGAGACTCATCTGTTGCTGTTATTGTATATGATGTTGCAAGTATGTCATTTAGAACTTGTTTTCAATTTGTCCATTCTCTTGTTGTTGCCCATCCTATTATAACTTTGTACACGACATGCAAATTCTTAAAAGTCACATTCTCACTCAAATTCATAACCTATGCAAGATTGTTTCTTATAATGCTGATGTTCTTGTGATTATTACATAGGCCGGCAGACTTTTTTGAACACATCAAAGTGGATTGAAGAGGTGAGAAGTGAGAGAGGCAGTGATGTCATTATTGTTCTTGTTGGGAACAAAACAGATCTGGTCGAAAAGAGGTAATGAGTTGTCAGGAGAATGATATTTTATCAGTTGGTGGCCTTTTCTATCTCTCTCTCTCTCTCTTCTGTGTTATCTCATTAACTGCTTGATTTATTAAACAATTAATAATCACTGCACTAGGAAATTATTCATCTAGGCTATAGTTAGTTATGCGTGAATTGGGATTAAACTGGCTAAAGTCTGAACATGGAAGCTGTTATAGTCCCGCTATTTTGATTGCCTTGAATGGCTTAAAATTTCCATAAGAAATCAAGGATCTGTAACAAGTACCATCTGCAATTTGATTAAATGAAATGTTTCTGTAATGTGTATGAGGCATGTAAAAATCCCTTTTCTTTATTAGGTTAAATGGATTTTTCCGTTGGGATATTCTCTTGCAAAGTATATATGCTCTGAGTGATAAGATAGAGCTATTGTAACTTCTAACCTATGATTTCATGAGGGTATGTTTATGCCTACATCTATGGTTTGGAGGAGTGGTGAAGAGTATCTGTTATGTGTGCACTTGTGTGTCTATGTAAGTGATGCATGGGACCCTATGAATCTCTATTACCAATTTTTGGTAATCATGATTGCCATGTACTCCGGATTACCAAGATAAACGCCAACGATACACACTTTATGTGGTAATGCCATCGGGATTAACATTACTAGGACTCCAGGAGAGTTTGGAATTGAACCAAACGGGCCCTTTGCGAGCATAATAAGCCTGTTGGTGGCTTGTTGAAGACACAATGTATGTTAATCCTACCATAAAAGATTAGTCTGAACACAGCAGAGTCTAATGCCAGCCTTGGTCTAATGTAAAGAAAATCTTGATTTGCTGCTAGGCTTATAGTGCCTTGGGTGGGTTTCACCCTAAAAATATTTCATGCACAATCTGTCCTTGATGTATAGTAGGTGTAATGTGCTGATATTAGAAGTCGTTTGTTTTACTAACATTTATCTTTACATGAGTCTACAGGCAAGTCTCTATAGAGGAAGGAGAAGCCAAAGCCAAAGAGCTGAATGTCTTGTTTATTGAGACTAGTGCCAAAGCTGGATTTAATATAAAGGTAAGCCAACTGCCTTCTTTTCTTTATAATTATCACAATTTTCCATAAATTGCCTGCTTCTAGTTAGAGGAGATAAACTGTGCTAAGTTAATTATCATGGCACACTTGTTGTGTGTATGCCCTTATAAATGACTTGGGTAGAATGAATAAATTGGATGTTTTTATCATCTCTTGGATGACATGTTGCGAGTGGTCCACCAAGAGGGTGACACCTTTTGGTGTGAATGCTCAATGATTTGCATATCTCATAAACTGTTAGTCATGTTGCTACTAATCAACCTAGTATATGTTTCCTGAATTTAGCTTCCTGCAAAATGGGGATCTACTTGCTACAATTCTGATAATCTTCTCCAGGCAAAAAGTGTTTCTGATCACCTTGCATCTATTGAACCTCTATCCATTCTTCATTTCCTCCTGCTGATCAAGTATTTCTCTTTTGAACCTTTATCCAGGCCCTCTTCCGAAAAATTGCAGCTGCATTGCCTGGAATGGAGACACTATCATCTACAAAACAGGAAGAGATGGTTGATGTCAATTTGAAGTCTTCTAATGCAAGCACTCAATCTCAGCCCTCGTCTAGTGGATGTGCTTGTTGAATGCGGTTTGTCTGGTAGAATATTTTTGCTTCTTTGTACAACTTTTTAGTGGATGTTTGTCTGCATTTGTGGACAGCAATATCATTACTTGGAAAGGTCAAAATATATAAGTGGTGAGATAAGGGTTGGAATTTGACCCAAAAAAAAGATGGGGTTGAAAGAACTTACATTTAGAAATTCATTTTGTGGGTGTGCTTGTGGTGGTAAAGGAGGCCAACATAACATAGAGTCATACTTCCTATAGACCTTGTGATAAAATTTTAACTGTCGACTTTTTTGGCCAAAAAATTTCTCTTTCCGTTGGCTGTCAATAGATGTGGCTGATATTTTTGTAATGTCCTACCATCCCGATTTCCATGTTTCCCATTTATTAGCGCCATACATAGAACAGGAATCAAAAGCAAGTCGGAGATCTTCTTATTATCTCAATTTCTCATAATCCCTCATAAACCTATACGAACAGTTCATTAGGAAGAGGAGCTAATCTAGACCATTGATTGAGAAGATGAAAGTAAAGTCAAATGAGTGATAACTTGATGACGTAATTGATGATTCATTTTATACCTTTTTTATATTTAAGTGGACGAATATAATTTAGAGATTATGGGGAATGGTGAGAAAATAAATAATGAGAGAAACCGACGCTAATAACGGATCGACATTTGTATGCAGTCTTGAATACTCTTGATTGACGTCAAGTGGTGATTATATATGATTTGACATCAAGTGGAGTAAGAGAAGAAAGTGTTTTTTAGGCATTGATTTGTGGTAGCGTTTAAAAGAGCGCATGATTTTGGGCTTGATGAGATGCTTGAAACTAACCACGTGAGAACGAAGAAGGAAAAATATAAATCGTATTAATATTACTTTTAACCACTTAAAATTTTCTCTTATTTTAGATTTAGTCTTCTAATTTCATCTTATTTAAAACAGTTGTCCTTATAACTCAATAAATACTTGGACTATTTTACTTTGAGAGAATTAAAACCAATAGTTTGAAACTTGAGCGATTAAAAATAAAATAAAGGTAAACTTGAGAGACAAAAAATGATATTAATCCATAAATATATTTATTTGGCAACATAAAAACATGAGGGAAAGATCGGAGGAGTTTAAATTTAGAGACTAATAATTAAGTTTTTCTAGGTCTCCCCTTCCCTCAAACCAATCATAGGATAAGTTCTCCAAAATTGGGGGATTTGGAGGGGAAGGGTAATATTTCGCACTGTCCAGACCAAAATACCCCTGTCATGTTTTTTTTTTAAAAAAAAAAAATAAAATAAAGCCCATGTTCATGCTTGCTTCAAAGCCCGCCGTTGATTCATTCCATCCTCAAAGTCTCCAGTCTTCTCTTGCCACTGGTGAGGTGGGGAGCGGCTATGGTCCACTACAGTGGACTGTCCACTTCCCTCCTCTATCCAAAAACTGCAATGAAGCTCTACCTATTTTTTTTAAAAAAAATATTTGAAAAAATAATTCAGGGTACGGACTGTTACAAAAAATATTTTTGAGGATACTGACTAAGTATTTTTTCAGTACTGGACACTGGACAGTATCCTGAAATATTTTTTTAGTACCTGCCAGTACCCTAAAATATATATATATATATATATATATATATATATATATATATATATATATATAAAAGGGCAAAGTTTCACTACAGTTTTTGGGTAGAGAAGGGAAGTGGACAGTCCACTGCAGTGAACTGTAGCCACTCCCGGTGAGGTGTGACTCTATCTTCCCCATCTGTGACTCTATCCCTTCCATCCATCCCCACCATTACAATCGTTCCCCTCCCATCCATTAAATCAAACTCACCGGTTTTTGCTCGAAAAACCAACCTTACCTTAAACGAGCCAAATGGCAATTTTTTTTTTTGGGACCAAATGTAAATTTTAATATAACAAAATAAATTGAAATTATTAACTAGGGATCTAGTTTCCCTAGTCATGTTTTGAAGGAGTAAGAAAAGCTTTTTTCATCTGGACTGTCGGAATGGGATCCAGATGGCCCACATTTATTTATTTTTTAATTTTCAATTTTTAAATGAAATTTAATTTTAAAAAATTTGTTAATTAAAAGATTATTTTTATTTTAGATTCTATATCTATTAAAATATTTTTTTAAAATTAAAAAAAAAATCTGGACTATCTATCCCATCCTGACATCCAGATGAAAAAAACTTCATCTACTCATCCAAGTCATTCAAATGATGAGCTAAACCGCCTATTGGATCCACTGTAATAAAAGAAGACACACGAAGGTATAAAAAATAAATCCATGCATACCGTTAAATAACTACGTATGTAATTTTTTTTCAGGCGTCAATCTCGTCATCCTTCCTAGTTGTATAAAGACCACACGAGGCAATCGGAATCGGCATTTGGCAAAGCGAATTAACCATTATGTTCAATCACGCTCAGATTTTCTGCATCAGTGATTTCCATAATGGCGCCAGTTTCTGCTCTTGCAAAGTACAAGCTGGTGTTCTTGGGTGATCAGTCGGTGGGCAAAACTAGCATCATCACTCGCTTCATGTATGATAAATTTGACACCACCTATCAGGTATTATTTGCCATTACTCAGATTCATTTACCCTCTGTAAAAATCAAATCTGGTAAATTATTGGCACCGGAAATTTTTTGCTGATATGTAAATAAAAGGGCCATGTTTTGCTGTTAATAATCTTAGCTCTTCTACGTATCTACTTTGGAATCTGAATTTGCTCATGCAATACCGCGCTAAGAACATCGTCAATCTCTTAGTTTTTCCTCCCTGACATTGTGACCTTTTCTTTTGGGAAAAATGACATGAAATGTGATATAGCTAGAACAGAATCATAATCATTGTCCAAAAGAAAAATCAAAATCTCATTATCGATTTACCATCTAGTGCTAACGCTGACGGTTGCTCTGATAGATCGTCCTGTAATTATTTTCTTTCCTGTTTGGTTTGGCAGCTGGTTCAAGAGATCGCGGTTTTCCTGTGAGACAAAGCTGCTGCTACTTCTAGGTTGTAGGTTTCGCAAATCTCCCCAAAAATAACCAAAAAAATCTCTACACAATCATGGGAGACATTTGACTCGACTCATAGATATTCTTTATTCATTTAGTAACCAATAGAAGGCCGTATAATGTTATAGTAATGCAAAATAACGTTAGGCCTTAAACAACTGTTCTATGCGTCTAAATTTCAGGTTCCATTTGCAAAGTGCAATCATAGTTTGATATATTCATAGTTTGATATATTTTTCACCGTGATAGTTGGTATACGTATCACGCACACTCTATATGTAAATATGGGTTATTTAGATCATTTCCATTTCTGCTTTCTTCTCATTGGGTGCACGTTTATGTCAACTATGCAGCTTGTATTCAACTATATATAATAATCATAATAAGCTTGTAAAATCCTGCACTTACTGATCTTCTTTATTCAAAATTGATTTTACATTTAATTTTTGGCTGGTACTCAGATTTTCCCCCCTTTCGTGAACAGGCTACAATCGGTATTGACTTTCTATCCAGAACTATGCATCTTGAAGATCGAACTGTTCGACTGCAGTTGTGGTAAGACGTGGCATCATCATTTTGGGAATTCTAAACGGAAGGGGAAATGAGAAAGAAGTTTTCCGTTATTTGAATATTTAAATGAATGAACGGGTGTGGGAGTGAAAATGCTTTTATAATGGCATTCTAATTTATCTTATCTTCCATAAATATAAAGAGATATGACAACACTAAACTCTGATGGGTAGTTTTTCATCGAACAAAGTTTGCTTCCTCCTGTGTAAGAATAGTATTGATGTTTATTCAATGGTGGGTATAGAATAATGCCAGACACTTTCGATTAAATGCCCTCTTGGAAAACTACCTTCCACACTAGAGAACTGTACATATATGCCAAGTTGATGTTGTTCTTTTCCTTCTGTTGGTCGTATGTCATATTTGATTTCAAAAATTTTATTTTATACACTGAAAGTGAAAGTGCATTTGCTGACTGTGATGTTTCATGATGGCTAATTTGAAGTTTGTTAGTTCAGTTTCGGAAAACGATCAATTTCGTATCAAGTCCAATCCTTTATTTTGATACCTTCTAATCCCACTATACTGCTCTTCTAAACCTGGAACTTTTTATTCCTTTGAATTTAGAATTAGGGCAAGAAAACGAGTTTTGAAGTTGGTGAATGTTTAAACAAGATGCCATTATTCATAATGCATCTTGGAATCTGCATCGTTGGCGTACATAACGCAAGAGAGAAAAGGAAGAAATCTAAATTTATTTCTCAAAACTAATGAAATATACACTTGTCCTTATATACACTGTTGTTACAAATAAATTACTGACAGGTGTTAACCAAAATGCTAACTAATTTTGTTCTTTTAACCCAACTACTTCTAACTCATTATACTCTAATTCCATCCTCAAGATGGAGAATGGATGTCTATCACTCCCAACTTAGAAAGGAGAGTACAAAATGGAGTAGGAGCAAGAGGCTTGGTAAAACTATCGGCCAATTGATCTTGAGACTTGATTGGAAAAAGATGAATCAAACCACTCTTAATTTTCTCTCGCACAATGTGACAATCTATTTTGATATGTTTGGTTCTCTCATGGAAAGTGGGATTAGTGGCAATATGTCTAGTTGACTGACGGTTACAATACAATGAAGTAGGAGGAGTATGAGGAATGCCAAAATCTTGAAGCAAATAACAAAGTCATTGGAGTTCACATGTAGTAGTAGCAAGAGCTCGATACTCTGCTTCAGAAGAAGATGTAGAAACAGTCTATTGTTTCTTAGATTGCAAAGTCACCAAAGCTTGATCAAGAAAACCATAAAAGCTACTAATAGACTTCCTTGTATTAACACATCTTGCCCGCTAGGCATTGATAAGTTTGCTAGCAAAGTGAGTTGGGAAAAATAAACCACGATCAGGTGCTCCCTTTATATACATAAGGACCCTATGAGTAGCCTGCACATGATTAGTAGTGGGATGTTGGACAAACGGCCTCAATTGCTGAACATCAAAAGAAAGGTCTGGTCTAGTATTAGTGAGATATAATAATCATCCCACTAGAGTTCTATATGCAGAACAATCATCCAAAGGTGTACCCAAATCCTTAAAAAGCTTGAGATCTTTAGCCATAGGAGTTTGAATAGGTTTGCAATCAAGAAAACCAGTATCATATAAAATATCCAAAGTAAATTTCCTTTGATAGCAAGAGATACCTTGAGAACTCCGAGCAATTTCTAGTCCAAGGAAATGAAATATTGAAGGTCACCGAAATCCTTGATCTTAAAGGAATCATCAAGAAAAATTTTAATCCGATTGGTTTCATTCAGATTTGTGCCACTGATAATATAATATCAGTGAAAGAACTATTAGTATTTCAAACGAACCAAGAGTGATCAGCTTGGGAGCAATGATAACTACATGAAAGAAGAGCTTCTGAAAGCTTGAAAAACCATTGGCGACTGGTCTATTTCAAACCATAAAGAGACATTTGCAATTTGCAAACTTTATTTGGAGAAAAGATAAATAAACCACGAGGAGGCAACATATATACTTTCTCTTTAAGATCTCCAAGTAGAAAAGCATTGTTGACATTTAATTGTTTGAGATGCCAATTATGAGTTACAGCAAGAGCAAACAATAATAGAACAATAGCAAGATGAAATCTTTCTAATAAAAGTTTAGTAACACGAGTTTAGCCTGCTTTGAATAAAAAAGCACATGAAATTATATTATGCTACCTCAAATCTTTATTATAAGATTTTGTTTGTAGTACAATTCTTATGTTAAATGTAAGATGTAATAGTTTTAATTTTAATAATACCCAGGGGCTAATGATATTGTTAATTTCTTATGCATGATGCCATTGTCATTAATTCTTTTATCTTTTTTTTTTTTGTCAAATAAGATTCTATTAATCAACTTGGAAGAAGTGACGATTAGTCGATTGCAAAGAGAATAAAAACAACAATATGAAAAGCAAGAAAACACGCATAATAAAAATAAATAGGTACAACCGAAACAAAACAAATACACCAGAAAAGAAAAAAACTAGTAGTAAACTAGAAACAATCAAATTCATTCAATGCAACTGAGATATTTATTACATTTGATTTGTAATATATAACTCATTTTAATAAGAAATTACTTATGTGAACTTTTTAAATTTTGATGGTATTTTTTTTTTAAATTTCCTTTAATTAATCACTCAAATAAGGATTAAAAACATTTCTTCCATCTCGCACTTCTCTTGCGATTCTGGAGTTATGATAGCTAATGAGAAATTTTTGAACGCGGGAAACAAAGATTTCCTAGCTCTCAGTCGACTTACAATGACGCCACCACAGGTTTAGCGCCTCTTGCTTCCATGCTCACTTCTGTTGCTGGAGCACACAAATCGAGATGGCTGTTAGGCGGAAACCTTCCCCAAAATCAACTTCACTGGCGCTGGACAAGATTCTCAGATCACGTAAGAATCTTTCCGAACCCCCGCCAAGACTATGGCTTGACCGTGAGGACGAAAGCATGGACTTCGACGAACGAGGGTCACCCATTTTGAAGCTAACCCACCCCATTCTGTGTACGTTAGAATCATGCACTGGGATCAAAGAGTTTAACCAAGTCCATGCCCAACTCATGGTTTCTGGGCTATTTCAACACCCTTTAGCTGCTGGCAGAGCTATAAAGAAACTTTGCTCGACTTCACGTATGATTCCGCACGCCATTCACGTATTTAATTATCTGGATGAACCAGATGCTTTTCTATGCAATACCATTATGAGAGGATATACGAGTATGAATGATTTTCGTAGTGCTCTGAGTTTCTATTACGAGAAAATGGTTAGTAGATGGGTCAATCCGAATCACTATACTTTTCCTCTTTTGATAAAAGTTTGTGCAGAGGTAAGGTCGGGACTAGAAGGGGAAAAGAGTCATGCCAGGATTGTGAAATTCGGGTTTGAATCAGATTTGTTTACTCGGAACTCACTAATTCATATGTACTCGGTTTGTGGGAGAATTGGAGATGCCCGGTTGCTATTTGACACAGGGGATGCATTGGATTTGGTGAGTTACAATTCGATGATTGATGGGTATGTGAATAATAAGGAAATTGGTGCAGCACGCAAACTTTTTGATGAAATGTCTGAAAGAGATGTATTTAGCTGGAATTCTATGGTTGCTGGGTATGTGGGGATTGGCGATTTGGAAGCTGCACAAGAATTGTTTGACAGAATGCTAACAAAAGATGTAGTGTCCTGGAATTCTATGATTGACGGGTATGCAAAGATTGGAAACGTTTCTTTAGCTCGTAAGTTTTTTGATCGAATGCCCGTTAGGAATGTGGTCTCTTGGAATTCTATGTTGGCACTTTATGTGCGATCTAAAAATTTCAGCGAATGTTTGAGACTGGCTGATAGAATGATGGAAAGAGGAGAAGCTCTGCCTAATGAGGCTACTCTGGTGAGTGTTCTCACGGCATGTGCGAATTTAGGGAGGCTTGATATAGGTTCAAAGGTTCATTCTTATATCAAAAGTAAGGGCATTAGATCCGATGTCTTACTTTCGACGAGTCTTCTGACAATGTATGCAAAGTGTGGGGCTATGGATATGGCTAAAGAAGTTTTTGATGAGATGCCAATCAAAAGTGTTGTATCATGGAATTCCATGATCATGGGATATGGTTTGCACGGCAATGGTGAGAAAGCTCTGGAATTATTTATGGAGATGGAGAAGATAGGTCCACAGCCAAATGATGCTACGTTTGTCTGTATCTTATCTGCATGTGCTCACACCGGCATGGTGATGGAAGGTTGGTGGTACTTTGATCTCATGCGTCGGGTTTACGAGATTGAACCAAAGGTTGAACACTATGGTTGCATGGTTGATCTCCTTGCTCGAGCTGGTTTGATGAGAAATTCAGAAGAGCTTATAAGAAATATCCCTATCAAGGGTGAAGGTGGATCTGCCTTATGGGGAGCTTTACTATCTGCTTGCAGGACCCACTCAGATTCAGAGCTTGGGAAGATTGTGGCAAAGAGACTTATTGAATTGGAGCCACGTGATATTGGTCCCTATATATTGCTTTCAAATATATATGCTGCTGAAGGTAAATGGGATGATGTTGAACATGTGAGGTTGATGATAAAAGAAAAGGGATTACAGAAGCAGGCAGCTTCCAGCTTGGTTCATCTTGAAGATTTTGAACCTAAAAATATTTTAAGCAAAAATTTGGTCCCTAGGAAAAGGATAGTGTACTCAATGTTGAATGAATTAGGTACTCAAATGAAGTTATCCCTTGAAGATTCAATTGAGGAATAAAATCTCAGATCCAGATAAAGGTTAAGTTTTCAAGGAGGATTTTACTGAGGCTTCCTTTTCAACTATACTTGTTTATGACAGGCTCTAGGGAGATGAAAAATATTTTCATGTTAAAGAGGAAGATACCGAGGTTAAATTATGGCTATCCAGAAGCAGAAAGTCATAATAGTGATCAAAAGAAAAGCAATTGAAGAACCATGTGCTTTCTATAATAGTGATCACTCAGCTCTGATTCTGTGAACACCGTTTCAATCATATGCTGAAAGGTTTCAGCTTTGAAAGCTGGGACAACTAGGTGAAGGACAGCAACTTTTCTTCAAGAGGGTTCCCCTTTGCTGGGTTTGAGTACAAATTCTGCATAAGAAGTGCTTGAGGTAAGTGTATCTTTCAACTTCCGAATGCTTGCTATAAAGAGGAAGAAGTCTGAGTACTGATCTTGTTTTTGCTTAACAATCTACGCCAAGGCTAATTTACTGCATGATTTCTTGACTTGAAAGAATGTGGGATACTCCTTCTGGTCCTTAATGTATGACTTGATTGGAGAGTTGATATGGTTCTAAATGTTAAAACCTATTTCACATGTTTATCATTTTTTCCCAAGTTAGTCCCATTGATATTCTCTCAGCAATAATCAAGTAGGAGAGGGAGGGAAGGAGAGAATTAAGGAAGATGTTTGTGATATTTTAGAAAAAATATCTCATATTAACTAGTATATGTAATCTTCCCAAATTCAAATTAGTCAATTATGTCTTACATTTAGGATTAGAGGAATATGTAACAGTGAAAATCTTGATACCTGACGGTCGGTGACAAGAATACTTTGTCTTTTAATTTTGCATTGTTAGGTTCATGGTAAGAAAAGAGACAGAGACATTTTTAATTCTTCATCTCTTATTGCATCATTTAAGTTCTTCCTTCCCAAAGGTAAGCAAGTAGTGATAATTGTGAATGTACTTTAATGAACATTGATCTGAGAATTTCCTGAACGTAGTTTTTTTTTTTTTTTTTTGCTATAAGAATGTTTTGGAGGGGTTCGGCATCAGTCCCCCACCAAGGCCAAGGCACGGCCTCGGGCTCTATGAGCACTTACTGGGGACTTACGAGATCGCCTACTAAAGGAGTCCTAGCGACGGCAGAGGGGATCGAACTCACGACCCAAGGGCCTAGTCCTGGATCCATTACCATCTATGTCAACTCTCATTGGCTTCCTGAACGTAGTTGCACAGCGTAGATGTCATGCCATGTTTTTTGTTTTTGGGATAACAATGCCTTGCCATATTGTGCAGCGCATGGCGTGAAATGTTAAAACCAAATATAGCCCAACTAGATATGAGGCCTGCTTTCAAGAACGAGTCCAAGATCTGCGTTAAGGTATTAGACGTGTGGCTAATCTTGATCTGCAATCTACCTTATTTTCTTTACTAGCAACTCTATATTCTTTAAAAAGAACAATGATGAAATTGGAATTGACGAGTCAAAGAGAGTGGCTAGAACTTTAGGTTAGTGGATGTGGGAACCCTGTCATCTCAAGTTTGGAAAGTTTTTTTTTTTTTTGTTCGAACAAGTTTGGAAAGTTCAGCGAAAAGAGCATAGCCATTCACTTTTTTTGCGTGGGGATCCGTTGAAAACGACAGTGAAGAAGTAAGAACCAAATAAAAAGCTTCCCAATATGCGCCACGAACACGGAAAAATATTTGTGAAGGGATTACACTTTGGACAATAAAATGATGAGGAAATATATATTTTTGGGCCATTTATGTTTACCCTAATTTTGATTTTAGTGCATCAAGTTCTAAATTATAGATTTTTGTTCCTTTAGGAGTAAAATTATCCAAATTTTTATTAAATTATAGAGATCAATGATTTAAACCAAATGAAAGTTGAGGGACAAACTTATACTTTGCAATTTAAGGGTCTAAAATCAAAATAGCACAAATTTAATAGACCATAAATTATATTAACATTTTTCTAAAGTATTCTAAGTGACTTTGCTTCAAATGATATAAATATGTGAGAATAATTTTATCTGGTAAAACCTAAAAATAGTTTTTAATTGCTGTTAGTAGAGCCATCAAAATGAGTTGAACCTGTCGAGCCAACGCTTTTAAGTTAAAGGTCGGGCTTATTATTTATAGGATGTAAAAGGAAATCGAACTTAAAATGATTGGCCCTTTTAAACCCAAAAATAAAAGATTCGAGTTTTTAAGGTTAAGGGCTAGCCCCCATGATATTTTTTCTCAATAATATAATGTTTATTGATGTAGGATTAGAAGATAAATATTTTAATTATTTTATTATTCAGGTATACCTAATGACTTAATTATTATTGTTGTTGGCGGCATTTACTAAGTTCAAAAGATTGGGAATTTGGGGAGAAGTAATGGGAGAAAAACATCCGAAGACGTCTATGCAATAATAGAAGAGAAATTGATTATGAATTCTATTTCCCAGCCATTTGTAGATTTAATTGGATTTGTACACGTTCTCCCTACAAATAAAATAAAGTCACAACTCACTACGGAAATAATAATAATACTCTTTCGCTCTTAAATATAGGATATAATTTGTAGTTTGCCAATTCTCGGTATAATTTAAAACAACTTTCGCTGATAACTTGACATGACTATATTGACAAGTCATAAAATAACTAGTAACAAACTTATCTTTGTTAATTAAAATAGCCCTCGTTGAAAAGTGAATATGCTTATATTTGAATTTAATCATCTAGCTTAATATAATATAATTGTCCAAAAAAAACTTAATATCATATAATATTCAAATATCATAGGATAAAAAGATAATTTCATATTCAGAATTTATATTCTTGATCATGCTACTATTTTTTTTTTTTTGGGAATCTATAATAAAACTTTGGGAAAAACCATATGGGGGCCTTTTTGAAGAAAAAATTCTAAAAAGGGCCCTAAGATTCTGAAAATTCCAAAAAAGGCTCAAGCGCCTTTTCTGGTATAAATTCATTAAAATTTAATAACTAAATCAGTCAAATTAGCAACAAAATCAATACCCGTTAACAACTAAATCAATCGCATTAATAATAATATTTTAACAACTAAATCAATCACATTAATAACAATATCAGCCCCAATTAACAATTATATCAACTCTATTAACAACTCATTAGATTCTGAGAATCCCAAAAAAGAAATGGCA
The DNA here is from genome assembly GCA_034222035.1 of Acacia crassicarpa. Lineage (NCBI taxonomy): Eukaryota > Viridiplantae > Streptophyta > Magnoliopsida > Fabales > Fabaceae > Acacia > Acacia crassicarpa. The sequence continues at coordinate 6,127,155 of JAWXYG010000009.1, read as the reverse complement.
TTTTTTAAGATTTTCAGAATCTTAGGGTCCTTTTTGAGATTTGTTTTCTCTAAAAAGGGCCCTTAAATACATTTTCCCTAAGATTTTTTTCTTAATAAGGGAATATATGATAAAACTTTTTTATTATTTTTCCTACGTTTTGGGTTTATTCTATGGCAGATTTTTATTCTATGGCAGATTCCCTTCGGCCATTCATGACGTTAATAAATACCCAGCTTCCGAGAATAGAGTAAACAAGTTTGGCTGGAAAAATATTGGTGAACCATGACCGCATCTTCGGAGAATTGCGCAGAAAGGTAACGTTTCTGCTTCAATACGATTATCTGCAACAGCGTTGATTTCGATTGTAAAACTTCAATTCTTGTTTACGTCTGTATTAGAATGAGTTTCTTAAACAGAAAGCGTCGATTTCACATTTCCTTCTTGCTTTTATATGCTTGTGGATATTGGCTTCCATTTTAAATTTCTTGCGAGCCTTCGTCATTCAATGCTTGATTTCCTTGATAGAAGCATATGAACCTTCTTTCTGAATTTTATTTTTGAAATTCCTCTTTGGCGTTAATTTATTGATTCAGTCGTTCTTTAATTGTTAAGTAACTGTCAATCCTACTTTTCATTTTCATCTCCGTGAAGTTTATTGATATCCGGTTTAAGTTGGATATGGATCAATATTTAGTCTGAACAGCCTGGTTGGATTTGTTTTCATTGCCATTTCCCTGGAGGACTTCCAGTGTAATGCAAATCAAAATTTCTTTTAATGGATGGATCAGGGCACTGCGATTTCCGTGGCACTGTCTTTGTTCGTCATTTTCATCATTTAGATTTCCGCCCTGATCTCGATATCAATTTTTGGGCTATTTTTTAGTGGAAATGGAATTATATTAATGAATCAAAACTTTACATCAGTAGTGTGTACAAAAGAACAAATGAGCGGTATTTCGTACGCTCATTAACAAAAAACTGGAGCGTACTCATAACCGTGTGAGCTATTGCATCGGAATTTAGTTGTTGATCTTGAAAGATTCTCTGGTTTCGGGTGTCCCGTAATTTCCAACATTTTTGGGCTATTTTTTTCGTCAATATCATACTAATTTTGCGTCGATATAACACTTTCCCCATCTCGGAAATCATTACAAAGTCCTGTTTTGTTGATATATATTAATGATTTTGTTACTAAAGAGAACCTGTATTTACGATGGAAATACATGTTATATTATCATCTTAGATCAATTTTCGGGCTTGTTCTGAATATGATTGCTTTTTTATTCTGATATTACTATATATTTCATAGTTTAGTGACTGATCAGTGTAGTTTTTATTGAATCAATATTACAAGATATAATCTTGATGAAAGAGTGGTTATTGCGTTAAGAAGCTGCTTTGATGTTAAATTTGAGATCAGGCAGCTTATAAGGTTCTATCAGGTTCCCAGTTTATATTGGTATCTGGTAGAGTGGCTTTCTATGCAGTCAAATTGTATCTCTGCAAAAATTGTGTGTTTCATTAAAGGCGCAACGCAAGTGTTTGTCACTTTCTTAGTTAGCTTTTATATCGCGTTTTAAGTGTCTTACAGGTTACAGCCCTTTGACTTGAGAAATATACAATAATTACTAGATTCTATATTTTATCAGCTAACATACTACTTCTGCCATGAATCAAACCCTATCCTATCTGCTATTTTGCTAGCTTCTCTAGATTTGCCACTCATGGCCTTTATGTTGTGGCTGCAGCAACAGTTCGCTTGCCAGACTTGCTCCCGTTGAAGCAGTGTTGTTTGATATTGATGGGACTATTTGCGATTCTGATCCCCTCCATTATTATGCTTACCGAGAACTGCTTCAAGAGGTCGATTTTCTTGGACAAAAATCTAAAAGACAGATTTCTAGATTTTCTATAGGTTTTGATTGTACTATGGTTTTTAATCAGATTTATAAATTGCCATAGTTATTATAGAACTAATGTAGAAGCTTTGGTGGTGATCAGATTGGTTTCAACGGAGGGAATCCAATAACAGAGGAATTCTTTATTGAAACTATTGCTGGCAAACACAATGATGATACTGCATTGGCTCTCTTCCCTGGTGATTTGCAACGGGGGTTAAAGTTTGTAGATGATAAAGAAGCCATGTTCCGGAAGTAATATCTACTTTCTTTATTATTGTGGGTTTATTTTTTTAATGCTTTAGACAATAATTTATTTGATGGACAAACCAGATTGGCAGCTCAGCAACTGAAGCCCTTAAATGGACTCTACAAAGTAACAAAATGGGTGGAAGAACGTGGCTTGAAGCGGGCTGCAGTGACCAACGCTCCAAGAGAAAATGCAGAATTAATGATATCCATCCTTGGTCTCACAGACTTTTTCCAAGCTGTGATTATTGGAAGTGAATGTGAACATGCTAAACCTTATCCGGATCCCTACTTAAAGGGTCTTGAAGCAGTGAAGGCATCCAAGGATCACACTTTGGTATTTGAGGTCTGCATGCGTGTGATCTTCTTTTCATAGATTAATGTTTACCTTCTCAGGATCTAACAAGCGTGGTTTTTTTGTGATAGGATTCCGTTTCTGGAATCAAAGCCGGAGTGGCAGCTGGGATGCCTGTTGTAGGTCTGGCTACCAGAAACCCAGAGCAATTGTTGTGGGAGGCAAAACCTACTATGGTGATCAAAGATTATGACGAGCCAAAATTATGGGCAGCTTTGGAAGAACTTGAGAAAGCTGGTGCTCTTAGGCAGTGAACTATATAGCTTTGATGAATAGACGGCCGAATTTTCTAGGCAAAAATAAGTTGTTTTTTTCGGGCGGAGGACCCTTCTGCTTCTCAGCGATACTACTCAACCATTGATTGTGAATTGAAACAATCTCACGTTATAATGCCTGAATAATGCAGCCAATCCCGAAAAGTAATCCCATTCTTACTGTTTCTTTACTATTGTGATCTGAAAACTAGCAAATCGTGTAACAGGACTCCGGCCGCAGTCTGTAACTTCAAACAATCTATATTATTCTTAAAGATAGGTAAACATGCTCCCAAATATTTATGCACGGTCGAATTCACAAAAAGGATTTTCGCGTCGATCTCCCTCGAAACCGGGTATAATGTTAAATAGGCAAAAAAGGAAGAGGAAGTGTGTGATTTTGAAAACCTCTATTCTCTATTCTATCAAACTTAAACAAGCATTTGGTTTATTAATTAGAAAAAGGTTCAAATATCAAATTTCCTCCCTTGGACCTTGCATAAGTTGTTCCCTAGGATTTTGAACGCACGCATTTTAACAGGTTATCACAACCATCGTCAAAACAGGTAGAACCCCCATCATCTCATCTCGACCATGAAACTGCATCAATCTCATCTCTAGCAGACCTATATAACTCAAGCCTCTTGGCGCATTGTTGCCTCCTTTCCATCAGCACAGGATCTTCACCCAACAGCTCCGCAAGTTGCCTTCCCTGAAAAATAAACGGCAAGTCAGTTGAGGAAAAAATGAGTTGACCTCCGCTCCCCGTTTCAACTAGAAACTAGAAACAACTTATAAACGGTATCAATGGTCATATTTCTATTTATATATGATGTTCTAAATTATACATCAGCTATACCATGTCTATCAAACTTGCAAAGCTCCACTTTATTTTCACTATTTTGAATACTATTTTCTTTGGTGATTAATTAAAAGGAATTGATTCCTTTTCACTCAACCCAATCCTATTACTTTAGATAAATGATATTTTATTTTTGGGTAAAAAATAATATTTTCTTTTATTTTTAAATGATAGGTTAAAATAATTTGATTCGTTTCAAAGGAATCACTTGTGTTGAGAGAAGACACCATAAAGCCAAACCGAATAATGATAGTATTAAAAAAAGAAAAAAGAAAAATTGATTCGGTGGCAGGCTAAGCATAACGAGTTAGTCAGTTAGATAGATACCTCCTTTTGGCCCAGTTTGGTATAGAGGTGGTCAAGTAAAGATCGTTGAGCCTCCCTAACTTGACAATGAACCACGGCCTTGGGAATAGTGTTCCTCAGCGATTGTGACACCATCCCAATATAAGATGAAACATTTGATCCAATCCTGCGGTAGTGTTCCTCAGCATATCGGTCGGCGGAGGAGAGAACTGGATTCCCTCCCTTGTCGACTTCTTGCGGTAGTTTCCGGAAGAAATCAACCGTCAGGTATGAAGATTCCATCTCCACCAGTCGCAAGGTTGTCTTCTTACTCTCGCCGCGAAACCTCTCCAATGCTTCATTAGCAGCTGCTGCTATTTCTGCTTGCAGAGTTGGAAAGCGCTTCAACTCCTGCACCATTTCAAGAATTAACATTAAGCACTGCTTGGGAGAAAACTGCTACTCCCTCATTCCACCTCCTTATTTGGCTTCCCACCCCTTCCCTTATTCAAACCTGCGTTTCTGCAATTGACTTCCTGACGATTTCCTTTAGTATGAAGTGAATCTGCCACAAAACCAGTGGTGTAGAAGAAACAAGCTTTGTAAATTTCGATAACATATGAATCTATCTATGAAATTGAATATATAAATCGCTTTTCACCAACTAGACAGCTGAAAAGTTTAACGGCATATAAAGCCTGTAGTCAAGATTGGACACAAAGATATTACAACAGAAAAAAGGAGAACCAGATTGAACTGTGGAACGCAGAAGCACTTACAGCATCCACCGAAGCTTCAGCTGGACCTTTGAAATAATTAAGTGCGCTATCGATGAGGCGTCGATAACCTATTTCGGGGGCGATAAGATGAGGTTGGTAGCCATCTGCCTCTGAAATAACCCTTCTCACATTTTGCAACGACAGATGACGGTCAAAGGGAAGCTTTGTCAGCGCAGTAGGAAGCTGGTAATCAAAAACTCCATAAATTCGGTCACCGCCAGGTCGCCTAAGAAAAAGGGATGCAATGAAGTCGAGAAATTTCCCTCCCGGAAAAATTATAATCTAATGAACTCAAGCATCCACTTGAAATGGTTGTCATTTGAATTCGGAAAAAGTAGAACATTAGACAAAATAAGGGTAGACGAACGAAGTTAACTTACCCTCCCGTTAAATGCTCCTTAAACATGTGGTCAAACGCACGACATAATTCGAGGATTGTATACAACAGGGTCTGAAAAGATCAGAAAAATTCGACAACAATTATATCCACCTTGCGACTATATAACCGTAGTATAGATTATAGAATATATAGATATAAAAATAAGGACTAATATTATTGTCATTGATAATATTGACCCAGAAGTTGTTAAATACAAATTTATCCCAAAAGTTTCAAATCTAACTTTAGAGGGAAAAAAAAATGTAGTAGTTAACATATGGATTTCCGGAACAAATTTGTACTTTAACAAAAATAACGTGGATGATATGTGAACTGTCAGTTTAATATTTAGTAACTAACAGTTAAAATTAATTAATATAACAGTCATAACAAAATTACTCTCTTTTTTACACTTGTAGGCAATATTGCCCTTCGGTGACAAATTTCATAACAAAATTACTCTTAATCCTATTGTTATTCCTAAATCCTAATATAGAATTTTAGTTTTGGTTTATGTAGTTTTAGATTGGTGGTTTTAGATGTGAGTTTAATAACTAGTCTCTTTGATTCTTATACTTCAACTTCAAGTCAGATCAAGTCTGTATAAGAACCAAAACCAACTGCTTAAAACTAGAGGAACAAAATCAAATGCAATCAACACAAAATAATATTAACCCTAGCAGCAATAATGCTCCATTACTCCTCACCCCATCATCAAAAGCAACTGGTTTGCCCAGGTGGCGCAAATCTGCTTCAAGGTCATCAATGCTTGTATTAATTAAAGAGGAGATTCCAGGAATACGAGCTCTAATCAGGGACTCCAAATGCTGAAAACAAAATCAATTCTTCGAGTAACAAATTAATCTTATAAAGGAGCATAAGAAAAAGGAAGCAAATAAAATGCCCATGCCATCATTTCAATAGCCGGAAAAAAAGGAAGAAATAATCAATAGAAACCTTTGAGAGAAGCCTTGCTAGATATTCTGAACCCATTTTGCTGGCCAAGTGCCCATAATCAGGACTGCTCGAGAAAAATTCTCGCTCCCGTTGCCTAGCAGCGATCATATCAACATTCTTGTTAATATCTTCCTGTGAACGGTTCACGATTCCTACCCAGGGGTGTTGAAGTCGATATGCTCTTCCCTCAAGAACCTTCATTACGAACCAAATGAAAGCACTATGACCACAGTAATGAAAATTTCTATGACCACGTCCCTATGGATTTAAGAAAATTAATTACTACTCTAGTCCTATTTATAAATCCTCTTTCTAAGAAAGTGAAAGTAGACTTACAAATAGGACCAGAGTGGTATTATATTCATGATCATATAATTCAGAGCTTCAACTCTTACCTCCAAAGCGTTTGTTCCTCTGTCCATCAAATCTAACTTTGTCAACACACCAAATGTTCTTTCACCTGAAAGAAAAACATTATGGATTTATTGTAGAGGAGAAAGCACAAGCACATAATGAGAAAAATTGGAAAATGAATACATGAGATGGAGGATTAACAACTAACAAGATGAAACAAGTATACCTGTAGGATCAACTTCTCTAGCCATCTTAATGGCATCTGATGTTGCTACGTCCTGATTGGCTGGTGTTATTGCCAGAATTAAACAATTTGGCTACGATACCAAGTAAAAAACACAAAGCGCACACTTTTTAGGGCTATCAAATTGCAGGCAAATGATAGGAAGAGTGTCCACACCAGCTATAAGTAAATTGTAAAGACTAGAGTCATGACCGCCAAGTATCCATGACAATATTCATGTATCATTTTGTTCAAATTCTAAACACTGAAAGAAACTACAGTATGTGATTGATAGGTATTAATATATTTTATTAAAAAAAATTAAGTTTCTTGAAAATAGGAAATGTATTTAGAAGTAAAGCCATCAAGTAGGCATTACTTTTCTATGTTGTTAAGTCATGGTAAAAATATCAAGTTTGTGTGAAAACAAACCAAGAGCGAAATTCCCTTTTTAAGAACTGGTAGTAGCAGTGGTAGTGGGTGTATGTGTAGAGGAGAATCTTTTAATCACCTTCTCAACGTATGAGCGAACCAAATTGTCAATATCTTCAACAATACTTTCTGGCTGTCCCTCTAGATTTAAAATAAAAATAAAAATGATATCATTTAGAAATTGGTGACATGTAGAAATTATTGTTCAATTGAGAAATGGAACCGGTTAGAAAGTATACCTACAGCGACCTTCGTTAAACCAGGCAGATCAATCAGTGTTAGATTGACAACTAACAAGAAAACAAGTATGATTATCATCAGATAAACTTGAACAAGGATTACCAACACATACAGATGTTAAAGGACATGCAGAAAACTCAGAATTCAAGCTCTGAGAGCTAATCTTAACCATATAAAAGTAGAGCAGTAAGTCTATTCCTGGTGGACACATCAACAAAATGACAGGCTCAAAACACTAAAATAAAAAAGTAAGGCGGTTATGAAAGATGGATAATGGAGAAGGTAGTTATACAACATTTTGTAAATTAATAATGGGAGTGGTAGGTACAAAATATTTAGTAAATATTTAATTTAATATTTTGATTATTCCCATAGAGATCTAAATGATTTTTTATATAATAACATATTAATAAATGTCTGGCCTCTTAATCACACATCGCACAGGCATTGGCTAGTGTTAAGTGGAGTGCTGATATCGGAAGCACTTGGCAAGGAGACAAAAGCGAAAATAATTATAATGAAAGGCCAAACAGAAAGAGAAAAAGAAGGAATTAAACGACCATAAAGAGAGAAACAACGGAAAATAAAGGGTTGATATTCTTCAGCTGCTAGAAAATGAAAATAGTCATTTAATACAGCTAGCAGATTATCTTGATTAAATGCTCGTTTTAGTTGGGAAGATGTTCAGCAATTATTTACTCTTCACTCTTCAGAGACAAAAGGTGGAAACGAACTAATTACTTTTTTTCCCACAAATATATACATAATCTTTGTGGTAGATGTCAATAAAAAAATGAGGCCAAGAAATGCACAGCAGTTGTATGGAAGCAAAATTAAATTGTTTGCATACCATTTGGGGAGTATATACTCAGATTAATTGGAACAGGAGATATTTGTTTTGACTTCCCTGTCATTTTATCAGTAACGTCTTGAATTTCCTTTCGAACCATAGCTTCAAAAGATATTTAAGCAAACAAAGAACAAATTCAAAAATCAGTACAAATAATAACAAAGAAATAGTTATAATCAGGTCACTTTATACGTTATTCCTCCTAGTCACCGTGAACTCCTAATGGAGATTTCAAGGAAAAATATATTCATAAATCATAACAAATTACAAGTCACGAAAGACATACAGAAATCTGTGAATTTTTTCTTTGGCAAGTGAAGGAATTCTGCATATTCCTCCAGCTCCACTTCTATTTTGTGCAGCTGCAAGACTAAGGGCCTTCGCGTCACAATCCCTAAAAACCACTTAAAATGTCAAAAATAAAGGAGAGCCAAGCATCATTCACTAGGAACTGAAAACTGCAACAAGGAAATTTTATGAGACATTTGTTTTTCACTACCCAAAATATCCCATTCTTCTTTATTCTTTTCTATCTTATGGTAAAAAACGGAGCAAATTTCACCAAAAGTTCTTCTAGTTAAGAAACAGTCGTGGAATACTGGAATGTACTATATGACACCAGAACCAAATACGTCTTGAAGTGACTAACTCAAGAAAAAGATTGTTTCTAAATCATTCCGTTAATGTACATAATTATAATAAAATTGCATTCCTTTTTTAGACCAAGAAAAATAAGAGCAGTGGAAATAACAACAATGCACTCAAACGTCGGTTCTAGTATTTGCCACTTCTTCACTTTCTCAGAAGCCGAACAGAATACGAAATTAATTATAGAGGTAGAGAGAGAGAACAAAAATTAGCAATAGACAACTGCTAACCTGATCCCCTGGGCAGAAAATCGCGGCCGACAATGCTTTCTAGTACCGATGACTTTCCGGAGCTCTGAATTCCGTATTAACGCATGCCAATTGCCAAACCAGAGAAACAAGTAAATTCTTGCTCATTTGAATAAACTCACTCATATAGCGAAAAAGGACAAACACAGAGCACAGCAAAGCGGTGTAGAACTCGAATAGATTATCTCGTTTAAAAACGCAAAACAAAGGCGAACCTGACCACCGACAACCACGACAGAAGGAAGCGCCTCCCATAGTGTAGGCAAAGCAAAGTCACCTCCGTAGTCGCCGAGAGTCGTACAAGCTCTCTGAATTCGATTGACGAGGCCGATCAAGCCCTCCATGGTGGACATTGGACCAGGAGGTGGCCTTACCCTAGCAATTGATTCAGATTCAGAAACCCTATCCGAAGAGCGAGAGAATGAGACGATGAAGCAGGCGGTGAAAGAAAAGAAGAAAATGAACAGGGGGAGAAGAAGTAGGGAAGCTATTTTGTTTCAGTTATAGAGAGAGAAAGAGTAACGATTTTTGCCGTATTTTTTTAAGGAATTAAATTGGCTTTGCTAGCAAGTAGCAAGAGTGATGTTGCCAACGAAGAAGGTGTTTGTTCATGAATATGGAAGGAGAGCGAGCCACGTAAGAGGCGTTTTTTTTTATAGTGTTGTTTGGTGCTGACAAGCTTTGGAACTGACCAGTGACCAGAGTCAATCCTTTTTTTATGCAGTTTATTAATAGTATATATTTATATAATTTGCAGTTTCAAAGGGGGAAATAGTGTGAACGGTTTTGAACTTCGAAAGGTTTTGAATGCGGTTTTGGCGGGATATTTTACTTTTCTCTTATGGGTTTATTTGGGCCTATAAGAGGAGCCCATGTCATCTCATGTGAGACCATAACAGCTCAAAACTGGCCCTTTTTATATTAAAAAACGACCCTTTGTTTTGTCATTCAAAAATTGACTCCATTCCTCCAAAAAAAATAAAAAAATTGACTCCATTAACCCTTTGTTTTTGGGCTCAACTGACAAAAGAGTCGAACACTCTCATTAAAGGGAGAGGGTTCGATCGCTCTAGAAGAGGCATCCTAACTCCTAGGTGCCTAAGTTAACTCCTAAGGGTATCGCCTAGAAGGAAGAAAGATTTCGCCCTATCCTTGGATCGTGAGTGAACGCAACTCCTTTTCTAAAATTTTTGTATTAAAAAAAATGACTCCATTTTGTTTTTTAAATAGCGTTCCTATTATAATGATTCAGGGTTTTGACTTTTGAAAAGCGCATGGGCTTTTCAATGATGGGATGGTAAAGGGAAAAAAATCCTCAATGATGAAAATTTCAATGATGATGCATACGAGGTCCAGAAGAAATGATACAGATGCCTCTTCTGTACTCTTTAATTACAGAATAAAGTTTATAGTTTAAAGTTTATTTTATAATTAAGATCAAAAATAGTATATAACAAAGAATAACGTATTTGCTAGGAGGAGGATTTCCTCCTCCTCATTTTTTCTGTCCATCCCTTATAGTCACATCTGGGCCATCCAAATTTTGATCCAACGATCCAGATCTAAAACAATTTTTTTTTGTTTTTTGTCTTTTTCAAAAAAGACAAAAAAATAAATTTTTTTTTTAGATCTGAACCGTTGGATTAAGATTTGGATGGCTCAGATGTGAAAATGAGGGATGGGGAGAGAATCCGCATGTGAGAGGATCCCGACGCGTATTTGCTGTGTCAAGTTTTCTTTCTGGCCATTGATCACTGATGTTAAAATTTAAAAACAAATGTTATCAGCGGATTTAAACATTAATAGGCTTTTTTATGTACTATATGATTTAGCTTATTATGTATTAAGGGGGAAAAAAGAGTCCATCATACAGAATTCAAGTTTTTTTTTTTCGCTCGAAAACTCCTAAAATTATTGACGTTTGACTATTTTTGTTTGAAAACTTTTGATTTATTTGACACATGAAAATTTCACTGACCTTCAATGAACCATTAAAATCAACGCATCGTAAATAATTGCCCACCATGAAATAATGAAGGTTTAATCATTTTTACCTTTTTCCACGTTCAATAATTAATAAACGCAAGGAGAACACTTTCAGTAGATTAACTCAATAGGGTATGCACCTTTTCTCTTTCTTTCTTCTCTCTCTGTTTTTTTTTTTTTTTGGGGTGCTAAGAGTACACATTTTCTTTAACTGTATTCTTTTTTAATTATAAAGATAAACACTAACAACCTGAATTATAAAAGAGATTGAAGCCGTGGATCGGCAACATCTACACCACTAGATTATAAATTACAACTTCCACCAAACATCATCAAAGTTAAGCCGTAAAGGCGTAAAGCTACTTTATTGAAGAAAGAAAAAAAAGCTGTGAAGCACTGAAGCTCCTTTTTCTGGCATCCTGGAATGTAGCAAAGCCCATTCATTAATTTGTTCAGCCATGATCATCATTTTGAATTCTGTGTAGTGGACCTTTTTTTTTAAAAAAAATAAAGAGTAAATACTCTATTTGGTCCCTGAAAAAAATTATGGACCCCTTTTTGATCCCTCAATAAAAATAATTCATTCCGTAATCCCTGACCACATTTAGGACACTTCACTGCATGTGTCCTCTTTAACCTGGAAAGACTAACGTGGACGGTTTTTTTATTTTACAGGGATTACGATATGAGTTATTTTTTTTTAGGGACCAAAAAGGGGTCTGTGAATCTTTGTAGGGACCAAATAGGGTATTTACTCAAAAATAAATAAATAAAGATCATGGCTGAGCAAATTACAACTACCACCAAACACCGAAGGCAAGTTGTAAAGCTACTTTATCCATACACAAAAATGTAAAGCTCCTTTTTCTGGCCTTGTAGAATGTAACAAAGTCTGTTAACTAACCAATTTTGAAAGGTGATTCAAGTGAAGATCCCTTGTAATATCACGCCAGACAAAATCACACAACATTGAGAAACAAACATCCATTAACATAATGTAAAAAGATCTAGCAAGAAATCCCAAAACAAACTGAATAAAAAGTGGTCATTTCAATCAACAAATTTCCACGTGACCATTTGGAACTTCAACACTATCTCTTTTAGCTGCCTTGGCTTTTTGGTGATCGAGATAATGTTGATAAATATAAGAAATAAAACCCCACAAAGCTAACAGCAAGGACACCACCTTCACCCCATTGATCTTGTCATGGAAGAAAAAAACGGACAGAATGGGAACAACAGGCAACGACACCGTACTTATAACATTTGAAAACAAAGAAGACACCTCAAAGAGCAGCCCCAGCATTCCCATGACGCAAATCTGCCACGACACAGCTGTCCAAACCAGAGTCATTATGTAAGACAACCTTCCTGTTTGGTATTCCTTCATCTCACTGTTCAGAGTTTTCCATTCTCCACTTGCAAACAATCCCACAACGCAACAACATGAACTAATGAAGTTTGTGTAGAACTGCATATTCAACAAAGAAGAGAAGGTCTCTGCTTTTATAACTTTCTCAAATGAAAGCTGTAGAAGGGAGAGATATAAAGAAAATGTAGCAGATGCACCAAGTGTACAAAGGAAGCCAATTATATACTTTGTTTTGGATAAACCCTTTGACTCCTCGGAATCAGAATTGACCGCAAGAAGGGAAGCTGATAAGGTGAGGAGAACCAAGGAATTGAATATGAAAGGGGTAAACTTCTGAGAATTAAGAAGGTAGGAGAATAGTGCATTGAAGGCCAATTGGGTCGCGCATAGAAGAGAATAGGTGGAAACTGGGAGATATAGAAGCCCATAGGAATACATGAGGTTGTCTCCTGTCAAAACTAGGCCAAAAGCTAGGTAGAGGAGGGCAATAGTAAAAGCACTTGGTTTGTTGAGCATGGTTCTTCTGGATTTGCTTCGTTGTGAGAAGTAAAAAAGGAGGGGAATTAGAACTGGGAATCCAGCTGACTGAACAAATGTTGCCATCCATTTGCTGCTACCACCTTTGACATAGTAAAAGTTTCCCAGAAGAGTGCCAACAGATTGCCCTACCAGAAGAAAGACAATGTAGAGGGACACTAGGAACCACCTTTTGTATTCTCTGAATCTTGAACGTTGAGGTTGTCGAGTGACATCCATGTCCCTGTGAGAACTCTGCTCTTTCGTGTCGCCTGATAAAAACAAATACCAGAATTAACAGAATTCTATCATATACAGTCCAAAACTAGTTGACAAGCTCCGATATCTTCTTCCAAGTTTGAATTAGAAGGTCTCAAAACAAGACATGGCCATATTTATCTAATCCATGACAAATAATAATTCTTGGAATCTCCATCATTCTAAGAGGAGATAGAAAGTGAAAAGTTTTAAACGAGGCATATGTACCTTCTTTTCCCCTGGCCATCAGTTGAACAATAACCAAGTCAATTTGAATGAAAAACTAACCTGTAGTTTGCACCACCTGGTCTTGATTTATCTCCATGAAGGGGAAAGAGTAAGAACTTTGTTATGCATGACAGTGGAATATGAAGCAGGCCTTTTAAGAGTGTCCCTTGGTCAATTTCTCGTTCTTTAATACAGCGTGGGTTGAATGCCATTGCTACATGGCAACATAAGCAGCCAAGTTGATGTTGGACTTATTGTGATCAAGTCAATGTATATTGCGTATATGGATAAAGACTCTTTTGATTCTTATTGGGTGAATGTTTATCACGACTGCATATAAAAAGGAGGCAAGATAGATGTTTCCTCACTTCAATGGGAACAAATCATAGCTCATAAATGATACTCCCTCCCGTCCTAATTATAAGACATAGTTGATTTTTTTGGAGAAATTAAGGAAGCTAATTAAATTAACTTAAAGTATTTTTCTTTTTATTTTTTTCTTCAAAGTAAATAGTTTGACTCACATACTAATATATAATCTAAAGATATACAACATATAAAATGATTAAGTAACTTATTTAGCTTCCTTAATCTCTCCGTATAAAGTCAACTATGCCTTATAATTAGAACCGGAGGTAGTACTTTAGCTCCAAAGTCAATTCAATATGTTGAATTACAATCGCCTCATACGCGAGGAAATTAAAAATAATAAAATAGTTATGAATATTCAGAATATATTTTATCGGGTGAAGGAGCGATTTTGCCAACCAACTATTAGTCCAGGAACGGTATAACCAAATAACTTTTAATGAGACCAAAAATGTCAAAAAACAATTGAATTTTTTAAAAATTTACAACACCGTTAGATGCTATTAACGTCCCATCAGAGTTGAATGCCAGCTGGAGATTCTTGACCAAAATCAAAGGAAGGGCACATAACTTCCTACTATTGCTTCTCCTTCCCGACCAGAATTCGAAAAGAGAACGATGCTTCAACATGGGCAGTGCCGTGCCTTTCCTTCTCACTCATTTCTTCGTGGCCTTCATTTTCAGCTTCTTCCTTCTCTACTCTCCTAACTCTCTCTTTCTCTCATCCCTGACCAACCCATTCTCCTTCCTCCTCACAAGCAACACCAACGTATCTCTACTGATCAACTCGCTTCACCCAAGTTCAACGACAGTGACACACACACACACAAAAACATGACAGCTCGGTTTCAAGAACAACTATACATATATGTCATTTATATGACAACAAGTTTTATGTAGTGGAAGAAAACAAAACTCAAAATTCTAACGCAAACTGAACCCGATGGCTTACCTCTGTTTTTCTTGTTCTAAAGCAGAGTAAGATGAAAGTTCGAGCTCTCTCACTCTCGGATTTAGCTTCCTTTGCTTCAGACCAAAATGAAAGAACGAGGTTTAAATGAGAATGAAGAACTCTGTTTCTTAGCTTGCTCTCATTCACATTGTCTCAGCAAAACCAGAGCTAAGTTCCGAGAGTAACAAACTGTGAGTGAGAGAGTGAGGACCTTGAGGGAGAGAGAGAGATCACTCTCATTCATTTGCTCTGTTTCAAACTCACAAAATAGAGGTAACTTTAAGCTTTCCTTTCGGCCTTCTAGTTTTTCGTCATTTTCCCAATGCAACTTTTGAGTAACAAACTGTAGGAATAAACCCAAGAATTCTCTGCTAAATAAACCTTGAACAGGGGTTGTGTTGAATAAATATAGATTTTGGTTCTATATATATATATATATATGTTTGCGGTACATGTATATATCTAACTTAAGAAAAGGAAGAGGAAACTTAGCTATCATGATTTAATATATATGCATGTTACTGCATGAGTTCGTGAAGCATATGCTGGAGAACCCAAGCATTTAAATTGCCATCTGTATATATATAAATATACCACTTAGAGCCTATGTCAGGAAGCCAAGGAAAAACTTATTTAATATCAGCGTGTGTTTGTACGTTGCTACGTGAGAAGAAAGAAAGATGAAGTCTTGTGGGTAGTGGTAAGGGAAGAGTTACGGCGGCGGGTGGGGTTCATCCGTTCATCTGAAGGTTGGGGACTGAGGTATGTCTTCGATTTTGACACAGGAAATGGAGAGACATAAGGAGAGGAAGGAGAAGATAGTATAAAGGGTTTGGGGACCATGGCTGAGGAGTGAGAGAGAGTGAGGAAGAGAATGAAAGAAGGCTATATAGAGAGAGAGAGTACGTAGGGTTATTTATGGAGGAGATGAAGAAGAAGGTGAAGCCAAAGGAGATTTTCTTTTCTTCTTTTCGACACAGACACCAGTTTTTCTGTGGTTTCAACGCAGTAGTAGGAAGTACTGTTCCCTTCCTAATCTCCAGCTGGCATTCAACGCAGACAGATGTTAACAGTATCTGACGTTGTTGTAAACTTTTAAGAAATTCAATTGTTTTTTAGTATTTTTGGTCTCATTAAAAGTTATTTGGCTACACCGCTCCTGGACTAATAGTTGGTTGGCAAAATTGCTCCTTCACCCTATTTTGTCTTTTTAACATTTTCAAATTCCCTATTCGATATTCTCCTATATTCTATACATGGCTTGATATTTATAAAACACGTGTCCAGCTCAGTTACAGCAGTTATGCAACAATCATCTAACTAATTACCTCAAGTTGACTCCAATAATGCCTACCGAAAGGCAATGGATGGTGAAAGATTTGAGATAACCCATCCTAAGGCTAATAAGGAAACTGACCAAAACTGGCGCCTGTTTGTTTTACTAGTAGTTTGTTAAAAGTGCTTTTATAAGAATAGAGTTAAATATGGGATAAGAATTTCATTTGGCTTGTTAAAAGAAAAAAGAGCTTAAAAAGGCTCACAAAAATATCCATAAATTTTTCTGATAAAAAATTTTTAGGAAAGACGTTGGGCTCACCCACAGTCCAAGGGCAAGGCGCTTGGAGCCCAGTCCATAAAGGATACTGGTCAGAAAGTACACATGTCTCCACCTCTACCAGAGTTACCATTGCTTCCTAGACCCCTAGGATGCCTCCCCCAGCGCCTTGACCAACGCAGAGATCGAACTCTTTCCCTTAAGGTGAGGAAGATCGACCTCCACGCCAGTTGAACCTAAGAATGAGAGGGGTACAAAAATATCCATAATATTTCAAAATCGAAGTGAAAATAGGATGGAACTCAAGGAGATGATTGATGGAAGACCCAGGGTAGCGAGGATAATTACAAAAACCTAAGCATTTTTGTTTTTTAATAAGGTGGGGCCCACCACAAAATACCGGCTATTACAATCTTTTAACTAAGATGATTTTTTGCTCTCATTTTAAAAATTTACAAATCTAAATAGTAGTAGACACAGTTTTAGTTAAAACTCATGGCTATTTTTTTTCACTTTAACCCTTTTGTAAATCAACTCTTAAAACCCCACATTTTGTCGGCAAATATGGATATGCATATGTGCATGCACTATATGACTTAGCTTGTGATATTGTGTATCTAGATGATTACAATCTCCATAATTTTTTTATTAAAAAAAATAAAGAAAAGGAAGTTCCATTACATAAAATATAATTCCTGTCATTGTCAAAGTGTGAACATTTGCCATATATTGATTAAAAAAAAAAACATTTGCCATATGATAATTCGAACTATGACTTTTAATTAACCATGAAACTCATGCATCCTAAATAATTATGCAACTTGCCAAAGAAGGAACGTCAATCACTTTCAATATTTCCCTTGTTTTCTACTTTCGTTTAGTGGCATATAAACATTTTCTACGCTGATAACCAGAAGCGTGTTTGGGAGTTCATAAAATGAAAGGGGATAAGAGACTTGGCTTCCATCCTCTTCTCTTCCCGTCCTCTTCTTATCTTCTTCTTCATCTTAACCGTTGGATCGAAATCTCAACTGTTTATATTTAATCTTTTATAAAAATATTATTTTAAATATTTTATTAATAATTTAATTTTTTATTAATTTTATTATAAAAGATTTAATCTGAACCATTGATATTTCAATCTAACGGTTGAGATGAAAAAGGGGATGGGAAGGAAAGTAGATGGGAGCCAACTCCTTTGCCTCTTCGGTCTTCGAGATAATATTGATAAATGTAAGAAACAAACCCCCCGACAAGCTAATACTAACGATTCCACCTTCACTCCATTACTCCAATGATCGTGTCGTGGAAGAAAAAAAAACTAAGAATGGGAAGAGGGGACCTTGACATTTTACCCACTACTCCCTCCCATCCTTTTTATAAACATTCTCTTTTTTTGTTGGTCTTAATATAAGCAACTTTTATTTTATGTTATAAAATTTAAACTGATTTTTTTTTACCCTTAATTAAATACATACTCCCTTCGGTCCTAATTATAAGACATATTTAACCACTTTTGGGGAGATTAAGGAAAGTGGTTAAATTAGTTAATTTTACTCATTTTCCTAAAATGCCCTTATATAAATTTAAAATGACAAAAGTAAAAGTAAATCAACAACCCCTACCACATACTTTTCCACCTAGAATTTTTCTTTCCACACACTTTCTAATTAAAATAATGGTCTGGCTATAAATACAAATATGTGTCTGTATATGCACACACAGTCATATATATATATATATACACACACACACACACACACATATGTTTGTGTGTATATTTATACACATATAAACACACACTCACACACTCATACTCACATATATATGTGTGTGTGTGTGTTTGTGAATATATATATTTACATACGTATGTACACACACACATATATGTGTGTTTGTGTGTGTGTCTACACACATATATAAACACACACATATATTTGTTTGTGTGTGTGTATATCTATACACATATGCATATACACAAACCCACACCCACATCTACATATACATATGCGCGCTCGCGCGTGGGCATCTGTGCGCACACACCCACATATCTACTAGATACACACACAACCATATATATATGTTTGTGTGTATATATACTCAACAATTTAAAAGTTTCATTGACTAGAAGAGTTTATGCACCCATATACATATACTCACCAAAAACCAAATACATTTAAAAGAATAAATAGGGGTATTTTAGGAAGAAATTGACTTAAAAAAAAAGTTGTCCTATAATTAGGACCAAAACCAACTCACAAATGTTGTCTTATAATTAGGACCGGAGGGAGTATCTTTATATCACATTTGATCCTAAATATAAAATCTGTTTGACTTTTTTGAGAAAATCAAGGAAAATAAATAAATTATTTTTAAATACTTATATATGTGGTTTTTTCTCTAAATTATTTGGCTTAACTTATAAGCTAATATATATTCTAATGATACATAACATATACTGTGTGATTAAGAGCCCGTTTGAATGGACTTTTAAAAAAAGTGCTTTTTTCATAGTGCTTTTTTATAAGCTCCAAATTGGAGCTTTTAGAAAAAGCAGCATTTTAGTTTTTTTTTTGTGACTTTTGCTTTTTTAAAAAAATATCATTTAAACACATAAATTAATAAAACAAGTTTTTTTTTTTTGCAATAAAAAGTGCCTTTTTTTTATCAAAAAAAGCCCATCCAAACAGGCCATAAGTAATATATTTAGCTTCCTTAACCTCTTAAAAAAATCAATTGGGTCTTATATTCAAGGCCGGATGGAGTATTAATTATCCCTCACTCATTATTAATTCTCTTTCATTTAATCATTTATTATACATTTTCGCTCCTATTTGTTACTCATTATCTCCTTAATGCTCTTTTCATAAGTAGGGGCATGTTCAAAAGAAACAAGACATTTTTTACACATTTTATTGTTTTTAACTAATCTTAACCGTCCATTTTGCACAATGAAAAGAAAATTGCTTCTACAAAGGACAAGAGGGAGTATATTTGAAAACCAAGAAGAAACCTCCAAGATCAGCCCCCATTGTTCTTGTGAAGTACTCTCACGGGTCTTTAATGTTTTTAAAGGGATTAACGAATATAAATAAATTAAAGGGTTAAGTAGCAATTTTATCCCAGAAATATACGCTCAGGAGCAATTTTGCCTTGAATTCTTTTTAGCAATGTTTCACCGAAAATTTAAAAACGTAGCAATGTTACCCCTTAATTAATAGCCCTAAAAGTCAAACGTTAGTTGACCGGATTATGCTGACGTGGATTGTCTACGTGGCATCTTTGTCACTTTTTAAGTAGCAATTTTACCCTGAAAGTATACGCTCAAGAGCAATTTTGCCCTAGAAGTTTTTTTCTAGGAGCAATTTTACCCTAAAAGTAGAAGAATTTTAGATTTTTATAAGCCAGTCAAAACTCAAAAGAATATTCCTAAGACCGCCAGTTGTGGGGCGACGAATACAGTAACTTAGTTGGGGAAAAAAATAGAGTAACTTAAAAAATAAATTATACAATTATAAAATGGGTAAAGGATTTCTTCAATCACTGGAGATAGAGTTATCTCTAATGACCCCAAAACGACATCGTTTTGGGGTCACTGGAGATAACTTTATCTCCAATGACTGAAGAAATACTTTTTCTTTATAAAATTACTCCTCATTTTATAACAATTATCAAGAAGTGTACCATGCCCACCAACTGGTGAGTTCAGTCAACAAATTTCAATGTGACAATTTGGAACTTCTCTCTTAGCCACTTTGGCTCTTCGGTCTTCGAGATAATATTGATAAATGTAAGAAACAAACCCCCCACAAGCTAACACTAACGATTCCACCTTCACTCCATTAAGAATGGGAAGAGCGGACCTTGAC
Source organism: Acacia crassicarpa (assembly GCA_034222035.1). NCBI lineage: Eukaryota > Viridiplantae > Streptophyta > Magnoliopsida > Fabales > Fabaceae > Acacia > Acacia crassicarpa. The sequence continues at coordinate 6,107,055 of JAWXYG010000009.1, read as the reverse complement.
ATTTTACCCACTACTCCCTCCCATCTTCTTTATAAACATTTTCTTTTTGTCAGGTGTTTAATATAAACAACTTTTTTTTTAATGTTATAAAATTTAAACTGATTTTTTCTTTTTTATCCCCAATTAAATACATATCTTTATACCACATTTGATCCTAAATATAAAATCTATTTGACTTTTTAAAAAAAATTAAAGAAGCTAAATAAATTATTTTTAAATACTTATATATGTGGTTTTTTCTCTAAATTATTTAGCTTAACTTATGAGTTAATATATATTCTAACAATACATAATATATACAGTGTGATTAAGGGCCCGTTTGAATGAGCTTTTAAAAAAAATACTTTTTTTGTAGTGTTTATTTTTTTAACACTCCAAATTAGAGCTTTTAGAAAAAGTAGCATTTTAGTTTTTTTTTTTTAACTTTTGCTTTTTTTAAAAAATATCGTTTAAACACATAAATTAATAAAACAAGCATTTTTTGCATTAAAAAAGTGATTTCTTTTAATTAAAAAAAACCATCCAAACAAGCCTTAAGTAATATATTTAGCTTCCTTAACCTCTTAAAAAAATCAATTGGGTCTTATATTCAAGGCCGGATGGAGTATTAATTATCTCTAACTCATTAGTAATTCTCTTTCATTTAATCATTTATTATACATTTTCGCTCCTATTTGTTACTCATTATCTCCTTAATGCTCTTTTCATAAGTAGGGGCATGTTCAAAAGAAACAAGACATTTTTTACACATTTGATTGTTTTTAACTAATCTTAACCGTCTATTTTGCACAATGAAGAGACAATTGCTTATATAAAGGACAGGAGGGAGTATATTTGAAAACCAAGAAGACACCTCCAAGATCAGCCCTCATTGTTCTTGTGAAGTACTCTCACGGGTCTTTAATGTTTTTTAAAGGGATTAACGAATATAAATAAATTAAAGGGTTAAATAGCAATTTTGCCCCGAAAATACACACCCAAGAGCAATTTTAGTCTATTTTTTTTTTAAACAATGTTGCCCCGAAAATTTAAAAACGTAGGCCCTAAAGGTCAAACGTTAATTGATCGGATTATGCTGACGTGGATTATCTACGTGGCATCTTTTTCACTTTTTAAGTAGCAATTTTGTCCTGGGAGTATAAACTCAAGAGCAATTTTGTCCTAGAAGGTTTTTTTCCAGGAGTAATTTTACCCTAGAAGTAGATAATCCAGGTCAGCATAATGGGGTCAACTAACGTTTGACCGTCAGGGCAGTTAGCGGAAGGGCAGCATTGCTACGTTTTTAGACTTCCAGGACAAAATTGCTCCTAAACGTGTACTTCTAGAGCAAAATTGCTACTTAACTCATAAATTACTTAATCATAATACATATTATGTGTTATATATTATATACTCCCTCCAGTTCTAATTATAGGAACATTGTTATAGTACAATTTATACTACAAAAATGTTCTTATAATCAGGATCGGAGGTAGTATCAGTTTATAAATTATACAAATTAGTTCAGAGAAAAATATTCAATAAATATTTTAAAGTAATTTCTTTAATATATTTAAAGAAGTCAATTGAATCTTATATTAAAAAGATTGGAAAAAGTATATCTGCCACGTCACAGCTGTCCAAACCAGAGTCATTATGTAGGATATAACCTCGCTGTTTGGTATTCCTTCATCTCGTTGTTCAGGGTTTCCCATTCTCCGCTTGCAAAGAATCCCACAACGCAGCGACTTGTACTGACAAAGTTTGGGTTCAACTGCATATTCAACATAGGAGAGAAGGTCTCTGCCTTTATAACTTTCTCAAAGGAGAACTCCGCAAGAGAGAGAGAGATACAAAGTGTATGCAGCAGATGCACCAATTGTACAAAAGAACCTAGTTACATACTTTCTTCTGGGTGAGACTTTTTGGTTTTGTTGGAGAAGAGGAGAGCAAAAGTTAAGAAACTTAGTTTGGTTTTGTTGGAGGCGATGTAAAGCACTTTACTTCTGGGTTTGCTTTGTTGTGAGAAGTAAAAAAATGAAGGGAACTAGAACTGGGAATCCAGCTGTTTGAACGAATGTTGCCATCCATTTGCTATTACCACCCTTGTTATAGCAAAAACTTCCCAATAGAATAGCTGCAGATTGGCCTGCCAGACGAAGGATCATGTAAAGGGACACTAAGAACCAGCGTCTGGATTCTCTGAATCTCGAACGTTGAGGTTGTCTAGTGATATCTATGTCCCTGTCATAACTCTGTTCTTTGTTGTCACCCGATAAAAACACATACCAAACTTACAGATTTCTATACTATACAGTAATCCCAAGCTACTTAAACTTGACAATTCATTATGGACTAGGTGTTTATTCAACAAAACAGGAGTGAAATGCAGTAGGTGCCAATTTATTTGTAAGATCTCAGAACAGCACATGTGCCTTTCGTCCTTAATACAAGACATATTTAGAGAGTTGATCTTTTAAGTGTGGCGGCGTTGGGGAGGGAGAGAAGAAGAAGATGGAAGCAATTTTTCCCCCTAATGAGGTGTAATAATAAGTGCCATGTGGTGATGAGGTGGCTTGTTGTGTGACATACGGAATGTAACGTGTTAGCTAACAGTAAAACTTAACATTGACTAACTGCCAGTGTGAAATTGCTACGTTTTAAGTACTTCAAAGCAAAACTGCTCCTTAAAAGACTTTAGAATATCCAGCACTCCTGGTTGATTCCTTTCCGGGCAAAAATGAACATTATCCCTTTTCTATATTTATCAATCTTTTCCTAATTTACCTCTATTGATGCTCCCTTAACAATAATAAAAAATAAGAGTGAATAAGTGAATTAAGAAAGAAGAGTGAGGTATTTTAAAAAATTCATGTTATATTAACTAATTTAACTAACTCCCTTAATTTAATTAAATTAGGTAAATAGGCTTTATATTAATGACAAGAGGGAGTATCACAAGACAAAATCACACAACATTGAGAAACAACATTCACTGACATGTGTATAAAATCTAGCAGGAGATCCCAGGATAAACTAGATAAAAATTGGTCACTTCGATCAACAAATTTCCACGTGACTATTTAGAACTTCAACACTACGTCTTTTAGCTGCCTTGGCTTTTTGGTCATCGAGATAATGTTGATAAATATAAGAAATAAAACCCCACAAAGCTAACAGCAAGGACACCACCTTCACCCCATTGATCTTGTCGTGGAAGATAAAAACTGACAGAATGGGAACAACAGGCAACGACACTGTACCTATTACATTTGAAAATAAAGAAGACACCTCAAAGATCAGCCCCAACATTCCCATGGTGGAAATCTGCCACGACACAGCTGTCCAAACCAGAGTCATTATGTAAGACAACCTTCCTGTTTGGTATTCCTTCATCTCACTGTTCAAAGTTTTCCATTCTCCACTTGCAAACAATCCCACAACGCAACAACATGAACTAATGAAGTTTGGGTAGAACTGCATATTCAACACAGAAGAGAAGGTCTCTGCTTTTATAACTTTCTCAAATGAAAGCTGTACGAGGGAGAGATATAAAGAATATGTAGCAGATGCACCAAGTGTACAAAGGAAGCCAATTATATACTTTGTTTTGGATAAATCCTTTGACTTCTCGGAATCAGAATTGACCGCAAGAAGAGAAGCCGATAAGGTGAGGAGAACCAAGGAATTGAATATTAAAGGGGTAAACTTTTGAGAATTAAGGAGGTAGGAGAATAGTGCATTGAAGGCCAATTGGGTCGCGCATAGAAGAGAATAGGTGGAAACTGGGAGATATAGAAGTCCATAGGAATACATGAGGTTGTCACCTGTCAAAAGTAAGCCAAAAGCTAGGTAGAGGAGCGCAAAAGTAAAAACACTTGGTTTGGATTTGGAGGCTGCAGTGTTAAGCCTGTTTCTCCTGGGTTTACTTCGTTGAAAGGAGTAAAAAAGGAGGGGAATTAGAATTGGGAATCCAACTGACTGAACGAATGTTGCCATCCATTTGCTGTTACCACCTTTGTCATAATATAAATTTCCCAAAAGAGTAGCTGCAGACTGGCCTACCAGGAGAAAGACGATGTAGAGGGACAGTAAGAACCACCTCTTGTATTCTCTGAATCTTGAACGTTGAGGTTGTCGAGTGACATCCATGTCCCTATGAGAACTCTGCTCTTTCTTGTCACCTGATAAAAAACACATACCAGGCTTAACAGTTTTCTGTCAAATACAATCCAAAACCAGTTAAACTTTGAAATCCTACTATGGACTAAGAGCCAATTTTTCCATAGAGGAGTGAAATAAAGTGCCAATTTTTCCCTTTGGATTGGGCTCTTCTACACATCATTAGAATGAATAATAAATTCCTTCTGTATCAAATTACTAATGCTTTTAACAATGTGATGTTGAAATTAATAAAATAAAAAAACAAAGATTTCTTCCTTAAATTGGCAAGCTCCGACATCTTCCAAGTTTGAATTATAAGGTCTCAGAGCAAGACATGGCCATATATATCTAATCCATGATATAATAAATCTTGGAATCTCCCTCACTCTAAGAGGAGATAGAAAGTGAAATGTTTTAAACGAAGCATATGTACCCTCTTTTCCCCTGGCCAAGGAAAAAAGGTACCTTCTTGTTCTATCTCTGTGGCCATCAGTTGAACAATAACCAAGCAAATTTGAATGAACAACTAACCTGTAGTTTGCACCCCCTGCTCTTGATACATCTCCATGAAGGGGAAAGAGTAAGAACTTTGTTGTGCAAACGGTGAAATATGAAGCAGGCCTTGAGAAAAGCATCATTCAGATCAGCTTCCCTTTAAGAGTGTCCCTTGGTCAAGGCGGTTGGCTGCAAATGTGCCGATTTCCTTGTTTGTCACCATCTCAGTGCTACATGACAACAGAAGCCGCCAACTTAAAGTTTGACTTAATTATTGTAATTAGTCAATGTACATTGCGTATATCAATAAGACTCCTTTGGTTCTTATTGCATAGATGTTTATAACGACTGGATATAAACATTTGTCCCCTTTATGAAAGGGGGCAAGATAGATTTTTCCTCACGTCCATGGGAACAAATCAAGAGAACTTTAGCTTCAAAGTCAATGCAATGTCTTGAATTAAAATCACCTCGTGTATTACTTGTCGGTTTCATCTTGAATTTCCTTTGAAGCCATAGCTTTAAAAGATGATTAAGCAAACAAGGAACAAATTCAAAAATCGGTACAGAGAAAAATAATGAAATAGTTATAGTAGAAAACATATTGCTGCAAGCTCATAACGAAACATAAGAATCACTTTATAGTTGTTCCTCCTAGTCAGGAGACCAAAAGGAGAAGTACATATTCGGAACAACTGAAAAGTCACATGAGACATACAGAAATCTGAGTCTGTTAACCTTGGCAAGTGAAGGAATTCTGCATGCACCGGCAGCCCCTCTTCTATTTTGTGCAGCGGCAAGACTATTAGTAACAATGGAAATACACGAGAGCAGTAGAAATAATAACAATCCACTGAAATGTCGGTTCTAGGATTTGTTTGGGGCGATGAACGATAAGAAGAAAGTCAACAGGGGTAAGAGAGGAAGGGAAGCCGTATTATAAACCGTAGCTGAGTAATTAAAGAGCAGGGCGAGTAGACGACCCAGGGCTATCGGGCCCAGAGAAGAAGCAGCTCATGGGGAGAGAGAAAAACTATCTTAGTCTTACGGGGATTTGGTGCTCCTAGCCGTTCATATCCAGATTTGGATAGTTGAGATCTTTTTTTTTTTTCCTATTTAAAAAAATCATTTTAAAAAAAATGTTAGTTGAGTCTTTTTTATAATTTGATTTTATTGCAGCAATATCACACGCAACATACTCGTAAAATGAGATTTTAAGAGACTTTAAAGTTGTATAGTCTTTTACTTGGATCTCAGTACAATTTCCCCAAAAAGAAACAGAAGAATTTGAGCTTGCTTGATTTTGTTTCCATATTTTTTATTTTAAAAAACATTTTATAAATAAATTTTTTAAAAAAAGCCACACAATTTATCTGCAAATGTGAAATACATAATATGCAAGTATTTTATGACCTTTTTTTGTGATGGTATTTTTAGGCATAGGCATCCTTCTAATGAAAATAATCTTGTGGTACTACTACTACTGTGGATATCCCTCCCAACAGGTATTTAAACATTTGTTCACTATGTTGTGAGGTATTTAGCTTGTGATATTTTTGTATATAAATGCTTATGCTCTCCATATTCTAAGAAAATTATTAAGAAAAAAAGTCCGTTGCATAAAATTCCTGTCATTGTCGAAAATTTGTCACATGATAAATTGCAACTATAATTTTTAAATGACAATTAAAACAATGTATGCTAAATAATTAGGAAAGGGAGCGTCAGTCACTTTCAAAATATCTATTGAAGGGAGTAAGTGGAAACAAAGACCATAGGAATAGAAGAGGTTGGCACCGAAAGTAAGCCAAAAACTATGTAGAGGAGAGCAAAAGTTCAGAAACTTGGTTTGATTTTGTTGGAGGCAACATTAAGCACTGTAGTTCTGGATTTGCTTCGTTGTGAGAAGGGAAAAAATGAAGGGAGTTAGAACTGGGAACCCAGCTGTCTGAACGAGTGTTGCCATCTATTTGCTGTTAATACCTTTGTCATAGTAAAATATGGAGCAAGAGCTTAGAAGAAGAAAGAGCAAGCATTCAACTCAAGCTTCCTTTAGTTCTTATCTTGTATAAGTTGGCTCATAGAACGCTTCACTTGGTGTTGAGCTCTTTGCTTCATCAATTTGACTGGGCACTTGATGCAGACACGACGCCGTCCACCGTGGACATGAGGGACCAACTTGGCATCACCATGAGAAAGCTCGAGCCCTTACTCGCCGTGCCCACAATGGTTATTTAATATAATGCTTCAACTTCATAAAATAAGATACAGAGCAGGAGGTAAACAAGATCAACTAGTATCTATTGTTACTTTTAAAAGAAAACCTTTGACCAAAAAAAAAAAGAATACCTTCGTACACGATACGTAACTTGTCATCTTGGGTGATCTTATCTTTATATATTCTATCAATGTGAAACCACCCTACTTATATATGTGACCCAGCTTCCTTTTGTTTGCTATCTGAAAACAATGAGTCCCACTGACCAGGTTAAAATTCCTCCCATAGTTAATATAAGATTTATTTAACAGATTTGAGTAGATTAATTAAAATAAGTTATATGAATTCGGTAATTGAAACAAATATAAAATGACCTTCCTAAAATAACCTTTAGAATCAAATATTCCATAGCTATTTGAGTTGGATTGCTGCTATTGTCAAGGGAGTATAAAATAGAGGTATCTTGGTGGGAAAATGATAAACATGCATGGGAGATAAATTGGATTGAGATTCTACATTAAAAACTAAGACGAAATATATTGGCTTTTTGACGAAAATAAGAAAAAAAAATTACTAGATTAAAACAGATTGAAAACATTTTACTAAAGTAATGCAGTTGGTGGCACAAGAATAGGTCACGCCACTAATGGCGTGAGAGAGGTTCACGCCATTGACATATAATTTTATTTATTTATTTTTTAATTGAATCAGACCCACAATTGTGGGTCTAATTTTGTTCACGCCACTGACGTGGCATGTATCCCCCTGCGCCACTAGTAGCGTGAATATTAGTATGGTAAAAAGTTTCCAATGTGCTTTAATTAGGTTTTTTTAAAAAAAAAAAAACCTTATCTTGGTGCTTTTCCCAAATATATTCAAGACTAGAATTAGTATGCTATGGAGTATTTCTTACCATCCAAGGTAACCTTGTGTGGAGAATAATTGTTGCAAATCATATCAGCAACTCAAGTGATCGATCATATATAAACAAACCTTGCAACAAAAAAGATTTTGGAGTGATTGAAATTGAAGGAGCATGCCAAGACTGTCAAATGTTTATAACTTTGCAAATATATCCTTTTTTTCCCTTTATATTGGAGGCAAGATAGACATATTTGTCCTCACTTCAATTGGGACAAGACACTGAAATGGAGATGGTAATAGTGATTAGAGCTTTCAAAAATATTTTTTTTTAATCGTGATTTATGGTATACAAAGTAAATATGTGAAATAGATTTGTTTTGATTTATGTAAATAAACATTTTTGAGATCCCAAAAGTGATCCCAAACAAACTTACACACCTCACATTGATTTCTTGTCACATTGAAAATGGTTTTTATTCTCTCGCTTAACACTGTTAGAGAAATAAAAAATACTGTTAATTTTTTTAATTTAAATTCCTAATTCTTATCTCACTTTAAATTTGTCATCAACATGGTGACCCCATCGCAATATTCTACATGTACATCAACATTTTCACAAGTTCAGAAATCCAAAAAATGAGATAGGATGGGATGAAAGCTTGGACGATACAATTCAGAGCTGACGGTTACCGTCATGTGATGGCTTCTTTGCAGGTTGTTACGGGTCACAAATAGAGATGAGATTGGATTTAAAGGTATTTAAGATGAAAATTAAATAATTTTAAGTTGTCAAGTTCAATTTTCAAAACTATTCCCAAGCACTCGTATCACGACACAAGCAGAACAACCAAGGTACGAGTAAACAGTGAGGCTATAAAATTTAAAGATCAATGACCAAGTTTTAATCGATAAAAAGCATTTTAAAGGTTAATAATCACGTTCATCTCGACAATGACCTGCTTCTTAGTCATCATTTTGGGGGGGGGGGGGGGGGGGAAAGAAAATCTGATACACCAAGTCTTTTTTTTTGGGTGAAAACACCAAGTCTTATTTGGCGAAACTGAAGAAATCGTGCTTGAAAGATTCTAGCTGCTGCAACCCAAGAATTGATCCACAAGTTTTGCCACAGAGTTGGCAAGGCTATCTGCTGCTTCTTGCGTGGATGCCTCAGCGTATACTCGAACAACGTCCTCAGTGCCAGATGGCCGCACAAAGCAACGTCCTTGGGAGTGCTTGGCTACATGGTCAGTGAATTGAAATTATTACGAACTCTAATCTTGGCAACTAAAAGGCAATTATTAAAATGGGTGAAATTGACAATATTAGTTTCATTTAGGCAGCCAAATACTGAGCCTTAAATTACTTTATCCACTGCAAAAAAATATTGAATCCCCCACAGCAGCATGTGTTAATTTCTCTTGTTCATGAGGTTTCTTCTGATACAGTTTGGATATCTTCCAATTGCATGAAAAGCTTATGAACAGTATTGACTCATTTTTTTAGGGTTGCATGCTTTGTCTGCAGTCATTTATCATTGCATTTTTTAAGGTTGCATGCTTTGTCTTCTGCTATTGCAGTCATTTATCATTGCAACTTTACTTTTCCCCCACATTTGCAAGGGGCCACTTCTAGTAAGTAAAATAACCAACTAACAACAGAGTGATTATCTCAAAAAAAAAAAAAAATTGAAAAAATTAAGGGGTTCACTATTTTTTCAATTTCTTTTTTCCTTTTTTACCCCAACAAACACTAAGCTTCCATAGATAATTAAATTTAGGACTAAAAAGGCCATCCTTCTCCTTTTTCCCCTTCTCTGTGATTTTTTTTCCCCCAGACACAAGGGAGTATCAAGAAGTTAGTCCGTGATAGATCCCCTCAAGTGTTCTAGGAGAATTAGGAGTCAAAGGAAGTAAGAGTGGAAGTTGGGAAGAGAAGAAACTTTAAGATAACAACCAACTGAGTTATGCGGTGGGAAGGGAAGAGAGAAGTAAGCAAGGAAACGGTGCTTAAGCACCAGAAAGTAGGTGTGATACCATGAGAACTACGAAAATTGTCAGAACTCACAAGTGTCAAACAAACAGTTAGGCAGGAAAAGCAACAAAAGAAGAATAAGTTACCAGTTTCTGCATTAATGGCTTCTTGTAGGCCAAGCGGACTTACAACCACAGTTTCTGCATTTGCTGTAACCACAGCAGTTCTATCAGCAACTTTAACCTGCAAATTAAGAATTCTGAGTCATGTAATATATTATTATTATTATCATTCAAAAAAATCATTTTCACATAGAAAAGGACCGCAAAGACATATAATTAAGATCCAGTTGGAGCTTCTGAATACAGAAAAAAGAATTTTGGTTACCTTAAGCTGCCTGCTAGGTAAATCATGGTAAAGCTCATTCCATCTGTGTATTGACCATCCCATGTGCTGTAATATGACTTCCACCAAGAGCAATCCACTCAAAGCATCTCCTACAGCTTGGTTGATCAGCTTATTGACTGCCAGTAGCCTTAAGGCAGCCTTTTCCAGTTCTGAACCTAGAGGAAGCAACAAACAGTTATTTTATGGTTCTACAGTTGAATCTCACAATGATGATAGAAAAATTCAAATACACTGACTAAACCTTTAGATTTTGATGAAAGCTCTTTAGTTTTTGCCACCAACCACCCACTGAAGTCTTCTGAAAATAAGATGGTTCCATGGCCATTTGCCTCAAAATAAATACCAATATCGAATTCAGCAGCTTTCTCATGCAAGTATTTCACTCCAGTAGGGGTGAAATTGACCTCAAGTCCCAGCTGTTTAAGGTAATTTGTTGATGCTCCATTTGCATAAGCTGTCTGCACAACACCAAGATGGGCTTGGCGACTGTTCTTCGCATCCTCTTCCTCACTAAGAATGATAAGTTGCTCTCTGATAAATAAGGCAAAAAGAGATAGTATCTTATCCCCATCAACAAGTTCAATCTTGCCGTTGCTTTCTGCGGTGACAGAAAAATAAACAAGCCTATCAGCATCTCCATCCAAACTAGCACACCTGCAAGAGTAAATGTCCCCATGAATTAATACCACAGCAAATGTCCCCAAGATAGCATCTCTTTGAGAAATTTGCAGATTAAATCAAGAGCATGACCAAGTTCTCTATCAGTCTATACATCTTCCACTCATCTCCCATGGGGCCCTTTTCCTCCTCCTATCTTCCTGCCTGAATGAATTGAAACATTTACCCGTGCCGAGGAACATAGAGTTCCGCTATCAATTGTTTTAGCGATCATCAATTTTCAGGTGAAATCTTCAATGAAGGATGAACAGTCATTTCAAATTTTAACCATACTTGGAATCACTTGTACTAATCAAACAACTTGATCAAAATAGATAAAAGACTAACCTTATCCCAACATCTTTGGAGTCAAATCCATTAGGAACAACCTTCTCTTTCTGCACAAAATCAGCACCAACTCCTTCATTCAGTACACCTCCATCTTCACCATAATTACGAATTTCAATGGACAAACCATTCAACTGTTTCAGTAAAACTTCAAGGTTTCCTCCACCTACACCATTAGCACCATCCACAACCAACTTGTCATTTGGCCCACTGCGGTTGCTTTTTTCACTTGGGATCAAATCCATTAAGCACCTGATCCAATCAAATAATAATCCTAAACAGATATGCTCAGTCAAATTTGGAACCAATCAAAACAAGGCATGGCAAAGGAGTTGTATCTAATTATAATAATTATCAGGGATTAACCTAAATGAGCTTGAAAGCTGTTCAAAATAATCCTCTTCCGAGGCTTTCATGCCCATATTTCTAGCACGAACCATCCAATGTAATTGCGGAGTTGTCAAAATTCCCATGTCAGTCGCAATGGCACCAACAATTGAAGCAATTCCCTTCATTTTTATTCAATCATACATTACTTAAATAGGAAAGGGGAAAAATGCTCCTATAAGCTTTCATAGTTTGATACGGAATTATACTTCTTTAGCAGCTTTGAGCAATGCGTCTCCACTTGGTCTTGTGTCTCTTCCTAAAATTACTTCAGCTGGTCTGACTCCATTGAATGGAATGCCTTCCTTAACAAAGTCGTTTATCAGCTGTAGATAATGCAAAACCATATTAATCCTGAGTTATTTAACACAACACCCAGTTATTAATCTACTACAAGCGTTTCATGAAATTGAGGCTTCACTATAGTTTTATAGAATGACTTCAGTTTTTGAACTACTTGACTCTTCAAACCCAGCAAGAAAATGCCGTGAGGAATAAAAAACAAAGTCGAACAACCAAGTAGATGAAAAGAAAGGAAATAATTGTCTCCCAACCTGGACTAGATCTTGAGGAGAAGGGGCATTGGCGAGGGCATCAGCAAAGGGCTCCCAATGCTGAGAGAGCATTCCGCCATTCGGATCAGCGATTTTGACGCCATTATCAGAGATTTTGTTATGTGAGGCCGTGATCATCAAGCCGATCACCGCCTGGGTCTTCAGCGACCTCAGAGCTGCAAGAATGCCCATCCGGTACACCGTCGATGATAGAAGTGATGCATCGGCTCTGAATCCAGCCGTGCCGTATGATAGCCTTACTCCTACCAACAACGAAGTATCCAAGCATAAGGGAAAGACTTCGTAAGAGAGGAGACATGGAGGAAGATAAAATGCGAACCTTGAGGCGGCAAGAAATGAGAGGATGAGCTAATAAGGAGAGACTTTTGCTCTTCGTTCATGGCGCGAGGGACCACGGATTTGCGCAAGAGAGATCGTCCGATTGCTTCAAATTCAATGCTTCTAGCTCTGTCGCGCACTCGCGGTCGCGCCTCTGTACTGTATTTGACGCCACTACCTTTTTGCCGTTAACGAGAATGTTGTAACGCCCGGAAGCACACCAGCACAGGAACTTCCCAGGGGGTCACCCATCCTGAGATTTTCCTGGGCCGAGCACGCTTAACTGCAAGGAGCGCTAACCACCATGCCAAAAGCTTAAGCTGATAGCAGAGGCGCACTCCATATTATTTATGCCCCAGAAACCTTCCCTCATCCTGCCCGATGTGGGACTCGTCACGGTGAGACCGTGACAAGCTCCCCCACCCATCCCGGTGATGCCCCCATCACCCAGTAGGGGTCCCCCATCCACGGGGAAGGCGGCCCACCCCCTACCACACAGGAGGGACCTACCACGGGGCCCACCCCCTACAACACGGGAGGGGCCCACCACCACTGCCCATCACCGAGTGAGGGTCCACCTCCATTCCATCCACGGAGGGGCCACCACACCGGGGCGAGGCGAGGTCGGCTCTGATACCACTTGTAACGCCCGGAAGCACACCAGCACAGGAACTTCCCAGGGGGTCACCCATCCTGAGATTTTCCTGGGCCGAGCACGCTTAACTGCAAGGAGCGCTAACCACCATGCCAAAAGCTTAAGCTGATAGCAGAGGCGCACTCCATATTATTTATGCCCCAGAAACCTTCCCTCATCCTGCCCGATGTGGGACTCGTCACGGTGAGACCGTGACAATGTGCTACCCGTGCGTTGCCCGGGGAGCTTCTTTTTGATGATTTTTTTATTTTCTACATATGATATTTAAACAAGGGAAAATGCCATATAAATACCAAATGAATTTGTAAAATCTCCAGAAGTCCGTCGAATTTGCAAAAAGATTAAGAGGTGACAAAAACTTTTAAGGGATATGCAAATCGCACAAAATAACCATTTTGCCCTTAATTATAAATAATTCAAAAAAAAAGTAAACCCCCGCGGTGGGCCCCCTGCCGCCGCCGGCCACCGTCGGCCGCTGGTGACACCGCTAACCGCCAGTGACCGGTGGCCACCACCCCTCCGCTAGCAGCCGGCCACCCGGTGGCCACCACCCCTCCGCCGCGGCCGGCGGTGGTCACCGGTGGCCGGCCACCGGCGGAGGGGTGGTGGCCACCGGTCCCCGGCGGTGGTGGCCGGCCGCCGGCGGAAGAGGTGGCTACCGGGCGGCAGTGGGGCCCACCGCCAGGGGGTTACTTTTTTTTTTTTGAATTATTTATAACTAAGGACAAAATAGTCATTTTGCGCGAATTTACATATCCCTTAAAAGTCCTTGTCACCTCTCAGTCTTTTTGCAAATTCGACGGACTTCTGGGGATTTTACAAATTCATTTGGTATTTATATGGCATTTTCCTTTTAAAAACAATTATACTAATTTTTAACTGCAAAAGATTTGATATAACAAATTTTTTTTTTTTGCCATCAATATAACAATTATACATGGAAACAGTACTTCAAACCAAAACTTCAAAATACACACACACTTGTTCTCACGCTTTTATCAAGATGTTAAGTTTTGGCTTGGCTGAATTTGAGAAATGAAGTTCTTTCTTTTTGAATAAATAATGATTTCTATTAACTCAAAATATTTGCAGCTGAAACAAATGTTTTAATTCATGCTATAAGGGAGCTCATCACGTTAATTCTCCCCACTTCTGTCTTGTTGTGTCTTTTATTTGTCTTCTTTCATTTCTTTATTTTTAAATTTCATCGAATGGGCCACTAAATAATCCGATCAAATACTAATAGTATATCACTGGCCAAAAAATAAATACTAATAATAGTAGGTAAAAATAGAAAAATATGGTTAAGTAACAAAGTCACAATTTTTTCAAAGATATTTTTATTTTTAAAGATAAATAATGATTGTTTAGTTCTCATTTTGCATTATCCAAGTGATAAACAGTATTAAATATTCTTAATTAAATGGTTAGTTTGTGTTATAATAAGAAATATGTAACACCCCTAATTCTAAGTCCATTATGATGTCCAATTATATTCCTAAGTCTCTTATTAATCTAACCAACATGTAATTAGCAAAGTGAATGCGTTAACAGATTAGAGTAAGTCATAATAGAGAGCATGCATAACGTTTGGATGAATGAGTGACTCATAAAATATGCCTAGACATATACTAGTTAATTTAAATTCCCAGAGGAATATTCGCGTGCTACAATTTAAAACTAAAAAATAATCAGGGTTAATCCCGTTGGAGAATATTAGTTATACAGTTATCCTAAATTTAAAGTCAGTCGAGTAGTTAGTAAATAAAATCCAAAATATCAGAGTATGAAATTCAACTTTATTAAATCCCCTCCTTTGGGGTCTTCTTCAGCTACTCTAGCTGCACTGCCTTACTTGTCGATCCAGAACATCTTCCTAGATCTTTAGGTATGACTGAAATTCAGTGATCAGGTAAATCCCAGGGAGTTTCGAGGACGAAACTTGTTTTAAGGAGGGTAGAATGTAATATCCCTGATTATTATTAATATTGATGATATTATTATTAGTAGTAATTACCCATTTATTTTAGATAGTCTTGATGGGCCAAATATTCCTAGTCTTAATTGCCGTAGGAATTTTCTGCTTATACTCTAAGAAAGAGATTTAGGTAATAAGTCCTCTACTTGTTAACTAAGTCACATTAATTTACACCATTTTAGGCAATAAGTCCTCTACTTGTTTACTAAGTCACATTAATTTACACCATTTTAGGTAATAAGTCCTCTACTTGTTAACTAAGTCACATTAATTTACACCATTTTAGGTAATACGTCCTCTACTTGTCAACTAAGTCACATTAATTTACACCATGATTGATTGACCGAACGTAATGTGAACCATGATTGGTTGATTTTTTTTATTTTAATATGCCCTATTGATGATATTAAATTCACATCATGGCTGATTGGTTTTTAATTTAATATACCTTATTAATGATATTAAATTTGTATCATTGTTAATTGATCTTTTTTTATGTACCCCATTAATGAGTTGGCAATGGTAAAAGAGCCGAAGCTAAACCCTAAAATTTTGTTATAAATATGAGCCTAGCCTAACCCTGAATACTCCCTTTCTCTTCTCATATTCTCTTCTACTACTTTCGCTATTCTTTCTCTATTCTTCTAATTCCTCTATTCTTTCTCTATTCTTCTAAAAGCTAACAAAACGGAGACCAGGTAATCCTAATCTCATGAGTCTTAGTGTAATTTTATATTTCGATAGGTAATCCTAATTCCCAGAACAACCTTGAATCTCGTGTTTCTTCTTCTTCTTCTTCTTCTCTACATCCTATTTTACTAATCATAATTCCATAAGTCTCAGCGTAATTTTATGCTTTTTCTTCTTCTTCTTCTTCTCTACATCATATTTTACTAATCCTAATCTCCATGAATCTTAGGTTATTTTTATACTTTTATATAAATTTTGATAGAATTGTTATATATAAAATATATTATATGTAATCCTAATCCTTAGAACAATTCTCTTTTTAAATGATTTTACCTTGGGTTTTCATAATTAACAAATAGTAGTATATATACTCGGTTTGGTTTTCGTAAATTTGAGAAATCTATTTGGTGTGATTGAAATTTATAAATGTTTTCATATGTATACATATATTATTGAGAAATCTATTTATTATGTGACTATATATAAAATACTTTAAATCGTGGGAGGATAGCTTTGGGATGGTACCCCCAAAGTGATGAACACAATTCTTAGGCTTTATGCCTCGATATATTATTTGATGTGAACTTGATTATATCCATTCTCCCCAAGGTGGTGTCTGGCAGGTTTCCGGGACATTAGTAGCAACTTTGGGGAGAGGTGTGCACATTAGGACGAATTGATTTATTGTGATATGGCCAAACTGATTATTTGTGACTGGCAGGTTTCCGGGTCACAGGGTAAACTGGCAGGTTTCCGGGTTTACCATGGTTCTCTTCCCACTAAACTAATTGGACTGGCAGGTTTCCGGGTCCAAATGAAATGAAATTAAAATAATGATGAATATCTTTCGATGAGAACATATAGATATGATAGTATTAAAAATTGATGCCTTGAATTATATATATGATGTTTTCTTTCATCCTGTGAATATTGATATGGATATTTATATTTATTATGTTGATGAATACTATTATTATTATTACTGTTATTATTGTTATTACTATTATTATTATTTTATATTATCTTTGTTTATTAGGATTACCAGCTTTTGCTGATGTTTGTGTTCTGGGCTGCGACGATCCTTCGGGGGAGCAGAATCTCAGTGAAACAGGTTTCAAAGTTGAGGCTGTTGGGACTAACAGTGAGAAGGGAGGAGGAGCATTCAACTTTCTGGCTATTTAATTTTTTTATTTATGCTTTGAAAAAAAAAACATTTTTGCTCGAGTTTTGATTTTCGTTATTGTAATAAAGTAGCCTTGCACTCGTCCCAGTACAAGTGCGGCGGTAACACTTCCCAGATTTAGTTATTTTGAATTCAAGTATTTATTCATAAAAATTTTAACAAATATAATGACATAAAATTTGCTATAATTTTTATGAATAAATACTTGAATTCAAAATAACTAAATCTGGGAAGTGTTACCGCCGCACTTGTACTGGGACGAGTGCAAGGCTACTTTATTACAATAACGAAAATCAAAACTCGAGCAAAAATGTTTTTTTTTTCAAAGCATAAATAAAAAAATTAAATAGCCAGAAAGTTGAATGCTCCTCCTCCCTTCTCACTGTTAGTCCCAACAGCCCCAACTTTGAAACCTGTTTCACTGAGATTCTGCTCCCCCGAAGGATCGTCGCAGCCCAGAACACAAACATCAGCAAAAGCTGGTAATCCTAATAAACAAAGATAATATAAAATAATAATAATAGTAATAACAATAATAACAGTAATAATAATAATAGTATTCATCAACATAATAAATATAAATATCCATATCAATATTCACAGGATGAAAGAAAACATCATATATATAATTCAAGGCATCAATTTTTAATACTATCATATCTATATGTTCTCATCGAAAGATATTCATCATTATTTTAATTTCATTTCATTTGGACCCGGAAACCTGCCAGTCCAATTAGTTTAGTGGGAAGAGAACCATGGTAAACCCGGAAACCTGCCAGTTTACCCTGTGACCCGGAAACCTGCCAGTCACAAATAATCAGTTTGGCCATATCACAATAAATCAATTCGTCCTAATGTGCACACCTCTCCCCAAAGTTGCTACTAATGTCCCGGAAACCTGCCAGACACCACCTTGGGGAGAACGGATATAATCAAGTTCACATCAAATAATATATCGAGGCATAAAGCCTAAGAATTGTGTTCATCACTTTGGGGGTACCATCCCAAAGCTATCCTCCCACGATTTAAAGTATTTTATATATAGTCACATAATAAATAGATTTCTCAATAATATATGTATACATATGAAAACATTTATAAATTTCAATCACACCAAATAGATTTCTCAAATTTACGAAAACCAAACCGAGTATATATACTACTATTTGTTAATTATGAAAACCCAAGGTAAAATCATTTAAAAAGAGAATTGTTCTAAGGATTAGGATTACATATAATATATTTTATATATAACAATTCTATCAAAATTTATATAAAAGTATAAAAATAACCTAAGATTCATGGAGATTAGGATTAGTAAAATATGATGTAGAGAAGAAGAAGAAGAAGAAAAAGCATAAAATTACGCTGAGACTTATGGAATTATGATTAGTAAAATAGGATGTAGAGAAGAAGAAGAAGAAGAAGAAACACGAGATTCAAGGTTGTTCTGGGAATTAGGATTACCTATCGAAATATAAAATTACACTAAGACTCATGAGATTAGGATTACCTGGTCTCCGTTTTGTTAGCTTTTAGAAGAATAGAGAAAGAATAGAGGAATTAGAAGAATAGAGAAAGAATAGCGAAAGTAGTAGAAGAGAATATGAGAAGAGAAAGGGAGTATTCAGGGTTAGGCTAGGCTCATATTTATAACAAAATTTTAGGGTTTAGCTTCGGCTCTTTTACCATTGCCAACTCATTAATGGGGTACATAAAAAAAGATCAATTAACAATGATACAAATTTAATATCATTAATAAGGTATATTAAATTAAAAACCAATCAGCCATGATGTGAATTTAATATCATCAATAGGGCATATTAAAATAAAAAAAATCAACCAATCATGGTTCACATTACGTTCGGTCAATCAATCATGGTGTAAATTAATGTGACTTAGTTGACAAGTAGAGGACGTATTACCTAAAATGGTGTAAATTAATGTGACTTAGTTAACAAGTAGAGGACTTATTACCTAAAATGGTGTAAATTAATGTGACTTAGTAAACAAGTAGAAGACTTATTGCCTAAAATGGTGTAAATTAATGTGACTTAGTTAACAAGTAGAGGACTTATTACCTAAATCTCTTTCTTAGAGTATAAGCAGAAAATTCCTACGGCAATTAAGACTAGGAATATTTGGCCCATCAAGACTATCTAAAATAAATGGGTAATTACTACTAATAATAATATCATCAATATTAATAATAATCAGGGATATTACAAATAAGGTATATTAAATTAAAAACCAATCAGCCATGATGTGAATTTAATATCATCAATAGGGCATATTAAAATAAAAAAAATCAACCAATCATGGTTCACATTACGTTCGGTCAATCAATCATGGTGTAAATTAATGTGACTTAGTTGACAAGTAGAGGACGTATTACCTAAAATGGTGTAAATTAATGTGACTTAGTTAACAAGTAGAGGACTTATTACCTAAAATGGTGTAAATTAATGTGACTTAGTAAACAAGTAGAGGACTTATTGCCTAAAATGGTGTAAATTAATGTGACTTAGTTAACAAGTAGAGGACTTATTACCTAAATCTCTTTCTTAGAGTATAAGCAGAAAATTCCTACGGCAATTAAGACTAGGAATATTTGGCCCATCAAGACTATCTAAAATAAATGGGTAATTACTACTAATAATAATATCATCAATATTAATAATAATCAGGGATATTACAGTAATGGTTAATCTCACATTTAAAGTGTAAATCATACATGACAAATATTTCATATATTGCAAAATAAAAGAAAACATTCAGCAAACGCACTGCTACCCGATAACAAACAGCACGTGCATCGTTAACGGTGAAAGCACACATAAGTGCCATGTGTCTCAGACACGACTCCTCAGAGCTAGGAAAACAAGCATGCAGTATTATCATACAAAGCAATAATCCACGACTAGCTGAATAAAACACATAGAATCGGGCATACAAACCCAGCCAAGAATTCACAACACATGACATACAAGGTATATATAAAAACACAAGGAATATAAAATTAAGTTACCAACCTCAACTTTGCGAATAAATACAATCTTTAGTATTAAAAACTCGAACTTCTTCAATGTCCTAGAGTAAGACCACTGTAACTATTAATTTTTCTTCCAATTTATTATTTATTAATAATTCCCTTTTCTATTTATTATCTATTCCCTTTTTAATAATAATATTATTTATTATTATTTATTTATATCATTATTATTATTACTATTATTACTCTATTCTTGGTTTGAACTCCCTAAGGCTATACCAATATTAAGCATATCATCAACATTTTAAATTAGGAGTTTAATAAATACTAACATCATGAAAAATATGCTCTGTAGTAAAATATGCTCCATCACACACATATATATATAAAACAAATTTTGAGTTTATTATCTCCACTATTGACCAAAAAAAAAAAAGTTTATTATCTCCACCCACAATGTATCATGCCTTGTGTTTGTGCGTACATATGAAACAGCAACTTTTGGATTTTATAATTGCCAACCCCCCCCCCCCCCCCAAAAAAAAAAAACGTTTACTAATATTATTAATTAGAGGAGATTGTTAGGATGTTCAAGTATGAGTGGATTTGGGCTGAAATGAAATGTCTCACGTCAAATAAAATTATACTTAATAAGTAATATATAATAAAGCAGAAGGACTTTATATCAAAAAAATAAAAATAAAGCAGAAGGACTTATAAACCTGTCTTAAGGCCTTGGAATAAATGTGATGTTGTTTACACTAATCGTGCTATATTCTTTCTTTCAACCTGTATTTATATATATATATAAAACAATAAGTTTTCCTTTTCTGTATGGAGCGCTCAACACACAGTTTTTCTTTTTTCTTTTTTTTCCCTTTTTATATAGTGATTACACACACATACTTGATAGCAAAGTCTTCCTATCATTTTCCAAGTGCAGCATTATATATATATATATATCACGAAACCAAGTTGTTCTATAGGTGTATGTATATATATTAGCGCTCGAGTAGTATATATATATTAGGAACCAAAAACTTTGCTATTTTTGCTGATTGATATATATATATATATATATATATATATATATATATATATATATATATATATATATATATATATAACCATGAGTTTTCTATTCAATCATATGCCTTTTTCTTTTCCATGAGCAGTGATATATATAGGGATAGGATATTATCACTACCATTTTTTTCACCGTTAGATCACAATCTCATCTGTCTTTATCATCTTTTTCTTCTATTTCTATTTAGATTCTAATTTAGCGGTGAAAGAACTGTAATAACATTGATAGTGACTAAAATTGATATTGACAATATTATATCCCATATACACACACTTATAACTTGACAGCAAGGTTTCCTACATTTTAATACCCAAAACTTGCGTTGATTCATCATGGAAACTAGAAGGAGAAAAACTCGAAGACTTACCTTGGTTGCTTGCACGTTTGAACACTCTGATTCTCACTGACACACAACCCCTGTTTTGGGTGCTATTTTGCAGAGGAAGTAAAAATGGTTGAAACTCTCTCCGTCTATCTCTTTCTCGTTCTCGGTTGCAGCTTTGGTTGAAGCCATGCGGATGAAGAGAAGTCAAGGAGCAGGGAATATATGATATACTAAGGGTCTGGTCCGAGAAAAGATTACACAAGGGTATATGGCGTTGAGTTCAAGATGCATGGTTGGGGTCTGGAGAAGCATGGCGCTGCTGGTTTTTTCATGTTCTTGAGTGAACAGTTGATAGATGCATAGGATATGCTGATAAGAGAGTTACAATGCTGCTGTTATCTCTTGCGTGTTTGATGGCGTGATCTAGCCGAGAGTCTGAGAGTGATCTTTCTCACGTGTTGTTGGTCGAATAAGATAAGTGAATTGGGAGAGTATGAGCTGATAGATTTGCCATCATTACTCTCTATCTAGAGCTATTAAAACGGGCCACTCTGACCCGTTAGGCCTTAACCCACGCAAAAAGCCCACAGGGCTAAAAAGCCCGCGTGTTAGATAGTCCACGCGGGCCAAAAAAATTTATAACCCCAAGGGTTAGGCCAGCCCACGGGCCAAAATTTATTTTACATCTACAACATATTCATTTAATGGGGATATCAAACAATTTGATAATGTTTTGAAGAAAGCAATAACTGATATAGAAAAAAGAAAGAACAAAAGAATCAATACCAATATTATATATAAGGATAATAATAATTTCAATACTATGTATTTTTAATGCCAAAAAAGGTACTCTTTATCCACCAAACTACCAGCTTAAGCCTTAAAAGCATTAAATTCCTAATGGTATGGATCTCACCCCTGCAAAACAATGCTAACACCTAAAATGTCCAAAACATGCAAATACGAAATCTACATATCATGTCTTGAAACTCCATACAGCATGTAAGCAAAAGTAACAAATGCTTATTCAGTAGAGTCCACAAGCACCCAAGTGAAAACTATCTGTAGGTTTCCACAGGTTATTAACCTCATTTGTTTTTTTGCTACAATACAATGGCATGTTCACTAATTTATAACTAATGAAAACTATCCGTAGCTCGACCAAAAAAAAAAAAAAAAAAAAACTATCCGTAGCCTTTGACCTGGGATAATGAAACTTTGTTTTAGCGTCTGGGGAGTGTCTGAACAATTCAAAACTAAGAAAATATATTAAAAAATCAGAGAAAAATGACAGTTATATTCTAGAAATTTAATTTTATTTCAGTTACATTTTAATTAGTTTTATTTAATGTTGGAATTTTTTTTTTTTGAAAATTGAGTAGGGAATATCAATTTAAGTAATTGCCGGTTTATAAGTACCAGAAATGTGAATAACATATAAGGTATTTAAATTTTAAATAGAACTCAATTTATAATTGAGATTTTTATTGGTTTTGAAACAAAATGTGCTGAGTAATTTTTTTTGTTTTTGATAAATGTGTGCTGAGTAAATTAGACGAGAAAGAGGGACTGAATCATTGAAGTGGGCTAATTTGGAGTAATTTTAATTAGGCCCGTGGTTGGCTCTATCTTAGCCCCATAGAAGTGGGAGTTATTTTGGGCTAGGACCAAAAATAACCCCATCCTATGAGGGCTAAAAATATGGGGGCTAAAGATGGGGCTTAACGGGCTGGCTCGCGGGTCCCAGCCCGTTTTGACAGCTCTATCTCTATCAATGGCGGAGCTTCTCAAAGGTCAGAGTGGGCCATGGCCCCACAAAAAATTGTCCTAAATATTTAATATAAAATGGATTTTTTTTTATATACAAAATTCATACATTTGGCCCAAAAACTTATACATTTGTCCTAAAAATTTATACATTTGTCTTTCCCAAATATTTTTTTCTTAACTAGTCAATGAATATACATTTAACCCCCAAACATTTATCCCAAGATACATCATTACTCTCTATATCTGGACGTGCTTACAATGAGAAACAAAACTGATTTGCATAGGTCCTGATATAGGGAGAGGATTTTCTCATAATCTTATTTCTCCTTTTCTCTCATTGGCACCATCTAGGCCATTGATTGGGAAGAGGAGAGAGATTAAAGTAGTATTATGATTGATTGGATGGATATGATTTAAAAATAATGAGGGATAATGAGAAAAAGATGGGGAGAGAAACTCAACTCCTGGTATATGGTTTGGGCCAAAAGGCATTATTGAATAGAGAAAGAAGGCTGCATGTTGAGATGTAGGTTTGCGAGAGCGAGAGGCAAAATGGACTTATACAGTGATCTCCCATTCTCCCTTTATATGCTATTGGGCCGATAATGGATATATTAAATTAAGGGGGCTTGTCAAAACAACAAATAGTGTTGTGAATGTCCTTCTGGATATACCGTGCGTTACTTGTAACACTTTAGTGTTAAAAGTTAAGGATTTATTGGCTTTAAATTGGCAAGTGGATGTTAGAGTAATTCTTAGAGAGTTTAATAGAATAGCGGATACCCTAGCCAAGAAGGACATCTCTAACTCCTCTATCCTGGATGAATGTCCTATTAGTTTGAGGACTTGGTTTGACCAAGAGTGTTTGAGATTAAATTCCCATGTTGTATAACCGTTTTCCTGTTAGGTAAGCATTTTAGCCATCCTTTTTAGTAAAAACAAAAAAAAAACAAAAAATAAAAAGAGAGATGTGTTGGGTTGTTGTGAGACCCCTTATTCTACCTGATCTTTTTAGATTCTTATTTGCAATTAGGTCTTTTTGTTTATTTAATTGCAATTATTATTAAAATAAATCCTATAATTACAGAAAAATAGGCCTTAATTTCCTATATATTATTTCTAATTTCTAAATTTTAAAATTTGGGATATTACAAAATACTTGTGGAAATTTATCTTGCATGAGTAATAAATTTGAGAGTCTTGTTAATATGTGTAATTCATTTGTACATTTAGTCAATTAGCATTTTGATCATGATATTAGTAAATGTTACCACTTTTAAGTTATAAATACGCTTAATCTTACGTGATAGACGAAAATCTATCTTGAGTTGATGACAAAAGTGTAAATGAAATTAAGAAATATTAATTAAGTGTATTATAAAGAAATATTTAATGTCATAGATATATAAAAGTGGATGAAGTCCTATATCAAGGATCAAACCAAAATCGTCCAAATGGCCTTATATTTTAAGATAGGAGGGAGTATAAATAGAAAAGAGTTCACAGCAAATATAAAATTGATCGTTATTTGTCAACCAAAAAATTAACATGCATACACAAATTAAGAGTGGGGAAACATTGGTTGGAGATAAAATCATATGATGTAGCTATATCATTATGTGTATATCACGATAAATTGGCATTTTGATAAGATGTAGTTGACTTAGTTGACTTTTGATCTAATCATATGATGTACTTATATTATTATGTGTATATCATGATAAATTGGCTTTTGATAAGATGTAGTTAACTTGGTTGACTTTTGTAGCTATATCATTATGTGTATATCATGATAAATTGACCTTTTGGTGAGAGGTAATTAACTTAGTTGACTTTTGATACAATCATATAATGTAGTTACATCATTATGTGTATATCATGATAAATTGACCTTTTGATAAGATGTAGTTAACTTAATTGACTTTTGATACAATCATATGATGTAGTTAGATCATTATGTGTATATCATGATAAATTGGCTTTTGATAAGATGTAGTTAACTTGGTTGACTTTTGTAGCTATATCATTATGTGTATATCATGATAAATTAACCTTTTGGTGAGAGGTAATTAACTTAGTTGACTTTTGATACAATCATATAATGTAGTTACATCATTATGTGTATATCATGATAAATTGACCTTTTGATAAGATGTAGTTAACTTAATTGACTTTTGATACAATCATATGATGTAGTTATATCATTATGTGTATATCATGATAAATTGGCTTTTGATAAGATGTAGTTAACTTGGTTGACTTTTGTAGCTATATCATTATGTGTATATCATGATAAATTGACCTTTTTGATAAGATGTAGTAACTTAGTTGACTTGTGATACAATCATATGATGTAGTTATATCATTATGTGTATATCATGATAAATTGACCTTTTTGATAAGATGTAGTAACTTAGTTGACTTGTGATACAATCATATGATGTAGTTATATCATTATGTGTATATCATGATAAATTGACCTTTTGATAAGATGTAGTTAACTTAGTTGACTTTTGTAGTTATATCATTATGTGTATATCATGATAAACTGTAATACCCTCAATTTCTAACAGTTATAATAACAAAAATTTAAATGATTTTTATAAATAAACTAATGAATTTCGAAATAAACAACCTTGAGGAGTGTTACCGCCGCACTTGTACTAGGACAAGTGCAAGGCTACTTATTACAAAAAAAAAAAACAAACTTAAGCAAGAATTCCACTGATGGTCTTCCTCACTTCCCACTTGCTAGCCCCATCCCTTGGCACCTGTTTCACTAAAATTCTGCTCCCCCGAAGGATCATCGCAGCCCATGAACACACATACATCAGCAAAAGCTGGTAATCCTAATAGTTACAAAATAATAACAATAGTAACAAATAAACAAATAAATAATTAAATTAATTACATAATGATAGGGAAAATATCATATATATATATATATATATATATATATATATAATCCACAAAATCAATTTCTCATATTCATCATAGCTATACATTATCATTGACTCAGATATTATTATTTATCATCTTTTAAAATTTCTTTAGACCCGGGAAACCCTGCCAGTCTATTTAGTTTAGTGGGAAGAGAACCATGGTAAACCCGGGAAACCCTGCCAGTTTACCCTGTGACCCGGGAAACCCTGCCAGTCACAATCAATCAAATTGGCCATCAAGTATATCAAGTATTTCTTCCTAGTGTGCACACCTCTTCCCAAAGTTGCTACTAGTGTCCCGGGAAACCCTGCCAGACACCACTTTGGGAAGAACGGATGTCTCAATTTTCTCATCACATAATATTTTGAGGCATAAAGCCTAAGGTTGTGTTCATCACTTTGGGGGTACCATCCCAAAGCTATTCTCCCACTATTAAGATGTTTTAAATCACACACAATAAACTCCTAAATTATTTTTATTATTTACTTATCTTTTTTTAATATATTTTTATATTTCTTTATTAAAATATATATATAAGAATATTTTTAAATTAAAACCTATTGGTATTTTGTCTTATTGCATAAAAGATATTAAAAAAAACATTGTAGAAACGCAGTACATAAGCACAGGGGAAATCAAGATTCTTTCTTTTGAATCAAATAAAAAAAACGGTCAGGGTCTGTGCTAAAAGGGATTCGAACAAAAAAAAAATTAAAAATAAAAAGGATAAGGCTTTCATTGGACGGTACTACATACTTTAAGAGAAGAAGAGAAGAACGTACAGGGTATTGCAACTCAATATACAACACACACGCACCAGAGACAAGGAATAACACATATATCTATTTATCATTCATGCACGGAGTTCGAGGTGAGATTAAAAGAAAGATCATTCCAAAAAGAAAAAAAACGTACCAATGGATTCAGGAAATAGGAGAATTATCATGCATGTTGATAAATCATTCAAAGAGGAAAAAAACGCACCTATATAAATTAGGTAATGGATCAACAACCATCAATTTCTATGACCTAGGGATCAGATTACCTATCAAGATATAAGACTATCCTAAGGCTTATGGGATTAGGATTACAAAATTTACATAAATCTAACCTACTCATGGGGATTAGGATTACAAGATTTACATAAATCTAACCTACTCATGGGGATTAGGATTACAAGATTTACATAAATCTAACCTACTCATGGGGATTAGGATTACCTGGTCTTCGTGTTTGCTAACTTCCTAGAAGAACAAGCAGAGAAAAGTATCGGGTGTTGTGGAATAATTTGAGGGAGATAAATTAATCTGAATAATCTTAATATCTGAATCAAAGAGAATACATACGAGTCTTTATATAGGCAAACCTAGAACTAATCCTAAAATCTAATAAAATCAAGATAAATCAAAACGGTTAAGATATAATATCCTAAGACATAATATATCTATATATAACCTTAAGATATGATATAATGTATCTATATCTAGTATAATAATAAGATAATGGTTTAATAAACAATGCATAGAATTCCCACAATAATCTGATATAACTAACTCCTAGAATTTAGGATCTAATCTTAACCAATCTAATAATACTATTTACAAAATAATATGATTACAACATTATTAATTAATTAATTAATTTAATTTTTTTAAATTATTTTATTAGTATTATTTTAATCTATCGTTATCATTTCTATTTCTATTATTATTATTATCATCATTAAAAATCTGGGGTATTACATAAACTGGCCTTTTGATAGTTCATCCGGTTCTAATTATAACACCTAGTTGATTTTTTTAGAGAAATTAATAAAATTAAATAAATTACTTAATCATTTAATATGTTGTGTATCTTTAGATTATATATTACTCATAGTTTATTAGGCAAACAAATTAGTTTGAATAAAAAAAAAATAAAAATACTCTAAAATAATTTAATTAGTTTCCTTAATCTCTTAAAAAAAGTCAACTAAGTGTTGTCTTAGATCCAGTTGGAGTATTAGATATCACTCTGGTCTTATTTATAAGTCCCTTTGAACTAAAAAATTTAGTCTTATTTGTAAGTTCTATTTTAGGTAATAAATGAAATTGTAATAATTTTATTCATATTAATTGTATCAATAAAAATAGAGAGAGAAGAAAGAGTTGAAAGAGACACATTTATAAATGAAGGAAAATCTAAAAATTTACCCTATAATCATTAAGTTAACAACCTTTTATTATTGATATGTATAATTAAAAATGACTTATAAATAGAAAGAGAGTAGTAAGAGCTTAGATGGCGCATCGAGTTCACATTTGGTGCACATAATTATGTGCCCAATTATGTGCTCATACCTCTATTAGAGGTATGAGCATATTTTTTTTTATTTTTTTTAAATTTTTTATATATTGTATTTATTTAGATTTAAATTATATGCTGCTTTCTGAAATTTTTTTTGCATCCAGTATCTCAAATTAATTAGTTTTCATGATACTGGTGTTACAGATGAATGCAGGATTGAAAACTAATTAATTTGAGATACTGGATGCAAAAAAAATTCCGGAAAGCAGCATATAATTTAAATCTAAATAAATACAATATATAAAAAATTTAAAAAAAATTTAAAAAAATATGCTCATACCTCTAATAGAGGTATGAGCACATAATTGGGCACCTAATTATGTGCACCAAATGAGAACCCATGGCGCATCTTGCAGGCGAAATTTATGAGTTTACCTAAAAAAGATAAATAGCACACTTAAGATATCCTGAAATGGGAAATGACCGAATCACACTTTATTCTTAACGAAGCCTTCAAACATTTTTGTTGCCCTTGTGATGAAAAAGCAAAGGTTATTAATGGCATATATTATTCCCCCTTTCTTCTTCGAAACGTAACACCATTAACGATTCTGCCGACCAGGTCTTCTCTGGGTATATTGCACGCGTGACGGCTCTAACAAAGGGTGTAGAAATTTCACTCGAAGAAGTATCTTTAATTTGTTTTATCAGGAGGATATTTTTATCCACCCATCTTTTATTTATGTGTGTGTAGGAATCTTGTTTCTCTCATGCAACATGAGAAAAGTAAACCCCTTTATTTATTTCTAGAAAACGAATCTTCTAATCTCCATAATTTTGATTATATAGCATCTCAATCTCTACACCACTTTGACTTAGTGTAACTCGATCGATCTCTATAATTTTGATACGATTCTAACTCAGTCAGTACCTGAACTTCAGTTCACCACATAATTCAGTTCTTATAGTTTTAACCGATTTATATCTGAATACATTACCTATGTTATTTGTATAATTTTACTTGAAGTATAAGAACTAAGTAATGAGTTATAATCATTGACCAAAAAAAAAAAAAAAGTAATGAGTTATAACCGAGTTAAAATGATAGAAATTAAGTTATACTGAGTTAAAATATAAATTGAGTTATAATTGAATTAAAACTATATGATGAAAAGATTAATTTTTCTTTTAATTTCTTCTTAATGTCAGACGCGTGTAAATTAAGAGGGATCAAACCTAATAGAAGCTTTGATGCCGCGTCTTTCATTTTTGATTTTTTCAAATCCTTGTCCGTGCCATTTGGCAGTTTATTGAATTGAACCAAAATGCTCTTAATATTGATCAGGGAATAGTCGAATACGACATGTCATCCCTTGGGAACTTCTGTTTCGCACGGAAAAACAGAGACCAACAACTTTGAACGGCCCGAAGACCACAATCATCCAATACAACTATGAAAGGTCGTCCACTGTTCTCCAATTGAATACTCCTAATCAAGACTTTGATGCTCTTGCTTTGTTTTCTCAGTGAGTATTTGTGACTACATGGTGCAAGGCACGGATTTCATCTTCCTCAAGACTGAAACTTCCGTTCTCAGGTTCCTCTTCGCTCTCTCTTTATACAGTTTTTCGGATTCCGTCTTCTTGAAGTTTCTCAACAATCGAATTCGTTTCCTTTTTTATTCCATTTTGTTTCTTTTTCTATGGTTTAAACAAGTCGGATTTAACCGTTGTTTTCCGTGCTTTTCTTTTCGCTAGTTGATTTCATGTTTAAACTGAAACGACATGAACTGTCTATTGTAGTAGTTATCTGGGTTGTCTGAAGACAATGATAGACCAATACTCAACATCTAATTGCTTTTAGACTTTTAGAGTCACCTTCATGTGTTAAAATTGATGGAGTTCTGGTGATCACAATATTGCTGTAGGTGTCGGAGAACAAAAATACTAGCCAATTAATGGGTTCTAAGAACAAGTCATCGTCAGGCAACCGAAGAATTTATTCGATGTTTTATTTGATTGCTTTGTGCGGTTTATTTTATCTTATTGGAGCATGGCAAAAGGGTGGTACTGGAAAGGGAGATAGAATAGCCATGCATGTGAATAGGCTCACAGAATGTGAAATTTTGCCCAATTTGAGATTCGAATCTCACCACAATGATAAAGGAATTTCTGAACCTTCTGAACCAGAAGCAAAAGTGTTCCAGCCTTGTGATGCTCAATACACTGACTATACACCTTGTTATGAACAAGACAGAACAATGGGATATCCCACAGAGAATATGATACACAGGGAAAGAAATTGTCCATCTCAGGAGAAGAAACTTAATTGCCTAATTCCAGCCCCCAAAGGGTACATGACCCCTTTCCTTTGGCCTAAAAGCCGTGATATAGTGTACTATGCCAATGTTCCTTACAAGAGTCCAAGAGAAGAAAAGGCCACTCAAAACTGGGCACTATTCCAAGGAAATGTGCTGAGATTTCCAAGTCGAGGAACCATGTTTCCTCAAGGAGTAGATGCGTATATTGATGAACTTGCATCAATCATCCCAATTGCTAATGGATCTATCAGAACAGCACTTGACATTGGTTGTGGGGTATGTGGATTCCTCAAACATTTCTATATTAATGGAATTTAATGATAAGCTTAACAAATTTAGTAGTAAGTTATTAATTCAAATTAAAACTCGGGTTTAATAATTCATCTTCCAATTTCACCATCTGGTTGTTACATTGTAAATTGAAGAGGATGTGCATGAATGATATTGCAGGTAGCAAGTTGGGGAGCGTACATGCTGAAGAGAAATGTGATGACTATGTCTTTTGGACCAAAGGACAGTGAAGAAGCACAAGTTCAGCTTGCACTGGAACGAGGTGTGCCTGCTGTTATTGGTGTTCTTGGCACCATCCACCTTCCCTATCCTTCAGGAGCCTTTGATATGGCTCACTGTTCAAGGTGCCCAATACCATGGACTTCAAATGGTCAGTTCTAAATTTGACTACAAACCAAATGTATTTTTTATCAACATGGAGAAGATTTTTCTAGAGGAACTAATATGGTAGATTGTCTTTGTTTCCAGGTGGCATGTATCTAATGGAAGTGGATAGAGTTCTCAGACCTGGTGGATACTGGATTCTTTCTGGTCCTCCTATTAACTGGAAAACACAGCAATCCTCAGGGAAGCAATCTCAGGAAGATCTGGAAGCAGAACAGAAAAAGATTGAGGAGTTAGCTGAGAGTATCTGTTGGGAAAAGAAGTATGAAAATGGAGACATTGCTATCTGGAGAAAGAGATTAAATCCAGAATCCTGTCAAAGTCAGTCTGCTAACTTGTGTATGAATTCAGATAATGCAGACGATGTTTGGTTGGTCCTCACATACTGTTTTATGCTATAATAGACAATCTTGTTCTTATTATTATTACTAATGGATCTGCATAATAGGTATAAGAAAATGGTGGCATGTAAAACCCCTTTTTCTGAGGCAACCATAGAAGGTGAAGATGATGGACAGGAGTTGAAGGAGTTTCCTGGTAGGATTTTTGCAACCCCTCCAAGAATATCAAAGGGCTTGGTTCAAGGGGTGACAGCTGAATCTTACCAACAGGACAACAAACTATGGAGAAAGCATGTAAATACTTACAAAAGAATCAACAAATTGATTGGCACTACAAGATACCGTAATGTGATGGACATGAACGCAGGCCTTGGAGGATTTGCAGCTGCACTTGAATCACCAAACTCCTGGGTGATGAATGTTGTTCCCACTATTGCTCAGAACACTTTAGGCGTTATCTATGAGAGAGGCCTAATTGGAATTTATCACGACTGGTATGTCACAAGCCAGCCTTTTACATTAATATTAGCTTGAGTTCTACTCCTCAGATGCTAAATGTAGGACTTAATTTTTAATGCAATAGTATTTCTGAAATTTAGTGCTGTGAAATTAAAGTCACTTTATGTTTATTTTTTCAGGTGTGAAGGGTTTTCTACGTACCCAAGGACATATGATCTTGTTCATGCACAGGGTTTGTTTAGCTTGTACCAAGACAAGTGCAGTATGGAAGATATTCTTCTGGAGATGGATCGGATCCTCCGACCCGAAGGGGCAGTGATAATCAGAGACGAAGCTGATGTGGTGAACAAGGTTAGAAAAATTGTGAGAGGAATAAGATGGGAGGCCAAAATGGTGGATCATGAGGATGGCCCACTTGTGCCTTACAAGATTTTGATTGCTGTCAAACAGTACTGGGTTGGCAACTCCACGACCAATGGGAAATGACACAGATATTGTCTGGGCTCGGCTTCTACCATTAAAACCGAAGTTCCTAAGACCACCGAAGGAAAAAGAAAGGAAGAAATTACTATTATCATTATTATTAGAGAATGGGTTTGTGAATAACTGTAGAGAATGTTGCTTTATTGGGAAAAAAGTTGGTTATACACTTCTTCTACCTTGATATTTTTTTTTTAAAGGAAAATTTTAGGATTCAATGGCAGGACGAAATCTCTCTTCCTCCTAAGTTATACCGATGTTAGGCAGGTTCTACCTTGAATTTTTGAGCTGACTCTAGAGGGTTTAGTGTAGACTAGCATTAGTAGTAACTATACTCTGCTGAAGAGTTGTTCAATATAATGAAAAGTTTCTAACCCAGTAATATGAGTAATTATTTAATACCACCGGTCATAATTATAAGAATACTTTTGTAGTGTAAATTTCACTACAAAAATATTCCTATAATTAGGACCGGAGGGAGTATATTTTAATCCAAGAAAACTAAGGTAAAAATGATGACAAGGGATAGATTTAAAATTTTAAATATCTTCAAAACACAACCAAGGAGGGGAAAAAAAAAACGAGAGGCATGGGGGCCAAAAAGTGAGTATAATAGAGCGCTTTCACTCCCATCAATTATCACGTTAATCAACCTAAATAAAAGTTGTTTAAAAAGTGAGCCCAATCTCAACCTACCCTTTCTTTCTATTTTATCAACCGCACCTGCTACTTAATATCAAGAAAAATCAACCACACCTGCTACTGCTAGGGAGGGTTGGGGATTAAGTGGGCCCTTATTATTTTCTAAAAAAATTAAACAAATTTAATAATTGATTTTATAACCTCGCTATATACAGTACATCTATTTTTTATTGCAAAATCCTTATCATATCCTTATTGTAAAATAATGAAACAACAATTCAATCTAATGAAAGTTTCCAAATTATTTCAGGATGTAATGTTTGCGTGATACTTCATACTTATAGTTTCCTGATCATTTGAGCAATCTATGAAAGGTAAACAAAAATATAATAAACATTAACATTTTACCTACTCTTAATTTTTTATCATGACTTTTTTTTAATATCAAGTTCACTTCTCAAATAATAACTAAAGTTTTAAAAAGTGTATATCGATTGGTCAGCAAAGCTGCCCGTCTAGCTCAGTCGGTAGAGCGCAAGGCTCTTAACCTTGTGGTCGTGGGTTCGAGCCCCACGGTGGGCGGAAAGTTGTATTCTTTTTTAAAAAATATCATTTTTGACCCACTCGATTGTGGCTGAGATTGAACCACGATAAGAGGGTTCAAAATGTGTGGCCGTTAAGTGATGTGCGTACAGTAACAGTAGCAGTACCAAACTAGTAGCCAAATAAGGGCCTTCATAATTTCAAGTTTGAAAGCAGAGAGACATTGAATGGAACGAGGACCGGGGCCACTGCAAGAGAGCATCGATCCCTTGCATGGTGGCCAAATGGTGGAAATGACAAACTAACCCTGAGAAATTGACAAACCCAATGCTGAGAAGACCAATGTTTTGCTTCACTTTATCGTGTTGTAAAGCACCAAACCCCATTATTGTCCCTTTAAGTTTTTGCTTGAACCAGACAAAACCTCTCATAACTCACCAACCACATGCTTCTGTACTTCTATGCTCTCCCCAGTTTTTAATGCCCAATCATGCCTGTATCCTTTCCTTCTCGCCACACTTCTTATTAATCCCACATGCTACTCCTCAATTTCTTTTTCTTTTTTCTTTTTTCTTTTAGTTAGAATGACAAGTACTAACAACTTGAAATTATAAACAGACATCCATACTATAAGTCTACAAGGCCATTGGCTGTGATTCTTTAATTTAAGATTGCCTTCATAATTCTCAGCCACCAACGCCCCCAAGCTAGCTAGCTAGCTAAGCGACTAAAATACCAGAGAGGAGCCATTTTTCAAGACAGTTTCTTTAGATTTTTTTTAAAACAAAATTTGGACCTTAGGTGTAGTGCCTGAAGAGTGTGGATCGAACCTGGTGCCATTAAGTCAAGTCCTCATTATCTACGTGTGGTCCTACTGATCAGTAGTTTGACATAGCCTGCAGATTCTTCTCGGCTCGTGACTAAATCAATTGCCACATACATAAGTGCGTGTGGTTTGATCTTTTCAAATTTGAAGTTTTGATCCTTATATCACCATATTCATATATATGACTCAGATTTGATCCTTATCGTTAATTGTAAAGCAAACTGACAACGTAAGTATT
This sequence comes from Acacia crassicarpa, assembly GCA_034222035.1. NCBI lineage: Eukaryota > Viridiplantae > Streptophyta > Magnoliopsida > Fabales > Fabaceae > Acacia > Acacia crassicarpa. The sequence continues at coordinate 6,072,235 of JAWXYG010000009.1, read as the reverse complement.
CATGTGAACATGTATATGTTATTAGCTGAGGTGGTGCCCTGCTGAACAGTAGAAGAATTTCTGCAACGATCCATGATCCATACGAAGTTCCGTAAGGCTCTGCACAACTTCTAATTAAAGTCTAAGATCAGTTTAAATTAGTCAAGATCCGTTATCCGTTTGACTATTTCTGATTTAATTTGATTTGATATGGGTGTGTCCCTCAGACGCTCCATCAGGTTAAAAGTTATTAGGACCCAGTTTCCCATCTCTTCCAAAATCAGATAGAGGAAAATGGAAATAATATATATATATATAAACTATACTGTTCAATCACATTAATGGCATATCCAGTACGTGCATGCGTTTGCTTTAATTTCTGGATACATTGCATATCTGATGAGCAATATGGAGTCTATCGACTGTCGTTGCTATATATGAAGACATCCCAATATATGAAGGTTTAATTTTTAGTCCCTTTTACTCTTGATTATAAAACCAAACTGACCTTTTTAGAGAGATTAAAGAAGCTATTTAAATTACTTTAGAGTATTTTTATTTTCACTTTTTTCCTCCAAATTAATTTATTTTACTAATAAACTAATATATAATCTAAAGATACATGTATGCACAACATACGATATAATTAAATAACTTATTTAATTTCTTTAACCTCTCAAAGAAAAAAAGTCAACCCAGTCTTATAATTAAAACCGGAAGTAGTACTATAAATGAGATATTATATTAAGGATTGAATGTAATGTATGCTTTGAAATCTAAACATATAGATGACTATTAACACTAAATTAATTGGTAAGTTCCGGAAACAGGTGCAGCAGACTAGATAAAAAGGGACTAATCAGGAATAATATCGAAAATTAAAGGGATTTCAAGCAGGATCAGTTAAGCATCGTTAAAAATGTATATATCTGAATTATAATTATCTTCTTCGTTAATTCATATTTTGAAAAGGTAGCTAAACCAGTCACCCTTTTGTTAAAAATTTTCTAAGCCAAATATGTAATAAAAGTGCAATAGTTCTCAGTAAGCAAGCATATTATCATAGGAGCGGAATATGCCAATTATTGCATGGTCTTATCCACGATAAATATTTCTAAAAGGAAGAAGACAAAAGGGAAACCAAACTCGTGGTGCTGCTACCTCACTTGGCAAATGTGGCTCTGAAGCAAAGTAGAGAAAAAGGTAATATTGAAAATCAATAGAACTATCATGCAAGCTAACAGGATTGTCATATATATTATTGCTAATTAATGGACTCCATTATTATATGAACTAGAGATAATTTGCATACAGTAGCAGGATTGTGACACAATAAGGTGGGACATTTTGATTTCCATCAGGTCTCTTTACATGAATAATCTCTCTCTCTCCATCCAAAGTCACCCCACAGTAAAAATGATTGAGGCCTTTGAAAACCGTGGGTGGATGGAGGGGACAAAAATCTGTGAGATTATCCTGTGGGACTTCCACTGCCTCAAAGATTGAAATATTGGGAAGAAAAAGGAGGGTGGTGAATATAAAGATAGGCTGTTTGTTTGTATGCATGATTACATTACAAACTGTGGGCGAGTTGAGACGTTAGCGTTTCTGGCTTTTTCTTGTGTTTGGAAATTAAATAAATGCTGACAAGTGTAGTGTTGTGTATATATATAGCCCGTTGAGCCTGTTTTGTGATTAGGACACGTTGAGATACATAAATGGTTTAAGTATATGGCTAGTTAAGGTCATGGTAGGTTGGGCAAATCTAGAGACCAACGGTTTGAGAGGGGATGGGAGGGAATAAAAGATATTGATCAAATTATCATTAATAATAAGAATTTTTTTTTTTTTTTATTGAGAGTGTATTTTTGAAATATTAAAAAGTTTTTATGGACAATTTAGTCAAAAATTTTCTCAACCCTCAAAGCAAACACAAAGATTAAGGTAGGTGGACCATATCTGCCTTTGAGAAATTAAGCATTTGGAAAGGAAATAAAAAGGGAAGATCAATTCAATGCATGCTTTGCCTTTAATGCATTGCCACATCAATTAGGTCATTTACTACTTTCACTTCATTCATATCATCTTCTGGTTTAGAGTCTGAAACTATGGGCTCCATGGCTGAGTCCTCAAGGTACCTTAGTCATGTGATGCCTTTTTTTTCCCTGTGGCTGTCTACCTAACTGCCCTCATATTCCATTTCCATCTTTAAGACTGAAAGGGTCATATTAGGTGAATACACTTTGTCTCCAGCTATTTTTTTTTTTAAAATTATTATTATTTAAGGATGGTTTTCCATTAAAGCTAAGGGTAGTTACAATACACATAACTAAAAATAGTACCACATCAGGTCTAAAATATAAGAACCAGATTTGAGACTAGATGTGGTTTTCTATATAAGATAATGTATGTATAGTTGGAGAAATATTTAATTTGTACAGGTATATATAGATGATGATTTTATTTTTTTCCCAATGAACTCCCTCATGCACTTATTACGCCATAATGCTATATACTTGTGGTTCCTTAACTCTGTACTTCAATTCCAGTTACAAATTGTCATTTTTCAATTAAGGTTAGGGCAGCTGGAAAATACCCATGAGCTACGTCTAACACTATATATTTTTTGAATGTTTAAACGGGGGCACAAAAATGTTGTGATCATTAAATATAATATAGCACTGTTACTTTTTGTAATAGATCTCATATTATTAGTTTTTTTTCATATGCATATGTATCGGTTATATTATATTTAACGATCCTGACATTTTTCTTCATGTTAAATATTCATAGTTATTTTTACATTTCTAAAAAATATACAGTGCTAGTATTAATCAATATCCACTAGGATTGAGTGGTATGTTCTCTTGAAGCACCTTTTCGGTTTGAGGCCATGAATAGAACAGGTTATAACATTGATAGCTCTTCCCTCCTATCAGGGAGACCGACCCAGGGAGAATCAAATTAGTCGATCTAGTCCCGATAAATCCTCCTTTTATGAAGTGATAGGCCAATATATCAAATGCATATGCAAAATGAATGCTTGTATTATTGCACCTAACCTTTGTACTTCTTATAGTGAAACTCATGCAACCGGCTTATTTCTTCCTCCATCATAGACATTAGATACATTAATTTTTGACGGCCTCGGCTGAAAGTGTAAACTTTTAATTGCTTTTCAATAAAGTATTGGATTATAAAGTCAGACATTGCAATCTTTCAGAAAAATAGTCTTGAATGTAGTCGTCTCCCATGTATTTCTCACGACAAAACAAGGGGCCATGGATTTACAACTTTAAAACAGGACAACTTATTTTTAGTATTTCTTATTTTTATATTAATATTAGTTTATCCTTTTGATTTCTTTTAAATTTTTATCAGGACCAGTTCTCATACACATTCTGCAAATCAAGTTCTACTCAACACATATTTAACTCATTTAGCTCTCGACAAAAAAATATTAAGCTCATTGAGCCACTTATAAGTTTAACTAAATTTGCAACTAACTTGATTTAAAAATAAGTTAACAAGAATTTATAAGATAGAAACATAAAAATAATAAACTCAAAATCGACGGCAAGTTTAACCGGCCTTCAGAATTACCCGTATTCTAATATGTTACTCGTAATTACAATAATACATTGTTGTTTACAACCAAAATGTCATACAAAAATACCGTTAACTTAAATCCTACAAGCAGCGACCTTTCGGTTCTTGACTGCACTCCTTCAATTTAACACTAACGAATTAAAATAAAATGTTACACGTATAGGTTGCATTTTTAATAAAATATACTATTTCTGGTCCTAATTATAAGAATATTTTTATAGTGTAATTTGCACTACAAAAGTGTTCTTATAATTAAGATTGGAGGGAGTTCTAAATATTAGCATTCTTTTTCTGATGCAACTAGCACCTGAAACATTTTTTCCAGATGTATCCAGTGTCTGAAAATATTTGGTGGTGTACCCAGCACTTTGAAGTATTTTTTTAGTGAGTCTATCACTCTAAAGTTTTTTTTTGTTGGTAATTTTGCACTTAACAATTTAAATAATTTATGGTGCCAAATACACCTGAAAAATGCTTTAAGATGCTGGTTATACAAAAAAAGAAATAGTTCAGGATACTGATGGCATTTGAAAAAAATACTTGAAAGTACTAGATATACCATAAGAAATAATTTAGAGTGTTGAGTGCACTATAAAATAAGTATTGAATGCATCTGGGGAAAAAAAAAACTTCAATGTACTAGATGCTATTTAACCCTTGAAATTATGTTGTCTATATTTTTTAAAACAATGCTTGTAATCTAAATATATTTCAAAAATAAAAAATTATTTTTTCCTTAAGAAAATTAAATATATGCATGGTAAGATTTTATCAATATGTTCCATCGAGAAAAGTTATACTGCTTTTCAAATTTACTTCTTGAATATATGTTTTCTCGAGCAAGGGTGGAACCAGATGCATCCTCCATTCTTTTTACTTTTCTTTCATTTCTTTTTGGATCTTGTTACTTTTAATTAGTTGGTGAATAATTTACTTCCTAATTAATTAATGAACTAACTATCTTCCATGCTTATTAAGCAATTCTCTCGGGCACATAAGGGATTGACTACTCTTATCGTTCTCTTCCCATCCTCTTTCTTTCAATTACTCATATCAGCCTTTAAATTAAATTAAAATACGAGCGGTTCAGATTTAATGTTTTCTAAAAATATTAAAAAATAATTTAAAAATGTTAAATTTTAGTTGTGATGATTTAAAATTACAATAAAAAATATTTAAAAAGAATATTTTCTAAAACATTAAATATAAACCATTCAGATTTCAATCCAAAAACTGAAATGAGGATAAAAAGAGAACGGTAAAAACAGACGAGGGTCGAGACATAAAAGACGTGTTATTGTGCGAGAGATCTTGTTTAGTTTACACACATTACCATATCTTTGACAGTGATGGCATGCTCCACCACAGTCCACAGGTCTTTCGGGTGATAGCAGTGATAACCTTTGACGACAAGTAATAAAAACGATCCACTTCAGATTTTTGATCGAGGGCATGCTCTACCTCTTCTTCCACTTCCACCTCCATAAAAAAAAAAACAACTCTTGTATTACATCAAATGAGGCATTAATTAAACAAGGACATTGTGGGAAGTTTGTAAAATGCCCACTGGGATGCAAAACAAACGTAAGTAACATTAGTTCTTCAGAAAAGATAATTTTTAAGGCGAATTTTCCAAATTTCATTTCTCTATGGAAAAAATATTATTCGTTAAAAGAAAATTTCTTTGTAGAGGAATTGCAACTTCCCATCACTAAGACTTATTTCTAATTAATGTCTGCAAAAAATTGGCATATACTTATATTTATTTACAAAATAATTATATGAAAATGTAACCTAGGCAAGCATTTTTTTTACGTGAAAAAAAGCGGTTGAGTTTGCTCTCATTTACTGTCTCCCATTCTTAGTAAGGCACTTGTTAATGTGTTTTCATTGTTTATAATATAAGTCATTATTTGGACTACTAAATATATTTTTTCTAACATATTTATTATTAATCACAATATAAAAAATTAGTATTGACGAAAAAAATTTCTCAACCACTAATTAATAAAAAAGAATCAAGAATATTTATAAGGATTAAGGTGCAAAAATATCCATAAACTTATATAAAAAATACATCCAACACCATATACTTTTCAAACTCGTAAAAATACCTAAGAATATTAAAAATGGAGCAAAAATACTAGCACTATTAAATTTAATCTAACACTGTTATTTTATGTAGTGGGCCTACACTATTTTTATACATGCGTATGTAATAATGTTAGGTTTCCTTTTAATATTCATAAGTAGTTTTGCGCCTTCAAAAAGTAATATTGTACGCACTTTTTTGATAAAAAAGCTAAAAACTCATGTATATTTTTGTATCTTGGCCCTATTTATATTTTACTATAAATTTTATTTGCTTGACTGATGTTAAATAATATTTGAAGTTGGAAAGACAAGCTATGCTTCCAAATCATTCATGGTTACGAGTTACAACAAATATTTATTTCGGAGGAGGGACGCCCTTGCGGATTGGCAATGCCCCATTACTCAGCACTTTCTTGTTTATTTCAGGTTGACAAAACTAATACTCTCTCCGTTCCTAATTATAAAATTTGGCTAACTTTTATGGAAGAAATTAGAGTATTTTTATTTTAATTTTTTTCTTCAAATTATTTAGTTTGACTAATAAACTAATATAATATAAAAATACACAACATATGGAATAATTAAATAACTTATTTAGTTTCCTTAATCTCTCTTAAAAAAAGCCAACTAGATCTTATAATTAGGACCGGAGGTAGTATTATTTATTTTCCAGTCTACAATATAAGTCTAAGTTTATTTCATATTCATACAAAATATTAGTTAAAAGTGGGGTTATTACCTCGGAGAGCTCAGCAAGAATAACTTTTAAGTGGATTAAAAATACAAAGAAAGTTTTAAAAATGTGCAGTTAGCACAAAAACTTTTACTCTAATAACACCCAATACAAAAAAAATTTATATCATGAGCGCCCAGCACAAAAATTTTTTACTCATTTTTTGTGCTGAATGTACATTTTTAAAAGTTTTTTTTGTATTTTTTGTCTACTTAAAAGTTATTTATGTTGGGCGCTCATGAGGTAATATTTCGTTGGCCAAATTACTTCTTAACCCTTAAAACTGTAATTATAAAATTAAATATGTAATTAATTTATAATTTCTTTAAATATTTTACTTATAGAAATAAATATTAAATACTTTTAATGCTGCTGAAGTGACCATATATTTTACTATCAAATCAAATTTTAAAAATAATTAAAATTATAAATCGAGGAGTAGCTGTAGAAGCAGCACTGCAGCAGTGCTAAGTTGGTGAATAATTGTATAAATAAAGAAGAAAAATTGAAACTAATAGAGTTGGTTTAATAATGTAATGTTACATGTTAAATTTTTTTGAGTCTCGGGTTTAGTTCTTAAAAAAGACACTCGTGTTGGAAAAGGTAGCTACGAATTCAAACTAAATACTGAATGAAAATATTTTTTTAAAAAAAAGAATCTAACTGAGCGCCCTATCAAAAGTCGTGTCAAAAATTTTCATAAATATATAAATACAGAATATATTTAATATTATTTATTTATTATTAATTAATATTTATATTGATTTTAAATATTCAAAAATGAAAATTTAATATATTTTCTATTTTTTTTAAGAAATCCCCGATTTGATTTCATAAGATTCTCTATAAAAATATAGGAGAGTGTCAAAATATAAATTGTGTATGACTTATATAAATAAGTTAAGTTATTACGCAAAAATTTCTCTAAAAGTCTAAGTGTTTTTTATTAAATTTAAAGCATTCAAAATCTTTTTATTGATATATAAATCAAATTAAATGTATATACACAAATAATTTACATCCAATAGGATTTGAACCTATATCAAAGGTTTAGCAGACTCTTATCCTATCCATTAAACAATTGACGGTTTTCTTTTTACTACAATTGTTTTATTATTGTTTTATTTGAAAAATGAATATGTGATCAGGGGATTGTGTAGTCAATTTAATGATTTTTTACATTTATAATTAGATTCAAATTAACGAATTAGAATGAATTAAAAAATTCTATTTTCTTTCTCTTGCTAATTCTAGTAGATTTTTTTAGTTAAAAACTAAATTAATTAGTTTTAGTTTATTAATTCTATTATATATTCTATAATACACCGATTGAGCTTCAAATAGAATATAAAGATATAATAGAAGCAAGTAGCAAGAATCGAACCCACATCAAGAGCTTGGAAAGCTAGAGGTTATAGTCAATGTTGATTCATCAATTTTAATGTCTCTAATTTAAACCGGATATGAAACTTTGGTTTCATTTGGATCATTCATGGAAAAAAAATAAACAAATACAAATGGAAGACGGAAAAAAAATGTCATCCATAACATCTATGTTAGCTCCTCTATTTGAATATGTCTGAATGCATTTAAATCGGTCTGGCAATTCTTTTGACGTTGACCCAAAATAAACCATTGTTTTTACCTTCTTCTATGTTAGCGCCTCTATTTGAATATATCTGAATGCAGTCAAATCTATCTGGCAATTCTTTTGACATTGACCCGAAATAAGCCATTGTTTTTATCTTCATCTATGTTAGCCCCTCTATATGAATATATCTAAATGCATTCAAATCTGTCTGGTAATTCTTTTGACGTTGATCCAAAATAAACCAATATTTTTATCTTCATCTATGTGAATAAATAAACAAATACAAATGGAAGACGGAAAAAAAAATGTCATCCATAACATTTATGTCAACCCCTTTATTTGAATATGTCTGAATGCATTCAAATCAATCTAGCAATTTTTTTGACGTTGACCCGAAATAAACCATTGTTTTTACCTTCATCTATCTTAGTGTCTCTATCTGAATATATCTGAATGCAGTCAAATCTGTCTGGCAATTCTTTTGACGCTGACCCGAAATAAACCATTGTTTTTATCTTCATCTATGTTAGCCCCTCTATATGAATATATCTGAATGCATTCAAATCTGTCTGGCAATTCTTTTGACGTTGACCCAAAATAAACAATTATTTTTATCTTTAGATGTGATTTGAGATGGTAAATCACTAGCAATTATTTTGACGTTGACCCAAAATAAACCATTATTTTTATCTTCAAATGTGATTTGAGATGGTAAATCATGCATTAAAGCCCCACTAAGGACAATATCGTTATCTAATCCCCATAACTTTATTTATTTTCCCATTTCATTGAGAATGAATAATAAAATTTATAAAAAACAATAATAAGTGGGGCCTGCAATTTTTTGTTTTTGGGGGTACATTTGCTCGTTGTTCTTTTAATAAATGTCACTACTTAGGGCCTATTCGGATCAAATAAAATAAGGGGCGAGGAAGGAAAAATTGAATTTTCCTACTAGCAGCAACGATTTGGTTCACCATTTTTCGTTGAAAATATTTCTTGCCAGTGCCCATTTTCCTATGTTTAAATGAGAATGGATTCTCACAAGAAATGGTGGGAACCATTTTCTAGCGCCCCTGAAAATTTGCCAAAGACCCAAATGCCCCTTATGCGACAAAGATAGGATATAAAAAAGGTGAAGGCTTTCAGAACCATATATACTGCAAGAGCTGGAAAAATAGAGACGGTGTAGGGTTTTTTCCGACAATGACGCTGATCTGATCAACCCCAAAGAATAGGTGGGTTTCTTCTTCTCTATCGTCGTGGTTGTTCTATCATTGTTTGCATTGAATGTAAATTCACACATTGTCCTTGGTTTTTTGAGTTGAGTTAAGCGAAGAGGCCATTGCCCACTGGAGCTTGTTCGAAGCAGTTAGTGGTGGTGGGAGTTCCATGGTTGGGCGAAAAGCTGGATGGCTTATAGTCTGACCATGAAGTACCCATGTGGTGAAGATAGTTAAACCTGTGATATTCCATACAAGGGAAGTAGTGTTGACTATGTGCGGTTGATTGTTACACAGTGGATGAGAGTAAAGTTAAATAACTATCTCGTAACCGTGACATACTCATGAGCAAAATAAGATCACAAAAAGTGGTTGTGACCACGTGCAGGTGATGTGTATGTAATGGTTAAGAGTAAAATTGTTTTGGTCGTGCATAACCATAAGCCATCCATACACACTTGTGATTAAAGTTGTTTTCATTCATTCATGTATGACCACAAACGAACGGTGGGTATCTCATAGTTATTGATTTGTTATATTATGAAAAAACAAGGACAAACATTGTTCTTTCTTCCACATCTTTACTACATGCAATCTATGGTGACTAATCTATGGTTATGCAGGAATTATTTGAAGTGTTTTATAACCACGTGTTGCCCATAAAGTGCATATGGTTACAGGAGCTAAAGTGGAAATATGGGCCTTTAAATAATATTTGTTAGACAATGGCCATTAAATAATATTTCTAAGCAAGGGCAAAAATATCTTTTAGCTCATTTTCACATCTTATTTTCTTCCGGCCAAACAAAATTTTTCCTATTAACTATTTTTTTTTCCCAGTGCCAACCAAACCCGGCTTCACTAATTTCCATTCAATTCCTTTTCATTAATCCATTCCTTTTCAACGTGGTCTTTGATCCAAACGGGATCTAACGCATGATTCTTTGCATCACAAATGAATAAATAATTTCGTACCGGCCTAATTATTGTTAGCAAAGTATAAAAATTTAAAAACGTGTTTCTTGAATAAATGCCTCAAACTCTGCTAGTTATTGAGGTGACATACAAAACCTCATTGTCAAACAAAAGTGTTTTGAAATTCAAGGGATCTTGAGCAAAAATATATATATATATATATATATATATATATATATATCGAGGGAACTTAATTAACCTTAAATCAATAGTTCTGCATGCTAGTTACTACTATTTTTTTTAAAATAAAAAATAAAAAATTCTAAAAAAATACCACTTGAACTTTAAAATCCTAAATATGTGATTTTCTACGAAAACAAGTTATCAATTACATTACTATTGTTGTTAATCTCATTACTCTTATGAGCAACAGGATTTTAAAATTCAAGTAATATTTTTTTATCATTTTTCTAAAAGAAATTATATATGAGGATAAAAAATAATATTACTGAGTACTGCAACAATAGTTTTACGTTAGAGGTAGAATTGACATATTTCACATATAGGAGAACTTTTGTTATATCACTCTGGTCCCATTCTCAAAAAAAAAAAAAAAGGTCCTTATTATAAGTTAACTTAAAGGGTAATAAATGCCAATGTTACAACTTTGTCCCTATTAAATATGAAAAAATGAATTAATTCCAGTTGGAAAGAGAGAAATATGATATAGGCCCTATTTGGATCAAAAAAATTGGGGGAAGGAAAAGGAAAATGAGTATTTCCCGTCGCACACAGTTGTTTGGTTTGTATTTTCTTGGCAAAATGTTTTATGGTGGCGGGGTGATTTTCCCTTCTACATGGAAAAATGGGTTCCCACCAAATTTGGTGGGAACCATTTTCCGGTGACTACGGAAAATCAAGAAAGACAAACTTACCCTTTGTGAGCTTCTTGTGTCTTCAATCTGCAAAGAAGAGAACAAAATTTGCTGGAATGGGCTCTCCCTGTGTTGCGAGCTTCTGGTGTGTCTTTTGCTATCTAGCGGGGCAACCCTCGCTAAACCTTGTGTTACCATAACTGTAGCTAATTTCAGACGCAGACCTAGACCCCCTATGGCGGCGAAGATTTTTTAGATCGAGCTCCCAAACGCCTTCTAGTTCCGTTTTCGATTGTTGTTGATAAGACACAGACCCATAAAGACGAAAGCAGTAAGTTGCTGATAAAAAATTTTCAGACACACACATATGCACACTGGAGTGCCCACTTGAGAATTGCCAACAATTCTCGAGAATTGTTGGCAATTCTCAAGAATCAGATGTCTTCATCAATTCTCAAAGAATAAAAGGAAGGGAATTTTCAGAGTATCACCAAGTCATTCTCGAGAATGGTCGAGACAAACACTAATCTGAAATCACTTCTATCTGATCATTCTCGAGTACTCCCAAGGAATTCCCGAGAATTGTCAGGTCTGGGAAGTTGCATTGCTTCAAAAGATCATCTCTGGCATGACATTTCAATTAATCACTCTGAGTTGTTATCTATTCTTATTTAATTTCACTCAAACTCATTTATATTATTTCTAATAATCTTTTTGAGTGATTTTCAGTTGATTAACAATGCTTAAGTTGTAATTAGCGAAAAGGCGTTGGTGTTGTGTGGCGAAAAGGTGTTGGTGTTGTGTGGTTTAAAATAATATTTTATATTCAGGGGTGAAATGGTATTTTGTGTCATTTTCCTATCTTATTTTCTTCCAACCAAACAAAAATTTTACTATCAACCCATTTTCTTTTCCATTGCGAAACAAATACATCGAGGGAAAACATTTTCCTTTCTATTCCATTCTTTTCATTTTCATTCCTTTCTATTCCCACATTTTCTTTGATCCAAATGGGGCCATAGAGGTTTGAGAATACCATTCTTAAAAGAAGGTGAAATTGAGAAAAATAATCAATTTTAAACATATTTAATGAGTTAACTAAATTTCTTTGATATGTGAGAAATAGGTAATTAAACTGAACATATAAAGGCATTAGCACAAATTCATTATTGTTAAAAAAAAAAGTATGAATTCAATTCTCACTAATGTGAGGAAGACCTTGTTGGTATGTGATATACAGGGACGGACAGGGGGGGTAGGGGTGGCCCCCGCCCCCCCTAAAAAAAAGAAATATATATATATAGGTTGGACCAAAGAGAAAGCATGTTGAAATAAAGCGCAGGTTTGTAACTCCATCTTGTTAGCCCACAGGTATACCATAAAAAATATATATACGCTGGCCCACAAGTTGGCGGGTTTTTTTTTTTTTTTTTTAAAAAATCTTGGTCAAAACACAGGTTTGCTTTCACCGTTTCACTGGCTTTCATTTATATTGATGGGAAAATAGGTTTGCTTTCACCGGCGGCTTGTTCAGCATTTTTTCAATAGCTTACGCACAAATTTTAAGAATTAAGGTACTTAAAATCATTTTTTTTCCCTCACGGATTCAATTATAGATGAGTTTAACAATATGAAAACACATAGAGTAAAAGTTAAGTGAAATAAATTTAAATCTGTTATACATTTCTTTCAATTTTTTGTATGTTAAGTCTTTATCGTATTTTAAGTATTTTTATTTATGATTTAGCATTTATTTTTGCCCCCAAAAGTAAAATTCCTGGGTCCGTCCCTGGTGATATATAAGTATATCTGAAAGCATTTTTTGAGTCGGAAGGTATGTATTGGCCTTAATGAATCCACATAATCCAACTCACCAGAACCAAAAAATTGTTCCAAATAAAACTAAAAAATTCAGACTTTTGATGTGATTAAGGGTATAAACCCTTTTGAGTTTTGTAGTGCTAAGAATTCAAACTTATATTCTTGGGTGAAGGAGCAAAAATATACATAGGCTTTTGCCTTAGGAGCGCCCAGCACCACGTGTTTTTTTTTTGACCAAAAATACACACGTGGTTATCTTATAGGGGCAAAAGTCACACTCCACAGTTAAATGAACAAACCTTCGTTATCTCTCTCCTGCTGCACCGTTTTCTTTGTGTCAGACGTCCCCCACAACCCTTGTGTCTCTCACTCTCACTCTCACTCTTCCTCTTCTCCTTTTTCTTCTTCCCTCTATTATAAATTGGCTTCTTCCTTCTCATCTTTTACTCTCACTCTTTTCTCTGTTCCTTAATTAGCGTATCAGCGAAAAAGGAAACTAATAAAAAAAATCCATATGACTTGTTCCATCACAAATACGGGTCCTTTCTACAATTTTAAATACAGAGGTCAAACACTTAATTTTTAAATCGAAATCAGAGCTCTATGATACGAGTAAATAGGTCGATCGAGTTTATGCACCTAGGATGAGCTGCTTCGCTGACGTAAAAAAAAAAAAAGTTCTACTTGATGAGCAGGCAGAACAAAGGCTCACTCTGCTTCGTATATATAGAACAGGGGTGAGGGAATGAGATTTAATACATCACCATTATGGTTACACACTTACACCTACCTCACCAATGACAAGAAATGAAGTAACAGAGTGATTCACAGTATAAGAACACCCCCCCATAGTTTTAGAAACCTATTGTAGAGGCAAGACAGAGCATTCATTTTTAAGTTGAAGAAAGTGACAGAACAAGGTCAAACGACATGACCAGAACGAATAGAAACTCACTACATTAAAGAAGTTCATGTCTACATGAAGCCCAAGAATGATGTCGAACAGCAACGTACTCAACGGGGAACAGTACACCCAATGAAGTCTTCGTTGGATATGCCCAGATACGTTCTTCCGTGCTCTCACAAATTCACCTTCACTCCGCTGACATTGCCATCCGCTACCCTCCAATTTATAACAGAGGGAGGAAGAAGAAGAAGGAGAAGAGGAAGAGTGAGAGTGAGAGACACAAGGGGTGTGGGGGCACAAAGAAGATGGTGCAACTGTAGAGAGATAACGGAGGTTTTTTTGATTTAACTGTCGAGTGTGACTTTTGCTCCTATAAGATAACCACATGTGTATTTTTGGTCTAGAAAAAATCACGTGGTGTTGAGCGCTCCTAGGAAAAAAGCCTATGTGTATTTTATTTTATTTTTTTGCTATAAAAGGAGGCTTAAAAGCCAATAATGATGAAGAATTACACCATAGGGGAATTAACTCCCAAACACTCTTGATCAACCCATGCCCTCAAACTAGAAGGACTCCTTGAAAACACTAGACTTAGAGATGCCCATTTTAGCTAAGGCATCCGCTATCCTATTTAAATCCCTGGAAATCACTCTAATATCCACTTGCTAGTTTAAGGCCAACAAATCTCTGGCTTTCAAGACTAAACTACTACAAGAAGGAGAAGACCGATCTAGAATCATATTAATAACACAGTCTGCATCCGATTCCAGAATGATCTTTTTAAAGCCTAAGTCCCATGCTAAGTGCAACCCTTCAATAATCGCCCATTCCTCTGCTGACGTGGCATTGCAAACACCAATGGTCCTAGAAAACCCCACCATCCAGTTACCCAGACAATCACGAATAACTCCTCCGCACCCGGCAGCAGCAGACTGAAGCGCACTAGCCCCATCAACGTTCAGCTTAAACCAACCAGACGGTGGTTGTTCCCACCTTATAGCCTGCTCATTACATCTCATATTCACACAATTCAAAAAACCATTAGTAGGCACAAATCTAGTCCAAAGAGAAGATATAACCAAACCTGGATTAACTGGCTTAGCAAAGCCATCAACAAAATACAACGATTCCTCCAATCCCAGAGTTTCCATATAGCCACCCCAAAGAAGAGATCCCAGCTCCCCCCCCCCCCCCCACTTATTGCCAACTTGGTTTGTAAGATTGAACTCCATCCAATCTCGCAAGCCACATGTAAAAAAGGAGGAGTTAAACCTGGGCTTAATCAAATCAGACCACATATTCTTAGCATAAGCACAATCCCGAAGAATATGTAAGATATCCTCTTGTGCTGAGTGGTACATGCCACAACTAGCAGAGCAATTAGACCACGAGCTCCGCCAAAGATTAGTCGGCAACTTGTTCAGGACGACCTTCCACATAAAAAGCTTAATCCTTTCAGCCCCTTTCCACTTCCATATAGTCTTAAAAATCTTATCCCGAAGGGAGAAGGAGTTAGCTTCAATCAGAGCATAAGCACTCCTCAAAGAAAATTGACCATCCTCGGATGCCCCCCAAGCTAAGCAATCGAAATCCGCCTCAACTCTCGGAGGTAATACAGCCGCAACTCTCCTCATACCCTCAGAATTAAGAACCGATGAGATTTTGTTAATATTCCACACTCCTTCAACTACCCACTGGGATACCACCGAATCCTCCTCTTCCGTCGATAAGTTTCGGGTACAAAAATCAGTAAGCTTAATGTTATTATCCACCCAACAATCGTGGAAGAAGTTAACCACCGACCCATTACGATCTAACCATTTGGAACCTTGGTCAACAAGCTCCCTCTGATCACAGATAAACTTCCACAATTTAGAGTCTCCAGGTTGATAGGATAAAAGAGACTCCGAGTCTCTGAACATGTAACGTTTCGACAAAATGTCTGCCCATAGACCTTTGGCCCCC
This sequence comes from Acacia crassicarpa, assembly GCA_034222035.1. Classification (NCBI taxonomy): domain Eukaryota; kingdom Viridiplantae; phylum Streptophyta; class Magnoliopsida; order Fabales; family Fabaceae; genus Acacia; species Acacia crassicarpa. The sequence continues at coordinate 6,056,523 of JAWXYG010000009.1, read as the reverse complement.
AGAATCAACTTCCAAGCAAGCTTAGCCCCACAGGCTCGTTTCACAGAGGTAAGACTCCTGAAGCCCAATCCGCCATAGTCCTTAGGTCTAGAAATTTGGTCCCAACCAATAGAGTGAGAATGCTTAGCAGCATTTACATGGCCCCAAATAAAGTTTCTTTGCAGGCGCTCAACTTCCTTGCACACACTCACCGGCACCTTAGCAACCATCATGGTGTACATAGGGATAGAGCTAATGACCGACTTTGCGAGCGTAATTCTTACTACCATAGAAAGACTGTTCGCCTTCCACACACTCAGTTTTGCTTTGACTCTGTCAATTATAAACTGAAACTTCTCCTTAGGCCTTCTTCCCCGAGATAAAGGAAACCCAAGGTATCTTCCTATTTCACTAGATATATGCATCTGAGTTAATGCCTTAATCTGCATCTTAGAATGCAGAGGCACTCTGGGAGAGAAAAACATTGATGACTTTTGTACATTCACCTTTCCACCAGATGCGCTCATAAACTCCTGAAGACAATTCATCATACATGCAGCTTGGCCAACAAAAGCAACCCGAAATAAGAGCAAATCATCAGCAAACATTAAATGGGATACTTTGGGCCCATCTCTCGTAACATATATAGGCTCCCACCTACCATCTTCTACAGCATCGCAAATTACATGAGACAGTCTGTCCATGCACATGACAAACAGAAGAGGGGAAAGAGGATCACCTTGCTTAAGGCCCCTCGAAGGTGAAAAGAATTCAGTTTTAGCACCATTCCATAACACATTATACGAGACAAAAGAAACACAATCCATGATGATATTCACCAACTCCACACCCAAACCAGCATCAGTTAACACCTGCCTCAAAAACGTCTAGCTGATTCTATCATACGCTTTCTCCAAATCAATCTTCATGGCCATCAGCCCTTTCTTACTTCTATTCTTCCCCATGATATGGAGAATCTCTTGCCCCACAAGGATATTATCCTGGATGCATCTTCCTTTAATGAAACTAGACTGGAAGGGGGAGATTAGGTCCTTCATAACTCCCCTCAACCTCATAGCTAGAACTTTCGTAATGCATTTATAGTGCACAGTGCATAACGAAATAGGCCTAAAATGAGAGACCGACTCCACGCTTTCCCTCTTAGGGATAAGGGAAATGAGCGTTTGGTTGGCCTGTTGAAGAGATACTTCCCGTTTAAACACCTTTTTAACAAAGTCACACACAGCGGATCCCACCGTAGCCCAATTGGATTTGTAGAACAGAGGAGGGAACCCATCAATACCTGGAGCCTTATAAGTGCCCATAGAGAACAGGGCCGCTTTAATCTCATCATTTAACGGGATGGCGGAAAGCTCACAAAGCTTTTGCTGCCCAATGACAGGAAAAGTAGATCTGGTAGCAAGCCTCATAGCATCCTGGGGGTCAGAACAATAGATATTCTTGAAATGGCTAGTAACAAGCGACCTAAGCTCGTTCTCGTTACTAACCCACCTGCCAAACTCATCCTTCAACATGAGAATTTTGTTCCTCCTACTTCGTATTTTAGCCTTCAAGTGATAGAACTTGGTATTCCTGTCACCATTAGCAATCCACTCACTTCTCGACTTCTGGAACCATTTAATCTCCTCTAATTCCAAAAGCCTCTCCAACTCCGTCTGCAATTCGATCTCTAACTTGGCAAGAAAATCAGAATGAGGATAGCCGGAGGACCTCTGTATGCCGTCCAGTCTCTTCAAGATTCTCTGCTTGTTCTGCTCGATCATACCAAAAACCTCCTTATTCCAAGAAGAGAGGAGAGGTTGTAACGTTTCCAACGAAGCATTAATATCAGAATTAGCAGGCCAAACATGCCGAATGAAATCACCAAAATCATCGTGCCAGATCCACATAGCCTCAAACCTGAACGGTCTACTAGCACCTTTATTGCCATGACCATTAACACAATTCAAACAAATGGGATTATGATCAGAAAACCGAGAGCGAGGCAGAACTCTCACCGAACAATCCGAGAATACAGAGATGAACTCCTAATTAGCAATAACACGGTCAAGTCGTTCAAACAATCTGGAGCCACCCCTAAGCTTAGGGCCTTTCCATGTGAATTTAGGCCCCACCGAACCCAGATCAATCAACTTGCATTCCCGCATTCTTTCTGAAAAAAGAGAACATCTATCGGACAGAGGACTTACGCCACCCGTCCTTTCAGACAAAAAGGCAATGTCATTGAAATCACCAATAACCGCCCAAGGATCCACCATAGATGATGCCAAACCTCGCAATTCAGACCAAAGCAAATGTTTATGATGATAATCAGGGATTGCATAAACAGCTGTCACAAAAAAATTACAACCCCCAGGAAAGCAACAACGTAAATGAAAGAGTTGCCTTCCATGGTGAATAATATCAACATTAATCCTGTCAGATTCCCAAGCTGCAAAAAGACCACCTGACCTTCCCACACTAGGCTCAAAAGCACTTCCATCAAAGCCCAACTTGCTAATGCATTGAAGCTCATCAATCTTTTCACACTTAGTTTCAGTCAAAAATAGCATGCAAGGATTATTCTTAGCGCACGCTAAGCGAATATTTTGAAAAAAGTGGGTGCCACAAGCCCCCTAACATTCCAATAGAATATATTTTTATCCATAAATAACTAAATAAAATATTTCCAAATAAAACACACAAAAACTAGATAGGATTACCGAAAAAGAAGCCCAAACACACTCAAGATTGAGTCTCCGGTATTACCATACCCATGTCTACCTCGCCTGGACACTCCAGATCCATTTGGGAGTCTGAATCCTCCGTCCGTGGATTGGCCCAGAATTTCCCAGTGGGACCGCCAAGAGCTTCAGCCCCACAAAACTCCCTAGGCCCAGACCTCGACGGCCCAGCCTCCCTAGGGTCCGAAATATGCTCCATTGGGTCTAAGGAATCCTCCAGCGGCTCCACACTAGCCCCGTCCAGCCCAATATCGTTTGGGCCCACCAACGCCAACTCACACCCATCTCTTTTATCTGTTCCCTTTGTCGTTATGCCCTCCCCATTCTGCAACTCCATCGGTCCTGTCTGCTCAAGTCTCCTCTCTGCCACAACGCCTATTTCCCCATAGGTCAGCATCAATACCTCGTTTCTTTTATCCTCCCCAAGCCTTGTCCTTTTCTCTTTCCTTAATCCCTATCTATTCTGTTTCTGCACAATTTCTCCCCCCACCTGTACATGTTCTTTTTTCCCTTTTCGTTTTGTCTCAGTCTTTTCCTCTCTGGTTTGTGCCTCCAATGTATGACGTCTCTGATCGTTGACCTCGACTGCCACCACCGGTACTATCTACTGTCTCGTCGCCATCTGTTCATCCACACCGCCATTTCCGTCGTCGGCCAAGACACCAAATCGGGACCCCTCCTCCTTACGCCGGAAATCGCCTTGCTTCGCCTCCTTGGCGTGCTTCTTCTGTCGACGTGGCCTCTAGACTACCTTCCACTCCCCTGCATCTGAGCTTGCTCCCAGTCCCCCTTTCGTTACAGTGCCATCCTCTCGCAAATCCGAAGGAGACCCGTTACCCCCATCTCCAGCCACTCTCCCCGTATCAGATACCCTTAGCGCTGATTTGCAATCCTCCAATTTGTGGCCATAAATGCCACATCCTGTACACAGCCAGTGCAAACCTTCATACTCCAGGTAATGTTCCTGACCATAGAGGAAAAACCCTGACATTAACTGTTTAGTTAGGTCCACAAGCACACAAATCCTCGCAAAGTGCCCTCTAAGTTGCCCCGAAGTATTAATATCAATCTTTATGGTCTCCCCTATTCTATCCCCTATCCAGGTTAGGGCATCTCTGTTATAGTATTCTAGGGGGACATTAGGGACATGAACCCAAACAACCACTTTGTTAATGGAAGCTGATTTAGGTTGAAACTGGGGCTCCCACGGTCTCACAGTGAGATAGTGATCAAAAAGCATCCAGGGCCCTCCTGTTAAAGCGTTCTAACAATCCTCCTTGTTAGTGAATTTGACCACAAAGAAACCATTTCCAATGTTGATTAGTCTAAGAACTCCCTTCTTAGCCCACAGTTTCTGTAGAATGGACAAAAGGACTTTGTAGCCAATGTTCCTTCCTAAAAGCTTCACAATTACAGCCTTGCTCCAAGCCTTTTCCTCATTTTCGCTGAGAACGTGAAAGTAGGGAAATTTCTCTTTGGGTCCTCCTTGATCACGCAAACAAGTTCTTCATCTTCATTATCAGAAATACTGTCATCTGATAAAGCAGCATCCTTCCCCATGTCCTCCTCCATCTCTTCATCCTGAGTAGTCCCTTTGAGCTTATCAGCAAACGTGGTCCTTGCAACTTTCCTACCCTTCATCTCTGTACCAAGCTTTGGCCATTCTTCACTTAGATGATTATCTCCATCATTCTTGATCTTCTTGGAACTTCGATGAATCAGGTCATTTTCCTCAGCAGACAGAGGCACTTGTGAAGTAGGCACCAACGAGAGTTCCATCTTGATTTCCTACCCGTTGCCAAACCTCCTATGTGTATTTTTGCTCATTTACCCTATATTCTTTTAAGATGAGACCACTTACCACCTCAACCAACTCTCGTTCTTATTTATATATAATTTAGATTTTAATAAGCTTGAAAATAAGATGGTATCCAATAAAAGTGTCGGCAAAATTATATGGTACCCAACATTAAACGAACCGATCGTCAATCAAAACTAAATGCACAACAAACGCTTCGTCCTTTTACTCTAATGCACCACTATTATATTGCACTCACTTGAAATTGAAGGCCATCACGTGGCGGTTGAACACAAATAACCCCAACAAGGTGAAAAGAAAAGAGGTATACATTATTTGTTGCAAATCATGAGGAAAAGAGGCAGCCCCACCTGACCTCCCTAAGTTGTTGTTTAATGTTGTTGTCATTTCTAATTATACATACCCACAAATTTTTAATTACATGCCCTAATTAAAAATTGAAATATATTTTATCCATATACTCAACCAGAATCTAAAATCTAAATCATACAAGTATTTTAAGAATTCTTTAGTTTAATTGAAGTCACATGGTTAATACTTATCTGTCAAAATATTTGATCGTGCGTAGTAAAATTCAAACCAACAAAACAATTTAATTTAAAATTGTTATGAATATTATATGTAGAGGTCTATTTTACGCTTATCTTAGTCAATATTTACTTGGCAACATTTATAAACTTGTTATCTTTATTCTACTTCCTTCCCAAGCCAACAAGATTTACTCTCCAAGTTTCTTATTAATAGTGGTTTTTGGTGCAGAACTCATTAAGGCTATAAATGGTCTTGTGCAAATATTGTAATACCCAAAAATAAATGAGAATTATAACTTCTTTTTTCTCTCTTCTTTTATTTCTCACTCTCTTATCCTATATATCTTTTATTTTCATAACAAAAATTGATTTAATGAGTCAATCGATTTTCTTTAATTTTGGTGAATTATTCTTACCGTTTTCATAAAAGCTTTAAATTTAAACTGCCTTGATTTTTTATATATTTTTTTAAGATGTCACTTAGGGTTATGTGTAACTTTACCCTTTTTCCCCCAATTAACTATGTTGAGTTTTTCTTATTATCTTTTTTTCATCATCCCTCATAATTTCTAAATCACATCCGTCCAATCAATACAATACTATTTTAATTTTTCTCTCACTTTCCCAATCAAACACCCAGATGAAACAAATGAGAAACAAGATAAAGAGAAGATCTCATTTCAATTAATTCTATTCTTTCTCATAATCTTTTTCCAGTGTCACATTCTCTTCCATATTTTCTTTTATTATTATTATTATTATTATTATTATTATTATTATATTTCTCTCTATTGTTTAGCCTCTTATAAATAAGGATATATTTAAAAAATAACTTATTTCTCCTGTATTTGTTATTTTTAACAAATTTTTACCAATTTTTTAAATAACAAAATTCGGTTCTCATACGCTTATGTGATCTGTAAGTGTTTTAATATATATATATATGGTTTTGGTAAACAAAATTTTATTCATTTAGTATCTTTTTGTTTTAATTTTTTAAGAATATTTTTATAATTTATAAAATAAATATATAAAAAGAATTTTGTTTCGAACTAATGAGGTTTATCAGACCACACTCCGCATTTAACTATCTGAAAGAAAAGGTGAGAGTAAGGATAGTTTTGGAATAATAATGTTGCAGAGGTGGCAGAAGGGTTAAGTCACATTATTTAGAGAGAGAAAGGTTGGGGGGAGCTTTCTATACGTATTCTGTGGTTCGGAACAGTTGATAGCTACTGTTCAAATGTCAGAGGCGCGTTCCAAAAACACCTCTTAAACCTCTTCTCGTCTTCCCCTTCCCCTTCCTCCCTCCTTCGCTATCTCCCCTCTCTCTTTCTCGCTCCTCTGTTACTTCCTACGAAACAAAGAGGAGAACACATAATTAAAACTTCTAATTCTACGGAGTGACGAAGAGCCATTTTCTTCATACTGAAGTTGGTAATAATGCTTCCCAAAGGCTCAAGTTCTTATTCTTCTTTAGCTTCACTTTCTCTTCTCTTCTGCATGCTGATTCTGTCTCCGTTTATGCCTTCATTTTTTTTTTGGGTCTTGCTTTTGTATGTCTGGGCACAATTATCTGCATGCACGTGTCTCACTTTTGAGCGGCTTTGCCTTTTCCTCTTTTCTCCTTCATGATTTCCTTTCTGGGTTTGTGATTATGAATTCCTATTCCCTCATTTCCTCTTTGGGAGAGATCTTACAAGGGCCTCTGTCTTTTTATTGTTCTGTAAAAGTGGCACTTGGAAGGGAAAAAAAAAACTGGTAAAATTTTTAGGAACCGTGTCATGATTCGTGCGTGATCAGTACTTTCATTCTCACTTTCTTCTCAAGCTAAAAGTTTTTGCGGTCTGATCTATAAAGGGTAGTAACTCGTAAGTTTTCTGCATTATAGCCTCTCTGAAAATCCTTGTATTTTTTTTTTTAAATTTTTACTATGCAAGCAAATTAAGTAATATGCAAGTTAGTGTTTGCTTGTTTAACTCTGGTTTAAAAACAGCACAATGCGTGGTGACTTATCTTTGTTTTCTCTTGTTTGGTAGCTTTGAAGCTAAGCAATTTGGACTGTTGTATGGTTTAGTTTACTAGATCAAGCTTGTGATTTTTATGGGTCTCTCTCTTAAATTGGTTAAATATTGATGACCAGTTAATGAAGTTACCAGTTGGGTAGGGGCTGAGAACGATGCCAAACCAGCTATGGTTTGTACTGCCAATGATTTACAAAGCTGGAAAGATTTTCCCAAGGGACTTAGGGTTCTTCTCCTTGATGGGGACACCAATTCTGCTGCCGATATAAGGGCCAAGCTTGAGGCCATGGACTATATTGGTAATACTTTGTTGTTGTTGTTAGCTTCCCTGACCTTTTCACCTACTTTTATTTTGGCTAGAGCAATTTCCCACTTGCCTTTATTAGTGAATAGAATTGGTCCCCATTTTTTATTTCTTTTCTCTCTTGGATGGCATCTTGTAAAGTTTTGTTGCTTTGGATGCTCTAGATATAATTCTTGGGAATTTTGTGGTATGGGGTTTTAATGGAATCGGTGGTTGGATAATCCTTAAAGTACATTATTTTTTATCCTTTTGCGATACTTAAAATGTTATTTTTGGTATTCTTTTAAATGGCTTATAAAGCTGCTAAAATTCTCATTTACTCCCGAACTATATATGCTTTAAGTATTTCAATAACTTCATGTGATCCAACTTATGAGAATATTAAGGATAGATGAATCCATAACTCACTTTGAACAACCAAGTCTACCCAAATTTGGTCCATCCACGTGTTTAGTGTTTTTTTTTTTTTTTAAAGCAAAAGTTTAGGTGAATTGGGTTCCATAGGTTCACCTGGGCTAGGTCCCGCCTCTTGGCTCAAAGAAAGCCTATAAAGGTAACAAGATCCTCACATTGGTGTCAAGATATGAACTCATGGCTTTATGGGTAATGAGCAAATTCCTTGCCTACTGGACCAACCTTTGTTAGCATGGATTAATTACTTGAATGTAAAGCACAAGTGTGTATCAGGAAGGACAAAAAGTGAGTTTTATTAAAATATTTTAAGAACCAAAATGTTAGTGAAATTTCAATTTGTATCCCTATATTCCCACAGTCCTATGATCGTTCGTTTTGTTCACATGCTTGTCATTCTGTTTATCTTCTTAGTAAGCCTCGGTGTGATTGTGCAGTTTCTATATTCTGCAATGAAAATGAAGCCTTGTCGGCGATCTCAAGCAAACCTGAAGGCTTCCATGTTGCCATTGTGGAGGTAATGTACTTTAGAATTTGTGAAATTATTGTCATGGTTTTTATGATCTACTTTTTTCCCCATTTTTTATTTCTTAATCTTGAATTCATTTAGATTATTGATACAAGACAGAACTAGTAGTTTGATTATTCACCATGCGCATGGATCCTACTTGTATCTATAATTGCAGGTTAGTACAAGCAATAACCAGGGGTGTTTCGAATTTCTTGAGAATGCGAAGGACTTGCCAACCATTAGTGAGTTCAGAAACCAACCCTGGCTATGCAAGTTTTTAACTTGTATATTTCTCTTCCACCCCCAAGGGGCATGCTATTCTAAATAGAACTGACAAGTCAGATTTTCAGTCTGAATGCATTACCTGTAAAACCAGTTTTTAATATGTAGAAGCCCACACATTGTACCTTTCAAGTCCAACAATAAGTTTCGTCTATCTCTGTATCTCTATTTCTTACTACTTTCTTATCTCTAATAACTGTAAGTTCGAGGGATTTTTTCACCTTCTTTCATTTGTTTCATGATTGTCGCTGCCATTTTTCACGTATGATGAAAATTTCTTTTCTCCTTGAGAATCTTGTTACCTACTTATGCATGGTCTATGAGGGAACATGGCATGATAAACACTAGTAAGAAGTTTACTCCAAGAACATTCTCCTTGATAGGACTATTTTTCTAACAAGTGATACTTTTAATTTGATGCAGTGACTTCAAATGATCATTGCCTTAGCACCATGATGAAGTGTATAGCAGTAAGATTTCAACTTAACTATATTAATCTCAATGGGTTATTGTTTCATATCATTCCTTGGCTTTAATATTTTATTTGATGTTTTTGCACGTTTTTATTTGTTCATATATTTAGTACTTTCAAATTATAGACCAAAATCTGAACTTCTTTTAATTCTCTGTTCTTTCTTAAGCTTGGTGCAGTTGAGTTCCTAAGAAAACCACTCTCTGAGGAAAAGCTCAGGAATATCTGGCAGCATGTTGTTCACAAGGTCTGATAAGAGTTATGGCATTATGCTGGCCTTTACTATTAACATGATTTGAACAAAAATTGTTCCTAACATAGTTGAATTGAGCAGGCATTTAATGCTGGGGCAACTGTCCTGCCTGAATCAATAAAACCCATCAAAGAATCCGTGGTATCGATGTTGCGGCTCCAAACAGACAACAAGGAACAGCAAAGTAAAATCTCTTTAGATATAGAGAAAGTATCGAGATTTAGTGAAAATGACCATGAGCTGTCATCTGGGAGTGATAATAAATACCCGGCTCCTTCAACTCCACAATTAAAACAGGGGCTTAGATTACTGGATGATGGTGATTGCCATGAACAGACTCATTGCTTGACTGAGAAAGAGAGTGGAGAACCGGATGGGGAAACTATATCTGTCGAAACTACATGTGGGAATTCAAATTCTGAGGGCGCTGCGCCTCAACCAAGTAAGCCTGAAATGACCCTAGCCAAGAAGGAAGAGGACTTTGCCAATGGTTCTAAGAGTGAGAGTGATGTTTCTACACATATTCATGATGGAAATTTTGTCAGCATCAATGATGATATTACTCCATCTCCAAAAGAAGTTGGTGTTTTCAGTGATGCATGTGAGATCACAGCTAGTAAAAAGAAATCAAAGAAGATGAAGGTAAGCTGCGTTTTGACTACTAGTTCTTGTCATCTTTGTGCATATCCCTCTGTCCTCCAGTTGCAAAATAGGCATTAAGCCTATATATCATCACTTATGGATAACCATGTATGTTGCTTTACAGAACGTGTTTTCTGGTTGAGGAAAATCTTCTCAGAATACTTTTGAGCTCAAAGCAGTTTTTCATTATATGCAAATTCATAACATGCTGTTAAACTTGAACATGGCATTGTTCTTAAAACTGTTCAGTCACCTGGCTACCATGAACTACTGTTGTACCACCAGCTTTGCAACTTTCACCCATCTTAGATGCATAATATATATATTTTTGTCAATGTAGAAGCATATGCCCTTGTGTCTTTTGCTTATTCTTTTCTATCTTTTTGCTCTAGCGGAATTTTTTAAGTAAGCAAATGATTCGCTGTTTCTGATGATCTCAACATGCTTTTGTTGATTAATTTTGGCTTCAGGTAGACTGGACGCCTGAACTTCACAACAAATTTGTTCAGGCAGTGGAACAACTTGGTATTGATCAGGCCATACCTTCTCGAATACTGGAGCTAATGGAAGTGGAGGGATTGACTAGGCATAATGTGGCTAGCCATCTTCAGGTAACTGTTTAGCTTGCTGGTTATAATCTGTGTTTCTTTTAAAAATAACACTGCTAGTTGCAGTAGATGATTATAAAAATTAAAAAGACATGTCCGTCATCATCTATCCTCTTAGGTTGACTTACATATTTTTTGTCAAATAGAAATATAGAATGCACAAGAGACATATCTTGCCCAAAGAAGAAGATCGAAGGTGGCCAAATCAAAGAGATATAATGCAAAGGAGCTATTATGTACCGAGACCAACTATGGCCTATCCTCCATATCATTCTAATCACACCTTATCTCCAGCTCCTATATATCCTATGTGGGGACAACCAGGAAGTCAACCGGCTGGTGTACAGATGTGGGCGCCCCCTAACTATCACATATGGCAGCCTTTTCCAGGGGTACTATTTCTCATCAGAACTAAATCAGTATGCATTTTTCCTTTACTTTACAAACCCACCTTTAGCAGCCTTGTGATGATTTGCTATATGGTTGATGTTTCAGATGCATGCAGAAGCATGGGGTTGCCCCGTGTTGCCACCTTCTCAAAATCCTAGCTTTTTCCACACTCAAGTTAGTAACACCAATAGAAGATCCTGACTTTCTCTTATTCTGAGGTTCATAACTAAGTCTGACCATGCCTACTGCTAATTAAAGTTCTCCTGTCAAATGCAGCATACACCTGGATTGCGTAGTGCTAATAACGTTGAGTATAACCCAAGCATGCCTCCAAGTTCGTTAGAGCATCATCCGGTAATGCCATACTTTCCCTTCATTCTTCTAATAGTTTTATAATGTCAAGCCACCAGTTTTAAGGATCAGAGGTAGTATTAGGTTATGAGAGTGTAGGATAATGTCACATGGGGTGTCCCAATTAAAGTTTGCACTTTCAAATCCTTAATAACTTTCACTATGCTTGAGCCTTGAAGATTCTAAATGGGCATAAAAATCTCCTTACAGTTAGTTGGCTTGAGTTCATGCAGGCAGATGAAGTTGTTGATAAGGTTGTAAAGGAAGCAATAAGCAAGCCCTGGCTGCCCTTGCCCTTAGGACTCAAACCTCCTTCCACAGATAGTGTATTGGCTGAACTCTCTAGGCAAGGCATATCTACCATCCCTCATAGTTCTAAATCCACATAACCACTGGGTCCCACCGTGAGAGGGAGAAAGACTCAAATGGCGACGACAAAATTTAATGTTCTGGCTGGTACTAGAATTGCTATTTTACACGAATAAGCAATTCAGTTGATGTTCCCCCAGTTACTGTAGTTTTTACTTTTTTCCTCAAATTTGAGATCCCAATTAAATTGAAATTAGTTCGGAGATGGAAGCTGGGACCAGCGTACCTTGTATGGTCCCTCTCAGAACAGGCACCGACCAATCAGAGGTTTCCACCAAGGTGATGATGTGAAGGCACACTTGGAAGAACAAGAATGGACATTGACCCTTATCCTATCCCAACATCATATCCATTGCCTTTTTTGTTTGCCGGAATAAAAAAGCTCATTTTGCAATGGGAGACACCCGTCACGCAACATTGGGCGTGTGGCCACGTGGTTTGTGATACTTACAAAACATTTTGTGGCTGTAAATAAACACAGAGTTTTGATGGGGGCAAAAATGCAAGTTGCAGGCTGAAATGTGTATGTATGTATGAATGCATGAGAATTGAGAGGGATAGGGGTGGGCCTCTGGTAGTAGTTGTAGTAGAGAAAGGTATCTATCTAATAATGGAAACTTTTTTTCTTCCCTTTTTATCGGGGGACGTTGATATTTGTTGCTCTCTTGTGTTTGTGAATAAAAATGAGCCCAATCCAGAGGGAAGATGACAGTTCTATTTCCATGCTAGCTTCAAAACATATAATTGAGCTAACAGCGTTCATCGGCCGTGGTTTGCCTGTTGCTTTCTTGTTTCCTTTTCACCTCCAAATAAGCTTAAGCCAGACAAAAAACCAGTTGACTACAAAATTCTTTTTTGACAGAAAAAGCTATCGTTAATTTTTCTTATGTATGTTAAAACTCTTGTGGCTATTGAAAGGTTTACGAGTAATCAAACATTCAAAATATGTTGCCCAGTGATCAAAAGACGGCAAACTAAACGAACGCATGATGCCCTTTTTAAAGCTCGTGACTAATATGCGACAACTTTTGTGTGTATATTGACTAGAATAGGTAATAGTAATTAATTAATTACTTTCCATCATTGAAGTTTCAGATGGATTTCTTAAAAATCATATCTTGGCTCCGATGAGTCAATTACCCCCCCCCCCCCCCCCCAAAAAAAATAAAATGACCCCAGGGGTAGATATGTGAATGAAAAAAGTAATCCTCTTCATTTGCTTATTACAGTGATTTCAAACCATAACAAGTCTACACTAGGCATGATGAGTTAAATAGATCTCACAACACAATTATAATGACACTTTTTTTAAAAAATAAAAGTTAAATTTATTCTCAAAACGATGCCAAAATTAAATAATTAATTTAAAAAGCATTTTAGGCATAAATTTATTTTTATTTTTTTGATAGGAAAAAGTTTAAGTGGGGGTAGACACTGGTACCTCATTGGGGCTAGGGCATGCCTCCAGACTCAAAAAGCGCTTATAAAAATACTTATAGATCGCCTACTAATGAGACTCTGACATTGATCAGCGGGTATCGAACCTTCTCTCTTTTGGGATGAAGGCCAATACCTTAGCCAACTATACCAATTCTCATTAGCTTTTAGGCATAAATTTAAGAAGGTAAATATGGCAAAAACAAAAAGTGGAGCACACAGACACATTGTTGTTGGGCCCATGACCCATATTTATTTGGATACCAACACAGACAACGCAACCAACATCCCCAATATGCAGGCCCTTGTTTGAAGATCAGGTCATCCTTTGAAGTAATATCGAAGAATTATACAATAAAGGATATTACCTCTTGTCATAAATGTATACCTTAATTTTTACTATAATTTATATTACAAACGAGATCATATAATTAATTATTGGATGAGTATTGCTGTAACATATTCATAACTTATAATTATAATTACAAAAGAAAGGAAATATCTTAACAATTTTGTTATCAATATGATTGGTGTACTTTTGTGTGTTTTTTTTTAAATCTTAATATGATTTTTTTTTTGGGGGGTTATGATCTTGATAGATGTGATTTTCCATTGTTGAGTTTTTTTTTTAACCTTAACCTTAACCTGTGATGGTTGAGTTGAATGATTGGTCATGGCCCAATTTTTGGAAGTATGCTGCATTGTCATGTTATATTCAGAAGTATGACCACCGAGGACAGCAGTGCAGTGGCACAGCTGGTGGTATTGAGATGCTTTATATCTCCCCTCAGGTCCCATGTTCGAATCCCCCCTCCCCTCGCCTTGTACCAAAAAAAAAAAATATTCGGAAGTATGCAATTAATTATTAGAACAGTGACTTGTGTGAGGATTGTGATTAATTATGCTTTCCGAATATTCCATTTCTTTTAAATCATTAAATGCTATTTTAGTCGCCGTCCCCCCTAATTTTCTATTAAGTGGACAAAATTGAATGCCTAAACAAAAATGTGATGGATGTAGATAGAAGCTAATTAAAGATTCCAGTAATTATAGTATAACCAAAAAAAAAAAAAAGAGAGGTGGATATGGCTGAATTTTATTTCCATAAATTACTTTATTGAGATATGCTTAAGCTATTTAGTGTTTCATAACCAAAAAATTATACACATAACTATTTTTTGGATTAAAACTATACTCACTTCTGTCCCCCCCTTTTTTTTTTAAAGAAAAAGAACAAATAAATAAACATTAATTTGACCTTTGAGTAAGAAAATATGAACAAGTAACCATAATTTCGGGGGGAAAAAACAGAGCATAATATATATATATATATATAAAGAGGGAATCACGTTACGTGTATGCATGGTTTTTAATTTGTGGACACGTATGCATACGTTGACGAATGCAGTGCTGACTGTTACTTCTAATCTGTACTTCGCGCCGATCATTTGGGGTAGGCCACTTACGTATCTTCTCTATCTTTCTTTTTTTTTTTTTTTTTCCCATGCATATCGGTTCAATTTTTATATATTATACACACTCACACACACATATACTGGCATATATACAGTAGCGGAGCCAGGATGTAATATTTGTGGGTGCACAATTAATAGTAGGATTTGGGGAAAATTTATTTTAACGAGGATAAAAGGCAACCCACATCTTCGTAAAATTTAGAATCAGAAATTGGGTTCAATTGAAAAGTATTTTCAAGGAAATCAATTTAAATAGAACAATATACTCTAATCCCATGGCATATAGATACTCAGACTCAGATGTTACACAATCAAATTTCAAAGCAACATACAAGCAAAAATTATTATGATTTCTCATATGTGATAAGATATTAAAAATAGGTAAGAAAATACTCAGACTCAGATGTTACACAATCAAATTCCAATATATATATATGGTTTAAAATTGATTGAAATTCACTTGAATGATGCTGGTTTAATTTGTTATTCCGATACTTGTTTAATTTGCAACAGATTTTGTTGTATAATATATATGGTGATATAACTTCTCTTGTTTGCGGGAAAAAAACTTGGATATCGTTAAATTGCATTATTATAAATAAAATAAATGAAAATGTTTATTTCATAAATACTCCATAATAATAGATGTAAAATTTTATAGAGGGAATCAAATTACGTACGTACATGCTACCTTATGAACGATATTTAATTCACCTAAACCTATAAATAGGGGTGACTTATTAGCCGTATTGTTATACATTTTATATATATTATTGATATATTAGTAGTATTAATAGTTACCACTGACAGAGATAGTAGATTCGATCATGTTTAGAGTCTTATATACCGCTAGGATTTTATTTATAAGTATATTTTGATAAAAATTTGGTCTTATTTATAAGTCCAGTTTCATGTCATAAATGAGATTGTGACAATTTTACTCATGAAGATAGAAAGAGAAGTAACAGTTTTAAAATAGCCAATCACAAATGAAGGCAAAGTTTAAAATTTACCTCTATAATCATTGAGTTAACTACCTCTTCTTGATATGTGAGATTTGGTTAAAATAGACTAATAAATAGGATCAAAGTGGTATACCATTATTGTTTGTGTCTGCCACGTACTCTTTATTTTTCTTTTTTAAAAAAATCAATCTCTAATCATATCATCATAAGCATAGTCTGAAATGCATTAGATTATTGGTTTTATTAGCCAAATTATAAAAAATGACCAAAATAAGAGCACCATGTATGTAAGTACATTAAATATTGGACAATATAATCTCCAAGAACATTATATGGCTCGTAATGACATCATTTGCAGGGAAAAGGTCAAACCCCACCGCTGATGGGAATTTTTAATTTAATTTTTTTAGATTATCCCAAAATGCCTCCGACTAGTGTGTTTGATTTTGGATTCTCTCAATTCTTGCTCAATTAAATGATATATTAACGAACGATCAAATTGTAATCCAATGGTGTTGACAGGTTAGGATATTTTGTTTAATATTATTTGTAAGATAAATATGTAACTTTCTTTCTCAACATACACACAGTATATATGATGGTTAATAATTTTTCATTTGACAATATAATGAACATATGTGAATCATATTGGGAATTTGGGATCCAAATCCAATACCTTCCTCTTAAAGGAATTTAATACCCAACAACCTTGAAGGGATTTAATCCTTTTTTACCTTTTCAATTCATTCAATGCTCTGCCTTTATGATGGAGTATATATATAGAGGGTAAAGAAGAATATTCCAAATCCCTGTCCTTCACAATGCTCACATTCATTATTCATACACACACTGTCCACATCACAGCTGTTAATTAATATCACTCCCCTATCCCCTATTATTTATAAGTCATTTTTAATTAAATTACATATATCAAGAAGATGTAATTAGCTTAATAATTAAGAAATAAATTTTTAATTTTACCCTCATTTATGAATAAGTACCACTCTGATCCTATTTATAAGTTCACTTTGATAAAAAAAAAAATTAATCCTATTTATAAGTCCAGTTTCATGTAATAAAGGAGATTGTGACAATTTTATCTATAGTAATTGCACCCATGAAGATAGAGAAAGAAAAAATAGTTTAAAAACACTCAATCATAAATGAAGGCAAAGTTAGAAATTTACATTCATAATCATTGAGTTAACTACTTCTCTTTGTTATGTGAGATTTGGTCAAAATGGACTCATAAATAGGGCTAGAGTGGTATCTTTCAACTCTTTCTTCTTTCTATTTTCATTTGTACAATTAATATGGTCAAAATTGTCACAATCTTATTTATTACCTAAAAGATTATTTATAAATAGAACCAAATTTTTTGATCAAAATGAACTTATAAATAGAATTAAAGTGGTAAGTTTTAGAATAGGTTTGAGTTGGCGTGGGAAAAACACGTTTATGTAAATTTAGATAAAACTCATATCACAAACTTACCTTGTCTAGCGTAAATTATGTTGAAAAAGTATTTTCTATCGCTAGTCCAACTAAGAAAGGTCATTATCCCCCCTCCCCCCTCTCCCAAAAAAAAAAAATTGAGTGTTTCTATAGGATGCAACATTTTCCCTTTGGCTGAAGGGAATTATGAATGATCTGGCCAAACAAGAAAAGGGGAAATGAATGAGAGGAGAGGAAGGAGATTTTTTTTTTTTGTTGCCCACCCGGTTCACTGGAGTTCGCCCCGACTAATCCAGATCCAACCCGCGTCGTGCACCTGGCTATGGTGGGAGAGTCTTTCAGCGGGGGTTTTTTGGCATTCCATTTAAAACAAATGGATAGACATGAAACTATAAAAATTTAAAAGAGATAATGTGCAACAAAAAGAGTATCAAAGACTAAGGTTGTTAAACTCGTTGGTTTAATCAAACTCGTAACAATGACGTAAACTCGTATTGTAAAATCGAATCGTAAATTCATAAGAGTTTACTTTTATTATTAAATATGTATTACTAGTGGATAAATAAATAATTAAAATATAAAAATGACAACAATTTGATTTAAATATATTTTAAATATAAATAATTGAAATTAAATCCATCAACATTAATCATTTATTATATTTAACAAAAACAATTATATAAAATTTATATATAAAGTTGCCGATCATGATCGAATAAGAAAAGTTAACATAACTTTAAGAGTAAATTAGCATGATTTTGTAAGTTAGAAACGTAAAAACGATGAATTCGGTATATAAACTTGTTATTTTAACTGAGTTTACAATTAGTACGAGTTTACCAGTGATTCAACTCGTTTTTGTAAGCTATAAATGTAAAAACAGTAAATTCGAAAAGTCAACTCATAAATTTGACAACAATGATCAAGACAATTAATGAATATTTTTTTTAATCTCACTTCTTTAGTTTTATTACAATTTGTCATCCTTTTTCTGTCTTTCAATTTTGATAGAGCATTTATCATAAATAAATACGAGTACAACTAAATCTACAATAATGAACGAAATATAAATAATTAATCATTTAAGTCTGATCAATTGATTTTGTGGGGAAATTAAAAAGAAGGGAAATAGCCAAAATAGTGGAGGTTGGGAAAATGTTGTCGTTTGAGCATTAATCACTGCAGCATCAAGATAAAACATCCCCCCCAGCGTCACACGTTGGAGCACCGCCTGCTGTTTTTATCCAACGTAGGATCACGATTTACCCTATTTACCCCCATGTGTTGCGGCAATATTGCAAAGGACTTAAGTGAGAGAGGAGGGCATCTATGTCATTCTGTTGACAGCTTGGCCAACGTTACCCAGCAATTTTCGCTTTGCGCATCCCAAAAGTGTCTATCCCTGGCTGAAACCCAGGTCAGAGGTGGGCCTCGTGCAAAAAAAAAAGTAGTTTTTTCCCCACCTTTTTTTTCCCCACTAACCGTTTCTCTTTCTTCTCTGTGATTCCATATCAATAGACAGCGAAGGGCTTGCAAATCCGTGTCTGAAGAAATTCTCAATTCTGTCTGTACGTTCTTTCTCAATTCTGTCTGTAAGTTCTTTTTGCTTTGTATCTAGTTCCAACTTTGCGTTTATATTTTCTTTTCACTCTTTTTCTGCCAGCGATTATTTGGTGCGATATAACTTCGATTTCCCCTTCAAAAAGTTTCTATCGTTCTCCTTTCTCTGCGGAATAAATCGGCAAAACCTCTACAATTTTTCGAGCTCGAGTTTGTTGGGAATTCGGGGCATTGCGAGCAACAATATATATAAACACAGACCAAAAAAGGGGGGGGGGGGGTTGGCATAGAATGTGTTTCGCAGAATTATAGCTTGTGCTGGTCAACATCTTTATTAAACTGTTTCTTTGGTCTCTTGACATAAAGATTTAAGACACTATGATTTGATAAGACAACGAGCTATCTTTAAAGACCTGACTTAATTGTCTCAGAGTGGAGGGAACTTTCCTTTCTTGGTTGTAGGACAGTTTGAGCTTCTTCTCTTTAGAAATCCCTGGGGTTGAATTAATATGTAATACATACCATGAAGTTGTTATTGTTTTTGGTCCTTCTGAGAAAGTAAAAGATTTGGCATTTTTCCTATATTTCAGCCTGAAATGTTGGTTTTATCGTTTCAATGATAGTTTCCATGTAATCCGGGTGCGTAATGAAAATGTGGGTTTCTGCAGAAGACATTGATAAACCGTCCAACATTGGGTCTCCTGACCGCCTGCTGTTTGAGGGATTGAAGTATAATTAGAGGTAAAGGATGGCATGTAAGGGGTTCTGGGAGTGCCTTTTGAGACTTCTGAACTTCTTGATGACTCTTGTTAGTCTGGCAATGGTGGGCTATGGGATTTATCTGTTAGTTGAATATGAAAGAGCTAGCGACGACGCGCCCTCTCCTGCTGCTATAAGTGATGAGAATGCTCTGATTCGACTTGGTCGTCCCTTGCTAATGTCTGTGTCTTTATCAAATAGTATATTTGATAACTTGCCCAAGGCTTGGTACGTATGTTGCTCTTTTCTCTCCGATATAATGAGGGTTGAATATTCTTACTTATTCCAAATTATGGAGAAGATGGAAAAGCTTTCCATATGTTCCTATTTTACTGCTTTAGTGTGCAATATGATACATAGGTAGCATGATTCTAATTTCCTTCTGGGTGCTTAGTTTATATGTTAGGGATTTCTTTCCACATCTTATGGTTAGAAAGCCAAATCTTAAATTTACACTTTCCAGCATGTTAGGCATGATATAAGCGTGACTTGACCATTTTGCCTTTGATGTATTTGTTTTAAATACTAAATCTATTAGTGCAGGAAACCAAAAATGTATCAGCAGAAGATCATTTAATTTTTAGTTCACGAATGATCTTTTACTCTTTGTGTCATAAAGTATCCTTTTTTCCTCATAATTTTTGTCAACTCTTTAATAATTTTTGCCTTCCGCTGTGGCAAAATCTCATTACACAGCATTCATGTCTATGACTTTACAATTTACTTGTAAAATGAAATTGACTAAGCTCAAACCCTGTTACCTTAGTCTTGTCTAACACTTGTTTCATATTTCATGTTTGCCAGGTTTATTTACTTGTTCATTGGTATTGGAGTAATTCTCTTTGTCATTTCTTTTTTTGGATGTATTGGAGCCTCAACAAGGAATGGCTGCTGCCTGAGCTGTGTATCCTTATAGAATGTCTGATGTCATAGTCAAAACTATATGCCAGGTTCTTAAAATTTAACTCTGACATATGAAGCATGAGTTGAAAACCTCTGTTGTCTTTTGCTTTTCTTCCTCCTGTGTGTGCGCTCTGTGAGCATGAGTATTTTAATCACACATTATCTATGAGTTTCCTTAAGCCAACAAAGTATTCAGCTTTGGTAGCACTGTTGATTTTGGCTGAGCTGGGATGCGCTGCCTTTATATTCTTTGACAAAAGCTGGAAACAAGTAAGTTATTAATGGTGATTCATGATCTGAAATTCAAAAGGGCTTTTTCTTAAAAGGTTCAAGATGGCATATTTGTTATAAACTTTCAGGAAATTCCTGCGGACAAAACTGGAGAATTTGATGTGATGTATAAATTTCTGAAAGAAAACTGGAATGTTGCAAAATGGGTTGCACTGGGAATTGTAATCTTTGAGGTAAGCAAGGAGTCGTGCAATAGACATCTAGGAGAAGGTGATATAATTCTTATGCAGATAAGCATGTCGCCTTTTGCATAATCCCAGATTTATTATGCAACCAAATAATTAGCTTTATGTCAGATGTTATGAAGTTTTATCTTCACTCTTAGGATTGGGTTGATCATGTCAAGAATATCTGAACTTCTGATCAGGAAAATGCAATGCTCTTGATTACATTTGATAAATTAGAAGGCGATAAAACTGTATCAATATTTACCATCATCCTGCCTATAAATACCTGGTAGTCATTCAGCGGTAAGAAAAGAATGTTGGGTTTTCCGGGATTTAAGCCTAAACTGTAGGCTCAAGACTGGCAGCTAAGTTTTTCTAATATTTAGGTCACTAAGAACTAACATTCTTACCAAGAAAGCAATGTTTTGATTTGAGACCATTTGATGTTGGGGAAGAAAAATACGTCAGTGAGGGAAGAGGGGAGATAAAATATAGAAGAGAGTACCAGACATAGACAAAATAGGTGATTTTCACTAATTCAATATGAGTCAACTATGAAATCCTATATTTTTAGAGTGTTGAATTCCTGTGAAATGCCTTACTGTGTATGTTGGTCTAGGGCGGCACTTCTCTCTGAAAAAGTGAAGAGGGGCTGCAAAAATAAATCTCATGCATATCAGTGTTAACAAAATTTGTGAATTTTTATTGGTTTGAAGTTGCTTTTTGGTGCCTGGCGGAGCTCTAGTTTTATGTTTATCTAAGGATTGTGCTTGGAATTGCAGGCCCTTCTTTTCTTGCTAGGTATTATTGTTAGGGCTGTAAATAGGCCGGCGGAATATGATAGTGATGATGAGTTCATTGCTCCCAGGCCTCAGAATCGGAAACCACTGCTCAACAGGCCAGCAGGTCCAGTAACAGGTGTACCAGTTGCAGGGACACCTGACCAACGTCCAAGCAGAAATGATGCTTGGAGCGCACGGATGAGGGAGAAGGTTCTGTCTTTTTCCCCCCTCTGCAGTTCTTCTTCTTCTTCTTCTTTTTTTTTGTTTTTTGGGTTATGGGATCAATCCTATCATCTACTTGTTTCCCTGGTTGCTCTTATATAATTTCCATTCAAGGAGAGTTGATAAGATCTTTTCATAAGTTTGAATTTTATTTTACTTGTCCATCGAAATAATTTTCTCCGAGCAGTTTTTTTTATCATCGATTCATGCAGCATTAAGATTTTTGACAGGTTTTCTAATTAATGAGATATCTGTCTGCATTTTTCAAGTATAATATCAGGTTAATATAATGTTTAATCTTTATAGTTTGCCCTCATTTTGGCTTTGGTTCCCTATAGTTTTAGATTATAGGTTTTGATCTCTCAAGGGGGGTAAAATGGTTCAAGTCCTTAATAAACTGCAGGGACTAAAATCTACGGTTTGAAATTATAGGGACCAAAACCAAGATGACGGCAAACTATAAGGACCAAAAATTGTATTAACCTTGTAATATCGGCACAATGTCATTATTTCACTATGGTAAAAATTTTTTAAGTGATGTGAATTATTGCTGTCTAGGACTCTAGGTCACCTTTTTAACTAATCAGCTCCATTCACACCTTCATGAATGGCTGAAACTGAACAAATCCAGTGTTAGGCAGGATATCATTTTTACATATTTGTTTTTTTCGCTCAATTGGTTAACTTTGTTCTTCAACCTTAAGAACTGTTGATCCGTTGTTAGCCTAGTGTTTGTCATTTGTATTGTGAATGCTTCTGATGCTAGAAATGTTCTCTATCCAGTACGGACTTGATACTTCGGAATTTACATATAACCCATCAGAGCCACAGAGATCGCAGCAAGTAAACTCACAGCCAACTGAAGAAAGGAGCCGCTGTACTATCATGTGATCACTCTTGTTTAGTTGCCGTCCAAAGCGAAAGAGGTTGACTTTGAATGATTGTTTTCTATGTGCCGATGGGGTAATTGAGACAAGAATTTCATCATCAAAAAAGTCCTTTTCTTTTGTTGAGTTTGTGTACAAGTAACATTTTTCCTTACCCGACCGAACTTTTTTCTTTCAAATTGATGTGTGATATTGTGCTAATATAAAAACTTCTTTGAGGTTTTGCATTTGTTCATAGATCGAAAGAATGGTGAAGTCTTTATCATGATGATTGTCAAATCGATTCTTGCTTCCCATCCATCCCATCCCGTGAATATTTTAATGGTATAAGGTCCAGTTTTGTCACTAAAGTAATCACTCAAGAGTGTTAAGTATCTAGGAGTATTTCTAAGTGTTTTGTTCTACCACTCTGGTCCTATTTATAAGTCCCTTTTGACCAAATTACACATACCAAGGAGAAGTAGGTAGCACAATGATTATGGGGTGAATTTTCAACTTTCCTCTCATTTATGATTGGGTACCTTTAAACTTTTTCTTCTTTCTGTATTTTTATTGGTAAAAATATGGGCAAAATTATCATAAGTTCATTTATTTGGTCAAAAGGGATTTATAAATAGAACCAAATTTTTTTAGTCAAAAGGGACTTATAAATAGTACCAGAGTGGTAAAAGTAACCAAAACATTGTAATTTTGCCCTTCGTTGTTAAAAATGTTAATAGTCGACCATAGTTTTTTTTTATAATTGGGGCAATATTGCTCCCAAAAAACTTTTAGATATTTAGTGTTTTTGAGTAGCTACTGTAAAATCGCATCTTAACCCTATTTTTAATCAATGATGTAACAAGAGAATCACTATGATGTTCTAAGAGTTTCTTAGAAATGAACTTATTTGTCAATGACAAGTGAGCAGTATGGATCGATTGTTATTTCTTGTATTTAGAGTTGTTATTGTATATAGTTCACTTGTTATGAAACTTTTTGACAATTATATTCCTTCCTGAAGAGTTGGGACCTTAATACAATTTATTAAATTGTCTTCTCTCTATATATTAAACATTCAAATTATGGTTTTAGAAGTATTTCCAAATATGAGATCCCAAGAAAAGTATGTAATCGTCAATGATAAATGAATAACATGGATCTATTATTATTTCTTTACTGAAAGTTGTTATTGTGTGATGTTCACTGGTTGTGAGAATTTTGCGATTAAATTTTTTTCTTTGGAGCTCAATCATTCCACTAATATAATTTATAAAACTGCCTTCTCTATATATGTATGTCCTGCCGTCAAAATCTGTCGCAGGGCAAATAAAAATATAAAACGAGTCTGAGAAAAAGTCTCTGCGTCCAACTTGTTAGTAATTAATATGCCTTATTCACTTGTTTGTAACGTGTGAGGATGCAAGACGCCTCTTTTAGAATAATATTGGATGGATATTATTTAATATTTACAAATTAAAACTGTCCATTCCATTTAGCGTCGTCGCTCAATTAATTTTACAGTGGAAAACCATTCAACATGCACCCATATTTCTATATTTATTTCCTTTGCTACAAATAGTTCCATCTGTTGTTTCTTTCGGTAAGCTATTACTACTACATAATTAACTAATAACAAATGGCTTCAACAGTTGGTGCTGACCTAAATAACAACAACAACTAATAACTCTAATTTAAGTAATGATAAGAGTGGTTATAGTGGTGCCTGATAAAAGTAACAGTCACGAGTACCAGGATTAGAAGAAAATAATAAAAAAAACAACAACAACAATGGATAAAAGTGGGTGGTGTGGCGGCAAAATTTGTAGCGTGTATATATTTATATATATATGGTAAGTTGGATGGATTGGCGGTGGTTAAGGTGGCTGGAATCTATGGTTGAATCTCTTTGGCTTCTCTTATTGATTCTATTATAGTAGTATATATAATTAAAATGCATTAATAATGTCATAAAGTTGTTGGCAACAAACGTTATAATGAAATGAGGAGCCAATCATCACAAGACACGATCGCTCGCAGATAACTAGTAGTATTTTCTCTTTCGTTTTATTTTAATCACCTTTCTTGTACTCTCCCAGCTTGCATGATGTATGTCTATATATATATATATATATATATATATATATTATATGCAAATAAATCTAAATACATATACATTTTGCTTTTTGCTTCTTTTCTTCAAATAATTAATGTCAACTATACCTAGATACGAGTAGCTCTTCTGTTATATATATAGTTTCTTTTTTGGCATGTTGTTCCTATAATCCTATTTGTATTATTCAATAAGAACCAGTGTCACTGTCAAATGCCTGTCCTGAATATTTGTGTTTTATTGGCTGCTAGGTCCCAAAAACAGAAGCAGCAAGTGGAACATTTTTTTTTTTTTTATAGAGAAGGCTCCACTCTTGAGTCCATACTCGCACAGTGTTTGGATTTGGAGAAACCTGCTAAAGGATGTTTGGTTATGTATGTGTTCTATCAACATTATTTCAGAGCACAAGTGCTTGTCCTTTTATAGCTATATGCTAGCTGCACTTATTGACCTTTTGAAAGCTCATTATTGGGGTTCAGAATATGAAACTTGTTTAGATTTTTTAATATACTGATATCATTAATCTTGTTCGTGTTTCTGTCTTTTTTTTTCCCCCACAAAAAAGCTACTAACTACATGATATCTACTACTATAGTCATACGTTTCAGTGTAATATGTATAATAAGTATAGTTGAGGGAAGCAATTTACTTTTGCACCATTATGTTACTAGACTTTTCTGTCCTTTTAGATGGATAAATGATAATGACTATACACCGGGGCATTTTGAAAAGTAGGAATCTGTTGTGTAGATTGTGAGAGAACTTTTTTGTTGGTGACTCCTATTTTTTTTTGGTTTTGATATGTCTTAGCTTGCATTCGGCCATTTGGCTCCAGCTATACTACTTCTATATTCAATTGATATATAGCTGTTTTTTCTCAGTCATTATCCCAACTTTGGAAGGAAGATATTTATTCATGTTGTTCTAAGTTTGTGATGATTATGATATAGACATAATAACAGAGTGGAATGTTTCTTGAGAGAGCCGTCAAGTTGTAATTAAACATAGCTTCTGGTTAATTCTTGTTTACCCGAATGGAACTGTAATATTTCTTGTGTTTTCATTGCTTTATCACTAAGTAATAGAGATATTATCTCACTCTAACTTTTGAAGCATTTGCTATGAACCACACATTTTGACATAAAAATGAAAGAGAGGGGACCACGTACGATAGGATTAAGTATGTTTGTCAATGTCAGTGAATCAAGATAGAAGCTAGCCAAGTCATGGAAACCCAATGTCGTAGCTCCTCGCCAGCCTAGCAGCCTCCAGCTTCAATTTTGAAGACTTCCTGATGGTGGAGTACAGTTACATACATACAAACAACTTGTTTATCAATACAAAAGGATAAGGATCCAATCCCCAAAAAAAACTTTTAATTTCAGCATCTACACTTTTTTTTTAAAAAATGAAAATATTATGATCACAAGTTTAATGGGAAAACTCATCTCAAATGAATAGATTGGTGGGTGAGAGAATCTCTCCACTAATAAACTTACTTGGCCACTTGTCAGAAGAAAAAAGAAAAGATTCTATGAGCAGTTCTCTCCATGAGATCGCCCCTGAATGAAAGCATTTTGATTATGATCACAAGTCTAAAAGATAGTCCATTAAAAAAAAAAAAAAAAACTAAGCTATCAGGCAAGAAAATATAACCCCTTAAACTTATAAACCACAAGAAACATCATTTGATCATGCACACATCAACAGGAAGTAGTAGTATTTGTTTACAATTTCAGGTCCAAGTTCTCTTGTGCCAATTCTTTATTGCCTTCATGCTAGCCATTACTGTTCTGCTTTAAAAACACAGATGTCTAACTTCAATGGGTTAATAGATGATTTATATAGGATCAGTTATACTCTCTGGAATATATATATGCTCATATATCAAAGAGAGAATAATTGTTCAATGATGTCTATGAGGAAGACACCAAAGAATACCAGATAATCACTGTGCTACACAAGAATGACGTTTAGCCAAAAGGGATGAGGTGTGTGCATAGTGAGGCTGAATGGTAAATAGATCAATAGAGAGTGTGCACGTGTTGGGTAATCTCCTATTTATAAGGATCACCTCTAGGGTTTTGGCTCTTTGGTCATGCGCGCCTCCAGCCTCTCGTGCCTGCTCCACTACCTATATTGTCCATGATTATTGCCATGGTTATGGGTGATTAGAGTTTTACCTGATTATGGAAGGATTCTGTCATAAAGTGTTTTTACTGGGCCAACAAATGGGCCCAATACACAAGTCCATAATAATTACAAAATATGTCTTTTATCTTTGTAAATCAAACCTTACAAAATTTATTACTCCTCCGGTCTTTAACATAAGACATACTTGGAGTGTGAACATTGTACCTAAATATAAGATATAGTTTTTCTATTTGTCAATATTTTTCTAATTTACCCATATTGATACTCCTTCAACCATAATAAAGGAGAGAAGAAATAATTAAGAAATATGACCATGATATTTTAAGAAAATACATGTTATATTAATCAACATCAACTTGCTTATTCTAATCAAATTTGGTAAATATAAAATATATTTAGAGAATTGACCTTGGTTCTAAATATAAGATATAGTTTTTGTATTTGTCAATGTTGTCTTAATTTATCCTTATTGATATTCTCTCAACCATACTAAAAGGAGAGAAGAAATTAGGGAATTAAGAAATATGATTATGGTATTTTAGAAAATACATATCATATTAATCAATTTCTTTAATCTAATTAAATTAGATAAATATGTTATATATTAACAACTGGATAGAGTATATAAGAGAGGATTATCATTTTTTTTTAAGCAAAAACTGAGTTCATTATTATTTTTTTCATCAGTACATAGCCTCGGGGGTGAATCTTAGAGATCGACGATTACTTCTACGAAGGTATAGTATGTTATTTACTGCTTTAAATATGGAGCAAATTAAATAGTTTCGAGTCTCACCGTTTTTAAAAATCGTTTCAACAAGTGGATGCTAAAAATCAAAGCCATATCCGACACGCTATATAATGTTCATGCACGTACCTTACGATAACTCTTAATTAATAAATGTTATTCATAAACAATTCTGTGTGCAAGCTATCCATTTGGTCGGTCGCTTATTAAGTGGTCGACTGGCCTATAGAAAATTCTTTTTTTTGATAACTGGCCTATAGAAAATTCTTAAAATGTCACTTAATTCTATTGTTGATACCATCGCGCTTTCTCTGATTACTATCTGTTGACAACGCGTAAAAGTTTTGTTACGTGGGAGTATTTTTTTATTCATTAATATTTCCATCAATGCCCTGTTTAAGTACAGAAGCTTAGCTATAATAATTAATTAATTCATGACAATCAACGCGTGCGAGGTTGTTGACTTTATTGCATGCATGTATTCAAACAACACTATCAAATCACTGTTGAAGATTCCTTAGAAAAATCAAAAGCCAAATATTGCTGCTACCCCTTAAAAGTCAAAACTCTCTCTAGTTAGTAGTTACCACTAATTGTCTTAGATTTCTCAAGTAAAGTGAGACAGATTTTTGTGGAGGGTTAGTTTGGATTTCAAGGAAGAAGAAAGTATTGAGGAAGATATATATCCCTTTCATTACCACCCACAATGTTATTGATGATGATCTCAAACTCCAAGCAAAGACACATAAACATAATTTTCAGGCAAAGAGACGTGCACTCTAACAGCCCGTTTCTTATAAGGAAGATTTAAGGAAGGAAAGGAACTTAGAGGAGAGAAAGGAAAATTGAGAGGAAACTTGAAATGGATGTTTTGTTTGATAGACATGAAAATTGAGATAGAAGATGATAATTTTTAAAAAAATTATAATTAAAATGTAAGCTTTCAAATGTCCAAAATATCCCTTACCCTACAAAAAAACCTTCCCCCTTCTTCATCCCTGCATCCCACCAACAACAGCACAAAATAAAAAAGAAAAAAGAAAAAGAAAAAGAAGTCTCCTTCTATCCCTGCAACCTGACAACAACACAAAAAAGGAAAAGAGTTTCAGATCTCCTTCTTCATCCTTGCAACCCGACAACAGTGACATGCAGAAGAAGAGACGATGGGATTTGCTTAAAGGAGGAGGCAACGGGATTTGTAGAAAGAGGAGGAAGCGTCAGCGGCAACGACAAGGAAGACAGATGGATTGAAGAAGAAGAAGAAGGTTATTTGAGAATTTCCTTCCAAAGAAAGATCGGTTTCCATCCGAAAATGGAGGAAAGCAATCTTCCCATAAATAAAGGAAGATGGTGATGAACCGCCGGAAGATGAATTCCGGGAAGGTAGAGCATCCAAATGGAATTTTGCAAGGAATATGATGAATCTTTCCTCTCCTTCCTAATCTTCATCCTAACAAATAGAGCCTAAATGTCAACCTCCTCAATGATGGCTTAGACACTACCCCCCAAAAAAAAAAAAGATATATTTTTTTATGGCGATTATAACGGCTACGAGATGATTGTGTCAAACTGCTACATAAATCAATATTATGGGTGACAAGTTATTTCATAGCTGTTACACTCATTGCGTCTTGTGTTAGACTCTTAGCGCCATTATTAGGATCGGAAGCATGCGTACAAACCACTATGTTCAAATCTAAAATTCCATCTAAGCTAGCATAGCAAGTGGCATTGTCGTTGACGCAAACTAACCATTAACAATTCAATTACAAGTTTTGAAGTTATGATGATGATTAATCCACGTTTAAGATGCATGCATCATTTTCGATTTGATATAACTTAATTTATTTTGTCCATTTGCACAGCTTGTTCCGTGGTCGATCATATCTATTAAAGAAACAAAGTAATGAATTTATTCGAATCATTAATGTGTTAACATAATCAAATATAAAAAATATTTCATTAAACATGTAACGATGAAATGTCCCAACGCGTGTGCCAACGAGGTCCATATATTTTTTTAATCTAGTGATGAAGGAAGAATATTACAAAGAAGGGGCTGTCAAAGTCTGAACTTTTGATTAGACCTCACAGCTACTGGAATATTGAGTTGCTGGCTAGCTTCATTCTTGAGCAGTGGACGGGGATTAATGCATGTGAAAAGCTTTTGCCTTTATTCTTATTAACTTCCCTTAGATCCATCAAATTCTGCGCTTTAAGTACGATGAGAGATGCTCGATTAAAGCACGGGACAACAACGCGAGGAAAGTTATGATGCAGGATTCTATGTATTTATTATTTAAAGTTCAAACCACGCGCTTGAGCGAGAAAGCATATAATTTTGCTACTTTTTGGACTTAAACTATAAATCATAATTAAACATTAACCATTTTTGCCCTTAACATATGAACAGTGCTTGGATTTGATCACTGATCATTTAGAATATAAAATTTTTACTTTACATATATATCCATCCCACCCAACATATGTATCTCTTCAGATATTTGAACTTAAGACTTGAAATGATCTGATTTTGTGCGTTAAATCAACTTATATCATGTCGGTAAAGTTTTTACTTTAATGAAAAGCAAGTGAATAACCAACAGAAAAAAGAAAAGGACGGTGCTAATTTCTCAACTTACCACAATCAATCCCCTCCCTACAATTCCAATCAAGTGAGAGGATCAGTAAATATTAGAGAGTGGGCGGGTCAAGAAAGATGTTCCAATAATTCTTCATCATATAAATCTCTAACAAATTCAATCTAATTGATTTTAATCACATATTATAATAGCCTGAGCCGAGTCAACCATGCTTAGATTTCAAGACCGACATAGAAAGTTTGAAACTTTGTTGAATTACGAATTATCTCGTAATTCAAGTTATTTTAAGACTTTGTTCCCTAGATTTAACGGCGCGTACAGTCAGTTCATTGGTTGCAAGGTGAATAGCCGCCGTACACATTGCCGCATGGAAGATCAACGAGGAAGGAAAGTTCCTTTCTTTCCTTTTCTTCCTCGATCCCCGCTTTTGCGTGGCTCTTACTCTCAAAGTTGTTTACTTTTTTTATATTATATTCTTTATTCGTTTTTCTCAGCTTAAACACACTAGTAGCAATATTCAAATCCATGAGCCAGGCCATTAATTTCTAATTTTTGAAGGAAAATCGATCACCGACCTGCTTCAATTCAATTATGGTATTTTATTCTCGTTGTAGACTTTAAATAATTGATCACAACTCCTTTAACCTTCACATATAGTGCGCAGGGTGGGTCTCCATTTGTGGTCCACTGGTCCCTCTTTCTTTCAGTTTGTGGATCAATATTTATTCAGATTATGTCATTTCCACGCATGAAAAAATATATAATTGCAATATCTAAATCAGTATTTGCAACGATCAAGCAATCAGTATTCACCATCTCAATTCCAATTGGCTCTACAGCTGTTCTTCTTGATATATATATGTATGTATGTATTTCTGTAATTCACGGTCTCTTTGCCCATTTGAGCCAAAAATCCATTTTTTTAGTGTCAACCTCCTTTGTTTGTTAATTAAGTGTCTACCTTAAAATATATATATATATATATATATATATATTCCCATTGGTGGGGTCAGTGGCAAATCTTACACATCAATGAATTTGTCTTGTTCGTTTACGCTTGCTTTTCTTGGCCAGTCTTCATCAGGTTTGGTGTCTGCTGATGTATTAGCTTCTCATCTTGTGCAGCATTTGTGGTTCTAATTGTAGGGTATGGTTTAACAATCACCAAGCTTCTTCTTCAGATATTATAAATTTCTATTATTTTAAGGCACCCCCATTTGATGTTGTTTATGTTTTAGGTGGTGGTGCGGTTTGATTTTGTTTAATCGAATTCATAGTGATTTTTAATGTGCTAATTATTAGAAAAGCTTCTCTGCTTTCTTGTCTTTCCCTCTCCTGATCAACAACACACACACTCATTTTGACAAATTGCTTTGTTAGTGTTCTTCCGAAAACGACGTTCACTGTCTTCGGCTACCATTTTAGTTTCTTTCCAAGAAAAAATTCTATTAATAAAACCATCGTCGTTATGTGTGAGAATGAACCAATAGTATTCAATTTCGTTGGCAAGTTGGGTTCGTGTGTGTCTCGCTGATATGTTCACATACTTTCTGTCAGGGTCTTTCGTTCAAAATTGGGGCGTTTAAATTAATAATCCCAATTTTTGAATTGTTATAAATCACAGAGAAGAGAAAAAACCTCTTATATATTTAAATATTAACTGCCAAATGGTTCAGACCAATGAGGGTGTGTTGCTGCTTCCATATTTAAGAGCTTGTGCTTTGGTTCTCTGCCTCATTTCATAAGTGATTTTGGGTTCTGTTCTGTCTGTTGTAACCTTTTGACTTTGAAGATATGAAAGCAAGGAGAGGAAAACGCTCAGAGGTGTGTGCCTTTAACATGCTTTGACTATTGATTGTCAGAAAAGAAATAAGCAGCTTTTTTTTATACTTTAAACTTTCTAACTTGATTCTATTTCAGGCTTTTTGGCCATCCCTTGTGATGAAAAAATGGTTAAATATAAAGCCGAAGGTGTATGATTTTAGTGAAGATGAAGTTGATACTGAAACTGAAACTGAGAGTG
This sequence comes from Acacia crassicarpa, assembly GCA_034222035.1. Lineage (NCBI taxonomy): Eukaryota > Viridiplantae > Streptophyta > Magnoliopsida > Fabales > Fabaceae > Acacia > Acacia crassicarpa. The sequence goes on along the minus strand of JAWXYG010000009.1, from coordinate 6,024,311 downwards.
AAGACGACGGTACGTTATCAGTTCTGTTTTCTTTCTGCCAGAAAAGTTCGATCCTTTTTTTAAGCCTCCTTTGTCATATTTTTCCTCATTTATTCTTCATTTTTGGCGCAGCTTACTCTATCAAAGGTTCAAGAGTGCGCAAACGTGAAGACAATCCACATGGAGCACCGAAGATCCAATCAGTATTCTCAAGTCAAACATCAGGCAATACTTCATTCCTTTCCAATGGTCTGATCCTTTTCTGGACAGAAACAAGAAACTTGTTTTAAAAAAAGAAACTTCTGCCATTGCTTACTTGTGTTATGATAGTTTTGAACAGTTGCTTCTTATAATTTCAATAATATCTAAAGATAACAGTTTGCCCGCCTTGCATAATTTCAACACGATTTTCTCACCTTCGGGTAGGCAATGAAAGATTGTGTTCTTGGCTGGTTTCAAATTTGACCGAGTTACATCTACCTACCAGTTGTTACTGTGGAGCTTGAAATTTATAAGGAACTTTAGGAATCGTTTGATGAGGGTGGTTGGAGTTTCTTGGTACTAGTGTAAAGCAATTTTCAATATATTCCATCAACGAATAGGTTTGTTTGCCAGATAAATATTTAAGTCAACCGCCTTGCTTAATTTTGTTGTGAACTTCAAGTTATTTGAAGTTTGTAAGTTCTGAAACCTGATGAGTTCGGTGTCTTACCATCTTCTGTGATTTTGATGTTTGTTATTCAGATATACCTTCTACGGGTTACAAGACAAGACACAGAAGAGGAAAATCAGAAACTCTGCGCGTTCAGTATATTGACAAGAAGGAGATAAGGTTTGCTGTTGCACTCTGATTATGTGTTGATGTGTCAAAATATAGCTGTTAATTTAAAAATATTAAATTAATGCAATCTTCAAACTGCTACGTTTCAGGGTAACTGTTGCAACTTGGAATGTTGCCGGAAGAGTTCCCAGTGAGGATCTTGAGATTGATGACTGGCTTTGTACTGATGAACCTGCAGATATGTACATTATTGGGTGAGTAGTTTCACAAATTGATTGGCTATTTAATTTTTTATATTTTACAACAGTTTTGTTTCCCAGGATCAAGTTTATCTAATTTATGACAGCAAAACAAGTCACTCTCTCACTGATTAATCTTCTCTTTAGTCATTTATATGATTTTTCCCTGAATAATCAAAGTTCATACTTTTTCTGGTAATTAAAGAAAGCTCCCATGTCCAAAGAGCTACCATCTTTTACCTGTATGCCTATATCGAACGTGATCATAATACCCTGGATGCTAGTTTATGTTCTCATGATTCATATGAATTTATCTGATCTTTTAAAACCATATACTTTTAAGAGTGTTCTAGTATTCTTTAAAATTGGTTTGTCCAACAAAAATTTTGGAGTGCAATGGTACGCCGTATTGGACTTGAATTCTCTCTAGTGGGTCCTAGAGTCCAGTTAGGAAAAGAAATAGAGGGCTTTGGTACCTTAATCTCTCTCTCTTCACCTGGACCCTTACACATACCCGGATACAATCCTCCTCCTTATGTGTGTAAGTGGAGAATTAATTGTTTGTAAGGCTTATTAATGATAATTGTCCTAATTGTACTACCAACATCTTAACTTGTTCACTCTCTCCAGTCCTAAATATTAAAAAAAAAGTTGACTTTTTTTGGAGAGATTAAGGAAGCTAATTAGATTAATTTAGATTATTTATATTTATAATTTTTTATTCAAACTAATTAGTTTGACAAATAAATTGATATATGATTTAAAGATACACAACATATGATATGATCAAGTAACTTATTTAATTTCCTTAATCTCCCCAAAAAAAGTCAACTCTGTCTTATATTTAGAACTAGAGGGAGTACTTTCATTTCCCCTGATGCTTCTATAGTAATTGCTTTACGTTCTATTTTTTCATGTCATATGGGATGTCCAACCATGTAAGGAAGAAATTCAACGCTTTGTGTGGATTTGTTCTCACCAATGGCTTTTGATTTTGAGAAAAACTGAATCATAATTACCTGTCTGAACAGAGTTGACCACTCCAAACTTATTACATATTTGTATTTATTTGTAAAATTGTTAGCATATAACATGAATTCTGGTCCACTAGAGTGAAATGTTTTTGCATAGACATAAGACATAGGTTGGAAGATGCTACTAATAGACTACTTGGCTGAATTGGTTGTATGATTGGTCTTTCATATAATGTCTATAATACTATTGAATTCCGTACTAACTCTTTTTTCACAGTTTCCAAGAGGTAGTCCCTTTGAATGCTGGCAATGTATTTGGAGCAGAAGATAATACACCAATCTCGAAATGGGAGGCAATCATTCGAAGAACTTTGAACAAATCTTCTCAAACTGAAACCAAAATCAAAAGCTACAGTGCCCCTCCATCTCCAGTATTAAGGACTACCTCAGCAGCTGATGTTCTAGCAGACAATATAGAAGCTAATCCATTAGATTTGATGGGCGAGGGGTTAGTAGAAACCATAAAAAGTAATGAGTTGGAATATCAAGAAGTGAAAAAGGTGATTGATATAGGAACAAATTTGCACTTGAGAAGAATATATGGCAGTGATCTTCATACTAGTCTCGACTGGCCTGAACGTCCTTTAGATGCATTCCCTCTAGCTGTGGATTCCAATTCAAAATTGCGGAGAGTACTCAGCAGCTCGGCTAGAACTGGTTTTAATTGGACAGAAAATAATTTAAAGTATGGAAATGGAAATAAGCTGAAGCGTTCTCACCACAGTTATGGGAATCTGGGCTTGATTTGGAAAGAGGAGAAAGTGGTGCCAAGTGAAGTAATTGATCCACACTCTGATGTATCTGACATATCTGATGAGGAAGATAATACTATCTTTGAGTTACAAAAGAACCAAGAAGATGATGATGGACTAAACTCCAGGAAATCACGCCCGAAATATGTCCGGATTGTCAGCAAGCAGATGGTAGGGATATATGTATCAATTTGGGTACAGAGGAAGTTGAGAAGGCACATTAATAATTTGAAAGTTTCTCCCGTTGGAGTTGGTCTAATGGGCTACATGGGAAACAAGGTAATTATGTTTGACATTTAATGACATTGATTTGGCTTAGACATAAAAATATTTATATACTGATCATCATATGGAAAGCATGAGATAACTTACCATCTGTGTCCACTTACTGATAACACTTGGTTATAGTGATCTATGTGAATGTAATAACAAATTATTGTTGATGCAGGGGTCTGTTTCAGTAAGCATGTCTCTCTTTCAGTCCCGTATGTGCTTTGTTTGTTCCCACCTGACTTCTGGTCAAAAGGATGGAGCTGAACATAGACGAAACTCTGATGTTAATGAAATTCTACGTCGCACCTGCTTCTCATCTGTTTTTGATCTTGATCAACCACAAACAATCTCATCGCATGAGTAAGAATTATTCTATGATGAAAATTAGCATTTAGAATTTGGAACACGATCAGAAAACATTCACTATCGCATTTTCTATCCAGATGTTATTAACTGATGGGTTGCTTTCTGATGACAGTCAGATTTTCTGGTTTGGAGATTTGAATTATCGAATCAGCATGTTGGACAGTAATGTAAGAAAACTAGTGGCTCTGAGGAAGTGGGATGAGCTAATGAATAATGAGCAGGTGAGAATCATGAATCCCAATTATGTGAAATATTCAAAAGCTGACCTGATTAAGCTCTGACTTTTCCGTACTTTGATCTTAGATTTTATCATTTACTCACAGCCTGCTTTGAGATTTTGTTTCTAAATAAATCTGAATATGCCTAAAGTTGTGGAAGGCATTGCAAATTTTAAACCCTTACAAATGTTTTTGAACATTTCCATATTTCATCATTTGGAACTTGTTGACCAAAGTGACTAAATTACACAGTGGTCTCTCTTGTTTTTTCCCTTATCCTATTATTCTATATGCTTACTAGTTAAGCTGGACAAAATTGTAATTCCCTTACCTTATCTGCAGCTAAGCAAAGAACTGCGTTTTGGGCATGTATTTGATGGATGGAAAGAAGGGTTGATAAACTTTCCTCCAACTTACAAGTATGAAATTAACTCTGACAGATATATTGGTGAGAACCCAAAAGAAGGGGAAAAGAGTAGATCTCCTGCGTGGTAAGTGCAATGTAATACTGGATTCCAATCCTGTGAATATTTATTATTGGCTAAGCAACATGAAGTAAATAATTCTGGATTAACACCGTGCAGGTGCGATCGAATATTGTGGATGGGAAAAGGAATAAAGCAACTTTCATACGATCGCACGGACATAAGGATATCGGATCATCGACCAGTTAGCTCGATATTCTCAATTGAAGTTGAAATATTTGACCAACGCAAGCTTCAAAGAGCTCTAAATGTCAACTGTGCAGCAGTACATCCTGAAGTCATCCTTGATGAAGAAGGGGAGTTCCTGTATTAGATGTCCATGGAAGAAGAAAAGGGACCTTGATCATTTCTGCCTACTTTGTATATCAAGAATTTTGAGAGTTTGAGGGACAGAGAAGCCGTTAAGATAGTTATAACAAAAAAAGAAGAAGAAGAAGAAGAAGATGTATATAGTTTATACATAGGATGATATGAGCTTTTTTCTTTGTTTCTTTGTTCTTTGGTAGACAACGATTACGTTTTTGATCTAATCAGTTGTGTATCTCAATAATTCTTGTTTTGCCCTTCGACCATAAACCGAAGTTTGGTCTGCCTTCTGTAACAACAGACACATTTTAAATAAACTGACATATTTACACAATGAACAGCCACTAATGGTCCTTTTACTTCGTTCATTATGTTGCTTTGTTCATTATGTCGCTTTGTTCATTATGTCTAGGCTCTAGGCCTCTTAGGCCTGTACATGGACTTCTTTACATTTAAGCATTGATATTTCGTGTGGTCAATGACACGTGAGTGAACAAGAGAACTCAGTTTACCAAAAAAGCAATAGTTATTATATTGGATTCCGTGTTTTGAAATTAACTTATCAGAGTTTTCATAGATCAAAAGAGGTAAGTTTTTCTTTGTGTGGTATATTAATCTTAGACAACATACCCAACTTCGCAAGCGTAAAGTCTAAGACTATTATATATTTACCGAAGCTAAGCTGATAAAAAAAGAAAGGAAACGATTAGGTCAAGTTGGTTGTATCAACCCTTGATTAAATAACAGCTCAGAAAATTCTCCACACGTGGTTGGTTGGAAAACATGAGACCAACACTACCAAACGGTACAAAAATAACATCCTTAACAGTTATAAGATCTTGCTTGGCATACGAATGTTGAGTACAAAATACTGCGACGTTCTCCTTAACAATCAGAGTGCAAGAAGAACTCATAATTTCCTTCAATGGAGCTTTTCATGAGACTCTTATTAATGGTGCTTACTATATTTCACAGCACAAAATCTCTGAAGGGTGATGGCTCTCTTGTTTATGACTACTACAAGGAGACGTGTCCCATGGCTGAAGATATAGTGAGACACAACGTGAAGGCTGAAGTGTACAGAGATCCTCGTTTGGCAGCCTCGTTACTTCGCTTACATTTCCACGATTGCTTCGTCATGGTAACAATGTCCTGCAAACAGAGCCTTAATTCATTTGTATTTTTTGTGTACCATATTAATCTCTATTTCTGAGAATTTTTGTTGGAAAGCAGGGGTGTGATGCATCAGTACTTTTGGACAGCGTGGAGGGGATGACAAGTGAAAAACTGGCAATACCAAATATGAATTCATTACGAGGATTCGAGCTTATAGACAAGATTAAGTATTTACTAGAACAAGAATGTCCTCTCACGGTTTCTTGTGCTGATATTCTCGCCTTGGTTGCTCGTGATGCTGTTGTTTCGGTACAATCCTCTGCTTTGTTTGCTTTTTCAATTGGGGGGTAATATTCTTCATTTTTTTGTAACACAATGACTGTGGCTTGTTGAGAAGAGAGGAGGGCCAACATGGATGGTGTTGCTGGGAAGGAAGGATTCTGTGGAGTCAAGCATTAATGGAGCTAATCAGTTCATCCCCGCTCCAAATTCTTCTTTGGAAACTCTCATAGACAAGTTCAAAACTCAGGGTCTGGACATATACGACTTGGTAGCCCTATCAGGTTCTATACATATTCCCCTAAATTCTAAAAATTTCATTGGAAAATGAAAATCACTTTGATCCTGCAAATGGAATGCATTAACAACTTCTGGTTCAAAAATTAGAATAAATTCCAGGATAGAAAATGATAATATATCCTTCTTATTTGTTGTAGGACCTTTTTGATAATTTTATTTTTATTGGGTTATTATTCGATAATCATTGGTTTTAATACATATTTCGCCTGAGTTTTATAAATGATTTTTATACTTTTAAAAGTTTTGACTAATAATTTGAACTAAAAGGAGCAAAACCAAAGTTTGATAACTATAAGGGCCAATAATGACATCAACTTTTTTTTATTTGACAGTTTTAGTAATTCTCCCATATTTCATTGCATAAGAAAGAAGAAATATACAACATTTTCAAGGAGCCCACAATCTTGAATTGAATTGCCTCATTTAATAACAGGCAGCCACACCATAGGAAGGGCAAGATGCACAAGTTTCCGACAGAGGATATATGAAACAAAACCTGAATATCATTATGGTTATGATCGTTATAGGAGGTATACAACCTTCAGAAGAATCCTACGGTCCATATGTCCTGTTACGGGACGGGACCAGAAGCACGCGCCACTGGATTTTGAGACCCCAACCAAGTTTGATAATCATTACTACGTAAACATCCTCGAAGGAAACGGATTGTTAGGTTCTGATAATGTTTTGATCAGCCAGGATCATGAGGGTGTGATTACAGAGCAAGTTTGGGCTTATGCTTCAAACCAAAAGCTTTTCTTTGATTCATTTGCCAAGTCCATGATCAAGATGGGAAATATCAACGTCCTCACGGGAAATGAAGGACAAATCAGGAGGCATTGTAGGTTTGTCAACACTTAACCTCAGAAATTCATGTTCAGATCTAAAAATTAGTGTCCGAGATATATCATACTTAGCTGTAAGTATAGGTCTGGGATTCTGGTACCATCCAGAATGATTATGGACTGATACTAAAATATTTGCCACAATTATTCCCTTGAACCACTTACTATATATATGATTTGTTGTTCTGACGTTCTTATTTTAGCTGAGTTTCCACTAATTTCAAATAAACTCCATCCCCAAAAACATGCATGCGACGAAAGAGACAATTCATAGTAAAAAGCTATGACAAGGCAAGAAAGATTATGTAAGAAAAATCAAATTCACCTCACAAGTAAACCAAGGAAGAAGAAAATTCATGGTAGAAAAAGTAAAAAAGGGAAAAGAAAATGTATAATTGTGGTAAAAGAAGTGGGCATCAGTTCTCCAAGGTGATAAAGCATCAATGAAAATTTCAGACGCAAATTACCCATTTAAAACATGAGATTCATCACACGCCCATATAGAAATTGAAACCAATAAAAGATTTTAAATTTAATTATCATCGTTCAAATCTAACGCCTAATCAGACCGAAGATCTAAACCTAAATCTAAAACAAAGTAAAATCTTGCGGGGGCGAAAAATGGGACACAGGAAGCGATCAGAACCTGTCGGGATTCATATTAACATCACAATTATCAGTGGATTGACAGACTTATGAATTCATGTCTTCCTCTCGCAACCAAGCCCCAAAAGCGAAAAAAGAAAAAACAATTATATGATCGATAAATATATAATATGCGTGAGTAAAAGGCTTGAGCTCAGAACTTCTTAGAGGATATTTGTGCCATCAGCGACGAGCTCACAGGAGACCCGCCTCAGGCACTGTTTGAACTTCATCACAGACTCAAACAAACACCTTTTTTTTTTTTTTATCTCTATCGCTTTGGAACAAGCGATAACGATAATAAAACAAATCTACCAGTGACTGGGTAAAGAACAACAGAGGAGAAGAACTACATGCAGACGCCTTGCGAGTAAGCGAGACATGGTTCAGAGTAGAGGTGGTGGCGATTTATAGATATAACTTAGGGTTTTATGACCCTTCCTTGGGCTGAAAAAGAAATCTGGTTCTTACTTCTTAGCCAACTCCAAGAAAATGGGCTTAGGCCCATTGTTTCCATCCAAGGGCGTATCATATATTCTTTTTAAAAAAAAGGAGGTTAAAAGTGTTATTAATTCTTAAATTCTTATAGTATGATCCAATATTAGTTTGATTCCTATAGTTCCAATCATTGGTTTTAATTCGAGCAAAAAAAAAATCATTGGTTTTAATCCAATAATTTCATATATTTGGTACAGGTAAAAAAAAATTAACGATTTTATTAAAATTTAATGATTATTCCCTATATTTTTAAAGAATTTTAGTTACGACCTCTTATTAAATTTAGACCAAATCTTAAATTAAAGAAATGATATTGAGGAAGAAAAATAAATTATATATAATGTATATGTATAAATTTATAAGGAAACAGATTACTCATAATTTGAAATGAAGTTCATGATTCGGAAAAAAAAACAATTTGGATTAAATTTAAAACAAAATAATAAATAAATAATTACTTTGCTTACTTTTTTTTTGTTAATGAAAAAGTTTAAGTGAGTTAGATCATGAGGGTTAACTATGACCTGTGCCTTTTGGTTATGAGCCAACTCATGACCAACCGGATAAATCTTTGTTGGCTAATTACTTTGCTTACTTAAAAATAAAAGAATGCGACTTTTGTAGCCTGCACATAAAGTTTGAAATGAATAACATTATACATGACTTATAACTAGAATAAGTTTTCTTCAGTAAATATATTTCTTTTAAGATTTTATAGTTTAAAATTTATATTAGGAAATATTTTTAATGTAATTATCTTTTTTGGTAAATCTATGGACAAACTTGGCCCCTGGCCTGAAGAGTAAAAATGAGGGCGACGGCTTAGATATTGTCAATTAGTTCTTATATTCCTAAATAGAAATATTGAAATGCTTTTTCAGTAAGCAAGTACAGAGATGGTTTACTGTTTGTTCGATTTCCGCATTGAAAATGATTTTCTCCGCTTCAACGGTAACATACCATGTTTGTTTTCCCTTTTTAGTGTTTTTTCCTCCTCGGGGTTTTGAGATTTAACTTTGGTCTTATATCCCTTCTCATCCTTTTCCGTCCTTTTTCCTTTTCTGCCGTTGGACTAAGATCTCAACAATTCAAATTTACCATCACTTTTTACTATCTTTTTCCTTTATAATAATATTTTTATCATATGATAAATCTGGACCGTTGGAGATCTTAATCTAACGGCTAAAAAGGAAAAATGACAGAAAAGGATGGTAAGGGATATAGGACCAAAACAAAATCCGGGGTTTTGTCCCAGTCTGGGTACATAATTGATTTTCTCTTTATTCTTCTTTATAAAATTATGAGTATCTTGTTTGTTACTTTGAATTCACATGCGTTATACCAGCGGTTGAAGGCTAATTTCTGAGAATCCTAGTTTTATTTGCCTGTATTAGTTTCTTAACCTGGGCACCAGATTACATTTAGATTCTAACCTTTGACCCTTCAGGAATCAGTATGATAACTTGGGAAAAAATAGATGGGGGGCAACTTGGAGTGAAGTAAGACATTTTAAAATTAACTAAGAAATTATTTATTGACTAAATAAAATCATATATCAGGAAGCAGCAATTTCCAGTAATCACTGAAAAATGCTACTGACAGAACTATCATCATGGATACGCCAAATAGTTTCACCCAACAGGTTTGCCACAGAAAGAATAGTTAACTGGGGAAAGTAGTTCTTCTCTGCAACTGGAAGCGTGTTTGTGACAATCACCTCCTGAAATAACCCACCCGACAACCTCTCGACCGCAGGAGGGCTGTCATTAAAAATTACACAACAACAAAACATGAACACTGCTGATTCAGAATCAAACATAATGATTTCAACATGAATGCAACTATCAACACATAGAATGAATCATTAAACATGTCTCAGAGTTCGGCATTGAAAATCTGAAATACTTATTTGTATTATGGAGTACTAATCAAGGTGGCCCTGTGCAAAAGACTCCCACCAAGTTAGACCTAGAATGTAATATAAGTATTTCTTTTTTCCCATGGGAGTCAGTTGAGCCCCAAACCACTAGTCATACTACGCAGTAGCAGAACAGCACAAAAATATTTATTGGGGGGAAACGGACTAAGATACCTGAAAACAGCATGAGAGCAGCATGCATACACTTCTCTGGCTCCCTCATCATGTAATAGTGCTGCGCCTTTAGTTATGGTCCCTGATGTCCATCAGGGTGAACAATTAAGCACAAGTCAATAAATGCCAAAGAAATATTACCCAAAAAAATGCCAAAGAAAAATCACGCTACTATATTATGTTCCCTTGAGCAGCAAAGAGGAAACATCATAGATGCCTCTCAGGAAGGAAAGCCAAGTTACACCTTCTATATTCTAATACTAGTAATATCCTGTCAAGCGCTTAGTCTCTACAGTTAATTCAACAATGCACTAAATCAGATTCTTCACCTGCAGTATCAATCATGTCATCCACCATAACTGCAACTTTTCCTTTTACATCACCAATCAGATTCATCACCTGCGTGTCAAAGCATAAGAAAAATAACAACATGCAAAATGAAAGATTAATTAAAAAAACAAGGTTTAAAGATTGGTAGTATCTTTTAACATAAAAGAGGGGCCTGTAATCATTCTCCAACATAACACAGTTAATACATGTATGCCTACATATCTAACTCCTAAGTTTCAATATGTCTCTAGAAATTGTCAAAAAAAAAAAAACACCATGTTAGAGGCTAGAACCCACAGTTTTTTCAGGTTGTTACCTCAGCTAAGTTGTGCCCATGACGCCTTTTGTCTACAATGGCTAAGGGTGCATCAGATAACTTTTTGGCAAAAGCACGTGCCCTTGCAACACCCCCAACATCAGGTGAAACCACCACCAAGTCATTGGAACATATCATCTTGCTGGCCAGATAATCAAGGATCACAGGCTAGTGGAGGATACCAAAACAAAAGTATGAGTATATTTGTAATTAACTAATGATGAAGAGATGAACTACAACCATTCAGATCCACTTACTTGACATTGCACATGATCCACAGGAATATCAAAGTAGCCCATAGACTGCCCTGAGTGAAGGTCACAAGCAAGAACACGATCCGCCCCAGCTTTTGTAATAAGGTTTGCAACAAGTTTGGCTGCAATGGATTCTCGCCCTTGTGTCTGAAAAGAGAATAGGACAATTAACAAACTCCCTGTCACACTTATAAGCCCATCGGTATCATCACCAAGCAAATGGGTCAACATCTACTTCATGGACCAGCCACATAAATTTCTAAGACAAGCAATATCTCGATAAGATAGTAAAGACGGAAAATCTTTTCTCCATTGAAATAAGACTAAGAAAAGGATTTACATTGAATAGCTACTTGCATGCTTCATGGACCGCCAAGATTAATTTCCAAAAATTAACATACATCAGTCATATGGAAATACTAGCCTTTCTATCAGCTCTGGCATATCCGAAATATGGAATCACAGCAGTAATATTTTTGGCAGATGCTCTACGACAAGCATCAATCATTATCTGCAGCTCCATGAGATTCTCATTTGCAGGAGGGCATGTTGGCTGTATAAGATATACGTCGCATCCTCTAACACTCTCTTGTAATTGGACGTAGATTTCTCCATCAGCAAATCGCTTAATGTAAATCTTCCCTAGTTCCAATCCCATGCCGCAAGCAATTTCCTAGTTGAAGTAGAACAGAGTTAGTAACCATTAAAACTCAGAAGCACCACCCAGCAAATTCACTGTAAAATTGGTTTGTGACACACACTCTTCATTGTCGCGCTGAAAGCCTAAAATGTTAAACAGTTGCCCAGATTCTTAAATGTGGAAACAGAATGTTAGAGTGCACTATCAATTTTAGGAGAAATGGATGTATGTTGTTGAGATTACATGATATTCCAACATCGTGGGTACCTCAAATCATATTTTTCATAAGAAGATGCAGCTAATATTTCTTAGTACCAACATTTAAAAAAAGGAAAATGTATGATTAACTCAATAAATTAGCTTCCCTGCAGACACTAGTAGAGTAATAATAAAAAGGAATACAGAGTGCCCTAGCAATAACAGATACTTGTAGGGAGGAAAAAAGGGCTTTTCTATTATGTAGCCAAGAGTGAAGGTAAAGATCGAACCATGCACAAATTAAAGACTTATGGGGGTAAACATGGATATTAACAGAAGCACACCTGGGAAAGTGCAGGATTGGCTGTGCCAGAGAATAATTTCAACCTGTTGCTGTTGCTATTTCCATTCACAGTTTTCTCCATCCTTGCTGATTCCAAGAACTTGGGCAGCGTCCGACCGTTCAGAACGGGGATGATCGCCTTCCCAGAACTGGATGGCTCGGGCAGGTCACATCTCTAACGGGGGAAAAAAAAAAATCAATAACCATCACACCAAATACACTTAATATTGGCCTTCGGACCCATTATTTATTTAGCGCAAAAATCAAATAAAAGAGCAAGCAGCAGGGAAAATATAAAAATATTGATACTTTTTGGCCAGAATATAAATATTGATCCAAAAATATCACTTCGTTTAACGAGAAAAAGCTCAATTGCACGGTCATTGCAGAGAGAGATAACGTGACAACTCCGATCATTTTCCCTCCAAATTATAATGCCTGTACTTCGAAAAAAAATGTGTATGTAACAGTGTGAGAAAAGAACGCGATCACAAATGCAGGCGGTTAATTGAATTTACCACACACTTTGGCGTGCAGATTCGACACCGAGACTCATTAAAAGCCAGATTCTGAAGACTGGTGGCATTGAATAGAGAGGAAGCAGAAGAAGAAAACACCAGAGACGAAGACGACGACGAGAGATGAGGAGAAGACAAAAGGAGTGAAGAAGCCATGGGATTGATGGAGCTAAGAGAAGAGAAGGCAAGAAGGGGAATGAAACTAGGGCTAGAGTATTGGCCCTTTGGAGAGAGGGAAAGAGAACAAGAGAGAGTATCAGGTTTCGAGGGTCGGCTGCGTGTGATGATTCTGATTCTCTCACGTGACGGCGAGAGGAAAAGCGGAAAGCGGCCACGGCGCCGTTGTGGTGGGGCCGTGAGAATGAGTCTCCAAGTCGTCACCTTGTGGGGGCCTCTTGCTTTTCAGTCCCAAAATTCATTGGAATTTATAGTAAATCAGGAAGCCAAAAGAAAAATAGGGTCCAAGAAAGATGCACGAAAAGGGGAAGGCTCTTGATTGAGAATCTGAGTCTCTCTCTCTCCCCTCTCCCTCCTCTTTAGTATTTATTCAGTGGATCTGTCTATGTTGTCCCGCCGGAATATATTCATGCACCAATTAATATCATTCATCCCTCTGTTTTTTTCCTCCTTATTTTCTTTCCTTTTCAAAACTTTTGGGTTGATATTCCCCACGACAACAAAAGTGCATATGCAGATTCGTGTGAGAGCTAGGGTCTAGGACACCTCTGGTTTTTTTTATTTTAGTATTTTTTATAATGTTTATGAGATTAGATTAGACCGAATATTTGGATTGGTCGGGCCACGAATAAAAGTTTTTTTTGGTTTGGTGTCTGAAAAGTATCACTCTGATTCTATTTATAAGTCTATTTTAATTTTAAAAAAAAATGGTTATATCACTCTGGTCCTATTTATAAGTTCATTTTGACCAAATCTCATATATCAAGGAAAGGTAATTACCTCAACGATTATGGGGGTAAATTTTCAATTTTACCCTCATTTATGATTGGGTCTTTTTCAATTGTTTCTTCTCTCTCTATCTTCATATATACAATTAATATGGGTAAAATTGTCACAATCTCATTTATTATATGAAACTGTCCTTATAAATAGGACCAATTTTTTTTGTCAAAATGGACTTATAAATAGGATTAGAGTGGTATTTATAAGTCCAGTTTCATGTAATAAATGAGGTTATGACAATTTTACTCACACTAATTGTACTCATGAAGATAGAAAGGGAAGAAATAGTTGAAAAATAGATAATCATAAATGAGGGCAAAGTTGAAAATTTACCTCATGATCATTGAGTTAATTACCTCTTCTTGGTATATGAGATTTAGTCAAAATAGACTTATAAATAGGATCAGAGTGATACGTGAATCGAAACAAAACTCATTTCACATACTTAACGTATCTACAGTAAGTCACTTCAGCAAAAGAACTTTTTAATCTTAAAGGGCAATAAGTCTCCTTAGTAATTTGATTTGGATCAAAGAATTGTTTCGATCATTGAGATAGATTAGATGAGAGTTAAGTCATTAAGTCGGGAGCTATCATGATTTTTTAAAAAAAAAATGGAAGAGATTTTGGGCCCTGATGGGTAAAAAAAGGCTAAAATAAAATAAAATAAATTGTGACCCACCTTATTTCAAAATATCTACAGTGATGGGGTGTTATTTCGTTGAAAATTGTGTATAATTGGGTGTTATTAGGTTAACCATTTACACTTATCATAGATTTATTTCAAACGAATATTTTTAGCAGAAAAAACAAAAAAATATCACTTGAATTTCAAAAATTTAAATAAGTGATTTCTTATTAAAATGAATTGTCAATTGCTACTCCAGTGTAGTTATTACCTATCTTTTTTTTGTCAATAAGACTGATTTGAGATTTTGAAGCTCAAGTGATATTTTTTTATATTGTTATATATGCATTACACATATGATTTTTTAATCATTTTTTATTGAATTATTTTATTATCAGTTTGATTTCTGATCGGTTATACCCATTGTTGTCAAACCCGCGAGTTGAATCTCCGAGTTTACTGTTTTTACGCTTCTAACTTAGAAAAACGAGTCGAGTCAGTGGTAAACTCGTGCTAGTTGTAAACTCGGTTAAACTCACGAGTTTATGCACTAAGTTTATCATTTTTACGTTTCTACCTTATAAAATCGTGTTAACTTATTTTTAAACTCATGTTAATTTTTTTTATTTGATCATATTCAGCGGCTTTATATAGAAATTTCGTTATTAAATATGATAAATGATGAATGTTGATGGATTTAATTTCAATTATTTGGATTTAAAATATATTTAAATCAAATTATTATCATTTTTATATTTTTAATTATTTTATTATACATTAGTAATACCTATTTCATAATAAATGTAAACTCTTACAAGTTTACGATTCGAGTTCACGATACGAGTTTACGTCACTGTCACGAGTTTATTTAAACTTGTGAGTTTGACAACCTTGGCTATACCAATGAAAAGTTGAAAACCGATACTTACACTTTTAAAAGATTAATTCCTAAATAATCTCGAGCATTTATACAGAACTGGAGGTACGTCGTATATTTCCCTTCATTTTTTGATGTTTTATTTTCATGATATATGTTTCCAATATTTTATGGTCATGACACATTGACACGTGAATATCATTCACTTGTCTTTATTGAACATATCTAAAATTCGTATCGAAAAATAATTACTCCGGTTTTCTCAATGCTATGGCTAAAGTTGATAACTTCTTGAGTTTAAGTAATGGGTAAATTTGTAACAATTTATTTTTATTATTAAATATGCATTAATATTATATAATCAAATAATTAAAATATAATAAATTAATTTAAATATATTTTAAATCTAAATAATTAACCTTGAATCCATCAACATTCATAATTTATCATATTTAACAAAAAAAAATCTATATTAAGCCGCTGAATATAATCAAATTGAAGCAATTAACATGAGTTCAAGAATGAGTTAACCCGATTTTATAAGTTAGAAACATAAAAACAGTAAACTCAATATATAAATTCGTAAATATAACTGAGTTTACAATTGTCACGAGTTTACCAGTGATTTAACTCGATTTTGTAAGCTATAAATGTAAAGACAATAAACTTGGATAGTCAACTCACGAATTTGACAGCAATAGTTATGACATAATAATATTAAGAAAATTCTGGCAAATAAAAAAAAAAGATTAAGAAAATGTTCAGGATTATGATTCATCAGAAGTATACGAAGATTTGTGTTCCAGTCCAAAGAATAGTTTCTTTTTATTTTGATCCTGGAAGTATTCTGGAGATGAGCCGCAAGCCAGTGCTACATTCTTGTTTATCTCTTACATTCATGGCATTAATGAGTACTGATTGTATCTGTACTTCTGCGTATAGCAAGCATTACACCTTGTGAAATGCATGTGAATATCTATAACAAATTCAGTTCAAAAGATACATTTAATATTAATTATTCAAAGAACATGGATATCAATGATTTTTCCCTAAATTATTGATTGTCGTTGGCAAATAAGAGCAAGGAGGTTGTACTTCAACAAGTTCCATATAAATGCTAATTGTACCAAGGAAGATGCACAACACCTCAATTTCAGTACTCGAAAACTTGGCCAAAATATTTATAATACCTCCAATAGGGTTTGTTAATATCTAAATCATCAGATTATATTACCATTTCAAATAAAGTTCATAATACATAATCAAAATAATCTTCAAAAAAATATTTCAGAGTTCAATACAAAGCAAAAGTCTTAAGTTCATGGCAAGTAAAATAACATAGCATAAACTATAGGAGTACAAAAGAGCCTCCAAAGCTCACTCCATAGGTGCCTTCCCTTGCTCTCTACTAAGATATTCACCTGAAAAATGTTAATATGGGATAAGATTCCACGTCTCAATAACTACTGAAAGTTTCTACCGTACACAAACAAATTACATATATTAAAAAGCTGGGGTTGATATCAAATATATTTGTATATATATACCATAATTTATCATACGAAATTATGTTGCAAATGTATTCATTATTATGTCTATTTGTGAACTATACAAATATACAATATGCAGAATGCACCCTCCCTTATATCACCGTCCATTTTGTACCACTGACTGGAGCCATAGGCTAACACATAGTCCAATAGAAACTCATTTATTTGACTGGATGGTTTCAAGCTCACCAAAACTTAAGATACACCTGGCCAAAGATATAAAGCTTAAATCTGGACTAAGATCCCTTCCTTAAAAATAACAACTAAGGAGGTGTCACATATCCCACAACACCAATGTAATCCCAGCCAGAGGAAAACATGGAAGATGGGGCCCTGAAAAGTATCATCCACTGTGCACCGAGTGGCGGTATAAACAAATCTTATCATTCAAATTCCTCCTCAGTCCAACCCATCACACATACAAGCACCATGATAATTTTATAAATAAATTAAAACAAGCTTCCATTTATATAAATATATCATCATAAGGTAAACCAAACATCTTATAAAAACCTCATCAGACCAATCTGTCATTTCTGAATTTCGAGGGATTAAATTGTCATTTTTTAAATTTGGGACTAAACTGTCATTTCTGAAATTCAGGGGCAAAACCGTAATTTTGTTGGGTACAAAACTGTAATTTTCTCGAGCACAAAACTGTAATATTTAGCTTTTATTAAAATAATATTATAATACATATACACATAAATCAGTCTATAAAAATAATATAATTTTCAATCATACACAATTCATAAGTATATGGAAGAATATTCAGAATTTACCTGTTACTCGCTAATTTCTAAATAACCACCAAAAAGCTACTGCAAGGCTCCCAAATAATTATCACCTTACTCTCTCTCCCTCACTTCTCTCTCACGCTCTTCTCTGTAGTTGAAAGAAAGTGTGTGTGTGTGTGTTTGTGTATTGGGTGGGGGTATTTATACTAAAAATCCCCCACCGAAATCATAGGGGATAGCACCCTTTTTCAAAAATTTGGAGCTCTGCACCCCCAAATTCAATTGGCGGCACCGCCCACCACATTTTCAAATGTGGTGGGCACCGCCGCCTTTACCCCTATTTTTTTCCTTTTCTCTTTCTTCTTTTATCTTCCGTCTTCTTCTTCTTCTTTAATATATATGTATATATATATAATATTAAAATTTAACATATAATTATATATAATACAATATATGAAAAAAAATCTTTATTTCTAATTTTAGAAAATTCACTCCCTTACTAAATAATTACATGACAAATTTTAATTACACTAAATTAATATTATAGTTTTAAAATAAAATTTAGGATTTTACTGTAACATCCTGAATTTTGAATCTAATATCTTGAACATAAACCTATTTTGGGAAGACTAGTAGGCTCTATTTTTGGAAAGTAATAAATTTGAAATCAGTATTTTGTGGGCCCCGTGAATAGTATTTACTATTCACATATACGTTTTTACTATTTACAAATACGTATTTAAAAATATATATATATATATATATATATGTTATTCGCAAATACGTATTTAATACTTGAAATTTGTGAAATATGAATAGTGTTCACTATTCACAAATACGTATTTACTATTTAAAAATACGGTATTTACTATTCCAAAATACGTATTTACTATTCATGTGGGACCCACGTCAAATTATTTCTCCTCTGCCGACAGAAACTCTCGTGAAGTTTGAAAATTTTGTCAGCGGGACCCACGTAATAGTAATTTACTATTTGAATAATAATATTATATTATTATAATATAATATTATTTACTATTCATGTGGGACCCACGAAAAATTATTTCCACAACCAGCCACGGGAAGAGTCACGGGAGGTTTGAAAATTTGTCACGGGGAAAATTACGTAGAACGACCCAGAGACGAAAATTACACTTAAGGACCCATTTTCCAACTATAAATAGACCTTCCATTTCATTTCATTCTTCACAACTTCTAAGAGCTATAGAGAGAGGTAGAGAGAGAGAGAGAGTAGAGAGATATTTGCTTGAGAGTTATAATAGCTGGTTGGTGATTCGGGTATTAGCAAGTAACAGGTAACTCTGAATATTCTTCCTTATACTTGTGAATTATGTATGATTATAAATTTGTTTGTTTACTATTTTGGCAAGAATATTTAGAAAATATTTATGGTTTTAAGATCTGGTGTGGGAACTTTGATTTGCAAATCTGCAGAGGTACTATTTATACGTACGTTACTATTCACGTATACCGTATTTACTATTCATTTTTACTATTCATGTTACTATTCACGTATACTGTATTTACTATTCACGTATACCATATTTACTATTCTCACCGTATTTACTATTCATTTTACTATTCACGTATACCGTATTTACTATTCATTTTACTATTCACGTATACCGTATTTACTATTCATAATACTATTCACGTATACATACCGTATTTACTATTCACGTATACATACCGTATGTACTCTTCATTTTTACTATTCATGTATATATATCGTATTTTACTATTCACATATACGCATAGTATTCACTATTCATAAATACGCATATTGATGTATAAAACTTTATGGTATGATAATGCATTATTTTGAGTGAACATATTCATCATGGCGGTTGTATTATGATGGGTGGAGTAAGGAGGGATTTGAATGATAAGAATGATTTATGCCACCACTCGGTGCACAGTGGATGGTACTTGTTTCAGGGCCCCATCTTCCATGTTTTCCTCTGGCCGGGATTTCATTGGAGTTGTGGGACATGTGACACCTCCTTAGTTATTTTAAAGGAGGGGAGCCATAGTCCAGATTTAAGCTATATACCTTTGGCCGGGTGTATCTTAAGTTTTGGTGAGCTTGGAACAATTCAGTCAAATGAATAAGTTTCTATTGGACTATGTGTTAGCCTATGGCTCCAGTCTGCGGTATAAGGGAGGTGGTGATATAAGGGAGGCTGCATACTGCATAGTGCATTTCTGAACAGTTCAAGAATTTGATATGATGATGAATATTCTGTAAAGACATGAGATGAGAACTTTTGAGATATATATGTTTTAACACCTTCTATATTGATGACTATTAGTATAAATTATTTTGTATGATAAATTATGGAATCTATATATATATTTGAAATCAGCCCATATCTTTTTGTCATATATTATTTGCTCGTGTACGGTAGAAATATTTAGTAGTTACTGAGATGTGTAATCTCACCCCATATTAACATTTTTCAGGTGAATAACTTAGTAGAGATCAAGGGAATGCACCCATGGAGTGAGCTTTGTAGGCTCTTCTGTACTCCTTTAGTTTATGTTGTGTTATTTTATTTGCCATGAACCTAAAAGACTTCCGCATTTTAAAATAACTCTTATTTATTGGATTTATTTTGGCCCTGTATAAATGGATTTCTACCTTTGGCCATATTGTAAATATGTGTTTGAGTGTTGAATATCCTATATTTGGAGGTGTTACCATTATTTTGGCCAAGATTTTGGTATTGAAAATGAGGCGTTACATTTTTGGTATCAAAGCAAAGGTTCTGGCCAATCTGTAAATTTCCTATCAGTTTTCTAAATAAAAATTTTGAGGTCATGGCAAATTAAATATCATAACATGTGCATTTTCCTTTATAGCTTTGGATTCTTTTTACCAATTTTCTTGTGACATTCATGATAGGAGAAGAATGGGTTAATCAAAATATTCAAGTGATTGATAATGAGGATTTATGATTTGAGGATGTGATTGAGATTAAATTTCAGAGCTGCGTAGCGGAAGTTGGTAAGTAGAAAATTTATTGAATATTGGATTCTGTAGGCCTAAAATTATTTTCTAGGATGAATATTTTTATTGGTGTCTAGGAAAGTGATTGAAAGACTAAGCCCCTATTTGATGTTTATTCAATTAGTTGCCGTTGTAAAAAGTATGAAGAGATTTTCGCTAGATTTTCACTTACCTAGCTAATTTATATGAGTAACAGATGACAATACCATAACAGAATACGGGCATAGTCTTGATTATACAGAATAACTGGCTTAAGTTTGAATTTAATAAGATAAAGTTGAGTTTGGCAGGAAAACTCGAAAATCCTTATGAATCCTAGAATAAGAGATTACAAACATTAGCAAGAAGGCTAGACTATATTATTTCAAGCATCAAGAACAACAGTTGGTACAATCCCACCGCAAGCTTCGACTATCTCAAGTTTAAGTCTATTAATTTCTTCCTGAGCGGCTGCTCTTGAGAGAGGACCATCAGGAGACATTGTTCTTCTCAATCTAGCTATTTGCTTCATAGTGCTTCGAATTTTTACATAAGGCCAATGCTTTATTCCTCCCCTATGGCATATTTTCATTAGAACATTTTTGCATAGACGAACTTGTTGAGCCGCTTCTTGTTGAGGTAAATGGAATAAGTCTCTAAGATCATTAATTGACATTGATGCAGCTCTAATATTTTGTTCAGCTCTTGATCGGTATGGATTACTAGGTATGGGGAGTGAAGGATTATTATTTACAACCATGAGCTCTTTTCCTTTATTGGATATATTTTCTGTATTGGTTGGAAATGAACTATTAGGGAGTTCATTTTGATTTTTAGTCCATTCCAAACCAACACAAAGGGCCTCATAGTAGGCTGATAGGGGATCTGACACCAGGACATACCCTAAAGAATTTTGATTCAAACAATAATTTTCTAGAAAATGTTTGACATCTTCTAAATTTTTCTTACCAAAGTCAAATACTTGAGGACTGGAAGAACCTCCTTGTACGTCCTGGTGAAAGACAGCGTGGCATATCATACCAATCCTCCCATGAACTTCAAGTTTATGGTATTGAAGTCCATTGGTATGAATAATCTCTCGTAGAACATGGCAGCAACCACATGAAAATGGATTAGTAGTCTCAGTCAAGGTAGAAGCAGGATTCCTTGGTTGAGAAGGTACCGTAGACTCCATAAGTTCTGCCACATTACGACACCTTTGGACAGGTCGCCTTGATGGACCTGCTTCAGATTCCTTTCTGTTAGTAGTGGTAAAAATAGAATCTTGTATCCTTGGAGGAGGAGTAGGAATGTTAATCGTTGAGGCAGATGAATGAACGTTCATACTTACGGGATTTTGGGGAAGTAAAGAAGAATAAGGGTATGATGCATTGTTTGACAAATCAGACAACATGTTAGTCTGATAGTCATGAAGTAAGGCTTCAAGAAAGAAAGGGTTGAATGAATCGGAGACTGGAATAGAGTTACTTGAACCGGCCATGTTTAAGGATAATGTGGAAGGTTATAGTGAAGGTTACGATCGGAGAGGAAATGAATATGTGGAGGTTTTGTGAAGTTTGAGAGAACGTGAAACATTTACTCTTTCTTTACTCTATTTATAGCTGGGCTAGCAACGTCTATATTTTGTTAAGCAGCATCGGATTCTCATCTGTCGTTAGCTCAGAATCATGTAGATTTTGTTGTTATGCGGAAAATTTTATGGCACCGCACCCTAGTGCACCCTAGCCACCGTTAGGGGTCGCAGTTTCCTAGACCTTTGCAGACAGAAATCGCTATGGCATTTATTGCTAGCTGTGTTTTCAAGAAATTAAGTTTGGACGTTTATACGCGCATTTATCTAAGAAATCTGTCTTGGATGTGCAGCTGATTCAAGATGTCGGAATTGACATTTGAAAATAGGATTTTAAGCGTAAGCGTGCTAAGGTGATAGTAATCTTGGGAAGGGTGACTTCCTAATAATATTAGATGAACCGGAGAGAATCCGAAGATTTGAAATGATGATGAGTTGTGCCAATTAACCCGAGAGCATTCTTCACTCTCCGAGTATCCGAAGAACTCTATGAATTTGTCAAAGATAATTCAAAGACTAAGGTTTTTGGATAAACATGTTGGAAGATCGATGGAAAGGTATGAAATGGTGATCCTTAGGAATGCCAGTAAGATGTTAGAATGAATATAGTAAATTTTGAGGATAGGCTTTAATTTAATCTAAGCTGAAATAGAACTCAAGAACGAAATGAGCCTTTGTGATATTGCAGGTTGAGGTAGAATTAGAACCTTGTGAATACTGCTGAGGTTGTAGATAGTCTTCATATAATCCAAGAATTAGATTAGGAATTGTGAATCATGATCTTAGTATGATGGGTATTTTTGGGGAAACACGAATTATCAGTTGATGTTGAGGTTATAAGAATCAAATTGTAAACTTGACTATTAATGTCTGGGAATATTTGAAAATAGACTTGAATTCAATCTGAGTTAAGATAGTGTGTCTAATTAAGAAAGTATGAAATCCGGTGATTTATGTTATAATATTAGTATGTTATTTGGGTGTGATTAATAGATAACTATGAGAGGAACAGATGATATTTAGTATATGTCTTTGAGATACTAAGGATTGAATTCGAATCATGTGAACAATGCTGAGGTTGTGAGAATAATATTTGAATGTTTTAAATCTTAGTCTAGGAATTGTGAAACATGAATGTTCTATGGATATTATTGAGGACACATGATATCTCTGTCTTGCTGATATTGAAGTTCTAAGAGTTGATTTGTAATTTGACAATTATCATTTTTGGGGAAAGTTTGAGGATAGTTCTTAAATGATATAAGCTATGGAGTATGATGAATCTAGTATGAATAATCGGGGTTTTAGAAATAGGATGATGAATCTGAAAGTTGGTAGGGGATCTAAAGGGTTGCTACTAGTATAAATGTAATATAACAGTTCAACTTAACAGTTGTATTGATTCTTTAGGAGACTGAATTGATTGAATAAATTGAGATATTAGAATATGGTATTAATTGATTTGAGAGAAATAGGGAACAAAATGTGATACCAACATGTATAAGGTGTTCAGAGATTGCCAACTGTTTAACTAGCATAGGAAATGATCTTGATAATAGAATCTTTCTTTAGAAATAATGAATTGAGTGTTTCATGGATGAGTTGAGTAGAATAAGTTGGAACCTGGAATGTATTCGGAGTTGGTGACTATTTAAAATAGTTGCTAAGTCCCTGAGTATTTGAATTTTGAACTTACCAATGCACTTGCTGTGTTTGGAAATTTTTACGCAATATTTACAACAGGATTTAAGACCAGTTTGTAATCGACATTTATAAACTATGATGTCTCATGGAATGAATCCTTGCGAAATCAGAACAAGAATTGACTTTTACATTATGATTGTGGTGGAAGGTGTACAAGCTAGAAGAGGTTGGAAACTGTTGTGGATATACTTAGTTTGCGGAATCTTGCCAAATGTACTTGTTTTTGAATTACTTGCCATTGGTGAAAGCTAGATTTAGTAAGTAAGTGTTTTCTTAAACTTGAATTGAGGAAGCACGGGTATAGGATAGACGAGCAGAGGCTTGAAGCGGTAAGACCCGTTGAGCTAGTTTGCATATGGTGGTATCTCTAGGCTATAAGACTTATGTGCCTAGTATTGTGTTTGTTGCCTATCATGGTAACATTAGACCTGTATGTCTAAAGTTTATCTTAAGGTTGGCAAAATAATCAGATTATATCATATTGTGGTTATTATGGCCTGAGGGTAACTTCTTAAGCTGTAAGATCTGAATATCCAGTGTCGTGGTAATACAATGAAATAAGCAGAAAGGAAGAATGAACTGGCCTGTGAGGCCAGTGTAACCAAGCGCTCAAATAAGGAACTAGTGGATCCTGTGTCTGAATATTACTTTGGGTACAGGATGAACGAAAATTGTGTTGTGTGCTTGGTGAGCATGTTTGGGAAAGAGATAGGACTTAGGGATAATATGATATATAAAGCTGAGTCGGAGCGGATTGTTGATGCGGGGGATAAGCAATTGAGGAACAAGGCTATTAGCTTGTAAAGGTTGTGTGTAAAGGAATGGCTCCCGGAGATGCTACTTGGGAAATGGAGGAGAGCATGCGACAAACCTATCCTCATTTATTTAAATAGGTTAGAATTCTTATTATAGCGAAATTTTGAGGACAAAATTTTCTTTTAGGAGGGGAGAAATGTAACATCCTGAATTTTGAATCTAATATCTTGAACATAAACCTATTTTGGGAAGACTAGTAGGCTCTATTTTTGGAAAGTAATAAATTTGAAATCAGTATTTTGTGGGCCCCGTGAATAGTATTTACTATTCACGTATACGTTTTTACTATTTACAAATACGTATTTAAAAATATATATATATATGTTATTCGCAAATACGTATTTAATACTTGAAATTTGTGAAATATGAATAGTGTTCACTATTCACAAATACGTATTTACTATTTAAAAATACGGTATTTACTATTCCAAAATACGTATTTACTATTCATGTGGGACCCACGTCAAATTATTTCTCCTCTGCCGACAGAAACTCTCGTGAAGTTTGAAAATTTTGTCAGCGGGACCCACGTAATAGTAATTTACTATTTGAATAATAATATTATATTATTATAATATAATATTATTTACTATTCATGTGGGACCCACGAAAAATTATTTCCACAACCAGCCACGGGAAGAGTCACGGGAGGTTTGAAAATTTGTCACGGGGAAAATTACGTAGAACGACCCAGAGACGAAAATTACACTTAAGGACCCATTTTCCAACTATAAATAGACCTTCCATTTCATTTCATTCTTCACAACTTCTAAGAGCTATAGAGAGAGGTAGAGAGAGAGAGAGAGTAGAGAGATATTTGCTTGAGAGTTATAATAGCTGGTTGGTGATTCGGGTATTAGCAAGTAACAGGTAACTCTGAATATTCTTCCTTATACTTGTGAATTATGTATGATTATAAATTTGTTTGTTTACTATTTTGGCAAGAATATTTAGAAAATATTTATGGTTTTAAGATCTGGTGTGGGAACTTTGATTTGCAAATCTGCAGAGGTACTATTTATACGTACGTTACTATTCACGTATACCGTATTTACTATTCATTTTTACTATTCATGTTACTATTCACGTATACTGTATTTACTATTCACGTATACCATATTTACTATTCTCACCGTATTTACTATTCATTTTACTATTCACGTATACCGTATTTACTATTCATTTTACTATTCACGTATACCGTATTTACTATTCATAATACTATTCACGTATACATACCGTATTTACTATTCACGTATACATACCGTATGTACTCTTCATTTTTACTATTCATGTATATATATCGTATTTTACTATTCACATATACGCATAGTATTCACTATTCATAAATACGCATATTGATGTATAAAACTTTATGGTATGATAATGCATTATTTTGAGTGAACATATTCATCATGGCGGTTGTATTATGATGGGTGGAGTAAGGAGGGATTTGAATGATAAGAATGATTTATGCCACCACTCGGTGCACAGTGGATGGTACTTGTTTCAGGGCCCCATCTTCCATGTTTTCCTCTGGCCGGGATTTCATTGGAGTTGTGGGACATGTGACACCTCCTTAGTTATTTTAAAGGAGGGGAGCCATAGTCCAGATTTAAGCTATATACCTTTGGCCGGGTGTATCTTAAGTTTTGGTGAGCTTGGAACAATTCAGTCAAATGAATAAGTTTCTATTGGACTATGTGTTAGCCTATGGCTCCAGTCTGCGGTATAAGGGAGGTGGTGATATAAGGGAGGCTGCATACTGCATAGTGCATTTCTGAACAGTTCAAGAATTTGATATGATGATGAATATTCTGTAAAGACATGAGATGAGAACTTTTGAGATATATATGTTTTAACACCTTCTATATTGATGACTATTAGTATAAATTATTTTGTATGATAAATTATGGAATCTATATATATATTTGAAATCAGCCCATATCTTTTTGTCATATATTATTTGCTCGTGTACGGTAGAAATATTTAGTAGTTACTGAGATGTGTAATCTCACCCCATATTAACATTTTTCAGGTGAATAACTTAGTAGAGATCAAGGGAATGCACCCATGGAGTGAGCTTTGTAGGCTCTTCTGTACTCCTTTAGTTTATGTTGTGTTATTTTATTTGCCATGAACCTAAAAGACTTCCGCATTTTAAAATAACTCTTATTTATTGGATTTATTTTGGCCCTGTATAAATGGATTTCTACCTTTGGCCATATTGTAAATATGTGTTTGAGTGTTGAATATCCTATATTTGGAGGTGTTACCATTATTTTGGCCAAGATTTTGGTATTGAAAATGAGGCGTTACATTTACAGGATGCACTTCAATTTCTACCATTATTGTAGTTTTCATTCTCATCATCACGATTTTTTGCTCCCGACCTAATGGGCAATCATTAGGGTTAAGTATCAATTTTGCTCCTAAAGTACGTGTCTAGGAGCAATTTTGCCACTAAAGTTTTCGGCGTAGCAATGTTGCTCCTGAAGTTTAAAAACGTAGCAATGTAGCCCCTCCGTTAAAAACCTAACGGTCAACTAACCTGACCGTTAGTTGACCGTTAGGGTTTTTAATGCAGGGGCAATATTGCTACTTTTTTAAACTTTAGAGGCAAAATTGTCTTTTTTTTTTTTAGAGCAAAGTTAAACTTGAAGTTTAAAAACGTAGTAATATTGCCCATCCGTTAAAAACCCTAATGTTAACTGTTAGGGCAATTAACGGAGGTACACCATTGCTACGCCGAAAACTTCAAGAGTAAAATTGCTCCTGGGTGCGTACTTCAAAGGCAAAATTGATACCTAACCCCAATCCTTACTTACTTTTTTCAATAACTACAGTGCACAGCATATGCATATGCATGGATACTAATTATTTTGTTTCATGTCATTTAGTATGGATAAATCATAGTGATGTCGTACAATCTATATAGCGCACCATTTCCCAAGTTATCAAAACTTTGCAAAAACTCTTCTATTGGCAATTGCTCATAACTAATTGAGGGGTATTTAAATTCTTCAAATCAAATCAAATTGTTGTGAGAAAGGTAAATCAACCTAACACTAACGATTAATTTGTAGAAGCACAATATTCCTTTTTTTTTTTTTATAAAGATTGAGATACCTCAGCTAATACTAGGACTATTACACCCAATACAAAGAAGCACAATATTCTAACAGAATGTTCCTTCTCTCTCTCTCTATATATATATATTAATTGATTATAGAAAAATATCAACATTGACATGTGAAAATCATGAAACTGATGTTCTAATTTTCTAATTTTTAACACAGAAGATTAAAATAATTTGCTTAACTAATATATATATATATATATATATATATATATATATATATATATATTTTGAGTTATTGACTATACATAATTTACAACTAACCTCCCAACTTTAAGTATTCCCTGCTAAAGTACCTTTAGTTCTTTCTTAAAATTTCGAAATTTATGGTCCCAAATTATAATTAAATAAATATATTGACCTCAAATTGTCATTCCCCCTACAAGGAAAGGGGGAAATGCTGTGGCTACTGAGAGTGAAACCTGTGACATCATATTATATCATAATATAGATAAAAGCTGATACAAATCTACGTCTGTACATACGTACATATATGATATATCTTTCAGCAGGCTAATGACCCAATCATTCAGTTTACCGGACATGATCTACAGCTTCTGGCAGCTTCTTTAGTTGAGCATGAGTAAACATAAACTTCAGAAGCTAGGACATTTTCCCCCCAAACTGTGAAGTGCAAGACGATCTTGAGATGGAACATGGCTGCCAAGCTAGTGCTTGATGAACGGGATGCAACTTCCAAATCATCCAAAAACATTTGGATGGTTAAGGGTGAGACTCACAATAAGATGGCCACAAACCTGCTGCAATTTCTCCATTATTGCATCCCTTGAGGTTGGTTTGTTGGCTCCTGCTCCTGATATAGAAGAAAATGATTTAAGGAAATGTCATACACAGCACCAGAGGTAATAATCAAGTTAATCTCACAATTATTGTTGTTTCGTGTGAGTGGAAAGTAATGGAAAAAGAGAAGATTAGATATAACTTTCATAAGGATAGACTCATGTGAAAGCCTTCACCGAGAAAGTCCCAGACCCAGAGCCCCAAGTTAACATTGTCTTCTAGTTTTTCATTTTTGACTCTCCCATCAATATTTATTATGCTTCAATCTGAAGCTTGGAAGCATGCCAGTGCATATTTAGCTATGCCAATTATATGGGAATGAACTAGTTGGCATTTGCCAAAGACTCAAGCCAGTATACCTTCTGGGGAGGATGAGCTTGAGAAAGAGAATTGAGCTGACAGCTTTCCATGTTTGACAGTAACTGGATAACAGTCTTCAAGTGTGGAACACTGTAAAAAGATGTAACTCAAGTTAAACTTGATCAAGTCCAGCACAAAATTATGTGGGGAACATAAAATTTTGGCACACAAATCAGATGGCTCTCCAGTTATCAGGCCTCATCACTGTGGCTGAAATATGCATAATTAGAAATAGATTGACGTTTATAATATCCTATCAACTGCATAAGTTTAATCTATATGATGGATTTGCGCAAATCAAATGCTTTGATTACCATAAATTTGAGTTTCAAAGAAGTTTAATGTAGCACGGTTTTTTGGTGACATTCATTTCATGCTTTTTCATGAGAATTTTATGTGTATCCTTGGTTCATATGCTATGGTAATCAACATCTCACTAAAAAAGAGTTCTAACCTTCGTAATCCATTTTCCATATGTCCATCAAGATTTGAAATTACCCCAGGCATCTGGTCTAGAACCTGCAGCAGAATAGGCAATAAACAAAGACACGATCACAGTAAACAGGAAGAGTAGTTCAAGCTTATTCATCAGCAGAACATAAACATACTTGCTCTGTATTCTTGATTATAGGGGCCTTTGCCAAAAGGTTCTTGGGAAGCTTGATGAGTTGGGCCTGCAAATAATGTAACATTGTCATACAAAACAAAAACATACATGTGCCAATAATGTACTAAAAGGCATCAGCACAGTACTGTTGCTTTAGATGGCTTAGTCTTTCACCCTAGCCTACCCTAAATTTTAGGCTGTTGATTATCATAAGGTAGAATATGCCAATATGGTATAGTTGGTAGAATGTGATAACAGATAAGTGGAGGAGGAAGTGCAAAAATGAGGATATCTGGCGCCTCTCGTTTTCACTCACCCCTGCAATAATCCATCAACAACTGTTCGTATAATAAAAAGCTTCTTTTCCAGAAATTCAAGAAATCAGATCATCAATTTAAAAAAGTATCCCATTCCCAAGTCTCAAAATCGAGTCATGAATGTTCAGTGTCACAAACAAATTTCAACCTCGAGAAAATTTTCATAATTCGAATGCAAGAATAGTGGTGATCATAGCGCTACTTTCTAACATGAAACAATTAAATATCGACACAGAGCCCCGGAATATCAATAACTTATTATTTTGTACATCGTGGTCCTGAATCTAATAGTTCTGAGGAACCCAACGAATTCTACACCACAGAACTCCATGTCAAATGAAATCCGCGTTCGTTACCAGATCCGATGAGCTCATACATGCTTATTACAAGATAAATACACCAAATTCGAAGCGTGAACAGAGGACAATTTTTTTTAAAAAAAAAAAGTAGAGAGAGAGAGGACCTCGGCAGGAGAAGACTGTTGCATGAGATGGAGGAGGTTGGAGGTAGACTGCACAGCCTGAGAAATCTGATCGGCCACCAAGGCTTTGGCCGTTCCTTCTCTGGTGCGACTTCCCGGGGCTGAGGCCGCCATCGTTAGCAGGAAAGGGATGGGACACTGAAACTGTGATGTGATTTTGGGCAATATTACGAATTACGATACAAGAGTTCGGCCCTTTCATTTTTGGTTAGAGCTGTCAAAACGGCCACCTCGGCCCGTTAGGTCCTAGCCCGCGTGGGCTAGGGCCAAAAAGCCCACAGGGCTAAAAAGCCCGCGTGTGAAATAGCTCACGCGGGCCAAAAAAATTTATAACCCCAAGGGTTAGGACTAGCCGCGGGCCAAAAATTTATAACTATGCAAAAGAATTGCTAAGCATGCGTTTTTTAGTGGAATTGCTAAGCATGCGTTTTTTAGTGGATTCTGTTTCAGAATATTAAACAAGGAATTTATTAAATATAAAAATCGTTCTCATAAGGAGTTGCTCAACCTGTAGCTGTGTGTCAGAAACTAACTTCTACCTTCTTTTTTTTTTTTTTCAGTTTCTTTGATTTACTAATGTTTTTATTCTTAAAAAAAAATACAAACTATAAAAAAACGATTTTTGTTGATTTTTTGGCAATAATTTTTGCTGATGTTTTTGGCCAATATTTCGACGTGAGTTTAATTAACCATTTTATTCCTCTATGCAATTCAGGGGATGCATAATTTTTTTTTAAACATTGTTTTCATCCTCAAGTTGTTTTTTTTTTTTGTATCTGGGACAAGAAAGTATATTCCAATACACTTTCCTTTTTTTTTTTTTATACAGACATTTTCCTATTTTTAATTGGCACTATTCATAGAAAAAAAAGGCTTTTTTTTTATGTTTTTGTTTTTTGTTTTTTTACGCGGTTTCTACTCTCTAGCTTCAAAATATATCAGAGACTATTTCAACGAGTTGAATCTGACCTTCAATGAAGTTACTAAAAAAATTTTGATTATGCTCTCTGCATATTTATATCTTTTGATTTTGAACTATTTTTTCATCTTAAAATTTTTGTGGAGAAATTACATTTGAGAGTTCTGACAAAAAACTAATTTTAGTTTAATAATCTATAAAAAAAAAAAAAAGATGAGAACGGTATGACAAATAAAGATGCACGTATTCATGAGAACGGTTCATTGTTATAATAAATATTGATAGTCTACTCCAAAATAACTTAATTTAGAGAAAAAACTATCACAACCTGTATGTTTGTGTGTGTATCAGTGTATGATAAAACCTTTGAGAGAGCTTACTTTGTGAGAGCGGTGGGTTGAGCGGCTGAGAGGAACAAAAATTTCAGTGAAAAGAATGTGCTGAGTAATTTATTTATTTATTTTTTATAAATGTGTGCTGAGTAAATTAGATGAGAAAGAGGAATCATTGCTAATTTGAAGTAGTTTTAATTAGGCCCGCGGTTGGCCCTATCTTAGCCCCATAGAAGTGGGGGTTATTTAGGGCTAGGGCCAAAAATAACCCCATCCTATGGGGGCTAAAGATATGGGGGTTAAAGATGGGGCTTAATGGGCTGGCCCGCGGGCCCCAGCCCGTTTTGACAGCTCTATTTTTGGTCCAAGAATTTTTAAATTATTCGCCTTCTACGGTGCTCTCTTTCCAGCCCAACCATTCCTTCGTTTTTTTCTTAAAAAAGATGAAGTGTAGCTTTGAAACCAATACACAAGCAAACAAGTGATGTTTTGATCTTTTTTTTTTTAAAAAAAAAAAGATGATGTTTTGATTATCAGTAGAAACTATTCTTCTGATGTAATTTATGGAGATAAATATGTTAAAAGGAGTTCCATCTCAACTTACATGAACACGATTCCCTAACGTTAATTTAAACAATCACTAAATATACACCAATATTGCTCACCCTTACAAGAGCACACTTAAAGAAAAATAAGGGCCACTTTCTTGGTGGGAAAAAGAGGCGCTCCTATTTCGTGAGATCAGCCTAGAAATTTCAATAAAGTGTTTATTGCCTCCCAGAAATATAGACTTTATACGTTTATGCAACTCGAACTTGAGATTTAAGTGCTCAAAACCCCTTAAAATAATAGAAAACATATACTACT
The DNA here is from genome assembly GCA_034222035.1 of Acacia crassicarpa. Classification (NCBI taxonomy): domain Eukaryota; kingdom Viridiplantae; phylum Streptophyta; class Magnoliopsida; order Fabales; family Fabaceae; genus Acacia; species Acacia crassicarpa. The sequence goes on along the minus strand of JAWXYG010000009.1, from coordinate 5,991,808 downwards.
ATATTGCTTATGGCATGGTCTTAAAAATGAGCTGCATCATGAGCCATAACACTAGCTTATAATATTGAAGGCTGTATGTTATACGTAATACACTTAGGCCATAGTAATATTAAGGGTTTGTTTGGTACGCAGAAGATCGACCAAAGGAAAAGGAAGATTGCAGATCTTCCATCACCGAATACGTTTGGTAGCCCTGCCTTCTGGGAAACTACCTTCCGAGAATTTTCAATCTTCCTTCATTCATGGGAAAACCACTTCCCTCCATTTTCGGTGGGAAAGCTGATCTTCCCTAGAGAAGAAATTCCAAATGACCATCTCCTCCTCCTTCAATCATTTGTCTTCCTTGCAATTGCCGTCGCCGCCGATGCCGATGCTGTCGCCGCCTCCTTCTCCCTTTGTCCCGACACCAATGTTGCAATGATGAAAAAGAAATCTAAAGCCTTTTTTATTTTTTTTGGGTTCTGTCCTCGGGATGTTTGGGATCAAGAAGGAGGGATAGCAGAAATCTTGGGTACCCTACAGCTCGACGAAGCTAAAATTGAAGATAGGAGCTGAACGAAGGACTTTCACCTGAAATCGACGACGGGGCAGTTGGAGACGCAGCACAAGGTTAATGCAGGTTTGTCTCCATCAATGCATAAAGATAAAAGGAAGTGAAGGAAGAAGAGAAGGAGGCGGAAGAAGAAGAAGAAGAAGAGGCAGAAAATAGAGTGCACACTACACTGAAAGAATTGAAAACCAATTCTCGAGAATTGGTTTTCGGCGTCGGTTTCAATTCTTTCAGTGTGCACTCCATTTTCCTCTTCTTCTTCTTCCGCCTCCTTCTCTTCTTCCTTTACTTCACGTTGCTTCTTCCTTCACACCCGCGTGCCTGTCGTTTTCTTCTTCCAATCTCTCAACACGCGATCGTCTTTTTCTTTCTTTCTTTCTTTTTCACCGGTGCACGACGTCGATGGCCGAGGGTCAAGATGGAGGAGCCTGAGATTTAGGGGCATTTTTGGTATTTCACCTCACATTCCCACTTAACTAACACCCAATTCTTCATACCAAACAATTCATTTCCCTTCAATTTAAGTTTCCTTCCTATGTCTACTAAACAGCTCAACTTTTCAATTTCTCTCACAATCTTCCCTTCCATTCCTTTCCCTCTTTTAAATTCCTTTCCCTCTTTAAATCTTTCCCGTACCAAACAAGTCCAAGTGTTACAATTTTCACAGAAAAAAAGTACTATTACAACAATTCTTTTCATTTTTATGCGTTCCAATTTAATTAAAAAACATAACTAAGCCAATAGAGAACATTTGACCAAAAAAATTATAATTAAAGTAAACTAGGCATTTTAAAAATTACATAATTTAATCTTCACTTCAGATTTACATTATTTTTTGTATTTATTTTTACAGACAGTATTTCAAAATGGGATAGGATATTATTACAACCTTTTTTTTGTTACAACCAATGTTACTACCACTTTTCCACCGTTAGATCAGAATCTCATTTACCTATATAATTTCTCTCTCCTATTAAGATTCTGATCTAACGGTGGAAAAGTGGTAGTAACATTGGTTGTAACAAAAAAAAGGTTGTAACAATATCCTATCCCTTTCAAAATATACAAATAAAATATATTGAACCTGTTTATTCATTGTTTTTATTGAGTGTAGTTATTTAAAGATTTCACCTTCCCTAGCAATGTTAGAGGGCTGCGGCACGTTAAACGTGATAATTAAACACATCATCATTGGATTTCCATCAAACTCAAATTTAAACAAAAACAACAAATCATTAAAGAATAAAAACATGCCGATATTGTTTGACCGGAAAAAAAAAAAAAGCAAAAGACGTTCTGCGTCTTTTTTTCTTTTCTTGTTTTCAACTGGGCTTTGAACAAACTCAAAACTCTCAAAGCAAAACCCTTGATATAGATGTGAACTTTAAGCAAACTATCAGGCTGTGCCATCAACAGTGAACAGTAATAATTCAACCGTGGCAATTGAAAGCTTCGGTATCATTAAGCATTTTTTTTTTAATACGAAAAAAGTTTTGGAGGGGTTCGATATCAGTCCCCCACCAAGGCCAGGGTTAATCATTGTATTTGGACGGCTTGCTATTGAACCATTTCGCTTGTTTCACCTTCAGATTTTATCCAAAACAATTGCTGTAGCTAGAAAGGGGGCTTCGTGCAGATTAGGGAAGTTGCTGAAAGAAATCAGTGGGAGATCCAAATTCACAAGTAGCTGTCCAATTCTATGACGATGTAAAGGGAGCAAAAAACCTCACAAAATGGTGCAGAGTCTGGATTCTTGAAGACTCAGGCTTCCATCTAAAGTTTACCCATACGAATTTCAATTTCAAGTTCTTGCTGCATAGCTAGCCAGAGCACAGCTTGCCCTGCCAAAAATCTGGGCTGTTTTTTACTCAATCAATATCATCAATGTCTCACATATAAGTTTACAATAAGGAATTTATTAACGGTTATTCCACACCAGACTGAAATTGCTGGTGCAAATTGACCTTCTTTCTCCGGAGATAGAGTTCATTCCTTGACAGGAATACTGGTGTATCTTACTATAGGAGAAACATTACGACAAAAAAAAAATTGAGTACAGGCTGCCAATTAAAAGGAAGTTGGGAAAACTCAAACTATACAGAGGCAAAGAGAAACTGAGGAGATGGTAAGGAACTCAATGGAGAGTGTTTATTTCCTCTCCGGTCCCTAATATAATAGCTTGTCCTTAGGTATTATTATTTATTAATATCATTTACACTTATCGTCAATATCTGCAAGACTGCAAGTTTTAAAAAATTAGTCTGCCATTTGATGCATCAGCTCTTCATCAAGAATTTCCTGTTTCATTGGCATAACAATAAATAGGAAATTCATATGCCACGCCAATCACTTGTGCCCAGTTCAATACTCAACAACAAAATGCACCTTTCTGGCTTATTTGTAAAATCAACACATATCACATAACTTTTAACGTATAAAGAAATATTCTGTCTTTCTAAATTTATAATTGTTGCACTCAAAAAGGAAACAGAATCTCTGATTTTATATACATTTTTTGGAAAGGGAAAGGATCTGAATATCAGAGGTAAATTACCTTTACTAAGAGGAAGCAATCTTTATGGCTTTCTGCAATTCCGATTCCAAATTGCTCGCCAGATTTTGGGACTTCGTTGGTTCTTTTTGCCCTTTTTCTTCCTTAGAATTCTTATTGCTTCTCCAACGTTCAAACTCACTAGAGTTCTCACCTGAACGCTGAGCAACTTTCTTCCCAATACCATTACCTTCCTCTCGATGATTTCTTGCTGAAACTCCCTTTTTCATCTCATCTAATATTTGCTTCATCTCCTTATTTTCCTTCTCCACACTCTCAAGGTCTCTTTGCATCGACAAATACGTGCCCTTCAGCAACTGCAAATCTTCGCCGGAAGTGTCCGTACTATGCTCATTCTTTTTGGCTTCCGTAAGCCACTCTAATCTAATCTTGTTTACCGTCAATGATGGCATTTTCAACCCTATATTCCCCGGAAAATTCAAACCCCACCGCAAATTCAACGATAGCCCTTTGGTCACTGGCATTGCCGTCCTGGCCATAACAGCCATTCCCGACGAAACACCGGATCTTTTATCATTTCTTACCACCAAAGACCTCTCAGAGGCAGACCCATTTGTTCTATTCGACTGACCCTCAGAGTTATTTACATGTGTGAAATTCGTGCCCTCATCTTTTCCCCCACAAGGCTCCAATGTCAATTCCTTCCAACCCGACCATAAATTTCCATCTCCCGACCCATTTGGTCCAATTTCACTTCTATTAGGGTACGGTACAACTGAGGGCTCTCGACAATCAGACGCAGACCTAGAAATCTGATCGGCGATAGGGTCCGAGAAGACGGTTTTAACGAGAGAGAAGTGACCGAATTGGGGTTTGAGGTGGAGAAAGAAAGTTGGGACGGGGACGTATGAAGGAGACAAAGAGAACCTGGCAGAAAATACGAGAGGGGAATGGCGAGGAGAACCAGAAATACCTAAGCCAGATTTGAGCGAGAGAGAAAGAGGAAGAGAGGTTGTGTTGGTGGCTGTGGGAGTGTAAGAGAGCTTGAGGGATGGACCAGTAGGGAAGTTGGTGGAGAGGGAGAATGAGAAGTCAGTAGTCGAGTTGGTGGTCGCGGTGGCTGCGACACCGGAAACGAAGGGTTGGTTGAATATGGTGGTGGGCACCTTCGCCGTCATAATTTGCCGGTGTTGATCGCCGTTCACGGGATCATCTTGAAACTTGATCGAGAGCTTCATATTTGAAACCAAATTTCTGGAAAAATTTTATCTTGTTTCTGTTCGTTGCGAGACTTCCCGTTGCCAGTTGGAAGCGCTAAGCAACTGGACGGTTTGGACCAGGAAAAGAGAACAATAGCCTCGGAGCTACGGAGTAGCTGGGGAACGAATTAGAATTTGTGGCCTCGATTAAAAGGGGAAAAAAAAAGGGAAAATTCAAAATTGCTCGTAGTTTTCTCTCGGTTTTTAATTTAGTTGTCATAATTTAAACATTTTCAAATCACTCCCGGCATTTTAATACAGTGTACTACTTTGGTCTTAATTATAAGATTAAGTTGATTTTTGAGAGAAATTAAAGAAACTAATTAAATTAATTTAGAGTATTTTTATTTTTATCTTTTTCTCTAAACTAATTAGTTTGATTAATAAACTATTATATGATCTAAGGATATATAATATTATATGATATGATTAAGTAACTTATTTAGCTTCTTCAAAAAAAGTTAATCTAGCTTCTCCGATGTGATATAATTTTTTTTTAATTAAACAATCACATCTTATAAAATCGGATTTGCAGCTCACCTTCTCATATTTCTTCCTCGCATTAGGTGAGCCCCAAGGAACGTAACTAACAATGTTTGAGACCAACGGTGGAATCCATTCATTTATTTTTTAGCCTAAAACTTCACTAATTCATAACCTCAATTATAAGAATGATTGAACATGCAACGTAACTTCTTTCATGTTAATTTGATGCAAATTCTTTTCTAATTGATCGACCCTCCCAATACTTTTTTGAGATCTAGATTCTTTCAAAACACAAAAGGTAGTTGACAGTGTGTACATGCAAGCAGCTCCCTCGCACGAGGAGCTTCTCAGCATTTCATTTCCCTCCTTTTCGATCTTCATTCATTATTTTTAAATTAGATCTAATAATTTGCATTTAAAATTTCTTTTTTTATCACGCTTTTCATTTCTTTCTCATCTTTCTTGATCTCTATTATAAAATATTTTTATGAGATATTAAACTTAGTTTATTAGATCAATGAAAAATGATGGGGGAAAAAATGGAGGGAAACCACTCATCACGTTGAGTTGCCGCCTAGTCTACTTACCCTCACGATCTATTATTGTTTGGTTAGTATGATGTGATAGCTGCCCGAAAGAAGAGAACTAGAAGGCTAAGTTAAAACTGTAAAGTATTGTTGGGGGAAAAATGTTTCGAAGTTGCAAGTATTGTTTCAATGAGAAGAGTTGTGACCGTCTAAGCCATATCTTAGTACATGAAAATCAAAGAGCATGAAAAGGAAAATGATCCTTAGAAGGCATGTTTTGGCCCATATATTTTCTCCCATGCAACGTTCATAAATGCTGATATGAGATACATTGTACGTACTCTCTTTAACTAGTTCATAATATAAGATATTTTTATCTCATTTGATTAAATTAAGGAAGTTAGTTGAGTTAATTAACATAACATGTATTTTCTAAAATATTTTAGTCATCTTCCTTAAATCTTTAATTCCCTTTCTTCATTGGTTATTATTGAATGAGCATCGATCAATAAGGGTAAATTAGAGAAATATTGATAAATATTAAAACTATATCTTATATTTAAGAACAAAATCAACTCCTCAAATATGTCTTATATCTAAGATCAAAGAGAGTACCTTAAGTTTGCGTAGGTAATAGAAACTCTCATATTACTGGCTAATTAGTTAAATGCTTAAATATCAATATTTACAATAGGCAATTAGGTATCACCGTCAATTTTTTTTTAAAAAAAATTTATATATAGGAAACAACTACTTTGATTATGTAATATAAACTGGTGGTTAAAATTAATTATAAGCGATGAATATATAAGAGATATAATTTTTTTCATACATACCCTTATTTATAAAGATGATGATTGAGAAAGAGAATCAATGTAAAAAAAAAATGAGTGAGAATAAAAAAAAGTGCATTAAATTTTTAACCGAAGAAATTAAAACTAAAAATAGGACGTGGGAGTATAACTTAATTAAAAGGATTTACTATTCTTCTGAGGAAAAAAAAAAAAGATTTATGATAGGGCAAAATTTAAAGCCTAAAAAACTCCGCAAGTGCACGGGCCGTATCAAGTAATAAAGTGATAAGAAAAGTATCGTTCCCACGAAGACTTGGTATCACAAACTTCAGTTAAGCATTGATTTCACAATTTCATTTAAGTTGAGAAGACCAAATTGAATTTAATTAAGAAAAAGAAATTAAAACTAAAATAAAAATAAGAAAAATACCACAATAATCAAATGAGCAACCTAGAGTCACTAATCCCTTATTTGTTTCCTATATTTTATCCCCACTAAATTAACTTTGACTAAATTTAATCAGCTAATCTAGAGTATTAATGTTTATAAGTGCCTGTCGGTCCACTTATACACCTACCTTAAATAATTATGCAATGTCTCATACAATTAATTAAGATGCAATTCAAATCGGGCTCACTCTAATTTGACTATGCGGAGCTTCTAGGTATATATCTATCCTAGACGCAAATTAGATTAAAACCTAATTTCTTTATTAGATTTAAACCTAATTCCACATTATTTAATCCCAAGGTCAATTTAGGATTCCATCTTTCAAGTCCAACCCTAAATCCCCAAAACATGCTCAATGGTGATCAGTCAATAAGCAATAACAATAAACACAGGATTAAATAAACTGAAATAAAATTAAGCAAAACTAAAAAGTGAGAATAATCTCTAAAACCCAAACAAGTTCATAGATTCTCTAGGTTGCAAAACAAACTAGCCACACATGGCTTTATTCAAATCCATAAAAAAAGATAAATTCAGGTTCGAAGAAGAAGAAGAAGAGAGAGGAAAGAAAATTTCTTCGTCGCCTCCACAGTCCTTCCGTCCTTCCGTGGAAATGATGAAGAGAACCGAAACGCTCAGCCTCTACTTCTCTGCTTCTTTGTCCCTTCCTTCTCGTTCTGCGTCTCCCGATCTTTCTGCTCCGTCCTCCTTTTGCTTGTCTCTGCTTCCTTATTTATAATAATTTAGATCTTGGGCCATTGATTCTCTTTCACTTATTACAAAGATATCTCATATCTTGTAATCTACTCCATCAGATCACACAATTGATTTTGTTTCTATTTTTCTTGCATGAGACCACTGAATTTGACTGATTGCATATCCTCTTATTGCCTTTTCTACTTCATTCCAAATCAGCTAATATTTCCTGCACAATAAAAATAGGATATGAGTAGATTTTATCTCAATTTATTCTTTGATTCCAAGTTTCATTTAATTATGGAAACGTTCATAAAAGATAATTAAATAGGTATATAATATCAATAATTCCAATTAAATCTCATAAAATATACACCTATTTAATCATAAAATATATACTCATCAATTTACTATCAGTGATCAATTTTCTTTGAAGGTGCCAATGAGAGTTGGCATAGGTAGTAAGGGATTCAGACTAGGCCCTTGGGTCGTGGGTTCGATCCCCTCTGCCGTCGCTAGGACTCCTTTGGTAGGCGATCTCGTAAGTCCCCAGTAAGTGCTCATAGAGTCCGGGGCCGTGCCCTGGCCTTGGTGGGGGACTGATGCCGAACCTCTCCAAAACTTTTTAATATATAAAAAAAAATTCTTTGAAGGTGAAGTGTAGCAGTGTTTTGAGGGGGGGAAAAACTGTAGCAATGTACCCTTTATACTTTTTTTTTTTTTTACTAAGAAGCTTATCCAGCGTCAACAATGGTCCGTTTGGCATCACTTATTTTTGAGCTTTTTCGTACAAAAAATCCAGCAGCTTTTAAGCTACTGGACCACTGAAAAAAAAAATGAGCCAGCCTTGTTTGGACAACCCAGTACGTTTGATGGGCTTTATCCATTAACCCAAACGCGGCCGGGCTTTTTAAACGCCCCATATCCGAGCTTTCAGCTTAACGCACTGGTGACCAGGTGTTTCTTCATTTTGCTCTTAGCTCCTCGACCTCCAGTCCCAAGCTCTTCCTCTTAGCTCGTCAGGATCTCTCCCCCCCACTCCAGCCTTCAAACCTACCTCCTCAAAATCAAATCATTATCTTTTTTTCGGTAGCTAGAAAGTTCTTTATCCATCAATGGCCTATGGCAGAAGCTCCTCTGTTTTCGATGGGTTCACTCTGAACCCTCTCCCATACCCTGTTCTGCTAATCTTTGCCATGTTATTCGTCTTTCTCGGCACCAAATGGTACTTCTCCTACGAGGAAGTTGTTGAAAGTGCAGAAGAACAATTGGGTTGGGTTCTATTTGCTACCCCAGTTGTGATACTACTCTTAGCTCGGTGGATATCTTCCATAGATACTTCAGATTGGTTCTTCTTTGGTTCTTCGCCATGGGATAGACAGAGGAGGACTCATCATCTTCCATCAGAGGGAAGCTCGCCATGGGGTGTGGCTGCTCTTATTGTCGTCTTGCTCATCATGGTTCAGTACCAATCTTCCTTTCTTGAGAGCTGGTTCTTTTAGTATGATTTTGAGTTCTGCTCTGTTTGTTTGTTTTTAGAGGTTTGATTTTCTAGATAAAGTTCTGGGTGGTGGGTAGTTTGGAGAGTTTGATAGTAAATGTTTAGTAAGTGATACTTTGTTTAATTTTGTTTGTTAGAGGCTAGAAAACTTTGGATCTATGTTATAGATCTTGTGATTATCGTAAATATATGATAGAAGATGGTGTTGTATGGATCTGGTTTGATATATGAAATCTAATTTATCAGAAAGGAAGCTCTAAATCCTCCGTTCAGTTTTGAAACTCACAGAAGCACCGAGAGTTTTTTTTCCCTTGTTTATTTCACCATCATATTAATTAAGGACTTTATTAATTTGTTTATTAATTTTTTTAATAATCACTTAACTTTTTTCCAAATTAAATTTAAAATTAAAATTTTTATTATCCTAATATATACAACTAATATGTATAGTAGTACTCAATATGATTCATGTCATTTTCAGTCATTTTCTATCTTAACTGACTTTTCAAATAATAATCTAAACACTCATCAGTTAAGAAAAAAGCTACTTCTGCAAAAAGCCACACTGACAATCCAAACACAATTCACCATTTACAACTTAACTTTTTTCCTACTGGGCTTAAAAAAAAAGTCAGATAGCTTTTAAGCCACCGCTCGTACCGCCAACCCAAACAGACCCTAACCACCATGACTTGCTCGTGACAAACACGAGAGCCCAAATCCCACTTTTTTTCTTACCAACTAACGAACCATGATTTCTTACAAAATATTTTAAAAAAATACGAGAAAATGATGTCGCTATTACATATTGGTTTAGGGTAGAAGTAAAAACTATTTTTTAACGTAATTTAACGTAAGTATATGAGGGAATTTTTATTTTAATTAGAGTAAACGTGATTTTTACATGCCCAACTTAAACAGGCCGTAAATAAGAAGATTGATTCAATTACAAAAAGGAAATTTGAGAAACAAACAGAATAATACTGGAAATATTTATCACAAAAAAATTAGAATATTTCCGCGAGAATATGAAACTGACAAGCGTCGAAAAAGAGCGAACGGTATTTCCTCCTGTCCATGCGCTCACTCCCAGTTAACCACAGAACGCGCGCTGTGGCCCCTTCTGGATGTTAACTCCTTTCTACTCGCCGCCTCGCTTTGTTTTCCTGACATTTCCGTTCTCTCCATTTCAGCGTCTACCTCTCGAGTCTCTACGATGGCAACCTCTAATCTTCCCTCTGGATTCTCCATGTTGAAGTCGGACTCCACTAGGCATTCCGATCTCTGGACCTCAAAATATCTCGGCCAGCTTGTATTTGATTCTAATCTCAGGAGAAAATGCATCCGGCGGCAACCTTTCGCTGTGCCCTCGGTGAAGATCGTCGGGCATAGCCAGAATAGCGAAATCATCTCCACCAATGGTTATGCGACCGTTGTAAGTTTAAATCTGCTTCTAGTTATCTGCGTAGGTTTTTTTGTCAATTTTTGGTTTGGATGCTCCCTGTGCGTTGTTTTGCATGGTTGACGCGCGAGGTGAGGTCCTCGGAACGTAATATTATTGATTTTCTCGTATTAAGTAATAAACAAGCTCGAGCAAGAGATTCACTTAATTAACCACATAGTATATTTCTGATGCTCTAACTCTATCCCCAAATTATTGATGAATATCTGACAGACACAGGGCATGGTTTCGACACGACAACGGAAAAATCCAAATAGATGACATTTGTGCGTAAAAATAAAATTATTAGATAGATACTCAAGTATCGATATCAAAGGATTAAATAAACTAAATATGTATATAAGATGTATCTGGTATCTTTATAACTTTATAAATGTTAAAACAGCATCCATATGAGTGTCTGTTTTATAATTTGATTGACTGTTGTAAGAGTACTTCTTATCAAATTGAGTGTCTCTGTTTCACCCTTGTTTAACACAAATGCAGCACCAATCTTGAAGTTTTGGCGTGACATAGCCCAAAACTAATAGATTAATATATTTATTTTTTATTTATTTTTAAATTGTCTAGTTCATAAAACAAAAGGCAGAGTAATCTTCGGGACCGAACACAGTTGTTTTGAAATATGTAAAACACTGAATCAGCAAAAATTTTGGGCATTAATAATTTAGTAAGACCTGCGTTGGGCATTTTTCGGGAACTCTCCACCTTAATTTGAGAAGTGCCCGATGCTCATGCTTGGGGCACACAACTTGAAACTTTTATAGTTTACAAAATGTTTTCTAATGCTCAAAATGGTGTCTGCAAAGTTGATAAATCGTAAAAAATTTGTGTGTGGGGAATTTTTGCAGTTGCTTATCTGGAAAGATACATTGAACCTTACAAATTTCCACTTGCAAGTATAGTATGTACATTTAGCATTGTCTAATTTGGATTCTGTATATGTGCGCTCTTTCTGATGTGGAAGGACCAGACAAATTCTTCATTTGAGCTGAAGCCTAGGAGCTTTGCTTCAGGGCTGGCAGAGGAAAATTTAAATTCACTCAGAAAAACTAAGATTGTTTGTACGATAGGTCCTTCTACCAGCTCACGTGAAATGATATGGAAACTGGCTGAAGCTGGAATGAATGTGGCACGCTTAAATATGTCACATGGAGACCATTCATCGCACCAGAAAACTATTGATTTGGTAAAAGAGTACAATGCTCAATTTGAAGACAAGGTTATAGCTATAATGCTTGACACCAAGGTAATAATATTCTTTTAGAATTTTCTACTTTATCTATCCAGTGTTTCATCCATCAGAAGTGGGCCAAAACTGTTCTATGCTGATTGTCATCTCATTGTTTGGTGAATTTCTCTTATAAATAACACTCTTAATTTGTCTTATAATTTAAAATTTGACTGTTAAAATGAAATTCCTGATTGAGAGCAGTTCCATGTTGCTTGCCTTCTTAAAATAATCTTTGCACATCACTTGTTTTAATGTTAATAATGCTTGAATACTTCGGGTCTAACTTGCTTAACATTTTCAGATTATACAACATACTTTCCTTTACATAATCTGCTCAATGCTTTTAGACTCCTTGTACCTTGCATATAAATTGTGAAGTTCAGTTACAACATATTTACACATGGATTTTCTTCACAGGGTCCTGAAGTTAGAAGTGGGGATGTTCCTCAACCAGTTCTACTACGAGAAGGCCAAGAATTCAATTTCACTATTAAAAGAGGGGTCAGCACAAATGACACAGTTAGTGTAAATTATGATGATTTTGTGAATGATGTGGAGGTTGGAGATATGCTACTGGTTGATGGTAAGTATGGATACCTTGCTCATACTTTGAAGCAGACCACGAGTTTTGCTTGAGGGAAATCCTGTTTCTCTCTACACTAGTAATTTAGTTTCTAGTGTTTAAACCTGGAACAGTATATATGGGAAAATTCTTCAGTTTTAGTTCCTTTAAACTGAAAAGTATTCTTGTTGATTTGTAATTATAGTTGAACCTCTGGAAAACTAAATATTTCCATCTGACTCTTTTCTCACCAAGTCCCCCCCTTTTCCTGGATCATATATTATGTGGTTCAGATATTGGACCACATTTATATAGAGCTTCCATATAAATGGCCATCGTTAGGATTCTATTGTGCCAACTAGTTTTATCGATATTGTCCAATCTGTGCATGACTGTTACTGCAATGCTTGCTATCTAGGTTAGTTGATTTTTTTTTTCCATTTACTATATTAGCCGCTTGCTAGTACCACCTTTCATGGAAATCAAATATCATTACCCTGTAACTTAAAGTTCCATTATTATATTTTTCATCTTCCCGCATCCATTTGTTGCTTTCTTCAAATCTAACCTGTTGAATGTTATGAACATTTTATTTCTTGTTTGTGTGTTTCAGGTGGAATGATGTCACTTGCCGTTAAGTCAAAGACAAAGGATTTGGTTAAATGTGAAGTGATTGATGGTGGAGAATTGAAATCAAGGCGTCACTTAAATGTCCGTGGAAGAAGTGCAACACTTCCTTCCATAACTGGTATAGTTTAGTTTTCCGTGTTGACTGCACATCCCGCTAAATTAGGTTTCTGTTCTTCACTTGCGGATTCTCTTGATAAGCAAATGAATTTGACAATTATATGCTCTTTGCCATATGCATCTACTTATCAGAAAAAGACTGGGAAGATATCAAGTTTGGGGTAGACAATCAGGTTGATTTCTATGCTGTCTCATTTGTAAAGGACGCTAGAGTTGTTCATGAGTTGAAAAACTATCTCAAAAGTATGTTGCCAGCTTGTGTGTCTGAGTTTTTCTGTGTGTGTGTGTGAGTGGTTGAGTGCTTTGCTTCACAAAGTGTTTGTGAACTGAATTCTTCTATGCTTTTTTAAAGGTCGCAATGCTGATATACACGTGATTGTAAAAATTGAAAGTGCTGATTCAATTCCAAATCTTCATTCAATACTTTCAGCTTCAGATGGGGTGAGTTTCTTGTTTGCAATATTAATTTTGGATGTGGATATCACATATCTATAATGCCTGTTGGTAATTAAGTTGCAATAAAAACTTGTTCAGACTGGTTTTAAACTCAACTGATTTACAAATACAATAAAGTTTATACTGAATTGGTCCAAACTAGCTTATAGCTATACGAACACCTTTATTTTGGATAAAGCTGTCAGAAGTTGTGCTATATGAGATGGAGCAAACTATTATTATATTTATCTTTGGTGTAACATCCAGTTTGATTGCTAAACTTGACTTTTATTTCACAGGCCATGGTTGCTCGCGGAGACCTTGGGGCGGAACTTCCAATAGAAGAGGTTCCTCTACTGCAGGTGAACATGATGCATATATTAACATCGTATCTATGCCATTTCAATAAAATTTATGAGTATAATTTATTCTCAAGATAATCTACAAATGATAAACTTTATCATTTGTGCCGGTACAATTTCACTGGTTTTAGTGTTGTGGAGAAATATGAGGAAAGCTCTTCTAGCTGCTTGCAAACTATAAAATAGAACATCATGCTCTAGAAAGAAAAAATGAATTCTGGACTATAATAGTTAGGTTTATTATGAACTCCTCCCTTTATTGTAGAGGGAGATAAAGCCTATTAAACTTGTTATGCGCTTATAGTTATGTATTGCCTATAAATGACTGAAATCTAAAAAGAGAGTCTTAATTTCAAAACCATGAAATAGTTGGCGAACAACTTCACTGGATGACTTGGGTTGTTGAGAGTTTCAAGTTAGAAATGTGATATGGAAAACCCATGTAGCATTTTACCTAAACATGGTAGGGGGATCCTGGATGATGGACATATAATATGTTCCATCTTAAATATGATTTTGTTCTCTGTTTTAATAATTTATCCATATCAAGTCTGCATAAAGGGGACTGCTATTCCAACCATCATGGTTGTGGCCTTCCATTATCCTGAAATGATGATAAATCTTTCAATTGATGTCTAAAAGGTGAGAGTATGATCAATTATGTATTCTGTCCCATTCACTCCTTCAAACAGGAGGACATCATTAAAAGATGTCACAGCATGCAAAAGCCAGTAATTGTGGCAACTAATATGCTGGAAAGCATGATTGATCACCCTACACCAACTAGAGCAGAAGTTTCAGACATTGCAATTGCAGTAAGAGAAGGTTCTGATGGAATCATGCTTTCAGGAGAAACTGCACATGGAAAGTTAGTTTGCTTTTCTGACTCATCTACATATGTTATAATGTGTATGGCCTGATAAGATATACTGCATGGTCATGTATGGCTTTCAAGTCAGGAGAACAGGCCTCTAATATTCGTGAATTTAATGTTCACAGAACTTAGTGATTTTGATTTTCTTGAATTATTTAATGCTTATTTCTCTTCCGTTGTCTTAGATACTTTTGGCTGAGAATCAATGTACTTGCGAGGCTTAAAATTCAACATTCATAAAATTTTTTAAATCTTTTAAATTATGTAAAAATTCTGTCCTCAGTTGAATGGGAGATGGGAAGTTAGCAAAAGGACTCAATTGTATGAAATTGGAAACTAATAGCACAGGTTTGCTGTAATGGGAAATTGGAACTGCCGCAGAGGACCCAAATTGTGTTTATGAATTATCTGTCTTTTCTCTCTGTGGATATCAGTATTGGCTTGTGCTAGGGTTATATTCTTAGGTTTTGTTTCTTCATTGTGGGAAAGTAAATATCTTTGTTTTTTTCAATAAATGGATTTTGTTTCTACTACAGAACCACTTACCAATTGAAGATTAAAGAGGAGTGTTTATTGTTTTGTTACATATAGTGTTTTCTTCTTCCCATGAACTTTGCATTTGATGTACTTTCTTGATAATGATAATGAAATTATATTGAAATAATTACAACTCTTCAGATATCCACTAAAAGCTGTAAAAGTAATGCATGCAGTGGCACTAAGGACCGAGTCAAGCATTTTAAGAAGTGTCGCTCTTCCCAATCAATTAGGTTCCCATGAGGTAAATGCTAAATTTAGAAAGAAGTCTTTCCTTGTAACCTAGACTTTTGGTTTTAGAGTATAGTTTCCGATCTTTTGTTTGAAATCTAATCAATTTTTGTTCTTTTGTTTTGACAGAGGCATATGGGACAAATGTTTGCTTTCCATGCAACAATTATGTCCAACACCCTTAACAATCCTGTAATTGTTTTTACCAGAACAGGATCCATGGCTATTCTCTTAAGCCATTATAGGCCTCATTCCACAATCTTTGCATTCACAAATGAGTGAGTATTAGCTGCATGTGATTTCTATTTTTTATTTTCTTTTAAAAATAGGGTCAATTAGGCACCAGGCGTGTACCTTGGTCTTGTTTTGCTGTCTTTTTTTCGGAAGCAATACTACAAAAATACTTTCATGGTGAACATAAATAGTAGATTTTCGGGATCAATAAATCCACTATCAAGGAAGCAGTCAAACACCTCGTTATTCTCGGTTCCCAATTTGACTAGTATCTCATCACGTGCTTAGAGAAAAGGATGGACGAAGAAGACCTGGAGTACTATCATAGTGCTGTATTGGATTTTCCGGTTAACCAACAATGAGATGCTAGGCGAAAGTCTTAAATCATTATTACTTTTCAAATTTACTCTCAGACGGTTCTTTTGGATGCTGTTGATAGATCTTATTCAATTTCACTTCTATTGTGGAACTTTGCCATCCAGTTATTGAGGGTCACGAATCCATCTAGACGAAGTTTTATGCTATTTAATGTGGTCCTCTTTGGCATTTAATACTTGTATTCTACTGATCAAGTATCTAAAAACATTAATCTCCTGGAGGATAACTTGTTTAGAGTACGCAGACACACCATGTTCTCCTTCCCTCCTGCAAAATATATATTTCTGTTCACCCTGATGTTTGGTAACTCCCAAGGTCAGCTTAGCTAGTGATTTTGGATTTCCAGATTGAAGTTTCAGGACTGTTTTATAATTTCTCGAGTCATTATTATCCTACATCTTCACGTAGTGATCCAACATGGTTTTGTGATTGGCAGAGAAAGGATTAAGCAGAGGCTTGCGCTTTATCATGGTGTCATGCCTATATACATGCAATTTTCAAATGATGCAGAGGAGACCTTCTCCAGAGCTCTCAAGCTACTGTTGGTAAGTGAATCTCCGCAATTTCTACTCGTCTTTCTTCCATTAATGGTGTATTTTCTAGTGGCTTTGAAGTATTTTTCATGCTTCAGAGTAAGAAGCTTGTAGAGGAGGGACAGCATGTTACTCTGGTTCAAAGTGGAGCACAGCCAATTTGGCGTGAGGAATCCATTCATCACATACAAGTTCGTAGGGTTCAAGGATGAAATCCCTCTCTGAAGGGGCTTTCTCTGATGATGATATTTTACAGTGGGAAATAATAATTTTTCATGAGCTCTTTTTTTTTTTTTTGGCTCTCATGATATCTCGAATTATACCTATCGGTTTCGGGAACACCGAAGTTGAATATTGTTGGCATTTGCCGAATCCAAAGTAAGGGATTAGCTGTAGGCCACTTAAAGCTCTGTCAAATTTTTGTCTACACAGTCATTTGATATTTTTTTTCCCTTTGCTGAAACAAGTCATTTTGATACGTGTAGCTGCTGATCCAACTTATGGCGGCACACTAGTTTTGTGATTTGATCTGATAAGGAACCATATCATATCCTCTTTAAGTTCGTGACACAGTTTGCTCGTCTGTTCCTGTTATTTTCCCTTCTTTCGCCTTGGTTGGTGCTGATAGCTGATAAACTGACGCTAGGCAGCAATTGGCACCGTTCTATGCAATTTGTCAAAAATTGTCGAGTAAAGTTTTATAATTTTGGTGTTTCGTCCTGTTACGTTGTCAACGTCACTGTAGGCTTGACATTTAAGTCTGCCAGCTCGGGCTTTTCTTGGTAATGGGGTGTCTGCTTCAAACAGCTTGATTAGATTTATCATTTAATTTGTAGGAACTCTCAAGGATGAGAAAATTTTAAATAAATACTCATTTTACAGAAATTTAGTAATCTGAGGTGATTATCAAGTATATGAGCGAACTTGTTGGACATAAATTTTATCAAGAAGTGTGTTCAACACGCTAAATAATATCTTGTTATGATTAGTTTGATTTCCATATCCTTCGTTACTTGAGTTTATTTTAGAACTTTGCTCGAGCGTGCTAAGTTGTACAAAAAAACAAAAAGAAAAAGGAAACCATTTGAGAATTGAGACTCGGAAATCACTTGTACATATTATAATTCCCTTTGGCGAAGGAAGAAACAGATGAGGAAGAAGGGAGGTCTAAAGAGACCCTAAAACGGTCATTGCCTCTTCATGAGTTTGGTTTAACCCTAATACATAAACCAGCACCGAGAAGATAAACTGAAAATTACAGTTAGGGGTCATCATAAGAATGATAAGATAGTATTGAAGAGGCTCGGAGAAAAAGGGCTTCTTTTACCAAACCAAAGAAAAATTTCTTTAACCCAGTTGTTACCATATATATATATATATATATAGCCGAAGATATATTGTGACTAGATCAGGCTCCATTCGTCCTCTTATTTATTTATCTTGTTCCTCCTTTGAAGTTAGACCCTGAGGCTGCCATGTTCATCATTCTCTTCACATTTCCCTTCCAGCTGTATGCACTTGTACCACCTTGCACTGGCAATATACACTACCAAATCTATGGAAGTCAAAGCAGCCAAGAGGAAGTAAAACCTATCCAAGTGGCCTCTGTTGAGATTTCCAGGTATCCACCCAGGCATGTGATCTTCTGTTGAAATCTTCATAACCATACTCACCAACAAGCTACTCACATAATTTCCCAGAGAGATCGATGTCATGCACAGTGCACTCCCAAAGCTCTTTAACCCATCTGGCGTCTGAGCATTGAAGAATTCTAACTGTCCCACATACATAAACACTTCTGAGGCTCCTATGAAAGCGTACTGAGGTATTTGCCAGAATATGCTCAGAGAGCTAGTTCCGTCACAGTGTGTGCACCCCTGTTTAGCGTACTTAAGCCTATAGCATTCCACTATTCCCGCAGACACCATCGCCATGATTGCTATGACCAGCCCAATTCCCATTCTCTGAAGCTCTGTAAGTCCCTTTGAATCTGTCTTCTTGAGCTTTCCAACTAGTGGGTCCAGAACTCGACGGTAGAGGAATATGAAGATGGCCACACTGAGGACGTCAAAGCTAGACATGCTCGCCGGTGGGATTCGGAAATTGGAGATTGTGGTTTTCATGGCGGCTCCTTGCTCCACGAACAGCGAAGCCATCTGTGTGAAAACCACAGAGTATATTATGGTGCACAGCCAAATTGGAAGAAGCCTCAGAATGCACTTCACTTCTTCAATTTGACTGATTGGACAGAGACGCCATGGGTTGTGAACACCTCTTTTTTGGTCATCTAAATCTCGAGACGATATAAATGCTGCTCGATCCAAGAACCTGCATAAACAAAAACACTCACTAATTAGTTCAACCACTTGGCTAGCTACCAGTATGATCAGTACTGTCTTTAACCATAGATGAAACACTTACTTAAAACCATCGGTGTACATAATCTTTCTGTTGCTAGTTGTGGATGATTCCTTAGCATCCCCTTCATACAATTCCTCTTCATTGGGAGGCATTTGAGTCTTCCATTTGGTGCATGCAGCAACAAAGACCTGACAAAACCTGGGAAGAGGGTTTCCACTGGCTTTGAAGTGCCTGTATCTGGGGGTCCCCAAGAGGAACAAGACGAGGGCGGTGAAGGCGGAGCCGGCGGAGACCCAGAAGCCGAAAGCCCACATTCCTTCATCCTCGAAGTAGACAAGAATGGTGTTCGAGAAAAGTGAACCAAGGTTCATGGCAAGGTAGAAGTAGCTGAAGAAAGCCACCTTTGAATGGCTTTCATCGGAGTGCTCTACATCGAACTGATCAGCCCCAAATGTTGCTATGTTCGGTTGATAGCCTCCATTCCCTAAGGCTATGAGATAGATGGAGAGATAAAACATGCCCATCTCTAACTTGGAATGCTCCCCACATTCAAGTTCTTCATTCCCGCAGCCTTTGGGTCTGATCAAGAACACGTACGACGACAGCGACAGTGATACCAGACCCTGTTTACATATATATATACCATCAAATCTTAAATCAGGTCACCGGCGTCGATCATATACATGTTAATTTTCATATCAGAGTTGATAAGAAGGAAAATATATTAATTGATTCGTGATTACTTACCATGACGAAGATAACCTGGAAGACGGCACAAGTTTTGTATCTTCCCCAGTAGGAATCACTGAGAAAAGCGCCAACGAGAGAGAAGATGTAGACAGTTCCAGTCCACTTGCTGACATTGTTGGCGGCTTCGGCGTTGTTTTGTCCTACCACGCGAGTCAGGAACAGCACCAAGTTCACTCCGATCCCAAAGAATGCTAGGGTTGCCAGCCCCTGGTTCACTGATTCACACAAATCTTGATTAATAACTATTATTACATTAACTAATCTAGTGTTAGTTACGAGTAGTTGTAAAGCTCAACTTATTTGAAGGCGCCCAGATGTCTGAATCAATTAATCAATTAATTATCTATACGAATGATGATATGTCTTTTATTGACCACTACTTGTTAAATATGCTCACAAGTCATATGCATGCGTGCTTTAATTTCTGGTGTTTCGCGTAGTATATTATATTGGAATTCAAATAGATTGATCGAAAGGCTGTGATTCCTTCACATGTTAATTAACTAGATGGCGATGGCTAGTAGCTATGTAATCAACGTTTTGCAGGCTAAGTAGAAGCAACCACGAGTGACTGCTTCGATCGGCTGGCCATTAGATCCCTTCCATCATTATTTCAATATTAGCACAAAAAAGTACATAGTAATAAACACTTAGAAGGAAATGTTTGAGAAATCCAACAGTTAGTAGAAAAAATATATTTATAAATAGGAAAGATATATATTCCTTTTTATGAAGCGTGTTATGGATCATGTGTTCGTGTGTGATACTTTAAGATTACTAGTGGAATCTCATTTGTGAAAAAGACACGCATAACAATCTACTATATTATATTAATACTTTTTGAAAGTGATTTTCATGTCATTTCACATTAAACCTCTTCAGATTCATTTCATTGCAGAAAAAGGTGACGTTTAAAGAAGTTGTTAGAAAAAGGATTTGTATATATATACAAGCAAGAGGCATGTTATTTAAATAACTGGGGGGAATATTTTCATCATAAAACAAAAATTAGTACTCCTTTCTATCCTTAATATAAGATGTATTTAAGGAGTTAACGTTCGTCCTGACTTATTTCTTATATTTGTTAATCTCTTTTTAATTTTTCCTATTGATGCTTTCTCAACAATAATTAAGAAACAGAGAGAAAAGGGGAAGTAAAGAAGATGACTAAGGTCATCTTACATTAATTACTCCACTAACTTCATTAATAGAATTAATTAGGTAGGTATTCCTTATATCAACAACAGAGAAGCAGTATATAAAAGAAATAAGAGGAAAAACCAATAAACATTGAACCACGAAAAAAAAAGAAGAAGATTGACTTTTAGTTTCCAATTAAAGAAATAATATCATAAAAGTCACAAATGAACATGAAGATTAAGAAGTAAATTAATTATCATTAACAACTTATGTGACTTGTCAATGTATTATTTCTTTTGGTTAGGATTTAGATATCATTTATATATATATAAAAAAAAAATTATGAGGAGATCGACCGAGAAACGCATGGTGGATAAGGTTAAACTTAAAAAACACACACACACACTTTTACGTTGTTCATGCAAACGCATGTAGTTATGTTGAGGGCGCCCTTGTCCAAGCGCAGACGGAACAAAGAGCTTCACAATAATTGAATTTTCCTTGCAACTCTCTTCAATTCGTAGCCAGCTGTATACTCATCCGATTGAAAACCTATATTTAAGGCTAGTTAACTTTGAAAATAGGGAATTCAGGTACGAATGGATCTACGTGGCGACACGTGGGAAGGAGGAAGCCCATGCAAGCTTGGGTCGAAAGATTACGTGTCAGGCTTGTGTTTTATATGTATTGAATGCTTACTCTGGGGGCCCTATATATATATATAGTTGCCCCGAGACTCCTACTGTCCTCCTAATTGGGCGAATTGTCCTATAGTGCAAGGTCCTTCCAAAACCCTCCGTCCTTTTCAAACTCACTTTCTCTCTTTCTCTGAAAATGGAACGACATAGCTTCATTATTGATAACCCTCTCAACATGCAAATGCACATTTACAAGGAAAACATATATAATGTGAATTTCTATCGCACTTTTGATATTGTAGTATTAAGCTTGCACGCAAAGTGTAACACCTTGCCGACAATCGCTGCCGTTTATTTAAGTCGTCGTTTTCTTCGAATTGCTATTTCCTACTATAACTCTTGATATGAGCACCCAAACAGTCCAATCTCTCTCTCTCTGTGTTTGTGATGAGTGATAAGTTATCTAGCTATCGGTTTGTCTGTATATTACTATGTATTCATGAATCATATCTTGATCTCAAGATTCCTCAAACTTCTAGCTGCTACCGTGAACTATACGCGTCTCACTCATCATGTGCATGCAACATTAATCTCCACCTTTCGCACACCCCATTATTGGGAACTGCGAACTACTTTAAAAATCAGTTCTAATTATAACCTCCTTCTTGCATATGCGTGACTCATGAAAAGATTATGCATAGCAGATTAAGCGTGATAGAGAATTTTAATAAGAAGAAAAAAGTGTGTATGGTGATGCAATTGGATGTGTATGTGTTGACTGTATGTGGCGCTTACGTACAGAGTATGATAATTCCGGCGAACCATCCTCCGGATTTTTCTCTGATCGCCGGGCGGCCTTGCCAATCAACACTTCCGTCGAGAGTTATCCCCTCTGGTTCTTCCTTGTACTTGATCTGCACAGAGTTTTTCCACATTAAATCAACGAGCTAAGAAGGCAACAACGTAACAATGGTACGTGGTGGTGCTTAATTAATTTAGAGACATACACAGAGAGAGCCAGGGAATTCAAATGAATTAGTATGTTTAGAAATAAGGGACTAATTATTGATTACTGACCTCTTTACAGAGTTCCAAGCAAGCCATTGAAGATTGAGAGAGTTGTGTGAAATGAGCACAGAGCACAGAGGAAAGGTGTTGATTGGTATAAAAAGAGAGAAGGGAGTGATTTGGTTTAAGAAGAAGAGGGAAATGCGTAGTGATTAAATAGAGCAAGAGAGTGAGGCATGAACGGTGGAGATTTCACGGAAAAAAGGTGGGGACATACAGGTGGCCGAATCATCCTAAAATGTGTCCAAATGCAATTTTCTTGGACAGAATTACATGCCAAATCTTTGTTTTTTTCTCATCCCCAAATAACATTTTTCCCTTTTTCTTTTTCTTTTTTTCCCCTCCTTTCTAAAAAATCAGGCAACTACTCGCATTAATATATAATAATCTAGAAGAGATCAAATTTGTGGTGCTACTTAATTAGCTAATAGCTAGCTACGTATACAAGTATGCCCACTCGATCTCTCTCAGTTTGCTTGATGCTGACACTCTTCCCTTATTAAATTCATTCCCAAGGTGGCATACATACTCACTTTTTGGTTCAGAATTTAGTGTGTGTTTGGTTACTTGCTTCCACTAAAACCATGTTCCCAACGTGAATAATCCAAACAAGCTAGCTACTTATTATTAATTGTTGTTTGTTAAGCTTCAGAGAGAACGATCACTATCATCGAGATTAATTTACCCGCTGCGGTTTTGTTTGTTATTATAAGCTTTATGGTCATGATGATCAGTTAATTAGTAGCATGTGGAAGCTGATCTGATCGATAATAATAAAACTGTACGATTTTTAAAACTAAAGTTAATTAAGAAGACAAGATATATGTAGTACAAGGAGCTAGCAGAAGCAATTTCATCCACTAAATTCTGGACTTTTTGCTTCAAGAAGGAATAATATCAAGACAACCAGAAAAAAATGCTCTCTCACATGCTATTAATTATTTGCGCTCGTTCGTAAATATAATATATATATATATATATATATATATATATATATATATATATATATGTATGTATGTATGTATGTATATGTATATAGCTCCTTTTATTTCTCGCCGCACAAGTTAAATTTGTCCTTCTTCTTAGTTATCACAAATTTTAAGGTATTAAATCTGAAAGCAGATAATTACATATTAATAACTGTGCTTAGTTTCAAATATACGATAAAATTTTAATTATTAGCAGGCTCGAGGGAATAATCTATCCCGAAAGAAAGTTTGAGAAAATCCATGTTATTCCAGGGAATAAAACAGTCTCCTAGCTAGCTTCTTTGATGGCTCACGCACTGCTAATAGCAAGCTTTACACTCATCAATTATTACAGGATATGGTTCCATTATATATTCCATCAATTAAATATATGCTTGTTTTATTCATGGACAACAACAAAATATTATTTTTTGAATAATTCTTAGGTATCTCTCTTCCGTTAGTGGAAAAACCATGCATCCGTTATATAATACTATATTAGATCGCATTATCTCTCTTTTAAATAAATAGAATAGATCTGATTAATATTGATGTAATGACCGACATCTTCATTTACTTTTCCATCATCATCTCAAGTTGCGGAAACATTCTGTAACAAAATTCTATGAATATGTCTATATACCACCCGCCTGTGTCCTTTAAAATCAGTGAGATAAGATTTAAGGGATATATATATATATATATCTTGCCCTTCCCTAGAAGTTAGGCAACGTGTCAATTACGTAATCAATGATTTAATATGGCATAACATTTATATACCCCAAAAAATTGCTATATATATATATATATTAATTACAACTCATTTGCCATTTCTCTCTACAGTGTCTCTAAGTGTTGGAGTTGAGATTAGAAGGACTTCTTGTTTTTTTAGGAATGAGTCGTCCTTTGGTTTTTTAAATAATGCAATTTATTACCCTTTTTATATTACTCTTTTTCATGCTAAATATAAGATAGGGTTGATTTTTTTTAAAGAGAGATTAAGGAAAAGTCACTTAATCATATCATATTATATACCTATATAAATTTCAGTAGATATATAGAGAAAGCTGAGAAAGGGGAATCGGGAATCTACAATTATTAATCATAATAATTGCCTTTCTTTGTCTGAGCTTAGGCATAAATTCCAACCAAGAACCATTATTTCTTCATTATATTGAGCATCTTCTAAGTGTTGTCATGAGATTCATTGTAATTGGCTGCTTTTACCAGATTTGGTTCGATACTCCTAATGCAGATTTCTGTAGCAAAATTAAATTAAATAAATTTTTGGACGTTTCCATCAATGACAAACAGCAACAGAATATTGCAAGTCAACTCACCTTTGATTAGTTTCAATCAAGTCTCTCAAAAATATATATTCAATGTAATAAAATTATGAGCATAACTAATTAATTAGTATATATTTTGTAGCAAAGTTTCACATTATCATATTATGTATGTTTTTGTTTTGCGCCAGAACAATTCTTAATCAGGTACGAGATCTTCCCTTCAATTCTTTTTATCATCTTTATATAAGAAACAGTGAGAAAAATTTGAGTGTTTAATAATGTAATTCCAAATCAATTAAGCTTAAGCACGTCGTGATACTGCAGAGAGAGGTATAAATATAGATTGACACTGAAAAAGAATAAAAGAAACGACTTTAAGCCTTTAACCGAACTGTAAATCTTGTTTCATACTTGGAACTCCGAAGAGTTTGTAAACTTTTTCGTCTCTCATTCAATTCCCATTTGTAATGAAGGCCGAAAGAGCCGATCGAACTTGTTATCACCGTCTTTTGACTCTCAAGTGAGGGCATAAATTAAATTATTTGCACATATATTTCACACACTGCAGATATATATAGTGGAGAATATATCATCTATCTTAGGTGTTTCTAGTGCAGGGGTGCCTGCTGCGCCTTTGGCGCTGTGCTCCATGCTACCCTTTAATTTTAGGGTATTTCCCAATTTTTTTATTTATTTAATTATTTTTATTTTAATAATTAGATTCTAAATGAAATGAGTGTTATTTTGATAGGACAAAATGCGGAGTTGTTTTCAATATCTTTTATGATTTTTCAGAGATTTAAGACTCTGAAATTGTGTAGTCTCCTTTTCATTTAGAGTGTTAAATCTCTGAAAAATCTTAAAAATTTGAAAACAGCTCCATGTTTATAAGGTATCTATTCGTTTCATGTAGAATCAAATGATCAAATGCGTCTGCCCGTGTTTCTGTTATTGATGCTAAACTCTTTATCAGATTCTCTCATCTCACTGTCATCGATCAGATATATACTTTTTGACCAAAAAAAAAAAATCAGATATATACTCATGCCTTGTTACCACAATGAGTATGCTGTTACTTCTACTTTTGGCGCCAGGAACCAGAATTTTACGAAATTTGACAGTAACTCCCACATATGAATGATAACGTATTTTCCACAAGTTACTTCCTCAGAAAAGAGTGTACGCTATCTAGCTTTTACACGAATATAAGCAGTATAGCATCAGCATCAGCCAGTGTGTGTATTTACATGTGTCTGTGTGTATAAAAAAGCTGAGATACTGGAAAAGAAGATATGCTGAATTTGGTTACTGTTGGTTAATTATATTCCACCTCCTTCCAGAATTATACTCATTTACCGGAATCAGTTTCCTACTCATCCCAAGGATGGGTAGGAGAGCTTTTCCCATTTGGACTGTCTAGATGGGATTTGGACTGTCCAGATTTATTTATTTATTTTTTTACTTTTTATTTTTTAAAACATAATTATTTCAATAGGCAGAGTCGTAGAGAATCTAAAATAAAGATAATTTTTCAACTAACATATTTTTAAAAGACGATTTTTTCATTTAAAAATTGACAATTTTAAAAAAATTAAATATAAACTGTCTAAATCAAATCTAGACGGTCCACATCTAGAAAAACTCTCCTTGCCTATCTTGGGATAGGTAGGGAAACTGATTCCCTCATTTACTGTAGTTGATATACTACCTCCGATTTTAATTATAAGACATAGTTGACTTTGTTTGGAGAAAGATTAAGGAAGCTAAATAAATTATATTACTTAATTATTTTATATGTTATGTATCTTTAGATTATATATTAGTTTATTAGTCAAACTAATTATTTTGAAGAAAAAAAATAAAAATAAAAATACTTTAAAATCATTTAATTAGCTTTCTTAATTTTTTCAACAAAGTCAACTATGTCTTGTATATAGGTATATGTTTGTAGTAGTCCAGTTTAAACCAACAAACTTTTATATAGCTATATCAAGGATTTGATATGTTGGTTAATTTATTTGCATAGCTGCTAATGATAGATTGGATTCACTTCTTTCCTTGGTAGTCTTCTATGTCCTAATCAGAACCCATTTCTGCACAAAATGTCAAATTTTGCAAAGTAAATTAAAAGAATTGAAAGCTCGTTTACAAGGAGCACAACTGTTAAGCATGACCTAACACGCTCCATTTCCTCTTCTCTCAAAAAGAAAATGACACACACAAACACACACAAATTAAAGATGACAAAAGCAATATGAGCACGGGCACAACCTGTGGGGCCCCTCAGGAAAATTGCACTAAAAAAAGATAGAGACAAAAGCTTAATTAATTAGTATAAATAACAAAGTCAATTAAGACTTAAACACTGGCCTGCTAATTAATAATACACGTTCCAAACGTCGATCTGCTTTTCACAGAGATATAGATGTCAATATGAATGGTAGAGGAAGGGTTAAAATCAACTAATTAGGTAGGACCTCAAATCAAAATAAAAAACAAAAGAATATTATGGCCCTCACGAAATTGATTTTATGTGAGAAGATAATATATTATCGCCTTCACTTGGTTTTAATTTGGCTGTGAAATGGAATTGCTCGTATTGCGTCTATGCACTGACTTATCAATAGTGAACACCATAAAAGCAGATTGTGGATTTTCTGACGCACGAACGCACTCAACTTTCTTCAATAATAATACAAAGAATCTGCTTCATTTTCCAATATTAAAAAAATCTCTGTCTTATTGTAAGCAGTCGTGTTTCGAATTGCTGCTTCAGCTCTATATATTAATCCTAAGGTCCATTTCAATAGTCAGATCCCACCCATGGTTATTCACAAACATCAACGTCATGACCAAATTAATTCAGGATTTCCAACAAGCTAAGCGTGTGGCTGAGGGAGACAATGACCTATTTTTAGTCTATGCTCATAGGCACACTTGTCCTCATTCATATTGGTTAAATTTTTTAGGGGTCTTCTGTTTGGTCTTTGTCTTGGGGTATTTAGTATTCAACCAACACAAAAAAGTCACAGATTTTACTGTTACTGAAACTTAATCTTTAAATTCACTTATCGCTCTTCCCTCTGACCTTCTTGATAATCTGGTTATGGCATCACCTACCAGGAATCCTGTACTTTGTGATCACTAATAGTTTAGATGATTTGATGTCAATGATTTTAAGTGTTATGTGACTATCTTCGTCCTTTCGTTCATATTTTCTTGTTGTTCATCATTTGAGTTAGAGGAATGAATTTCATATATTTATCATCATTATAGTGGGCATGCTTATAGTATAAAAACTCAGGTTAATACAATGTTTGGTCATTATAATTTGCCCTAGTTTTGGTTTTGGTCCTGATCTTTTTATTTTCATATAGGAACTAAAGTTTTAGACTAAAAAAACTTGAGGGACAAAAATCTATAGTTTAAAATTATAAGGATCAAAATCAAATTGAAGGTAAACTATAAAGACCAAATATTGTATGTCTTACGTGAAAATTTTATATCACGTAGGTTGACAGAAAAAAGGAAGATGGCAAGCATGTTTATATTTTGGTAAAGAAAAGCACAACCAACAATGATTGGATTTGATGGAAAGATACTGACCTTCTAGATATAGCCACCGCTGTGGTAAAGACTAAAGAGATTTATTTGGCTTGTGTTGTGTGCATGATGAGCTTTCTTTTCAATTAGGTCATCCCACAAAAAAATCAATCCTATTCTCTTAAATGGTTCGCTCAAAGCTTCAATATATTTTTTAAAAAATTAATTTTGTGTGGCTTGCAGTGTTAGACCTGTCTCTTCTTATCCTTAAATATGCCCCAGAAACCAATTACAGCTCTCATGAAAAAAGAGCACACATCAAATCTTTGAGAGCAATTTGACAGGGAAACAATTTTTTTTTTTTTAAAAAAAAAGCGATAACAAAAGAAGTAGAAGCTAGAATGTGCTTTTGCTTTATAGTTGGCTTCAATTATAGCCAAGCTCATGAATGAAAACTAGAAGCTGTAGCTGTATAACCACACTTTACATTTTCCATATATATCCCACACATTTTTATGAATCCATATACCATAAATTGATCGAATACATTTGACTTGGTCTATCAAATTAAATTTGTATAAATTGATCTAATCCATAATCCACCGTGACATATTTTGTCTCTTAGTAGACGACTTGTCTAATGCATTATATTGTGCCCTATGTCACATGCCACTAAAAGAAGAATCGAAAGTAGTAGGTGTGTGCCTTTAAGGACGTAACAGTTGAGGACGTGATATGTGTAATATGAGCCATGAAAAAAAAAAAAAGAAGATTGAGGCATGTGACAATGATTTCGCTGCTAGTGGAAGACAGAAACCTAGCCACAAGCATAGGTTAGCAGTAGAAGTATCCACTAGCTAGCGATATATCTTTTTCCATTGGTTAGGTCATTTGCTTGCTAAATTACTACACTTGTATTTGCCTTGCTGGTTTTAACACACGATCGCAAACGTCTTAATCGTATCATGCTTTTAATTTTTGGGTGATAATAGTATCATCCTTTTAATCACATATATTGCTGCTGCTAACTGTGTTCCCAGGATCATCATTAACGCCCAACAAGTTAAGCTTTTCATATCTGCAACCAAATTAACGTGTATATTATTATTAATATAATCTAAGTGAACTCTGACGTGGATATTATGATCTGCGTGCCCAGAAAGTTGCAACAAATGGGTTTAGAGTCTACTGTTTTCAATGAAAGTGAAAGATCTGGGGTCAGCAAGTTTTCCTTCTGACTATAAAATTCTCTTCCACATTCCATTTCTAAACTAGTATTTTAATCCGCCTTCTAGAAAGCTCTTGTATAGCATCAATGTGAGGAAACTAGTATTGGTTTCTATAATTCCAAGTGTTGAATTGGAGTAATTTCAATTAGTAATATTGTACATGTATGTATATGTAACGACATATAATCCAAATAACCACTCAACAAAGAAATAAAAAAATATAAAATCAAAGAGAGACGATTCATCAAAACTCTTGATTGGATATTTGGATGGGTAAACGTATAAATTCATTGGTTCACTGGTTTGACTACCTGAACCGGGTAGATTTTAAATACCATGCCTTTTGCACCCATTGGTAATGTCCCTATGTTGCTAGCTATCTGCTGATTTTTACACACAAGGCACTAGTACTTCATGGTGTAACACACATTCCATATGTTTGAATGGTGTAAATAGTACGGTACTATATATTTGAAAAGATTGGTTTGAAGATGGGAATATATATCAAGAACGAGATCTGATTGAAGATTGAAATAAATGAGACAAATTAAACCATGGGGCAGCTAGCTGAGCTGGTAGGCTAAATTTTGACTCATTATCTGAATTTGTGCCTTTGACAGACAAAGACGCCAGGCCAGGATAACACTATATACATTGACCCTCGCACAGTGACCTTTTATTTCCATGGGGAATTAATGAAAAAGCTGCGGCTGTGTGTGTGCCAATGGTATAAAATAGTTAAAAGAATATGAAAGATCTGGTCATTAATATAAGACATATTTATAGACAACGCTTTTAATGTCTGTTTTTTTTTTTAACCTTTTATGTTTGAAAATAGGGAACTCCTATGCCAATTGGGTGTAGTAAAGTCACGATATGACATTCGTTAAAAAAAGGGACGCCATAAGGTGTTAAAAGAAAAAAAGGAAAAAAAAATTCTCGGGTCCTTAGCATGATCAGGAACGATAGCTCTACTTCTTCATACCATCCCTGCAACTCTCTGCAGATCCTTAGTAACTCAAGCGCCGTCACTCCGCATGGCCTGAACACCTTCCTATTATGGCTTGCCAGCGCCAGCTTCCTATTCCACTCCATCTCCGCTAGGCAAATTGGGAGGAGAGTGATAAGGAGTGCGATAGCGCCATCGAGAGATTTGGAGTAGAGGAATGAAGGAAGAGAAGAGCTGCAGTGGTGGAGCTATCGTTCCTAATAAGTACACAAGGATCATGGTCAATCAGATCCACAAAAGACTGATATCTCAAACAAAAAACTAGCCAAAACCCAAAACTCAAAAACTAGTAAAGACAAAGAATACCAAAGCCAGATCCTGATGGTGAGTGAGGTGGTGACAAAGCAAAGACCAGAGAGATAAAGTAAGTGAGGACCTTATGGTTAGGGAGAGAAAGCCATATTTGCTGCTGACATCGGCACCAGAGAAAGACATGCCTAGGCGACTAAGATCCGATCCAATACCCACCACCGCTGCACCTTTGTTTTGGGGAATGGTTGAAGGGGGTGTAGGTGTGAACGATTAACGAACGAGAGAGCACTTGAGAATTGGTTCTTGGGATTTTAAAAGTGTTTAGGCATCCTAATTTTTAAATAGGGATGCCGAAAACCACTTTTGGCGTCCTAATTCTAAAAAGGATGCCAAAAGTGGTGCTCTTTGAGCTAAAAGCTCCACTTTTGGTGTCACTTTTCTAAATTAAGACGTCAAAAATAGACTTTTGTCGTCTTTTTTAAAATTGGAAAGCCAAAATTCTCACATAATTATAAAAATGCCACCGTCTTTATTTTTTATTTCCCTTTTTGAAAAATAGACCTTTTTTAGGAAAGTAAAATTCATTTCTTGTAGAAGTGCTAATTTAATGATATTAAGGAAGTTGGTTTTTTTGCTCGAAATTAAGGAAGTTGGTTAAGTTAATTAATATGATATTTATTTTGTAAAACACCCTAATCATTTTTCATAATTTACTCTTTCCTTCTCCTCCTTCATTATGATTTATGGTTGAGGGAGGGGTAAATGAGGAAAATAATTATAAATATGAAAACTATGTCTTATATTTAAGATCAAAATCAACTCCCTAAATATATCTTATGTGAAGAGTTGGAAGAGTAATGAATTTCGTTGCCTTTGATATTATTTGATTATTTCTTTCTTGAAGAAGGATTATTTAAGGGCTATTAATGTTGATCATGTGGGTGATCGAGGATCGAAAAACACCACTTTAAGTATTATTGGTATTGCATTTAAGATTCATGATGGAACACTTTACTTATGTCCTGCTTCTTTTTAATCCCCCAACATGAATAATGTAGCCAAATTTAATATAAAAAAAGATCAAATATACGTAAGTTGGGCGAAGCAGGATGAGTCATTATAGTGGAGTATAAAGGAGGGCTGTATCGACTACAAAAAGTGCCATTTTTACTAGTTCCTTCATTTAAGTTAGGTTTAACTTGTCCTTAGTTATGTTAAATAATTAAAATGGGTTGTTAATATAATAATCATGAGATGTCCCTGAAGCCCTTTTATTTATTTTCTGTTGCAATCTTGCCTCGTTTCTGGCTTTATGGAATGATTTAGGTTTTGGTTGAAGATCTAATCACATTGAACTAAAAAAGGGAGATGCATGCATTTGTTATACACGCAAAAAGGTCCGTCTCTCCATTGGGAGATTTGATCATGGGTGAAAGATGATTAAGAATACCATATTGGCGTTTATATTTATTAAGTCATTTTCTTTCTTTCCTACCAAGTCCTGGCAAAGTGGAAAGGACTTGTGGACAAAAACAGATGAATAATAATGCACCATTAACCTTGATTAGGGCCCTCCACTTCCTTCAAATTGGGTTGTTAAGTAGTGAGCATGTCATACATATAAGTAATATTTTTTTCAACGAAGATGAAAACAAAAACTTTTTTCCCCCAAATACTATCAACTGGTATATCCGATAGTTTCAGAGTTCATAACTACCCTTTTTAGTACATGTGTCTCCTCTAGACCTAAAAAATCTAGTAGGACCTTATATCACTAAATCAACTATGTCTTAATTGATAGAAACAAATTTCTTTTCCTTTTTTTTTTTAAAAAAAATTAAGACTCACTTCAATCCTAAATGTAAAAACTAATGGTGGGACTTATTTTGATCATTAAGGTAAGATCATATCATCCACGTGCCTTCAAATACATAATTTTTTCCTCAAGCTATTCTTATTGAAGACGTGTATCAAAGAGTTTTCTATGGACGTAGATAACGATTTAAAATAGTATTTTAAGGAAATAAATACACTTTTATTATAAATAACTCACTTAATCAGCTAATTTTTTTTTAATATTTTGAGATTAGTTATCCATTTACATTTAGGAAAGGAGAAAAGTAGTTTCTTCTTGCCTAATCCCTTGACCATATCCAAATTACGTGATGAGGGACAACTGTGGGCATATCATTATGCTAAAAGCAAGATGGTTGAGAAAGATAAACAACGATATTGTAATTTACTGATTTAACCGCAGTCTCTTTACAGATATTCATAATTTGTGTCCCTTTTTTATAAGGTATTAAATACTTTTTTGAGATGTTTAAGGTAGTCTTATGTGACTAGGTTGTAGACAGTGGCGGGTGGCCCGACAAACTTGGTATGGATGTAAATGTTAACGATATTATATTGCAGGAATATATATATACACACACACACACAGTACGTGTGTGTGATTGTATTACTATAACATGAAACACGCGTTTGTTGAAATCAAATATAAATATGATGATTTGACACCACGAGAGGCTGTACAGAGAATAAAATGAATATGAAATGGGGATGTGCGTGTCAATTATGACTTCTCTTTCTTGCAATAATTCACAGATAAGTTATACTTTAGATCACCAAACAATTATTTTGTTATGACAAATTGTATAGCAGCGTCTTGATTAAATATTAAATATAGGTGCTAGGACTTTAATAGTTGAGCGGGCTATGAAATATAATTTTGGTAATTGTTTTGCTATTTTAAAAGGTAAGATATTGTCTGGGCCAATGTGAATTTTTTTTCATAAGTACTAATATTCTTGTATTGGAGACAGTTCTATCAAAATACTGTCAGATAATGAATGTAAACACCTTTTCTAGCAAGAATTTGAAGCGGAGCAACAAAACTTCAGTGGGCTTTAATTTGACTCAAAGTATGGAAGCGGATTGTCCCAGCAGCCTGTCCCCTCAGCATTCCTCAGAAACGCCTCACACATCGTTGATCTCCCATCATCAAATCCTGATTGTCCATATTAATACCCTAAAACAAGTTGAGAGCCCTAAAAAATTATTTTAGGATCTTAAAAAATATCTTGAAGTATATTTTTAGTATCCATCAGTAACCTAAAATATATTTTCAAGATCCTAAAATATTTTCTTAAGATCCTAAAATAATTTTTCAAGATCATAAAGTATTTTTCAGTACCAGTTTCCCTAAAATATTTTTTCAAGATCCTAAAATAATTTTAATATCATTGAAAAATTATTTTAGGATCTTGAAAAATATTTTAGGTACTAATGGGTACTAAAAATATAACTATCTTTTCAAAATCCTAAAATAAATTTTTAGGGCTCTGAACTTGTTTTAAGGTATTAATATGGACAGTTAGGACTTGATGATGGAAGATCAATGGTGTGGGAGGTGCTTCTGAGGGATATTGAGGGGACAGGCCACTAAGACAATCCACTTCCGTCAAAGTATGCATGCTTGGTAAGAGAAACATGATCACCATATAGTGGTTGAAAGGTGGACTAAGAACATAGTAAATCAAAGTTTGAATCTCAACTGAAAGAGATGTCTACATTTACCCTATATTTAAATAGGGAGAAAATTAGTGGGAAAATAATACAGGGAGGGAAAACTCCTAAAAATAATAAATTTTCTTAGTATATTTGAAAATTTTCTTTTGTAATATTCTCTCCCTTATTTTCTCCCCACCTTTCTCTCTTGTTGTCAGGGTGGTGCGTCAAACAAGAAATGTTATTAAAATCGGATCGGTAACTGAACTGGTTGAGATACTGGGTTAAAGGTTTGTAGATCAGACCAGAGTCAAACTGGAACTACCGGGGCTAAACCGGTAAAAAAGTAAATATTTCAAATTATTAATATAAAATTATCATATAAAAAAAACCATTTTATATTTAAATAATGTTTAGGGGGTGTGAAAGTTATATGATTTGACTATATGAACCGTGTTGTCATGTTAGCTCATAGCTAGCTTCACTATGCGTGTAGTTTTATCTAATTCTTGATGAAAGTCCAATTGAACTAAGGTGAACAACTACCATTTTTATTTCATTTTCGCCCATCATAAGTTCATACCCACAGCTTCTCCCAAAAGCTGAGAAAACACCCACGCTGGTTCGCTTGTTGAGTTTTGGATAGATGAAGATTGAGTTTCATCATTATTGATCGTAGCCTCCATTGTTAGAAAACTGAGCGATCTAAACATGTTAAACACAGATTAACATTTAGATCAATGTGGAAAAATGAAATAGAGATTACAAATACCTCCCTCCATTGATTTGTTTCCAGAAGCAAGCAGGGACGAACTCCGAGCTTCAGTCCTTCTGATCCTTCTCTTTGAATCTGCAGATGGTGTGCTTGTCTCAATGTCAAAGGAGGTTCAGGGGACCAAAAAGTTTACACGTTAGAATTACCCTCTGGCCATCACAGAGATAAAGGCATTCATGTGTATCAATTAGCAATTATTGCGTATTAATTGGGCCGTTACTAAATTAATGGACGGTTACAAAACAAGAATTAATGTGGGCCACTTAATAGAATTAATGGAATATTAATTATAATATCAAAATTCCAACATTCTCCCACTTGGTCCACATACTTCAGTATATACTTCTGAGAAACAAAATGCATGGATCATAGCGATAGGTCCTCTTAAAGCGAGTAATATCTTCCATGTATCACAGTGCATCATGTTTCCCAAGCCCAAATAACTTAATGAATAAACTCTACGTTTATTCTAGGTCCAAACTTTAATGATATTTCTCAAAATGTATATGTGCACAATACTGAATGAGAAAATATCATAAATAGAGTTTTAGAAATAACATCGTTCTTACAACGAAAATCACATAAAGGAACCAAGTCTCATTCTTTCTGCATGATCCTAAAATTTCAATGTAGGCATGCCTTTAGTTAAAGGATTAGCAATGATCAATTCAGTGCTCATGTGTTCAATAACCATTGTTTTATTTTTAACACGCATTTTTATAGCTAGACACTCAATGTCGATATGCTTGATTCGACTACCACCTTTATTGTTCTTAGCCATAAAAACAGCAACTGAATTGTCACAATATAACCTCAATGGCCTAGAAATTGGATCCATAATTCTAAGCCCAAAATGAAACTCTTGATTCATATACCATGTGAGGTTGCCTCAAAACAAGATACAAACTCAACTTACATAGTGGAAGCAGCAATTAAAGATTGCTCTTTACTACTCCATGATACAGCTCTATTGGCTAGCATAAAAATATATCCTGAAGTGAATTTTCTTAAGTCAGTGTAGCCAGCATAACCTGAATCATAGTAACCAGTCACTTCCAAATTGTCGATTTGTTTGTACTTAAGCATGTACTCTTTAGTCCTTTAAAGGTATCTCAATACTTTCTTTGTAGCTCTCCAGTGGTTTGTACCTGAATTACTCTCATATCTCCTTAGCATTCCAACAGTAAATGCAATGTCAGGTCTTGTGCAGACCCGAACATACACAAGGCTTCTTACTGTTAAAGCACAGGGAATGTTTTTCATTTGTTCCCGCTTAAAGTCATTCTTTGGGTATTGGTCCAAATTGAACATGTCACCTTTCACAATAGGAGCTATACTGGGTGAACAATTCCTCATCTGAAATATTTCCAAAGCTTTGTTGATATAGGTCTCTTGAGACAAACCCAGATGTATGCCTATATGTATCTTAATGCTAGTGACATAAGATGCATCTCCCATATCCTTCAAGTCAAATTTTTTTCATAAAGGAATTGTTTCACCTCATATAGTAAACCAGTATCATTGGTTGCAAGTAAAATATCATCCACATATAGAATAAGGAAACAAGTCTTGCTCCCACTATCTGGTATCTGCATTCATCCACAATGTTCTCTACACAACCAAATGAAGAGATAACATCATGAAAATTTAAATACCATTGACGGGAAGCTTATTTTAATCCATATACAGATTTCTTGAGATTACACACCAAATGATCACCATTATTAGAGGAAAATCCTGATAGCTTGTTTCATGTAAAACTCTTCCTCTAGATCTCCATTGATAAAGGTCATTTTCACATCCATTTGTTACAACTTTAATTCAAAATGTGCAACCAATGCTAGAATGATAAGAAGAGAATCTTTCTTAGATACAGGAGCAAAGGTCTCCTTGTATTCGATTCCTTCCTTTGAGTGAACCCTTTAGCAATGAGTCCTACTTTATGTCTCTTAATGTTGCCCAATGCGTCTATCTTTGTTTTAAAGACCCATTTAAATCTAATGGCTTTTACACCATTGGGCAACTTAACAAGATCTCAGACTCTGTTAGATGCCTTAGTAT
Organism: Acacia crassicarpa; assembly: GCA_034222035.1. NCBI lineage: Eukaryota > Viridiplantae > Streptophyta > Magnoliopsida > Fabales > Fabaceae > Acacia > Acacia crassicarpa. The sequence continues at coordinate 5,954,850 of JAWXYG010000009.1, read as the reverse complement.
TTATCTCAGCCTTCATAGCATCACACCATGAGTTTGATTTTCTACAGTTCATGGCTTGTGAAAATGTTCCAGGAACATTTTCAGCTTGTACTTTATAGTCAGATTCCTATAGATACACAATATATTCACTAGGTATTGCTAACCTTATTGTTCTAGTAGATCTACTTAATGTTGTTTCATTATCTTCTTGAGGAACTTGTTGTTCAACTGGTTGCTCAACAATTTCTTATTGTTCCTCATCAACAACTTGATCTACTGGATCAATATTAGCAAGTTGTAAATCTTGAATGATTGATTGTACAATATTCGGTTGAACCGAAAGAACATTGTTAACGACCAATCTTAAACTCGAAGTGGAAAGTTGACTATCTAAATGATCCTTTTCAGAAACAAGGTTTCTGAATTGATCGCTCCCACTAATCAAATCATGTTCAAGAAATTCTCCCATTTGCATTTTCAGCCTTCCCTCCTCTTGAACATACATGGTCAAACGTTTATTGATTGACCATTTATCCTCATGTGTGTTGCAGGATATCCTAAAGGGTCTATATGGCTGTGGGAGAGTGTTCAGAATATAGTGTACAAGGAAAGAATCAGACATGTCAACCTCAAGTAACTTCAATTAAGCTGTAATGTCCCTTATTAATATGATGTGCTTACACACATCTTTTACTATAGTGAGTCTTAGGGATGAAAACTTCATAATTAGGGTGCCGGCAAATGCTTTATCTGAAGTAACAAATTGTTCATCAATTGCCTTCAGGAGTGGCCTAATCTTGTTATGTTGTTTGATAAGTGTACAAGGAAAGAATCAGACATGTCAACCTCAAGTAACTTCAATTAAGCTGTAATGTCCCTTATTAATATGATGTGCTTACACACATCTTTTACTATAGTGAGTCTTGGGGATGAAAACTTCATAATTAGGGTGCCGGTAAATGCTTTATCTGAAGTAACAAATTGTTCATCAATTGCCTTCAGGAGTGGCCTAATCTTGTTATGTTGTTTGACAGGACCACAAATGTCAGCAGAGATTGAGGCCTTTATGAACATAACTGAGAGGCGATTAGATCGCTCCCACTTTTCATAAAGATCAACCTGATTTGGAGTGCTGGTTGCAGTAATTAAAGGTGGTTCGTCTTTCCTTATAGCATAATCAATGTCCATCCACCCCAATTGAAGAAGAACTCCCTCTCTCCTTACCTTATAGTTATCACCCCTCAATTTGGGAATGTTACATTTCATATCAGAGAAATTCGCAGGTTGTATGACTGCTTAGTATTAAACATACATGCTTATAACTAAAATTTGAGACTCATAAATATATCATAATTTACCAATGTAAATCATGCTTAAAAAACATGAATCTAATGACATACAACTTGCCTGTGGGCTAAAGTTATAATTCAATTAGATTCATATATAACTTTATGATAAAACTATCAAATTATTTCCTTATTCTTAATTCTTACAGGTAAATTAAGAATATAATTTGATGTTCTATTCCAATTAACCATATCATTATAAATTCGTATCACTAAAGTCTACCTGTGGGCAAAGACATTAGCATAGTATGAATTTATCTCGAATTGATGAAACTAGAATGCAGTTATATCCCCTAATACCTGTGGGCTACTTAGAAAATATAATGCCGTTCCATTCCACCCTAATTAAAACTATGATTATAATTATCTACCTGTGGGCAAAGATTAATTATAACCACATATTTAATTACAATGGACGTCTTCAAATCTTTATGTGATGTATTTTGTTCATTAGAACAAAATATAGCTTATGTGCCTAGTGAGGATGTTTTAGTTACTCTTTGGTTCTACATACTCATCACAAAGACATCACACCATTGTATATATTAATTGTACATATGATCATAATTTTGATATGGTATAACCTTATGTGATTAAATATGCATACAACATGTGCATAAAGATGTTGTAGCTATTCCTTTAACAAATATGTATACTAATCACTAATATCAAATATGTACAATGTAAATACCATACACACAATGTCAAAAGAAATATGAATTTAATTAATTTAAACAACTAAATCATTAATGTGAATAAAAATATTTACTCACCTTCAAAGATTGATATTCTAAAATCCATAGGTGATTACTTTAGTATGCAAGTTAATCACAAATATTAATAATGTGCACTTAAAATCTGTATAGGGTGAAGGAGCGTTTTTGCCAACATACTATTAGGCAAGGAGCATCCAGCACAATTATCTATTTGAGGTATCTTATATGCAAAAAAAACAATTAAAAAGGTGATAAACTTTACAATGCCGTTACCCATGTTAACTAACGGACGTTTTTTATCTGATGTGGTGAAGCATAAGTCAATACATGGCAACACCTGGCAACTTGGGTACGGTGAGTCAGCAAGATTTTTTATTTTGGCCTCTTGGACGAGATAACCATCAGAAGCTCGAAGGAAGGTTGAAGGAAGCTCCATACTGTGAGCCACTTTAGAGGAGTGGAAAGGAAGAATAGCGAAACCCTATCGGAGGCTCAATTTGTGAGAAATTTCAACTTATATTTGAGTGAAACCCTATCGGAGGCTACAATCCTAAATCTGATACTGTCAACAATCGTTAGAGTAGAGCAAAGGAAGAACGGCGAAACCCTATCGGAGGCTCAATCGACGTCACTGGAAGCCGACATTGTGAGCGATTCTCCGGTATGGGTTTCTTGCGAGAGTGTCTGGCTGAAATCCTAAACCAATCGCACATGAAATTTGATCATCAGCAGTCGTGCTAGGGTTCAGGCACCGGCAATTTCTTCACAGGTAACAGTCGTTTTTTTAAAAAAAGTATCTGTTATATGATTGTTCAGTTTCTGTAAAAGTCGAGTGGAGGATTATTATTTGGTTATACATGCTAGTCATGGTCAAAGGTTTTTTTTTTAAAAAAAAGGCTCTGTTATATGACTCTGTTAATATGAATCTGTTATATGACTCTATGAGAAGGCACGATCTGGTAATATGACTCTGTTAAATGTGCTTTCAATTAGATGGATGGCCTAAATCTCTTGACACAAAATAACCTTAGGAGAGCTTCAAGTCTTACGCAAAGTATGAATATAATCTTGAAAAGGTTGTTATGAACATCTAATTTCTAATTGAATATGCATAAACCAATGTTACGTATCTTACTATGATCAATGGTGAGCAGGAGATAAACAATCCAACACTTGAGTTTTAGTCTTGCAGGTATGAAAATGCCTTGGTACAAAGAGATGAAATTAGTCTAGAGAGGTTAAAGAGAAAATTAGCAGAATATCTACGTGTCTGGGAAGAAGTGATAAGGAAAAGGAAATGTAAGATTAAATAGTTAGTGAAAATGTGATAAAACTGGTTTTGAGAATTCTACTTAATCGTTTCTCTTCTTTTCCTTTAAATTGGTGAACCTACTCAAGCTTTGTATTCCAGAAAAAATGTGGGCCAGACCAAAATGTTTGATGTTCAATTCATGTTGATGTGACTTTAAAAGTACTCATAAAACCTGTTGTATAGCAGATTAAACTTTTTCAATGAACTAATCATTGACTTGGCATGTGGCCTTAAGCCTCACTGTGTTTTTATTTTATTTTATTTTATTTTTTTTGTTTGGGGGGGGGGGCGGTAGACCTTAAGACCAACTAGTCAAGACTTTGATTTCTTTTTTCTCCCATTTTAAGGAGTGCGTTCAGTTATTGTTCATCCTATTCTCTTCATCAAAAATAGGCTTTGGTACAAGGTATGATAGGCTAATTCATTCTGCACCTTTCAAGTCTGAGGGACTTTATTTCAAAAGGGTGTATTAGATATTTCATGAAACCAACACAGACTTTCACTTAACATCTTAAAATTTGTGAGTAAATAATCTTTGACAGAGTTTATTGGCACGCGGATGCCTACAATGTCTTGCAATGCAAATTTTTCCCTTTGCTTGGTCTTGTTTCACACTCATTTTCAATACTAAGGGGAAAAAAGGATTGTCCTGAATGCAGTAGAACCATGCAGTTTGTACTCTTGTAGTCTTGTTGACTTCTTCTGTGCTCCAGTTTCAAATGGCCAAACCATATAGTGAGCATGACTAGTATGGTGTTTTACCTGCAATGCAACTAAATTATTGACTGCTTACCTTGCTGCAGAGATAATGGCGGATAAAGGCAAAGGTCCAGCTGATTTAGGAGAGGGGACGAAACGTGTGGTTAGAGAAAACGATGAGGTACTGGAAATTGACAACTTGACTAAGCTGAGGAAGGTAAGTGAAGTTGTTTTTGTTGAGGAACAAATTGTTCGAACCTTTTACATAAGGTCATCGGATGAGCTTCATGGTGATTGTATAGAAGAATTAGGTGAGGTAGATGATGACATAGGGTACTTAGATGACCTAGGTGGGGTAGAAGACATTCCAGTAAACCAAAATGATGGAGAGACAGGGGAAGATGGCTTGGATAGTGATAATGATAGCTTTATGTCACAATTAGATTCAGAAACTTCTGAGAGTGAAGTCAGTTTAGAGGATGATTATGAGATACCTGTAGACACTGAGGTTAGTGATGATGAAGAGGCAAATTTAGACTATGGACATCCTGTACAAGAGAGGCTTAGTTTAAGGCAGTTGGATGGGACTGAAAGAATGCCCTATTTCACGTTGGGTATGACATTTTTGGATAGAAGTGAGTTGAGGAAGGCAATTGATAAGTATGCTATTGAGAATGGGGTTAATGTGAAAATTGTTAAAAGTGAGAAGAAGATGGTAATTGCAACTTGTCAACATGGCTGCCCATTTAGATTGTACGCTTCTAGAGATAGGGATGGAGTTGGGTACATGCTGAAAACACTTGTCCATGAGCATATGTGTGCTAGGGTTTATAAGAACCGAAGAGCAAGTGTGTCATGGCTAGCTGAACACTTCAAGGTTAAAGTCCAAGACAATCCGCAATATAGTACAAGTGAGATGAAGAAGGAGGTTGAGCGTGACTTCAAACTTTGTGTGAGCAAGTATAAGTGTAAGAGGGCGAAAAGGAGAATAATGCAAGACATGGATGGGGGTTTTGTAGATGAATTTCACAAGTTAGAAGCTTACTGCAATGAGCTCAAAGTGTCTAATCCAGGCTCCGATGTAAGTGTTGAATTAAGTCCTGAAGCATTAGAGCAAGGCAGGAGGGTGTTTAGAAGAATGTATGTGTGTTTTAATTCATCGAAGGTATGACATGCACTAAGTGTTTCCCCTTTGCAGACTTGTATTTTGATCTGATTGTAGTCAAACACTATTTTTTTAGCCATTTGCAGTCTATATTTATGTTGGTTTTCTTGTCTTTATATTAGGTTGGTTGGAAAGTTGGTTGTAGGCCATTTATTGGGCTTGATGGCACTTTTTTGAAGGGGAAAGCAAGAGGGATTTTGTTGACTGCAGTAGGTTTAGATGCAAATGACAGTATGTTTCCAATTGCTTTTGAGTTGACCGAGAAGGAAACAACTGTAAATTGGACTTGGTTCATAGAGTGGCTTAGATTGTCTCTTCAACTTGAGGACAGTGGTAAAGTAACAATTATGTCCGATATGCAAAAGGTAAAGTATTATTCATGTGTAACACTTATGTTCAATTCAGTTAGTGAAGTGACATGTAAGTCCCTAACTTTTTTGTACATGCAGGGGTTGCAACAAGCTGTCACTGATGTCCTTCCAGAAGCTGAACATAGGCTTTGTGCAAGGCATATTTATGCCAACTGGAGCAAAAAATGGAGGGGACATGAGCTGAAGAAGAAATTTTTCTCTTGTGCCTGGAGCACCTACAAGGAGCAATTTAATGACAACTTAAAGGCAATGGAGAAGGTTAACAAGGAAGCAGCCGTTGGAGCAGTAAGTTATTGTGTCAATGGATGGGTCAGAGCATATTTTAGTAATAGATGCCTCTCTATGGTTGTAGACAACAATGTAAGTAAGAGCTTTAATGCATGGATTTGTGAGTGTCGGTATTTCCCAGTAATTAAGATGTTTGATGGCATTAGGCTAAAATTGATGGAAAAATGGGCTGCTAGTGATCATATTGTTAGAAATTGGAAGGGCAACTACAGCCCTAAATGTCGTGAATTGTTTGAGACAAATAAGTTCTTGGCAACAAATTGTAGGGTTTTCTTTAATGGTGAGGATGGTTATGAAGTGGATGAGGGTAAGGATAGGCATTCAGTTCAGCTGGATAGGAAAGTCTGCACGTGTAGAGCATGGGATTTAACTGGAATCCCTTGCCAACATGCTATATGTGCAATGTACCATTCCAACATTGATCCCGTGACCCAAATTTCACGGTATTACCATAGGGAAACATTTGTTGCGAGCTATAGAACAAAGTTTCAACCGGTGAGAGGATAAATATTTTGGGAAACTCACAAGTACCCACCAATGCTACCCCCACCTGTATGTAAACTACCTGGACGACCTCCAAAGAGAAGGAAAAGGACTGAAGAAGCGCAAAGAAGACGCTATACCGCCACTGGAGAGACAATTGAAGAACCAGCTGCTAATGCTTTTGAACCTCGTGCGGAGAAATTAAGCAAAAAAGGGACAGTTATGAAGTGCAGCATCTGTAGGAGCGAGGGTCACAATCGAAGCACGTGCAAAGAGGTCAAATTAAATGTTATACTTGCTGATTTTTATGTTGACTGTATGATTTCTTGCTGATTTTCATAGTAGCTGTTTGTGAAAGTGTCTGTGTTGGGTTGGTTTGTAGTTGCTGCTTTTGGTAGTCTTTGTATGTGCATATTTCTGTTTTGGGGTTAGTTTGTGCTTGCTGATTATCCTATAATCTGTATGTGCATATTAATGTTTGGTCTGGAACCTTTATGTTTTGCTAGTATCTTTCTGTATTCTTGCTGAATTGATTGTATTTTAATGCAATTCTATTATTTCTTATTTCAGGCCCCCCCTCGAATAAGCCTCGGCCTGGACGGAAGAGAAAAACACCTAACACATGTCCTAGTACTCAAGAATCTTCGTGGTCACCATCCCAACAAAGCTCACAATAGCCCACTACACATACACCGCCACTTTCAAGGCTGAATGAACAAACATCACAGACCGGTTCGCGCACTCAATCTAGAAACCACTCTAGGACAATGACTCGTGTTTACAGACCATGTGGATTCGGAGTAATGGTGGATGAAGACAGCGGTCGATGTGTTTACAATGTTAGTTGTTTGCTAGAGACAAATATTCGAATTTAGTTCTTTTGCATATATATATGAATGTAAGCTCTTCTTCATGACTTTAACAGATTGAGTTTTTTTGTTTTCCTTTGTTTCCTCAGCCTGGCTTAGCCTCTGAAATGGTGATAGAGGAGGGTACACCTTCAGAGTTTCAGCGCAATGCCAGCCGTCAAACCAGATTTCCAATACCAAATGAGAGAGAAATACGAAGATGTGCAACTGCAACATTGTCCTCACACGAAGGATCCAGGAAGATTGAATTCGCATCTAATGCTAATTCGCCACTGTCTGTGGAACCTCCTGGATTGCAGTGGAACAGCCAACCAAGTATTAGTGGCTCACAACTTAGAATGCAAAGCCAACAGATTCTGAGTAGACGAAGATCGCAAATACAACAACAAAGTGATGACATGTGGATTCGGAGTATGGCTAGCTCTAGCAAGTAGTCTTGTTTAGATTATCCTTGGTTGCTTTTTTTGGGTGATTTCTTTTGGGATGACAATTTAATCACCAACGTTTTATGTAACCTTAAAGCAAGTGTCACTGTAGTTGTTTTGTGCTTGGTCTTTTGTAACAACTGTTTGCTTTTGTGGAATTAGGATCCTATATGGAATCAGTGCCATATACTTGCTACAATATTGTTAAAGCAAGTGACACTGTAGTTGTATTTTGTGCTTGGTCTTATGACCAACTTTTTGCTTTTGTGGAATTAGGATCCCATATGGAATCAGTGCCATATGCTTGCTACATTATTTTGCCTAGTGTAAATGAAATATATTATCTTCTTCATATGGTGCACGTTATTATATTTTGCCCTCCCCTAAATGTCAAGTAAGGGTTGCCCTCCAGATGCAGTGAGCTACACGACTATTGTATCTTCTGTGTAGCTTGTGGAGTCATATGATTCTTTTTTTTTTGGTCAAATGGAGTCATATGATTCAAGAGGGAGTTAAGCCCAATATTGTTGCGTATAACACTTTAATATATGGTCTCTGCGCCAATGGTTATATAGAATTGGTGCTTTCCTAATGTTACCACATATAGCTCTCTTATTTATGGTTTTGCAAGAGCTGGAAATTTGCAAGGTGCTACTAAGACATGGAACAAAATGATAACTTGTGGTTGCCATCCTAATGTTGTGGTATATACCTGCATACTGGATGTCCTTTGTCAGAACTCTATGTTTAATCAAGCCCTTAGTCTTATTGAAATTATGAACAAAGAGGGCTGTCCTCCAACCGTTGTTACATTCAATACATTTATTAAGGGTCTGTGTATATGAAAGAGTAGAATGGGCAATAGGTGTGCTTGATATGATGGAGAAATATAAGTGCTTGCCAAATATAATAACATAAAAAAGGCTAATATATTACAATACACACTCATTCTACTATAACATACTTGCCTTCCTCTACCATTGAGTCGCATAACACAAGTACTCAATTCACATTACAAAGTTCGTACTTATAGCTATTTTTTCATATGCAACACATACAACCAAACACATGCTACAAATAACAATGACATCGCTACTTTAAACTTCCTTTCCCCCTTCCTAAGTTCCCCATCATATATCTCATGTCTGCGTTTTAGCCTTCTCAAATCCGTGTGTATTGCATCGAGCTCTTCACTCACTCTTTGCCCATGCTCTGTTCTTCGAAGCAAAGAATTTTCATCATATAATTTGTCAATGTCGTCTAATAGCTCCTTAATCACAGTATTTGCCCTGTCACCGAATTCATCATCATGCCAAGCAAAGAATCCACACCCACCATCCTGTACGAAAAAGGATACATCAAATAAAATTTTACAAACCTTCATATGCAAAAACTCAATTTTCAATAGCCAACTTAAGGCACATTTATCCCCACTTAAATCAAGGAAAAAAACCCACAACAGAACATGCAACGATAAAACTTAGGATGTCAACTAAACTCACAGCTGAAGCTGATATACTTAGAGAGGGAGAACAATTCGAAACTTCTCAAATCTGCTCAATTTTACTTAAAGACTCGACACTTGTATTAAACTTCTGAAACAAACTCCTTTTTTCATGTCAAACTTCTCATGAAACAAACCCCAGTCTTCTCAACAATCAAAATATTTAACCAATTTATACTATTTTCCATGACCTTTACATTATCTCTAATTCAATAGAAGTTGCAAAAAACCCACTGAACTAACTTTTAACTTTTATTATCTTTATATATCACTTTACTATACAAAGAACAGCTTCATTTTCAGTATCTTTCTTTGTGTGTGCCTTAAATCCATATTGTCCATGCCTTCCATACTTGTCCACACATTTAACTTTGGCTGGAAAAATTGACTGATGATTTGGACCATGCTTCTCGCTTAAATACTTTGTTGGTTGCAGATTCTTGAGTCCTTGAGTACCACTTTCAATTGAATAGTCACAACAATTTTTCTTTCATTCTCCATTCTTTAGTTTATGGCCATTGCAAAAATTTAGAGGTTCTTTTTTCTCAACCTAGGATGTTAACTAAACTCACAGCTGAAACAAACTATAAACAAAATCCATCAGAACTCATGAATAAAGAACAATTAGGTTCATTCCAACTTACGTCTCAAAAAGCTTAGATGGAACCCACCAATGGCCGGTGTTTAAGATCAGAACATCAGAATCTATCCAATGCTCACTAATATCATCTATCATGTCCAATTTCAATGTTGATTTGATCATCCCCGGTGCATGTTCCGGCCTAGGACCTTGTTGCACCAGGAAAACAGAGCGAAAGAATTCAACTGTGAAATTGAAGGAACTGAATCGAACTCCTAAAAATCTGATACGCTTTGTTATACCAATTTGACTCATGCCACGGTACTCCAAACCTACTTCCCTTATACCAATTTGAGTCATGCCACGGCTAATCCACAATTTTGCAACCCATTTCTTGCGAGTTATACACTACATTAGGGAAACATTTCTTGCGACTTATACACTACATTAGGCCTCTCGTCAATTGCACAGAAAACCAGTGATCACAATAGCGTCTGGACACAACAAATTTCCAGAGTTGAATAATACCCAAACTCAAAAATACCCAAATCCGATTAACTTTGCTTACCTGGTAATAGTATGGGCATCCGTAGAACCTTCGACCTGGGTTGCCCTCAGTCCACGCCGTCCATCTCGAAGCCACCATTCTGTGATAACAGTACCTTCTCGGAGGTTCGTAATCATCCTCACGACTGGGTTCTCGAAGAAGCACCACCCTCCGCCTGCTTCTTGCCGTCGAGGATGAAGAAGATGTTGCGTTTCCAGATCGCCGTCGCATCTAGCTCTGAGATTGCGTTTTCGCCCTTCGTTCTTCTTCTCCGTTATCTCGGCTTTTCTCAGGATCGCATCTTCGTCTTCATCCCTGCCCCCCATTGTTGAAGCTAAATGCACAAAAACAATTTCAGATTTAAAGCTAATTCCACGTGTATAATGCCACATCAGCTCAGAAACGTCCGTTACCCTAAAAAATGACAGCCTTGTGTTTCTTTCTCCTTTTTAATTGTTTTTTTGCATATAAGATACCTCAAATAGATAATTGTGCTAGATGCTCCTTGCCTAATAGTATGTTGGCAAAAACGCTCCTTCACCCAATCTGTATATGCACAACTTTATGGAGGACTTAACCAATTAATTTAATCAACATGAATGACTAAATACAATCCTCCCACTTTGATTAAATTAATATTACCAATATTAATCACCAAAATTAATCTTGTGCATTTGGATCGCAAATATGCACAAATCATTAATGAGAATTTAATTGATTAATTTAATCAACAAAATGTGATTAAATAATCATCTTAGACAAATTCTCCCACTATTTTGTACATTCAAAAATAAATCTAATATATGCACATCTTAATGGAGGGATTAATTGATTAATTTGATTCAAAAAGTGACCAAATAATCAGATTAAAAGAAAAATCCTCCTACTGTTTTATGTATCCAAATAATGTTTAAAGAATTAATTTTGGCATAATTCACCTCAAATTTGGTTTCAACAATTTGAAAGAGATATATATATAATTGTCTAAAGTAATTTTTTCCAAATATTTAGACAATTAAACAACTCAAAAATAATGCTAATAATTTTTCAAAAAGTTTCCAAAATGTGAAAGTTGCCAAAATTAACTTTTCTCAATTTAAACAAATCAATTTAATGTAATAAAATAAATTTCACATAAAACAGGTTGCCAAGAAAATAAATAAGTATGGCCAAGGTGATTAAAAAATTGCAATAGGGTCTAATAATTTTCCAAGAAGGAAATAAAAGATTTAAATGCCCAGAATAATTGCTCAACTCATATGAACAATTGACCCACTGGTCTAAGGTTCCACATTAAGGTTTTTTTTTTTAAAAAATAATAATATTGCAACAAACCATGAGCAATATCAACATAAAATTGGATATTCATGTTGGCATATTATTTGACTTAATATTGCATGTATAATTAAATAATAATTAATGCATGCAAACCACATAATATATAATAATTACATAAATCCGAAACTTAAGCAAAAATCAGATTATTATATTTAAATCCAAAAACTACAATATGTAAATATAAAATCTTTCAAAATTACACAAGTTTCATCTTCCCCATAATCGGATCCCTAATACCCAGATCTCAACTCGGTTTCAATCGCTGACCTCGGTTCCTGTTGCCCGATCTGCAAATGCAGATCGCCTTTTCCGGCAACTCCAGGCGGCTTTACCGGCAGCTCCAATCGCCAAATTTGAATGCGACGGGAAGGATCTACGGTTGCTATGATCGGAGATGCCACCGTGATCTGAAACAGCCGCCGGAAACAGAGTGCTCCAGATCTAGTTTTCCGGCGATCCTTATGCCTTTGTGGTCCATATTTCACGGCGATTCTCAGGCAATCGGGAAGTTCGAAGTATGGTGATTTTCATGCAACAATGACCGAAAATAATTACCAAAAATTAATAATTATCGAGAACAATATGCTCAATATAATTACACAATCGAAAAATCCAGATTCCGATGGCAGCGTTCATGGATAATCAAGCAAAATCCAGATTGAAAGCATATACGCAAATAGGAGCTCAGATCCAGATCAAAGAAAAATCACAAATCTGAACTAAAAAATTTTCAGATTCTTCCCATAAAAAGTGACGTTGAGAAACTCAAAAGAATCTAAGAAACACATACTGAGATTAAGAACAATTAGTTTCAAATGAAAAAATCTCAAACCCAAGAATCAATTAACATATATATTGATTCAAGAAAACAGAGACCAGAAAATATTTCCAGAAAATCCAGATTGGAAATTTTGAAACATATATCAGATTTCTCAATGATTATCTTTGAGCACAAACAATGATTCCATAGTTTCAAAAGCATTGAAAAAGAATATTAAAACCATTACATGTCCCAGTTCAAACAATTGCATCGGCAAAGCATAATGGGATCCAAATATGTACGAAGACGGTGATGATTCCTTGGATTAAAAATAATATCCTCTCATCACATAATCCGAAAAGCTTACCGATATAAATCCAAAATAAAATTTTGAAAATTAAACAAAAAATATGTTTCGAAATCAAACAAAACAAATTAGTATCGGTCTGGCTCTCCGATCAGTGAACAAAATAAGAGAAGGCAAAATCAAGGCAGAGGTAAACTGCTCTGATGCCAAATGTTAGAAAACTGAGCGATGTAAACATGTTAAACACAGATTAACATTTAGATCAATGCGGAAAAATGAAATAGAGATTACAAATACCTCCTGCCATTGATTTGTTTCCAAAAGCAAGCAGGGACGAACTCCGAGCTTCAGTCCTTGTGATCCTTCTCTCTGAATCTGCAGATGGTGTGCTTGTCTCAATGTCAGAGGAGGTTCAGGGGACCAAAAAGTTTACACGTTAGAATTACCCTCTGGCCATCACAGAGATAAAGGCATTCATGTGTATCAATTAGCAATTATTGCGTATTGATTTGGCCGTTACTAAATTAATGGACGGTTACAAAACAAGAATTAATGTGGGCCACTTAATAGAATTAATGGAATATTAATTATAATATTAAAATTCCAACATCCATTAGTCTCGCTCCCTCTTCTCTCTGCTGGTTTGTTCTCTGTTCTCACCAGTTGTTCGTTGTCGATATGCACCTCAGCGCGTCTGTCCAGCGGCCTCCCTCCTCGTCGATCTGAGCCTTGAAACGCTGATTTGGCTGCCGGGCTCTCCATCTCTCCCTCTGTTCATCTCTCTTTCCATTTCCATGTCGGAGAAGCTTTAAAAAAAAAAAAAAGGCCTGACCCTGGTTTCTATGGTTGACCGGATCATTTCCATGGCCGATTCGCCGGTTTTCGGTTTGAATCGGCCGGTCCGGTCCGAGTTTAATTACCATGCAAACAAGACTCCATCTAATAGAAATATATACGTTGCCTAAAAAATAGGAAGAGGAGATAAAATAAAGGGAAAATTATAATAAAAAACCTAAGAAAAATAATATTAATTAGGAAGGACCATAAAAATGGTAATTATTTTGAAGGATCAGAAATTAAAACATTAAAATAGAAAGACTGAATTGTCTTTAGCCGGATTTCTTATATTCTCTCTAACTAAATTAGAATCTAGAGTGATTGATGGATAATAAAAATATAGACCAATTCAAATAACCTAATTCTTTTTTTTTTTTGATTGTATAAACAGCAAGAACAATTGAAGACCCTTCGCAAAGCTAATGAGCTTTTAATTGGTTTGTTTCTCATTCTCCTACATTGTGTCTTCCTCCGATATCTTCATTTCTTCTTCATCTGATTCTGTTTCTCTGATGTCTCCATTTCTCGTCAACCGCTCCCTCCTGCTCCCTTCTTGATTACCTCTCTGTTTCACAAAAATAAGTTTCAAGCATCAACCTGTTTCTTTTCCAATCTTTATCTTCTCTTTGAGAAGGCTGAAGAGTAAAGTGGTCATGAAAGCCACTTATTGATCTCAAATTATTAGCATCTATCCCCATAGGGATTTCTTTCCTGCGTGTGTATACTGCATATATGTTCCACAAAGGTTTGTTTCAACCTCTTCCACCTCTGAAGCTAATAAACTCCTTCCTCTAGCTTTGAATTACCTGTTAGTTGAATTGCAAGTCTAATTCGACTAACTTTTCCTTTGATTATCCGGCGGATATAGAAATTCCTTATTTAATAAAAGACTCGAATTAGCTATGGAGTCTGATATTCAAAATGGGGAAAAAAATTGTTGGTTTTGGCGGTTGTAATTTTTGAGGAAAATAAAATTCAAATTACTTTTAAAATAGGATATGAGAAAGATTGAATGAGAGAATATAGGAAGTTTAATTAAGGATAATGTAGTATTTTAAAATTTATATTTAAGTTATTGGTCTTTCTAAATAATTACAAGTTTTACAATCTTTTCAATAAATATTAGGTCATTGATTATAAATTTCCCTAAAAAGAAAAATTTCTAAGTGGGCCTTCAGTGCCCCTCTGTTCCAGGCTTTTGAAATATGGCCCAAAAGAAAATCACCTATAATAATAAAATAAAACAATTGATATTGGGAAGAAATTAACCCTTGTTTGGGCTGTAACGTATGGTCGTCGAATAAAACCTGGTTTCGTACTGGGCCTAACCCTAAATAGGGATTCCAAATTTTGAGCCACCCAAAAAAAAAGGGGGGGGGGGGGATTCCAAATAGTCGACAGCTTTTTGTTTTTTTCTCGTGGGAATATGGGATTAATTTCCCCTGTGTAACCTCCTTTTATTTTATGAATAGTTAAATATTTTATATATAAAAAAGGACAGTTATTTGTTTTTTTTAAAATTATGTTTGATTTTTTTAGTCTGGCAATTATTAATTACAGCAAAGGGTATTATTTTTTCACTTTATTTTTCCCCAATGAAAGCTACAGCTTTGGATCGGAGGAAGTTTGGTCCGTGTGAGAGAAGAAAATAGAAGGGTTGTGATTTTGCTTTATATTTTAAATAAAGTAAATGTTATTATAATCAATAAAAAATAAATGAGGAAAAAAATTGTGAATCAAATAAATTGAGAACAAGTGATAAGAATCTAACAAGATGCGTCAAAGTAGAGAATAATAAATGAGAGTGATATGGGATCCAATGGTAAGCGAAGGGAGCGGATGAGAATCAGGACTTTATGATAAAAGGCTCATTCTGAGTAGATTCTCTTTCATTGATGTGGGCATCGTTGAATCTGGATGGTGGATATTTCTTCACATTATTATTATTATTCTGCAATGATTTACACAGTCCTCAGGTTAATTGAACACCCGATATTATGCTCTAGGCCCCACCTTACGCTCCCCTGCACCCTCGTCATGTCATCCCTCAACCTTCTTTTTACATTTTTTTATTTCAACATTTATCGTGAGCGATCTATTAGTATATTTGTACAAATTCTTTAAATTTGGGAGCATACCCTTAAATTTATGTGAGTTGGGTTTTGGGGCAAATAGGAGCTAAACATTTCTAAGATATTTACAAATCACCCACTAATAAAATCAACCACGCTAGCTCCTAACCAAATAGGTCAACCTTATCAAAGTTGCATTGATTGATGTTCTCGTAAATTTCTTCACATTCCTCTCGCTGCAATTCTTCTACGCAAGACTTTTGTCATCTAAAACTCGACAGTTTGAAGCTTCCAATGGAAATGGAGAGATTCCACCGTATAATCAAAGACATGAAATGTTTCATATTTTCTCCAATTCGTTTGTCTCTTTGTCAACATTTTTTTCGTTTGTTTTTATCATCTTCTCACAGAATAAAAATTAGAAGAAGATTACAATATATATATAATGACACATCAACTTCAGCAAGTAGAAGAACAAAAGCAAGAGAGTAAGCAGAGAAAGGGACATGACCACACAAAACAAGTGAAGCAGATAATGTGGCTTATGATAAAACAGCAGTGAAAATGAGGGTTGGCCCTGATGTCTGGTCGGAGCCGTCTTCCCAGTTTCAATGCAATTGCTTGTGGCCATAGAAAATTTTGCCTCCATGTACCCGCCTGCGCAGCACGTGCTTCCCCCTAGCCCCGTCACGTGACCTTCTCTGTCCCCTGATTTTCCCTTTGCTTTCTTTCATCTCTCTCCCCACTCTTCGCCTTTTCACAGATTCACTCACAGCCCTTTTGGCCTTTTTCACCTCTCTCCCTCTCTTCCGTGCTGCAACAAGCAAAAGGAGCAGTGACTCTCTCTCTTGTGGCACGTGCAGGCACTGCATTTTGGCTTGAAACAAGTGAAGGTTGCATCTTCTTGACCCGTATTTTTATCCCCTAGGGCTCTGATTAGTGTGCTTCACCTTCGTTTCAATCTTCCTTTGATTTTGCTGAGCTTTTCGATTCTATGAAGTGTGCCTATACTTTCCCATGGGTTGCTTAAACTCTAAAACAGCTCATCTTCACTCCCCTGATGACCCCTCTGCTTTCCCTGACGCCAACAAACCTGATCCAGGTTCATTCTTCAATCTTAACCTTTTATTTGGTTGTTTTTGACTTCTCTATAGCTAACCAGCTACAAGATGCTTCCTTTCTGTTAAAGGGTTTAAGCATTCTTGTTCTTTCTATTTTGTGGTGTGTGGTGTTTCTGGGGAACATCTGGTCGTTGGATCTTAAAACTAAAAAATTTAGGCTGCTTCTGGGTGTACTTGCTAGTTCACATTTATCTTTGATGCATTCCATTTGAGAATAGATTTTTATTTTATTTTGTTTTTTGGTTTTTAAGCAAATGGGGATGATGTTGATCAAGAATGCCAAGTAACAGCATTCAAAGAGTTCGGTCTCAATGAGCTTCGAAGGGCTACGAACGAGTTCAGCACAAATTATATAGTGTCGGAAAGTGGCGAGAAAGCTCCCAATGTGGTCTACAAGGGAAAGCTCGAGAACAATCGCTTAGTTGCTATTAAGCGCTTCTCTAAACAGTCTTGGCCTGACGCCAAGCAGTTTATGGTGAGAAAAATGAACTTTATTTCTTCACATTCAATTTAGTTGTTGAGAAATTGAACCGAAGAGGATAGTTCAATAAATAAACAAGAAAGTAGGTGGCATTATCAATATATTGTTTTTTTGAAACTCCGAATTGACTTGAAATCGAAGATGCATTTATGGTATTTCTGCAGGGAGGTCAAGCTTTCCTTAGAATTACTTCATGAACTGTCTTGTAGAACATGCGCATTATGAGTTTCTGACATGAAAATATTAATAATGTCTGATGGTTTTTACTGATCAGGCAGAGGCAGCTGGAGTTGGTAAAGTGAGGCACAAGAGACTGGTGAATCTACTTGGTTGCTGTGCTGAAGGAGACGAACGGCTTTTGGTTGCAGAGTACATGCCAAATGATACATTATCAAAGCATCTTTTTCACTGTATAACTCTATATCTTCCTATTCAATTTCTTTTGTAATCCTTGTAACTTATTTGTTCTGCATTTTTCATGCACTGATCCTTATCAATAGATGTAATGCATGACAATAGAGATTTGCAACAGATGAAGTTCCGGAAAAAGCTTATGAGAATCTATCCTATAATCACTTGTCTTCCTGATCCGAGCCTGACCCTGACAAGTTCTTTGACCCTGACAAATCATTCCTTTTCAGCATATTTACTTTCATACTGATTCATAGCCATTATTAGCCAGGATCTTGAGTAAAAAATACTGGGATTATAAAAAGTATCCTTTCTAATGCTTTTATTTTCTTAGGGAAATTTTAAATTTATCTTTTTAATTGCTTGTGCTACTCAAGATCTTCTGTCTATTATAGAGAAATTAATATAGTCTGTTTATTCCTTCTACTACTGTCTTGGTACAAAGTGGCTGTTCATTTATTTTTCACCTCACTAATACTAATTCCTCTTTTTTCTAGCTGACCAACTCCTGTCCTTCTTCCTCTCAAAGAAAAGGAAGAAGAGCATTTTTTCCCCTGGGAAAAAAACATTTTATGACTGCTAAAATAAGAAACATCATTTCCTGCACTTGTCAATGACATTCTGATAACTAGATTAGTTACGCGACTTTTGGTTTTAAAATGTGGAATTTTATTTAGTTGTTCATTATTTCCTTACTCATAGTATGCCTGGTTTTTATGCTGCAGGGGACAAGCAGCCATTGCCATGGGAAATGCGTGTAAGAGTTGCATACCATGTAGCCCAGGCACTAGATCACTGCAGCATGGAAAATCGCAAAATTTATCACGATTTGAATGCATACAGGATTCTTTTTGATGAGGTAAGCTTTCAAACCTAGTTATTTGTTTTTCATATTGTTTATTTATTGTTGCTGTCTTTGTCATGAGACATTATTTGCATAAATGGATCTTTGTTGTTTAGGTATATCTATACTGTAAGCATAAGTTCGCACTCTGCTAATGTTATGAAGCTTTCTGCATCATTCAGCAGACAATATCTTCTAAGCTATTCCTTTGAAGCTAACTTGTTACTGATTGATCTACTTCTTGGCAGGAAGGTGACCCCCGATTGTCAAGTTTTGGGCTTATGAAAAATAGTCGAGATGGGAAAAGCTATAGTACCAACTTAGCATATACTCCCCCTGAGTTTTTGCGGACAGGTATAGGGCAATTTGAACCTTTCTGAACAACTTGCATTGTTTGAAGCTATAGTTTTCTGCCTCCCATGGGATTTCCAGCTGCAATGGTAGACATGAATTATGAACATTTGATCGCATGGGAAAATGATCTGTCGCTGTTTTAATTGAATAATAGAGAATACTATAGTACAATGGTAAGATAACATCTTTAACATCGCTAAACAGAAGCTTTTGCTGTGGAAGGATTTCTTGCTTGGCCTATGGTTATTAAGCTTCTAGAATTCAGTGTTCCATAATGAGTAGATAGATGATCTTGATGGCCATTTTGCTCAAGATTTCTTTGTGTTTTGCTACTCAGCCTTATTTATGGCAATATAGTAGTACTTTATTTGACAAATACACTGAGGGGTGGTTGATGAGTTGTGAAGTTTTGTATCCAGTGATTCTGATTGTTTACAACCTTTGCAGGCAGGATTATCGCAGAGAGTGTAATCTACAGTTATGGAACAGTTCTTTTGGATCTTTTGAGCGGCAAGCATATTCCTCCAAGCCATGTATGTTACCATCCCTTCCAAATCTTCTAGTTGTTAATATTTACCAAATATCTTTTGTATTTGTAGAAGAAACTGAGTCAGAAACTCTGTCCTCTGTCTTTGTGGCCATTAAGGGTGTGTATAATAATGACTTTATTTGGTGCAAATTTTAGATGGAGATACGCATGGTAGAATTTGGTTATCACTTTTAGATGGCTGTTATACTTCTTCATTTGAAGATGGTTTTCTTGTTTATATTCCAATAGCTTCAGAAGACTGTATTATCCAATTTGTTATCGTTTTTAATCTATTGGCAATAGAGATGCCTTTTCAGGGTGCGTAATTAATCATATGATGCATGCTGAACCCAAGGGTATGAAAATTGCTAAGAAGATTGATTTTTCCCTTCAGGCTATTGATCTGATTAGGGGTAAAAATGCCTTGTTGCTGATGGATTCGTCCCTAGAAGGGCAATACGCAAATGATGATGCTACAAAGTTGGTGGAACTTGCTTCAAAATGTCTTCAGTTTGAGGCTAGAGAACGCCCAGATATTAAGTTTCTTCTTACAGCAGTTGCTCCTCTTCAAAAGCAGAAAGAGGTATGTTTCCTACTAAAACCCTAAATCTTAAGCTCAATGTAGTGGATTTGTTTCATTTTTCTCCATTCCAGTTCAACTTTATTTTCTAATTCTGCTGTTTTTCTCCTCTTTCTTTTTCCAGGTAGCATCTCATGTGTTGATGGGCCTGAATAAAAATACAACAGTGCTACCAACCATGCTTTCACCCCTAGGAAAGGCTTGTGCGAGGATGGATCTCACGGCTGTGCATGATATATTGCTAAAAACAGGTTATAAAGATGAAGAAGGTGCTGAGAATGAGGTATGTCAATTCGTCAGGATTTTTCCTTCAAATTTGAGATTAAATCCCCGGTTGGTCACATGTTCATTACAGAGAAAGCAGTATTCTAACTGGATGTGTGAATATGCAAATAAACAAAGTGTCAAAGTTGGTTCATTTAGCTGATGATGCATGTATCTCAAACTAATAAACCTCACTTATTAATTTCTTGCTATTATGCCAACTTTCTTGTTTTTGTGCTCGTTCTTATCTAGTTTGTGAGTAACCTTGCAGCTTTCATTCCAAGAGTGGACACAACAAGTGCAAGATATCTTGAACACTAAAAAATTTGGGGACATTGCATTCAGAGACAAGGATTTCAAGAACGCAATTGAGTATTATTCTAAGGTAAATGACCTCTCCTTGCCTTCATTTTGATTGGTTAGTCACTTGGTTATCGTGCTTAGCTTTAACTACCAAAGATCATCTTTCCTTCCATATAACATTTTGAGCATTGAAGAGGAACAAGATTAAGATTATAGAATGCTAAGCTGAACATAGTCTGAAACTGGGGGGACATATTTGGTGTGGAACAGTTGGTGGTGATGATGTCAGTTCCATCGGCTACGGTATTTGCAAGAAGAGCGTTCTCATACTTGATGAATGAGCAAGCAGAGCTGGCATTACGGGATGCAATGCAGGCACAGGTGTGCATTCCTGATTGGCCAACAGCGTTCTACCTGCAAGCACTTGCTCTGTCCAAGCTGGGAATGGAGACTGATGCTCAGGATATGCTTAACGATGGGGCTGCTTTTGAAGCCAAGAGATCTAACAGCTGGCGTGGTTAAGTTAACTTGTGATAATTTGTAAGCTGCAAATTTAGGAAGGAACGTACGTAGTAGTAGTAGTGATCAGTTTCTGATGTTCTTGTGCATTATCAAGTATAGATTCTCCCTTACACGAGTTTTGTAGATTGAATTTTCTTCAGATCAAATAAGTTGATCTTTCCCTCACTTTCACTACTGCTGCCTCCTAATCCTTTTTATCTTCTCAAGTTAGTTTTAATTTTTATTTTAAAATATTCTTAAACAAGCTAGTTACTTGTCTTTTAAATTCCAATTATTTTGAGTACATGTTAGATAGTAGTAGATGTCCTTTAATAATGTTTGTTGTAATATATGGGGTATAATATTCAAAATAAGCTTAATTACTTGGTTTTTTGCATCCCCAAAAATATCTCAATGATTTGTCGGCCGAAGGGCAGTGCAGCGTGAAGCAAATTATGAAACCGTATGATTCTCATGAATATGGAAGCTAGTTAAGAAATTTATTTAGATCCTACATAATTAATATTTGTTCAAAACTTCGTTGACGTTTCGATGACAAACGATTTTTTTTTTTTAAAAAAAAGCACTTGGAAAACAAATCCCCATCTTTTGAGGGTACATGATATTCTTTTCCCAACGCCATAAAAAATTTTCCCCACCAAAAACATGAATAAAAGATAAATTTTTTACATATAAAAAAATATTTTAAAATTACTTAATTCTAATTTTTGTATATTGTACTACTTTAATCCTATTTTAAAATTTCTTCTAAGTTCTAACATGTTTGACTAGAAGTAAGAATAGCTTAGACTTTATTAACTACTCTATCTTTTGTAAAATTTAATAACATTACAATTTTACCCCTAATCAATATACACAATATAATATAAAAATAAAGTTTAGAATTACATATTAATAAATGAAATGTAACATAATGCATTCATATAAAAATAATGAAGTGTCTTATAAATAAGACATCAAAATCTTGTCTCTTTACCTTATAAATAGAATCTTGGTAATATGAAATGAATTGTGCTTAGTTAGTTAGTTTATATTGTGAACTTTATTACTCCTAAGGAATTATTTGAGGAGTTAATCTTGATTTTAAATATAAGTATTTTTTTTATATGTTAATCTTTTTTCTAATTTATATTATTGATGTTCCCCCTCAACAATAATTAATGACGAGAGAGAAGGAGACAACTAAGGAAGATGGTGGCTGTTTTAGAGAATTGGTTTCTTTATTAAGCAAAAAACTTAGTAAGGAGAGCTCATCAGATTTGAACCATCATATCTAATTTAGACGGCCCATATTTAAGTTTTTGAAAGTTTATATTTTTAAAAATATTATTTCAATGGGTACAAAATATAAAGTATTCTTTTAAAAAATGATTTTTTATTTTAAAAAAATTAGATCTGAATAGTCCAAAATTAGATATAAATAACCTAGATCTAATGAGTTCTCTCCCTTCTTAGCAATGCTTGCTTAATAAGGAGACTGGTTCTGTGTTTTATAAAATTACATATCATATTAATTAATTTAATTAATTTTTTAAATCAAAAGTAAATAGGCCTTAATATTTTGATATTTATGATAGTAATTCTGTTTTATGTATGCATGAATGCAGGCACGCGCTGACTTGGCGATACCATCTATATGAATGAGAGCAGCTCCATTATCGGCTAGGGTCCAAAACCCACCCAAGAAAGACGCAAAATTACAAACTCTACGGACATCATATCGATCGCCATTAATTATTAATTAATACGAAATATAACTCACTGTATGAATCGTGATTCCTTAAAATTACGAACAATAAATTTTACAACCACAGATTTTGAGCAATTTTCCTTTTTCTAATCTAACATGGGTCTTCTCCTCGTGGGATGCACGGGATAGGATGGTGTTTACTATATGTTATAAATTTTGAAATATATATGATTTCAAATAAGTGTTCTATTATTACAACATCGGATAGGATATTGTTACAACCTTTTTTTTTTTGTTACAACCAATGTTACAACCATTTTTCCACCGTTAGATCAGAATCTTAATAGGAGAGAGAAATTATATAGGTAAATGAGATTTTGATCTAACGGTGGAAAAGTGGTAGTAACATTGGTTGTAACAAAAAAAGGTTGTAACAATATCCTATCCCTTACAACATATGTTGTAAATTCCGTTTGGCATGTAAAGGGTTTTGCCCCTCAATATTAATTGTTGTGTTTGGTCTTTTCTTTTTTTTCTTTTCTCTTTTTTTTTACACACATGGTAGGGGAGGAGGTAGGATTCGAACCCTGGACATAGGGAGGGGAGTGAAGCTCCCATGCCACTGTGTTTGGTCTTTTAATTTGTATAAAACTCTTGTTCTATTTATAAGTCCTTTTTGACTAAAAAAATTTGGTCCTATTTATAAGTCCTATTTGACCAAATGAATGAGATTGTGACAATTTACCAATGAAAATAGAGAGAGAAGAAAAAGTTGAAAGTACCCAATCATAAATGAGGGTAAAGTTGAAAATTCACCTCATAATCATTAAGCTAACTACCTCTCCTTGGTATGTGTGATTTGGTCAAAATGAGACTTATAAATAGGACCATAGTGGTATGTGTACCATTCTAATCCTATTTATAACTCCATTTTGACCAAAAAAATTTGTCTCTATTTATAAATCCTTTTTTACCAAATAAATGAGATTGTGACAATTTTACCCATATTAATTGTACCAATGAAAATAAAGAGAGAAGAAAAAGTTAAAAGCACCCAATCATAAATGATGGTAAAGTTGAAAATTCACCTCATAATCATTAAGCTAACTATCTCTCCTTGATTATGTGATTTGATCAAAATAAAACTTATAAACAAGGGTATCTGCTATGATGTCTTCTTATGTAGTGTTCCATTCTATTCTTAAAAAAGCCCCAATGATGGACGCTCATTCGAGGAGCGTTGTGCCCTTGGAAATCAAAAAAAAAAAAAAAAAAAAAAAGCTGAGACCAACGTCCTGGATCTGTCGTGTCTCGTTCAAAAGGGAGATGAACATACAACATGTAGTCGACCCCACAATTTGTAGACTTCCTTATTCATATAAAAATAAATTAAAAGTTGACTTCCTTTACATTTAAAACATGAACAACAATTTTTTAGAATAAAATTTTTGGCCATCCAATAAGATTTTTTAAATAATAATTTAACTTTTTTTTTTCAAATTTAAATCTTTATCTTCAATTATCGCAATATATACAATTAATATTAATATATATTGTATTCAATATCATACACTTCTTAATCATTTCCCATCTCAATTAATTTTTCAACCGCGAACCCAAACATGTTTCCGTTTGGGGAAAAAAAAAACCACTTCTATCATCGTTAATCCAAACACAAATCATAATTATAAGTTGAATTTTTTTTTAGTCTATTTTACTTCTAAAAAATCAGATAAAAAATAAATCACTTCACTATAAAAAAAACTTCAAATCAGGGACGGAATTGCCGACGAAAAAAATTTCGTCGAAAATTACCCACAGAATTCCTTGGATAAATGAAATTACCGATTGAGTTCCGTCGGTAATGTCTTCTGCCACAATTTTTTGTAACGGACGTTTTCCATCAGAAATTCAATTACCGACAGAATTCCGCAGATAATTTCCACCGGTACTTCTTCTTAGTGTTTCTCTCACCACTAACCCAAAAGTGGATTTGTCCAACTACTTGTGTAGCAACTTCCGACGCCATAGGCTGACCTAATCTTTTGGTTGGAAATCTAATTGCCTATTGTTGAAAATTCTTATATCTGCAAGCTCGTCACGTCTTATAAACTCCGCAGCCATCTTGTGCTTCTTAACAAAGTTGTTGTTCTGGTCAAGGCATGTGTTTTCAACTTTGACTATGCCTGCATCTTTCTTTCACTGTCTGGATTATGCTATGCTCGTATTATTATATCTTTTTGATTGCCTCAACTTCTTGTAAAATTCATATTGAATTTTCATTAACCATGGTTCAATTATGACCACATATAGGCTAATACATAAGAGCTCATCCAGAAAGAACCACATATTCTAATTGAACAGTGGTGGTTTTTTTTTATTATTTTTTTTAGGACAATAGTTTGTACATATTGTTTGATATGAATCTGGTATAGTTTTATTTTTATCTATGGCATGGGTAGAATATATTAATGTGTGGTGCTATTGTTTGCAATTTGGAAACTACGTACTCCAAGCCCTTAGAAATTTACCATTGGGCAATTGATTTTTGCACTCAATTTTGCCTCTTCAGTCTTCACCTTTAATTATATGCAAGTGTGAGATTCAGTCTTTGATTCAACTTCACCCGCCTGCTAATTTTCCAATCAAGTCTCCAAGAACTTGAAGAAATGCTATAACATTGAGACACGATACGAGAGGAATACTTCACAAGTTTCACCTACCCATCGAGACCTCCCTTATTCCAGCATCAATTACTTCTGAGCGACAAAACTTTCAATCGTGGTTCCCTGCTTATTTTTCACAACTCAATTATATAATGGTCTTGTAGAAGTTGGTGCTAGAGGAACTTTATGATTGATGAACTTGTTCATCATATCCACCAAAATCATGCATGCCCACCTTTTAAGGAACACGCAGTGGAGTACTTTTGCGTCCAAACAACTTCCCTAAGAACACATGCATCAATATCTCGAGTGTCCTTGTTAGAGCTGGGAATCAAAGTCGGCCCTACAGGACCTGAAGTAAGGAAAACATCTGTTTTCTAAAACCCGGCCCGATAATACCAAGGCTAGGGCCTGAAAATTACTATTCCAAATTTTAACTATTTTTTCTATTTTTTAAAAAAGAAATATAATTAATAAATTGCAATCATTAAAGTTCTAATCTATCAAATAAATTTTATCAACATTAATATCTAAATAATATAAATTATTCAACAAATAAACACATTCATTAATTCGTAATAAAAACAAATAAACACAAAAAATATGAAACAAAGGGATTGCTTTATGTATGCCTATGACAAAATGCTTTTCCCTCTCATAATTTTGTGTGTCGACAGATTCTTTCGATTCATGCATGATTTTACAGGTAAAAATAATTATATTTATTTTACACAGAATATATTTATAATTTATTACTTATATAATATTGTGATACTAAATTATGTGTTTATTTAATATGAAAACATCCCCTCTTTAAAATTTATAATAACTAATTATGTGTTTTAATACAGAATATGTTATAGTTTAAACTAAAAAAATTCTAAGTAATTACAAATAAACACATTCATTAAGTAGAAGTCTAAATCATTATTATTATTATTATTATTATTATTAAAAAGCTATAGTTAAACGGGTCTACAGGGCCGACCCAAGGCCTTATAGGGCTGGCCTGATTAAGTCCAAGGCCCTACAGGGACAATTTCAAATTTCAGGCCTATTTTTCAAGCCCGAGCCCTGCAGAGCCAGGGCTTAAACAGGCCAAGGGCTGGCCCGATTTTCCGGCTCTAGTCCTTGATATCATGATAATCTGATATACAAGGCCTCATTAAATGTTTGCCATATTTTTAGATTTTGAGAATGGCAAGGAATTTGGCTTGGACGGAAAATGTGGGTGATCATGTGAAGCAAACCACTGTATTATAGAATGGAATGTGAATGTGAAAGAGGCTTGGTTAAAATAACTCATTTACGGAGATTAAAATTAAAAGTATGACCTTTTTTAGAAATTAATGTCCCTTTTCATTTAAGGGCCCATATTATTTTTGTAACTTATAATTGTGTTATATATATATATATATATATATATATATATTAACATCAGGTATTTAGTTCAAGGTTCATGGCTGCTCCTCCTAACACAAATGCATTCTCTGAAATCCAAACTCAATACCTAAAGGGATATAGTAGGGTCTTACACCATTAGACCAATTCTGTTATTTCCTTTAATAACATTGTTTATTATAGGGAAATTTATTAATGCTACTTAAATTGAAAATGTAACTCCAACTCTTTGTTATTAATGCTTGTTTTGCCATTGTTGCCCATATTTTGCCCTTTCATTTACCATGTTTGGATGAAAACTGTTCTTTTTAGTAACATTGACAATGTTAATTAGAGGCAAATTTACCATGCTGCTTCAATTGAAAATGTTACTCAATCTTTTTTTTTTTTAATTAATTCTTGCTTTGTCATTGTTGCCCATATTTATGCCCTTCCATTTACCATGTTTGGATGAAAACTGTTATTTAACACCGTTAATGGTATTTCTTTAGTAACAATTCCAATGAATGTTATTAACCACAATGTTACTACAAGCTAAAGAATAATATTTAGATTGTCGGAGCATATTCAAACATTTTAATTACCCTCTTTTTTCATCGTTAATCGCATTGAATTGTTATAAATCACCTTAATTGGCAACCATTAGAAATTCCTGTATTAAATCATCATTAAACTACATTCATCATCATTATAACAGTCATATGTATGTTCTCTACCTATAAAAAGACATGTGTGGTGGAGCTCGTCCTCCAACTAACAGCCTCCCAGATTGTTTCTCTTGGCGAGCTTCTAAAGATGGATGTTTTTCGGTTAAGTCTGCTTACAACTACCTCTCTAATCCCGGGAGAGTCGTGTGTAATAATTTTTGGTCCTTAATGTGGAAATGGCAGATCCCGGAGAAAATTAAAATTTTCATGTGGCAAGTTGGCCATGAAAAACTGGCAACTAATTCTTTCAGGGCCACAAGACGTCTCACGGACAATAATCTCTACCCTTTCAACTGTAATAATGAGGAGAGTGTAATCCATATAATCAGGGATTGCGAAAGAGCTAAAAACTTGTGGAAACAGATCTTAAAGCCTAACTATTTCTCTCAGTTTTTTGTAGGTAATTTGCAAGCTTGGCTCAATTGGAACGTTAATCACAAGCCTGGAATGGGGAAATTTCAAAATTTCTCCTGGCCAAGGGTCTTCAGCTACGACTGCTGGATTCTTTGGACAACAAGATGTAAATTTGTGTTTCAGAAGGAAAACGCGGATACCAGGGAGATGCTACACTTCTGCAAGTACCTTCTAATGGAAAATGCTATTAATCAATCTCTTACTCACCAAGTTTTTAAAATTGATAGGTGTGCAGAAGAATCTTGGACGCCTCCACCGGTGGACGCAGTTCGAATTGATGTTGATGCATCGGTGCGCAACCAAGATCAAGCAGCTTGTGGAGGAGTAATTAGAAATTCTGAAGGGCAATGGCTTATGGGGTTTCACATGTCTCTAGGGCCCAAGACAATCATTGAATCTGAGCTCTG
This sequence comes from Acacia crassicarpa, assembly GCA_034222035.1. Classification (NCBI taxonomy): domain Eukaryota; kingdom Viridiplantae; phylum Streptophyta; class Magnoliopsida; order Fabales; family Fabaceae; genus Acacia; species Acacia crassicarpa. Next base: position 5,926,558 of record JAWXYG010000009.1, on the reverse strand, counting down.
TGCAATCAAGACAGGATTGAAAGTGGGGCAGCAGATGGGACTTCAGAAAATTCTTCTATATACAGACTCTCTTGAGGCCGTCAACATCCTTATGAGGGATAGCTACACTGATCATCCTCTCAGAGATATCATCCGAGAGACCAGGGATCTCCTCTTCATGGACTGGATCGCAGAGATCTACTACACCCCCAGAGAAAACAACTCCTGTGCTGATTATATGGCCAAGTATGGGCATGATACTCATGAGGAAACGGGCGTGGTTCTTTTGCCAACTGTCCCAAGAGGCTGCCTTCATATGTTCTTGAATGACCAATTGGTCTGTCAATCATAGTTTTTTTTTTTAAACTGTCTCAGGGCTAGATTGTCACAGTCTTACCCTGTACCATGTATCAAGCTTCGGCTTGCCTTTCATTATCAAAAAAAAAAAAAAAGACATGTGTGGTGTGTGGTCAATGTACACCGTTGTCATAGGTGCACTAAACTCTCTCCCCACCTCTTCTTGTCTCTTGATTGACAATACTGTCATATTTTTATTGTTATGTTACCCTATTTTCTACACGAATATAATGGTTCATTTAACTGGGGAGAGTGCCTCATTTTTTTTTCTTTATATATAAATTTTAGGAAAGGAGTTGGGTTCACCCACAATCCAAGGATAGAGCGAAATCTCTCTTCCTCTAAGGTGATACTGATGTTGGACAGAGCGAGTTGTCTATTACATTCAGGTGTTAACCTAGGTACCTAGGAGTAAGGATGTTTTCTCTAGTGCCTTGACCAACTTCAAGATTGAACTCTCTCCCTTTAGTGAGAGTGTCCGACTCCTTTACCAGTTGAGCCTAAGAACGAGAGATGAAGAGTGCCTCATTTCTATTTATTGAGAAGTTGTAAAATAATTCTTATTAAGAACAATGTCCTCGTACTCAGACTATATATTCTTATTGTTTTGCATCTCGTCACTTATTAACTACCACGTTGTGCCATCAACATATCTATATATGTTAATGTACATAATATTTAAAAAACCAATGAAATTTAAAGGCACCATTCAAAAGTTATTAATCAATTATGTCTTTAGAATACAAAGAGATTAAAAGCTTTGAAGAAATAAATGATGTATGATGATGTCCAAAATGATCCAAGAAAAAAACGTTTAAAAATGTGTTAAACCCCTAAAAATAGTCATTCAAAAAAGGGTAAAGGTCTAGATTTACCAACAAACTTTTACTCCAGGAGCATTCAGCATAAAAAAACTTTTAAATGGACTAAACCTACCAATAAACTCTTAAAAAAGTAAAAGTATCACAAATCCGTTAAAAGCACCTTAACTCCGTTACTCTACTCAATTTGACCCTCAACATTCAACCAGCACCAACCATGGCCTTCAAGCTTTTTGCCTGCGATGACCAATGTTCGGCACAGCAGCCTAAAGGCAAGGAGACCTCCTCAACGACAACCACCTCTACAGGACGATGACCAAGACGGAAAATCGAGTACATCACGAATCATGAGAAGAACAAGAAGATTCGCCTTCTTCAAAACTTCAACTTCGACTTCATCTTCTTCATTTGGCTTTAACGGCAACGAAGACGGAAAAATCACATCTTGATTTCTTCGAAGGATGTGGAGTGTCCAGATCTGAACTCCAGTGAGTATGTGCTTCCTGGAATGGAGCCATGCCTAGCTTGAATTTTGGGCCGATGGATCTGAAGGTCAAAGCTCAAGATCGGAACAGTTCCTGTGACCACCCATCTTCCTGGATTTGCAAAGAGTTGTTTGCTGATGGAAACAGGTTTTTTTTTTTTGGGGGCTTCAGTTTATGCTTTCTCATTCTTCAAGTCTGATGGAAGTATGGTGATTCGCCGGTTGCTCAATGAATGCTTTTGTAATGGTAGCTTTTTGCCGTCACTTTCCAGATTTGGTTTTTTATTTTTTTATTATTTTTTTTATTTCTTCATTTAAATGAATTTAGTTGATTTGGTTTCTAATTTCTTTTTGCCGCCACTGTTCTTAGGAACAATAAGAGCAGAGACAAAAATGAGGGGACTCCATTGTACGGCTTATTCTCCTATTCCTTTTATATTAAGCTCTGTTTTGTGGTTTTATTCTGATATTCTTCTCTTCGTTTTTCTGCTTTTCTTGTTCAGCAGAAGCAGTCCGTTGAATCTCTTCATCCAAGTAGCTGAGTAGCGTTTGGAAGAAGACGATATGCTTTTCTCATTCTTTACTTATTACGCTTTGAAAGTTTTAGTTTCTTATCTCATAGCTGCTTTTTTGTTTGTTAGACTTTTACTTTCTATGCATTTTGTTTGTTGTTTTCTGTTTGTGGTCTTCGTGGTTTCTTACCCTGCTTCGTTCTAAGAGGAAGACAGGATTATCGTTTTCATTTTTTTTGGAATTCCAATCAGAGTAGATTAACGGAGTAAATGTGCTTTTAACGGATTTGTGGTACTTTTATCTTTTTAAGAGTTTATTGGTAGATTTGGTCCATTTAAAAGTTTTTTTGTGCTGGATGCTCTTGGGGTAAAAGTTTGTTGGTAAATCTAGACCTTAACTCTTCGGAAAAAAAAAAAAATTCCAATGTTAGTTATGAAATGGTAAATGTGGTTATCAATTAACCATGCACATTTCATAGACCTTGTAAATATTGTTGTTTTGAAAACTTACTCTGCTATGGAAAGAAAGGAAAGCTAGACCTTAACTCTTCCAAAAAAAAAAAAAAAAAAATCCAATGTCAGTTATGAAATGGTAAATGTGGTTATCAATTAACCATGCACATTTCATAGACCTTGTAAATATTGTTGTTTTGAAAACTTACTCTGCTATGGAAAGAAAGGAAAGCTTACTCTGCAACTTATTTTCACTTAATTATGAATAATTAATAATTAATTTAATTAAAATGGCGTCACAAAATAAACTATAAAAGCAAACTCGATAAGCAATATATATTCTTTAGAATACAATTAACCATGAATCCAATTATTGAATCTAAGAAAAATCCTTTTAAAGTTTTAAGAGATCAAGAAAATGTCAACAAAAAAAAATTACAGAAAATTTTGATGTTAAAAATGTCTAAAAAAGTTGTTAAAACTCACAGACGAAGTTGTTAAACACCTCTTGAAAAAGTTGTCAATGAAACATTTTTAACATCAGAATTTTATGTGAGACTTTTTTGACATTTTTTAGTCCCATGGGACCTTAAAAGGATTTTTCCTTAAATCTCTTTTAAGAAAGCCGTTGTTTAATACCGTTTTTGTTATTTCTTTAGTAACGTTGTTAATGTTAATTAAAGGCAAATTTACCATGCGTTTCAATTGAAAATGTAACTCCAACCTCTTGTTATTAATGTTTGTTTTGCTATTGTTGGCTTGTTGCCCATATTATGCCTTTTCATTTACCACATTTAGATGAAATCTGTTTTTTAACACCGTTAATCGTGTTTTTTTAGTAACATTCACAATGTTACTACAGACTTTCTAAAGATATAAATATAATATAATAGATTTTTCGTAATTTTAGTTTTTAAAAATTAGTTTAATGTGATTTAAATATGAAAAAATAAGAAAATTTAAATATATATAATCTGATTTTAATTTATTTTTCCTTTTAAGTAAAAAGAAAAAAAGGGTTGACTCATGTTTGGATTAGCTTTTAGAAAATAATTTTTACGATTTACGATAATAAATTGCGATAAGAGTTTTGCCTCGAATTACAAAAAAAGAAAGATTTTAATGGCTTCAAACCCGAACACTCGCTTTTAAATATGAGTCAAGTGCAAACTTTTTTAGATTGAACATCCGAAATTGGCTAATCTTAATCATCCAACAGAGATTTGAGTGAGACCCAGTTGACCACAATTAGAGATCTCCTCAGATTCATGCTTGCTTTCAAGTCCCGAGATTGAATGATTTTTCCCATCGGTCACTGAACCACCTTTTGTCACTTCACTACGAAAGAAGCAGACTCTATAAGTCTTACCAAATTGGGCTTGCCTTTATCTTCTCTTGATCTCGGCTGATTCAACTCAAGCAAGAACAGCTTGAACAAGCGAAGATTCAATAGCAGCTCCTTATGTCCCGGAGTCAGACTCATCAGCAGAGTTGATCTGATACTTTTTCTGAATATCTCTTAGAAGATAGATACATGTATCTCAAATTAAAATGTTAGTTGTTCATACCAAAAGTATTTCTCTAAGGCTATGTTAACGTTTGCGAGTTTTATTTTAGAGGGAAAGGAAAGGAAAGGGAGGGTTTTTGTAGTCTCTTCCCTTGTTTGTAAGTTTTAAAAATAAAGAGGGGGGAATCAAGGGATTTTACAAATCCCCTAAAATCCTCCTTCTTCTGAAAAATAAAGTTTCCCCAATATAGGGGTTTTAAGAGGAACAATAGGATAATTATTTCTTTACCCTCGTTCACTACCACCACCCGCCCCGCCCCACCCCACCCCACAACCACCAACACCGCCGCTGCCACCACTACCACCATTGCATCCCCACTGCCGCCGTAACCACCACCACCACCACCACAAACGCCCCACCGCGTCGCCACCACCACGGCCCCACCACTACTCCCACCACCGCCCCCGCCGCCGGTCGGCAATGGTGGCCGGCTAGTCGACAATGGTGGTGGCCAGCTGGTTGACGGTGGTGGCCGGGCAAAGGGGGGAGGTGATTTTATTTATTTATTTATTTATTTTATTTAAAACTATGAGCAAAAAGGATAATTTCACCCGAATTTGCATATCTCTTGTAGGTCCTTGGTACTTCACAGTCTTTTTACAAATTCAACGGATTTCTAGGGGTTTTGTAAATTCAAAAGGTATTTATTTGAAATTTTTCCATAATTATATTAATTATTAAAGAAAAAGACAAAATGGTAAAAATAACTCATTAATCCTCTATCTTTCTCCTTTACTACTTTTTTATCTCCCAAACAAGGAGAGGAAATATCCTCCATTTCCCTTCCTTCCCCTCCTCTCCATTCTCCTTGCATCCGCTTCCTTCCCTTCCCTTCTAAACTCCCAAACAAAGCCTAAATATAATCTTATTTTGCAATCTCCAACTCTTGGTTGTATATTTTTTAACCATTTATTCATAGAATTCCTTTTCATTCAACCAAAAAACGGGGGGGAAAAAAAAGTCAAGTCTCAAGTGGAGGCCGTAATTTTCAGAAAATTCTAGACGCGTGAGCAAGTTGCCCAAAGCGTCGTGGCAATACCGTAGTTATCTTGAAAAGCTCGAACAATAAGGTCACTTTGAGCTGAGAGCCAGGGGAAAGAAGCCAAGAAGTTAGGGGCATTCCTCAATTTCAACGGTAAACGCAAAATCCTAAGGTATGATCCCTAGTGTTCCCTGATTTTTCCACCACCGAAATTTGTTTTACAGTTCATGTTTCTGACTGTCTGTCTATTCGCTTTCTGCTTGCTTTGCATCTGCGAACGAACATTAGAGGAACGAGATATCCTTGTTTGGACTTTGATTTGCCTGGAGGTTAAACTGTTTAACCTTTCTCAGGTGATTATTTAGGAGTCTGTTCCAAACAAATCGAATCATAGGGTTTATTTGATCATCGAACTGCAAAATCAATTGAAAGAGGAAAGAGAACTGTTATCGTGTTTCCGATGGCAACGTTAACTGTTGCGAACCCATCAAATCAAATCATACCATCCCGCTTGGTTGGGTTTTGTTCCGTAACGGGACTTTGGCCTTAAGGATTGGGTTTGCGAAATTTAATCAACCTGATCATACTGCCTGATCTGATAGAAATATATAATATCAAGGCAGGTTTAAAAAGAAACAAGAACAAAAAAAACTTACGAAGATTTTTATTATATGAATAGAACTGTTCATATATATGCTCTTAATCTTTTGGTTGGTTTTGGTTGTGATTTATTTATCATTTTTTAAGTGCCTGATGAGAAACTGTATCCATCAATGGTGCCTCTCTCCATCTTCATTGCTTCCCATCCTTCTCAGTCTATATGTTTCTGTTAATTAACTAAAAAGCCAGTTTGTTTCTCACATTAGCTTGGACTCTGGGCTGGTAGAGCAGATTTCCCCCTCTTTTTCCATCCCCTGCGGAGTTGGATGGGTTTATAACAGATTTCTAGCATGGTAAATGCCTATTAAGTTAGAAAGTAGATTAAAAAAGAATATATGTTCACATGTAAGATTGGGGTCTTCTTCGCAAAGATTCATTTGACCATCAGTACGAATTCTTGTTGGGTTCTCTTTAACCGAATGAGTCTAAAATGTTGCATTGTGGCTTAGTATCAGACGTATCTATGATATACTCTTCGGCACTGCTCATCCTTATGTCTGACTACATGACTTTTTTAACGATGTATTTGGAGACCTGTTTTGATCGGATTGGGGTATTAGTGATTGTTTTACACACTGGATAAATTTCCATAAACTGGGTTTCCGCAGAAAACAGGAGTAAATCTGAAATTGATATTGATATTCATACTAATACGATTATGATAACATTAATTTGGAGGCGAAAGTGAGGCACATGTTGAATCTGATATTTTGGGATTTTAATTTTAGGAAGAAGAGAGAAGTTATATGGATAACAAGTCACCGAGCAAGAAGGCGACTAAGGAGGTTGCACGTGAGTTGCTCATTGCTATCTCAAACTCTTTACCTGATAAGACTGTGGAATCAAGTTGGGGGTCTGAAATTAAGAAATCGGATGGAGTTGCTGTGGCAAACGGTGATGAGGATGACAAGTTTCGATCTGAACTGATTTCAATCTCATACGCAGAATCTCCTGATATCAAAATCTGATCGATTCCCATGGGAGCCTGAGCCCCAAATGTGCTCGTTTCTGTTTTATGTGTAACACTATAGTTGATGTATGGTTATTTGTGGGGTATGTTGGTTTTGTTGTTGTAGTTATCGTTAATCTCGTTGTAAATACGTTGGCCCAAGCACGCTTTGGTTCATGTATGATATAATGGGTTTAATAATTGACCTGTCTGGCTTTCATGATCCTGGTTTACGCTCCATTCAGAGAGATGCGTGGGGCAATACGTTTTTTTCACTGATATGACGATCTTATTAGGTTAGATTCGAGTAGCTAATGTGTTTAGCTGCTGGTTGTCACTGTTTGTTAGTGTGGCGGTAACTGCCAGCAGGTTATTGATTATGTTTATCTTCAAGGGTTTGTTGTTCCATTGCGCTTACCGTCGGTTTTTTTTTTCCCTCCTTTTTTCCTTTTGGTAAAATGCGATAGCCCTTATACATTAATATTTCCTAAAAAGGGATCAAGTCTCACACAGTCACTGTTAAATACTGTCCTTATATTATTCAGACACTCATACAAGAGTGAGGATCGTGAGAAGCCTTCTTTTGCTAAAGCATCAGCTAAAGAATTTCGCATCTAAGATATATGTCGTAGTTAAATCTCCCAATCTCTAGTAAGCATGGTTTGACTTGCAAGCATACCATACTACTAGTTGAGGCATCATATATACTCGTTGATTATCCTGTCCACCAGTAACGTGGAATCTTATTCAATGATAATCTTCTTAAAACCTTCATCCCATGCAAGTCTAAGCCCCAGTAAGACAGCCCATTCCTCTGCTTCATACACCCCGCATTGTCCCAGATATTGAGTGAAGTTACCCACCTTCCACTTGAGTTTCTAATAACTCCTCCATAACCAGCTTTTCTACCGTTAGATGTCACCACATCATCCACATTCAGTTTCAACTAGTTAATAGGAGGGGCTTTCCAATTGACATGATCGGGCATATTGTGGTTTTCGTGCAGAATACCTGTTAAGGTAATTTCACAATAGGATTTCCATGATCTATTGACAACTCCGACAAGTCTATTGGTTTCTGAAAATCCGTTTGGAAAATATTATTGTTTCTCCAGTTCCCCAAAAACCAGATAGCTACTCCCCATAAAAGGTTCTAAATCTGAGAGACATATAGCCCCAATTCCTTTTTTAGATTTAGAGTCATCTAATCCTTAAGAGAGTAGGAGAAGAGCTCTATGGCATACCTTGGGTGAACTAAGGCCGCTAGCCAAATCTGTCTAGCATATAAGCAATCTCAGAAAAAATGTTAACTCATCTTCTGTTCCAGCATTGCAATAATGACAGCAAGTCGAGGTGGATGCCCATTTGCTTCTCCCTTCATTAGTGGGTAGCCTATTATTAAAAGATATTCAAAGAAAGACTTTAATTCTCTCGGCTCCCTTCCATGACCAAATATCTTTAGAAGTCTGGTCGTAAAATTGGGGAGGTGGTTTTCCGATCATACGGTCTGCACTTTTGATAGAAAAGTACCCATTAGAAGAGCCATTCCATATCATAACATCCTCACCAGCTTCTTCCATGGGAGGTAAAATTGCAAGTAGATTCTAAATTATCTTGCCACTGACTAAATTAACAAATCTTGTTAAGTTCTTTGTGCCATGCATAACCCAGTCTTCAACTTTGCTTTCCGCCTCATCCAGAGATAGAGGTCTAAGAAATAGATCCTTTATCAATTTCTTTAGAAAGAGCCAAAAACCAAGGAAGAATCGTACTGATTTTCCATTCCTGATCTGCCACTTCGTACCTGCATCTACAATACTACTTTGTTGGCAAATAAATTTCCATAGACTTGAATCAGATGTCCTAGTGTTCAGCAAGGAAATCTCACTTCTAGTCATGTATTTCTTGTTTAGAACATTAGCCCAAAGCCCATCAGCTCCTTTGATTAGATTCCATGCTATCTTTGCCCCAAAAGTCTTATTAACATAAACGAGCTTCTCACCTTAAGGAGGGGATTCAATCCCTGTGTTGGTCAAGGCGTTGAGAGAGGCATCCTAGGGATCTAAGAAGCAGTGGTAACGCTGGTAGAGGTGGAGGCATGTGTACTCTCTGGTCAATATCTCCTGTGGACTGGGCTCCATGTACCCTGCCTTTGGACTGTGGGTGAGCCCAATCCCTTCCCTAAAATTTATATATCAAAAAATAAACGAGCTTCTCAAGACCAAGGCCTCCGTTGAGCTTTGGTAAGGAAATTCTTTCCCAACCCATTGGGTGGGAACTATTCCTTTCCTCAGCTGATCCCCAAACAAAATTATGTTGTAGGTGTTCAATTTATGCACAAATACTTATAGGTAGTTGAGACACCTGCATCGGATAAATAGGAATAGTGTTAATCACATATTTTGCAAGTGTGATTCTTCCCGCCGTTGAGTGGCAATTCATTTTCCAGGGTGCAAGTTTGGTCTTTACTCACTCCATAACATATTGGAATGTCTCGCTACTCATCCTTTATCTGGTTAATGGAAATTCGAAATATTTCCCAATTTCACTTGTAGTTTTCATACCAGCACAGGCGGAACCTCTTCATGGCCAGCTAGGGCTTTGGCCCCAGTTAGGCCCGACTGATCTTATAAAATTTACTAAAAAATATATGTATTTATTATATGATATTTTATTTAGCCACAAATTTGGCCTCAGCTATTTTTTTAAATTCTCTATAAGGATAATGTTTATTTCATTACTCATTAGGCTGTGAGAAGAAAGTAAAATTCTTGTTTGAAATACTGAAAAGATTAGTATCATCTTTATTGTTTTAATTTATAGTTATCTGTTTGTATTTTCTAGGTTATTTGATACTATTTAGTAATTGCTCCCTCTGGTCCTTATTTAAGGAATCAACTAACAATTATCATAAGTCAATAAAAACAGTTAAAGTAATTAAATTTGTCCTAAAATGTAAGTAATTTTCAATATTATCCCTATTAATTACAATAAACTCTAATATCATATTAATTATTATTATTTTTTTCCTAAAAAATAGTAATAATTAATTTTTATTAATTATTACTCTCACTCACGACTTTTTTTAATTATGAGTATACATAGAAAAAATATTTAATGCTATTTGAAAATAAACAAGTGTTTTATTAAAAAAAAAACCAAATATACTTGTTAGTTGGTACTTTGTAATAAGAAATAAAAAAAGTAGTTTAATATGTTTATTTTTTTCGCTCGGGCTAAAATTTTTTTCCAGGTTCCGCCACTGCATACCCGTTAAGCCTTTAATTTTCCCTTTCAGAGTAGGAGGAACATTCAGAGAAAAGAACATGGAAGATTTACTGAGACTAATCTTCTCGCAAAAATGGTGCAGAAATGATTGAGCGTCTACAACTAACTAGCTTGGCTTTCTGTTGCTTCTACGAATAGTAAAAGGTCATCGACAAACATCAAGTGGGAGATTGTAGGTCCCTCTTTTGTCATAAGATAAGAACAGGCTTCTATTTATTAGCGTTTATTGCATTTTCCTGTCTCATGCATAAGTTAAAGGGTTTCTCTGACATTTTGCCAATCCAAAATTTAGATAGGTGCATAGCAATCACTTTGTTGGTGCAAATGGGAATATTTCTAGTTTCTTCATTGTCAGGGTAGAGAATTTCACTTTCATGAAATGTTAGTCCAAAAATGTTAGGCGGTTCGTTGTTTTCCCAACAAAATAAAGTTCTTGTTTTTGAAAAGGGATTAACCTCATATTTTGATTTCTTTCTGTTTTTTGTTTTGTTCTCTGAATGTTGAAGTCAAATCTCTAATTCTCATTTTCATCTTTTATAATCATGAAATTAAATCCAAAAAATTGTTGATTGATGAAAGAGCTTGAGCTTCCTTCAAAAAGTAACTTTTTTATGCCGAAAGGGTTCAGAAATGAACTTCAAATTTGAATAATCTTCTAGGATACAAATGATAATATATTTGAAACTAGTACCACTAATTACATTTCTGTGGCAATTATTAATTATTGACGGTGTCTTTGCAATTTCAGAGTGTGGATCGAGTAAATCCTAGTTGTGATTATGCCACATGGACGGCTGCCTCGCTGGAAGGTGCCACACGGGCCACATTAGGACGGGCCCCTTGCCGAAGCAAAGACCATCACCAAAATTTAATCTTATATTGTTAATATTATAATGAGTAGTTTAAGTCATGATCTCTATATACTGTATCTTGAGTTGTTGAAACTTGGAAGAATGACATTTAAATATCATATGAAATTTCAAATTTTAGAAATGTCTATTGAAGAGGGAAAAGATCATAGAGGTAAGTATGTAGGAATTTGAGTTTTGAATATTTGGGTAAAAGACCAAATTATCCTTCCTTTCACTCTTCTCTGTCCACCGTCCACCAGAGATTAAGAAGCGTTGCGACTGAAAGCTCTGGGACAAGAGAGAGTGATTTGGGGAAACAGAGACCATGGAGCTCGAATCGAACGGCAAGAGAGGAAGAAGAACATCACTATCACTACCTTCTTCCTCATCGCCAATATCTTACCTTTCCACCAGAGCAAGTCGCAACGCAGAGATGTGGTGGATACAATTTCAAGCCTAAGAGCTCGACTTGGAACAATGAAAAGGAGGAAGGAGATGAAGCTTAACCCACCACCATTGTCCTTCACCATCTCCAGCGATCTCATCCTCACCATTGAGCTCTCAGGGTCCAATCTCTCTGGTCTTGAAATTGGTGTTGTTGGAGGATGCTGGGAGGCTGAGAAGAAGAAGGTGAATGGTAAAATGGGCTTCACAAAATCCATACTGGAATTGACAAGTTTAGTAATTGTTTTGATGAGAATTTTAATGGGTTTGATAAAAGCTTTTGCTGATGAAAACACTCAAGTCAAGATTCACAGCATTTGTGGCTTTCAACAAGATTCGTAATAGGATTCACAAGTTTAATAATTATTTTGACAAAAACGTTTACTGATGAAAACATGTAAGTCAGGATTCATTAGCATTTGTGGCCTTTGACAACATTTGTAATGTGATTGACAAGAGCAATAATAAGTTTGACAAGATTCGTAATGGTTTTCATAAGAATATTTAATTTCCTAATGGTGTTTGAAAAACACTCTTATGAAAATTATTACGAATCTTGTCAAACTTATTAGTGCTCATGTCAATCCCATTACGAATGTTGTCAAAAGCCATAAATGTTGGTGAATCTTGAATTGCATGTTTTCATGAGTAAACGCTTTTTGTCTAAACCATTACTAATCATGTCTATCTCATTACGAATTTTGTTGAAATGCCATAAATGTTGATGAATCATGACATGCATGTTTTTACTGGCAAACGCTTTTGTAAAAACTATTAAAATTATTGTCAAAACCATAACTAAATTTTCCAATCTTATTATGAATTTTGTGAAGCTTGTTTTACTATTAACCTTATTCCTCAGCCCCTAACTTCTTCCAACGACATCAATTTCAAAACCAGAGAGCTTGGACCCTCAGAGCTTGATGGTGGTGGTGAGGAGGAGACCGCTGGATGGTGAAGGATGATGGTGGTAGGTTACACTTCGTCCCCTTCCTCCTTTTCACTATTCTGAGTTGAGTTCTCTGGCTCATAATCACGTCCACCACACCCCTACGTCACGACTCTCTTTGGTGAAAAGCAAGATGCTGGCGGTGAGGAAGAAGGTGGTGATGGTGGTGTTCTTCTTCCTCTCTCACCGTTCTATTCGAGCTTTGTGGTCTCTGTTTCCCCAAATCGCTCTCTCCCGTCCCCAAGCTTTTCAGTCGCGGCGCCTTTCTCAAGCTCTAGTGGATGGTGGAGAGAGAAGAGTTAAATCAATGATAATTTGGTCTTTTGCCCAAATATTCAAAACCTATATTCCTACCTATTTACCTCTCTGTCATTTTCCTTTTTTAGTAAATATTTCTAGGTTTTGGAATTTTATATGGTATTTATATCATTCTCCTTGAAACTTTTGGTTTTTAATAGAAGAGTATAAAAATAAAATAAACTTTCGTGCGTGTGTTACATATCTCTTATGACCAACTAAAAGTTATACGTATAAATTGGGTGAATGACTTTGGCAAAAAAATAAAATTGGGTGAATGACCAGTTTGACCCTAAAATCTACAACCTGGTTATCTACCTCCAACCACGCTATGATCAATCTGAAAAAAGGTAGTCCTCTTCACATTATAAATTACTAGTAAGTGATCATAAAGCCCTTGACCTTGAAACCCTGTTAAAGCTTTCAGTTTAGGGATTTAGATGCTTAAACCCATTAATAGTGTCTCAATAAGTGGTATCCATGTTAATTAACTCCTCCTTCTTTTTTATCTTATTACTTCATATCAAACTTTCAATTAAAAACAACCATGACCTTTTCTTTTTCTTGCCAAAAAAGTTCTGCGGAAGTCTACCATCCTCTCTTTGATCTTTCTCCTCCTTTATAATGTTTTTCTCAAGAATGATTCCTTTCAACCAAACATGCTTGAAACTTTGATTGCGTACGTGTTCAATTAGATAGAAAACGAAATATATTTTGGGAAAAACACTTCTCATATTATAAGAGAAGTGTAGTATCATGTCACATACACATGAAATGGTAGGACCCATACACACACATATATATAATGAGCATTATATATGTGTGTGGGTTTTCCTACCATTTCATGTGTGTATAGGAATCTTCTTCTTCTCATGCAACATGAGAAGTTTAAACCCTATATACTTTATTCCATATATTTGTTTGTTGGTATTGACGTATTGTACATGTTTAATATGACAGCTATCCCTTTAATGAGCAAAACGTAACCTGCCGATTGAAAAACAAACTTGCTATTGCCGCGGGACATGCAATTAAATTAAATTGCGTTCAAAGTTAAGTATATTATATTTACTATATAATATTTAATAGTCTCACCGTTTAATTTGATTGTTTTGAGGTGATTCATAAGTCGGTTTCTTGTCCGAAGCAACATAAGTTGGTGGGAGCAAAGACTTATTGAACCCGCAGCTGGCTGTAACAAAACGAGAAGCTTCTTGTGCAGGGTTACAAGTTATAGGCAATATATGTTAAGTTATTAACAATAAGTCAATCATAATAATATTGTTCCCTCGCTTCTTATTACAATATGGAATAAATACATACTTGCTTTCTTAATTAATACTCCTTCCAATTCTAGTTATAGGAATACAAAATTGTAGTGCAAATTGCACTACAAAAATATTCCTATAATTAAAACCAGAGGTAGTACCAAGAAAATGGGCTACTTTAGTTATGAACCTTGAATATGTAGGTTATGGGGATACATTTTTTTTTTCTTCCCAATATTTCTGCTCTCGTACAAGTAATATTATTGACTCTTGTATGAAAAACATCAAACATGAGATGACATGTCTCCTCTTAAATAAGAGTATAAGTAAAACAAACAAAAAAGGCAATAAAGACCTCACCAAAAAAAAAAGGCAATAAAGACTTTACATAAAATCCAGTTGTTTAAATACGTAACGATATCATTTATACTCATTTTGTTTATAATTTCACATTCGTTAGTTTGTTAGGTAGCCAATGCTGGCTTGACGCATTCTTCTCTTCATAGGCTATAGTTTGAAACGAACCAAGTAAAGTCACCGAGGTAGCTAGAAATTTACAGGGATTGGAGTTTGAGATTTGGCACGGCCTTTGACCCTCAGGCTTCAAGTCATTTTTAATTACAGATACTTTGTAACCATGCAAGAAAAGAGATTTCAATATTGTTTCTTTCATTATCATTTTCATAGGCCACACTAAATTAAAAGTCCTCACCATTGAAAAACCAAATCAAGAACGGAAGGCTGCTGTGAAAAGCCACGTGGAAGCACAGAGTCTATAGATAAGAGACGAACGGCCACGATTCATCCCAAGTACACGGCGATGAAAATTATATTAAACCGACTCCACAGTAAAATGTTACGGGTCCCATGGGAATTTTATAAGTAGAGTAGATTTATAAGTTTAGAGAGATCTTCAAGTCTTTGAAGAACTAACACTAATTTTATAGTGCCGTTTGGGTCTTGAGCCATGCTTTACTGTCAAAGCCGCGACAAACGTAACGTAACTCTCCTATGTATTAAAAAAACAAAAGAAGATGGACCAACTAGTGGCGTGATGAGTACCCTCGTGCGGCGACGTGCAGTGCATAAAAAGGGACGAGAGTGAGGAAGAAGGAAGCATATCAAGAATTATAGTAAGTTCTTCATTCAGATTTGAGATCACATCGATCCAAATTAGTTAAATGGAGATATTTGATGCGGTGATTGTAGGAGGAGCTCTTGTTTTGGGTGCATATGCATTTGTGTTTGGCTTTCTGAGAAGACTCAATGACTGGTACTATGCCGCCGGAAAAAGCCATCTTCCGCCGGGGGATATGGGCTGGCCTTTCCTCGGAGCCATGCCTTCCTTCTTTTCCTCCTTCAGATCTAATCCTGATTCCTTCATCTCTCGACTCATTTCCAGGTCCCTTTCTCTCCTCCTTCTTTTTTACTCTCTTCCCTTCCTCCTTCAACATATAGAATTGAATTGAATGTTTTGAGATATTGAGAAAGCTAATTAAATTAATTTAAAATATTTTTATTTATTATTGATTCTCTAAACTATTTCCTCTAACTTATAAAGTAATATATTTTATTGGATACTTTTTTTAAGCAATTTTTTCTCTTTTCAGTATAGTCCTTTTTATAAGCAACTTTATATTTATGTCTAAAAATTTAAACTAGTTTTTTCTTTTCTATCATTGTTAAATACATATCTTTATATTAATTATCCCTCATTTACCACTAATTTCCTTTCATTTAATCATTTATTACATTTTTTTTTATATTTTATACTCATACCCTCTAATATTTGTTACTGGTTCTCTCTCCCATGTTCTTTTCATAAATAAGGTATATTTATAAGAAACGTGACTTTCTCACACATCTATTATTTTTAATTAATTTTTAACCAATAATTTATTTTGTCCAATAAGAATAAAAGTTGCTTATAATTAAAAAAGGAACCGATTGGGTATAATTTTATTGTACATATGATATAGGGAAGAGATTCTCTCCTGATCCATTTTTCTCATTATTTCTCGTTAGCTTATCTAGACCGTTGATTAAGAACATAAGAGAAAAATAAAAATAGTATTATGACCTTTCAGATTAATTTGACGAACATAATTTATAGACGATGAGGAATTATGGAAAAAGATAATAAAACCTAACCCTATAATATGATTAACTATTATTTAGAAGTCAACACTATGGGTGTATTATACTACCTCCGGTCCTAATTATAAGAGCTAGTTGACTTTCTTTGGAGAGATTAATGAAGCTAAATAAGTTACTTAATCATTTCATTTGTTGTGTATCCTTAGATTATATATTAGTTTATTAGTCAAACTAATTAGTTTGAAGAAAAAAATAAAAATAAAAATACTCTAAAGTAATTTAATTAACTTCCTTAATCTCTCCAAAAAAATCAACTAACTCTTATAATTAGGACCAGCGAGTATTTTACAATTTGAATGGATTTAATTTGGTCGGTGTTTTCGTTTCTGCTGCAGACATGGCCGGACTGGCTTGTATAGGACATACCTCTTTGGAAGCCCCACGATCATTGTTTGCAGTGCAGACACGTGCCGCAAAGTCCTCTCTGATGAACAGCATTTCAAGCTGGGATATCCCACCTCCACCATCGCCCTCACCGGAAAAAGATCCCTCCACGGCATTTCCAACGCCGACCACAAGCGCATTCGCCGCCTCATCACCTCTCCCATCACCGGCCACCACGCCTTGTCCTCCTATGTCACTCTCATCGAGAGTATCGCCGTTCAGTTTCTGGATGAATGGAGCAGCATGAACAGGCCGATTGATTTGCTGTGCGAATTGAGGAAGTTCGCATTTGCCCTCATCGCCAACATCTTTATCGGCTCCGACGTGGACTCCATCAACCTCGGCATCTTCGAAAACCTGTACGCCGACCTCAATCGTGGAATGAAATCCCTCGCCATTAATATCCCCGGCTTTGCTTTCCACAAGGCACTCAAGGTTAGCTAATCTCTCCCCAAGTTAATTAAAATGTAAATTTACCCTGAAAAAATTTACCAAGGTTTAATATTATTGAAAGTGTTAAAATAGACAAATTTTTTCCGTTACCATTAAAAAGTTGATCGCCAATTCTATTTTTTTTTTATAGTATAGAATAATATTGTTACGTTTTGAAACTTTCAAAATAATTTATTTCTTAAGAAAAAAAACTTATGGATTAAATTTACACATTAACTTTATATATGAAGTACGTCACTTTTTAAAATGAAATCTTATAATGGCCGGCCAACGGTGGAGATAACAGTAATTAGTTTGGCATGGACTTATTTGAGTCAAAAGAGCTTAATTAATACAAAGCCGCCAACGTGAAATAATTAAACAAAACAGGTTAAGGTTGTATAATGAAAATGGCAGGCGAGAGAGAAGTTGATGAAGGTGCTGCAAAGTTTGCTGGAGAGGAAGAGAGAGAGCATAAAGGGGAAGACGAAGAAAGATATGATGGATATGTTAATGGAGGTGAAAGATGAAGATGGATGGCAACTGGAAAATGAAGACATAACAGACCTACTTCTCATTTTCTTGTTGGCTGGCCACGAAAGTTCAGCTCACGCTATCATGTGGACCCTCATCTACCTCACTCAACATCCTCATTTTTACCAAATAGCCAAGGTTTGTTTCACTACTGTTACATCCTCCTCCACCTCATGCATCAATCATATCACTATGTATTTTTGTATTTTTGTTGTTTGTCATGTCATTCGACATAAGATTTTATTATGTGACCCCAAAACTATGTCGTTTTAACAATTCATTAATTCCCCTAACCTCAAAACGATATCGTTTTGGGAATTAGGGGAATTAATGAAGGGTGCTTTGGTAAAATTCATGTAAAAAAAATACAAAAAATAATATCAAAATACCTTTCATTAATTCCCCTAACTCCTAAAACGACATCGTTTTGAGGTTAGGGGAATTAATGAACTCTCAAAACAACGTAGTTTTGAGGTGACTTGACATAATCTTATGTTAAGTGACATGACAAATTAAACAATAAACAATAAACCCATATATATATATACTCCCTCTGATTTTTAGAGACCGTTTAGATAGGCCTTTAAAATAAGTGCTTTTCTTTTAAGCCCTAAGTTGGAGCTTTTAAAAAAAGCAATATTTTAGTTTTTTTGTGACTTTTGCTTTTTTTTAAAAAAAAATATCATCTAAACACATAAATTAATTTTTTAAAAAAATTACATTTTTTTGCATTAAAAAAGTGCCTTTTTTATCTTTAAAAAAAAAACCCCATCCAAACGGGCTCTTAATATAAAACATATTTAATATATTCAAGGAGTTGATCTAGGTTCTAAATACAATATCTAGTTTTCATATTTGTTGCTCCATCAAGAATAATAAATGAGGAGAATGAATGAGGGAATTGAGGAAGATAACTTGGGAGTTTTAGAAAATATATGTCATATTGAAAAACTCAACTAACTTCTTCAATCCAATCAAATTAGGTTATATATGTCTTATATTAAGATGTGAAGGTGGAGTCTATATTCACCCTACTTTCATATCCGATGTCATATTCTTTCATTGTTAATGTAGAAAGAGCAAGAGGAGATCTCGGGACGAAGACCTTCCACGCAGAATGGCCTGAATCTTAGGGAAATTAAGCAAATGGAATATCTTTCAAAGGTGTGTAATATATATATTATGCAGATTTAGTTTCTATATTTAGATTTATATGTTCAGTGTAAGTGTTATTATTTTATGTCCTATTGGAATAATGTATTATTAGAGATCTCCCTGCGTGAGCTGTCAAGTTCTGAGTTGGCCTGCAATATCTTTTCTTGTGAATCCATAATAATCTCAATCTGCTGTCGTCATTCATTAAACAACATACAAATTCAAAACCAACTAGTTGCACGAAGAATCTTAAGTAACCACTTGTTTTTTTTTTTGGTTCATTCAATTTTTTATATCTAGGTTATTGACGAGATGCTGCGGAGAACAACTATCTCATTTGCAAACTTCAGACAGGCAAAAGATGACTTCAACATCAACGGTTGCTCACTCTATAGTCTATCCTCAACTCCATGCTTTCTAAATTCTTTTTTTCCCAGGTTACAATTTTTTGTTCTTTTGCCTTGAAAAAAATTAATATAGGTTACACCATACCCAGAGGATGGAAAGTTCTGGTTTGGTACAGAGGTGTTCACATGGATCCTGAGAACTACGTCAACCCAGAGGAATTTGATCCTTCCAGATGGGATGTACGTCGGACCATTGGTCTCAATTATAGTCTTATGGGGGGTTTTATATATCTTCGGTTCTTAATATTAGATTAAATTAAAGAATTGAAATTAGTTGAGTTAGTTAATATAACATATATTTGGTTAAATGGATTATATTTTTCCTCTCCTTCCTGATTCTGATTATTGTTAAAGGACTGTTAATAAAGATAAATTAAGAAAATGTTGAGAAATATAAAAACTTTATCTTATATTTAAAAACAAAATTAACTCCCCAAAACATATATGTCTTATATTAAGGACCGGAGCAAGTATTATTGAGAGGTAAAGTTATTGATAAGCAATATACAAAATATATATGCAGAATTTCAAAGGCAAAGCGGGGAGTTTCCTTCCCTTTGGATTAGGAAGCAGGCAGTGTCCTGGAAGTGACCTGGCCAAGCTTGAGATATTCATTTTCCTTCACCATTTTCTTCTCAATTACAGGTTCCCTATCAAACTATATATACTTCTTCTTATAATTATTAATACTAATGTACTACTGATTAATAACTCTTTTTTCTTTCTTAATCATGATTATGGTGTAGGATGGAGAGAATTGATGAAAATTGTCCCTTGGTCTACTTGCCAATTCCCAGACCTTCAGACAACTGTCTTGCGCGAATTGTAAAAATTGAATGACCAGTTGTGGGATATATATATATATATATATATATATATAGCGTTGGTTGAAATTGTAATGCTTCTTTAACTGAGGTTAATTATGAAAATGAGGATTAATTCTTGTTGCTGAAAATATTAAAATAATAATAATAAATTTTGCTTTATTTGGTCATCAAAATTGTCTTTCTTAATATTAAGATTTTTAGTTAGGTCTGAGATGAGAATATAATAAAGTATCTGATATTTAATATTAGTTTGATGGGGAGAGAAGTAGGACTCACAAGTCTTTAGTTTATAATGCTACTACATCATTCGTTCTTTATTATTTCATGTATATATCAACTAGTGTTATATATATTTTGGGGTTCAATCAGTTTCTTTTTGCTGGATAAGTTAAGGGCAAATGTCGATATATATTGCTCGGCTAATTAAGAGTTGGCAGAAGAGTCAAATTAATATATTTTGGAAGAAATTGTGAATGAAAAATTGAAACTGGATCTCACCTCAGAATTTCTTGACCTACCTGACTATTTCTTTCCATGGAACCCGAAACGGTCAAAAGATCACGGGTCATAATAGTTTCACTTTCCTACGTTTTAAATTTGAACCAAGGCAGAGTCAACACAATAAACAGCAGCTCATACATACGTTCCTCATCTCACCCATATTTATATGTATGTATATAGTCAATCATTCTGTATTTCACTTCAGAGTCTAAACTTAGAAGTATTAAGGTGATAATAGTTTGTTAGCATCATATAAATGGGTTAAGATCTTATATATATTAGTTAGTTGATGAGACAAATTAAAGTTCATATAAAAGGTCTAATATACTACTTATGTTTAGGGCGTGAAGGAATATTGATTCCCATCGGGTAAAGAGGAAAGGTAATTTGGTTCTCTCCCTAGAGAGAGGAGTCTCTCTCAAATCCCCAAGTAGGGTTAGTTCATCCATCACCCTCAAATAATACACTTGGTAACTTGTTCTCTTTAGTAGCTTGGTCAATTTTTTTTTGGCTAAATAAACATTTACTTTGAGATGGCCAATTTTATAGCTGGATACTTTGGTACTCAAGTTTCTAGCCTTCTAGGTAAATTTTATGCATTCCAGATAGGTGAAACAAATCATATGCAAGCTTAAGCAGCGTCAACAAAAACAAATAGAAATAGTTTGATTCACTATGTTGTAAAAGACTAACTTCTTCTACTAAATTCAACCTCATCGTATCTTCAAATCTAATAGATGCAAGTGCCTTCAGTCACCCCAAGGGGGGGGTAATTGTGCTGCCGACCAGATTGCGGCTGATGTTTATAAAGAGGTGTGCCCGATTGGGTGGGTCTTTCAGCCAACACCTTCTTTGCTCTCTTTTCTAGCCTCGGACTCCCGTTTGATAAATGTTGTCCCTCATGATGCTCCTCCTTCTGATCATCTATTCGGGGGTGATTGCCTGTAGTTTTTCTTTTGATTAGTGTGTTTCTTGTGTTTCATGGTAGCTTCTGTTCGCTTTGTTTTTCAGTTGATTTGCGTGTATCCTTCGTTATTATGTCTTTGTATTAGTGCTTGTAATGTCGTTTGGAGTATTAATAGAAGTATCCTTTGACCAAAAAAAAAAAGTCTCCTTAGAAGTGAACCAAATTAATCAACATTGATCCTCAATAACTTGGAGCCTTTTTCTTTTTCTTTTTTCTTTTTTTTTTGTCCTAGTAAAAGAGTCTTTTGAATCATTTGTATTTGTACCAATCCATGTGAGCTAAAGTAGCTGGATACTATCATTTAGAGTTGGTAATATGGGCTGGACCATTGGGTTCAGACCGACCTGTCATGGGTTGAGATCATATGAGTTTAGGTTAAAAAGAATCACATCAATATAAGTTGACATTTAGCCAACTCAACCCATAACTTATGGGTTGGCGGGTTAGCCCGCCCAACATATATTATTTTATTTTTTTTAAAAAAAAACTATACTGTGTTTTTTGAACTGTTTTTTAAACAATATATTGAATTATTTTTTTCTACGAACCTAAATCATATAAAAATTAAAAATACATTAAAACATCAAATTCAAAGCTTCACACATTATAAATTAAGCATTCATCACAAGTCCACACGTTATAAAATAAAGAGTAAATACCTTTTTTGGTCCCTGACAAAAAATACGATCCCCATTTTGGTCCCTTAAAAAAATATCTTTTTTAGTCCATAAAAAGAACAAATAAGAGTCGATTAATTGACATTTTAATCTTTCACAAATTTCCAAAAAGCCCTTTTTAGTCCATAAAAATGACGAATAAGGGTTGATTTTTTTGTAAGGGACCAAAATGGGATCCGTGTTTTTTGTCAGGGACCAGAAAATGTATTTACTCTAAAATAAACGTAAATCCAAAAGCCATCATTAACATTCAATACAATCAATAATTGTTGATAGCCAAGCACCTCGTAGCGCGATGGCACTAGGGCCAGCCTTAGGAACTGGCCTTCCCCCTCATCTAGGGTTGGAGTCCTGCCTCCCCCCCCCCCCCCACTGGCTGTATAAAAAAAATAATAATAATTGTTGATTTTTTTTTGATAAAAAAAAAGTTTTGGAGGGTTCGGCATCAGTCTCCCACCAAAGCCAGGGCACGGCCCTGGGCTCTATGAGCACTTACTGGGGACTTACGAGATCGCCTACCAAAAGAGTCTCAGCGACGGCAGAGGGGATCGAACCCACGACCCAAGGGCCTAATCCTGAATCCCTTACCATCTATACCAACTCACATTGGCAATAATTGTTGATATTAATTTTAGTAGGTTACACAATACATTCAAAGAAATCACAAGTTTTTAAAAAAATAAAATAAATAAAAGGGGCCCAACCCACCAAGGGTTAGGCCTATATGAGTTCCGGCAAAAAAGGACCACATCAAAATGCTCCCACTTTTACAGAAACCCAAACAGAACATTTTTTTTTTTTTTTGATAAAGCCCAAACAGAACATAATTCAAGCTCTGCGGTCTGTTTTTTTTTATACATGGATACTATCATTCTGCTAACAAACAAGTTGACATTCTCATCTTGTGGGCTTTGATTATAGAAACCAAAACTGTATGGGCTTTAGCAGACTGTGTGGTCTTCCCTGGGCCTTGTAATACGTGAAGTTATTCCAGTGGAGCTATTGCACACTGCATTGTACCCAAATATATATATATATATATATATATATATATATATATATATATATATATATATATATATATATATATATCGTCAAAGGAAGTTGGCATAGATGATAAGGGATTTGTTCAAGTCCTAAAGGGATGTATGTTGGATCCCTGTTGTCGTTGCTAGGACTCCTTTGGTAGGCGATCTTATAAGTTCTCATTAAATGCTCAAAGAGCTCGGGGCCGGCCTTGGTGGAAAACTAATATCGAACCCCTCTAAAACTTTTTTGTATCGAATATATATATATCGAGACTGCAGTGTGCAAGCTATGAGAATAAAGGAATTTGCTTCCTTTTGAATTTTGAATAAAGGGGAAAAACAAAAGAAACAGTTAAATGAAACATGTGGTTGATATTTCCCTTTTTATGTTTTTAAGTCTTTTCATGATTACTCATTTACAATTCAACATATGTCTCCTTGGACATGTTTAATCACTTTTTCCATTAATTTAAATGACTTTATTCCTTCAAGTTACCCAAAGGACTTGTTTTGTACTCTGAGCAAAAAAAAGGACTTGTACGAGGGATTTTTTTTTTTTTTTGCTCGGGGACTGTACGAGGGATTTGAATAGGAGGATAAGGAATATTTTTATGGGTTGGATTCAAAAAAAATGTAAGAAAAACTAATTAAAAACTTTTACCTCACTTTTCTATTAAGAAAATTATTTTTCCCCCCTTCGAACTAAACTGCTTTAACTGTGCAGGTTTCTTTACGCGTTTGATAGTTCACTTTTAGGCCGAGACCAAGCAATTCCCTTTTAATTTAGAAGGGGGACCGACGTTCTGGGTAATTTGCAAAAGACTACTTTATCTTCTTCTTTTTAAGTACATGCTACAGAGAACTTGACATAAATAATACTACCTCCGCTCCTAATTATAAAAGTTAGTTGGTTTTCTTTGGAGAGATTAAGGAAGCTAAATAAGTTACTTAATCATTTCATATATTAAATATTGTTGGATTATATATTAGTTTATTAATTAAATTAATAAATTTGAAGAAAAAAATTAAAAATAAAAATAATTTAATTAATTTAATTAATTTTTTTAATCTCTCAAAAAAATCAACTTTCTTTTATAATTAAGAACAAAAGGGATTATAATTACGAACGCATTCAAATTTTAAACTCAACTTCCGACTCAAAAAAAAAACATGCGGTTTGACTGGTCAACTGAGTTCATTTAATATCTTTAATCTCAGTAAAGACAAAAACATATTATATATTAATGACAGAGGAGTAAGAGGATAAGTGCAGAAAAGGCAATAATTACTTTACATAAAAGCAAATTGTTTATTATAAGAAGAAACAAAATTACTTGAGAGAGTTACGTACTTACAGTTATTTAAATACGTAACTATATATAACAATACTCCTTTTTTCTGATTTAACATTCGTTAGTTTGATTTGTTGGGTAGCGAATACTAGAGCTTGACTTGTTCTTCTCTTGGCTATATTATTCTCGTCCTATTTATAAGTCCAATTTGACCAAATCTCACATACTAAGTAAATGTAAATATTTCAATGATTATGAAACAAATTTCTAACTTTACCCTCATTTATGAATGAGCACCTTTTAAAATTTATAGTCAAATCTCTCTCATCTTTTTCTTTTTTCAACATGGCTAGCTAATCTCTCTCATCATCATTACTATGCACAAAATTGTCACAATCTCATTTATTTGGTCAAAATGGACTTATAAAAAAGACCAAATTTTTTAGTCAAACTAAACTTATAAATATGATTAGAGTAGTAGTTTCAAACGACCCAAGTAATTAAGGTCGCCAAAGTAGAAATCCACAGGATTTGGAAGCCATCTGTTAAATGAACATTTGCATTCTTCATGCCTGTTCCTTCATCATTCATTACGTATAATAATAGTACATGCAAGAAAAGATATTTCAATATTGTTTCTTTCGTGGGGCACAAAAAATAAATTCTTTCATTATGATTTTGATAGGCCACGCCAAAGCCGTGTCGTCAAGCATTAAATTAGAATAATTTATAAATTAGACTCTATACAATGACAACAAAACTTGAGGTCTGGTCTGAACCGACCAAGTCACTAAGCAAAAATAATTGTCTAAAACACATTGAGCATATCAGACTGATCGAGCCGTACATCAAGCCAAGGGCTCAAACCCCTCAATCTGATCCAGTCTAGCCCGATAATTTTCTTTTTTTAATATCCTGGCTTGATAATATTCCTCATCCATGAATATATGTTTGCCTCTACAATCCTCGCTACAAAACGCCTTGTATCCCCTGCAACACCAACATGTTCCAAATACGCATGTTACTAAACAACACTCCCACAAAACAAGTCTATGAACATCATCCAAAATCAGCCATAAAAGATTTGGGTAGGATAAAGGAAAATGAGATTTGGGTGTGAAGAGAGGAGGAGACTTACATGTACATGTAGATGAGGGTTTCTTCTTGTTGTTTGATGAGGATTTCTTGTTGTTGTTGAGGTTGGACATGGTGGTTTTGCTGATGACTTGAGGGGTTTTGTTGTCTGGCCCTTTGTCGTCTTCATCTCTTCCAAATTCAGGCACCTTTTCTCACTGGTACTGTTTCCCTCTCATCCTTGCATCTGCTCTGTGTTTGATTTTTTTTGTTTTTTTGCTCTGCTGACTATGTATGATTTGTGCTCAAGAACAAATTAAGAGTTCAGAGATTTGTGCTCGTTGATGTTTCTTGTTCGGTGCTTGGATGATTTTTGAGCTGAAGTTAAGGGCTTTAATGACGGATTTGTAGAGAAAGAAAGCAAGGATGAGAGTGAAAAAGAATATGGACAAAAGAGATGAAAGAAGAGAAGAGAGAAAAATGGAAGAAAAAGAGACAAGCAAGGAGAGAAAAAAAATCTATAGAACTAGTAAGAGAGAGAAAGGGAAGAAAAAGAAACAAGCAAGGAGAAAAAAAGATGAACATGAGTGAGTAGACAGCGGTTATGTGTCATGACAGTAGTAGTGACAAGTCTTAGACTGGTCCAGGTAGTCCATTGAACTAGTTTGGTCCAGCTTAAGCCCGAGCTAGTGCTGGATCAGACCAAACCTAAGGCTGGCTTGTCCAGCCCAAGGTCCTATCAAGACCAGACCTTGGGTTGACTAGTCCAGCCCGAGATCCTATCAAGACCAGACCTCAGGTTGAGGCCAATCCCAATCCACTCTGGTCCATAGATATCCTAACTATATATCACAGAGCTTATGGATAAGATGAACGGTCAGGATTCATTCCAAGTCCACAGCGAGAAAAGCCCACAAGGTTCTCAAGAATCAAGATGCATGAAATTATATTGAACTGTGCTCCTAAGTAAAATAAAATGAGGCCTACTAAAGGTTGACTCAGTTGGTAAAACGTGTTACCCATAATTATAAGGCTGTGAATCCAAAACATACTAATGCGAAGATATTGTTCATGGGTCAAGAAAGAGTCTTTTCTTATAAACAAGGCTATTAGCCTAATTAATTTGTATCAAACAAATTTTCTAAAGCACTATCACGATTAAAAGGACCAAAACTACTCATCATCTAGTTCTTAATATAGAATATATTTTTGGAGTTGATTTTGATCCTAAATATAAGATATAGTTTTCATATTTGTCAATATTTTCCTAATTTACCTCTATTGATACTTCTTCAACAATAACCAAGGAGGAGAGAGAATAAGAGAATTAAGGAAGATAATTAGGGTGTTTTTTTAAAAAATGACATAACTAAATTAACTAACTTCATTAATCTAATTAAATTAAGTAAATATGTCTTATATTAAGGATCAGAGGAGTGATAAAAACTAGAGGTAAATATCAATTTTGTCATGGAAGTATTGGCTATGAGCATTCAGTATTTGAAAGTTTTTTTGTATCATTTTTTCTTAGAAGTTTACAAACATAGCAATCTTGTTTATCGGTTAATCTTGACCATTGAATTACTGCTCTTCTTTGTAAACTTTAATGGCAAATTTGCTCCTAAAAAAACTTCTGGGGCGTATTTGCTCCTTTTTGTAAACTTCCAGAGCAAAAATGATATCAAAAGAACTTTCGGGTGCTAAATATATGCTCCCTGGCTAATACTTCCATGACAAAAATAGTATTTAACCCTAAAACCTAACCATGATAGAAAAGAGTGAGACTAATACAAAAGATCTATAATGGTTATAAAAGGAATCTACAAACCACATACACTTTCCACAAAGACCAACAAGTTCATCACGTAGGATTCAGGGCACAAAACCCACCTGCACACCCACTACAATAAAACCAAGACTCTGGATACAATTAATTAATAGCGAGAAGTCACACCCCACACAAGTCATATCTACAATTTTTTTTGTTTTGATATATAAATTTTAGGAAAGGGGTTGGGTTCACCCACAATCCAAGGGCAGGGCGCTTGGAGCCCAGTCCACAGGGGATACTGGCCAGAGAGTACACATGCCTCCACCTCTACCAGCGTTACCACTGCTTTCTAGACCCCTAAGATACCTCCCCCAGCGCCTTGACCAACGCAGGGATCGAACCCCCTCCCTTAAGGTGAGGAAGACTAACTCCCACGCTAGTTCAACCCAAGGACGAGGGGTAGGTCATATCTGCAATATTAGACCCTACACTTAACATATACAACAAATAATTTGACTTTCCAATAAATCAAAATAGTGGACCCACCAACAACATACGAGTAAACAAGGTAGAGGCCTTAAAATCTGCACAGTTTTTTTGATACTGGAAATTTTAGGAAAGGGGTTGGGTTCACCAAAAATCTAAGGGTAAAGCGAAATCTCCCTTCCTCCTAGATGATACCGATGTTGGGCAGGGCGAGCCGTCTATTACTCTCAGATGTTAACCTAGACACCTCAGAGCTAGGAGGCCTCCCCTAGCGCCTTGACCAACTTCAAAATTAAACCCCCTCTCCTTTCGTGAGAGTCTCTGGTCCCTTTACCAGTTAAGCTAAAAAACGAGGGGCAAAATATGCACAGTTAACAAATAGCAGTTATCCAAAATACCATGCATCACAAAACAAAATCTTGGGCCCTAGATGATAATATATATGATAATAATTACAAACTAGCAGAATAAGAGGCTTGCAAAGGTTACCAAAACTTATACCCCATCTACTTCTCTTTGCCTTTATTTGAAAATTAAGGCTTGCCAATAAAATATTAAATCATACAGTAACCAAAATCAATTTATATGATGCATGCACAATAAAATATTGCAAGTCATAGAAGCACGTTTAACTATCGTAATAATATTCTCAATAGTTAAATATATGACAATACTTTTAAATAATGAAAATCAATCCCACCCATTCAATTTGCTCTGCCTTATAACTTTTTGACACAGTACAACCTATCAGTATGCCCGATCGTAGGCTCGCTAGTCACTTTAAGAGCACTGCCCTCCTATGCCACCAACTATATATCATAATTGGATGGTGTCTATGTAGACTAACTCAACTGAAATCCAAGTCAAGAACAAGAGAGCCAACAAGCACAATTGTAACACCCCAAATTTTCTAACAATTGTAATAACATAAAATTTGCTATAATTTTTATAAATAAATACTGAAATTCAAAATAACCAAATTTGGGAAGTGTTACCGCCGCACTTGTACTGAGACAAGTGCAAGGCTACCTTATTACAATGACATAAACCCACAAATAAAAAGTGTTACGGACCAGCCCAAAAGGCCCATAATCAAACCACGGCCCAACCATGCCTAAGGCAGAATCAGGGCCATAATGGGAAAAGGTATGGAATCCCACTAATCTAGGATTCCATTAATCGGGAATCTCCCCCCAATCGTGATCCCGAGATATCAGCCCCTGATATCTCGGCCCCGGATATCGCTCATTAACCCGAGGATACTCGCACTAAACTCCTCTATAAATACAAGGAAACCCTAACAAGGTGCACACGTTCTAACCTATGCTCTATTTACTTCTTGTCACACAGAGCACACACACCACCCCCTTGGCCTCACGCCTCCAAGTATATTGCGAACTACATGGACTTTGATCCCCTCAAAGGGTACGTAGGCTCTAGGCTTGACAACCTAGTCAAGTTCAATTGATCTGTGTTCTTAGGACAGAACATTGGCACCATCTACGCAATGGTGGATAATCAGCTATACAGAAAGGGACTGCACTGCCCCGATGATGCGATGTCTCGGCGAAACTGAGGCAAAATACGTGCTGGCCGAACTACACGAAGGCAGCAACGGCCACAACATGGGGGGCAAGGCCCTCGCCAGAAAGGCACTACGCGCCGGCTATTATTGGCCTACTATGAAGCATGATGCTATGGAAAAAGCCAAGACGTGCAACAGTTGTCAGAAACATGCCAGGATCATATGGCCGCCGCCCACAGAATTGAAAGGAATGCCAGCCCCTTGGCCCTTCTACAAATGGGGCATGGACATCCTCGGACCATTCCAACCGGCATAAGGGCAATGCAGATGACTCATAGTCGCAGTAGACTACTTCACCAAGTGGATCGAGGCAGAGCCACTCGCCACAATAACCTCGGCCAGAATTTTGAAGTTCTTCCGGCACAACATTGTCTCCCGCTTCGGGATATCGGCCGAGGTCGTCACGGACAATGGGACCCAGTTCATGGACCACAAGTTCCAGGCTTTAATGTCCAACCTGGACATCAAACAGCACTTCTCATCCGTGGAACATCCCCAGTCGAATGGCCAGGCCGAAGCCGCCAACAAAATCATCCTGGACGGACTCAAGAGGCAGATGTTGCAAGTCGACACCAACTGGACCGAGCAGCTCCACAGCGTTCTCTGGGGATACCGGACAAGCGTACAGTCTTTGACCCAGGAAACCCCGTACAGGCTAACCTATGGATGTGAAGCCATGATCCCGGTCGACATCGGACAGCCATCCTGGAGAAAGATCAGAGCCAGACAAGAAGGGCAGGATTCGAACGACGACGCCTTGAAGATCGACTTGGACCTTATAGACGAAATCCGAGTCACGGCGCACTGCCGAGAATTAGCCGCCAAGCAGCTACTCGCGGCTAAGTACAACAGAAAGGTCAGACCCTGGTCTTTTAACTAAGGGAACCTAGTACTCCGACGGGCCGACATAGGCAACAAGAATGCTAAAGATGGGAAGCTGGCGGCAAACTGGGAGGGCCCCTACCGGATCAAAGACAAGCTCGATGGAGGGGCATACATTCTCGAAACCCTGGCACGGAAGCCGATCAAAAGAACATGGAATGTCGACAAGCTGAAAATCTACTATAGCTAGATCCCGCTTCGGCACCGTTTGTTTGTTTTCGCTTTGTTTCCTTCATTAATTCAAGTTCAAGTTATGTCATTTCTAATCTCGTTTTGCTGTAAAGCCCCTTAGGGCTATTTCTTATCAATAAAGGATCCCACTGAGGAGAGTCATGAATGTGCACAAAAATTCGCTTAAGCATGAAGCCGCAGCTATGAAAGCTCGGTCAAAAACGATAAGGCCGAAGGCAACATAGCCCGGCCAAAAAACCAAAAGCCGAGGCACGCAGGCCCGGCACCGGTAAATGGCTCCGAGGCAACGTAGCCCGGCCAAAGAACCGAAAGCCGAGGCCTCAAGCCCGGCACCAATAAACAGCTCTGAGGTAATATACCTGGCCAAAAACTAAAAACATCCGGATGTACGAAAACTGGCCGTTGTACTCCAACAGGCATAGGTTAGAGCTTGGCGAGGGCGCCATACGTGGCCCCTCGTGAAATTGATGTGTCAACGCTCGCCCGGCTAAGCAAGCAGTCTACCATGCCGACCCTGATCAAGTCAAAATGTCCGACCGGAGGCGGACGAAGCCTCGGTTAGGCATATGGTAGTTCAGCCCTTACGCCGGTAAAATTCAATCCGACTAAGAGAAAAGTTAGAGTTCGACTATTAAAAAGTTGGACCGAGGCAGTGCGGTTAGTTATAACTGACGAGGTTGAAACAAGACAACCCTGCCCCAACCTCCCACACGCTAAGTGTGGTAGAGTAACAACGGCTTGTACTCATGCGGCCGACGGACATTTAAAACCTGGACGGAAGGATGACTGAATTGTAAATCATTCACTGTCTGAGTTATCTGAACGGCCTGTACACATACAGCCGACACACATCTAAGACAAGGCGGAAGGATGGTAAAGAAATAAATCATCCATTGCCTAAGTTACCCAAACCAAGCTTAGAATCGCACAAAACTGAAGTAAAAGGATGATGAAAATGTAGATCATTCATTACTCAGACAAGTTTATACAAAATGGCCCAAAGGCCAGAAGCGATCCGGGAAAATAACAAAGGGCACAGACGCCCAAAAACAAAAAATAAAAATACAAAGACTAGCTGGAAGGCTCGGCCACAGGATCTTCGGCCTTGACAGCATCCTCCTCAGTACCCTCCGCAGGACCCTCGGCGGCAGGAGACCGGTAAGGGATCAGAGTTCTGTCGTCGTGAACGAGGGAACGGTAATCATACCCGTCCACGTCAAGCCCGACCCCGGGGTTGAAGTGGCGGATCTGAGCCAAGGCTTGCTTAAAGCACTCCTCCGCAGTCTGCAACAAGGCGTCGGAGACCTCCTGGCGAGCTACCTTCTCAGCAGAAAGGGCCTTCTCAAGCGCCTCCTTCTCGTCAACCAGGGAGGCCCGCTGCTGCTGAAGAACCTTTATTGCAGCCAAACCCTCCGACATCCCTCTCTGCGCCCGGCCGCACTCCTCAGCCATTTTCTCGGCATGGGCCTGAGAGAGTTGGAGCTCCTGGTTGGCCTTCACCGCCGCGGCCTTGGCGGCGTCTCGCTCAACCCTGGCAGCGTCCCGTTCCACCCAAGTCGAAACAAGCTTTTCCTCAACAGACCTGGCCCTTGCCTCGGCTGCGGCTAGCCCCTTACCCAGCTCCTCGGCAGACATGGCCTTAGCCCTAAGCTCAGCCTCGGCCTTCCTCAGCCTGAGACACTCGGCCTCGACCAGGGCATACTGCTCCCGCACTAAGATAAGGGCCTAAACGTACCCCACCGACCGGCACAATACCTTTTGAGCTGAATGTAGCTGGTCCAAGGCCGGGGGAGACAACGGCCGGCCCTCCATAAAATGTCGGGGAGGAAGAAAGGCAATGTCCACCTCCGGAACCACCCCCTTGTCCCACAAGAAGCCGCGGGGGAAAACCGAAGACGGACCCGACGGTGGAGGAGGAGGAGGGGGAGGTGGCGGGGAGGAACGCGGACTCGGTGGAGAACAAGCGGGCACCTCAGGACGAAGGTCGACCTCGACCTCCTCTTCAGAAATTACGACTTCCTTTCCTTTGGAAGCCGGAGACATGGCGACGGCCTCTTGACCCTCAGAAGCCTGGGATCCTACCGTCGGGGAAGACTGGGCGACAGCAGCAAAAGAAGGACCCTGGCCAACTGAGCCCTTCGATTTCTTGGGAGCCGCGGCAGCAGGAGCACCGCCATCGGCAGAAGCACCCTGCTTCTTCGGGCAACTGGGCGAGGCAGCGGCAGCATTCGCTAACCGAACATACAGTGGCAAGGCATCCATGGTCCTAGCTGAAAGGAAAGAAAAATGGAACAAGTCAGCAAATCAGAAACAGGAATCCAAAACAAGACGCAAAGACACAAAAACCTACAAGTAGGGGGCGCCGGCTGTGAACCAGGCCCGGTAATAAAAAAGCTCGCGGGCTGGACCTCGTACTCCTCCACAAAGGCGGCCAGCCTGGGGATGGAGGGGACGGCCTCGGGCAGGAGGTCGTCATCATCAACCAGATAGGACGTCGGCAACTTGGCATAATGCCTTTTTATCCCAATAAAGGGGGAACCTCCCCTCCATACCCCGACCCTCAGCCCCTTTCAAAAACCAGGGCTGATGGCCGGGCTCGGCTGCCACCTTGAAAAAAGCGTTTTCGAAACGCTTGAAGGAATCCGAGAAGGCCCCCATCAGCTTCCTATCCGACCCGTTTCGGAGCGAAACTAGTCCTTTGAGCTTATCGCCCTCCCTGGGCGAACCAGGGGTGAAAGGGCTGAAGTAGTAAAAGAGGTCGGTGGTGCAAGGGATGGGAATAAAAAATGAAGCACACAACTTTTCGAAGGCCACCAGGTAGGCCCAGCCGTTCGGATGAAGCTGTGACGGCGCGAGGCTAAGGTAAGTCAGGGCTGATATCTGGAACTCCGAAAAGGGGAAACGGACCTTGATCCGGGTATACACATCCCGGTAGAAGTAGAAGAAGTTAGAAGACCCTTCCTCGCGGACAGAACAAACCGGCTCATCCGTCCCCGCGGGAAGGTACACACTGCCCTCTAACTCGGGCAACTCCAGTCAGGCGACATCGGCCTCGGACATGAGCGACCGGACCATCAACATCTCATGGGAGACCCAGTCAAATCCCCGACGCAAGGCCTCCGGCGGACTAGAGGAGTCCAAACCCCCGGGCTCAGAGCGTCGCTTGGAAGGCTGAGATTTAGGGGCCATTAAACCTATACGAAAATAAACAAATCTAGTATCAGTGGAGAGCGGAAATACCTGGCATAGTTACAGTAGCAGGAGAAAAAGACTGTGGACTCGGACAAACAGGGGCGCTAGAAGGGACATCCAGGGCAGACCGATGCTGAAGAGAACCAAGTATGGAAGAGGCCCTGGCATCACTACCACGGGCTATCAGGGCAGAGCTCTCCGCGAGGCAGTCCCAGCAAGGGCCGAGATACCCTTCCAGTAGGGGTGTACGACGAACGGCAGAAGGGCCCTCATAGAAATTGAGGGGTTGAGCCATCAGCACCGAGGGTCCGAAACCGGACGAGGAGCCTACCCCGGCCCCACCGGGCAACTCGAGAGGAAGAGCGCGCGCTAGTGGCCGGAAAGGACGGTGGGGAAGTGAAACCGGAACCCTAGCCGAAGCCCGGCGAGCCCCGACTCGCCCCGGACGGATGGCACCGCCTCGACGCAAAAGGGCCAAAACCCCCGTAGCAGGTGGTTTACCCCCAAGGACCCAATAAGTGGCCCGGGGGAGACGCGTACGGAGGAACATTTCCTCTTCCGGCGTTAACGACGCCCTTGGCCTACGAGAATTTCTGCCTCTCACCATGACTAGAAACCTAAACCCTAAGGCACTGAAGATTCGTGTTTAAGGGCAAGAAGGGGGATGAATCTCGGGTACGACGACATAGGAAACCCAGAAAGACCCAGAAAAGAGAAGCGACAGAGATGAAGGTAGTAGTGGCAGAAATAAACAGTAAAATGCAAGAAAATACCGAACAAAAGTGTAAGGAAATGTCAAGAATACCTGGGCAGGTAGAGGGAGAGAAACTGAGATGCTAGAAAACGGCGGAAGTTTCGAACAGGAGAGACTCTTCCCTACGAACTCAAAAGAAAACCAGAAAATGGAACTGGAGAGTAGGTGTGTAACGGTAAAAAGTGAAAGAGAAGGAAGGAGAAAGTTATTTAAACCAAGTCGCGAAGCGCCAGGGGCAAAACAGACCATCTACGACTAGGGGCAATGGGATTGATACAACACGACGTCAGCGAATTAAATGCACGAACATCGGGACACGGAAGGGCGCGGCGATTGCAGACCATCGCCACTCAGGGCCTGACATCTGTAAACCCGCGATGATGGCGTGTGGGGGAATCCCGGAGCGCATAAAGAATGCCAAAAGGCAAGGCCGAAGTAGCTGGGGGCATTTTGAGACCGAGACGAATGGGATTACCGCCCCAGCATGATGGACCCGGCATCCTTGGCAGGTCACACGGGCAAAGGCACCATAAGTCGTCCCCGGACCTGGAGCCGACTTAATGACCGCGGTACCCGCAGGCCGGTCTGGCCAGAGGGAAGGGCCTCGGCCAAAACGATGGCCGAAGGCAATATACACCTCGGCCGTCCAGCAGCTTGAACAACCGAGCTGCGGGGCAACTGTTACGGACCAGCCTAAAAGGCCCATAACCAAACCACGGCCCAAGCATGCCTAAGGCAGAATCAGCGTCATAATGGGAAAAGGTATGGAATCCCACTAATCTAGGATCCCATTAATCGGGAATCTCCCCCCAATCGTGATCCTGAGATATCAGCCCCGGATATCGCTCATTAACCCGAGGATACTCGCACCAGACTCCTCTATAAATACAAGGAAACCCTAACAAGGTGCACACGTTCTAACCTATGCTCTATTTACTTCTTGTCACACAGAGCACACACACCACCCCCATGGCCTCACGCCTCCAAGTATATTGCGAACTACATGGACTTTGATCCCCTCAAAAGGTACGTAGGCTCTAGGCTTGACAACCTAGTCAAGTCCAATTGATCTATGTTCTTAGGACAGAACAAAAAGGCTTATTCAATGTGTAAAATAAAATAAGAGAATCTAGCTAGATTTGCTCATTGTTCTTCCTCACTTCTCACTGCTAGCCCCAACAGCCCAACTTTGAAACCTGTTTCACTGAAAATCTGCTCCCCCGAAGGATCATCACAGCCCAGAACACAAACATCAGCAAAAGCTGGTAATCCTAATAAACATAGAAAATAATAATAATAATAATAATAATAATAATAATAATAAAATATTCACATGATGATAAGAAAGAAAAATACCATATACATATATATAATTTAAAATATCAATTTCAATACTCATCATATCTATATATTCTCATCGAATCAAATATCATTCATTATTTTTATTAATTTCATTTGGACCCGGAAACCTGCCAGTCCATTTAGTTTAGTGGGAAGAGAACCATGGTAGACCCGGAAATCTGCCAGTCTACCCTGTGACCCGAAAACCTGCCAGTCACAAATCATCAATTTGGCCATATCACAATAAAACAATTCGTCCTAATGTGCACATCTCTTCCCAAAGTTGCTACTAGTGTCCCGGAAACCTGCCAGACATCACTTTGGGAAGAACGGATATAATCAAGTTCACATCAAATCAAATAATATATCGAGGCATAAAGCCTAAGGGTTGTGTTCATCACTTTAGGAGGTACCATCCCAAAGCTATCCTCCCACGATTTAAATTATTTTAATTACACTCACATAATAAATGGATTTTCTCAATTAATAAATATATATATATATATATACACATAGTTCCATAATATTCAAAAAGAAGAATCTTAATTTATACTTATCTAATTTAATAACTTGGGTTTGTGATAATATAAAAAAAAATACATATGCTTGTGACAAAGAGGATACATCACAAAAATTCTGTGAATATATATATACACATACATATATATGAAAGCATTTATAAGTTTCAATCACAAAAACTGAAGCGACCAAAACAATTTCAAAACAACCATATACAGATATATTTATGCAATGGTAAAAGGGTTTTTACAAAAATTTTCATCACACAATCAAGAAGGGAAAATTTGTGTAATTTGTAGAAAATAATTTTCTCACAAAGAAAGACAAATGCAAAATCAATGGTACCGAATGGAAATCACAAGGAGGAATGAGATGACAGTTTAGATTAGAGAACTGGCATATAATAATTGATTTCTATTGACCTAGCGATTATGATTACATATAATATATTTCTTATATAACAACTCTATCAAAACTTATATAAAACTAATTTAAGACTCACGGGAATTAGGATTAGCAAAATAGGATGCAGAGAAGAAGAAGAAGCACGAGATGCAAGGTTGTCTGGGGATTAGGATTACCTATCCGGATATAAAATTACGCTAAGACTCATGGGATTATGATTAGTAAAATAGGATGTAGAGAAGAAGAAGAAGAAGAAGAAGCACGAGATGCAAGGTTATTCTGAGGATTAGGATTACCTATCTAGATATAAAATTACGCTAAGACTCATGGGATTATGATTAGTAAAATAGGATGTAGAAAAGAAGAAGAAGAAGCACGAGATACAAGGTTGTTCTGAGGATTAGGATTACCTGATCTCCGTTTTTACTAACCTCTTAGAAAATAATTGACTCAGAGTAAGAATAGAAGAAGTAGTAAAAGAGAATAGTAGAAGAGAAGATGAATATTCAAGGTTAGGCTAGACCTCTATTTATAACTTAGAATTAGGGTTTAGCTTTGTCTCTTTTACTATTGTCAACTCATTAATAGGGTATATTAAATAAATAAAAAATCAATCGACCATGATGCGAATTTAATATCATTAATAGGATATATTAAATTAAAAATCAATTAGCCATGATGTGAATTTAATATCATTAATAGGATATATTAAAATTAAAAATCAATCAATCATGGTGTGAATTCAATGTGATAGAGTATATCACATTAATTCAATCAATCATGATATGAATTAATGTGACTTGGTTGGCGGTAGTGGACTTATTACCTAAAAACAATCATGGTCATCAATCAATCATAGCGCGAATTTAATGTGATAGGGTATATCACATTAATTCAATCAATCATGATTTGAATTAATGTGAAGCAGAAAATTCCTAAGGCAATTAAAATTAGGAATATTTGGCTTACCAAGACTATATAAAATAAATTTGTTATTACTATTAACAATAACTATTAGGTTATTACTATTAATAATAATATCATTACTATTACTAATAATATGGGGTATTACATTCTACCCTCCTTAAAATAAGTTTCGTCCTTGAAACTGAAATAAAATTCAGATGTTAATAATAATCACACAGCAAGTCACAAAATAATTTTGAATATACAATTATAAAAGTTTCAAAGAAATAAATCATTTGATAATAATCTGGGGTATTACAACAATGATTCACCACTTGTCATTTGCCACAATATTGTTGGCTTCGTGAGTGATCTGGAAAAATAAAGAAGAGAATAATCTGAGTCGTGTCCGAAAACACTGTCCTATAGAGTTATTTCACGACCACTGGTAAAGAAGAAGCGGCACTCCCCAGGATTAAACAGATTCTTCTTGATTAAATCAAGGTGGCAGAACTGGCGAAAGATAAGATAACTCAGCAAGAGATTACCGATGTTTTCTAATTCTCTCTTTTAAATAGTGTTACAATTGGGGTATTTATAAATAATGAATCAATACCTTGAAGAGGTGACTCTTGAACATTATACCTCTTCAGAAAGTCGTGACTATCTGTTTAATTCATGAACCATATTGCTTCATGAACCGACACAAATCCCTTAACTTATAAGAACATGACTTCTCAAAACGCATCTCTTCATTTAAACATATTCCATAATATTGGAAAGACCCTTTCTTTGACATACTCATATGCAATATTTACAACAATCCCCCATATGTGTCAAAGAAAACACCATTAGCTAAGTTACACCAATGGACATAACCATTGCATCTGGTGGTCCGTAGAACTATGAACCAGACCTAGACCAATAACACTTAATACACAGAGATGTCAGTGAAGCATGCTTCTATGAATTAACAAATCTTGATGTGTATTAGAGGTATTAAGGGTCAGATTATATCCTAACATTTTTGCTATTAATCAACAGTTTTGCACGTTATGACGGCCATGCGCGTGCCTGGTGCATAACGAATGCTCTAGAGATTTCGCCAAGATCTCATAGGAGCGGCCACACTCCACATTCGTAAAGGTGATTTCATGTAAGTGTACCTGCACTAAGCATACCATCTTGTATGACTATGAAATCATTAAGAGCTTTGCTCAACCTCAAAAACATGCATTCTAGCACTCTCTCATTGTCATAGGAAGGAACAAGTATTATTTTTGTGCTAGTCAGAATTGACGAACGACTTGTTCTTACCCATTGAACCTTCTTCATGGGATCACCAATCACAAAGGTTGGGTTGCCATCGCTATCAATTATGCGTTGGCTTTAGTCCCATTCCCTTCAACCAATTTATATCATCCTGCAGGGTTTTTTTAACGGTCGATAGGTCTATTATTGACCTCACCAAATCGATTAAGATAACTCCAACATAGATCTTAAGCTAGCTTACCATATTATATCTCAAACGATTTTTATTTCATCATTGTACTTTTACAATGGCTATTACCATTTGGCAATCACAAATCGTCGACACTAAGCGTCGGTTTCTTATCAAAACATTTGCTTAGAGATTTTTAACATTCTCAGCACTCCATCCATTTCCAGAGCAATCAACTCTTATTCACATAATATTTAAATTTTGTCACCATAAAGGTCAATGATAACTAGTGGATTTTCACATATAGACTAGATCTTAGTTATCATCCGTGTATATATCTCAATACAACGGGAATCCATTATGTGATGCCAATATTATTTATGGCATTATCCCTTAACTATTCCTTTCTCTTCATGAGAGTTTACATATGCTCAATCTCCACATATCATTTGCTATGTCATGTGATTAACATTTATTAGTGATACAAATTCCCAACAATTTGTGCATACCAGATTGAGCTTTAAAATTATCTCAAGTAGTATCATAAATAATATTCACATAATGGTTCTCAAAACCAATATTTAGAAACATTTCTTATTTATTATCAATATTCTTTTATGATCTTTAACACCAAAAATCCATTCAATTCTCGCTTTCAAGCACAAAACATGATACTTTTGACTACACAAGTCATCCATATTAAATTAAATATTTCACGATATCATGCATACTGATACCAAGAGAAATTAATAATACTATGAAAATTAAGCACATTTATCTCTACAATAGATAAATGATTAAAATTCCATACCATTATTATATGTTGTTTCAAATCACAAAATATTTGATAATTCACAAAATTTGCATTCAGTGGCAAATAACAGAGCCTTTGTTAAATAATCATAACACATGACAATTTTATAATTTCCAACATATTTTCTTGCACCAAAATAATAATTTTAAAGTACCCCATATCTTAGATACCCCCACACTTTCAAATATTTTATAATCAATAAAATTCTAATTAAATTAGAATCCCACTAGTACATTTATAAACATCCACATTCCACACTTTATAAAACTACATAATCATATGACTGTATACTTCAACAAAAGGTCGTGCCAATTTAATCTTCTATTTTCATTAAATGAGAATGTCTCAAAAATTATCATTTATTTCACATAACAAAATTTGCTTTTCACATAAAAAGAAAAAGCCTCAACTTAATTAATTTCCTTTTGTCAAAATAATATATATTTTATATATTAATATTTTGTCCTCACACAGAATTTTCCACATAAATTTATAAATCTTTAATTATTTTAAATACCAATATTTAATAATATTCACACTATTTAAATATGTGTGAAACCAATGCCACAAATTCTCTTTGAAAAATTCAAAGCACCAGATTATATAAATCACCGAAATATAAACATAAATTGCAGCATTAAAAATCTAAGATTTTCAATATTCAAACTAATTTATATGGTATATCAAAATAAATCACACATCATGCAATTTATTATTTTTATTCATTGATCGTAGTAACAAATCCTTCTGGAAAATTGAATAATGGCCGAGATATTCATAAATATATCACCAAATTTATTAAAACAAAAATTTGTTTCAACTTTCAACTATTATCATGTTGAACACAACAAATCCCCACTTTTATTCAGCCATATTAATTTATTTTAAAAAAACACAAGACTTTAGGAGAAATTATAGGAGATTATAAATTATCAAATAAATTAGTATTTCCATTGACAATAAAATCTTATACACGAATAAATTCCCCTTTCATTCTAATTAATTAAATTAGAGTTTTTCAAATATATAGCATCCTACAATTTAGGACTCTGTATTATCCTTTTTAAATAAAGCTCATCATTTAACTATTAAATATCTTTACTTTCTGAAAACCAAGCATGAACCCAATAATGACCTCATTATCATCAAAATTTAATTTCCATACGATGACTAATTTAATTTAAGATATTTACCAATAAAAACAATAAAATCTCCCAATGAATCCAAGGGCATAAGATATACATTATCTTCACCTGATTAATTTAATGTTCATCAAATCTTCATTAAAATAAGGAGATACAGTAGGAGATTTATTAACTAACATATCAATCATAACTAATATATTTATTAACTAAATATATTCAAAACTTCAATGGAAATAAATTCTTCGTGCAAGTAATCAATAATTGAATAAAATATTAATTTCTATTGGTATATTCATACTGAAAATTTAGTAAATCAAATATTAAAAAATAATAATAACCGCATTATAAAATTTTTAATATATGCCCACTAAGATTTTAGTTTAAATCGACGTGTACCTTGTTGCGGTTTGATGAAACACGGTGAAAAAATATGACTCTTTCTTCTTCATTTGTGAATCTGCCGTTGCCAACCAACTCACGCCTTTACACCTCCTTGATCAAAATGTTGCAAAGACCATCGATACCTTTCTCTCTTTGATCAGACTTGCAGACTTTTGTTTTGCCTCTTGCTTGTGTTTGCAAGGATCACAAAGCCTTCAAAATCTCTTTACTATAGAGATTAATTAGATGGATCCGGATGACGGCGAAATTGAGTATTTGTCCACGACAGTAATAATCATAGCTCTACTTGATCATATGTTTAATATGCTTTCATCAGATACAAGACCCAATTCTCACTCCCTCCATTCTTAATAACATTGGACCAACATATTTTTTCTTTCTGAGACATAGCCATATCTGGCTAGCCTGTCATCAAAGATGGCCCTTGAACAGCATGTCCTCGAAACATCTGTGTTCACTGAGAACACCCATGAGGACGTACCAAGGCTAGCCAATTATAAGGTTCCATCCTTAAAATATGGAACACACGGTACACAAGAAATATAATGGCGTCATAGATATACATTATGGAATCAAATTTTCTGGCCTCCATCAATTTGAAGACACCAGAGAAAGAAATTCACCAATAAGGACTTGTACAAACATATCCTGCGATGCCACATGCAGTCATGTCGAATTACAAGTAAATGGCATATATTGGCACCACCGGATTATGGTGCAAATCGTTTACTTCTGATTATTTTAAACGATAAAGGAAAGTAAGTGAAAGGATCGACAAAGATTCCAACTTCGCCATCATTAGACATCGTTGGCCCGGAGGGACAATGCAAAATGAATAACTTCAGTCAATTGAATTGCATAAATCTACTAAATCACATAACTTCCAAAATCCAAATCTATTTCCACATATAAAAATCAAATATAAAAAAAACTGGAACTATAACTTATCTGATTCGCTCCAAAGATCAGTGAGAGATCACTTTACTTCCATTGAAGTTTTCATCTTTGAATGAGCAACCTTTTTGAATTTTTCCATCTCATAGACATAGCCATCTAGGCTATTTGTGAATTTTCAGAGAACATACCCAATTAGAGATCCATTCTTCTTCTTCTTCACACTACAGATCTAAAACTTGCCCGTCAAATGACCCCATCTTTGCCTTTCTCGGAGCAGTTTAAAGGTTTATTTCGTAAACATCCTTCAGTCCAATCCATCGAATTCCTAGGAGTGAAGCGTTTCAAGCATTGGCACACCAACAAGTCAGTAATAATACAATTTAACCAAATAAATTGAAGAATGCCCATCATTGCTTCACAGGAAATATCACATAAGATTGGTGGCAAAATCTTTTTTGGAGATTAACTCTATAGATTGTTGGCTTCGTAAGTGATCTAGAAAAATAAAGAAGAAAATAATTTGAGTCGTGTCCGAACACACTATCCTGTAGAGTTATTCCGCGACCACTGGTAAAGAAGAAGCGATACTCCCCAGGATTAAACAGATTCTTTTTGATTAAATCAAGGCGGCAGAACCGGCGGAAGATAAGATAACTCAGCAAGAGATTACCGATGTTTTCTAATTCTCTCTTTTAAATAGTGTTACAATTTGGGTATTTATAAATAATGAATCAATACCTTGAAGAGGTGACTCTTGAACATTATACCTCTTCAGAAAGTCATGACTACCTGTTTAATTCATGAACCATATTGCTTCATGAACCGACACAAATCCCTTAATTTATAAGAACATGACTTCTCAAAACGCATCTCTTCATTTAAACATATTCCATAATATTGGAAAGACTCTTTCTTTGACACACTCATATACAATATTTACAACAAATATAACCCCAAAATAGTAAACACAGTGTATATATATAGTTTTCAAAAACACTTCAGTAATACAAATACCCATACATATTTTTATCGCAATATACCAATCATCACAAGTATCACAATCTCATATATAACCGACTAACACACATATAAATTGAACGTACACTTCTTTACTAAACTAAGCTTTTATTTAAACACACATGATTTTCCAATATACATTTAAATATCTTAAACAAAGTAAGGTTTATAAAACATCTTAAATCCACAAATATAACCCCAGTTACCTCATCAACTCCAAATTTAACCTTTCAAACTTTGAGAAATAAAGGCACCAATCACAATCCAATCAGAAATCAGTCTACAGAATATTAATGTACACAAATTTAATACATAAATTGAACAATTAATTAACTTGATTATATAAATTTAAAATTTTGAATTAATTACCCAAAAATTCAAATTTCACATTAAAATCCAAATTATTTATTCAAACTTCAATTCAAATACTTTGCTCACCCAAATAACTCATTTGAATCCCAAATTACCCTCAATTCCTTCAATTGAACAAAATTCCCAATTTAAAATTTAGGGTTCCAAACATAAAATTATTAAATTGCATATCTCCACTTTATTGAACATTCTA
Organism: Acacia crassicarpa; assembly: GCA_034222035.1. NCBI lineage: Eukaryota > Viridiplantae > Streptophyta > Magnoliopsida > Fabales > Fabaceae > Acacia > Acacia crassicarpa. The sequence goes on along the minus strand of JAWXYG010000009.1, from coordinate 5,882,948 downwards.
AATGGATTAAAACTTCAATAATACATCTAATAATCCAAATAAATCATTTAGCCCAACTTTAATCGGTAAAAAAATCTTATATGAATATACATATTAAACTTTTTAAACAGAAAATTAATTTTAAATTCACATATCAATAAAATAACAAATCTAAATATCTAATCCTATTAAAATTAACAATTAGCTTACCTCTATATCTATTGACAAAACTTAAAGCCTTAATCAAAATTATAACCTCAAAATTTTCTCTAATAATTCAAAAGTGCTGCTATATTAGGAAGCTAAGATTATGCTTTCATAACTATTTTACAAAAAGAAATTAGTAGAGAAAGAAGTATATTTGAGTACCTAAATGATCTCAAATGAGGAACTATAGAACTTAAAGAATGAAGAACAATGCTGGAAAAGACGGTGAGACGTCTAATGAGTTAGCAAAGGAAGAGGATGATCCTTATTTTCCATTTTCTTATTTTCTTCTCATAATCTTATCACTATCCTTAAATTATGAAGTTGATGGTTTAGAGTTAATATTTTATAAAATTATTATTATAATATTTCATAAATTAAAATTTATTTATTTTTTTGTATTGTAGTTATGAACATTGTCGAATTTATTATTTATGGTAATAATATCATAAAATATTATATCAGGAGTCAGGACTATTTATAAAATACTGAAGTGTTTACAATATTGAATCTAACTGTAGATCATTAAATTATGAGAAGAAAATGATAAAGTGAAAAAATGAAATGAAGCAATTCCTTCGCGAAATGGCCTTTTTTTGACATGTGAATTGTATTTGGGTCTTTTTTGATATTTTGTTTCTTAATTGGGCCCTTATATAGATAAATTGAGAAAATTTCATATAAATACCTTTTGAATTTGCAAAATCCCTAAAAACCCGTCGAATTTGTAAAAAGACTGAGAGACATCAAAGACTTATGAGGGAATGCAAATTCGGGTGAAATTACCCTTTTACCCCTTAGGTTTAAATAATAAAAAAAGGAAACTAAAATACCCCCAGTGGGCCCACCACCGGCCACCCCACTACTGGCCGCCGCCAGCGACCGCCGCCCATTCCCTGCATGGCCGGCGGTCGGTGGTGGCCGGTGGCCGGCGGTGGGGTGGTCGATGGTTGGGCGGCCCACGAGGGTATTTTAGTTTTGTTTTTAAAAATTATTTAAACCCAAAGGCAAAAAAATAATTTCATTCAAATTTGCATATTCCTCGTCGATCCTTGGTGTCTCTCAGTCTTTTTACAAATTCAACAGACTTTTAGGAGTTTTACAAATTCAAAAGGTATTTATATAAAAATTTTTCTAATTTTTACCTGTACCTTAAGGCTCCACGCGGTGCGCATGGACTATCCATATATATACACACCATATAATAAAGGAAACTCGTTTGGACCCCGCGATCCCCGTGGTGTGCATGTGCATTTTTTTTTTTTTTCACTAACAGCATGTGTTGTGTTTATGTACGTGTGTATTATATAAAGGAGCCCGGTCGGCCCTTTAAGTTTCTTTTATTTATTTATTTTTATTTTTATTTAAAAAAAACTCTTTGTTTTTAATATGTTCAACTTTTTCGTACCCCTTCTTTCTTTTTTATATTTATATACATATTCTCAAATAAACCTTTCTACTTTTATTCAACATATTTTCTTGTTGCTATATATTTTCATTTAGGGACGAATCTAGAAAATTATTGAAGAGGCACAGTCCCTGAATTTTTTTTAAAAAAAAAAATTTAATGCATTAAAAAAATATATAAATAAGAAAAAATATTTATGAAATCAAGTTAATACTGATGATATAATAAGAGAGACAATTATTTTACAAACCTGTCATTTAGAAAAGTAAAGCTAAATATGGTTAGAAATGCAGCTACATTAATTAAAATAAAGAGTGGGCACTCAATATACTTAAATATATACCACTCTGATCCTATTTATAAGTCTAGTTTGACCAAAAAAATTGGTCCTTTTTATAAGTTTATTTTGACCAAATAAATGAAATTGTGACAATTTTGCCCATAGTAATGATGATGAGAGAGATTGGCTAGCCATGTTGGAAAGGGAAAAAGATGAGAGAGATTTGAAATTTTAAAAAGTACTCATTCATAAATGAGGGTAAAGTTAGAAATTTATTCCATAATCATTGAGATACTTACCTTTCCTTGGGATGTGAGATTTGGTCAAACTGGACTTATAAGTAGGACCAGAGTGGTATATTTTAATGAAAATGATATATTACAATAAAAATAATTACAATGTTATCATTCTAGGTCTTATTTTTTGAAATTTCATCATAATTGCCTTATTATCAATGCTATCAAATACATCTTTTTCAATATAAGAAACTAAACAATCATCCAACCATTCATCCTTCATCTAATTACAAAGTACAATCTTGATATATTAGAGGTAGATACTTAATTTAAGAGTGGAAATCAATCAAACATATATTAATTTTTTTATTTTAAAAAAATTCTCAATTCAAGAATGGGGACTTGCCTCTTTTCATTGTCATGTGAATCCGCCGCGATTATATTAATATCTTATAATTAATTTATGTATAAAAAAAATAGATGGGACCAACGAGTGGAGTGATAACATTCGAGCGCCATGCAATTGCGAGAAGCCTTGAGTGTATAAAAAGGAACGAGAGAGACGAAGAAAGAAACATATATAACGAATTACAACAAGTTCACTGAGATCATATCACATCGAAATTAATTAAATGGAGATATCTGATGTGGTGATTGTAGGAGGGGCTCTTGTTTTGGGTGCATATGCATTTGTGTTTGGCTTTCTGAGAAGAATCAACGACTGGTGCTATGCCGCCGGAAAACGCCATCTTCCGCCGGGCGATATGGGCTGGCCTTTCCTTGGAGCCATGCCTGCCTTCCTCTCCGCCTTCAGATCTAATCCTAATTCCTTCGTCTCTGGACTCATTTCTAGGTCCCTTTAATTTCTCTCCTTAATTCTCCTCTCTTCTTTGTGTAGATATATCTAGCTAACTCCACACAATTTGAATTGCTTTAATTTTACCTGTGTTTAGCGAATAGCCTTTTAACTTTGTAGCTTGAGAGCTTTTCTTTACGTCTGTAACTTCAATTCGGGCCGATGTTTTAATTCAAAAAAATAATAATAAATAAAAAATCAGCCGGTGTTTTTATTTCTGCTGCAGATATGGGCGTACTGGCATATATAGGACTTACCTCTTTGGATGCCCCACCATTCTTGTTGTGGGTTCAGACATGGCACGCAAAGTCCTAACTGATGACGAGAATTTCACGCTGGGATATCCGAAAGCCGCCACCACCCTTGCCGGGAAAAAATCCCTGCACGGCATTTCGAGGGCGGAACACAAACGCATCCGCCGCCTCATCACCGGTCCCATTTCCGGCCACGAGGCCCTGTCTTCCTATATTTCTCTCCTCGAGCGTATTACCGTTCAGTTGCTGGATGAATGGAGCAGCATGAAGACACCCATTCCGCTGTTGATTGAGATGAGGAGGTTTGCTTTTGCCGTCATCACCAACATCTTCGTCAGCTCCGACATCGACGCCATCGACCTTGGCATGTTCGAAAACATGTACGCCGACCTCAATCGTGGAATGAAGTCCCTCGCCATTAATCTCCCCGGCTTTGCTTTCCATAAGGCACTCAAGGTAAATTAATTAATCACCTTTATAAACATATATATCGTATGCCTCTTTTTAAATTGAAATCTTGTGATTAGTTTCGCATGAACATATTTGCGTCACAAGCTTAAGATTGTATGAAAATGGCAGGCAAGAGAGAAGGCGAAGAAGCTGCTGCAAGGTTTGGTGGAGAGGAAGAGAAAGAGGCTAAAGGAGGGGAGGACGGAGAAAGATATGATGGATCTGTTGATGGAAGCGAAAGATGAAGACGGAGGGCAAATGGAGGACGAGGACATTACTGATCTCCTTCTCCTTTTCTTGATGGCTGGCCACGAAAGTACCGCTCACGCTATCATGTGGACTCTTATCTTTCTCGGTCAACATCCTCAATACTTCCAAAAAGCCAAGGTGTTTGTTGCTTCACTACTCCCACATCATGTCTCAATTATCACCTCTACACACACACACACACACACACACATTCGTTGTCATCATGTTCCTTCATTATCAATGTAGAAAGAGCAAGAAGAGATCGCCGCACGAAGACCTTCCTCCCAGAAGGGCCTGAGTCTTAGGGAAATTAAGCAAATGGATTATCTTTCAAAGGTATATATATATATATATATTATGCAGATTTAGATTTAGATGTTCAGTGTACGTACATAAGTGTTGTTATTTTATGTATGTCCTGTTGGAATAGTGTATTATTAGGGATTTCCCTGCATGAGCTGTCAAGTTTGAGGTTGCCTACAATCTTTGCTTGTGAATCATTTAATCAAATCCAAAATCTGAAGCACCTTGTTCAATTTTTATTATGTATAGGTTGTTGACGAGATGCTGCGCATGATAAGTATCTCACTTTCCAACTTCAGAAAGGCAAAAGCAGAAGTCAACATCAACGGTTTGCTCACTCATATATCCTCGATCATCAACTCCATGCTTTCAAACTTACATGTTTAATTCCCCACATTAATTTGTTTTGCCTTAAAAAACAATTTAGGTTATATCATTCCCAAAGATTGGAAAGTTCTGGTTTTTAACAGAGGTCTTCACATGGATCCTGAAATTTATGCCAACCCAGAAGAATTTAATCCTTCCAGATGGGATGTACGTGGACCCTTGATCTCAATTATCGTTTTTTTGGGTATTATATATGCGAGTACTATTTAAAGGTAAATTTATTGATTATATATATATATATAATATGTGTATGTGTGCAGAATTACAAAGGAGGCAAAACGGGGGCTTTCCTTCCCTTTGGATTAGGAACTAGGCACTGTCCTGGAAATGACCTGGCCAGATTTGAGATTGCCATTTTCCTTCACCATTTTCTTCTCAATTACAGGTTAACTGTGCTAGCTCCTAGTAATTATTAATTATTACTTATAACTGCCGATTAATAACTCTTTCTTTCTTAATTATTATTATTATAATGCAGGATGGAGAGGATTGATGAAAAATGTTCCATGGTCTACTTGCCAATTCCCAGACCTTCAGACAACTGTCTTGCGCGGATTGTTAAAGTTGAATAAATTTATGTGCCATATATGGCCAAATGGTGTCACCATTCCAATACGATCATCTCAACCGTTAGTTGAACTTTAAATGGTGATGATTTAGTATTTTATATAATTATTAAAAAATAAATAAAGAAATTCAAACGGCTAAATTTTATCCATCACAGTTTAAAATTATTCTATAAAACATCATATCTAAACTGTTCATGTTTTAGCCTGAGGGTTGAGATGATTTTGATGAGAAGTGAGGAGGAAGTAGATGCGAAGGGAACTGCACAGGCACCATATTTGGCCATGCATGGGATATATGGTTGGTGGAGCATGGAAGAGGAATCAGTTATCCTTTTGGAATATTTAATAAGGATATTTATCTATTAGAATTTTAAGTTTGTGTTTTATTATCTCCTATGCTCTGAAAAAAAAAAAAAGTTCTCAATTGTATTCAGCATTTTAAGAATTGAATAAATTGAGTTTCCTCCTCCCATATATCTCTCTTCTCGATCTGTATCAGATAAAGTTATGAGGAAATTAGGTCAAGCTCTCAATTGGTGGCTTGAGCCTATAATTCTATTTATAGTAAATAGCATCCAATAATACAATGACATGTGTCCTTATAGGATTACTCTAGACTATGACAAAATACTCTATAATGCTATGTACAAATAATAATGAAATAATACAAACTATAGCTACAACTATATATTTATTTCTAACTCCCTCCTTCACTTTGAACCTCCTTCTTCCTCTTGCTCTTGGTCAAGGTGAGTTCTTATTGAGATCTTTTAATGGGAGCGACGGTGACTCCTAGCTTGTCTTTAAGAACGCAGAAACGAGAACGATGCAGTGGCTTTGTAAGACAATCAGCAACTTGGAACTCTGTGGGGACATAAGACACATTCAAGGTTTTAGACAAAACTTGGTCTCTCACAAAATGTACATCTATTTCAATGTGCTTAGTTCTAGCATGATGAACAGGATTGGATGCTAGGGCAGCTGCACTGGTGTTATCACACCATATAGTAGGTATCTTCCTCAATCTCAAATTCAATTCAGAGAGTAAAGATCTAATCCAACTCAACTCAGATGCAGTGTTAGATAGAGAACGATATTCAGATTTACAACTAGAGCGAGAAACAACTGATTGCTTTTTAGATGACCATGTCACTAGAGAGTTTCCTAGAAAAACACAATATCCCCCAACAGAGCGTCTGTCATCTGGGCATGATGCCCAATCTGCATCTGAATAGGCAGAGAGGTCAAGAACCTTAGTAGGTTTTACATGAAGGCCATAGTGAATAGTACCCCTAAGATACCTTAAAACTCTCTTCATCACTTTCCAATGTTCAGTAGTTGGTTTTGACAAAAACTGACTCAACTTACCAATACTGAAACTAATATCAGGCCTTGTGTTCCACAAATATTGGAGAGCACCAACTGCACTTCGATACTCAATAGGATTAGAAAGTAATTCACCTGAGTATGCTGATAAAGACTTTGTGGCAGTCATGGGGGTGTGACATGGTGAAGCATTATTCATGTTGAACCTATCAAGCATGTCACATATATATTTCCCTTGAGTTAAATACAACCCTGTGTGATCTCGATGTGCTTCAATGCCAAGAAAATGGTGAAGAGAGCCAAGATCCTTTAATGATGTAATACCCCGGATTTTTATTAATAATAATAATAATAGAAATAGTAATGATAATGATAGATTAAAATAATACTAATAAAATAATAAAAATTAATAATGTTGTATTGTTTCTGTGGTAATTATATTATTTTATAAATAGTAATATTAGATTAGTCAGGATCAGATCCTAGAATTTAGGAGTAGTAAGATCAAATTATATTTTCAATTTTTTGAATTCATTATCGGATTCAAAATATATCTAATTATAAAACTCTACAATTTGTTTTAATTTATTTATTGGTAATAAGTAAAGAGCCCAACCTAATAGCTAAACCCTAAATTTTAATTATAAACTTAGGTTTAGCCGTCTAAACCTAGCAACGCTCGATAGTTTTCTTCTCCGCTACCTTCTCATCTCAAATCCTCCTTCCAGACTCTCATCAAATTATTTTCTAGGAGGTTAGCAACACGGAGACTAGATAATCCTAATCCCCATGAGTACTAGGTCAATTTTATATTTTGATAGGTAATCCTCTCCCTAGGTTATAGAAACCAATTGTTTAATTTCCATACGTGTATATATATATATATATATATATAATATGTAATTGCTTTAGAAACCAATTATTTGATTTCCCTGTGCGTTTTGCTTTATGAATTGAACTCAAATACTTGTCTCGTCCTGCGTGCTTCAATCACATGATATGTGCGTTTTTTTTTCTTTTTCTTTTTCTTTTCATTGAATGATATTGCCTGTGGGTTATTATTTTTATATTGAATAACATTGCCTCGGCCTTTGTGCGTGAACTGAATACACATATAAGATCCCTGTGTGTCACTTGTTGTGATTTCAATATATTATAAGTGCAATAAATTGCAATATATTGTACTCCTGTGCAACGCTATAATTAATATCTCATGTATCATAAAATATGATATGAACAGATCTTAAGTCAAAATATCCCTATATCTATATTTAATTAAAATAATATAAAATATATAAAAGAAAGTAAATAATAGAAATAATTTAGGAGTTTAATTATAATTAATATCTCCTGTATCATAAAATATGATATGAACAGATTTTAAATTTAAAATATCCCTATATCTACATCCCTATATCTACATTTAATTAAAATAATATAAAATATATAAAAGAAAGTAAATAATAGAAATAATTTAGGAGTTTAATTATAATTAATATCTCCTGTATCATAAAATATTATATGAACATATTTTAATTTAAAATATCCCTATATTTATATTTAATTAAAATGATATAGAAATATATAAAAGATAAGTAAATAATAGAAATAATTTAGGAGTTTAATTTGTGTGTATTTGAAATAACTTAATAGTGGGAGGATAACTTTGGGATGGTACCTCCCAAAGTGATGAACACAATCGGGCTTTATGCCCTCGAAATATTATTTGATGTGAACTGATGATATCCGTTCTTCCCAAAGTGGTGTCTGGCAGGGTTTCCCGGGACAATAGTAGCAACTTTGGGAAAAGGTGTGCACACTAGGAAGAAATACTTGATGGCCAAATTTGATTGATTGTGACTGGTAAGGTTTCCCGGGTCACAAGGTAAACTGGCAGGGTTTCCTGGGTTTACCATAGTTCTCTTCCCACTAAACTAAATAAACTGGCAAGGTTTCCCGAGTCTATCATGAATTTAATAAAAATAATGAATAATATTGGGTTAAGGAGCAAAATCGCCAACGAACTATTAGGCCAGGAGCATCTAGCACAATTAAGTTTTAAGGGTACCAATAATACCAACAAACAATTGAAATTGTAAAAAAATCACAATCCGTCAGTTACTACAGTAACTTCCGTTTAGTACCCTTTTTTTTCGGTCAGTGTGGATGGCAAGACGCAACTCCTCTAACAATAAATCTGAAATTCATCATCAAATCTGGCATATTTCCCAGAGTTTCTAAGTCGAACGCCTCTGTACAGAGAAGAGGAACTTCTTCTTGGGCGTCGTTTAGGTTTAAATGGTTCACATTTTGACTTGCCATTAAAGTGGCAATTAAAGCTTTTAGTTTCAACTGGCTCCGTCTTCTGGGACTTCTGGGGAAGACGAGGGCGAGGTTTGGGTGGTAGGGTGAGCTCTTGAATGATAAACCTAGCTGTTCCTTACCAAAAAAAGAAAAGAAAAAAGAATCGCTCAATATATAAATGAAACAGAATATTAAAAAACATAATAAAGCTTCTCTCCTCAGAGAGTCACTTTTGCTTGCTTGTTCTGTGTTTATTGCACCTCGTCCCCTCCGCCTTGCTACATCTGTATATATCAATGTGAGTATGTGACGCACCTATAAAATCTCCACCGACAAAAGAAAAAAAAAGTTCGAGTGACAGCGAAAACAAGTTTAAAAATCCAGGTTTGTCGCTTCTCTCTCTCTCTTTCAAATTCGAGCCTCTGCATAACCAGATCGGGACAGATCGATCTGGTTAGTTTATAAATAATCCACAGTTCTGAAGGGTGATGGAAGCAGAGGATGGGTAGTTTGAAGATGAATTTTAGATTTATCGTTGGAGTAGCTGCATCTTGCCATCCATGCTGACCAGAACAAAAAAAAAGTAATAAACGGAAGTTACTGTAGCAACTGACGGATTGTGATTTTTTTACAATTTCAATTGTTTGTTGGTATTATTGGTACACTTAAAACTTAATTGTGCCAGATGCTCCTGGCCTAATAGTTCGTTAGCGATTTTGCTCCTTAACCCGAATAATATTTGATCTGACATGTATCTATATTATGAATATAGAAATTGATATTTGATTCAATTACTACGTATATTGGATTTGATTATATTTGATTGTGTTTTATTAGGATTACCAGCTTTTGTTGATGTTTGTGTTCATGGGCTGCGACGATCCTTCGGGGGAGCAGATTTTCAGTGAAACAGGTTTCAAAGTTGGCCTGTTGGGGCTAGCAGTGAGAAGTGAGGAAGACCAATGAACAATTCTAGCTAGTTTTATAATATTTTTTTATGCTTTGAATAAAATACTTTTATTTAAGTTTGAATTTATGTTAATGTAATAAGACAGCTTTGCACTTGTTCCCGTACAAGTGCGGTGGTAACACTTCCCAAAGTAGTTTATTTTGACTTTGAGTAATTAATCTTAAATATTATCGCAGTTTTAAGTTATTATAACTGTTAGAAATTTGGGGGTGTTACAAAGGAGAAAATAGAGTGCAGTTTCACAGCAAAGCATTTAAGACTATAGGGATTACTACCAGTCACAAGTATGTCATCCACATATATCAAAATCATCAGAATTTGAGTCTTATCAGAATAGACAAACAAAGAGATATCACTCCTTGAATTTGTGAACCCCCATGCAAGAAGAACAGTACGAAGTCTATCAAACCATGCCCTTGGGGCTTGTTTCAAGCCATGAAGAGCTTTTGACAACTTACATACATAGTCAGGCTTAGAGGAGTCAACAAAGCCTTCCGGTTGTTTCATAAAGACAGGTTCAGACAAGAAACCATTGAGAAAAGCATTATTGATATCAAGTTGCTTTATTTCCCAGTCCAAGGAGATAGCAAGTGTCAAAACAATGTGAATAGTGGAAGCTTTAATAACAGGGCTAAAAGTCTCAGAAAAGTCAATACCTTCACTTTGTTGAAATCCCTTAGCAACAAGTCTTGCTTTTCGCTTGGCTAAAGTGCCATCAGGATGAAATTTGGATTTAAAAATCCATTTGTTGTCAACTATGTTTTGATGTTTGTGTCTAGGAACAAGAGTCCAAGTGCCATTTCTTTGGAGGGCTGAATATTCCTCGATCATAGCTTGTTTCCAGAAGGGCAAATTTAAAGCTTGTTTCACTGTCTTTGGAACAAAATTTGAGGTGATGGTTAGGCCAACATAGGGAAATTTGGGTTTGGTAATGCCATGTTTACTCCGGGTGATCATTGGATGAGGAAGAGGGATGGTTGAGGGCTGTATAGGAGGAGAATCAGCTGCAGATGAGGGCTGTATAGGAGGAGAATCAGGGGCAGATGTAGTGTCGGATGGTGGAGAAGGCATGGAAGGAATTGATGGAGTAGGAGAGACTGTGACGAGGGGAGTATTTGAGGTGGTTGAGTCTATGATAGGAGTTGGGACTTGAGGAGATGGTGGATTTGTTGACCGGGAGATAGGTGAAGGAAATGGGGCTAATGTAAGGGAGAGTGGTGACTGAACAGATGTGGTGATAGGTTGAGGTGTAGAACAAGCTTCGCTGAAAAAAGGAGACACACTTGAGAAGTTCACCACTTCAGTATCCAATGGCTTCTGAAAACACAAGAAACTGTTAGTAAATGGATATTCATCCTCATTAAATACAACATGCCTCGATATGTAAACCCTACTAGTTGAACTAAGGCATTTGAAGCCTTTATGAGATCCACTATAGCCCAGAAAAGTACATTTGGTGCTGTGAAATTGAAGTTTGTGCTGATTATAAGGACAAAGACAAGGAAAACAGGCGCATCCAAAAATTTTGAAGTTCCTATAATCTGGTTTTCTGTGGTAAAGAACTTCAAAAGGAGAGACATTCTGTAAAACAGCAGTAGGTAGCCTATTGATGAGATAAACAGCAGTAGAGAATGTTTCCCACCAATAATATGTTGGCATAGATGCATGGGCCAAGAAAGTTAAACATGTCTCAACAATATGACGATGCTTTCTTTCAACTCTACCATTTTGAGCGGATGTGTGAGGACAAGAATGGCGAAAAACAACACCATAATCATCAAGAAAGCCTTGAAATGCTCTGAACTCACCACCCCAATCACTATGAAGGACTTTTATTTTTCTTTCAAACATATTCTCAACCATGTTTTTAAACACCTTGAAAGCTGATAGAGCTTCCCCTTTATTTTTCAGAGGATAAATCCAAGTATGCCTGCTGTAATCATCAAGAAAACTGATGTAAAATCTATGACCCCCAACTGATTTTATTGGTGAAGGCCCCCACAAATCAATATGGATTAAGTCAAGAACATAAGATGCTCGTGAAAAACTAGTAGGAAACGAGAGTCGATGAGATTTACCCAATTGACAAGAGTCACAAAACTGAAAATTTTCATTAGATGATAGTGACAGATTACAATCCATAAAGACTCTTTGTAAAACAGCTTTACTAGGATGTCCTAGTCTTCTATGCCAAGAATCAAACAAAGACAAATTCCTACTTGACTCTAGAGAACTATTTCCAACAGAAACTAAACTGACAGCTGCAGGATTCTTCTTCACTGGAACAACAGGGTTGTCAATCCGATAGAGACATGGGGTGGATCCTTTGGTGATTTTTCCTTGCAGCAACACACTAGGTAGATTCTTGTCCTTCATAAAGCAACCATGAGAATTGATTTCAACAGAGACATGATTGTTATCTTTAGTCAATCTGTAATCACTTATCAGTTTCTTTGACATCTCAGGAGCAATAAGAATATTATTCAAATCCAGAGTTTTTAGTCCAGCAGATTTATCACATAATAGTTTAGCATTGCCAGAACCAATCACATTACAGGGCAACCATTACCAACAGAGATGGAATAATACCTGAATTCACAGTGGATCCAACATCATCTAATGAATTAGAGACATGATGAGTGGCTCCTGTATCCAAGTACCAAGCTGGATCAGCAACTGTATCTGAAGTAGTCACATAAGCAGAAGCATTTTCAGGCTTGCGTGTGGGAGGCTTGAAGTTCTTGTCAAAACGCTTGAAGCAATTAGCCACTTCATGGCCTGGTTTGTCACACAAATAGCACCATGGCCTGTTAGACTTGGACTGAGATGAGTAGCCTCTGCCTCCTCTATTTGATCGACCTCTCCCTCTCCTTCCACCTCGTCCTCTGTCTCTACGGGACTGACTATGATCAGGGGAAAGGGTGAGGCCAGCGAACGCTTGGGACAGGTTGGTGGAGGTAGAGCTATGTAACTGCTCTTGGTGGGACTCATAAGTGAGTAATTTGGACTGGAGATCAAACCAAGACAAATTGTCATTCTCAGACAGCAAAACCACAATTGGCGTGTACTCTGCATCTAAGCCAGCAAGCGTTTGTGTGATGAGATCGGTGAGAGACAACCAACAGCCAGCAAGTGTTAGATTATCTGAAACTGACTTCACTTTCGCTAGGTAATCCTTCATCTTAAGGGAACCTTTCTTGAGTTGTTGAAATTCACTCTTCAAAAGGGTAATACGTGATCTCGTGTTGGCACCCACGAATTCTGTGATGGCCTTCCAAAGAGATGACGATGTGTGGCAGCCTGTCATTTGGCTTGCAATCTCAATTGTTAGTGTGCCAAAAAGCCAACCGAGGAGAATCTGATCTGTGGCAAGCCAATCTTCATAAGCAGGATTTGAGCAAACCTGGTCAACAGAGTTGAACACATACTCTGGAGGAACCGATTGTGTGCCTAGAAGGTGATCATCAAGCCGATGCCCTCTGATTAAAGGCATGATAGTTGACTGCCAGGTGAGAAAATTGTCCCCATCCAGCTTGATGGGACTCCCCTGGTTTAAAGAGCTTAACAATGGAGTAGAGCGAACAGGAACCTGAGGACCGAGAGGAAGCACCGATGCACCTAGAAACTGAGAGTGAGGGAAGAAGGGGAGAGTTGACGGTGGAGCTTGGTTGAGACTGTGAGAAGCCGACGGTGAAGAGGTGTAAGGTGGGTAGCTGGTCGAGAGAGGCGGCACCACGGTCGACGAGAAAAGAGAGGACGACTGAGTGGACGGAGGAGGTGGAGGAAAAGACGCGGTGGAAACGTGAGGGTGGGCGGCGGAGGTATGGATCGGAAGCTGGGAATAGGCTTTGGAACTCAGATGACGATGTGGGCTTGGATCGAAGGACGACAATAGTGGATGTGAAGGAAAAGTGGGATTAGAAGGGAAAGTCGGACTTGGAAGAGAAAAAGGGAAAGACGTGTAGTGTGAGGGGAACGGGAAATGAGAAAAAGGGAAAACAGATGGCAGGCTTTGACAAAGGGGGTAATGACGTGGGGAAGACTGTAGCTACAGTAGACTCTCTTGGGGACTGGGTATTTTGGCTGATGGAAGAAATAGGGTTAGGGTTTTCAGATAAGGAAGAAGGTGGGGCTGATTCTAATTGAGAGGAAAAATTCCCAAATGATGCCATTTCTGGCTTTTATGCTCTGGTACCAAGATAAAGTTATGAGGAAATTAGGTCAAGCTCTCAATTGGTGGCTTGAGCCTATAATTCTATTTATAGTAAATAGCATCCAATAATACAATGACATGTATCCCTTTGGGATTACTCTAGAATATGACAAAATACTCTAGAATGCTATGTACAAATAATAATGAAATAATACAAACTATAGCTACAACTATATATTTATTTCTAACTGTATCATTTGAAATATGTGCTGCTTTTCATTATGAATATGATGAGGATTATTACTTGTTGCTGAAAGTATAATACTAATAATAAGAACAACGATAATGATAATGAACTTTGCTTAATTTGGCCAAAACTGTTTTATTTCTTAATGTTATTAAGATATTTAGTAATTGTTTTAGCATGCGATATGGATGGGCTTATTGCTGTTTTGGAACCTATAGTGATCGACAAGTTTTATAGTGGCTTTTTAGAGGCTCTAGTTTAATTTGAAACAGTCGTAGTAACCCTTTTTTTTTTTTTTTGCCCACCTAATTCATTGAAACCTTTAGTTCCGATTAATCCAAATTCATTCTGAGTCCAGTCCACCGTTGTGGAGGGAGAGCTCTTAACATCATTTTCTCTATTTCTACACCTCGAATCTAGTACGTGGTTAAGAGAACAAGTCCTTTTTCACTTACTCCCAACGGATGATGGTAGTAGTAATAGTAAGTTTTTGTTGCTTTAATTTAAGTTTCTTATAAAAAAATTGGATTGATATTTTATTTATTTATTTATTTATTTATTTATTTTTTGATACAGATGAAAAAATGAAAAACCAAAACTAAAGGAAGGTACATAGGGGAATTGAATCCCAATTTCTCAAAATAGATTATTCGGCTTCACTCTGATCATCCAACCCAATCTTTATATGGGCTCGAGTTGAACTCTTTTTTTTTTGCAAAAAAAAAAAGACTGCTCATGCTTATCCAAAAAAGAATGTGACTGCTCATTTTGTGGGCCTTAATGGTAGAAACCAAAAACTATATGGGCTTTAACAGAATGTGTGGTCTTCTCTGGGCTTGGTAATACCTGAAGATATTCTTTTAAAACTGTAAGAATAAACAAACTCAAACCAATAACCATTGAGAATAAGTGAAAAGAGACTTCCTCTCTATTAATCATATCCTCAGTTTGAGACGTGAGAATGAAAAAAAAATAGTGTTGGTAGCTTTTTCCCTGACCGTGGTAGAGTAAAATCCGGATTAGTCGAAACCGAACCTTCCAATTAACCGGGTGGGATTTTTTTTAAAAAAAAAAAAAAAAGTAAACGAACTCAACTTGGCACATAATATATCCTTTTGAATTTGAATAAAGTCAAAAAAGAATCATGTGGATAATATTTCCCCTTTTTATGTTTTTAAGTCCCTCCATAAATTCAACACACGTCTTTCCTTTCACACTTATTTTAATCACTTTTTTCCATTCATTTTAATGACTTTATTCCCTCCAGCTATACCAGAAAAATCCTTTCTTTTTCTTTTTTTTCCTTTGAACTAAAATACTTTAACTGTGCCGGTTTCTTTATGCGTTTGATAGCTCACTTTTAGGCTAAGGCTAGCAGTTCCCTTTTAGTTCATCAGTAGGGAGTAATGGATTCTGGGCAATTTGAAAATGACCACTTTACTCTTTTTTCCCCCTCAGCTTTGACCCTCCTTTTTACACATATTGAGAACTTTGCATCAATAACAATAACACCGTTTCGTGAAGTCATGACGAAGGCATTCAAATTTAAAATTCAACCAGTGACTCAAAAATATCCCAAATTGTCTTATTCAAAGATGTGGTGGCACTGGTCAACTAAGCTCATTTCATTGAATTCAACTCGTTCAGCGGTTTGGTTAGGTGGGGAAGGAAAAAAAAATACCATTTCGTTCATGTATAGATGGTGAGAAAGGGAAGGTTTTGTTAGTATAAATGGGGTAGTAACACGTCACTGTTTAAAAGTTGTGATAGAAAATAATGAAAAGAAAACTAAAACAAGAAAAGAAATAAATAAATAAATAAATAATGGTATTGGTTGTTGGGAAGGTGGAAATGGTGTTGTTGGGGCGTACCGATCCTTGACGGCACGTATTATGGGAGGCCAAGTCAAAAGCATGTGACCCCAGTGTCGCCACCTGGCATTCCCTTTTTATTTTTATTTTTATTTCTTTCTTTGCTTAATTAAATTGAAGGTTTAATACAATACTTAGGTCTAGTCATAAACATAAAATACAATTGATTTCTTAAAGAAAAACTAACAAAACTAAATAAGTTATTTAATTATATCATATATGTTGTGTATCCTTAGATTATATATTAATTTACAAGTTAGAAAAATAGTTTGGATAAAAAATGATAAATATGAATATTTTAAAGTAATTTAATTAATTTTATTGATTAAAAAAAGTCAACTATATATTATATTTAGGATCGTATGGAGTATTTGAATCCTTAAGTTTGCCCTCATTTTGGTTTTGGCCTCTCAAAAGATAAAATAATTAAGGTTTTTATTAAATTATAAAGATCAATCTTCTAAACGGAATGACACTTTAGGGATTAAAATCTATGGTTCAAAACTTGAATGACCAAAACTAAAATATGTAAAAATTTTAGGGACTAAAAGATGATATTAACCCTAAGTTGAATATAATGATGAAGCCAGATAATAATGGAAGATGGGTTAATGTGCACAATCACAAGCAAGGTTGTCAATATTGCGATTTTACTTAAAATCGGAAGGGGTAGCAAAATCGTAACTCGTGGGATCGGTACGGATCGTAAAGATCTTACTTCTTTAATTTTAGTAATATATATATATATATATATATATATATATATATATATATATATGGATATAAAATAATATTTAACTCACAACTTAATCCTAAAAAACAATTCAATCTTTAAGTAAAAATATATAGCATTGAAAATAACATTTAATGAGTTCTAAAAGACAATTCAAAGCATCAACTTGAGCCACAAATACAAAATACCAAATCACCAAAACCAAAACAAAATACTTCAAATCTAATCTATCAATGCATTCAAATCACAGTCATCATAAAGAACATCATTGATTCATTATAATAAAGAGCATAATTCTAATATCAAATATGGACACCACAATCTAATATTTATATAAGCAGCATTATAATAATTTGATTAATAAAAAAATTTTACCTTGAGGGGGGTTGGAGATTTAATTGATTAATAAAAGAAAAAAGGCTGGAAAACAAAACGATAAACAGAGCAGAGATGATCGAGACTTGAGATTCTTGTGCCGAGTCGAGGAAAGAGAGGAGAGGAGCAATGGTGACCTACAAATGTGGAATGCAAGCTGTAACTACAGAGAGATCAGAGATGGACGCCGACCGTGGAGAAAGCTACTGGAAGCTGACGCCGACCGTGGAGAGAGCTGGAACCGGAGATGCATCATGCCGACGCAACTCGTAAGACTGTGTAGTGTGTAACATCCTGAATTTTGAATCTAATATCTTGAACATAAACCTATTTTGGGAAGACTACTAGGCTCTATTTTCGGAAAGTGATAAATTTGAAATCAGTATTTTGTGGGACCCGTGAATAGTATTTACTATTCATGTATATGTTTTTACTATTCACAAATACGTATTTAAAAATATATATATATGTTATTCACAAAGACGTATTTAATACTTGAAAATTTGTGAAATATGAATAGTATTTACTATTCACAAATACGTATTTACTATTTAAAAATACGGTATTTACTATTCCTAAATACGTATTTACTATTCATGTGGGACCCACGCCAAATAATTTTCCCTCCAGCAGCCTCTCCCCTCGTGGTGCACCTCGTGTGATTAAAAAATTTCCGCGGGACCCACATTTACTTTTTATAATTTATTAAAAAAACAAAAAAAAACAAGAAACAAGACAAAACAAAAAAAAAAAAAAATTGGAGCACGAGGAGCCGCCAGCAGCCCACGAGGAACACTACTTTTTATATTTTATAATTTTATAATTTTGGGAAAATTACACTTAAGGACCCATTTTCCAACTATAAATAGACCTTCCATTTCATTTCATTCTTCACAACTTCTAAAAGCCATAGAGAGAGGTAGAGAGAGAGAGAGAGTAGAGAGACATTTGCTTGAGAGTCTTATAATAGCTGGTTGGTGATTCGGGTATTAGCAAGTAACAGGTAACTCTGAATATTCCTCCTTATACTTGTGAATTATGTATGAATATAAATTTGTTTGTTTACTATTCTGGCAAGAATATTTAGAAAATATTTATGGTTTTAAGATCTGGTGTGGGAACTTTGATTTGCAAATCTGCAGAGGTACTATTTATGCGTACGTTACTATTCACGAATACCGTATTTACTATTCACGAATACCGTATTTACTATTCACATTTACTATTCACGTATACATACCGTATTTTCTATTCATTTTTACTATTCACGTATACATACCGTATGTACTATTTATTTTTACTATTCATGTATATATACCGTATTTTACTATTCACATATACGCATAGTATTTTACTATTCACATATACGCATAGTATTTTACTATTCACATATACGTATAGTATTTTACTATTCATAAATACGCATATCGATGTATATAATGGTATAATAATGCATTACTTTTGATTAAACACATTCATCATGGCGGTTGTATTGTGATGGGTGGAGTAAGGAGGGATTTGAATGATAAGAATTGTTTATGCCACCACTCGGTGCACAGTGGATGGTACTTATTTCAGGGCCCCATCTTCCATGTTTTCCTCTGGCCGGGATTTCATTGGAGATGTGGGACATGTGACACCTCCTTAGTTGTTATCTTAAAGGAGGGGAGCCATAGTCCAGATTTAAGCTCTATACCTTTGGCCGGGTGTATCTTAAGATTTGGTGAGCTTGGAACAATTCAGTCAAATGAATAAGTTTCTATTGGACTATGTGTTAGCCTATGGCTCCAGTCAGCGGTATACGGATGGAGGTGGTATAAGGGAGGCTGCATACTGCATAATGCATTTCTGAACAGATCAAGGATTTGATAGACTGATGAATGATTTGTAAAGACATATGATGAGAACTTCTGAAATAATATATTTATATATATAAAGTCATATTTTATATTGATAACTACTTTTACAAATAATCTTTGTAAGAGAAAGTATGGTATATATTTATATTTATGAAATAAGTTTATGCCTTTTTATCATACATTATTTACTTGTATGCGGTGGAAATATTTAGTAGTTACTGAGATGTGTAATCTCACCCCATATTATCATTTTTCAGGTGAATAGCTTAGTAGAGATCAAGGGAATGCACCCATGGAGTGAGCTTTGTAGGCTCTTCTGTACTCCTTTAGTTTATGTTGTGTTATTTTATTTGCCATGAACCTAAAAGACTTCCGCATTTTAAAATAACTCTTATTTATTGGATTTATTTTGGCCCTGTATAAATGGATTTCTACCTTTGGCCATATTGTAAATATGTGTTTGAGTGTTGAATATCCTATATTTGGAGGTGTTACTAATATTGTGGCCAAGATTTTGGTATTGAAAATGAGGCGTTACATAGTGGAGTGAACCGAAGATGCCGCCGTAACACCGTTGATGGTCGCGGATGATAGTTGCACAACTGAGAAAACAATCGATGGCTCCAAGTGAGTCAATTTAGGGATTTCAAATGGGCTGAAACAGGTCAAAGCTCGGGTAGTGGGGCAGGTACACGGTTTTTTCCAATGGATCACCCACCAAGTAGGATCAACTATGCACGACGAGTTCATGATTTTGCGAGTTTCCCCGGTGATCCGACCGATCTTGCTCCGATCCGATCTTGACTGCGATCCAAATAGTTTTTCTCCCAAAAAAAACGTGAAATCGACCGATCTTACGAGCTGGATCGGTGATTTTGACAACCATGATCACAAGTAATAACACTCTTCTCATCCTTAATGTTGATATTAATCATAAATGTAAGCTCAATTACTCTTTTTTTTTATCATTTTTTTTCTTTATAATTTATCTTTATTAATATCTCTTAGTAATAATCAAATTAGATAAATAACTCTCACCTTAGAGATGAGAAAGAGTATTGATAAGAATAATTCAAAACCCAAAATGTAAGAGAGTGCGGGGATATAGATAGCTTTGCTTGGAAGAGCGGCAATTAGTATGAGTAATAGTGTATTTAAATACTATGATTAAAGTTTAATTAAGGAAAGAGGGCGGAAGGGGTAGTTAAATTAATTAAAAAGGGGGTTTGGCTTGTAGTAAGTGTATATCGGTTGAAGATATAGATTGCTTTGGAGACCGATCCCACTTTGTGTCTCCCCATGTTACCTTTGACCTCATCAGTTTATTACTAATTAATTACGTCCCCTCTATTTTATTAAAAAACCAAACAAACAAAGCCTAATTTTTTTGAAAGAAAAAACTTAACCTTTGACCTCATCGGGTGCTTATTCCTCGATAAAATACAAACCAGTTAGATGTACTGTATTCTAAATGGTTCTTATTTTTTTAATTTTAAATATTTCTATTTTTTCAAAATATTAAATAAATATTTTTTATTTTGATATTAATAAAAATTTATATAAAAAAAAAACCCACCATCTGAAAATTTCAAACATACGCCATTAATAAAAAAATATTCTTGAATGGTGCATATTTTGCAGTAAATTGAAATAGGCTCCACATCATCATAAGCAACTATTACTATCCTCCACTCGTCGAATTTATAAGTCGATCCAAGAGAAGATTTTATTGATCATATTTATACATTACATTGTTAAATTTTTAATATTAATTTAGTATTTTACCATTTATGTTTTGTGCGTACATTGTTATTTTTTTGGAAAGTGTATATTAATTTAAATGACGTAAAGTTAGAAAATTGCTGAATTTTAACGAAGAGTTAACAAAGATCAAG
Organism: Acacia crassicarpa; assembly: GCA_034222035.1. NCBI lineage: Eukaryota > Viridiplantae > Streptophyta > Magnoliopsida > Fabales > Fabaceae > Acacia > Acacia crassicarpa. The sequence continues at coordinate 5,862,037 of JAWXYG010000009.1, read as the reverse complement.
ATTTTCCTTAAATGACGTAAAATTAGAAAAATTGCTAAATTTTAAATTTAGGACTCCCACCTAGACCTACCTCATAAGTCGTGTCCAAATTGTTAAATTTGTTTTGTTACTTAGCATCAAAATAGAATTATTCTCTACTCTACTTTCTCTTATCTAGTTTAGTTTGCGATGGATCCTAACTTTCATAATACTAATATTTTACACCTTTTGGTTGGGAAAAGTTTAATGGCGATGGCTGGAGACTCTCTGAACAGTTGGACTATTGTAATGTTCTTTTGTTCATATTAATATTGATCTTTTTCTTGACAAAACAATCCAAATATAATCGTTAATGTTAATCAATATTATATACATATATATAATTTGGGAAAAAGATTTCTCCTGTCACTGGAGATAGAGTTATCTTCAGTGACCCCAAAACTATGTCATTTTGAGTTAATGAAAGGTTTGTTAGTAATTTTAGGTGAATTAATGAAGAGTGTTTTGATAAAATGTATATGATTTAAAAAGAAACAGAATTACAGAAACACCCTTCATTAATCTAAAACGACGTAGTTTTGGGGTCACTGGAGATAACTCTATCTCCAGTGACAGGAAAAATCCTTTACCCATATAATTTTTACCAAAATAAGTTATTTTTCCTCAATTAGATATATTTTTAATTTAAAAAAAATACCTACTGCTTTTTATATACTTTTATTATATATTTTTACATCTGTCATAATAACTGTGGGCGGATGATCAAACAGAGAGAGAAAGAAACGGGGGACCTACGATTCTGCAACTCTGTCAAAGGTCGTTGACCAACTGATATCTGTCCTTTTACTGCTACCCCTCAGCCACTCAGCCTCCACCCCCTTGTTATTACCGTTATTATAATTATGAGTTTAGCATTCACAATTTCAATTCTTAATTTTTTCAGAAAATTTATTTAATATCTAATATTTTTTAAAAAATTTCATAAATATTGTAGCTCTTTATAAAAAAAATAATAATAAAATTATGCAGTTGTTGCAGCGTGACCAATATTAGTTTTTTTTTTTTTTATACCTTGTCCATTGTCGAAAATGTACGGATAGGCTCTAGCTCGTCAGTCAGTTGAAAGCACAAATCATGCTTGGATTCAGAATCCGTTAAATCATGAGTATGTAATTTCAGGAAAGTCAAGTTGGCGATTCCATTGATGAGAGATGTAGTTGTAGAATTTTTAAGAAAATTTAGTGACAAATATGCATGTTGACTTAGCAGGGACTGCAGTGTATAATAACCAATTTTGCTTTTTATAATTAACTTTTAATGCAACTCGTATTTATTGTGTTTACTCTGCATTCTTTAATTGGGACAAAGTTAAACTTTTTTTTGCCAGCGCCTTAGTAGCGCAGTGGCATGCGGGCACTTGGCTCCCCTCTTTTATATCCAAGGTTCGAACCCTGCTCCCCCCCTTACTATGTGTATATAAAAAAAAGTTAAAATTTTTCTAAAGTTAAAACGGATCTAACGTGCATTAATTGTTCTTCCTTGATTCTGGGTGAGATGATTAAAAGTAACTTATAATTTAAATTGGATGATATGTGTTTACTTTTTTTTTTTTGGGGGTAAAAATTATGTGTGTTATTTTATGTATGGATGCATAATATTTCGTAGTATAGTACTTCACAATGTTATGAAATATGAGTATATTTTATACTATATACCACTTATTAACAATATACCACATTGGCATTTATTGTAAGTCACTTCCAACATATATATTTTACCCTTATAAAAAAATAATAAATAAAACTCATCATAGGGGCGGAGCTAGGATTTGAAATTAGGAGGAGCAGAAATTACAGAATAAAATCTAGTGGAGTTAATATTTGAAATTATGGGTAGAAAATTACAGAACTTGACCCAAAATTTTAGGAAATTATGATTTAGCCTCATAAATATTTCAGTATTTTCATTTTAGTCCCTCTATGGGACTCTTTGATAGAGACTAAACTGAAAATATTTAGATTTTTTTAGGAGAAAGCATAATTTCCCAAAAATTGGGTAAAATTCTATACTTTTAGGGGGCGGGGACCACCCCTAGCCCCCCCTAATTCCACCCTTGACTCACCAGCTTGTCTAGAAATTTAAGGGTTAAGTAACAAATTCATTTGGAAGGAAAAGCCTGAACAATGTTGACCAAAAAGTTTTTTTAATTTCAATGTTGCCTTGAAAGCCTAAAACATAGCAATATTGCCCTTCAGTTAACTACTGTAATAACCCAAGAAAAATAAAATAAAATAAATAATATTAATGATAATTAATGATAACCATTATTATTATCCGTAATAATTAATGATGACCATTACTATTATCTGTGATGATTAATGATGACCATTGTTATTATCTGTGATAATTAGTAATAATTAATGATGACCATTGCTATTATCTGTGATGATTAATGATGACCATTGCTATTATCTATGATGATTAGTAGTAATTTGTGATGATGGAAATGATAATTGGATTTAGACTTTACTTAGATAGATATTTGAATTATAATAATGAAACTGAGTTGGATCTAATATCAAATATTTGAATTATTGTATTCTTGATGAGTTTGGGAAGTTATGATGCTTTTGAGCAACTTATATGTTCAATGAAGGAATGTTTTTAAACATAATTGTGACAAGATTGAATATCTCTTGATTGTGTGTGATTGTAATAAAATATTGGTGGGAGGATAGCTTTGGGATGATATCTCCTAAAGTGATGAACACAACCTTTGGCTTTATGCTTTCGATGTGAAAAAATATTATCCATTCTTTTCAAAGTGGTGTCTAGCAGGGTTTCCCGGGATACTAGTAGCAACTTTGAGAAGAAGTGTGCACACTAGGAAGGGATGTTTTGATGATGGCCAATATGATGATTTGTGACTGACAGGGTTTCCCGGGTCTATCATGGTTCTCTTCCCACTAAATAGATTGGCAGGGTTTCCCGGGTCTATCATGAATTTAATAAGGATAATGAATAATAGTTGATTCAATGTGAATAATATTTGATTCAATTACTACGTGATTATATATTTGACTTGACTATTATGTTTGAGTTATGTGATTTGTGTTTGATTAGGATTAACAACTTTGCTGACTTTTGTGTGTGTATGGCTGCGATGATCCTTCGGGTGAGTAGATTTTCAGTAAAACAAGGTGCGAAGGATGGGATTAGCAGTGGGCTGTGAGGATAACGACTTAGTGATTTCTAGCTAATTCTAGACTTTACAGAATCTTTATGAATTCAATAAAATGTAATGTATTAGGCATATTTCCTTTAGTTGAACCTCAGCTTTTAGTTTTATTTTAATGTAATTAGTCTTGAGCTTGTCTTAGTACAAGTGCGGCAATAACATTTCCCATATTTAGTTATTTAAATTTCATAGTTATATATAATTTTGGAAATTTTATGTTATTATAAATTGTTAGAAATTTGAGGGTGTTACAACTATCGTTTAGTTGACCGTGAATTTTAACTATAATTACCTGCATGGCGGCCACATGTATTTTGAATTTTTCATCTCATCATCACACTCCATCCTCTCTTCTTTCTCTCTCTCATTCATCGCACCTCCGTGGCTCCACCCACTTCATTTGCTCTCATTCATCATCACTCATCATACGAATCCAACTTTCGACCCCATGCCTCCTTCATGCTTCTTCTCCCTATCAATCTTACATCTCCCAACCCCTTCGATCTTCTCTAGCTCCCTCTCTTTCAATGTTCATGACCGACTCACACTTAACGAGACATTAATTTCTTCCATACAATTGTTAAGTTTTTCTCGTATATACAAATTTTTCTCCTAAACCTTGCACAAAAACTTAAATTTAAGCACAATACACTAGTACAAAAAAGCATATTAATGTCCTAAATTAGAGGCAATTAACGTCCTGTTTCAGAAGAACGTCTAACCAGAGGTAGTTGTATATAAGGCATCCTATGATTAATTCAGGGCATCTTAAAAAAGGCGTCCTATGGTTAATTCAGGACGCCTTGTTTAAGGCGTCCTGAATAAAAAAACGGACGCCTTACATAAGTTGCCTTGAATAAAAAATTAATCAGGACACCTTATTGCTTTAAAAAAAAAAAACCACAAACCCGACGTGTGGGGGAAGAACCGCAAAAGACTCACAAAACTAGAACAAAAAACAAAGAGACAGAGAAAATGCAGATTGTAACATCCTGAATTTTGAATCTAATATCTTGAACATAAACCTATTTTGGGAAGACTAGTAGGCTCTATTTTTGGAAAGTGATAAATTTGAAATCCGTATTTTGTGGGCCCCGTGAATAGTATTTACTATTCACGTATACGTTTTTACTATTTACAAATACGTATTTAAAAAAATATATATATATATATATATGTTATTCGCAAATACGTATTTAATACTTGAAATTTGTGAAATATGAATAGTGTTCACTATTCACAAATACGTATTTACTATTTAAAAATACGGTATTTACTATTCCTAAATACGTATTTACTATTCATGCGGGACCCACGGCCAAAATAATTCTCTGCAAACTTCCCGTGAGCGACAACCTTTCTCGTGAAGTTTGAAAATTTTGTCAGCGGGACCCACGTAATAGTAATTTACTATTTGAATAATAATATTATATTATTATAATATATTATTTACTATTCATGTGGGACCCACGAAAAAATTATTTCCACAACCAGCCACGGAAAGAGTCACGGGAGGTTTGAAAAATTTGTCACGGGGAAAATTACGTAAAATGACCCAGAGACGAAAATTACACTTAAAGACCCATTTTCCAACTATAAATAGACCTTCCATTTCATTTCATTCTTCACAACTTCTAAGAGCCATAGAGAGAGGTAGAGAGAGAGAGAGAGAGAGTAGAGAGATATTTGCTTGAGAGTTATAATAGCTGGTTGGTGATTCGGGTATTAGCAAGTAACAGGTAACTCTGAATATTCTTCCTTATACTTGTGAATTATGTATGATTATAAATTTGTTTGGTTACTATTTTGGCGAGAATATTTAGAAAATATTTATGGTTTTAAGATCTGGTGTGGGAACTTTGACTTGCAAATCTGAAGAGGTACTATTTATACGTACGTTACTATTCACATATACCGTATTTACTATTCATTTTACTATTCACATATACCGTATTTACTATTCATTTTACTATTCACGTATACCGTATTTACTATTCATTTTTACTATTCACGTATACCGTATTTACTATTCATGTTACTATTCACGTATACCGTATTTACTATTCATTTTACTATTCATGTATACCGTATTTACTATTCATTTTACTATTCACACCGTATTTACTATTTATTTTTACTATTCACATATACATACCGTATGTACTATTCACTTTACTATTCATGTATATACCGTATTTTACTATTCACAAATACGCATAGTATTTTACTATTCACAGATACGCATAGTATTTTACTATTCATAAATACGCATATCAATGTATATAATGGTATAATAATGCATTATTTTTGAGTAAATACATTCATCATGGCGGTTGTAATGAGATGGGTGGAGTAAGGAGGGAATTGAATGATAATTGTTTATGCCACCACTCGGTGCACAGTGGATGGTACTTGTTTCAGGGCCCCATCTTCCATGTTTTCCTCTGGCCGGGATTTCATTGGAGTTGTGGGACATGTGACACCTCCTTAGTTGTTATTGTAAAGGAGGGGAGCCATAGTCCAGATTTAAGCTCTATACCTTTGGCCGGGTGTATCTTAAGTTTTGGTGAGCTTGGAACAATTCAGTCAAATGAATGAGTTTCTATTGGACTATGTGTTAGCCTATGGCTCCAGTCAGCGGTATATGGTTGGAAGGTGATATAAGGGAGGGTGCATACTGCATAATGCATTTCTGAACAGTTCAAGAATTTGATATAATGATGAATAATCTGTAAAGACATGAGAAGAGAACTTTTGAGATATATATGTTTTATTACCTTCTATATTGACGACTATTAGTATAAATTATTTTGTATGAGAAATTATGGAATCTACATATATATTTGAAATCAGCCCATATCTTTTTTGTCATATATTATTTGCTCGTGTACGGTAGAAATATTCAGTAGTTACTGAGACGTGGAATCTCATCCCATATTAACATTTTTCAGGTGATTATTCTAGTAGAGAGCAAGGGAAGGCACCTATGGAGTGAGCTCTGGAAGCTCTTTTGTACTCCTATAGTTTATGTTATGTTATTTTATTTGCCATGAACCTAAGACTTCCGTTTTGTATTAAACTCTGAAATATTTTCTGGAATTTACTCTGATTATGTATTACGGGTTTTATTGACAATGGTAACATTGTAAAAGGATTTGGATATTGTTGAACTCCTTTGAAGGTATTTTCAATATTTTGACCGAGATTTTGGGTATTAAAATTGTGGTGTTACATTTTTGGTATCAGAGCTAAAGGTTCCATGGCAATTTTGTTTATTTTCTAAAGTGATTTCTTAAAATTTTTTTTAAAAGTTCGTGGCAAATTAAATATCATAACATGAGCACTTCCCTTTGTTAGATTTAGAATTTATTTAGCTATTTTTATTTGTTTAGTGTCCTTATAGTATTAATCATAGGAGGAGATAATGGCAAGAACTCGAAGAACTAATTCAACCCCTGCTCCATCCCAAAGAGGTCTCCCTCCGCATCAAGATGGTTCCCATCCTCAGGATAACAATGCCCTTTTGGCAGAATTACGAGACGTTATCTTGGAGATGAGGGAGAAAGTGAATAGACACGAGGATGAATTAGCAAAAGGAAGAGGCCAAGGTGGTAAGGAAGGAAAGGAGAAGGCTCTGGAAGTCACACCTTCTGACCATCAATCTAGGGGAGGAAGTTATTCTCGTACTGAAGATGGAGGTAGTAGCGGTTCTCATTCTCAGTATCATCCCTTACCTATTACTGAGGTCTGGGAAAAATTTCGGAAGTTTACTCCACCGATGTTCGAGGGGAAGCTAGATCCGATTGCAGCACTGGAGTGGCTGAAGCGTGTAGAAAAGATTTTCAGAGTTATCGAGATTAGCTCACAACAAAAGGTGATGGTTGCTGAACAATTGTTGCAGAAAGCAGCTGAAGAATGGTGGGAAAGCACCAAAACAAAAGGAAATGCTGAGATGACGTGGGAAGAGTTTAAGGAAAAGTTCGAAAATTATTACTTTTCCCCTTCAATCAGAATAGAGAAAGAAACTGAATTCCTCACATTCAGGCAAGGGGAATTACATGAAGACGAATTTATTACTCGCTTTTTAGAGTTGTCTAAATTCTGCGGATATTCACAGAACAACTCTAAATGGTTGAGTGCTCGATTGGTTGAGAAAGCTAGACCAGACCTAAAAACAGCTCTATCACCGTTCCTTGATGAAACAAGGGATTTTGAAGAAATATGCGACAAACTGCGCACGATAGCAAGGAACAAACGAGAAGAGGAAGCTGAGAAGATGAAGGGTTTTCAGGCCAGATCTACACACCTCATGAGACCAACGGGAGGAGTTACTAAGAAGCAGAGTCACAACTTCAGTAATGTGAATACGCGGTTTAGCCAACCATCCAGAAATCACTTTGGTGGACCATCGAGGAGTTATTTTACTGGACCCCAAAGAAGTCATTTCAGCAGACCACCGAGGAGTCAATTCAAAGGACCTCAAAGGAGTCACTTCAGTGGAGGTCAGAGTTCATATAGGGGATCCACAGCTCCTGTTGCAAGCACCGCTAACAATCAGATGTGTGCCAAGTGTGGAAGAATACACCAAGGACCATGTGTGACGTGTTTCAACTGTGGAAAGCCAGGACACATTTCCAGATTTTGTGAGGAGGAGCCTCGAGGGGCCAAGGATGCTAGAACTGCAGTGCCAGGGAAAGTGTTTGCACTATCATATCAGGAGGCAAGTGCTTCACCAAATCTGATTAAAGGTATCCTCAAACTCCAAGGTCTTGAAGTAGAAGCCTTATTTGATTCTGGTGCCACACACTCTTTTATATCATACGACTGTGTGCCTCGATTGAATTTAAGAGTGAGTGAATTGCCTTATTATATGATTATTTCTACACCGGCGGGAGCTTCAGTAAAAACTTCTAGGGCTTGCTTAAATTGTACGATTGAGATTGATAATAGGATCTCAAATATAGACCTTGTTTGTTTACCCACGAAGGGTATCGATGTAATAATAGGAATGGATTGGTTGTCAGCTAATGACATCATCCTTGACTGCAAGAGGAAGACTATCTCTCTTGCGGATGACTCTATGAGTCATAGTAGACCACAATTGTTGTCTATAGTACAAGATGAAAAGCCTGTTCATCATGGTTGTCTTGCGTACATGGTGTTTTTCTCCATTCAAGCAGAAGTGGAGGAAGGGATAGAGAACATTGAAGTCGTGAAAGAATTTCCGGAAGTATTTCCGAAAGAAATGACAGGTTTACCCCCAGAGAGAGAAGTAGAATTTTCTATTGATCTCGTACCTGGAACGGAACCTATATCTAAAGCTCCTTACCGAATGTCTCCATCGGAACTAGCAGAATTGAAGAGGCAGATCGAGGAATTGTTAGAAAAGGGTTTTATCAGACCCAGTGTATCTCCTTGGGGATCGCCCGTACTCTTTGTGAAGAAGAAAGATGGGAGCCTGAGACTATGCATTGACTATCGCCAGTTGAATAAAGTGACTATAAAGAATAAATATCCTTTACCCAGGATCGACGATCTACTTGATCAGTTGAAGGAAGCATCCATATTCTCCAAGATCGACCTCAGATCAGGTTATCACCAACTGAGAGTCAAAGCTGAAGATGTCTCAAAAACTGCATTCAGAACTAGATATGGCCATTATGAATTTCTTGTTATGCCATTTGGGCTAACAAATGCTCCAGCAGTATTCATGGATTACATGAATAGAATTTTCCGACCATATCTAGATAAATTTGTAGTGGTTTTCATTGACGACATCCTTATCTACTCTAAGGATGAAGAAGAGCATAAAGAGCACCTTAGAATCGTGCTACAAGTGTTGAAGGAGCACAAACTCTATGCGAAACTGTCTAAGTGCGAATTTTGGTTGAAGGAAGTAAAATTCCTAGGCCATGTCGTATCGGCTGAAGGTGTTGCAGTGGACCATACTAAAGTTGAAGCAGTTCTCAAATGGGAACGACCAAAGTCCGTGACTGAGATCAGGAGTTTTCTAGGTCTAGCTGGCTATTATAGGAGATTTATCAAGGGCTTTTCGCAAATAGCTATGCCTTTGACTAAGTTAACAAGGAAGGGTCAACCATTTGTATGGGACGAAAAGTGTGAAGCAGCTTTCCAAAATTTGAAGACTAAGTTGACTACGGCACCAGTACTTATAATTCCAGATCCTGCTCAGACCTTTACTTTGTACACAGATGCTTCCAAGAAAGGTCTTGGGTGTGTATTAATGCAAAATGGTAGGGTAGTAGCTTATGCTTCTCGACAGTTAAGGCCACATGAAGGGAATTATCCTACTCACGACTTAGAACTGGCAGCAGTAGTGTTTGCTCTGAAGATTTGGAGGCACCACCTCTACGGTTCAAAGTTCGAAGTTTATAGTGACCACAAAAGTCTGAAGTACCTGTTCGACCAAAAGGAGCTCAACATGCGACAGAGGAGATGGATGGAGTTTATCAAGGACTACGACTTCGAATTGAAGTATCATCCAGGAAAAGCGAACGTTGTAGCAGATGCCTTAAGTAGAAAGACAATTCATGTAGCCCAGATGATGATCAGAGAACATAAATTGCTCGAGGAGATACCAAGTACATCTATTGATGTAATGTCAGGTTTGGTCGCTACCATGGAAGCATTAACTATTGAAAGCACAATTTGGAAAGAGATTAAATTCGCTCAGCTCGAAGATGAGTATCTATTAAACGTGAGGGAAGATATTGAAGAAGGAAAAGAATCGAAATTTGGGATCGATAGAGATGGGATATTAAGATATAAAGGAAAAGTGTGCATACCTAATGATGGAGAAATAAAAAAGCTCATACTAGAGGAGGCACATCGGAGTAAATACACTATCCATCCTGGAGCAACCAAGATGTATCATGATCTTAAGCGGAATTGGTGGTGGCGAGGCATGAAGAAAGATGTGACTGACTTTGTCACTTGTTGTTTGACTTGTCAGAAAGTCAAGATCGAACATCGGAAACCTCCTGGATTATTAAAGAATTTGGATATCCCAGAGTGGAAATGGGACAGCATCTCTATGGATTTCATCATGGGGCTTCCTCTAACGACATCCGGACATAATGCCATTTGGGTAATTGTCGATAGGTTAACTAAGTCAGCTCATTTTCTAGCAATTGCAGCAGAATACTCATTGGAGAGACTAGCAAAGATCTACATGAAGGAGATTGTCAGATTGCATGGGATACCGAATAGCATCGTATCTGATCGTGATCCACGATTCACTTCACGATTTTGGAAAGCATTGCAGAATGCTATGGGAACTCGGATGAGTTATAGTACCGCTTATCATCCTCAAACTGACGGGCAGACTGAGAGGACTATTCAAACTCTGGAAGACATGTTGCGGGCTTGTGCAATCGAACTAAAAGGAAGTTGGGACGATCATCTTCATCTTGCGGAGTTTGCATATAACAATAGTTATCACTCCAGCATTGAGATGGCACCTTATGAGGCTTTGTATGGAAGAAAATGTAGATCTCCTATTTGCTGGACGGAATTGAATGAGCGAATTTTAATAGGTCCAGAACTTGTGGACGAGACGACTCAAAAGATTAAGGTGATTCAACAGAAACTTCTCACTGCTCAGAGTCGACAGAAGAGTTATGCTGACAAGAGAAGACGACCGTTGGAGTTCATGGTGGGTGAACATGTATTCTTAAGAGTCACACCAATGACTGGCATTGGTAGAGCAATACGAGCAAAGAAGCTTTCACCTCGTTTTATGGGTCCTTATGAGATTTTGGAGAAAATTGGACCGGTAGCTTACAGAATTGCATTACCTCCACAGCTTGCGAACCTTCACGATGTCTTTCATGTATCGCAACTGAAGAAATACCAACCGGATCCTTCCCACATTATAGAAGTAGAAGAGGTAGAACTCAAGGATAACATGACGTATAAAGCTGAGCCGGAGCGGATTGTTGATGCAAGGGACAAGAAATTAAGAAACAAGACCATTAGACTTGTAAAGGTCGAGTGGAAAGGAATGGTTCCCGGAGATGCTACTTGGGAAACGGAGGAGAACATGCGACAAACCTATCCTCATTTATTTAAATAGGTTAGAATTCTTATTATAGCGAAATTTTGAGGACAAAATTTTCTTTTAGGAGGGGAGAAATGTAACATCCTGAATTTTGAATCTAATATCTTGAACATAAACCTATTTTGGGAAGACTAGTAGGCTCTATTTTTGGAAAGTGATAAATTTGAAATCCGTATTTTGTGGGCCCCGTGAATAGTATTTACTATTCACGTATACGTTTTTACTATTTACAAATACGTATTTAAAAAAAATATATATATATATATATATGTTATTCGCAAATACGTATTTAATACTTGAAATTTGTGAAATATGAATAGTGTTCACTATTCACAAATACGTATTTACTATTTAAAAATACGGTATTTACTATTCCTAAATACGTATTTACTATTCATGCGGGACCCACGGCCAAAATAATTCTCTGCAAACTTCCCGTGAGCGACAACCTTTCTCGTGAAGTTTGAAAATTTTGTCAGCGGGACCCACGTAATAGTAATTTACTATTTGAATAATAATATTATATTATTATAATATATTATTTACTATTCATGTGGGACCCACGAAAAAATTATTTCCACAACCAGCCACGGAAAGAGTCACGGGAGGTTTGAAAAATTTGTCACGGGGAAAATTACGTAAAATGACCCAGAGACGAAAATTACACTTAAAGACCCATTTTCCAACTATAAATAGACCTTCCATTTCATTTCATTCTTCACAACTTCTAAGAGCCATAGAGAGAGGTAGAGAGAGAGAGAGAGAGAGTAGAGAGATATTTGCTTGAGAGTTATAATAGCTGGTTGGTGATTCGGGTATTAGCAAGTAACAGGTAACTCTGAATATTCTTCCTTATACTTGTGAATTATGTATGATTATAAATTTGTTTGGTTACTATTTTGGCGAGAATATTTAGAAAATATTTATGGTTTTAAGATCTGGTGTGGGAACTTTGACTTGCAAATCTGAAGAGGTACTATTTATACGTACGTTACTATTCACATATACCGTATTTACTATTCATTTTACTATTCACATATACCGTATTTACTATTCATTTTACTATTCACGTATACCGTATTTACTATTCATTTTTACTATTCACGTATACCGTATTTACTATTCATGTTACTATTCACGTATACCGTATTTACTATTCATTTTACTATTCACGTATACCGTATTTACTATTCATTTTACTATTCACACCGTATTTACTATTTATTTTTACTATTCACATATACATACCGTATGTACTATTCACTTTACTATTCATGTATATACCGTATTTTACTATTCACAAATACGCATAGTATTTTACTATTCACAGATACGCATAGTATTTTACTATTCATAAATACGCATATCAATGTATATAATGGTATAATAATGCATTATTTTTGAGTAAATACATTCATCATGGCGGTTGTAATGAGATGGGTGGAGTAAGGAGGGAATTGAATGATAATTGTTTATGCCACCACTCGGTGCACAGTGGATGGTACTTGTTTCAGGGCCCCATCTTCCATGTTTTCCTCTGGCTGGGATTTCATTGGAGTTGTGGGACATGTGACACCTCCTTAGTTGTTATTGTAAAGGAGGGGAGCCATAGTCCAGATTTAAGCTCTATACCTTTGGCCGGGTGTATCTTAAGTTTTGGTGAGCTTGGAACAATTCAGTCAAATGAATGAGTTTCTATTGGACTATGTGTTAGCCTATGGCTCCAGTCAGCGGTATATGGTTGGAAGGTGATATAAGGGAGGGTGCATACTGCATAATGCATTTCTGAACAGTTCAAGAATTTGATATAATGATGAATAATCTGTAAAGACATGAGAAGAGAACTTTTGAGATATATATGTTTTATTACCTTCTATATTGACGACTATTAGTATAAATTATTTTGTATGAGAAATTATGGAATCTACATATATATTTGAAATCAGCCCATATCTTTTTTGTCATATATTATTTGCTCGTGTACGGTAGAAATATTCAGTAGTTACTGAGACGTGGAATCTCATCCCATATTAACATTTTTCAGGTGATTATTCTAGTAGAGAGCAAGGGAAGGCACCTATGGAGTGAGCTCTGGAAGCTCTTTTGTACTCCTATAGTTTATGTTATGTTATTTTATTTGCCATGAACCTAAGACTTCCGTTTTGTATTAAACTCTGAAATATTTTCTGGAATTTACTCTGATTATGTATTACGGGTTTTATTGACAATGGTAACATTGTAAAAGGATTTGGATATTGTTGAACTCCTTTGAAGGTATTTTCAATATTTTGACCGAGATTTTGGGTATTAAAATTGTGGTGTTACACAGATTAAGAGGTTGTGTGCCCTAAATATGATCTGGAACAACAGAACAACAAATCTGGAACAACAAAATAGAAAAACAACAACAGTAGAAGGAACTGTGTGCCCTAAATATGCAGATTAAGAGGTTCAGAGAAGGAAGAGCCGTAAGGAAGATCGATTAGCTCGGGGGGGGGGGGGGGGGAAGAGGCACAGATCCAAACCTGAACATAGAGAATTGACGATGGCTGAGAAGATTGCAGCAGTTAGTAGAGGTGGCGTGTGTGTGGGAGATCGATTGTGTAGAAAGATGAGAGGAAAGGACGAGGCACGAGATTAGTGGAAGAGGAGAGGAGTTTTAGCGCTAAGTGTCAGAGATCGATTGTGTAGCCCACCGTGAGAAATCGAATAGCTAGTCCGATGATAAATAAAAAAATAATATTTTTGGCGTCCTAAAATTTGATTCAGGATGCCAAAAAAATTATTAAAAAAATACCCTAGCGCCAAAATTTTTTTAAAAATTATCTAGGCGTCAAGAAAATTTCCCTTTTAGGTTTGATTTCTTTGATTTGATTAGTATTATTTTCAATTTCTTTGATTTGATTAGTATTATTTTAGATTTCTTTAATTTAATTAGTATTATTTTCAATTTCTTTTATTTGATTAGTATCATTTTCGATTTCTTTGATTTGATTAGTATTATTTTCGATTTCTTTGATTTGATTAGTATTATTTTCAATTTCTTTAACTTAATTAATATTATTTTTTATTTCTTTGATTTGATTAGTAAAAGTTTCGATTTCTTTGATTTGATTTGATTATTTTCAATTTCTTTAACTTGTTTAGTAAAAGTTTCGATTTCTTTGATTTGATTAGTATTATTTTCAATTCTTTGATTTGATTATTTGCCGAGAGAAAGTTAAGGCTATTATCAAGCATGTGAAATATTTCAAAATAAGAAAAATTTTCAATTTTGGCGTCCTGATTGAATTTTCGCCAACAAATTTTTTGGAGCCAAAAAAATTAATCAATATGCCTCAAAAAATCCATTTTAGGAGTCCTAAATATATTTTAGGACTCCTAAAATTCTATTTTGGCGTCCTGATTGATTTTCAAGACACCAAAAAATTTCCTGGAGCCAAAAAAATTAATCAATATGCATCAAAATATCCATTTTAGGAATCCTAAATATATTTTAGGACCCCTAAAATTCCATTTTAGCGTTCTGATTGATTTTCAGGACGCCAAAAAATTTTCTGGCGCAAAAAAATTCATCAATATGCGTCAAAAAATTCATTTTAGGAGTTCTAAATATATTTTAAAACTCATAAAATTCCATTTTGGCATCCTGATTGTTTTCAGGACGTCAAAAAAATTCCTGGCGCCAAAAAATTCATTTTAGGAGTTCTAAATTAATTTTAAGACTCCTAAAATTTAATTTTGGCATCCTGATGTTATTTTTAGGACGCCTAAGGCTCAAGATTCAGCCAAATAATTACGAAAATGCCACCGCCTATACTTTTTACTTCCTTTTAAAGAATAAGTATGTCTTTTAGAGAAGTAATATCTACTTTTTGTAGTAGTGATATATTTTTTTTAATTTCATTTTTTGTGTTCTAATTGACTGCATTAGAACACAAAAAATGAAATTTAAAAAAATTACTGACATTACTGATGGAATTCCGTTGATAATTGTATTTCCAATAGAAAACATCCGTCATAAAAAAAAAACCGTGGTAGAAGACATTACCGATGGAACTACCTACAAAATTCCGTGGGTAATTTCAATTACCGACTGAATTTCGTGAATAATTTCTGATGGAATTTTTGCTGTCAGTAATTCTGTCCCTTATCCAAAGGTTTTTTTTTTCTTTTTGTAGTGAAAAGGGGCAAAGGGTAGTGCGACAGAAATAGTTGAGTAGAAAAGGGTAGATGAAGATTAGGGATCAGTGCAATCCCAACTGATTTTGTTCAATTACATATATGAAAAGGCATGAAACTTAAATGATTTTGTGGCGAGAAATGTAAATGAAGCAAACCCTCCATCATCACCGATATCGCTCTCTCTTCCACCTCCAAATGCATTCCATATGTCGTTGCCAATATCACCCTCTCCTCCCCTCCAAACGCTTCATATGCATTCCTTCTGCTGTCATCGATATCGCTCTCTCTTCCATCTCCAAACAAGTCCCTTCGTCATTGCCGGCATCACTCTCTCTCTTCCCCCTCCAGACACCTTCCTCTCTGTCGTCATCATCATCTTTGGATCCTAAACCTGCCTTGTTAAATTCATGAGCCAAAAAACGGTGTTGTTTCGAAAAGATCAAACGAGGGACAGAGAAGGGGGAGTATGAGGTGTAATTATGAGTTGGTAAAGTCAAAATATATGTGGCTTCGATGCAAGCAATTTAAGTAAAAAATAATGGTCAACCTAAGTGATGGTTAACTAAGGGGTAACATTGTTACGTTTTTAGAATTTGGGCACAACATTGAAACCAAAAAAAATTAGAATACCATTGTTTCTAGGCTTATACTTTCGGAATAGATTTACTACTTAATCCAAAATTTAATGAACTTTTAACTTTGCCTATGTAAAATATACACATGGTATATACTTTAAAAATAGTTAGCATGGTTTTTCATGCTACAAACACGAGAGTAAAGAACGGGGCGAATAGCATCCCTGGCCTAGGCAACTTATCGCATATTATATGCTCTATCCATGTAGTACTAAACATTGGTATTTTTACAACCAACGTTTTGCCTAAAATGTATGTTATATTGTAATTTAATTACTTTCAATGACAACTAACTTTTTCATTTTAGTTATTCCGTGGTGTTGTTGAATTAATATGATATTTTTAACCCACACGAAAGATCCATCGTCATTAAATATAAACTCCGGACTACAATAAGAAACAAGACACGTAGCAAAGGTATAAGAAATTGTGATTTAGCCATATAAAATTCTTAATATTTTCAATTTAGTCCTTATTAAGAAGTGTTATAAAGGGACTAAACTGAAAATATTGAAATATTTATGAGGCTGAAGCATAATTTCTTAGAATTTTGGGTCCAATTTTATAATTTTCACTCCTAGTTTCAAATACTGATTCCATTCTATAATTTTCGCCCCCTATTTTCAAATCCTGGCTCCGCCCCTGTCTTCGGTTCTAATTATAAGAACACTTTTGTAGTGCAAATTGCACTATAAAAGTGTTCCTATAATTAGGACCGGAGGTAATATGATTTAGTTAAAAGGAACTTATGACTAAAGTGCTATTTTATGTGTGTGTGTGTGTGTGTGTGTGTGAGAAAAAGTTTAGGTGAAGGTAGACACCGGTACCCCACCAAGGTCAGAGCATGCTTCAAGGCTAAAGAGCGCCTACAGAGATACTTACAGATCGCCCACCAATGAGACCCCTACATTGACTAGTGGGTATCAAATCTTCTCTCTTTGGGGATGAAAACCGACGTCTTAACTAACTATATCATGACTACCGTGCTAAGCAATATGGGGAAGGATGTTAGAGCACATAGGCAAGACCCATCCAAAAATGAAGTTTTTGAATTGATGTGAACAAGGAAGTACATTTGAGAAAACAAAAAACAAGGAAGTACATTTCTAGAACACTATCATCAACTTAGAATAGAAGCACAATTAAAAAACAATTAACATTTTTTCAAAAGATAATATTAAATCGAATATTTGTTAAGATACGTGAATTAATCAGAAAAACTATGCGTGAGTTGATTAGAAAAACTATTTATATTTAGCATAGTTCACAGTCCAATTATTTAACATATTTCTCTCAATTAAGTTGTTAAATATTTTTTGAACTGTCATGTTAAAAAATCCTGATCGATATATTTAAAAAAATTACCTTTTAATAATAAAAATAAAATATATTTTTTTTTTACGTCGTGAACTAAATTCTTGGCCAGCAAAATTAATTAAAAACACCAAGAAAAGATATAAGGCCCGGGGGTGTGAATGGAAAGGGACAGGAAGGAGGAAGAAAAGAAGAAAGGTGACAAGAGTCGCGTGACCTTGGAGACACTTTTGTCTTGTAGTGCCACGTGTCCACCCTCACCCAACAAACTCTTTGACTTTGCAGATATCTCCAGTCTGAGATCCCGCGAGCGCGCCAAAAACCCCCTACAGCTCCGAACCAAATTTCCACCTCCTCGTTCTCCACTATTAAACCCCCATTATTCCCTTTTTACCCCAGCTTACATTTTTATGATTGCTTTATTAAATTCAAACCGAGTGGAATAAAGCTTTCACGTCATTACTTTCCAAAATGTTCCCTCCACTCCTAAACGTTAAAAAGTATATGATTAATTTATAAAAATTAGGAAAACTAATTATTTACAAATACTTACTTCCTCTTGTTCTAAATATATAAGATAAAGGTGTTTTTTTTTTCTAGAGATTCAGGAAGCTACAGTAATAAAATTATTTTAGATTATTTATATTTATATTTTTTCTCTTAATTAATTAGTTTGACTAATAAACTGATATATAATATAATAATACAAAACATATGATATGATTAAGTAATTTATTTAGCTTCTTTAATCTCTCCAAAAATAATCAACTATGTTTTATATTTAGAACTTGAGGGAGTATTAATTTTGTTAAAACCCCTTATATGGAAAAAAAAATCTTAATACACATGGTCATTAAAAATAAATTTTAAAAAATATTACAACCCGGTTCAAAATATAGAAACCAGATAAGGATTTTACTTTAATTTTAATTTTAAGGTCTCAATCTCCTCCTTTATTTCACAATATACCTAGTAATTGCACAAACTAAAGAGATTTTGATTAGGGTGAATTCACTGCATGTAACTAAAAAGGATGTTTTAAGTAAATAAATATATATTTGTTATAAATAACTAATTTACTTAATTTTTAAATATTCACAAATTAATTATGTTACTATTATAAAAGGATAGAATCTAAAAGAGAGTATGAATTTAAAAAGGAAAGTAGATTGAAATGTTAGCTAAGTTGAAGGTGAGTAAAATTTAGAGACAGGGTGGGACAAAAGAGAAAAAGGGGGGAAATTGTTTTTGTTTTTGTTTTGGGGGGTTTTTGGGAGGGAGGGGGGGCTTGATTCGGACAGGCGAGATGCTGATTGAGAATCAACAACGCCCTTTGAATGGATTCTCACGTCCTTCTCTCTCTTCCCTTTTGGGCCTTCCTAAGTCAACCCATTTCCTAACGGCCCATCGCTTTTCCCCCACCTTCCCCTCCCTTTTCCCTCGTTTGTATGTTCATTCAAACTCTACCTGCCAATGAGGATTGGTAAAATTGACTAAGACTTTCACTCTAAAAGAAAAGAGGTTTGATACGCGTTGATTAATCTGAGGACCTCATTGGTGGGCGATCTGTACGTATCTATGTAAGCGCTTTTTAAACCTGGAGGCATACCCTAACTGTAATGGGGTATCAAGGTCTACCCCTACCTAATATTTTTCTCATATATTTTTTTTTTAAAAAATCAAATCTCACCCTGATGCCTCACAGCATCACATAGTTAGCACTTAGTTGAATTCCTCAATAATCTAGTCAAAGGTTTGATTGGAGAGAGTCTTATAGTCAGCACTCAAACCCCTTTGTGAAGTCTAAGGTGAGAGGGTTTAGTCATTGTTATGGTGGTCGATACTCTGGGCAAACCAAAAAAAGTTCATTCAGATATTTTCACTCCTTTTGGTTCCTAATATAAGACATATTTATCTAATTTGATTATATTATTGAAGTTAGTTAATATGACATGTATTTTCAAAAATATCTTTGACAATGTTTCTTGATTTCCTCAATCTTTCTCCTTTTTAATTATTGGTGAGTAAACATTAATATGAATAAATTATAAAATAATTGATAAAATATAAAAATTATGTTTTATATTTAGAATCAATATTATTAATTCGAGTGTCATTTAAATATTAAACACTCCAATTATTCACGTTTTAATAATTGATATGTTAACAATATGACTACTGGCTTTTCAGATGACTCTCTGGATAAATAATCCATCAGTCTTTTGTGATCGATCAGATTTCTTTCAACGGTAAGGTGCTGCCTTGAAAAATTTTAGTAAACGAACTCATAAATTATTTTTCCTTCTGGTCAAATGGCAGAATGCATGTTTATATATATTGCTATTCAAACTATCGCCTTTAGACCTTCTTTTTTTCTTTTTGGCAGATTTAGACTTTCATATTTTGTCAAGTTTGAATATGTTATTTTGAAAAACCAACGACAATTAAAGTTTGTGGCCTCGACATACGAATATAAAGTAAATTATAAGACTTTTCCCTTCCCAAACAGCTAAGGGTGAAATAACTTTACGAAATTTCGTATATTCACTCCATTTAAAAAAGAGAAAATTTTAAATAAATACCTTTTGAATTTGTAAAACCCCCAAAAGTTCGTTGAATTTATAAAAAGACTGAAAAGTACTAAAAACTTATGAGAGATATGTAAATTGGGGTGAAATTACCCAAAATAAATAATAAAAAAAAACCCTCAAACACCCCCACCGCAGGCGGGGTGGCCGGCTGGCGGTGGGGGTGTTTGAGGTTTTTTATTTTATTTATTCATTTAAAACTAAAGGTAATTTCACCTGAATTTGTATATTCCTTATAGGTTTTTAGTACTTTTCATACTTTTTTACAAATTCAACGGACTTTTGGGGATTTTACAAGTTCAAAATGTATTTATTTAGAATTTTTTTAAAAAAACAAATACTATTATTTGATTATCCGGCAAAAAAAATAAAAATTCCACGCCATAAATGCCCATCAAAGGCACGTTGTCACACTAATTCGACTTTAATCCCATAGTCGTACATGTGTGTTTTCGGCAGCAGCAAAATGTCAATGGCTTCATAAAACGACAATGATTTGGGGGAAAAACCACACTTTAAAACTGTGGCAGCGTGAATCTTGTACACACAACAAGAGATTTATATATCTTAATTAGCACAATAATTATTGTTGACGATTGTTATAATGTCTTAATTCTTTGCGTTATGTTCGCAATTGCGACATCATTAACAACTCCAGAGCGGGTCCAATTACGTTGTTTAATTCAAGTCATATGATGGCCGCAATTTCAACTTTAATACTAGTATATAATTAATAAATACGACATACAACTGACTTTATACGCGCGGGAAATAAAGATACTAAGTATTCGAACGGAGAAAATTATGATGACAGAAGATTAATTAATTAATTAAATTAATTAATTAAGCAACCTAACGTCACCCAGTGGAAGATATTTAATTTCCAGCTTCTTCCTAGTCAACACGAATATATATACTTTAACATGTACCTTTCACATGTATGTATGTACATTTGAGTAACGGCCAAGAGACTACTACTAAAAACATATTTTTTAATTCCCTCACATTGATATTTTTTTTAAATTATTATTTATTTAAAAAAGCCGCCTGATATAACAATTGGATTACAAAACAAAAAGCCATTTAAATGAATGGAGAGTCCCTTTCAGAGGGATGAGATCATCTCCGTTGAAATAAGCGGTGAGACATTGTAATCAAAGAACAAGTAAACCCCGTGTTGTGAATTTGTAATTTGTTCTTTACATCTTCGAGAGGGAAAAAATGGGAGTTTTTAATTAATTTGAAAATTATAAATCTAGGCTCAATAGAAACAATTTTACATTTTTTTTTTTGGTCAGAGAATCAAGGAAAAATATCGACGTAACTGGACCTGGCGCAGAGTGTCGATCTGGAAGTCAAAGACAGGTCACTGTTACCATATTTGATATCCAAGACAAAATGGGATAAAATAAATATTGGGAATGAAATAAATATCGGAAAATAAATAATTTTTATTAAATAACGATAAAATACAACAATTATTATTAGTCGGAACTCCATGAAAAGGAATTGCTTGCCATCTGCATCAAGGAAACTCAACGTGAAATTGCGGGCAAGCCAACAAGCAATCACAAAATAAGAAAACAAATTTAAAAGAAGAAAAAGAAAAAACGATTAAAAAACATATATATATATATAATTCCAATAAAATACTATATGAATTTGTAAAACCTCCATAAACCCGCTAAATTTGTAAAAAGATTAAGAAGTGACAAAGACTTTTCAGGGTTATGCAAATTCGTGGAAAATGACCTTAATGCCTTTCCTTCCTCTCTTCCTCTTTCCCCTTCCTCTCTTCCTCTTCCCCCTTCCTCTCCCTCTGAACCAGAACCACTCGCCGCCGCATGTTCGTTCGCCGCCGTCTACCTCCGTCGTCGATGCCAACGCCGCACCCTCCACCTTGGACGCCGCACCCGCCCGCCGGCACCGATGAAAAAGAACGAAAAACTGAAACACAAAAATGCGAGAAAACGAGAAACAGTAAAAAATCTTAGTCTTTATCACCTCTTTGTCTTTTTACAAATTTGCATAGGGCATTAGGGTTATTTTCCACGAATTTGCATAACCTTGAAAAGTCTTTATCACCTCTTAGTTTTTTTACAAATTCAACAGGCTTCTGGGGGTTTTACAAATTCATATGGTATTTTATTGGAATTCTCATATATATATATATATATATATATATATATATATATATATATATATATATATATATAAAATAGTAGAGTTTAGACTTTGGAGAGAGAAAGGAAGAAACCGATCTTCTCCCTCAATCCCTGTCTACAAAGCAAAGCAGGTCAGTTTTCAACTCAAGAAATATTAAAAAAACAATAAACGCCCGGTCACTATTTTCTTCCCTCTTCTCACTTTATTTGTTTTCTCTCGCCCTCTCTCTCTCTCTCTCAAACTCTCGCCTCTCACTATCTTTTTTTTTTTTTCGGTCTCTCTCCTTTCTTGCCTCTCCTCGGACTTAGCCGGAAAATCGTTTCGGCGATTTTCTTCCCTGCCAGACAGTGGCGCTAGTCAAATGTGATGGGAAGCGGACTTTCTAGCCTCCTTCCTTGCTGCAAACCGGCTAACCGGACCACCAGTCAGCCGGATCAACAGGAAGTGATCTTTCCCGCCACTGAGCCCTTGGATGATGAAACCCTAGGCCACTCCTTCTGCTACGTTAGATCTTCTGCTCGCTTTCTTTCCCCCACTCACTCGGATCGATTCGTCTCGCCTTCTAACTCCCTCCGCTTTTCTCCATCTCATGAACCCGTATCGAGAACCCGACCCGATTTGCCCGAACCCGTCTTCAAGGCCATTTCCGGAGCTTCCGTCAGCGCTAACAGTTCTACTCCCAAAACTGTTCTCCAGCTCGACAATACCCACGATGATGTTGCCGACTGTACCGCTGGTGGTGGCGCGAGGGGGAACATTGTGAATGGCTTCGAGAGCACCTCGTCATTTAGTGCTCTCCCGCTTCAGCCAGTTCCCCGGGGAGGTGACCCCTCAGGTCCGGTAGATAGGGGAGCCTTCTTTCTATCTGGCCCAATTGAGCGCGGCGCCCTCTCTGGGCCTCTCGAACCCAGCGCCAACACCGAAGGTGGAGGCGGCGTTCCTTTCTCGGCGCCTCTTGGTGGCTTTTATGTCAAAAAGAAGCGGAAAAGGAGCATTTCAGGGTTTCGGAAGGCATTCCATGGGAACCTTTCGGAGAAGAAGCGGCCGTGGGTTGTGCCAGTGTTGAATTTCGTAGGTAGAAAGGATGTTCCGCCAAGCGAAGAGAAATCAGAGATAAAGAGTGAGAGTAATGTACAGTGGGCACTTGGGAAGGCGGGAGAGGATCGGGTTCATGTAGTTGTCTCGGAAGAGCACGGCTGGTTGTTTGTTGGGATATACGACGGCTTCAATGGCCCTGACGCGCCGGAATTTCTGATGGGTCATCTTTACCGTGCAGTGTACAATGAATTACAGGGTCTGTTTTGGGAAGCTGAAGAAGCGGAGGAAACTAACCCATCGACCGCGCCTGCGGAGAATGCATTACCTGGAGAACAATCTGAACCATCGATTGAAATCTCCCACAGAGACTTAACAGATGCGGGGGGCGTATCTGTGAGTAGAGAGGACTTAAATTCTTTGCCGGTTGATCGAGAGTCAGCAAAGAGAGTAACGTTTCAAGCAGACGGAACGGAAAGTAGGCGGCGTAGGTTATGGGAGTTACTCGCCGAAGCTGATGCAGAAGACGGGCTTGATCTTTCAGGGTCAGATAGATTTGCATTTTCCGTTGACGATGCCCTGAGCGTAAGCAATGCGGGATCAGCAGTTAGCAGACGGTGGCTATTATTATCGAAGTTGAAACATGGATTATCAAAACATAAGGAGGGTCAAGGTAGCAAGTTGTTTCCCTGGAAACTCGGCACAGAAGATAAAGAGAAGGTTGAGGTAGAAAATCGGGCTGAAGAAAGGCCATCCCGTGGTAATAGGAGGCGGAAAGTGGGTCCCGTGGATCATGATTCGGTTTTGAGAGCTCTATCTCGGGCTCTTGAATTGACCGAACTTGCATACTTGGATATGACGGATAAGATTCTTGATACAAACCCGGAGATCGCTTTAATGGGGTCATGTCTGTTAGTTGTTTTAATGAGGGATGAAGATGTGTACGTGATGAATGTGGGAGATAGCCGAGCTATTGTGGCACAGTTTGAGCCCAAAGAGGTTGATCCTAGCGTGGAATTGGAGAACAAAGGAGATAAGGGGTCAAGCGCAGAGAGCATAGTTGAGGAGTCCTTAACTCCCGGTGAAAGCGCAAACAAGCCGGGGATTGAGGGTCCTGCTCAAGAAATGAGGTTGATTGCATTGCAGTTGTCCACGGACCACAGCACGAGCATTGAAGAGGTCAATTTTTTTCTTTTGTTTTTAATAACAGAAGAGGTCCATTTAATTCTCAATGTTTTGGCTTTTCGGCTGCTTCTTCCTCCCTCTTCCTTTATTTTCATTATACTCTGTTATTTTCCTCTTTTCTGCGCACTGGCTGTTCATTGTACTCGTAAACACAAAAGCCTCGGCAATTCAATTTTGCGTACTCTGTTAGGCTCAGATTCTCCGCGTTATGTAACTACTTAGGCATGGGAACTCAAACTCCGCCTTTAATTGCGTCCTTTGTGGTCGTTTTAAAAGTGCCGGCTTTAACAGCTAATAGGGCAGTTTTTTAACCGAGCCGTTCCTCGACTAGACCTATTATTGTCTATACTTGCCTCAACGATTAAACTTTCTAAAGATAATCCACATTTTAGGCTTCTTGTGCCGTGTGATCGTTCAAGCCACATTTGATATTGGTATCCTAATTTACTGTCCAATTCACTTCATTAATCACTGTTGAATATTACTTACTCACCCAAGGGAAAAATGATAGGACAAAGGCTTTCTTTTCCCTTTTGTCTTTACATCATTCCGAGCCTATTTCCAAACAAGGAAGTTGCAGATGTGGAAATTTCCCTGTGATTTCCTTCTCTTGTCCGAGATGCTCCGCTCCCAAAAGGGACCAAGACACACCCCAAATGATTTTGCATATTTTTTATGCTTGAAGTATTCATAAAAAAATGCATAACTGATCTATTCTATCAAAATCAAAAGACTAAAAGCTTCTGCAATTTCTTGTTGATGGCAGCTTTTTCATTTTTAATGACATTTTCAATATCAATCTTTAGACTTCTGGTTCTGGTATCATGCATTTTTCCTGTTAGTCCCTCACCAAACTTTAGACATATGCATGATTCACTTGAATCTTTACTAGACTGACAGAAAATTTTCTTCCTTCACTCCTGCCAAGTTTGGTTTGGAAACTGCATGTATCTGCAATTGTTCCATTTCGTTGCACTTTGCAGCTGGTAACTTTTCACTATATTTCTTCCAGTCAGGTTCTACTTGCTCTCCATAAATGTGATAAAGATTGGGCCCATAAAAGTAGTCATATAACACAGCCATTTATTGTTAGATGCTGATTTTTTATTAATTTTATGTCATAGGCTTTTTTCTCTCACTCATCCTATTTGTGTTTTTCGCATAGGTCCATATGTGCTTTTGTGCCTGCGTGTCCTTGTGAAATTTTCCTCTAGCAGATTGCATTTTCCGTTAAGCTGTGCCATTTTTTGTTTAAGCCTATTTTTCTGATTGTATACCAGTCCGCGGTTGACGTTCAGATTAGATCATTAGTCTTACGCTCATCTGCAGTTTTGTTTTTGATATATAAGTACTGCTTTGAGTTGCAGTTACTGTCAGTATTGTTGTTTGTTTCTTTCTTCAATCATGTTATGATTAATGTCATTTCAGTTGTCTAAAACATGTAATTGATTGTTTTGCAGGAAGTCATTAGGATTAAGAATGAACATCCAGATGATAACCAATGCATTGTAAATGACAGGGTTAAAGGTCGTCTTAAGGTTACCAGAGCATTTGGGGCAGGATTTTTGAAACAGGTTCATATAATAGACTTGAGCATTTTTATGCATTTTTTGAATGTCTTTTATGTTTCTCTTCTTAAGTCCTCCCGCCTGCCTTCAAAAAAGAAGAGAATATGTTGATTCCCGTAGTTTCATAGTTATGAAATAGTGCAAACGATTTATGTTGGTTCTAATTTCTTCATGTGAATGAATATTCTTTATTAATCTTGTTCAGTTTTACTTTGCGTCAATGGTCTGATATATATATTTATTAATGGACCTTTTAAAGAAAAAAAAGGCCTATTGAAAAGATTGAGGTCAGGTTTACAAGATGTTCTGTATTTGTGTAGGTATAGGATATGACAATTTTCTAGAAACTACTAGGACATGGATACAGTGGGCACATTTGTTAGTGCGCGCGTGTGTAAATGATTGAAAACCTTGACGTTGCCATGAAACTAATCCAATACATAATTGAAACACGATCAATAACCGGTATGCAAATACAGCAATGATATCATTACACATTTAGAATTTTGTATATTAGTGATTTTAATTTCTAATGGTGCACTTAGAAAACCAACAGATGATTCTTATGTTTGTCATTGTCTTTTCCTGTGGTTGGTTGTGTGAAGTGATTTCTGTCATTGTAAAGTTACCTAAAATTCAGGTCTGGCCATGGAAGAGAGCTGCACCAGTCATATATATTTTATTCTAAAGTGCTTATGGCACTGCTGCATACACTTATGCTCGTGCACACTAATAGGATTGTTCATTCTTGCATCCCTTTCCTGTCTCTGGTCATTTTCTGCATGATATATTTAATACCTTGCACAAGTGTATACTCACATGATAGCATCATTCGCATGGTGCTGCAGCCTAAGTGGAATGATCCTCTACTGGAAATGTTTCGTAATGAATATATTGGCACTGCTCCATATATATCCTGCTGCCCTTCACTACGTCATCATAGATTATGCCCAAGAGATCAGTTCTTGATCCTCTCATCTGATGGGTTATATCAGTATCTAAGCAATCAAGAAGTGGTTTCTCAAGTTGAGAGCTTCATGGAAAAGTTTCCTGATGGAGATCCTGCTCAACATTTGATTGAGGAGCTTCTCCTCCGTGCCGCGAAGAAAGCTGGTAAACAAGTCTTCTGACCATTTAGTGTTTTTCTTTTAGCAGTCATGTTGTGGTGTTGAAATAACTTGGATTATGAAGTAGAATAATTTTGGATTTTTACCTCACTGATAAGGAAAATATCAAAAGAACAAAATCTTTCCCAGCATGCTTGTGCATTATTTTTTGAAAATTCAAATTTTTGGCTGGTTGATTTGTCTTTTCTGACATCACAAATGTGACTCTTCTGTAAGTATTTGCTGTGATATTGCAGCTGCAAATTGAATTTTTTGGTTGGTTGCTAATGATAGAAAGGGAGCAAATTTTTGCTGTGGGATGGTAATTTTGCTTAAAAGCAGCAAAAAAATTGCTACAAAAAAATGGTTATGCTTTTTCTGTAAAAATAATGGTATATGCTTTGTGGCTATTGTTTTGTGTATTTTCAGGTCCCCTCTTTGACATGTTCATCTCATTGTGTGTTTTTGTGCTATCCATGAACATGTAATGTGCTCCAAAACATTGTGTCGTATACAACTCACATTTGATGAGGGTGCAAACAACTTTTGCAGGAATGGATTTACATGACTTGTTGGATATCCCACAAGGCGATAGGAGGAAATACCATGATGATGTTACTGTCATGGTGATATCACTTGAGGGTCGAATCTGGAAATCATCAGGAAAGTATCTGTGAGGCTGGCGTTCAACTAGCCGGTGGTCCTATACATTTCATTTCTTGACCTCAAGGTGAATCCAATTGGCACCTAACGTTTGCAGCTGACCCATTTTTCATGGGTCCTAAGGTGTTTTGCCGGGGTCTTGCCGCATGAAGGCAGTCATCTCAGATGTTAAAGGCAAAAAGCAATAGCCTGCCGTTAGAATTTCATCCAAAATTTTGGATTGGGCTTTGAGGACGGGAAATTGCAGGTGGAATTTTAGGGATTCTCTCTAGGAGGAAAAGATAGTGAAGTCTTTTAGATCCGCTTCTTCTTCCTGTTTTCTTTTTGCCCTTTCGCCGTCTTCTTTCCCTCTCTTATTTTTCCCCAGTTTATAGAGATGAAAAATGATAGAAATTTTGCGTAGCGGAGGCTCTTTCTATTCATTTTGTTTTTCTTTCGCCAAAAGAATATGGGTGTACATTGGTGGGGTGGGGGATACAAATGTACTTATTTTAACTTGATCATTCCCTAGTCAGGAACGAGCTTCTGTAATTGAGGGTGGGGTTCCACCATTGCGGATCGACATGATTCTAAATTACTGAGATCTCTGTGAATCAAATCATTTCGAGTTGTAGGATCAAATGGGTCCTAGCGAAATCTTTAATTAGGGAATCTGAAGATTACAGTACCCAACCTAGCTTTCGGTTTTGTTGTTTTTGGTTGCCATGCCTTTCCTTCCGTATGAAGATTTACTGCGATTCTGTCTGAAGCTTTAGGACTGCACGAGGTAGCCATTTTAGGTGGCGGATGCAACAATCTCATGTTAAAACTTTCATCTTTAAATTTTCTTTGAAGAAATGCTGCTTGTTATTTTTTGAAAGTTATCAAAAATAATTAATAGATTTCTGTATATTGGAAAAATTAAAATTTGATGATTACTGGAAAGGTTTCATGCATCGAATTACAAGCCTGGAGGCTCTTAAAAATAACTTTGTATTGAGAGAAGTTTAAGGTGCACTAATCTGGAATCAGTAGCTGTGAGTTTACCCTTTTGCTTGGTTGAAAGGAAGCATCGAGGAGCGTGGCTTGTAGGATAGAACTTTGTTCAAATTGTTTAGAAGGCGTTTAAAAATTTGGCCAACAAAAGCGTTGAAAATTAGTAGATATCAAATCCAACTAGTAGTACCAAGATTGAAATAAGGTCTCCATCACTCTAGTTTTGTCAACGTTATGGCTCCTGATTGTCACAGCCTTTTCCTTGCGGGTATGAACCGTTTTCGTTTAATAATAAATTTATTTTTTTTTTAAAAAAAGATCAATTCACAGCAACAAGCACCCTGCCTATAAAAAACAAGACGCTAAAATTTCAGGAAAGCGTATGCTATGCAAAGAAAAATTACACCCCTTCTCTGGATGTAACCCAATTTGTTTCATCATCTAGTTTGTAACAGCAACTGACGGAACCTT
Organism: Acacia crassicarpa; assembly: GCA_034222035.1. NCBI lineage: Eukaryota > Viridiplantae > Streptophyta > Magnoliopsida > Fabales > Fabaceae > Acacia > Acacia crassicarpa. Next base: position 5,832,849 of record JAWXYG010000009.1, on the reverse strand, counting down.
TGATTTCACCCAGGATACTAAATCATCTCTTGTTGCAACAAAGTAGCCAGCTTTGTCCTCACTCTGCCTGAAAGGAGCTTCCATTTTCTTCAAATGAGAGGCTAACGACATGCCTAATCCTTGGGAAAACTTGTGAACTCCGGTTCCAGTCTGGGCTATGAGCAATCCTGGCAGTTCCTCCTCCCTCTGAACCATTCTGGTCAGTGTCCCCATCCACTCTTCCATTGCCGTTTGAGCCGCTCCTACCGACAGCGACCTCACATCTAAACACCATTCTTCTGCTGTCTTGTTGTGCAAACCTGGGTATAACCCATACAAGGTTCCTAAGTAGAGAAGCTCATGCGCTCTGTCTTGCATATCTTTGTTGCGACATATATCAATCAAGCAGTTACAGAAGGGTCTTCTCACTTCTACAGATGACTCACTCATTATACTCTTGAACTGCTCTTTCACTGTCTCAAAACTAGTTTTCTCTTCCACCATCAACTTTATGAAGGCCACCAATTTTGTGTTAGCTTGCTGCAAACAAGCAAGCACCTTTTCTTCATCGTTGCTATTCTGAGACAGAGACACAACAGAGAGTAAGGAACCACATAGCCTGTCATCTGGCTTGATTCCTCTCTCAACTGAGGTTTCAAAAACTTTGACTAAATCATCAAACTCCAAAGCCTTCCCCAAGCACTGAATCAAACAGGTGCACCCCATCACGTTGAGATCAATTCCCAATTCAGACATCTCTTCAAAGACTTCCATTGCCTTATCCACATTCCCTTCACTCCCATAAATGTTCAGCATTGCAGTGTAACTCCAGCTATCTGGCTGGCAATGCTCGGACTGTTTCATGTCACTGAATAGCGTTTCAGCTTCTTCCACCAGTCCAACATCTGCACACATATTCAACAATGTATTGTAGAGAATGAAATCCACGGGCCAGTTATTTTGCCTCATTCGTTCCCACAATTCCAGAGCATCTTTAGCCCACCTTGCCTTCCCATATATCTTGACCACAGCCGTTAATGTCTTTTCATTTGGGGTTATCCCTGAGTCAAGCATTTCCTCAAACAGGCTGCGTGCAAACCCTGGTTTTCCAGCTTTTCCCATTGCCTCCAACAACGTATTGTACACAACCAAATTAGGCTGCACGCCTAGCGATTTCATCTCTTGCAAAACGTATCTAATGCCATCGTAGTCACCAGCCGCGCCAAACATCTTTCCCAGCACAGAGAAAGTGATAGGATCAGGCTTCCACCCTGTTGCTCTGGCTCTCTCGTACAAACTTAGAACCTCCTCAACTTTTCCTAGTCTGGCATAAACATCTAAAATAGCAGAATAAGTCACCTCGTCTGGCATCAAACCAGTTTTATACATCCTCTCAAACCAGTGCACAGCCTTGTCGAACAGGTAACACTTTTTGGCGCAGCTTATGATGGTGGAGTAAGTAATGTTATCCATCTTAATGTCTTTCTCAATCATCTCGTGCGCGAGGTCTTCAATCAACTGAAACTGTCTCCCAAACCTCAGAGATTTCATTGTGACATTGTATAATATGGGTTCCATGGGAAACGAATTCTGCTTCTTGACCCAATTGAAAAACAAAAGGGTTTTCTGCCATGGCTTCAAACCGTTGAGAATTAAGAGCGCATTTTCTTTGGTAACAGGGGTCGGGATTTCCTCAAGAACAGCCAAGAAATCGGATTCTGAGGCATCACAATCGTTGAGATTCTGAGCAATAAGCCTGAGATCTCTGATCTGGGGATTATAAGTATAAGTAGAGCGTTTGTGCCTCTGGTGGGAAAGAACAGAGCGTTTGGGCTTAGTGGGGTTGAACCAGGTGGATTTAGGCTTGGACAAGACATGGGATTGGTGAGTGGAAGAGGTAGATAAGGTGGTGTTGACGAGTGGTCGGAGTTGCTCCGACAATGAAGGGTTTTTGGCGTCAGGTTCGTCGGAACTAGGGGGAGCTTCAGGAGTGGATTTGGAAATGGTACAGTGAATGAAGAACTTTCTATGGCTGTGTCGGAGAGAGCCGTTGCTGAACCTTGTTCGCTTGGCGTCTGAGGTATGCCCATTAAAATAGATATCCAAAGTTGTAGGCAGTGGAGACGCCATTGTAGGCACTGGAAATGAAGATATTCCAACTTCCAATTTTTAAGATTTTGTGTATAAGCTGTAACCTTATCTTCAATCCTATTCCTCCAAATAAGATATTTTTGCTTCATGGAGAAACAAAAGCATCGGATGGCTAGGTCGAGTCTTTCACCTAATCACCCTCAGTTCTCTTGTTTCAACGCGCCCCTTTACTGAATGATTTTTTTTTTTTTTGGGCCAAGCATTTCAAATAAATTATGATAAATAACTTAAAAATATTATTACCTCCGCTTTTATTTTTTAATGTAAGAGTTGGTTGATTAATTTTGATAGTAAATTAAAGAATTTAATGAGCATGTTAGTTATTTGTAACAATCATTTTTATTTTCTTAAAATATCATCTTTCATTGTGATTGTTATAGTACGAAAATTTCTTAATGTGTTTGCACAAGAAAATTATAAACTTAGGAGATAAAGTGGATTAAAATATTATATTTAATATTAAATTAGATCCCTATCTAGCTGTTATATTAAGTATGAGATGTAATATAGTTTTCTGTAAATCACAAACACACATATAATATCAACAACACACAATGCCAACCTCAGAAAATCACCTTGAGAGCGAAAAAGGGTATTTTTAAATCTTTAGATCCCCACTAAATGTCATTATCTATTACTCCTTCCATCTTTAATCATAAGATAATTTTTAAGCGGCGTAATCAAGATTGTCAAATTCACAAGTCTATGCAAACTCGTAATAATGATATAAACTTGTATCGTAAACTCGTAAGAGTTTACTTTTATCATTAAACATGTATTATCTATTACTCCTTCCATCTTTAATCATAAGATAATTTTTAAGCGGCGTAATCAAGATTGTCAAATTCACAAGTCTATGCAAACTCGTAATAATGATATAAACTTGTATCGTAAACTCGTAAGAGTTTACTTTTATCATTAAACATGTATTGTAACGTCCTAATTTTTCATTTTGGAATTTAAGAGGATTATAAAAGAATTATATATGATAAATTTTTTTTTAAAAAATAATATTAATAATAAAAATAAAAAATAAATAAATAAAATAATAATATAAATAAATAATAAATAAATAAAATATATATATATTTTTATATTTAAAAAAAAAATGGAATGTGGGAGGCAGGGCCTCCCACTATCCGATAATAGTGGGAGGCCATGCCTCCCACTATGTAAATTAGTGGGAGACATGTCTCCCACTATAAAAAAATAAAAAAAAAATAAAAAAATATAATATAGTGGGCAGCATGAAATGTGCTGCCCACGTTGAAGAATAGGGAGGGGTAATTAATACCCCCTCCCCCTTGTATATATATATGAAGAGGTGTGTGTGTTGTGTTGTGGAGTGTTGGTGAGTGTGTGCGTGCCCGGCAGAGAGGAGAGACGAGAGTGTGAGTGAAGAAGAAAGGAAGGAGAGAGATTTAAGAGCTTTTCAGTGAATTTTAAGGTAAGTCTTTTATCTTATAAGATAATTTAAGTAGTTAAACTAGCTTCTTTTCAAGAAACTTCCTTCATGAAAGTTATTCCACATGTTTTTCTCTTTCAAATGAAGTTATTATTATGTTGGTTAGTGAACATTTTGTGACTAAGATTCTGGGAGAGTTTTGAGTTTTAACAATAGAAGACTATATATGTGTAGCAAATGATTAATAGTGAATTTTAATCAATTTAGATTTATTGTTTGGTTGTTATGGAAATTTAAAATGAATTTTCTATTTAAGAAGTTTATGATTGTATGGCTGGAAAATATTTTTACTGATTAAATGTTATGAAAAATAGTTTATTTGGGTTGGGAAGATATTATTGGAATTTAATTAGCTTAGTTTTGATATATGGGGGCAAAATTGTAAATTCTGGAATTTTTGGGGTAAAAATTGTAAATTCTGGAATTTTTGGGGTAAAACTGTAAATTCTGGAATTTTTGGGGCAAAACTGTAATTTCTGGAATTTTTGGGGCAGAACTGTAATTTCTGGAACTTTTGGGACAAAACTATAATTTCTGGAATTATGAGACTAAAATGTCATTTCTGGTAGTTGTGGGATCAAAATATCATTTTCAAATTTTGTTATGATAATATATATATTATTAGAACTTTTATTTTAAGTTATAGGAAATTATAAGTTATATTTGTGATAATGTAGAGTCTTTTTGTGACCGGTAACTGGGCGGGTGGTACTCATCGAGCTGAGGTTAAGCGTGGAAGTGAGGTAACCGGGGTTAATTTATTTTATATGCTTGTTTTGGGCTGTGAGGTATTTTCTAAGTCTTACTTTTATATATGCTACTTGTATGTATTTTGAAAAATATTTGTATGTTTGAATAAGAAATTAATTCAGTGAAGCAGTATATTTTCCAATCTATGTATTTAATTGATTATTATTGATGGGTTTGGTATTATTGTGATGGCTATACTATTTGTTGTGAGATGATGTGTTTGGAATAATAATTTAATAAAATGTTGTTGAAAGTTTTAGAATTTTATTATTTCTTCTGTTGGGATATGTTGGGTTGTGCGGAAGAGATTGAGGGTGAAATTGTGCCCATCGGCTCTCTCATTCCTGGCCCGGAATTTGAGTTGAGTGTTTTGGGCGGACACCTCCCTGTTACGGTATACTGGTGGTGACATAGGAGGGGACAGTATTCTTGAGGTGACTAGCTAACCTTGGCCGGGTATACTAGCACCGATAGGCTGATCCACGTCCACGAGGAAATAAGGAGGAGCAGGATGGATGAGTGGGGATGGTTAATTGTTATAGTTATTATGTATTAATTGTTTTATTTGTGGTTATTTAATTATTGAAATTTAATTATTATTATATTATTAGCAAACCTGCTTCTCTGACTTGCAATCCTTTCTTGCATATTTGATAAATTAATTTCGGTTACGGGGACTTTATGTCTCACCCCGTTATTATTAAATCTTTTTTCAGGCGAGACCTCTAACCTCAGTAGAGGACAAGGGAAGCAACCAGAGGCATAGAAATTGTGAAACTCGTAGGCCTCTTTTTGGTATTAGTGTTGTATTGATTTATATATTGCCATCATAGGGCCCTCATATTTGTGAAATACTACATTAACTACTTTTGGATGACTGTTAATTTTCCGAAAGCTTGATTTTATACATTATCATATCATCGTGGATCCACCATTATATCTTTGTGACCGTTGTCTTGTGTAGACCCTTTTCTTGTAGGTTTGTGTTGTATGACTTGTGGGCTATAAATTTTCTGTTCCATAACTGTGCCCTGAGTTATAGATTTTCTGTAGTGGGTTTGTGGGCGAACTTTGTGCCCTGGACCCCGAGGTTTTGTAAAGGAAAGTTTTCCATAATTAACTACTAATCTCGTTTAAGAAAACTCTAAGGTCAAATGTTATCTTGTGAGAAAGGGTCTTTTCAACTTGGTATCCAGAGCCCTGTGTTTATGATTTCCTGGCCCTGTTGTGCATTGCATTTAGAGTATGGCAATATATAACCTTTACACACCTGCTTCCCTGTTGTGTTTTGTTTTGTTTTTTGTTCTTATTATTCTCCATCTCTGGTGGGTTTTACCCTTAGGTGGGGAGAGATGGGAAATACTAGGCGCACAAAAATTGGTGACAACAACCAGGAGAAGTCTAATGGGCCTCAGGATCAGCTTCAGGATCAGTTAACCAACACTGAAATGTTGCGACATGTGTATGAATGGACCCGTATGACAGAGGAGCGATTGAAGAGACTCGAGGAAGGCAGAGCCAATGAAGGATCTGGTGGTGGAAGCAAGAATCATACCCAAGAAGCACACGAAGAATCAGAGGAAGAAAATACTGTTCATGCTAATAAGACAATTCCAAATCGATCAAGCTATGAATCGGAAGAGTCGGCAGGACAAAGAGTTGTTCCTAACATGCTTACAGTCTGGAAACATTTAGATCGTTTCCATCCTGAGACTTTCTCAGGAGGATTGCCAACAGAGGCTGAGAGTTGGATTGATCGGTTAGAGATGCTATTTGAGTCAATCGGCTGTGATAAATATCAAAAGGTTATAGCTGCGAAGACCCTGTTAAAAGGGGGTGCATTGGATTGGTGGAATACTGTGAAGCCTGCTGATGGACATCAACTGGATTGGAGTGAATTTAAGAGAATGTTCTATGATTACTACTTCCCTATTGAGATGAGATATCAAAAAGAAGCTGAGTTCTTCACACTTCAACAAGGGGAGATGGATGAGAATACCTTTATAGCTCAATTCATGGGGCTAGCTAAATATGTATCGCAGTTAAATAGAACAGAAGAGCAGCATAATAATTGGCTGGCCAGACAAATGTTTGAGAGATGCAATGATGAGGTCAAGGCAAGAATGGGTACCTATGATGTCACGACTCTTGAGAAGTTGACAGCAAAAATTCGAGACGTTTGTAGAAGGTATAAAGTTGCTGAGAGATCTGCGAGAAGGGATTCTCATGGCCGATTCAGTGGTAACATGAGAATATCAGGAGGTATCAGTAAGAAGAATTACCCTCCAAGTTTTGCTGGATCCGGAAGCAGGAGGACTTTTAATCAGGGTAGCTCCCAGCAGAGGAGTCGTCCTCTAATGAGTCATAGTCGTAGGAGCAATACTGGAGTAAGTCAAGGCTCTCAACGAGGGTCGGTAGCATCAGCCCCCAGTGTAACTCAGCACCGTCCTTGTACTCGTTGCGGGAGAGTACATCCTGGCGAGTGTTGGACCTGTTTTATTTGTGGGGAGAAGGGCCATATTGCAAAGTATTGTCACAAGGGTATGAAGGAGGGCCAGACATCTAGACCATCTGCACCTGGGAGAGTGTTCGCTTTGACATCAGAGGAAGTGAGAGCTACTCCTAATTTGATCCGAGGTAATGCTATTCTTCAAGGTCACTATTTATGTGTTATATATGATTCTGGTGCTACACATTCTTTCATCTCCTATGACTGTGCGGAAAGATTAAGTCTTACTAGGAGTAATATGTCATATGATTTGTTTGTGTCTACTCCTACTGGTGTACGTGTAAAAACTACTATGGTATGTAGGAAATTGATGTTTGTATGTGAGGGTCATGAAACGACTATCGATTGATTTGTCTACCCATGCTGGGTATAGATGTGATTGTGGGTATGGATTGGTTAACATCCAACGATGTGTCCTTGCAATGTAAGGAGAAAGTTGTGCAATTTAACACTTGCACAGTAATTAGGGAAATTTCCCAAGATCCGGTAATGTTGTCAGCAGCCCAGGTTGAGAGAAGTGTGAGGAAAGGTTGTGAGGCTTTTGCGGTGTTCTTCCTAGCTCAGGTGGAATCAGAAGGAGACATTAAGCAAATCGAAGTAGTTAAAGAGTTTCCTGATGTGTTTCCCGAAGAGTTGACCGGATTACCTCCAGAGCGAGAAGTTGAGTTCGCCATAGAATTAGCGCCAGGGACAGAGCCGATCTCTAAGGCTCCTTACCGGATGTCACCTTTAGAGTTGGCTGAATTAAAGAAGCAGATTGAAGACTTATTGGAGAAGGGCTTCATCCGGCCAAGTGTGTCTCCATGGGGTTCACCAGTTTTGTTCGTGAAAAAGAAGGATGGCAGCTTGAGGCTTTGCATTGACTACCGACAATTGAATAAAGTCACTATCAAGAATAAGTACCCGTTGCCAAGAATAGATGACTTACTAGATCAGCTAGTAGGTTCATCCGTATTTTCAAAAATCGATTTGAGATCGGGATATCATCAATTGAGGGTAAAGGCAGAAGACATTCCGAAGACTGCTTTTCGTACTAGATACGGCCACTATGAGTTTCTTGTCATGCCTTTTGGCTTGACTAATGCGCCGGCGGTGTTTATGGATTATATGAATCGAATTTTCAGACCTTATTTGGATAAATTTGTGGTGGTGTTCATTGATGATATCCTTATCTATTCGAAGAGTGAAGAGGAACATCGAGAGCACCTCCGAATAATATTGCAGATCCTAAGAGAGCATCAGTTGTACGCGAAGCTAAGCAAATGTGAATTTTGGCTGAGAGAGATGAAGTTTTTGGGCCATGTAGTCTCAGCTAATGGAGTAGCAGTAGATCCCAGCAAGGTGGATGCCGTGTTGAAGTGGGAACCACCTAAGTCTGTGACAGAGATACGTAGTTTTGTCGGATTGGCTGGTTACTACCGTCGTTTTATAGAGGGATTTTCTCGGATTGCCGCACCACTCACTAGATTGACTAAGAAAGAGCAACCGTTTGTTTGGGATGAGAAGTGTGAGGCAGCCTTTCAAGAGCTGAAGAACCGGTTAACTACTGCACCTGTTCTCATCATACCCAACCCACACAGACCATACACGGTGTACACAGATGCATCATTGAAGGGTTTGGGATGTGTGCTCATGCAAGATGGTAAAGTTGTGGCTTATGCATCTCGACAGTTGAGACCTCACGAGAAGAACTATCCGACGCATGACTTGGAGCTTGCAGCGGTCGTTTTCGCTTTAAAAATTTGGAGGCATTACTTGTATGGATCTCAATTCGAGATTTTTAGTGACCATAAGAGCTTGAAATATCTTATGGATCAGAAGGAGTTGAATAATCGACAGAGAAGGTGGATGGAGTTTTTGAAGGATTATGATTTTGAGTTGAAGTATCATCCAGGGAAGGCAAATGTAGTTGCAGATGCCTTGAGCCGAAAGTCAATGCATATGTTTCACTTGTGTGTGACTGAGTATAATCTTCTAGAAAGGTTATCTGAAGTTTATCTTGAACCAAGATCTGAAGTGATTTTGGGTACAGTGCAAGGGAATTTTGACTTTTATAATGATTTGAGAATGGCTCAGATGGAAGATAATCGGTTACTAAGGATTAGAGAAGAGTTGGAGAATGGTAAAGTACCTGATTATGATATTAGTGATACAGGTATACTAAGGTACAAGAAGAGGATTTGTGTTCCGAATAATGAGGAAATCAAGAAGACAATTCTTGAAGAAGCTCATCGAAGCAAGTATACCATTCACCCGGGAATCACCAAGATGTATCGAGATTTGAAGCAAGGATATTGGTGGCCAAAAATGAAGCATGACGTGACAAATTTTGTATTGAAGTGTCTGACTTGTCAAAAGGTGAAGATTGAGCATCAAAAGCCTCCAGGATTATCGCAACCCTTAGAGGTTCCGCAATGGAAATGGGACAGCATTTCCATGGATTTTATTGTAGGATTGCCAGAAACCACAGCACACCACAACGCAATATGGGTCATTGTAGATAGATTGACGAAATCAGCTCATTTTCTTCCGATCCATATTGGATATAGCTTAGAGAGGCTAGCTCAGTTGTATGTGGATGAGATTGTCAGGTTGCATGGTGTACCCACAGATATTGTGTCAGATCGTGATCCAAGGTTTACATCAAACTTTTGGAAGTCGTTACAGAAGGCTATGGGGACCAGGTTGAAGTACAGTACCGCTTACCATCCGCAAACTGATGGCCAAACAGAGAGGACAATTCAAACCCTCGAAGATATGTTGAGGGCATGTGCCATTGAGTTACCTGGTAGTTGGGATCGTCACTTGCCCTTGGCTGAATTTGCTTACAATAATAGTTATCATTCGAGCATTCAAATGGCTCCTTTCGAGGCATTGTATGGTAGAAAGTGTAGATCGCCTTTGTGTTGGACTGAATTAAGTGAACGAACCGTGATCGGACCGGACTTGGTAGACAAAACCACAAAGAAAATTGAGATGATTCGCCAAAGGTTGTTGACCGCTCAGAGCAGACAAAAGAGCTATGCGGATAAGCGACGAAGACCTTTGGAGTTTGAAGTAGGGGATCACGTATTCCTTAAGGTTTCACCGGTAACTGGTATTGGCAGATCCATTAAGGCCAAGAAATTGAGTCCTCGATTTATTGGCCCATACGAAATTCTGGAGCGAATTGGACCAGTTGCTTATCGGATTGCCTTACCTCCACACCTGTCAAGTGTGCACAACGTGTTTCACGTGTCACAACTTAAAAAATATCATCCAGATCCTTCCCATGTAATTGAGCCCGAAGAGGTCGAATTAAGAGAAAATTTGACCTACATACCTGAGCCTGAAAGGATCCTTGATGTGAAAGACAAGCAATTACGGAATAAAACCATCCGCCTTCTAAAGATTTTCTGGAAGGGTATGGCTCCAGGTGATGCTACATGGGAAACCGAAGAGCGAATGCGGCGTGACTATCCTCATTTGTTTGCCTAGGTATGCTTGTTTGTTGGAAATAAGATGTACTTGTGGCTGTGTTGTATTGAGATTGAATTTCTGTGATGTGATACTCTTGTTGTGTTGGTGATTCTTGGTATAATAATATTTTGTCTCTGATGCTATTATACTGATATTGTGTTGTGGATTATTTTCTTTAATAACATGTGAGAAATTTTGGGGACAAAATTCTATTTAGGTGGGGAGAGTTGTAACGTCCTAATTTTTCATTTTGGAATTTAAGAGGATTATAAAAGAATTATATATGATAAATTTTTTTTAAAAAAATAATATTAATAATAAAAATAAAAAATAAATAAATAAAATAATAATATAAATAAATAATAAATAAATAAAATATATATATATTTTTATATTTAAAAAAAAAATGGAATGTGGGAGGCAGGGCCTCCCACTATCCGATAATAGTGGGAGGCCATGCCTCCCACTATGTAAATTAGTGGGAGACATGTCTCCCACTATAAAAAAATAAAAAAAAAATAAAAAAATATAATATAGTGGGCAGCACGAAATGTGCTGCCCACGTTGAAGAATAGGGAGGGGTAATTAATACCCCCTCCCCCTTGTATATATATATGAAGAGGTGTGTGTGTTGTGTTGTGGAGTGTTGGTGAGTGTGTGCGTGCCCGGCAGAGAGGAGAGACGAGAGTGTGAGTGAAGAAGAAAGGAAGGAGAGAGATTTAAGAGCTTTTCAGTGAATTTTAAGGTAAGTCTTTTATCTTATAAGATAATTTAAGTAGTTAAACTAGCTTCTTTTCAAGAAACTTCCTTCATGAAAGTTATTCCACATGTTTTTCTCTTTCAAATGAAGTTATTATTATGTTGGTTAGTGAACATTTTGTGACTAAGATTCTGGGAGAGTTTTGAGTTTTAACAATAGAAGACTATATATGTGTAGCAAATGATTAATAGTGAATTTTAATCAATTTAGATTTATTGTTTGGTTGTTATGGAAATTTAAAATGAATTTTCTATTTAAGAAGTTTATGATTGTATGGCTGGAAAATATTTTTACTGATTAAATGTTATGAAAAATAGTTTATTTGGGTTGGGAAGATATTATTGGAATTTAATTAGCTTAGTTTTGATATATGGGGGCAAAATTGTAAATTCTGGAATTTTTGGGGTAAAAATTGTAAATTCTGGAATTTTTGGGGTAAAACTGTAAATTCTGGAATTTTTGGGGCAAAACTGTAATTTCTGGAATTTTTGGGGCAGAACTGTAATTTCTGGAACTTTTGGGACAAAACTATAATTTCTGGAATTATGAGACTAAAATGTCATTTCTGGTAGTTGTGGGATCAAAATATCATTTTCAAATTTTGTTATGATAATATATATATTATTAGAACTTTTATTTTAAGTTATAGGAAATTATAAGTTATATTTGTGATAATGTAGAGTCTTTTTGTGACCGGTAACTGGGCGGGTGGTACTCATCGAGCTGAGGTTAAGCGTGGAAGTGAGGTAACCGGGGTTAATTTATTTTATATGCTTGTTTTGGGCTGTGAGGTATTTTCTAAGTCTTACTTTTATATATGCTACTTGTATGTATTTTGAAAAATATTTGTATGTTTGAATAAGAAATTAATTCAGTGAAGCAGTATATTTTCCAATCTATGTATTTAATTGATTATTATTGATGGGTTTGGTATTATTGTGATGGCTATACTATTTGTTGTGAGATGATGTGTTTGGAATAATAATTTAATAAAATGTTGTTGAAAGTTTTAGAATTTTATTATTTCTTCTGTTGGGATATGTTGGGTTGTGCGGAAGAGATTGAGGGTGAAATTGTGCCCATCGGCTCTCTCATTCCTGGCCCGGAATTTGAGTTGAGTGTTTTGGGCGGACACCTCCCTGTTACGGTATACTGGTGGTGACATAGGAGGGGACAGTATTCTTGAGGTGACTAGCTAACCTTGGCCGGGTATACTAGCACCGATAGGCTGATCCACGTCCACGAGGAAATAAGGAGGAGCAGGATGGATGAGTGGGGATGGTTAATTGTTATGGTTATTATGTATTAATTGTTTTATTTGTGGTTATTTAATTATTGAAATTTAATTATTATTATATTATTAGCAAACCTGCTTCTCTGACTTGCAATCCTTTCTTGCATATTTGATAAATTAATTTCGGTTACGGGGACTTTATGTCTCACCCCGTTATTATTAAATCTTTTTTCAGGCGAGACCTCTAACCTCAGTAGAGGACAAGGGAAGCAACCAGAGGCATAGAAATTGTGAAACTCGTAGGCCTCTTTTTGGTATTAGTGTTGTATTGATTTATATATTGCCATCATAGGGCCCTCATATTTGTGAAATACTACATTAACTACTTTTGGATGACTGTTAATTTTCCGAAAGCTTGATTTTATACATTATCATATCATCGTGGATCCACCATTATATCTTTGTGACCGTTGTCTTGTGTAGACCCTTTTCTTGTAGGTTTGTGTTGTATGACTTGTGGGCTATAAATTTTCTGTTCCATAACTGTGCCCTGAGTTATAGATTTTCTGTAGTGGGTTTGTGGGCGAACTTTGTGCCCTGGACCCCGAGGTTTTGTAAAGGAAAGTTTTCCATAATTAACTACTAATCTCGTTTAAGAAAACTCTAAGGTCAAATGTTATCTTGTGAGAAAGGGTCTTTTCATGTATTAACCGTGTATAATTAAATAATTATAATATAAAAATAACAATAATTTAATTTAAATATATTGTAAACTTGTGAGTTTATATGAGTTTATAGTTGACACGAGTTTGCTAGAGACTTGACTCGATTTAGTAAGGTAGATACGTAAAGACGGTAAACTCGGATAGTCAACTCGCGAGTTTGATAATAATGAGTGTAATATTTTTATATACTACTAATAATATAATTTAAAAATTTAACGAGTAAATGATATTTTTTTCAAAAATATTTAATCAATAAATAAAAAGATCTGACCACCGATGAAAAATGATAAGCAAAATAAGCTTCTCAGGAGGGGGCATTGATTTCAGTCAGGAGACCTTTTGGGATGCCAAAGAATTTCACACATCATGGGTTCCTTTTCCATTTTATCCTAACCTAAGACAAGGGATTGGCGCCATTAATGATAGAAACTGTTTTATTGGTACATGCAAGTTAAGGTAATTTTGTTTCACAAGCAAAAAAAAAAAAAAAAAAACTCAATAGAGGGAGTATTTAGGGATTTGGCTTTGGTCTTATACCTCATACCATCATTTTTCCTCCTTTTCCCTTCTCCGTCGTTGGATTAAGATTTCAACGGTCCATATTTACCATATGATAAAAATATCATTATAAGAAAAAAGGATAATAAAAAGTAATGGTAAATCTGGATCGTTAATATCTTAATCCAACGGTAGAAAAGGGAAAAAGATGGTAAGGGATATAGGATCAAAGCCAAGTTCGAGTATTTACAACCAACAAAAAGAGCAACCAATTTTTTTTCCTCAAGGAGCAAGACCACCAGTAAGAAGAAATAATCATATAAGCACTGATAGCAAAGGCATCAGGTAGAACTGAAAATTTCTAACCTGGCTTACATCCTTTGGGGATGTAAGTCCGCTGCACTGAAACACACTGTTTTTTTGACCAAAAAAAAAAAAAACACACTGTTTTGGCACGAAACACACTGTTTTGGCACGAAACACACCCCTGGTCCTCCTTTTTTTAAAAACAAAAAATCTTTCAAATACAGATAGTAAAAAGATAATTTATGATACTGAAAAAATTCTTTATGATCTTGAAAAATTATTTTAAGATTGTGAAAAACTATTTTAGGATACTGACTCGTACTAAAATGATACTTCAAGATACTAATTAGTACTGAAAAAATAATTTATAATCTTAAAAAAATTATTTTAGGATCTTGAAAAAATATTTCAGGTACTGACTGATACTAAAAATATACTTTGTGATATTTTTTTAAGATCCTAAAATTATTTTTTTAAGATCTTAAATTATTTTTTTAATACTAGTTAATATCCTGAAGTATTATTTTAGCCCTATTCACTATTCTAAAATATTTTTCACGATTATAAAATAATTTTTCAAGATCATGAAGAATTTTTTTCAATACCATTCGTATCCTGAATTATTATTTTTTCTACCCAGTAGTGTTTGATATATATATATATATATATATATATATTAAAAAGGGAAAATTATAATGAAGGACCTAAGAAAAATAATATTTATTAAGAAGGACCATAAAAAGTGGTAATTATTTTAAAGGACCAAAAATTAAAATATTAAAATAAAAGGACTAAATTACCCTTAATCAGATTTCCTATCTTCTCATTAACTAAATCTGGAATGATTCTTTCTTCCTATCTTCTTATTAACTGAATATGGAATGATTTTTTCTTACATGAGAATCTAAAGTAATTAATATATGATAATAAATAGATATTAATTCAAATAATTCTTTTTCCATCGTAGAATCATTCCAGATTACTATGCTAGAGAAAAGATAGGAAAGATGGAGCTTTTTATGGTTGTGACAGAAGAAGCCTCGTGCGTTGTGCAACCGTCTGCAGTGTTAGACCTGAGATTTTTTGTGCTAAGGCAACCAAAAGTACCTGATATTCATTCAATAATACCAGTTGTTCCATTCCCAGATAAATAGAAAATAAAGTAAAAGGCTCTTAACTCAGAAAAATCCCATCAAAAGAGAAGAACGTGGTTAAAGAAACCAAATCCCTCTTTCCTTTCGCTATAACCATAAAAAGCTCTATCTTTCCTATCTTTTCTCTAACGTAATAATCTTGAGTGATTCTACAATAAAAAAAGAATTATTTGAATTGATATCTTTTTATTATTATCCATCAATTACTCTAGATTCTCATGTAAGAAAGAATCATTCCAGATTTAGTTAATGAGAAGATAGAAAATCTGATTAAAGGTAATTTAGTCCTTTTATTTTAATATTTTAAGTTTTGGTCCTTTAAAATAATTACTACTTTTCATAGTCCTTCTTAATAAATATTAATTTTTTTAGGTCCTTCATTATAATTTTCCCTTAAAAAAAAAAGGTGGACCAGGGGTGTGCTTTGCTCCAAAAGGACGCATTTCAGTGTAGCGGACGCACATCCACAAAGGATGTAAGCCGAGTCTGAAAATTTCTAATGGCATACAGTTGAAGGACAGAACTACTACAGCAGATCGTGCACTGTCTAGCATTAGATGCCTCAGTCTTGGCAAGATCACTTAGATCATTGTGATCAGATCTCCACAATCAAAACTTCAGAAATAAACTTCAAAAAGAAATACTCAAGTTTATTGATACATATGTAATGTGAAATACCTAGAGTCAAGAAAGCCGCCAATATGTGTCTGTTTGGGTTAGCGGTAGAAACTGCTTTTCCAATATGATTTAAGGTATATGAGGTAAGTATATGAAAGGAGTTTTATCATGATTTGCATAAATATGCTTCTTGAACGCTAACTCAAACAAACACTAGTACTGAACTATTACCTCAAGGAACAATTAAGACTAAGAACCATTTCAATTTAAATTTCTTAACCAAATAATACTAGGGAATTAAAGAATACAGTGTAATGTTTACACTCGGTATACAGATCAACATGATGATCAATTAGGAGCAGAATCCAATAATTGCTTAATCTGCCTTTGTACACTCTCTCTGATGGAAGGATAAGGCAACTTGTTTATAATCTCTCTTCCAAAGGCAAAAACTAGAATTCTTCTAGCCGTCTTTGGGTCAACACCACGAGCTCGAAAATAAAAAAGTTGGCTTTCTTCTAGGTCACTTATTGCTGCTCCATGAGAGCATTTGACATCATCGGCCACAATTTGGAGATTTGGCTTAACATTTACAGTTGCCCGAGGTTCAAGAAGGAGGCTTCTTGTTAACTGCCCTGCATCTGTCTGCTGAGCATACCTATGAAATAATAGTTCAGGATTCAAATAAAGCAGCCTATATTTGATCAAAATTACATAGAACTTGGAAACAAGTGCATACGTGTTTTCTCAATAATCAACTTTGATTATCATTTAAAGCATCAAAATCAACCCCATTATATGGAAGTGATTTCAATCCCATATTATCAGGCCCAAAAAAATCCCATGTTAGAAACTTCTGAGATAGCTCTTGCAACTGGACGCAAGGACTAAAGCTATAACACAAAACAGAAGACTTGCAAGCTATAACAGAAAGAAAATAAAATAAATTTTACAAGTCAGCTAGAATTCCTCAAAATATATTAATTCTTTTATTCCATCATGTACATAGTTTCATAAAATTGTCATCACAGGGCTATTAAAACACAGTTACCTGTTAACCTTTATATTCCCATCAAATACTGCTTGCCCCTGTGAATGAGTCACGATGCACTTGTGAAGTTGACGTGAATAACCTCGTGGATGATCCAAGACAAGTCTACTATGCAGATCCTGGGTTTGATCGTCAACAGACAAGTGTAATGTTGATAATTCTGTCACCGTGTTGGGGCCCAACTGCTGGATATGAAGATTATGCCTGCCAAGCTTTCCTCCCGAGCTTACCTCGATCAACTCATATGTACTAGATGATTCCTGAGATCAATCAACTAAACAGTGAGGCTACTCTTGTCAAATTTCTTTCATACTTGACAATGTAAGGAGATTTTTACAGGAGCACTTTATGATATTTGATTGTAAACCAAAAATGGACTCTTTTCCTTTTGTGGACTCGAGCAACAGTTTCACCTAATTCAATATCCCATTTGTCCTGAAAGCTCTACAACAAATGACTCCAACATGACTTTATATCTTCTCTGTTGACTCAAAGCATCACAAATTACTTACAAACTCACACTCTTTTAGCTGGCGGATCTGGAGCAGTTTCAAGAGAATTGATGAAAACAATTAACTCCAAAGAAGTAGAGTACTGGGTTTAAACAAGTCATTGCAACAGAAATTTCTTGTTGTCAAGAAGTCAGATTTCTATGTTCGTTCGGGGAGCAAACTGGCATCCTGTTTCAGTTAAAAGAACATCCAACAAGTTTCTTCCAGGAAGCATTCCCCTATTAAGGGCATTACCTAGAAACATAAACTAACTCAAAAGTTATTAATTTCGAAAAGAGTAGAGAAAATCCACAAATGTATAGCTCCATTGAATTACATTAACTGTGAAATGAATGAACAGCTGAATATCACATCATCATTCATATCACGTAAGTGGATCACCTAGGTAGCCCTGTATAACCAGTAAATTCCTGCTTTAAATGTAAGAGGCATATTAAAACGACCAATAATAACATATAAAAGCGAAAAACAAAAGCATTTACCTGCTGGACTGAGGTCCATTTTATATGAGCTGCACCCAAGGATTGACTCTGAATATACGAATGCCTAACCTTTCCACCTTCTCTAATGACCATCTCCAAAGCAGAATTTGCCCAATAACATTGATTCCCGTTTTGGGCGGAAAATTCCTCAATTATATCAATCTCTCCTCCCTTCTCCACCAAGACTAGAACTCTTGGGTTTGAAACGTGCATTGCTTTCGAACCTTTGTAACTGCCCTCAATTGAAAAGTACGCTAAATGGATCGGATTTTCCACGCAACATCCTTCTGGAACATAGACTACTGTCACATCAGGAGCCCCTACTCCATTGATAGACCAAAACAAGTCTCCATCATTAAGCCCACAAACAATTTCCGAGATCCTATCCATTATGCTCGTCGAAGTAAGTTCCGACAAACGGCCAACATAAACTCCTTCTGGCAATCCGGACAAATTGGACATTGATTTTACCACATGGCCATCAACGATTCCAAGACATGGAAATTGAGTATCCACAGAGACGCCTGACAAGCGTGATGGGTCCGGAAGTTGAGAAACAGGGCGGATTTCTGAGTATCTGATGAGTGAGAGGTCGGTGAAGCGGAAGGGCTCGTCTTTGCGAGAAGGCCAAGGAGTTGAAAGCAGTGATTCAGAGGATGCTTCTCTGAGTTTCTGGAGTGGTGGGGGAGCTGAAGAAGAAGACGAGGGGACAGAGTCCTCGAGGGTTTCAGCAAGTTCAAGTACAAATGGGTCAAAAGTGATGGCCTGTGAAGTGAGAGAAGATCGAACAGAGACGGAGGCTTTCGTTTTGCGATTGCCGATGATCTTACAAGTTTTAGTCGTAGATGGAGAGAATAAAAGGACGGAAGGTTTGTAAACTGGAGGCGATAAGGCTGAAGGACTCATAGGAACAGGAGTAGCTAAGGCAAAAGCATTCATCGACGATGTTCAGTTGAGCTGAAAGTCTGAAACATTCAATTCCCAATTGCAACTCGTTGGTCTCGCTCCCTGCTTCACCTCACCAGACCCCACGCTGTCCTTTGACGGCCAATATAACAAGAGGCACGATTTTGCGCTGGAGTTTTTTTTTTTTTTAGGTCGCTTTTTGCGCTGGAATTAGCTTTTTTTTTTTTTTTAACAAGGAATTAGCTATTTGTATTGAAGTGGATTTCATAATTATTTTTGTTGGGCCATACCCACTTATGAGATTCAGGCCCAAAAATGAATTTGATGGGTTTGGGAGTCCAATTACCAGCTCGTTTCTGCCATGCTAGCCCATTTCTATTGTGACCTTAGGCTGGCTCGGAAAGTTATTTGGGCTTGAAATGCCTTAGCATCCACAACAATCTGGCCCAGGATGTTGAATCTGAATTAGTTATGTAACTGATTGAGCGATTGAGGTGGTATGCGGTCTCACCTAATAAAAAGGAAAACACAAGTTTAAATTCTGAAAAGCATACTTATTAAGAGAGGTGGAAACTCGCGCTCTCAGATTCAAAAAGAGAAATCCTTGCTATTTTCAACAACAACTTGAAGCATAAAATAGTCAATCTCCAAATAATAGAACTCGGTCTTTTGGACCTTTTTAAATTTATGGAAACAGTACAACAAATTCCGAAGCTAATTTTCCTTGTATGTTGCATGCGTGTTTTTGAATGTCTCACTTGGAATAATAAATAAATGATGTAGGGAGTGAAATGCTTGTCGTCTCTATGCATGTAAGAGGGAAGAAATTGAGGATTGTGCGTATAGTTGACCAGAATGGTTGGATTATTTTATAGTCAACTAAATCTGCGCCTTGTTAGTCTGAGACTTGCTCATGTAATATAATGCTTTTGTGTGTGTGAGTGTGTTAAAGTGATCTCATTCCGACAATTTGTCTGCCCTCCTACACATCCTCCCCTTTCTCTTGTCCCTTCTTTGTCTCTTTCCTTCTCAACCTCCTCCCCTTAATTAGTTCTTTTTTCAAACAATATGCATGTGAATATTTCAATATTTATTCACCACAAAATGCAATGTCTCACATCGAATTTATAACTTCAATTTGCCATTCTGTGTAATTTGGGAACTGATAGTTAAAATCTCCCTCGATTCTATCTTATAAGCCATCTTTTAACTATCTTATCATAATAGTATTAATTAAGGAGGCGTGGTTCACACACTAGTTTCATCTAAAGATAAACTACTTTTCTAACTTCATTTATATTTAAGAGCATCGAGAAACATACATTAAACTTTAAATCTTCTCTTAGTACCCCTCGTTCTTGGATTCAACTAGCAAAGGGGTAAAACGGAAGGGGGTTCGATTCTGGAGTTGAAAAGGCGCTGAGGGAGGCATTTAACTCTTGAGTGTTTTAGGTAAACACTTGAGGATAATAGACAGCTTATTTTGCCCAATATTGGTATCATCTAGGAGGGAGGGACTTTCGCCCTGCCCTTGGATCGTAGGTGAACCTAATCATTTTCCTAAAATTTATGTATTAGGGGAAAAAAAAGAATCTTCTCTTGGTAAATTTCAATTAAGGTGATATATGCAAAATGTTCATTAATGAACCACAGAGTAACTTCTATGTTATGAATTGAGAATTTAATTTCTTTAGAAGAATTAAAATAAGGGGCAATGTGTTTCATGCGCAGTGAATTACGGAGGGAGACAAGGGAGGAGGGGATGAAGAAAAGAGAAGGAATCATACAAACTTAGAAGACAGCTTTGGAATAAGATAATGAGATAATAGGGAATAATTTAATGTCACAGGAACATGGTTTATATGAAATTGAATCACTCTTTTGTCTTTTCAGCTTTTTCACAAACACACTGTCTCGTCTATGCATCAACCGTCCCTTTCCCATTTTCTTCCAACCTCATCATTCTGCCAAGTAATCCCCACTTCTCTTTTCCTTTATATCACTTCTTCATTCCCTCATAATTATTAGAATTCCCTTCTCCACTATTCTGGGATTTTTCTTTCATTAATCCCAATGTGATTAACGGCTGTGACTTATTCATGAGAATGCATACAAATTAAGCCTATTTTTTTGACACCTGGGCAGCCCTAAATCACATTGTATGCGGAGAACAGCTTCGTCCATCTTTATATGTCAACTCTTGAGACCAATTCTTTCACCTCGAAAGGGATAAAATAGAGAAATTAAATCAAGAGACGGCTTGACCAGTTAACTGTGATCTATTTAGAACTATTTATATTAATTAGAAGTAGCTAAAATTTTTGTAGTTTGATGGCATAATAACTCCTTTATCAGTGGGAAGTCATGGTTTAATTTGATCGTACTTGTTTCTTTCTGCCTATTTAATTATAAAAATGATTGATTAATAGTAATTTTTGAGATGGGGTTAACAAAAAAAGAATTTGGGAAGGTCAAGATGTGTGTAATCGCATTTAGGACAAAGAAAGTGATCATTATTGGGATTGGTGGGGTGTGGAAGAAGAGATTCACAAATCACAACACTGAATCTGGCACCAACCGCATCCACAAAAAGACATCCCATAAAGCATAGGACAAACAGCCTGCGACAAAAGGATAAGGTGGCCTTAAAACTTGTATGATCCCACGCTTGATCTCCTTCCATTATCTTAATCTTGCTCCAAATTAAGACCCTCAAATCTTCTCTCTATCTCCCCCCCCCCCCTCTCTCTCTATTCACACTTCATTTTTTTAACTCAAGCTCAGCCGCCAAATCGTTCTTATTCTTTCCATTCAAAAACAGAATGAGAACTACTATTATTGATCAATTACAAAAAGACTTCATTTTGGAGCCTTCACGAATAATATAATTCATATAAAGTAAATGTGGACGTCATCGAACTTTTCTACAAAGTTCAGCTGACGACATTTGCGATTAATCTATGTATGAATGGAACTTTACACCTCGGCCTCTGCAGAAGATTTGATATCTTGGATTGTATCTGACTATACCACAGTGATTTTTTAATTTTTTTTTTCCCCTTGTTTAAACAAGATAGGGATAAGATTTTGGGAAGGTTTGAGTAATTAAAGACGAGCCAAATGGATGATGACATAAGAGAAACAGTAACGTATATAGATGAAGTCTGATCTTTTTGCCTTCTTCTGGACAAATCACCAAACTATCTTTGCAAAACTTGAGTTTTAATTTGGCTTCATCAGATTGTAAAATTGCTTCCTGACAATGTGAACGCGATCGTCAAAATTAGGATAATGTATAAAAATATAGTGTGAAAAAGCCAAAAATGATAGTGTGCTTGCACCATCAAACTCAACATACAAAACAAGCTAAGGTCACTATAAAACCAAAAGGAAAATAATGAATTTGACCCCTTTTTTGCCTTTCTTCACATCTTAAAAAGGTCCCAAACGGTTTCAGTGCTCTCTCTTTGTTGTCTTGCCAAATATAACTTCAGAGACCAATCTCTGAAGTCTGAACAGAGACCATGCCAGTTTCTTTAGGATCCCGATGATGAGATTAAGAACTAATATCAAATCCTTAAATATGTCTTATAGTAAGCATTGGAAGGAGTGGTAGATTACATTTTAAAACTGAAAACAGTGGTTGAGTATATAAGCTCAAGGTTACCTACCAAAAAATGTTTTAGGGTTTGCTATAAATATTGCGGCTTCATAGATTATTTGGCTAATGAACGCATATTTTTAACAAAAGTAAAGCACTTTTAAAGCACTAACTATACGACCACTAATGAATTTTGAAGGGGGGGGGGGGGGGGGGGCTAAAGTTAAACGAAGTTAACGTTTGTAGCAAGTACTATAAACTTTGTCGACTATTTTTACCTTTAATAATGTTTATCTTTCAGTCAGCATATCACAATATATATTGCCACGATAACATTTCTGCTAGCACTATCATCATGTGGAGAAGTCATTTACCTACAAGTAAATTCAATCACATAGGTCAAATATCAATGCACAATCAGAGATGAATATATACAAATATAGCACATGAGAAAACTAGAGAGAAAAAGCATTTTCTTGCAAATATTACAAATGCATGGTTGTTAGGGAAAATGACATCATTTCAAAGCTTAACCCATTGATCTTGCAAATCAAACTAAACAAATCCCTGAAGCTCCTTCTTTATTTTTACAAAAAAAGAAGAAGAAAGAAACAGGAAGAAGCAGGAAGTAGATTCCACTAATTCACAAACCAGCAGTGGTTAGATTCATGAGCAAGTCTGTGTAGTAACAGGATGAAAAAGTAAAGGAGAAAACTAAATAACACGAGTAGGTCTTAGAGCAAGGGATTAATTAATTTACATAATTGATAACTTTAACGAAGATATTGCATATACAGCAAGGAATAGGCCCCAGGAGTTGAGAGAGAGAGAGAGCTTTATTGCTTTTGAGATTGAGAAATGAGAAGGAACGAGGGATACTTTTTCCTGTCCTAAATATAAGAGAGAGTTGGTCTTAAATATAATACATATTTAAGTTTTTCAAAAAGATTAAGGAAGTTAATTAAATTATTTTAAAATATTTATATTTGTAATTTTTTCTTCAAATTATATTATTAAATTTATAAACTGATATATAGTCTAACATACACAACGATTAAATAATTTTTTAAGATATTATAATGGGATGGAGTATTATATAGGTATATATGAGGTTAAAAGTTGAAAAACTGATGTGAGGAACCTCTTTTGGAGGATTGGTCCCACTTGATGACACAATCACTCTTCAAACAAGCCTCAAAGTGCTTTGTCCGACTCAGGATGACGTGTCTCAAACTCCTTGCTTAGTGCCAACTCCTTCCAACTACCCTTTTTACGTGTCACTTTCTCACACTAGCTTATAAATATTACTCCCTTCTCATCTTTTTTTTTTTTGGTCAAAAATATTACTCCATTCTCATCACACCATGCAACTTCTTATAATTATTTTAATACCTACTTAAACGTAAAATTATTGAAAAATCTCCCAAAATTTAGTATTCGGACACACTTAAAATTAAATTTGCTTAAAGACTTGTAATAACATATATCTTTTGTGGGTGTGGCTGCTTTTAAATAGTGTACAACCTATCTTTATATATACTTGAAGAATAGTAACACATGTTTAAGAACTTAGATTTTAGCTAACTTTGATACATATTTCATTTTTCTTGATTTGTATTAGTATTAATTTTTGTTATTTTGAGAATAAAGTTACAATCTCATGTCATCAAAAGGTTTTATCCGATGTTCAAAGTAAAAAGAATTCATGTAAACACTTTGCTTGTGTAGAACATGAGATGATGAAGGAGAGTGGTAAGCTAGCTTGCAGGAATTGCATTGTGTTGGGGAGGGGTCAAAGTTGAATCAAGGATGTTTCAACTTTCAAAGTCGAATTTGTACTTTGATGAAACTGGAGGCCCCCAACAAAATTCAAACTTCTCTACTTTTTCACTCTGGATTCAAAGGCACTATGATGGATGATGAATAGTGAATTCTCATAAACTAGTCAATGTTCATTTGAAATCCGCCGGAACTGGATCTTCGGATATAATGAAACACATATGATAAAACTAAGCACTACAGACTATATCTACTATATCTTACATTTAGGATTTATGATTGAAGGCGTATATCCTCATTCAAATAGCAGTCACAAATCACTTGAATTGGCGGGAACCTAATGCTCTGCTCTAGTGTGAAACGGGTTTAGTGGTGGGGCCATGAGCTTTAGAATTTTTGGGGCACTTTGAGACAAGTAGCCTCAAACTTTCGGTGTAAGCATTTTTGAACTGTTGATTCCCCTTCACAATTCCCAAATGCTATAAATACGCCTCAATGCCCCTCTGCTTTTACTCTCCACTTTCTCCTCCTTAGTTCTACCTACCCACTCTTCTCTTCTTCTTCCTCCTCGTCACTTTGTTTACTGTTTCTCTGATCTTTTTTTTTTTTTTAAGCTTCCAATTGTTCTAGCTCTTTGAAAAATCCTTCCCATTTCTTTGTTTTTGTTTTTGCTTTCCTGGGATTAATTATTAAGGGGAGGGGTTGGGGTTCAGGGGGGTTGGTACGATAAGAGACCTCGAATTTCTTGAATACGATGATTCTGGCATTCAACGGGTGCCGTCTGTGGAAATTCTACTTGACTTTTGATGGAAAATCTATTTTAGACAGAAGCTTCTATTTTTGGATTTTTCATATCTTGAATAGATATAGCCTGGAAACTTAGCGGCACTCTGCGCTAGATCTTGGAAACTACTGTCAGTTCTCTGTAAAGCTTTGAGCTTTTCTGCGAGAATTTGATTTTGTTTCTCTATCTTCGTTTGTTTTCTCCTTCCAAGTTTGGAAATTTTGTGTATTTCTTAGGAAGAAAGAAATTACAATGGGAGGTGCGTCACTGCCACCAGGTTTTCGATTCCACCCGACTGATGAAGAACTTGTGGGATATTACCTAAAAAGGAAAGTGGAGGGTCTGGAAATTGAGCTTGAAGTTATACCCGTCATTGATCTTTACAAGTTTGATCCCTGGGAGTTACCTGGTAATCCTCGAATTCTCATTGTGATCATTTGCAATATAAAAAAGAAACTCTTTTTTCATACCAGTGTGAAAACAGAGACTTTGAAAGCTAGAAAGCAGGCAATTATTCGTTTTCTTTTTCTGAAAAAATTTCTCTTGGGGTTAATTATTATTGATAACTTTTTCACTCGCAAAGCCGATTCGTTGGGATTTAAATTCTTTAGTCAATAATTGGAAAAAAAAAAAAAGGAAGAAGAAGAAGCAAATGTCACAACTTTTTCTTTTCTTCCTCGTTTTAAGGGAATTTGACAGGTCTAATTGGTGAGTTGTGTGATGTGCAGAGAAATCATTCCTTCCAAAGAGAGATATGGAATGGTTTTTCTTCTGTCCCAGGGATCGAAAGTATCCAAATGGATCAAGGACAAACAGAGCAACCAAAGCGGGATACTGGAAAGCCACCGGAAAAGACAGAAAAATTGTGTGTCACTCTTCTCCTTCCTCTGTCACCGGTTACCGCAAGACTCTGGTTTTCTACTGTGGAAGAGCTCCTTTAGGAGATCGAACCAACTGGGTCATGCACGAGTATCGCCTCTGTGATGATCTTGCCTCAGGATCATCACCAAGCTTTCAGGTGTATTTTACTCTTCCAAAGTTCTTAAATTTTACCTCCTTCAACGTAATGCCTTATAGTCTTTGATGTGTTTTTGAGTTGTAGGGTGCTTTTGCTCTGTGCCGAGTGATGAAGAAGAATGAGAAACCAAATGATGAACAAAAGGGTAAAAAGGCTGGAAGCAGTTCTGTTAATGGGAGAGACAACTCAATGAGAATCTCAAATGAACCTTTTAGTGTATCTGGTGATGTTTCTTCACAAACAAGTCATCTGTACAATGAGAGTGGCCATTCGAGCCCTATTACTTCTCCCTCCAATGCGGTTCGGACGGCAGAGTTGGAGCAAGCTTCCATGGAGACTAATCCTTCAGATATCTGGATCTCTCCAGATTTTATTCTTGATTCTTCAAAGGTCTTGCATTTCACGTAGGAGTAAAAAGAAAAAAAAAAAAAACTTAAGATTGAATAGCCTTGTTTTAGACGTGTTTCTGACTTTTTTCTTCTTCTTACGACCATTGCAGGACTATCCTGAAGTACAAAATGCAGTGTCTGAATACTTTCCACAGTATGAATTGTCAAGCTCAATGATGACCCCATGGCAGCCAATGGAACACACAGAAATTTCACCTTCTTCATCGTACTCAAACTTGAACGGGGAAATTGAATTTTCTGGTGATCTTAGTATGTCAACTTACATGGAACAAGCAAACTTCATGAACTTCTATGGAAATGGCCCTATGCCCTATGGAGGATTTGATCAGATCAATTCAACCACGTATCCTAGACATTTCTGAAAGTTTAGGTTTCGAGACTGTGATGCGAAAGTCCGATCCTAATTAGCTATATTATGACTTGGTTAGAGGGATATCCGAGGCAACTCTTTTTTAATGTATGTCTTGGAGTGACAAATAAAACGTTAAAGTACACTTATTGTGCATCAACCAGAAATCTTTTCTGTTTGAATTGCTTGAGTTATGTTTGTCAGTTGTGTCATTGTCTAGTGTGGCCCGGTGAGAATCACTTTTATCGATTTCACCCAGAGTTGGTTTTACCATCAATCTTTTGTAAAAGCGAGCTTCAATTTATGATTATTAAGTAAAGTTTCTGATAATGTATGTGCTGTATTGTAGCCTCTTAAACTCCATCCATGTTAATTCAATCAGACTTTTGCACTGTACGTATCAAGATTACGCGTATAATATGCTTTATTATGTAAAGCTTGAAGTCAAAAGCAGGAACAAATAGGAAGGAGAGAATCTGCATGCCAACAAAAGTGGGCTCCAGTTTCTACTTTTAGTCACCAGAGCCGCCATATAACCTTATCAACGCAGAGAGATGTGTCTTTTAAAAAATAAAGTTGGTATAAATCTTACTTTTCGAATTGGGAGGACAATGCCACTGTGCAGTTGCTTTGAGAAGCATCCAATAAAAACTCTTTTTACAGGTGTTAACTGACCGGGTTTTAATATTGGATTACGGGCAATTTTACGCTGTAAGTTTTTTTAGGGATAAATTTGCCACAGAAGTGTCAAGAAGAGAGCACTTTTGCTCTATTCGTTATCTCTATTAACCGTTAATTAACTAAATATGCTGAGCTAATAGTTCAAGTTTCATCCCGTCATTTTTGTTGAGATTCAAATTTGCTCCGGAAGTTTTAAATCTAACTTTGAAAAAAAAATGAAGTAGATAACATATGGATTTTTGAGGTAAATTTGAAGCTTAACAAAAATGATGAGATGAAACGTGAACTATTAGCTCTATATATTTAGTTAACTAATTGTCAGAATTAATTGGAATAATAACTAGAGCAAAGGTGCTCCCTTTTTTACACTTTGGGGACAAAATTACCCCCTTAACCCTTTAATATTCCCTTTAAATAATTATCCCTTGATGATACATTAATAGTTCCAACGAATGAACATTTCCAAATATAAGTGCAGTGCATGCAAACTCATTTTACTGCATGGTTATAACATGTCTGTAGCAGAGTTGAAGAGACTCAAGCTTTGAATCCAAAGTTTATCATTTTGGAGTATGTATATGTAACGAGTATAAATCTTTAGAAGAACCACACCTCAAAAGCTAGCTGTTGAAGCTGAGGAACCCAAAACTTTGACTATTTGAATTAGCGTTGGAAAAGCAAGTTCACGCAAATTGAGACAAAATTTATCTCACAAACTTATCCCGTATACTGTAAATCATGTTAAAAAAGCAGCTTCTATCACTAATACAAGGCCACTCATTCAATGAATACTATAATATTACTTCATGTCCTAAATATAAAATATATTTGACTTTTTTTGGAGAAATTAAGTAAGCTAAATAAGTTATTTAATTATATCATATATTATGTATCGTTAGATTATATGTCAGTTTATAAGTTAGCAAAAATAGTTTGGACAGAAAATGACAAATATAAATATTTTAAAGTAATTTAATTAGCTTCCTTAATCTCTTCAAAAAAATCAACTTTGTCTTATATTTAGGACCGAAAAGATTATTACACAAGCACTAATCCAAAATTATATATTCTCGAGAGTGGCAAAGAGTTTCGTTGGAAACTACAATTAACACTAGTACATCTCTCCAAGAACGTGTATAGAGAAGTTCACTATGATATGAGTTTTAAGAAAGCTTTTTTAAATAGCACTAGCAATTGCTACACTATATGTAATCTGATAGTGCCTGTGACATTTTCTCCATTCCCCTGCTTCATATTCAGCACTAACTCTCCC
The DNA here is from genome assembly GCA_034222035.1 of Acacia crassicarpa. NCBI lineage: Eukaryota > Viridiplantae > Streptophyta > Magnoliopsida > Fabales > Fabaceae > Acacia > Acacia crassicarpa. The sequence continues at coordinate 5,804,395 of JAWXYG010000009.1, read as the reverse complement.
ATCTAAAAGTGTACATGCGGCTTTTTCCTCACTAACTAAGCAAGATTTCTATATGGCTGCAAAAGAATCATTCCTTCCAACAATTATGCTCCACTTTGAGAGTTGAAAATGAAACGAGTGAAAATAGTGCATGCACAATCGAGGTTGGTTAATTAGTCTAATGCATAATCATTTTTCTATATTTCTTTGTTAGAACTTCCTAGTGGAAGATGACAAGGGCTTAAGTGATTTTTTGTTTTCTTTATGCACAAAGCTTTTTACAGTGGGAGGTTTGTTTCTTGATGTGGACAGCAGCCATGAAAGGAAAGTTGGAAGTATTCTTTGCCCTGAACACACTTCTACTACAAGATTAAGCTTTGAGCACTTGAGGCGACCTACACGGAAAGTCACTTATATCTCAGAAGTCGTCAAAAAATATCAAATAATATAGCTTAATTAATTAATTAATTTTTTATTTATGAAAGAATACAGTTGCTAATATAACTCTGTAAATCAATCTACATAGTGAGAAGGCAAATGGTTTTGAGTCACATCAACGCGGGGTCTCTCACAAGTCACAACAACCTCATCATCTAGTTTGAACTCTTTGAAGCTACCTAATCTGCCAAGTTCTTCAACTTCCTCAATGACAAAGTCCAGTTTTGCAACAGTCTCCACCAGCAATGAAGCAAAAGCAGCAAAAGGAAGAGCTTCAGAGAACTCAAGGCTAGTGATGGCGATTTTACTTAGTTGGGGTCTTAAAGTCTTTCTCTCTGCCTCCTTTGACTGCTCAGCAGAAACCCTTTTAGTTTTCCACTCCAACAATGCCGAAGAGTCTGTTTTAACACTTGTTAGTGAAACTCCATTGTTGTGTTTCTTCATTTTTTGCCCTGCCTGTGCTGCAGCTAGTGCAAACATCTTAGTTGCTTGGCTTTCATTGGATTTCGATCCCAAGAAGAGACGAGGCTGAGATTTTATTGCAGTGTTGAGGTCTTGTAAGGCTTCATGAAGATGATCGGAGAGTATTTCCGGCGAGCAATGGCGGCGATTCCTTATGCTGTTTGCTAGTTCTATCAGTACTTTTGACACCTCAGCCGCAAGCCGGATGCAAGGATCCTTGAACATGGCTCTAACAGATCGTGGTGTCTTAAAAAAAAAACAGGGATCCTTGAAGTTAAGCGTGAAATCAATATATTAATTGATCAAATTAATGTGATTTCTCAAATATTACCTGAATTTCAGTTCTTAAACAACCATGCAAGGCAACCACAGTGTAACCAAATTGACGAAGAACAGCTCCAACTTTCACATACTGCTTAAACGGAAATCTGTGACAATACCATGAATGCCTTGGCTCCCAACTTGCATGTAATGCCTATTAATTTCATAATAGAAAACAGCAGAGTTAGGAAAAATAATCTGTTATAGTGAGCTGTTACATTTACTATTTAGATAAATGAACCTAAAGCAGATGTCTTGCCAGTGTTTCATCAATGGATTTTGAGTCCAGAACTGCCTTATAACCTTTGTAAATTGGATCCTCGGACGATTTTATGTCTTCACTTGCTTCCATTTCACCATAGAAGTATTCATTGACACAGGCTGCAACATTTTATTTTGACTACTCTAATATGATTTCTTTAAAAGGAAAAGAAAGAGCAAAAGAAAGTTGTGTGTGTGGATATAGTTTGCACACCTTCTATAGAATTGGCTAGGCCTTCAAGCTTGAAAACAGTGGAATTATGAAGGTCTTCCCCTGACCAATTTGGAAATATCAATAGGCTCATGAAAAGGCAGAGGCCACAGCCTATGACAATGGTGACCAGGCGATCGTGTGCAATGGCCAATACATTTTCGACTCGGTAGCTCGACACAGTTATCAAATTAAAGGTCAAGAGAAATATCACTGCGCCATAGTCATAGTTCTTCTTTATGTAGGGAAAGAACCTCATATAAGTAGCAGCAGATCCTGACATGACAGCAAAATCTCATAGGTTTAGCAAAGCAAAATTGATGAGTCATGTTGAAGCACGAGAAATAACTATGAAGTCCAAAGGAGAAATGTAATCATCAAAACTCTCCATAACAAATGAGCAGTATAGACCTATTGTCATTTTCTATACCGGAATTTGTTATTTGATTTTTGGTGATTATGTTCCTTTGAATTATTAGATCTGGCTTACCTATTAGAAAAACAGCAGTTCCAATGCAAATAGCTTTAAAGACATGGTGGCCTAATGATTTTGCAATAAACTCAATAAGCAATGCTAATAATCCTGCCAGAAGGGTTCCTAGTCCTCTGTTGAGACCTTTGCATAATGTTGCCCCTGTAAGCACAAGAAAGTTTAAAAAGGTCATCCGAGTTTAAAGGCAGGATTTTGAGTAGTAGAAACTAGAAACAAAACCAATCGAGAGAAACTGGCCTGCTGTGAACTCAAGCACAACCACCACGGTCATTACAGCCCAAATAGCATTCTTTCCAATCCCTTTGTACAGTGGCTCCACCAGATACAGCAGAGAAACAAGAGTTAGAGACAAACCCACTTTTAAAGCATGGATCACTCTTCTGGGGTCTTCCTGTCCCACCTTCCAAAAGCTTTTCCAAGCCAAACTAGGAAGCTTCTTTAGTTTCTCACGATCTATACGAAGACGTTCCTCTCTATTCCCAGTGATTTCTCCATTCTCATTCCCAGCCATTGCTATTTCTGTGCCTGCATGAAATTTCAGGACCATTTCTTGGTAGGGGAGTGTGGGACTGTTACTGCAAAAGGAGAAGCTAGCGCCCAACTTTTTATGATGTGGGAAAGTGAGAAGCTGGCCATGTCTTTTCTATATTCACGTGAAATCCATTAAAGTGAGCACAAGAGTTCAAGGTGAGACTAGTTTATGGGAAGTACTTAGAAGTCAATATACGGCAACGGCAGTAGGGTATTAGCTATGTTCATTTCAGTATATTTCATTAGATGCCACTCTACTCTTGAGACAAAGTGCACAGTTTTCTTCCAAAAGTTATGGTTGAGATGTTCCCTTGGTTTATGGAAATAGCTGAGTTATCATAGAAAATCATGTCAAGAAGCATACAGTTCTCTAGCAACCAGAGTGTACAGTTTCTGGTGATTCTCATTCTGATGTACTAACTCGTGTCATTAATATAAGATCTTGTTCATTGTGTAACACTACGAACAAGATCTTATAATAAGTTGGGAACCTGTGAAGGGTTGATTGGGCAATAAAGAATGGGGCAACAGTGTGATTGGGAGAAGTCAGAGTCCAAAAGAAACACTTTTAGGCGAGGGGCAAGGAAGTAGAGCCAATAATGACTCATAATATCACAGTTGAAAGCTTTTGGAACCGAAAGAAGCGTGTGGATTTTAGTCGTTAACCTAACTTAGTGAATCAGAATCTGGGCAAAGTTGATGTCACAAGCAGCTGCTGTTGTTCTCGCTAACAGCTGGCTTGGTTTTTATGAGCGGTTCTCTCGTGCATTCCCAACTCCTGCATATTTTGAAGCCCAGTTTTCACCATGTGGCACCCTTTCCATCCTGCCATCTGTACTCTTCTTTCTTATCATACTTTTCGATAATTTTCTTCTCCATCTCTTTTTAGAACCATAAAACTCAGTCACATACTTGATCAAATCCAGAAGGTGGGCAGCACCATCCTTTTTATCTGGTTTTTTAAGGAAGGACCAAAGAGTGGTTGAAACGTATCATAAAACATTTAATCTTGTGTATCATTCACAAGGAAGTTAATTAAAGTATCTTAGGTAAATTATTTCTTGAAAACATTGAAAAGCTACGCTCAATTATGCATTCTCCATAAGAAGCATTCTTAATGTAGAATCATGATATATATACTAACAAGAAAGCAATTTTTTTTTTAAAAAAAACAATCTTCTCCAAAGCTTTTTAAGCTTAAAAGTATGTCCCCATGCTAGGGAAGCGGGTACAATCCTTTGCCTTAGCGTCTACTGTGGTTCACTTCGGCTTATACGTCGACGTATAAGTCGAAGTGGACGCCATAGTCTTTTTTTCGCCTTTTTTTTTTTTAAAAAAAAAACAAAAGAAAAAGGGACCATCGCATCCACTTCGGCTTATCCATCGACGTATAAGCCGAAGTGGACCGTAGTGAACGCTAAGAGCAGAGGACCATAGCCGCTTCCCCATGCTAGTAAATTTCCAAACCCAACTCGCCCAAAAATAACTTTTTTCTCATTAGAATGATAATCTTAAAGTTCGTTCAACTTGCTTTTTAAATTCCTATATATAAAAAAAAAACTTGCTTTTCAAATCTTGGGAGTTGGCTTCCCTCCTCCTAACTTCCGCAACTTCGAATATCAACTTTAATGGTTGGGATTTGTTACGGACCGGCCCAATAGGCCCAAGTCCGGACCTCGGCCCAATGGCACCTACAAGGGAATCCACACTATATTAGGAAGGGATCCGAGATCCCCTATTTTTAGGATCTCATCAGTGAAGATTCTCCTACAATCATGGAACCAGCCAATCAACCCCTGACAGCTCAATCATAGATATCCCCCATTAATAGGGAGATACGTGCACCAAGCTCCTCTATAAATAGGAGGAAACCCTAAACAGGTGCACACGTGCTATCTTATGCTCTTGTTACTTTCTGCCACACAGAGCACACACCCCACTCCCCTGGCTACGTGCCTTCAAGTTTGTTACGAACTACGTGGATTTTGATCCCTTCGAGGGTACGTAGGCTCTAGGTTTGACCACCTAGTCAAGTCCAATCTCTGTGTTCTTCATACAGAACATTGGCGCCGACCGTGGGGACTGTAAACTTCAATCCCCGTGACTACTAATGGTGAGCACTAGAAGCCACAGCAGAAATCCCCAACCGGTGGGAGGAGACCCACAAGCCAGCCGCCCGCCGCCAAGCCAGCTGCCGGCACCACCTCGGAGAGGAAACACCCCAGAAGGACATGTTACTGACACGGTGACTTCCTCCCCTGACAGGGAACAGCCGCTCCATGAGGAGCAGCCGCAGCAGGAAGACCGGCGACCACAAGGAGCACTCGCGCCGTCTCCAACGCGTGATGTCCGGGCAGTTGATGTCGACGTCCGCATGATGCGAAGGACACGAATCGTTCCTGCGGCGCCTGGAGAACAAGGAAAAACACGATGACCTGTAGAGGCGGGCTGATTTTGAAGCTATCGGAAAGATGATCCAAGAAGCGCTCGAGAAGGACCGTCGCGAGAGAGGCCGCCGCAGGGGTCACGGTCATACAAGGAGAGCCTCGGCAGGCGACAGCAGCTCCTCGAGCAACTCTGAGCCGAGGAACCCACGCCGTGACAACGGTGAGTCGAGGCGGTGCCCGATTGCAGACCACGGCAGACCACGGTCCCCGGGAGACAGAGAAAACCACGGTGTCGGTCCTAACCGCACCGATCGGCATGCAAGGGAATACCGAGATCGAGAAGAAACCCGTGCGGAGGAAAGAACTCCCCGGCCTCGCCACGGATCGCCTCGGGAATATCGCGTGACGTACTTATCGGAGATGGGAAGATCCCCGTTCTCGAGGGAGGCGGCAACAGCCCGTTTCCCAAAGCGCTTTGATTTAACCAGCCTGCCGAAGTACGATGGAAGCCAAGACCCCCGGAACCACTTGGTTACCTTTGAGAAGCTCATGTGGGTCCGACAGATCAGCGGCCCGGTCATTCAGTGCCTTTTTGCGGCTACTCTGGACTGGCCAGCGCACAGGTGGCTGACGTCTCTTCCGGACAACTCTATCCGAGACTATGAAGACCTCGGACGAAAATTCGAGCTGCACTTCGCCACCAGCAAAAAGCAGCCGAAGACTACGTTCACCTTGAGCAAAGTGCGTCAGAAGAAGGGTGAGACCTTGCAGAAGTATCTGGATCGGTTCCGCGACGTGGCCATGCAAGTACGGTCATTGCCCGAGGATGTCCACGTACATTGCCTGGTCAATGGATTGGACCCATCATCCCGGTTGGCTCGTCACCTATGCAAGAACCCAGCGTACACCTTGACCGAATTCTATACCGAGGCGAAGAAGTACCTAGAAATGGAGCAGATGGAGGCTGCCAATGCCGACGAACCCGAACGGACTAGGAAGAGCCCACCTAGCGACGAGGAACGCCCAAGAAGGACGAAGACCGACCCGAGACGACGCAGCCGGGACAGCCGAACAAAGCCCGACCGGGCCGACCAGAAGAACAAGTACGACAACTACACCCCGTTGAACGTCCCTCGGTCCCAGGTATGGAAGGAGGTATCCCAGACCGAGATGAAGCGGGTGGACAGGCCGAAGCCGATCAGAGGACGCTCCAACACGGACCGTTCCAAGTTCTGCAAGTTCCACGACTGCAACGGCCACACTACTGACGAGTGCTATGACCTCCGCGACGCAATCGAGAAGTTCGTGAGGGATGGGAAACTGCGTCAGTACGTGATCAAGACTCAGGGAAGGACGAACGGGAAACGCAACGACCGCGCCCGCTCCAGAAGTCCGCCCAAGGAATCCCGAAATCCGGGAAAAAAGCAGAAGGCGGCCTCGGACGACGAATTTCCCGACGTCGATTTCCAATGCAACGTCGTTAGCGGAGGATTCGGTGGAGGAGGAGACACCGTAAGCCAGCGGAAGAAATATCTCCACGAAGTACTGACCGTCTGAGACCCCCCTAAGTTTAAGGAAGACTCAAGGAAGCCTCGGCCGCCTACCCTGACCTTCACTGATGAAGAGCTGGAAGACGTCATACCCGGACACCTGGACGGACTGGTAATTACTGGAACTCTAATAAATTGTCGAGTTAAGAGGATCTTTGTGGATGCAGGGAGTTCGGCCGACATTATAAGCTGGGACGCCTACAAGAGGATGCACCTCGACAAAGAGGACCTCAAGTCGTGCAAGACCACCTTGGTCGGCTTCAATGGCGAGCAGTCCTTCCTAAAAGGCTACATCGACCTCCGGTTAACTCTTGGCACCAAGGAAGCCTTCAAATCGGAACGGGTACGATTCGTAGTCGCCGACTTCCGGTCCCCTTACAACATCATTCTGGGCCGACCCACGATCCACAACTGGGATATACTGGTATCCACGAAGCATCAGAAGCTGAAGATGATCAATAGTAAGAACCAGATAGTCGTGGTGTCCGGAGACCAGAAAGAGTCCAGGCAGTGCTACTTCGAAGCTCTCCGTGTCGAGGAAGGAGGACCCTCGTCTCCACCCCGGCTCGGATACAATGAGCAAGTAGTCGAAGCCGGCTCTGGCGAGCGCCCGCGGCAGCAAGTCAACATGGTGGAACTCGACCTCCGAGAGCTTGACAATCCGAGGCCCGAGCCTGAAGGAGAATTGGAAGAAATAGTGCTAGGCGAAGACCCGTCCAAGACCGCGAAAATAGGTAGAGATATGGAGGACGGCCTAAAAACTCTCATGATCCGCTTCTTAAGGCAAAACCAAGACGTCTTCGCATGGACCGCGGCCGAGGTACCCGGCATCGACCCCTACTTCTGCTGCCACAAGCTCGGCATATGGCCGGGGTCAAGACCCGTGGCCCAGAAGAAGAGGAACATCGCAGATAATAGGCAAAAGGCCCTGGAGGATCACGTTGAAGAACTCCTAGAGGCCGGCTTCATTCGAGAGGTACAGTACACCACCTGGCTATCCAATGTGGTCATGGTCCTCAAAACCCAGCGGCAAGTGGAGAGTCTGCGTCGACTACACCAACCTCAACAAGGCCTGCCCAAAGGACTCGTACCTAATGCCTAACATCGATAAGCTCGTGGACAACTCAGCCGGGTACCAGCTCCTCTCCTTCATGGATGCCTACTCCGGTTATAACCAGATCGCCATGCATCCAGATGACCAGGAAAAGACCGCCTTTATGACTGATAAGGCGAATTACTGCTACAATGTGATGCCCTTCGGACTGAAGAATGCGGGGGCCACCTATCAGAGGATGATGAACCGGGTTTTCGACGATCAGATCGGGCGCAACATTGAGGTCTACATAGACGACATGATCGTCAAGTCAAAGCTTCCAGAAGACCACATCCGGGACCTAGAGCAGACGTTTGAAAAATTAAGAAGACATCGTATCAGGTTGAACCCGGCCAAATGTGCCTTCGGTGTTCCGGCTGGAAAATTCCTCGGATTCATGCTGACCCATCGAGGGATCGAAGCCAACCCGGACAAGTGTAAGGCCGTGCTCGACATGCAGCGCCCGAGAACCAAGAAGGAGGTACAGCAGCTAACAGGCCGGCTAGCCGCCCTGACGCGTTTTCTACCGAAGTTGGCTGAGAAAGCCCTACCTCTCTTCAAGTTACTGAAGGAGACTCGGGGCGACTGGAACCCGGACTACGACGCCGCCTTCTCAGAAATCAAGAGATGCTTGGCAACTCCGCCGGTACTCACAAAGCCGGACCCCGGAGAAACCTTATTCCTCTACCTATCAATCGGCAACGAAGCCGTAAGCACCGCCCTAGTAAAGGAATCCGAGGCGGGGCAAAAGCTGATATACTTCATCAGCAAGGCACTACAAAGCTCCGAACTCTGGTATCAGAAGTTGGAAAAGGTGGCTTTCTCCCTGCTTACCGCGACACGCAGACTCCGGCCCTACTTCCAGGGACACCGGATCGTGGTCCGAACCAGCCAGCCGATCAGACAGGTTCTCCACAAACCCGACTTAGCCGGGAGAATGACCAACTGGGCCATAGAACTCTTCGAGTTTGACATCACGTTCGAAGCCCGCCAGGCAATTAAGTCCCAAGCGCTTGCGGACTTCATCCGAGAACTCACACCGGCCACTACAGATGATGGGATTTGGAAGGTCTATGTCGATGGCTCATCCAACGCAAAGGGCAGTGGCGCGGGAGTCATCGTAGAAAGCCCACAAGGGGTCGCCACCGAACATTCTCTGCAGTTGAAGTTCCAGACCTCCAATAATCAGGTCGAGTACGAGGCCCTTTTGGCCGGACTACTTCAGGCCAAGGATAATGGCGCCCAGCGAGTAAAGGTTTTAACCGACTCGCAGCTCGTCGCGGCTCAGGTAGACAGCACCTATCAGGCAAAAGGCCCACTAATGGCAAAATACCTGACCAAAGCCAAGGAACTCATGGCCGAGTTCGAAGAGGTCACAGTTTCCCATATACCCAGAGAAGAGAACGCTCGGGCTGACATCCTCTCTAAGCTCGCCAGCACAAAGGGGCCGGATAACCATAGGACCGTGATCCAGCAGAATCTAACCGAGCCGAGTTGTATTATGGCCATCTCGGCCGGGGCCGATTGGAGGAAGCCAATTGAAGACTACCTCGAGAGGGGAATTATCCCAACCGACTCGACCGAGGCAAAGAAGCTGATCCGTGAAGCCGCCCTCTACGCCATGGTGGACGACCAACTATACAGGAAGGGACTCCATTGCCCCATGATGCGTTGCCTTGGAGACTTTGAAGCAAAATACGTGCTGGCCGAGCTACACGAAGGCGCCAACGGTCACCACATGGGGGGCAAGGCACTCGCCCGGAAAGCATTACGCGCCGGCTATTACTGGCCCACTATGGGTCATGACGCCATGGAAAAAGCCAAGACATGCGACAGTTGTCAAAAGCATGCGAGGATAATATGGCTGCCACCCTCAGAGTTGAAAGGAATGCCAGCCCCGTGGCCCTTTTACAAATGGGGCATGGACATCCTCGGTCCATTCCGACCGGCGCAGGGGCAATGCAGATGGCTAATAGTCGTCGTAGACTACTTCACTAAGTGGATCGAAGCAGAGCCACTCGCCACAATAACCTCGGCCAGAGTGATGAAGTTCTTCAGGCACAACATCGTCTCTCGTTTTGGCATACCAGCCGAGGTCGTCACGGACAATGGCACCCAATTCATGGACCATCGTTTCCAAGCACTAATGTCCAACTTGGACATCAAGCAGCATTTCTCGTCCGTGGAACATCCCCAGTCAAATGGCTAGGCCGAAGCCGCCAACAAAGTCGTCCTGGACGGACTCAAGAGGCGGATGTTGCAGGCCGAGACCAGTTGGACCAAGTAGCTCCACAGCGTCCTGTGGGGATAGCGCACGAGCGTACAGTCTTCAACTCAAGAAACCCCGTACAGGCTAACCTATGGATGTGAGGCAATGATCCCGGTTGAAATCGGACAGCCATCCTGGAGAAAGGTCAGAGCCAGACAGGAGGGACAGGAATCGAACGACGACGCCTTGAAGACTGACTTGGACCTCATTGATGAAATCCGGGTTACGGCGCACTGCCGGGAACTAGCCGCCAAGCAACTACTCGCGGCTAAGTACAACAGAAAGGTCCGGCCCCGGTCTTTCAACCGAGGCAACCTAGTACTCCGACGGGCGGACATAGGCAACAAGAATGCCAAGGACGGGAAGCTGGCGGCAAACTGGGAAGGGCCCTACCGGATTAAGGAAAAGCTCGACGGAGGAGAATATACCCTCGAGACTTTGGCACGGAAGCTAATCAAAAGGACATGGAATGCCGACAAGCTGAAAATCTACTATAGCTAGACTCTTTCTCGGCAGTGTTTGTTTGCTTTTACGATTGTCCCCTTTACTCGCATTTGTTTTCTTTTCATTTAAAGTCCAAGTTATGTCATTTCTAATTACGATGCTTTGTAAAGCCCCGTAGGGCTATTTCTTTCTATCAATAAAAGATCCCACTGAGGAGATTTACGAATGCGCACAAAGCTTAAGCATGAACCCGAAGCCATGAAGCTTAGCCAGTAACGAACAGACCGAGGCAGAGAAGCCCGGCCAAGAAACCGAAAGCCGAGGCTATTTAGCCCGACACCGGTAAAAAGCCCCGAGGTCACAAACCCGGCCCAAACCAAAAAACATCTAGATGTACGAAAACCAGCCGTTGTACTCCGACAGGCATTGGTTAGAGCTCGGCGTAGGAATCGGACACGGCCCTTCGCGAAATTGACACGTCAACGCTCGCCCGGTTAAGCAAGCGGCCTACCATGCCGACCCTGATCAGGTCAAAATGTCCGACCAAAGGTAGTTGAAACCTCGGTTAGATATGTGGTAGCCCCGCCCTTACATCGGATAAATTTGATCCAACTAAAGGAAAGTTGGAGCTCGTCTACTTGAAAGCCGGGCCGAGGCAGTATGGTTAGTTATGCCTGACGAGGCTGAAACAAGACAACCTTGCCCCAACCTCCCACACACTAAATGTGGTAGAGAATCAACGGCTATACTTATGCAGCCGACAAACACTCAAACTTAGGCAAAAGAATGGTAATATTATCCACTGCCTAAGTCACCTAGGCGGCCCAGGCGGCCTACGCACGTACAGCCGGTGAAGGCACAAAACAGGATAGCAGAATGAGGACAGAACATAAACCACCTCCGGCTTCCGATAGCCACACGAGCTCGGCTGTGCAATAGGAAGATGATGCGAATTTAAATCGTTCATTGTCAATTAAAGACAAAAGGAACGGTAAAAATCAAAGTCATTCACCAAAATAAAGACAGAAAAAGTATTGGCATCAATTGCTAAAATTTGTACAAGAATGGCACCAAGGCCAGAATCATTCAAAGTTACAAGGGCACCAACGCCCCAAAAACTTACAACAAAAACAAAAATAAGGCTAGGGCTAGGAGCCAGGTGTGATGTCGAAATTCTCCGCCTCAAGGCCCTCAGTGTCGGCGGCATCCTCCACCTCACCCTCGGCAAGATCCTCGGCAGCTAGTGGCTCAAAAGGAAGGAAGGACCCGTCTTCCTGCACAAAGGCACGATGGTCATATCCATCCACCTTGAGCTCGACCCCAGGGTTGAAGTACCGGATTTGGAGTAGGGCCTGCTTAAAGCACGCCTCGGCGGTCTCCACCAGGGCGTCAGAAAGTTCCTGGGAAGTCTCCTTCTCTGCAGCCACGGCCCTCTCGAGCGCCTCCTTCTCGGCAGCCAAAGCAGCGACCCGCTCCTCTAAAGCCTTGGCCGCAGCCAGGCTCTCAGACATCCCTTGTCGGGCCCGAGCATACTCCTCGGCCACAGAGTCGGCATGCTCCCGGGACAGCTGAAGCTCCCGGTCAGCCTTCACCGCCGAAGCCTTGGCGACATCCCGTTCCGCCCTGGCCGAATCCCGCTTGGACCGGGCCTCAGCCAGCTCAGTCTTAACCGCCTCCAGTCCGGCTTTGGCCTCATCACGCTCCGCCCAGGCCGCGATAAGCTCGTCCTCGGAAGAACTGGCCCTTGCTCTGACTTCGGCCAGCTCCTTCTTCAGTTCTGCAGCAGCCGCAGCCTGGGACCTCAACCCGGCCTCCACCTTCCTTAGCCTCGTACACTCGGCGTCAGTCCGAGCATAGAGGTTCCTCACCATCCTCAGAGCCTGAAGATAGCCCACTGACTTGATGAGCTCCTTCTGGGCCACCTGCAGACGGTCCTCTGCATCCGGGGATAAAGGGCGGGCGCCCTCCAGGAAATGCCGGGGAGGGAGGAAGGCCACGTTGACCTCTGGGACCACCCCGTTGTCCCACAAAAAGCTGCGGGGGAAGACCGAGAAAGGCCCTGTCGGCAAAGGTGGTGGAGGAGGAAGGCGCACCGGAGAAGACGGTGGTGACGATGAGCCAGTAGGAGAAAACAGCCGATCGATCTCCTCTTCATCTGCGACAAGGTCCTTCCCCCTCGGACCATGAGAGGCAATGACAACCTCTCCCCTCTCAGAAGCTGGGGGCTCAACCGCCGGGAGGGGATCGGCAGCAGCAGTAGCAACCTCCTGACTCCCAAAAGTCGGAATCTCCTCCACAGGGTTTGATTTGGGAGTCATGACCGAAGAAGGACCCTCGGCGACAGGACCTTTCGCCCTCTTCAAAGCCGGCGCAACAGAAGTACCGGCATCAGCAGTAGCCGCACGCTTCTTTTGGCGACCGGCCGGCGCAGCAGCCCTCGCCAAACGAGCATACAACGGCAAACCGTCCATGGTCCTCGCTGAAAGCAATACATGAACAAATGAGTCAGCAATCCAGAAAAGGGAATTCAAAAATAAAAACATAGGCAAATGCATGAGCAGAAACCCTACTGGTGGACGGCTCGGCACCATCACCGGTTATAAAGAAGCTGGCCGGTCTCACGCCGTACTCGGCCACAAGAGCCTCCACCCGTGGCAGGGCGGAGACCGACTCGGATGAAAGACCCTGCCGCGGCACTTGGAAGGAGATCGCCTTGGACTTATAATGGCCCTCCTCCCAGTACAGAGGGAAACGACCACCGCCCTCCAGGAACCAGGGCTCCCCCTTGGTACGGCCTCGACCTTGAAGAACGCCCCCTTAAAACGTTTGAAGGAGTCGGAGAAGGGCGTCATCAGCTTGCGCTCTGGATTAATCCGGAGGGACACCAACCCCCTCAGCTTGTCACTTCCTTTCGGCGAGCTAGGGGTAAAAGGCCCAAAGAAGTAAAATAAAAGGTTGGCCGAGCACACTATGGGAGGTGAAAAATGGCCACAGAGCCTCTCGAAGGCTACTAAATACGCCCAGCCATTCGGATGTAGCTGGGACGGAGCGAGGCGAAGATGCCGCAACGCCTCCATCTGGAAGGGGGAGAAGGGAAGAGAAACTTGCACCCGCGTCAAGTAATCCCGGTAGAAGAAAAAGAAGTCCGGCCGATCCTCGGACCGAACCGCACAGACGGGCTCCTCGGGCTCTGGACGCCTAAGCACACATCCAGGCATGGCCGGGACCTCCAGCCGTGCTATGTCCGCCTCCGACATCAGCGACGTCGTAGCCAACACGTCGTGCGATACCCAGCCGTATCGGCGAATCAAGGCTGCGGGCGGACTGAAAGAGTCCGAACCACCGTCCTCTGAACGCTTTTTAGAAGATCCGGACTTGGGAGCCATAAATAAGCCTATATAAAAATAAACAAAGCCGGTATTAGCAAAGAAGCAGGAATACCTGGCACAGGCATAACAGCAGGTACAAAAGATGGCCGACTCGGACGAACGGGGACGAGAGAAGGAACAACCGGGGCCGACCAATGATGACACGAGCCGAGCATGGCAAAAGCCTCGGCATCTCTACCACCTCCCATCAATACGGAAGCCTCCGCCAGGCAGTCCCAGCAGGGACCGGCATAACCCTCTGGGGCGAGGGTCTGGCGAGCGGCAGAAGGACCCTCGTAGAAACTCAGGGGCCGAGCCATCAACACCGGGGCCCCGGATCTGGAAGAGGAGCCAACCCAGGTCCCACCAGGCGACCCGAGAGGAAGAGCCCGTGCAAGCGGCCGAAAAGGATAACGTGGGGTGGGAACAGAAACCCTTCCCGAAGAAGGACGAGCCCCAGCTCGCCCCGGACGCGCGGCGCCACCTTGGCGTAAAGGATCCAGAATCCCTGAAGCTGGAGGCTCACCCCCAAGAACCCAGTAGGCCATACGAGGAAGGCGCGCTCGGAGGAGCATTTCCTCCTCCGGCGTCAGCAACGCCCGCGGTCGCGGAACACTTCTGCCTCCCGCCATAATCAATAGCCTACAGTATTAGAAACCGGTGTTTACGGGAAGTTTGGGAAGAATTTCGGGTACAGTGACAGTAACAGAAACCCAGAGTTCTCGAAGAACAAAAACACAGACAGCAAGTCCTGGTATAAACGGTAAAAGACAGAAAACTACCGATCAAATACACAAAGGAATAAGCGGAATACCTGTGTAAGTAAAATGAAAGAGACTGGAACGCTGAAAGACGGTGAAAGTCTCAAACAAAGAGGAATCCCCACTCAAGCTCTAGAGAAATCAGAGAAATTTCTGGGCAAAGGAATGAAGTAGCGGGAAAAAGTAGAAACGAGAAGAAAGAAGGCTATTTAAAAGCCAACACAGGGGCACGACGGTATATTCCCGTACAGACGTGACGAGATTGGCGCAGCACAATGCCAGCGCAATAAATGCGCACCAGCCTCGATAAACAAAAAGGCGTGGCGGTTGCAGACTTCCTCCACTAAAGATCTGACAGCTGTAAAGCCGCAATAATGACTCATGCGGGGGGAAACCCGAAGCGTCCGGAGAATCCCAAAAGGCGAAAAGGCAAGACGGGAACTGATTAAGCCGACCACAGTCCCAAACCGAACTGATGGCCACGGCACCCGAAAGCCGACTCAGTCCGCGCAGAGGACCTCGGCTATAGCGGGACCGGGGTACAAAGCACCTCGGCCGTCCAAAAGCCTGAACGACCAAGCTGGGGGGCAACTGTTACGGACCGGCCCAATAGGCCCAAGTTCGGACCTCGGCCCAATGGCGCCTATAAGGGAATCCGCGCTATATTAGGAAGGGATCCGAGATCCCCTATTTTTAGGATCTCATCAGTGAAGATTCTCCTACAATCATGGCACCAGCCAATCAGCCCCTGACAGCTCAATCATAGATATCCCCCATTAATAGGGAGATACGCGCACCAAGCTCCTCTATAAATAGGAGGAAACCCTAAACAGGTGCACACGTGCTATCTTATGCTCTTGTTACTTTCTGCCACACAGAGCACACACCCCACTCCCCTGGCTACGTGCCTTCAAGTTTGTTACGAACTACGTGGACTTTGATCCCTTCGAGGGTACGTAGGCTCTAGGCTTGACCACCTAGTCAAGTCCAATCTCTGTGTTCTTCATACAGAACAGGATTTAATATATTAAAATTATTATTATTATGTCAACTTTAATGGTTGGGATTTTATCTCCCAAAGGTTACAACTTTAAATATTTTATTCAATGAATTTTTTTCAAACTTTTTTTACTCTAATTTTGAATTTTAACTGTTCAATTAAATTTTACTTCCTCCAATCTTAATTATAAGAGCTAGTTGATTTTTTTTTTTTTTGCAGAAATTAAGGAAGCTAACTAAATTATTTTGAAGTATTTTTATTTTAATTTTTTTCTTCAAACTAATTAGTTTAACTAATAAACTAATATATAATCCAAAGATCGATACACAACATATAAAATGATTAAGTAATTTATTTGGCTTCTTTAATCTCTCCAAAAAAAGTCAACTATCTTTTATAATTAGGATTGGAGGTAGTAACATTTTAGATTTATTTATTATTACTTGGCGTCTAATATAGTAAATCTCAACAACATGAGACACAATGGCATGCAGGCAGGGCAGGTAGGAAGGGGATCGGGGGATTTGTGATATTTTATTATTACGTAAACTTATAAGATAATCAACATCATCATTTCCACTCTTAAAGATATTCGATCACACATTTCATCTTCTTCTTTTACTAATTTTTTTCCAACCTGATGCTTTAGCTAAATCTGGCATTTCTAAGTCCTCTTTATTTGATGATTGTCCTATGTGTTTTAGGGCATAGGTAGATCAAGAGAGTTTGGAATTAATTTCCCCCTTTATGTAATTTTTGGGCTAACTTTATTGGCTTTATAGCCTTCTTATATATCCAAAAAAAAAAAGTTGAAATGATCTTTTCTTAGGATTGTCCTATTAACCTATTATTATGTTTACCAAATTATTTTAAGTCAGCGTTGAAGAAGCACGTTCACACAAATCGAGAAAAAAAAACTCTTATCACATACTTATCTTATATTCCGGCAAAACAACTTATTGGCACTAAGGATGTCAACATTTTAATATTGCATATTTCATGTTGTCAAGCCAATGGAAGAACCCCAACAAAAATTTCCAGGTTTCCAAGTGAAAGCAAGCACCAAGGCTTGGTTTATCTACAAAGTTCGTGCCGAGTTATCACTTGTCACAGCATGCATAGCATTAAGAGATTAAAGACAAATAACCCTAATGATTACAACAACCAAAAAAAAAAGAGAGGGAAACCAGTAAATATCAGGACCTGAGATACATCCGAACAAAATAAGCCTACGAAGTTGGCCCAAATACACGGATCATCTGTTGGATTGAAACATGGCAGCAAGGACAAAGAGCGTTGCCACATCTCCAATACTCATCACTGCACCTACCACACATCACTTGGTGTGCACACGGCAAGAACACAACAGACACTTCATCTTTCCTACATATAATGCATTCCCTATCAAAGTTTTCTTCTTTCTTTGAAATTTCCTCCAACTGATCTAATTCTTGAAGCATCTTTGCAATTGTCTCTCTCTGGGGCTTTGCATCCTCCGACTCACCCGCTGGTGAACCATTTGGTTGGTGATGAAGCTGCAACTTAGCAGGTTGATCAGATGCTTTAAGACGTGAGAGTTCCTGTTCAAGTCTGAGGAAATCATCCTTGTGGCGCTGAAAATGTATATCTATCTTTAACCGCAAAGCCTCAAGCTTCCTCTTGTTATTAGCATCTACTTCTTCCTTCAATCTCTTTTCCTCCTTGAAGAGTGTTAAGGCTTCCTCTTTAGCCTTCAACTCCTCCCTCCACTTGATCTGCCAAAATATAATATGCAGCGTATTGGTTCAGTTGAAGCAAGGGCTGCTTAACTAAATAAACTAGAGAGAAGAGTAAATTATGTTATGACATTCTTTGAAGGAAACGGGAAGTAATAACATAGGATCCACCAAACAGTAACAGCAATTTACATTGGATGAAATTTACATGGGGAATAAAACAGAGGTAGGGATCCAATACAAAGTTACAAAATTAATAAATTCAGTGGAACAATGATGACATCCTGACATTGCTTCATTCTAATCGAGAGAGCAATAATGGAATCCACAAAGAGAACATTAAGATACAACAACCATTAACCATCATGGTCATAAACTAGTAATACTCCTTCCGGTCCTAAATACAAGACAAAGTTGAATTTTTTTTTTGGAGAAATTAAGGAAGCTAGATAAATTATTTAATCATATCATATGTTGTGTATTATTAAATTATATATCAGTTTATAAGTTAAGCAAAATAATATGAGAAAAAATGATAAATATAAATATTATAAAATAATTTAATTATCTTTTTTAATATCTCCAGAAAAAGTCAACTCTGTCTTATATATAAAACCGAAGAGAGTAGTAGAGATTAATGATTTCATATCAAAAATTATGAATGAAGAAACACCTAGGTTATAGAGTTCAGGATCTCCAAGGAAAAAAAGCTCTTGACATGCCTATTAATATTATAAGTAACTGCTAGAAGATAGGCGGTTACCCTCTCAATAGGGAGAGGATTGAGCGTTCAAGCCTATAGTGTTGGTACCGGATTGCTGGGGGATAGCGCTTGCTTAGTTTAAAGAGTAAGGAAGAAAAGACAAGCAAAGACCAGCGACACTTCCCCTCCCGGTGATAAAAATCCCATAGAAAAGCTGCTTCATTGAATATATAATATACAGACACAATAACAAGCCTTAGCCTGATCTTAAAGGTGTTGGTCGACAGTTTGCAGACTCCAATTTCAAGCTAGTTATGCATCCAATCATTTGAATTGTTTGGCTGTGCTGCTTTTATTTCAAGAGAAGTACTTATTTGGATAAGTAAATCGAAATAGTTTTGAAGTATGCAGAAATTTGCAGCAATCCCAAATAAGTGCAAAACTACAGATTTCAACGTGACAATAGCTTGGGCCAAAAAAAAACGTGACAATAGCAACCTGCATGTACACCTGTCTAGCTGTATTGGAGATGTCAGGTATAAAAAAAAAAAAAAAAAATCTTATTTTTATTCTAGAATGAAGTATGCATATCCAATCAATAATACCTTTTTGTTTCTTTCTTCTTATTATTTCTTTTATACGAGTCTGACATTATAAGATAGATGGATAAATAAAAGGGGGCGGGGGAAAGAGCATACCTCAGCTTCTTTCTGGCAATGCTGAATCCGACCCAACATTTTGTGCACCTCCAGCATCTTAACTTTCTCATCGGAAATCTCCTCCTGCAGCTTAGCTTTCTGTTTTTCCCAAGCCAGAAGCCTCTTCAAGCACTTTTTCTCTCTTTTTGCAACTTGCAAGCAAGCTGAGACTGACTCTGCAGCACTCAACTTGGAAGCCTCCATCTCTGCTTTGATCTCTGCATTCTCAGTTTCAAGTCTCCTCACTGCTGCATTGGCACGGTCCACTTGACTGCTAGCCTTTCTCAGTTCAATCTCCATCTCTGAAAGTCTTTTCATAGTTGTGTCCTCAAGGGCCTGTTTCCCTTCCCTCAATCTCTGAGCCTCTTCTCTTTCCATCCTTAACATTTTCAGCTCAGTCAGATCACTGCTTAGCTTTCTTGCAGCTTGCATTGCCTTCAGATGAGCCCAATCTTTTCGCTCCTGTACCTGTTTCTCAAGATCATTAATATGATGAAGTATAGCGGAAGTCATCTCATCCTTCTGATCTTCTGCCAGAGACTCCAAATTCTCATCAAAATTTAGATCACGAAATCTACTAAGAATTGAATTCACAGCATCTTGGTTATTTTGATTCTGAGAATCCCCTGCCTTCTCATTCTCAACTGGAGGTTCAGTCCCCAGAACAGGAGGAGAATCCGAGATAGATGAAGAACTACTGCTGGGACGTGCTTTTGCTTTTGTCTGCAATTGTTTTGAATTTGCCCTTAAACCAGCAGCAAACACTGCCACATTTCTTTTCAACAATGACTTCAAAGAAGGAGGGAGATTGAAATGCTTTGGGAATTCAATATCTCTGTGTAAAGTCATGTCTGCAACGCAAGAAAATAATCCATTGGCAGGGGTATCAGAGTCTCCACTATTTGCTAATGTCCAACTCCCATGAAGCCTACAAAGAGATGGGGTCATCGCACCTGAATTGTTAGCAGTTTCGACTATAGAAGAAGCAGTATTACTATCGTCTGGCTCAGGAAGCATGGGGATTTCCATTTTATTTGCCTTTCCTACATGAAGATCACTCATAAGTAAACACCACATGGCATCACCTTTACTCAAATGAGGCCTTAAATGCTGCAAGAGACAGACCATAACCGCAAGAGAGTACTCCTCCAACTCCCTCAAGTCTGAGAAGACAGGCTCTGACTCATCCGAATTGTCTTTACATGTTCTAGTACTATCACCACCACTATCACTATTTAAATAAGCCAATGAGTTCTGCACAATATTTGTCAGCAAATCCGTCCCACCATGATAACAATGCCCATTTCGCAATACTGCTTTTAAAGCAGTTTCCTCGTCATACCCCAACGTAACAAGCTTTGATATAGCCTCGTTGTATAAATACTCCAAGTTTTTCATTAGAATTTCTTCCAAGTGTTCTTCCGTATAGTAACCCCAGCCACATTCCTCGCCATGAGGAGTAAGTTTGATTTTAGGGTGTGAATCGGGATTCGGGCTTTGAGTCGAATCTTCGTTACCCAGACGGTATTTCAGTGGCCTGAGGCCTGATTCCATAATAGATTTGGAAATTGAAATTCTATGAAGACAGCAATTATCTAGCTTGACGGATTGAGACTTTCGATTAGCTCGGATGTGTTTTTCCTTTCCAGTGCAACCCATCTACAACTTATATGCAGAGGCAAGCAAAAGCAGAGACAGATAAGCAAATATAAAGGGGGAAAAGAGAGGGAGGGGAATTACAAAACAAGATTAAAATCAAAACTTGAGGGCTAATGTAAAGACTCACAGAGCTAAATGAAGATCGGCGCCTGAGTCTTAAGTGTGCTCAGAGTTTGCCGAGAGAGAACAGAGCAACGAATATTGAGACGGCATGCAGCACTGCAGTGAAGCTAAGTGTCTGAAGGATCTGGGGTCGTGGCTCCTGTCTTCTTATTCCCTGACTGTTAGTTCTTCCACATTTTTTTTTTATCTTACCTTTGTAAACAAAAAAACAGAGCCTATTATCGGAAAAAAAAATAAACACAGCCTAGCCCACCATATTTAAGGCCAATGAGGCCCAAAATAATTTGCACAACAAAAATAACACAGCCCAGCCCATCATATTTAAGATTTTAAGGCCAATGAAGCAAAAAAATAAAAAAGGAAACAGATGGCGTCGCCCGGACTCGAACCGGAGACCTTCAGTGTGTTAGACTGACGTGATAACCAACTACACCACGACACCATGCTGCTTGATCTACCCAATATAAGACTTGTACATAGTTAAGAACCTGAAAAAAGAATTAAATAGACCAAACAAAATTATATTTTACAGTACTATGCCCCCGATCCTAATTATAAGATTTAGGACCCATTTAGATGGATTTTTTTGAGAAAAAAATGCTTTTTTAATTAATTTATATGTTTAGATGATATTTTTTTGAAAAAGCAAAAGTCACAAAAAAAAGCCAAAGTGTTGTTTTTTTTTAAAAGCTCCAATTTAGAGCTTAAAAAATAAGCACTAAAAAAAAACACTTTTTTTAAAAGTCCATCCAAATGGGCTCTTAGTTGACTTTTTTGGGAGAGATTAAGGAAGCTAAATAAAATACTTAATCATTTCATTATCCTTAGATTATATATTAAATTATTAGTCAAACTAATTAGTTTGAAGAAAAAAAATAAAAATACTATGAAGTAAATTAATTAGTTTCCTTAATCTTTCCAAAAAAAAGTCAACTAAATCTTATAATTAAGACGGGAGGGAGTGTATCATATTCATACAGGTCCCTATTATGAAAGACAAGTTAATGGAGATGGATGTGATGAAGAGTGAAGTACGTGAAAGTGGATCCACTTGACACCGCCCAAAGACATAAACCTGAAATGATGTGGCCGAAAACAGAAGAGTTAAAGATTATTAAAAAAAATATCCCCGTTGAGATTTTCCGGAGTCATTTTCAGATCTGGATTTACCGGACCCATAAATATCGTCACCTTAGCATGGCTAGCTCTCGCATGTCCCATTCACTAATCTCAGTTAATCAGTTTCATCCATTAATATTAGCTTTGATTAGACATATTAAGGATAAGATGATTGGATTAGGATATGGACTCCATGAACAATCCTTTGCGGGATTGCACATAGCTTGGGACCTCTGCCTCCAACCTATTCTTCTTAGAGTGAACCATATTTCTTCTTCACATTTTGTATTTTATTGATTGATTGCTGCTTAAACCGTTAAGCACGCTTTTAATGCTGTTATATGGCAGGACATCATCGTTTATTCGGCTTCAACCCCAGTTTAACCTTCTTTTCCCCAAATCTTCTCACTCTCCATTATTATCATTGGATATGTATGTATGTACTATAAACGAACATGAATCAACCAAAATGTCCAGGATTTAGCTCAACATGATCAGGATTCAATTTTATCAGTTGTCCTTTTGTTATTCCTCTTATTATATACAGCGACTGAATGATTTTGAGAGTCCTATAATTCACATCTGGACAGGATGTGGTTCTGGCTATATATAAGTCAAATGGGCATAGAAGAAACAAGCAACTTGCAAGACTTAGGGAAAAAAGAAAAGAAGAAAGAAATAATCTTTATCAGAAGAATAATTAAGGGTGTCTGCAGAGCAATAATGAGAGGAATATCCAGTAGGATCGAGTTATAACGCGGAGAAAATCCAATAAAAGTACATGTTCGTGGTCCCCTATATGCTTATCTATGGACCTTGTTGTAAAGTTTCAGAAAAGGCAAAATTTACTTGCTCATACCACCACACCACACCACACCAGAAAAACCCCACTTCGCCACATGTATTTCTATTCTTTCGCTGTCTTGCCTTCAAATTTCAAATAATTCTGCCCTTTTCGTTATTATGCTGCAGGAGATTCTTATGAAATCATCATCTTCGTCTTGTTAACAAGCTTGTTAAATACTATGTTTCCATAGATATATGCCCTGAAACGAAGAACAGAAAAATTTCAGGGGCTACTCTTGCGAAGCTAGACATCGCTAACTGACCCAACTGCACCATTAATTTCATTTGGCACTCACTATGTCTTAGTGTTTTCACTTTTAAGCTTGTTAGTTGAGGGCAATATGACTCTTCATAGCTCACTATAAATCAAGGATCCATGCAGGACCACATGCTGAAAAGTGAAGGCCTCTCACTCTGTTTTTTCTTGTGTTATATTTTCTGCATCTTCGAGTTGCGTTTTACCTACGGACGGCCATGATCGACCTGTTCAGGTTCAGGAAACGTGGCTCTTCACGAGCCATCCGACTCCCGTGAGAGAAAGGAAAGAGTGTGGCTATAGTAACCATCACTGATCACGTGCATGGTTTGTGGATACACCAATGGCGAAGCTTAAAAACAGAGGAGAGAGAAGTAGGACCCCGGATTCCTTTGACAGAGTTGAACTTGATATGCTACCAACAGAAATGGCAGTGAATCAGTCAGTTATAAAGGGAGAAACAGGTTCTGTACTCCCAAAAGGATAACATATTAAGAACCGAGGTAAGATTTTTTTTTTTTTTTAAAAAAAACTAATTGATCTATTTTTACTAATGCCTTTTCAGCCTTTTTCTGACTCTATTTCTTTCCACTGCCTACTTATCCTCCTTACTCTGTCTCTCTTCTCTCTCATCTTCTTCATCTGTAGCAAGTCCCAAGGGCATGTTTTCGCCCCACTTCTACGTTATTCAACTAGATTTCATTTCTCTTGAAGGTACTTGGGCTTATCTACTTCTGCCTCTCTTCCTTCATCCTCTAGCTTTATGAAAGCATTTCTAAGGGGAAAGTTTGTCCCTTGAATGTTACGCTATATGGTTTACTGATTAGTTTCTGGTACACTCTTTGCTTCACAGCTTTTCCTCTTATATTGATTCCTTCCTATTTTCGAAGCATTACATTCTTTCCTCTTTTTTCCAGGAATTGTGAAAATGGGAGGAAGAGTTGTATATTTCAGGGTGTAGAGTTTGAAAAAGAAGGACAACATTTTTTAGGCTTTTATATAATGCCAGTTCCACTTGCTCCATATCCGACGCCCCCAGCTCCATATTCTCCTCCGGCAAATGGTATATTGCTTTTTCTCTGGATGTTTCTCTCGTTAATGTTGACCATGTCTCGGTTAAAGGTCTTCTTTTTTTTTTTTGTCAAACGGTTAAAGTTCTTTACTCTTTATCTTTCTTCCATTATGTCATAAATAATCCAATTTTGCTTCCTACAGTTAGGGTAGAAAGCCATAATAGAAGAATCAATAAAGTATTTCCTGAAGCAACAAGTCATTAGAATCTAAGATAGAAATGGAATATTGGGTATGTAGATCAGTTCCTTAAAATGCCTGTTTGACTATAATTTGTATGCAGTATGTGGAACAATCTTGTGTCTTGAAGAAAGTGGAGAATGGTAGAAGAAAAAGAGACCATATTTCTGTTTTTTCGGTCGTTTATTGAACACTTACGTATGAGCCATGAAAAAATCTTGCGTGGGCTATTCAGGTGCACAGAGCCAACTTGTGTGTTCTGGGTGTAGAAATCTTCTCATGTATCCAGTTGGAGCCACCTCTGTTTGTTGTGCTGTTTGCAATGCAGTCACAGCTGTGCCTCCTCCTGGTAAGCTCCAAATTTCTTCTCACTTTTCAAACTTCAATTTGCTACCTATATCTGTCTGTCTCTCCTTTCGGTCAAGGGACTATTAATTAGACATTAGTCAAAAAAGAGAAGCATGTGTGTGTCTGTGTATGGACAGGCACAGAAATGGCCCAGTTGGTTTGTGGAGGCTGCCACACTTTACTCATGTACATTCGTGGAGCCACTAGTGTTCAATGCTCTTGCTGTCACACTGTGAATCTAGCTTTAGAAGGTACCGAGCTTTCAAAATCCATGGCTTCATCAGTTTTCCACAACATGTTTTGAGCTTTAGGTTGTTTCATATTTTGACAGCAAACCAAGTGGCCCATGTCAACTGTGGGAACTGCAGGATGCTACTGATGTATCAATATGGAGCAAGATCCGTTAAATGCGCTGTCTGCAATTTTGTGACATCAGTTGGGGTCAGCACAATCTAATTCTTTTTCCTTTACACTGCAAAATTTCTGGCAACTGTTTTGGTTCCTTGATAAGAGTGAATAATAGTAGCTCTGGTCTTTAATATAAGAGCTGCTTGGAGGTTGGATTTGGTTCTTAATATAAGATCTCAATCTACTTTGTCTCCCAAATTTATAATTTTTTTTTCTCAAAGTATCTCTATTGATTGCTCTTAAGGGGTTTCTATCCAAAAGTACCCATGAAGAAATATGGTATTTTAGGAAAACCAACCTATATTTATCACAAATAACTAACATAATTAATTTCCTTAATCTACCGAAATTAGTCAACTAATTTTTATATTAAGGACTTGAGGTTATATAAGATCTCATTGTAGTGCAAATTTCACTTATGTACCGGAGGTAGTGATGCTTTTGGAAGATCATTTTCACAATAGTTACTAGATTGCTTCCTTTGGCATCATGAGTTACTGAAGTTTTAATTTAGAAGAGCGGGGAAGAATAGAAATTGCCTAATGTTCAAAAAGAGCTGGCCTTTGTTTGTGAAGAAAAGATGATTTTCTCTGTAACAAGTGTTTCGTTTTTAATATGGATCCTTGTTATGTGCTAAGCGATAGTGCTGCTGAATGTTGCAGGTCCCAGCAAGCACGACTGAGCAGAAGTTTAGTACCTAAACTTGTGACCAAATCATTACCACAACCTCCATTTGTGTGTTACATATTTCTCTTAATGATAAGGAGTGAGTATCAGAGGAGCATAAGTAGTTCTCCAAGTCACATGTATAGAGTTATTTTTTGGTGAATTAATGAATGGTTTGCGTGGATTAAGTGTAAGGATATCATTATCATCTTATATTAAGATTCCTTGTAATGAGTGCTTTTAAGAAACCCGCTTCTTCTAGATAAGGTGAACCGTATTTCTCATTGCGGATAAAGTGATAAGCTAATATATAAAGGAACTCCGAACACTTTGTTAATTTCTTTACCTTTCAGATACTTGCTACAGTGCTACTTTAGGATCAGCATTGGAAAAAGGTCCAAGTACGGTCACCCAAAAATAAATAAGCAGTCAAAGAAAACACAAGATGGGTTTGATTCATGATTGAAAATGATAACATCAGGGTCCCTTTTGATATTTCAGAATTAAATTGAGGTGAGGATTCTGCAGTACGGGCTTTTTAATTTCAAAGCCATATATAATGGTTGATTATGACTAGCATCATGACCTTGGTAAAAAAATCTGGATACATTTACAGTCAGAAACTCTACGTGTGGAAAAATAGCAGTATTCCTTAATAGGAAGGTGAAAACTTGCAAATGTAAGGTCAAATGTAGTAAATTAAGACGTATCTTGCATGAGCAACAGAAAATAACAGAAGCAACCTTTTTCTGGTAGTTTAACCCAGTGTCAAAACCACAAGTCGTTTTCAGCTTTGAGACCGTACTTGGCACTTGTTCTGCCTCCCAATGAAAGCATGTGAAATTGTCAAATCCTTTTAAGCCGCAAGAATCAGTCACCGTGAATGATCCGGACATGTCTATTTTATGTCCTGTTCAAATAGAAAATTCTCCTTTTGGAGTATAAGGCGTTTATTTATTCTACAGAGACACTACTTTGGCTGTCCTTGGCTCTTTACTCCTGAAGCAAGTAATATCACAAGAATAAGTGGCTCTACATGCTGCTAAATTTTATGTTTCACAGTTCTCAATCGAGATAAGAGTAATAATAAAAAAAATCACATCCATATCAGATTCCAGGTCCATATACTGTCCTGTGTGTAGCTTTCAAAGTTGAAGTGACCCTTGGGACCCTATTAGGGTGGTGACGTATGGGTGGGCGAGTGCTGTAATTTCCACCATACTCGTCTGAAGTCGCTCTCGTTTTTAATTGAGCACAGGACCACTCTGTTATTTATAGCCTCCTCCCAATCCCAAATCCTAATGGTTACTTTGTCTCGTTCCCAATGCAGACAGCTGCGAAACACAAAGGTGGATCATGGACCTCAGTTGAATAAATGCAAGCCTTCGTCTTCAGGATTGAAATGAAGCTCATTTGGTGCTAAAAAGTTTGAACTGGGCCTTTGCTCTTTTTCCCACTCCTAATTTCCCAGGCTTTGAGGCCTTTAGAATTTCTTTTTCGTTTTCTTATTAGCCCAGTAGGTGTAACATCCCAATTTTCTAAAGTGTTTTCGAAATAGTTCGATCAGAATTTGAAAAGATTTAATCAGAGTAGAGCATCGGAATAGTCGTGAAACGAGTAACTGATAAAACATTCATTTACGGTGCATCAGTCTTCTGTTACAGTCATCCAAGAGTCGAATATTCAGAAAAACAGTAAATAAAGATTTTAAAAGAAAACTCCTTTTCTGCCTCTTCACGCCACCTGCTTACCCTTCTCCTTGGATTGTCCTCCTGAGGATCCTGGGGCTAAAGCAAGAGCTGAGGTTCAAATTACCATTGAACCTCAGGTAACGGTTAACCTCATGCTTATGTATCAAATATGAATGACAGATATCCATGGTAAAAACAGTAATAATCACATACAATACATTCATAATCAAATAATAACATAACACAGCCACTGCAATATGCATGTTATTATAGTCTGCACTATTCACCAGTGCCACGGTGTACACCCGTGTCCTCAGCGCTAGGAAAACATAACGGCATTATCAAGACTATAACCCGTATTAAGTTGTATGTGTATGATCAATTTTCAAAATACAGAATTTCAGACTATCTATCACATATAAGCATACCATAAGCATCAGAGTTAAGGTTACAATACGCGTCCGTACCTTCGTTGATGATGCTTTGGTACGTTTGACGAATACGGTACTTCTAACGGAAAACAGCGGTATAACAGCAGCAGCGGTAAAAGTTCACAGATATCCTATAATATCATTTTTATCAGTGACCATCAACTTTGCAATACTTGTGGAATCCTATGCTGAAGATTTACTATTCATGTGAATAGTACCAGTAAAATATTTTTACCGTGACGGTAAATAATTTTTACTGTTCGATAAATAGTATTTACTGTACTAGTAAATAATATTACTGCCTAAGAATAATTCTTTTCTGATGTGACAGATCAGGCTAAGCTGCAGCCACAGAGCATACTCAGAAAAACTCTATCAGGCTTTTCTACTATAATTACCGAAAGAAACTACCAAATCTTAAGACTAGGGACCAAAGAACTTACCCTTGAAGTTCTTACTCCTTCTCTCCAGCTCCGAGAACTTTACTCTAAATTCTCACTCTAAACTCTAAGAATTCTCTCTTCTATTAAACTCGACCGTTGTGATCTGAGTTTGGTGTGAAGAAAATGAAGAAGTGAGGCCTCTATTTATAGTGTTGGAAAATGGGTCCTTAAGTGTAATTTCTTGTTTTTGGGTCATTTTTCGTAATTTCTAAAAAAACTAAAAACAAAGTCCGTGACTCTCCTCTGGCTCCTTTTGAAAAAGTTTTATAATATTTTAATAAAATACTGATAAAACTCCCTGTTCGGTGTTCTGATCGCGTGATCTTTTGCAAATTCTCAAAATCCAGAAGCACAGCCTTGAAGCTCTATTCTTCCTCTTTAGAAATATCTGGGTCAACTGAATTTTTGACCTCATTCAGGATATTTCGTAATCTGTCAAAGATTTTAAGTCGGACACTGCCGGAAACAGAAATTACTTCGGGTGACACCATCTTCGAGACAAAAATTCACTGATTCATAATATGCCCTTACCCAAGAAACCTAGTTCACGGTTTACAAGATATAATTTTATTTCTATTATTTCCCAAAATATAAGATATTACATTTCTCCCCCCGTTAAATAAAATTTCACCCTCGAAATTTACTCCATACTAACTAAACATTGAGCCATGAACTCCGGATATCTTTCCCTCATATCTTCCTCTGTTTCCCAAGTTGCTTCATTAGGCGATAAACCCTTCCAGACCACCTTCACAAAAGGAATATTCCTGTGTCGAAGCTGCTTCTGTTGGTAGTCGAGAATTCGCTCCGGTTCGACCTCAAAAGTGTTATCATGTCGCACCTCAACATCCTCATACTGAATAACATGGTCATGGTCAGGTTGGTATTTCTTCAACTGGGAAACATGGAAAACATTATGGAGTTTACTCAAGTTCGGGGGTAAGGCTAACTGGTATGCGACCGGTCCACGTTTTGCCAAGATTTCGAATGGCCCAATGTAACGAGGACTTAGCTTTCGCCGTTTAAGCGTTCTACCAACACCGGTTACCGGGGATATCTTGAGAAACACATGGTCTCCAACCTCGAATTCTAGTGGTCTTCTCCTCTTATCAGCGTAACTCTTCTGTCTGCTTTGTGCTGTTAGGAGTCTCTGTTTGATCAATGCAATTTGCTTGGAGGTCTTATCAACTAAATCTGTCCCGATGAATTCTCGCTCCGACAATTCTGTCCAGCATATAGGTGATCGACACTTCCGCCCGTACAATGCCTCAAACGGAGCCATCTGTATGCTCGAATGGTAACTATTGTTGTAAGCGAATTCGACCAGCGGTAAATGTTCATCCCAATGGCCTTTGAAATCCAATACACACGCTCTAAGCATATCTTCTAGCGTTTGTATTGTCCTTTCAGATTGACCATCGGTCTGTGGGTGATAAGCCGTACTAGGTCTTAGCTTAGTTCCCATCTCTGCATGCAAAGCCTCCCAGAATCGGGACATAAATCGCGGGTCCCGATCAGAGACAATACTCTTAGGTACACCATGAAGTCTTACGATCTCTTTGATATAAATCTCCGCCAAACGTTCTGGTGAGTAATTAATACTAATGGGGAGAAAGTGTGCCGACTTAGTCAATCGGTCAACAATTACCCAAATCGCGTCGTGTTGTCTGATCTTAGGTAACCCTACCACTAGATCCATGGTAATGTTCTCCCATTTCCATTCTGGAATTTCCAAACCTTGAAGAAGACCAGGGGGTCGTTGGTGTTCAGTTTTAACTCTTTGACAGGTCAAACATTTTCCTACGTATTCAGTTACATCTTTCTTCAATCTGGGCCACCAAAACTCGGATTTCAAGTTCCGGTACATTTTGACCATTCCCGGATGTAGAGTATATCTGCTCTTATGAGCCTCGTCTAGTATCTTCTGTCGTAATTCACCATCCTTCGGAATGTAGATCCGCTTCTTGTATCTGACCAAGCCACTTGGCGATAGGTCACGGTCTTGGGTCTCTCCTCGTGAGATCATCTCCCGTGCTGCTATAGCCCACTCATCGTGCTTTTGAGCTTCCTCAACCGCATCTCTCAGATCATATTCCCCTTGACTAACAAGGAGACTTTCAAGATAGATGTCATCGGATGTGCAGTGGTTCATGCAAACCTGATTGGTCAGGTTTAGGTCTCTGAACTCCTCAAGTAGTTTCCGCTCTTGTATCATCATGTACGCAGTGAGTACCGTTTTTCTACTGAGTGCATCAGCTACAACGTTTGCTTTACCCGGATGATACTTGATCTCCAAGTCGTAATCTTTTAGCAAATCCATCCAGCGACGTTGTCTCATGTTGAGTTCCTTTTGATCAAAAAGGTATTTCAGACTCTTGTGGTCGCAGTATAACTCTACGGTTGCACCATAGAGATAATGCCTCCATATTTTTAAAGCAAACACGATAGCTGCAAGTTCTAAATCATGCGTAGGATAGTTCAACTCGTGAGGCTTTAACAAACGAGAGGCATAAGCTACTACCCTGCCCTGTTGCATCAGGACGCATCCCAATCCTTGTCCACTGGCATCACTATATACTGTATAAGTCTCATCTGGATCTGGGATGATCAATACTGGTGCTGTAGTCAATCTCTCCCTCAGTATTTGAAAACTCGACTCACAGTCCTCGTCCCACACAAAAGGTTGGTTTTTCCTTGTGAGCTTTGTCAATGGTAAGGCAAGACGCGAGAAATTCTGAATGAATCTGCGGTAGTATCCCGCTAGACCCAGGAAGCTACGTATCTCTGTCACTGTTTCTGGTCTCTTCCAGTCCAGAACCGCTTCTACCTTGCTAGGATCAACGGCAACTCCGTCGCGAGTTATGACATGGCCCAGAAATCTCACTTCTGGCAGCCAAAATTCACATTTGCTAAACTTAGCAAAAAGTCGCTTGTCACGTAGTATACCTAATACGATTCGCAGATGTTCCTCGTGCTCCTCTCTGCTTTTTGAATAGATCAGTATATCATCGATGAATACTACTACAAACTTGTCTAGGTGCTGGCGAAAAATCCGATTCATGTAATCCATGAATACGGCAGGTGCATTAGTTAATCCGAAAGGCATCACAAGAAATTCGTAATGCCCATATCTGGTTCTAAAAGCTGTTTTTGGAATATCACTGGCTTTTACTCGAAGCTGGTGGTATCCTGAGCGCAAATCGATCTTTGAAAATACACAGGAACCAGATAGTTGGTCGAGTAGATCATCGATTCGGGGAAGTGGGTATTTATTCTTGATAGTTACTTTGTTCAACTCACGGTAGTCGATACAAAGTCGTAGGCTTCCGTCTTTCTTTTTAACAAACAATACGGGGGCTCCCCAAGGTGACACGCTGGGTCGAATAAACCCTTTCTCCAGAAGTTCTTCAAGTTGCTTCTTCAACTCCTGCATCTCGTTCGGCGCCATTCGGTATGGTGCTTTTGATATTGATCCCGTTCCAGGCATCAATTCAATAGCGAACTCAACTTCTCTTTCAGGAGGTAACTCAGTGAGATCCTCTGGAAACACATCAGGGAACTCATTGACAACCGGAATGTCTTTGAGTGAGAGTTCAGCTTCCGCCTTTACAGAGAAAAATACCATGTATGCTTGGCAACCATGCATTATGCATTTTTCTGCTTCCGAAACTGAGATATAACTCAGACTCCCATCAACCTTGCTTCGGTTGTGCGGGGGTGCAAAGGATATCTGTTTACTTCCGCAATCAATTATCGCATTGTTAGCCGTCAGCCAATCAAGACCGAGAATAACGTCGATGCCACTAAGCGGTAGTCGGATAAGATCTATGTTTGAATCTCGTCCATTTACGCTCGCAATACAATTAAGGCATGCATCAGAAGCTAAGGATTTCGCACCAAGTGGTGTGGCTACTAGTAGATCATATGGTAGTCTATAAGCATGCATTCCTAGCCGCTTCGCACAATCATATGAAATAAACAAGTGGCTAGCACCAGAATCATACAATGCTTGGAGTAAATTCCCATTAAGAGAAATAGTACCTTTGATCATTTCCGGAGATTTTCTGGCTTCTTCATTCGTTAAAGCAAAAACTCGACCTGGGTTTTGCGGCCTCGCCTCCAGTGCTTTTTGTGGACAGTTTGTGCTAAGGTGCCCCGGCTGCTGGCACTTGTAGCACACAATCTTTCCTTCGCAGTTAGTTCCTTGATGATACCTTCCGCATTTTGGACATGCTCTGGATGTCTGTACCCTTGGGAAGTTCTGCTGCCCAGGTTGGAATGGCCTCTTGTTTCCTTCACGGAAATTACTCCAATTGGTCTTCCGTTTTTGCGATGAGTTTCCACGGGTAAAACCGCCACGACTGGGGCCGCTACTATGAAAGACTCTAGTCTTCCTGAGCTCCTTCAAATTTCTTTCGATCAATCGACAAGCTTCCACCGCTTGAATCAATTGTGAGAATTGCTGCGACACAAGCTTCTCCCTTATTTCATACTTCAAGCCATAAATCAGTATGTTTGCCATACTGCCTTCATCTTCACATTGCCTAAAGAGGGTTGAATATCGAGACAAATTGGTGAAACGTGCATAGTAGTCATCAAAAGATTCATCTTGCCCTTGTCGAATGCGCAGAAATTCAGATTCCTTAATCATCTGAACAGAGGGTGGAAAATATTGCTCGTTGAATTTTTCTAGGAATTTCTCCCACGTAATGGGACAGTGACGTGCTCGCAGTGTTGCCGCAATGCTCTTCCACCAACGATCTGCATCTCCTTGCAGCTTATAGATTGCCAGTTGAGCTTTTCTATCTTCCGGACATTCCATGACTTCGAATATCTTGTCCAGCTGCATCAACCAGTCTTCTGCTGAATCAAACTTGCCTCGGAAAGTTGGGGGTTTCATTTTACAGAATTGTGTCACCCAATATTGGGTATTCTCGACCACTCTATTCGGTTGCTGTAGCTCAGCCATCGCTCTCTCCTGTTGGGGAGGTATTTGGAATCGATTGGTTCCCTCAACTTCATTGTCACGTTCTTCGTCGTGTTCATTGTTGTTTTCATTCTCCTCATTAATTTGTTCTTCCTCTACTTGTCCCCCTTCGGCTTGTCTCTCAAGCCGTTCTGCAAGAAGCGAATCAATGAGTGCCCTTTGCTCTTGTAACATTCTCCTCATCTCCTGCATCTCATCCCGCTCTGGTTGCTGTGGTTGTTCCGGACCTGGCAGGGGTATTACTTGAGTTTGTCTACCTCTGCCTCGGCCTCTGCCTCGGCCTCTGCCTCGTCCTCTAGGGACTCCGGATCCTCTCGAGTTTGCCATACTTAAATCTTTTATTTATGAAACCATATGAACGTTAGAGAAATAATAATAATTAGCATACAAATAGGCTTAGCACATATTCAAACATATTTATATATTTTTATAATCAATCATCATTCACAGTAGTTGCTTTATTTTACAATTTATCTCCTTAGGGTCTTTTAAAGGTGCACTACAACAGCGTCTATTTCTACTACTACTATTACTATGCGTCACTAGTACTTCCATTGCTTCCTTGGACTGATTCTGGTTTTTGTCTCCCTCCTGGTTCACATGCTACGATGTACCCAGCTTTGGATCAGCAGTAGGTGGATGTAGACCTTCTCAATAGGTCCTGCATCGAGAAGTTCATTCGTTTTGTGAATCCAGAAATTAGTTCGAGGAAAATGATGAAGAGTGGATCGGATCCAGTCTTCGGGAGGATAGGGGCTGTTGAAGGGCATGAACATATCGTAAAGCTCCCTAACACGGGTCAAGAAGCGTAAGTACTGCTCTTGAGCGGTTGCCACATTCCAGCCTGCTCGAACAAAGTCATCATACAAAATCTCCGTCAAGTCGTAGTTGCCATTCAGCACATACCGTAGGTTTTCATCGTCAGCGTTTTCTAAAATAGCTACATTATCTGCGTGCTCTTCTTCTAAGTCAGCTACATTAATGTAGTCAAAATTGTCCCCAACAGAGGAATGATGTGAATCTGCTGGGGAACCTGGTGTAGGTATGGCTGGAACAGAATTAGTACCATCAGAGTTGCGCAGCGGAAGCGTGGTGGGCCTATAACCCACAGGTCCCAGGATCGAAACCTGCTCTGATACCAAAAATGTAACATCCCAATTTTCTAAAGTGTTTTCGAAATAGTTCGATCAGAATTTGAAAAGATTTAATCAGAGTAGAGCATCGGAATAGTCGTGAAACGAGTAACTGATAAAACATTCATTTACGGTGCATCAGTCTTCTGTTACAGTCATCCAAGAGTCGAATATTCAGAAAAACAGTAAATAAAGATTTTAAAAGAAAACTCCTTTTCTGCCTCTTCACGCCACCTGCTTACCCTTCTCCTTGGATTGTCCTCCTGAGGATCCTGGGGCTAAAGCAAGAGCTGAGGTTCAAATTACCATTGAACCTCAGGTAACGGTTAACCTCATGCTTATGTATCAAATATGAATGACAGATATCCATGGTAAAAACAGTAATAATCACATACAATACATTCATAATCAAATAATAACATAACACAGCCACTGCAATATGCATGTTATTATAGTCTGCACTATTCACCAGTGCCACGGTGTACACCCGTGTCCTCAGCGCTAGGAAAACATAACGGCATTATCAAGACTATAACCCGTATTAAGTTGTATGTGTATGATCAATTTTCAAAATACAGAATTTCAGACTATCTATCACATATAAGCATACCATAAGCATCAGAGTTAAGGTTACAATACGCGTCCGTACCTTCGTTGATGATGCTTTGGTACGTTTGACGAATACGGTACTTCTAACGGAAAACAGCGGTATAACAGCAGCAGCGGTAAAAGTTCACAGATATCCTATAATATCATTTTTATCAGTGACCATCAACTTTGCAATACTTGTGGAATCCTATGCTGAAGATTTACTATTCATGTGAATAGTACCAGTAAAATATTTTTACCGTGACGGTAAATAATTTTTACTGTTCGATAAATAGTATTTACTGTACTAGTAAATAATATTACTGCCTAAGAATAATTCTTTTCTGATGTGACAGATCAGGCTAAGCTGCAGCCACAGAGCATACTCAGAAAAACTCTATCAGGCTTTTCTACTATAATTACCGAAAGAAACTACCAAATCTTAAGACTAGGGACCAAAGAACTTACCCTTGAAGTTCTTACTCCTTCTCTCCAGCTCCGAGAACTTTACTCTAAATTCTCACTCTAAACTCTAAGAATTCTCTCTTCTATTAAACTCGACCGTTGTGATCTGAGTTTGGTGTGAAGAAAATGAAGAAGTGAGGCCTCTATTTATAGTGTTGGAAAATGGGTCCTTAAGTGTAATTTCTTGTTTTTGGGTCATTTTTCGTAATTTCTAAAAAAACTAAAAACAAAGTCCGTGACTCTCCTCTGGCTCCTTTTGAAAAAGTTTTATAATATTTTAATAAAATACTGATAAAACTCCCTGTTCGGTGTTCTGATCGCGTGATCTTTTGCAAATTCTCAAAATCCAGAAGCACAGCCTTGAAGCTCTATTCTTCCTCTTTAGAAATATCTGGGTCAACTGAATTTTTGACCTCATTCAGGATATTTCGTAATCTGTCAAAGATTTTAAGTCGGACACTGCCGGAAACAGAAATTACTTCGGGTGACACCATCTTCGAGACAAAAATTCACTGATTCATAATATGCCCTTACCCAAGAAACCTAGTTCACGGTTTACAAGATATAATTTTATTTCTATTATTTCCCAAAATATAAGATATTACAGTAGGACCCATGATAGCAAAATTTTTATCATTTTTCTAAATGAGACAGCAATAATACTCTTTGCTATAGCAGGTTGTACTTAAGAACTTGGAAGGTCTAGTGCAGTTGAAGCAGAAGAATGGGTTATAGGTAAAGGATTAAGATTGGTGTGGGATCTAGGATTCAAAAACGTTGTCCTTGAATTTGACGCAAAGACTTTGGTTGACATGCTGATAACAACTAGCATAAACAACAACTACAGCTTAAAGTTCTTGCAGATTGAGAATATGATGGGGTTTGATTGGATATTGCAAGTGTCTCATATTATAAGAGAACTAACTAGCGTTGTTGATGCGTTAGCAAAGGGGTTGACAAGCACCTCTTTGTTTGATAAGTGTCTGTCTTATATTCAGACCTTACAGACATAGATTGTTTGTGATTAAATTCCTCTCTAGTCTGGTTAGTTTCATGTTTTGGTGTAGCAGCCCTCTCTTTTGTGAAAAAGAAAGAAGTTTTCTTGTCCCTTTTCTTTTGGGTGCATGAACTTATGAGTCTGGAAATTAAGGTAGAAAGAAGCGTGGATGAAGATTCAATGTTCAGCTAGTTAATATAAACTGAGTCATGCAAGCACGGCGTTATATGCGCAAGGGTGATCAACAGTTCACTATGTAAAATGATCCTGGATGGGACACACAGGCAGCGTGCTTGGATGATTAATGTGAGATCAAAACTACAAGCAGAGAGCATATAAAATTCTCGTTCTTTGCTCCACAGAATTTGTCTAAATTGATTATTCATCACCCATGGCTAACTCCAAGGCATAGTCATCTCTATCCTGTAACAGTAAACATGCCAAAGTAACACAATTAATATGGGGATCATAAACCACATTTACCCTTTGGTAATTCGAGTGTTCGACTGTTGAGGAAAATGGAACTTACCACAGCTCCTCGTGCAAAATACCGTCCAAATTGAAGCCAGTATACCTGAAAGCCCCAAGAATTTGTTACTCCCATAATTCATAGTCACACATACACTCTCACGGAATACATAACAGGAAGAGGAGAAATCCTCCTCAACTCATGTCAAAAATAAAACCACGAAGAGGGCAAAGCAAAAGGGAACATCAACTCGGGGACAAAAAAAAAAAAAAAAAACTCTCCATGGGACAGAAAGAGAAAAGAGGGAAAAAAGAGAAAGAAACTGAGCTCTCACACAGGCAAAACAAATAAGTCCACTCCAAAGGAGATGTGCAGGTAATAGCCTCTGCTGAAGATACTGCATTCAGATTTATACAGATACAAAAACATTCTTGCTTCAAGAACACAGTTCCACAGCAGTAACATTTTTTTTTTAATTTTTTTTTTATTTTATTGCTCAACACCACAGCAGTAATCAGAAACGAATAATAACAGCAAAAATATTTAACAAGTTCATTTCAATTTCTAAAATTTTTATATTCAATCACTCTAAAGGCGAAACATTCTCATATCAAAAGATAATTGCAGTATCGCTCATTACCTCATCTTCATCTTGAGTCTCTACTTCGATATCAGAAGATGGGAAGCCCACACAAAGAAGCGCATAACCCTGAAAAGACTCGCAAGTTTCATACGCATGTCTGGATCAGAATCTAAATTACAGCAGTTTGTGCATTGCTTCTTTTTTTTTTTTTTTTTAAACCAAAAAAAAATATAGCATGAGTACTTTATGTTTGAGTTATGAGTTTATGATCTTATCCTCCAATTTGTAGTTGGAAGAAAGACGAGAAATCCTTCGGTGGTGAGATTGCCTCTAGTACCTACTATTAGTGATAGAGGAATGTCTATACTGAACAAAAGACACAGGACAGCCAATGACATCAAGTTAACCGTTGTATTGGACAACATTAATTTTTTTATTTGCCTGATAAGTTTTTTTGGCACTCCTAACTTAAATCCTTCTTTTAAATCAAATATAGCGTTTTCATCACCCCCTGGCCATTAAATTATCCAAAACATCATGCTTGCTGGCGCCACCAATCGTTCTTGTGAACCAGCTACATACTATGTAAATGCAATTCTATAGCGCCGCCATTGCCACCACTTTCATCTCCTCTACTCAGTTACAAGATGCTTAGTCTAAACTGGTTACTCTTGCCAGTTTAGTCTCCTACAGCCCATACTGAAAATAAAACTGAAGTTCCAATTTTCTTCTTTTGACATAATTTGAAAAACAAATTAGAACTGCGTTTATAAATTCTTTTAGCAAATAGACCAAGATAACAAGATGGAGTATGAAGTAGGAAACCATGCAATGATACATAAGCTAACTCTATAGATTCAAGCTCATCAGTATGTCATAAAAATTGTATACACACCTTTTCTTTCAACTCAGCAGATATACCTAGTGCCTCTGGCTGTCTAATGTTTCCAGTTTTTACACGCACAGCACAGCTTGTACAACAACCTGCCAAAAGAAGCAATCAGAATTGGGGAGTCAGCATCAAAATATTGAAGAATATTCAATCTGGATGGTAAATAATGCATTATGCAACCTAAGTTTCAAGACGCATCACATGATTTTCAGAGCTAAACTATAAGAAAGCAAGAGTTTACATATTATAAATAAAGAATAAATGAGCAACTACGATTAGACAAATTTGAGTATGCCTGCCACTGCCAGGCGAGGTAATGCTCGTGGAACCACATAGTCACAAAGGAATGCAATTCATCAAAATATATAAATATTATGAAGCAAGCATCTGTTAAACATATAAGTGCTATACAATGGTACCGGTCCGGCAGTGGACAAGAGCAAAAATACGGTTGAGAGTTTACGAGTAATCTAATTACTGCGGGGAAAAAAAAATATTAAACAGTTTAACAAAATGGAGAATACTAGTACCGTGCCTGCAGGCGAAGGGAAGCGTAATGTTCTGGGATTCAGCAGTGTGTAATATATACTGATCCTGCATTTATATAAATCGCACAAGATGACATCATATAATCAATAAAATATTATGGAGAAGAGCTATAGAAAAAATAACAAGCTAAGGGCCAAGTAGCAAAGGATTGGGAAAAGGGAAAATTTTACATCAACTTCTTAGTTCCGGCATGTTCTTGGGAAATTAATCAGAAATTAACTGATACCTCGGGTACTAGGAACTCGTGAACAACTCCTCGTTGTTTATCGTGAACTGTAACTTTATGGGTGGGAACAGAAGTAGAGGAGTAATCCGTCCGAGCAGTGAGTGGAGGCTGTGTCTGGAGCTTCGACGTTATCTTGCGGCGGCATTTGAAAGAATTGAAACAGTGATTGGTCCTCGACGGAAAGGATCGCCACTTTAGGTCGGAAATGCTGCAGCAGTTACAGGGAATTCGAAGGGACATCTTTGCTTCTAGTTCTGGTTGTGATCACCGGGGAGTCACAAGTCACTACTCGCCAGAGAGATAACACTATCTTGGACAACCAATTCACGCGCGCTGCAGGATGCGCGGCAGGATTAGAGTGAATCCCAGCTCATCCAATCATTGCTGGACACATGTATGCCGCTCCCTTCTTCAATTCTTTTCTTCGGCGTCCCGTACTTTCTTAACTCTGCGGTCATCGTAATCGTGTGGGGGATTTAGCTTAAAATAAATGTTTTGCGTAAATTTATTTAAAATCAATTAATCCAAATATTACTAAAAGAAAAGAAAAATATTATTGTTTGACTAACATTAAAATATTGGATTATAACAAAAAAAATAATATTAAGTTTAATTTAGTTGAACAATTATTATTGCAAGTTTAAAATTTTTGCTAAAAAGAAAAGGTGTTGAATCCCAGAATAAGAGTATATCTATACTTAATAAAAATAAAAAGTGTTACTGCTTGTTGAGTGTGCAATTATTATTACTAGGAGGTGAAATTAAAGGGTGGGGGCGATCAATGCATGCCGAGGAAGCAGCATTAAAAACAGGGAAAGGAAAAGTAATGCTCCCTCCTCTTCTAATCAATATATCCTTCTAAACCTCCTAGCCCTTCAATTATTGGGCCATCTGTTTTGTCTACGTGTCATTTTCCTCAACTTTGATTGGAGCTGACCTGAAACTCCCCTTAAATTGGACACGTCGACAACCATTTGTTTGAAAGTCATTTACGATGTCCATCTTTTTCAAACCTATTTACTCTGGAAACACTTCTTCAATCTTACTTTGAACTCCATTAGCTATTTCAAAGGTTCATTTGTCCTATTTAATTATTGCATATTTCCGATGAGTTTAGCGTTTTTCCCATGCATTTTTTTTCCAACGAGGCATTATTAGAGAGGAAGAGAGGAATCAGAGAGGATGTAAAATAACGGAACCTGATTTTTTCTTGCGGTGGGGAAACAGAAAACGGCTGAGATGCGTGAGGGTGAAAGACCCTCGGATTTCATCGCGACTTAACGGCTGAATCCGAAGGAAGCTTACAGCAACGGTAGATCGTTCTGGGGTTACTACTGCTAACGACAAAGAAAGCTCTCATCTTCATCCTAATCGCCTCACAAGGTCAGGAACGATGGGATCTTTCCCATTTTATTTGTTTTTGGCATGTAATTCTCGGGGATGAGGACGAGATTGAAACGAATGAGAAATTTTCACTTCATCTCTGTTGGGTAGCCTAGAATCTCAGGGCTTTTATGAAAGTTCCAAAATTTTACTCACTAAGCTTATAGATGAAACGTTATCAAGAGTAAAGGGGCGTGGAAGTAACAATTGCATCTGAGAGAGTAAGAGATATTGAATTTATTTTGTCCTGATCTGAAGGGAAAGGATGGTTTGGTGCAGGACTTCCAATGGGGCGATGCTTCGGTCGGCTAGCGGAGATAATAGGGAATCAGCATCGCCGGAGAAGGAGGACAGGTACTACACGACGAGAGGGTCGGCGGTGGCGGCGGACGAGATCGGGAAAGTGACGAGGGATAGGATCAACGGAGAGGAGAGAGCTCATGTGTGGCCGAAATTGTACATCTCGCTGTCAAGCAAAGAAGAAGAAGATTTTCTGGCTATGAAGGGTTGTAAGCTGCCTTAGAGACCAAAAAAGAGGGCCAAGATCATCCAAAGAAGCTTACTAGTGAGCACTGCCTTCATAATAAATATTCCCTTTTTTTCTTTCTTAATCGGAAAAGAGGTTTTGTTTTGGGTGAAATACAAGGAACGCGGATTTGATTTAATTTGTGGGTTTGGGGGGATGTTGCAATTGATGAGTCCAGGAGCGTGGTTGACGAATATGTGCCAAGAGAGATATGAAGTTAGGGAGAAGAAAAGTAACCAGGTATGTATCAGACTTGTATATTTGGAGTGCTTTTGTTGTTGTTGTTGGGTGTTGAATCAATGAAATGCAGAATCTGACGAGTTTGGTGTGTTTGATGATGCAGAGGCCTAGAGGATTGAAGGCGATGGGGAGCATGGAAAGCGATTCCGATTAGGAAGAAGAAGAAAGGAAAGTGCAAATATTTTGGGGAAGGGATTGAAGAAGATGATGATCATGTTTATGTTTAAATGGAAGAGGGAAGGTATCTCCACGCGCTGTTTTATTTTTTTGTACCCAGAAACATGCAATTGTTAATCAAAAGGAAATTGCTTTACCCTCTTCTTCTATCTTCTATGAGTCCATCCTTCCTCCTCCTTCAGTTTGGGCCTCACTATTTCAATCTGTCTCTCTGACAATGAGGTTGGTTATTTTTTAAAAAAATTTTCTTTTTTAATAATTCTTCACTTCTCTCCAAAATTTCCTACGGCATGATTTTAAAATATTGGAATGCGTTTAAATAGGCATGAATGCGGAGGGAGGACTATGTCTCAAAAGTACAAAATAAGCGTGGCCAAAATTGATTTCCACTACTTCCCTTATGTTAACATGTTAGCTTTTCTTTATTTTTTACTTCAGTAACCACATATTTACAGAATTGATTTCCACTTATTCAACGTTAACTATGTTTCTTTCATCTTTTTACATTTAAATATCAATAGTACAAAATAAGCATTGTTTATGACCGTATTTATCATTACGCGTTGATTAGTTTGGTCAGACTTTAAAATAAACACTATAATAGTATAGTCTTTATTATCAGTTCACTATATATCATGCAGTAGTTTCCAAATTGTTTACTAATGATTCGTTTAATATTACATCAGAACTTGTATATATAAAATGCTTATAAGACTTGGAAAATATGATATTTAGTCAAAATATTTAATATTTAAACGAACCGCCATGTTTCAAAATAGTTTTGCAATTTAACCAATATTCTTATTAACTCTTATTACATGTATGCATTTCTATAAATTTAATACCTTGTATATTTAAAAATTTGACAGTTATGAAATTAAAGAATTAAAAGAGTCATGCATTTGGTTAACGCGTATAAAGTGTTTATAAGACTTGGCAAATATGATATTTAGTCAAACTATTTAATCAAACCTTCATGATTCAATATAGTTTTGCAATTTAACCAATATTCTTATGAACAATTATTACATGTACGCACTTCTATAAATTGAATACCTTGTATATTTGAAAATGCAACTGTTATGACATTAAAGAATTAAAAGAGTCATGCATTTGGTATTGATTCTTTTGACGTTCAAATAACCCTGTATGTAATAAGATGAGCATCATTAGTTCATACTAGAAATTGTCGAGGAGTTATTTGCAATCTCAAATTCATATGTTAGTCTTTTCCATAATAAGTCATTTCACTTTCTAAGACCATCCGTGTGTAGTTTTTTTTTTTTTTTGTAACCTACGTTTTATTTTTATTCCCAATCATCAGTTACTTCAATAGCGAAACGTCACTTCAACTGCCATATGTTTCATCCTTGTCGATTCAGATGTCCCTTGCGCCATTGCTTAAACCTTTCTTTCTTGGCTTCTCCAACAAATAGTTCTAAACAAACGACGTTTATTAGTTATTCCCCACACAACTTCGTGCATCAGTTGGCTAACAAACACGTTTCAAGTATGCAAATTTTAAAAGAAGGTCCTTCTGAAGTCATCTTGAAGGTCATTGTTGATCGTATAATCCACAGATATTAGAAAAGTGGTTATAGTCGTCATAAACGTCCGATACTAGAACTGGAGTCTGTTGATCTAATTGTCTACGACAATACGGTTATTTCATCTTCACGCATCTCACTTTTTTTATTTAATTTTCTTCTATTATTTTTTTCCTTTGATCAGTTGTGACACTATCTCTATTTACTATCAGATTGATACACGAATGGTCGTTCAAATTTTGTCGTTGGATCTTATGAAAAAAGCATTGTTAGAAACTGGTTGAATGTGGATGTTATGAAATTTCACATTTTATAGTTTGAGATGGGGGGAAGGAATTCATGAATCTATCCACATTGTGATAACTAACATCTCCACAATAGCTCCTTCATTCAATGATGATATGCCAAAACATTTGTTTTTTTTTTTACTTCATAGTGTAGATGATACGAACTGGTGGGGTCAACCGAACAACCATAGGCTTATTGGTGTGGTTCCTTTCATATTTATTGTGGAGATACTTGTAGCATTTTAGTTCAAAGGTTTATGTACAATTCGTATCAGTCTATTTTGTTTATGGATTTTCTTAAAGCAGCCCAGATGTTTAGTCTATTTTGTTTGTGGATTTTCTTTAGAAGAAACTACAGTTGAGTGAACTATCTATATTCTTTTTCCCTTCTGTTCCAACTCTAACCAGTATAATTAATGAGTATTTTATCATCTGCACAGTATAATAATGTTTATGTTCATTTATTCCTACAGATAGTATTCTCGATGCTAATTGGTCATCATTAACTATAATTAAATAAGTTGGTGGGATGCATTTAAACCACGATTCTTCATTTTCTCTGTCACTTTATTACTGCCACAACAACCTGCTCAGTGTTCTGCTCCTTACCAACGTGATTTAACTAATCAATTATGATACAAACTAATTCTAAGAATGAATTGGCTGACAAAGCGTGGTGCTAATGTCCAGTGTGCTATCGTCTAAAGTCAAATAAACTTGTCAGTAATATATTTTCAACATTTAAAAAAAACACTTAGAATTACTTGTATTTTGCAACAAACA
Source organism: Acacia crassicarpa (assembly GCA_034222035.1). NCBI lineage: Eukaryota > Viridiplantae > Streptophyta > Magnoliopsida > Fabales > Fabaceae > Acacia > Acacia crassicarpa. The sequence continues at coordinate 5,760,638 of JAWXYG010000009.1, read as the reverse complement.
CATGTTGACGTATCTGTACATTTAATAAATGAGACTTACCTATAACAATTTTTTATTGTAATTTTCATTCATAGTACTTGAACAGATATCTTGCAACACATTTTGGCGTGAAAGCATTCATAACTTTACACTGGTTCAACAAATCCTGCTTATAGGACTTTGACATTATATGTATAGCTGTGTCCAACGTCAAACACCATTATCAGGAAAACAAGTTCGTCATTTAACTTTGACCAGTCCAGCAAGTATAACACCTTCTGTTTGTTTTACATCTCTTAGTAAGTCAATATAGTTTTATTTCCATAAGAAAGCCATCATTTTTCATGTACTCTTAAACAACTTTACTTTTTTAAAAAATATAACAGGAAATGAGCAAGACTTTTTTAACTAACATCGATGATAGCAAGAACGCATGGTCAGTTGTTGCAAAAGTTTTTAGGAAGTGGGTTGTTAAGAAGAAGGCTGCACCATACCCGATATGGAAGATAGGGATAATATTGGCTGATGAAATGGTATGTTGTTCTAAAGATTTATACATCTATGTAGTTCCCATTTTTTCTAATATGTGTTAATAGTTATTATCTTCCTACTGAAATTTTTTTGTTACCACATAAAACTTTTTTTTTTAGGAGACAGGAATGGACGTTTCAGCTACACAAATAAAATGTCATTCCAAAATTGCTTGATCCTCTGAAGGAAGGGATGGTGTACAACTTTCAAAACTTTGAGGTGGTTGAGAATGATGATAAGTATAGAGCAACTACAAACCCTTGGAGATTGAACTTCCATACTCACACGTTCATAGAAGAATCTAACGTTACCATTAATCAACAAGCTTATAACTTCAAGTTCATTGTAGACATCAAGCATGGAATTAACCCTGACCTAGGGTTAATAGGTTTGTCTAATTTGGACCCATTCTTTAGTCACTCTTAATCCAAGTAATGCATTTAATGCAACTTTAGTCACTCTTAATCAGAATATACCAGAGGCATCATTGTTGATGGAAAGGTTAGACCTTAATTAATAATTTCTTAAGTCCTTTTATTATATATATTTTTTGGTTACCTTATATCAATTGTACATACGCATAATGTATAGACTTAGCCAAGATTCTATCTTCAGTCAGATGTTTAGTTAGATTTCGAGTGTCGAATATCCAACCTACTCAGCTGAATCACTGCTTAGTTTCCACACCAGAATTCCATTGTCTGATATTTCTAAGTTAGAACAAGTAAATTTTTTTCCCCTCTTTATATTAGTTTACTTTTACTCTTTATTTTATTCCTTCATCTATATTGTTAGAAAAATGGTAACCATTATTTAACTTGCAAGTAAAATAATAGTATATTTCGTTCAATGTTTAGGAGTGTGGTGTTATCTTAAAAGTCACGATTCAAAAGTGTGAAACACTATATAGGTGGTTTTATGATGCATATCCTTATGACAAAAAACCCGAGTACATGATTGACACTCTTAAATGCACCAAGTGTGAAAATGATGTACTTATGACTGTTCCCAAGTATGTTTTCAAACTTAACCACTACATATTGATCCATTATTTTATATATTATCCTAAAAAAATTACTTTATATTTATTTTGGTAGGTTCAGAAATTCACTACAAAGTTTTTGACAAAACTGAAAAATGTTCAATCATCTTCTTTGATCGTCATGCAACTGAGTTGTTGGGTAAATCTGCTTCAAGGATAGAGGAGGATATGCACAAGGTATTCATTATGTTATATACTCTTTTGCATATCACATGTTTTATTTTGTAAATTCTTATGCATGTCTATATGTTCTAAATTCCCATAGGAGGGTAGGAATACGACAATTCCTAAAGAGTTGATGAAATAGCTAGGAAGGTAGTAATTGTCAAGCTACGGAATAGGAGCCATAATATCAAGCATAAGACAAGTAGCATTGGAGTCAGTCAATTGTGTGTTGATACACACTTGGTACAACAATTCCAATATTCAAATGTGGAGGTTGATTTTTTTTAAAATTTAGCAAATGAAATTTTTCAAAACAATTGTCAATAAATTTGTTAAACTTACACTATTTACATGTTTTACTTGTAGTAACACATAACCTCCATGACAAAGGTAGTATTTTATCATCTTCGTCTTTTGTTATTGTATTTTGTTTACACCAAATTATTAACTTACTTTACATACCTAGAGGAGTCAACTACTTCAAGGGAAACTAGCCATACATCTTCACAAATTAATGTTATTGAAGATGACATTAATAACTTCTCCCAACTTACAACCCCAACTGGCTGCAACACAAAAAGGAAGACTATTGCAACTGATGTTCCAATTGTGTGTGAAGACCTTGGCCTTGCAGAGATGTGCATATCAAAACTGAGCACTACCAAACCTCTTATAAACATCAAGAAGGAGAAGTGACATTGATATCTTATGCATATGATTTACTACGCTATAAAGTTTACTTTTCTAAAATTTCGGTTGTAATAATGTTGTTATGAACATCCTCTTAAATATTTTTTCCATTTAAATATTTTTTCCATTTTCGTTTTACCAAAAGTCATTGTAGTTTTCCTAATCAATTACATATATTTGGTCCTTCGATTTAACCGGAACACATTGATATGCAAATTATTAATGTGTAGTTGATTTGCTTTAGTACAAAAGTTAACTATATCTACGGAAAGCATACAATAAATATATTTATAGAAAAACTTTACATATGCATAAGATATTATGCGTAATTAATTAAAAGTTCTCCATTGTTAAATCGATTAGCGAAAATTCTTACCACTATTATTACAAAATTATGTGACAAAAAATTCGTTGTCATTTTTTATATTTAGACAACTTTTTCTTTGAAATGAGAAAAAACTTACCAGATTAATTAAGTCTATTTCATCCTTCAAGCAGCTCACTTTTCCCAAGGTGTATTATGCGTAAAAGTTATACACTATCATGCAGAAGCCAACTTAACATACCTCGTGCGGTGTGTGACCAACTGCTTTTGTTCAATGTTGTCATGAATAATTCAAAATATTCTCAAGTTAATGGTAAGGGAGTCTTTTGCAAGAATAAAAATGACCCTTTGGCAAGAACTCTTACTTATTCTCAATTCACTAACTACTTTACATTTGTTAGGAAAAAAGAATTTGGAAGCATCGTAAACGTGGTTTTTCCATTGGAAGGCTTGGTCATTGTACACCTGCTCAATGAGAGTTATATTACCTTCATTTGCTATTGACAAAAGTGTTTTTGGCAAGAACGTCATTAAGGCAAAGGCATTGAATGGCACTAGCATAGGACAAGACATTTTGATACACAGGATGGACATGAATCCATATGAATCTAAATTTCCATTCAAGATGACTAGAAGACAATTTCCAATCATCATTTTATTCGCATTGAAAATTAACATGAGTCAAGGACAATCAATGTCAAATGTAGGTCTTTACCTACCAAGTTCAATTTTTTCACATGGACAATTTTATATTGCTTTATCTAGGGTAAAGAGTTTCAAAGGTTTAAAAATACTGATAATTGAATGAGTTTAATAAGTGTATTGACAATACAGTTAATGTGGTATACAGAGAAGTTTTCCAAAACATTTTACCACATTGATAGTTGTAAGGGGAAACTTTGTTCGACTTTGTCATTGTTGTGGTTTCAATTTCAATCTTATATGAATTCATCTTTTTTGTAATTTCATTTGTGTTTTTCTTGAGGTGTACAATTTATCTATTACTTAATTAAAGTACTTTGTTATCACATTTATGACTTTGTTATTCATATTTAAAACAGAATAAAACTACACATTCCGTGCAACGCACGGGTCCGAAGTCTTGTTACTGCTATATAAATATGATGGTTTTTTTTTTAAAAAAAAAAAGGTTCTAAATATAGAGTAAACGTGATGGATTTGTTTTTTTCAATCGTTCCCTTCCTTAGATTGGAAAAAGTTGCCGACGTGCTTTTAAGTCCTAGACAACACTTATAGTAGTTACTACCTCCGGTCCTAATTATAAGGCATAGTTGACTTTCTTTGGAGATATTAAAGAAGCTAAATAAGTTACTTAATCATTTCATATGTTGTGCATCTTTAGATTATATATTAGTTTATTAGTTAAACAAACTAGTTTGAAGAAAAAAATAAAAATAGTCTAAAGTAATTTAATCAGCTTCCTTAATTTCTCCAAAAAAGTCAACGATATCTTATAATTAGGACCGAAGGGAGTACTAATTTCAATCAAGAGCAAAAAAATTATATTTTTTAATTGAAGGACATCAACTACCTCTTTTCAAGAACAGTGAAACTAGTTAAATTTTTCCTACAACTAGGATAGGACGGAGTAGCGCTAGCATTTTTGTGCATGAAGCACACTGCCACAAGAGTATAGAAGATCAGCCTTTTTTTTTTTTTTTTTTGAAGTTTTTGTAGATGCAACTGGTGGTGGCTCTTCGTCTATATTCCTTCTGTATATCTTTCATCCATCCAATAATAATACATTATGATGAAACATTTAAACTCTGCAGTAACTGATTTGAATTTCTTCCTTACATATCAGCTGTTACAAACAGTTAAAAGCTAACCAAATGAAGCAGAGAACATACTACCAGTCATAAAAACACAATAGTAACAAACATAGGCAGGGTTTCAAAATGCAGTCTACCATGCCTCACTAAGTAACAGGAAACTTTAATTTCAATGCATCTAATAGAAAACACCAGAACATTAAACTCCAAACTCAAGCCTGTTAAGAAGCTGTCCACTAAGGTTTTACTAGTAATGCTCACCCAGGTACCTTTCAGCAATATGTGATCGCTGAACCCAAAGCATCTCAATCGCCTGACTGAACAATTGATGCAGGTTGTGCGAGACAGGTAATTCAATTTCTTGGGTAACATACTCCGACCTCCTTACCATCTACATTTAACTTGCACAAACTTTATGCGGCAGTTCTCAGATAAATCCAATTACTGGTGGAAGATAAAAGTTAACCAAACACCAAAAAGGAACCATCGAGGAAAGCTCATTTAAAAGACTAGAGTTTTGATGGCAGATTCCCACTGTAGGCATAGACTAAACAGTTAAAGCCCAAAGAATCCAAACCTTGCCACTAATTTTAGCAAGATCTCTATACCCACTGCAATTTTCCCTGGTGTTCCACATACTGCCGAAGTTTCCCATCTAAAAAGGTCAGTCTCTTCACTTTGGCCGGCCTGATGTCATTCTTAACTTTAAACCTTGCCACTAATTTATGTTGGTTTACTTGATGTGCAGACGTCTCTGGAGGAACCTCATCAAGGAATTCATCAGCTACATCTCCATCTTCATCTATCTTAAGGCGCTCAGCATACCACCTCAGACCCTGATCAAAGAAACATTTATGGAGGGGAGATAAAGACTTGACAAACAAAAGATGAGTTGTCCTACTTCTACTCTATACCTCACAGCTGAGATAACTAAATAATTGTATGCAACAAAAGTACAAGAGACAAAACAAGGGTTGCGAAGCATAAGAACAGGGAATAGATGCAGAGCACTGCATATCAACAAATACCAAGAAATGGAAAAGGTAGAAACAAGAAGTTTCATTAGAGCAATGTAATTTTTTACAGCATAACATCAGGTTTCAAAGGAGCTTTACTTCAACAGCTTTGTGGAAATGAACCTGATAAATGCCATGGAAAGAACAAATAACCATTCCCTAAGCATAAAAATCTCATCTACTTTCTGTTCTAAAATCAATCAATTGCTTATTACTGTAATTTCAACAAGAGGCTTTTGTTATAGAGGAAGGTGAATCTCATATCTACCAGGTGTGAGACATGAAATTCCAATATACAATGAAGGCTACCCGGATTTTCACAGCAAGGCTATTAGGAGTGGTTTCTCGCATACATTACTCTGGCAATACGGACTATAAAAGATGTTACATTCACAAGAAAGTTACCCTGGGAGACATAAGGCAAACTGGCCACTCGTTCAGGGGCTCAACTACTTTGAGCCAAACCCTGCTCTCTTCAGCTTGACCTACGGTGACAATGTCATGCGCCATGTTTGCACTCATACAGTGAAGAACAGATTGAGTCTTGGATTGGAGGCAATGTTAGACATATGCAATGACATCCTACTAGTTTCAAATGTATTGAAACCATAGAGAGCTTCAGAGTTAGATATAAATCTGTTTCTAGTATTCTTGAAAGTTGGGTTCTAATTGAGTTGTACTTGTTTCAGTTTAGTATAGCATTTCTGCAGGGACCCTCCCTACTTCGTTCACCATTTCAATGGAACAAATCCTCCTAAGAAAGACATTACAAGGACTACTGACCCAAGTACTTGGATGCCCACTAGCAAGAAAGGCAAGAACAATTTCTAAAAGCACGTAGCGCCCATCATAGAAACCATGAATTAAGGCACTAGACTCATCTCGCTGACCATTCAACAAGGCCTTTTTGTAGTGCATAGAAGTAAACAGAATTTCTTTTCTTCATAATTTCTGCACGCTAACATTTTTACCTTAGTAAATTATACAACAAAAAATATCTTCAAACCTGATATAGAAGATCCAAAGATACAATTATGGCCATTCATAGCAAGCGCCTAGAAATAAATTTCTTCCTTCAAGACAGGGAATACCTTTATAAGATGCACTAAATGTAGAACCTTTGAAACAAGAATTCCCTTTTTCTCAAATTAAGAATTCCTTTTTCCCAACATTTTAGATTAGGTAACGGCAATTGGACTTTAGAAATCGAAGCGACGGGGAATCAAAGAGGAGAGGACATAGTTCAGTAGTTCAAGTGTCTGAACCAAGCAAAGCATGAAGATTCAACAGTCTCACAGCAATAAAATAAACAATTGTCGAATCCAAAATATGTTCTGGCATAGACACATGGGCTCAATTATTATGAATTACCGCGGCCGCGTTAAAAAAGCAACCGTCCCTACGAACTACAAGCACCAAAAGCACAAAAAAGGAATAATTAGCACGCGAATTGAGAAATGAAAGACCTGAACTCCACCGTCGCCGGACACAGAAGGAATAATAACGGGACCGAGGTGAGGGCGATCGACGGGAACCTCGACTTTGACGCCAAACCCTTGGCGAGGAATCCCAGTTTCTTTGAAACGGGTGCGTGGGGGAGCCTGGCCATCGTTGTCGTCGTCAGATTCGCCTTTGGATTCGTGGACATCGTCCTTTACAAACCCTAATAATCCAGCTATCTTTCTGAAAAAGCCCATCCTCAGGGGAAGGGTCAATGAGAGTGAAATGGACAGAGAACAAGGCGGCGAGGCCGTTTGGTCCAATTTCAGAGAAAGAGGATAACGGGAGTTGAAAGAGGCGAAATTGAAGAAAGATGGTCGGCGATAGAATGAAGTGGTAGCAGGGATCGTAGAGCAGGATCAATCTTTCACGAGCCTCTGGTCTGCTCTGGTCTCGATTGCACGGAAACTGAGAAAGAATCCTCCAAAGTATATTACTGTGAACTATCAGACCTATTCACCTAACCGGCTAAGGCTCTGCCCTTCAGAATTCAGACTCTCCATCTCATCGCAAAAGTTAAAGTTAAATGGCCAAAAAAAAAAAAAGTGAAATAAATTGGGATAGGATACTGTCACTACTAATTTTATGTCACTACTCACTGCCAAGTCACAACCATTTTTTCACCGTTAGATCAAAATCTCAATAAGAGAGAGAAATGATAAAGGTAAATGAGATTCTAATCTAACGATAAAAAAGTGGTAGTGACTTGATAGTAATATAAAATTGGTAGTGACAATATCTTATCCCAAATAAATTAGTGAGGAGAAAAATATAAATATTTTAAATTAATTTTTTAATCTTAAAAGAAGTTATATTTTTTATAGAGTTAAGTAGCAATTTTACCCTTGAAGTACACATTTAAGAGCAATTTTGCTCGCCCCCTCACTAACTGCCCTAACAACAAAACGTTGGTTGACCTAATTATGCTGATGTGGATCGTATACTTCCAAGACAAAATTGTTTCTGAGCGTATACTTCCGGGATAAACTTACTACTTGAAAAAAATGGTAGAGATGCTACGTAGAAAATCGACATTAGTATAATGCGGTTAATTAACGTTTGACCGTTAAGGTTATTAACCGAGGGGCAACATTGCTATATTTGCTATGTTTTTAGATATTTAGGCTAACATTGCTCCAAAAAAATTCCAAGGAAAAATTGCTCCGACAAAATTGCTACTTAACCCTTTTTATATAAGAGTAAAATACTCTGACCACCCTCCTGTTTTGCTTTAATTACACAGATCTCCCCTTTATTTTGAAAACGCATAGAAAGCTCCCTTAAAATTAGAATAAAATACTCTGACCACCCTCCTGTTTTGTCTTAATTATACAAACTTCCCCTATATTTTGAAAACCCATAGAAACCTTCCTTAAAGTTAAAATTTATGTTACACAAACCTCAATTATATTTTAAGATCCTATTTCCATCCACCCAAATCGTTAATTAACAATTAAGTTTGACTTCTGAACTTTTTTTAAAAACCAAAATGTCCCTCTTCAGTATTAGAATTACTTAAGTACTGGTATATAAAACCAAATTTATACAACCAAGAATGTATTCTAATAGACTTTCTAACTTTCTAATTTGTTAAAAAAATTATTAGTTTTGATCTTATAAATTAATGTTGACTTAAAAATATAAATTAAACACATATATTTTTATCAAATATAATAAGGGAAAAGTATTTCTCCTGTCATTGGAGATAGAGTTATCTCCAATGATCCTAAAACTACGTCGTTTTGAATTAATGAAGGGTGTATTTGTAATTTCATGTGAATTAATGAAGGGTGCAAAATTACGAAAATATTCTTCATTAATTCACCTGAAATTACAAACACACCATTCATTAATTCAAAACGACGTAGTTTTAAAATCACTGGAGATAACTCTATCTCCAGTGACAGGAGAAATACTTTTCCCATATAATAAACTATATAAGTTTGAGATTTCATGTCTCATTTGAATTTCTAATTTAATAATTTTTTCACAAATATTTATAAATACATTTGATTAAGCACATGTTTATTTAAAAACTTATTTGAATATTCAACATTTCGGTGATATTTACATTAACTAATGCTAAAATAATCAAAGAGATAACTATTTGTAAAGATAAAAAAACTCTTAAATTATTTAAAACGATATTAGTCAAAATATAAAAGTAAAACTAGAGATTAAGTACAATATTAAGGGTAAAATAATATATAAATTTTAGTTTTATATAAACTTTAATTAAAAAAAATACTATATTTTTGAAATCTTTTTAGAATATTCTTAACGGAGTTAATTATTTGGACTTAAGTGTATGCTTTTAAAATATAGGGGAGGTTTGTGTAATAAAGGTAAAACAAGAGGGTGGTCACAGTATTTTACTCATATAAGGGAGGTTTGTATAACATACATTTTAATTTAAGGGAAGTTTCTATGGGTTTTCAAAATAGAGAGGAGGTCTGTGTAATTAAGACAAAAAAAGAGGGTGTTCAGAGTATTTTACTCTTTATATAAATGTTTATCAGACTCTCCAATAGCTATTTGCCAAATTGGCTCAACGGATTTCTGAGCCAAAAAAAAAAAAAAAAAGGCTCAACGGATAGGACTAAACAAAAAAAGGCGTAATTTGTATGGTATTCTACAGGGAAGCGGCTGAGCAAGAGCAACACAGGTCCACCTTTTTTTTTTCCTTCTTTTCTATGAGCACGGTCCATCGAATAATGGTCAATGATCGCTGATTTTTTATTTTTTATTTTTGTAAAAAAAAAATTTAGGTGAGGATAGACACCGGTACCTCACCGGGGTCACGGTATACCTCCAGACTTAAAGAACAGATCGCCCATCAATGAAGGCCTCATATCGATCAGCGGGTATCGAACCCTTTCCTTTTGAGGTGAAAGCCGACAATCCTCATCGATTGATAGCTGATAGTTTTAGTAAGTTTAGAAACCGATATTGACAAAAAGAATAAGAAGAAACCAATAAATTTGTTTGAAAAATATATTACAAATGTCAATTTTAAAAATTACATATTTCATAGTTTTAATTATAAATAAAACATTTAATTATTTGAGATGAATGTAATTCTTATTTTGAGACAAAGATTCTCCTTATAATTATTTGAATCGATGTTTATAAATCATTTTTCTAAAAAAACTTCAAACCCTAACTATCATTGAATCGATGTTTGTACTTTTTCTTTGATACTTTTTTGAATCGATGTTTCTACTTTGTTGGGATTTGACTACTCTTTAAAACAAAAAAAAGGAAGCCCAAAGGCTCAAAAAGAAACATTTCTGTCATATTTCTTTCCCTTCGTCATATCTCTGTTTGTTTTTCTGTTATGGTTTTTGTTTGGTTTTCTGGTTTGTTGGGTTTTTTATCTTTGTAATAGCACTTCTTTGAAATTTTATTTAATGGAATCTTCTTTGACAAAAAAAAAAAAAAGACATTTCTTACATTCTTTCTTAATCCTCTCACAAACAGAAGCATAATGGAACAATTTTTTTTTTTTTTTTGTTATAGAATTTGTGAGAATATAAGAAAAAACCTGGGAAGGTTTCAGCAAACATCTGTTTGGTATGAGGGATAGGAGGGGAGGGGTATAAGTTAGATTTTTTTTTTTTTTGGGCCCAAAAGGGTATAAGTTAGATTTACAAAAATTGGAGGAGTGGATTTAAAAGAATTTAATTAATTTTTCTTTATCATCTTAGACTATAAAAGTTCATAAAAAATTGCAAGCTAACAAGAAATCTACGCAATAACTGAATGACCATCAACCAGTTTGAATTGCGCTGCAAGTTCATGGGAAATGAGTAAAGAGACTGATTTGGTAGGATTGGATGCCTTGAGAGATCGGACACGTAAACCAGAAGCTAGGGACATGGGAACCTGCCATATCAACAACACAGTCCATGAAAACCAAATCGAAGGAGAAATATAACAATTTTCAAGTAATAATAACAAAGTGAGACACTTCCATACCAAACAATCAATGGCCGCATTGTAATAATAAAAATAGTAAGCTAGAGAGGCAGGATCCCAACCATCAAATGAAATCACAAACCTTGATATTTACTTCCATTCTTGTTCGCCTTGATGATTGGCAATACTTTGAAGGGAAGATTAACCCCCTCAGTGATACGATACCCACCAAGATCCAATCATATGAGCAGATATTAGAGAAGAAACCATCAGATAAGGAAAATATCAGAACTTACTTTGTCAGTTCAAATTCTCGATCAGATGGTAAAAAACCCAGTCTCGCCCGAGTTCTTACGAAAAGTGACATCATCAAGCTCAATAGTTTTGCCATTGCATAATATACTTCATAGATTGGGAAGAAAAAAAAAATCAAGTATTACAAGAAGAGAGACAACAAAAAAGGAGGATAAAATATCTTCCAAATAGAGGATCCAAAAAAAAAAAAGCAACATAGTACCCCCTTCAAAATATCTTTTCAAACAATAATCAATAATGTAACAGGAGATCATATTCACAACTTTGAATGACAATACCTCTAGAAAATATCAATGGAAGGCAGAAAAGCATGGGAAAAATAGGCAACTAATAAGAGATACGTTTCAGAGGGGCGGGATTTAAGTTGTCACTCTTTCTCAAGATCAATTTTATCATTCAAACCCAATTTTAAACCAGGCATTCCAGAGAGGAAGCACTTCATGAGCATCTTTGCCGTCAATCACAATGCAAGACACTACCAAAAATCACAGCACTGTTAGCAGGAAACCCATATAACATGAACATGAAGACAATTTAAGTCCATGACCCACCTTTTGCAGACATCAGAAGATTCACGCTTTCCACAATATCCAGGAAGACCTGCAACAGATTAATGCTACGTTAGGAACTTAGGATGACAATAACAGTATAAATTAAAACATGATAGTATAAAACTGACCTCATTCTTTTTGTAAACTAGGCCTTCTCCACCAACCGACGGCCACTGTAACTTGTAGAGTAGCATGTCAGAATATAACTTATCATTCGTTCATGCATTTCTGTGTTATGTGTATTATTTCTGTAAAGCGTGTATTCTCTGTATTCTTTTCCTATACACGTGTCATCATCTGTATGGTTCTGTTACAATTGGCATATGATGAGATTCTTCTGTAGTCGTGTATTGCATTGTAATGATCTGCTATAAATGGAAATCAGGCCAGGATGCTTCACACTGTGCCTCATTCATTTTCATACTCTCTGGTTTCATTGCCGCTCTTTCTTGGTATCAAAGCATCCAATATGTCGAGCGCTTTTGCAACTATTCCGACTACTCCTAACTCCGATGTTCACTCCGGTGCTACCTCCGATGTTGTCTCCAACAGCCGGTCATACTCTCTGTTTAGCTCCTCTAGTCAAACTGCTGCGATCAAGCTGGATCGCACCAACTACTTAGTCTGGGAATCCCTTGTCCTTCCCCTCATCGAGGGCTATTGTCTCTAGAGTCACATCGATGGCTCTGTCCAAGCTCCATCGAAGCTTCTCTCTGGCACAGCCGGTACTTCTATCAATCCTACGTATTAGGCTTGGTTCTCTGCTGATCGTCTCTTGGTCGGGTGGCTGAGGAACACCATGACTCAGGACGTCGGCGCTCAGCTCCTCCACTGCAAGACGGCAGTGGATCTCTGGCGTGGAGCGCGAGAACTGACGTGCGCATCCATGAAGGCACGCGTCATGATCCTAAAAAATGAGCTACATGACACCAGGAAGAGCGCTCTCAAAATGAACAATTACCTGAGCAAGATGAAAAACTTGTCTGACGAACTTGCTCTAGCCGGATCACCGGTCGCCGGTGATGACCTCATTCTACACACTCTCAATGGTCTTGACAGTGATTACAACGCCATTGTCGTCAAGCTGATGGATCAACCGGACCTCTCCTGGATTGAGGCCCAAGCTGCTTTGCTCGCTTTTGAATCTCGACTGAACCAGCTCAGCCACTTCACAAATCTCAGCATTCAACCAATGGCATATGTGGCTCAAAGAGCTGAATTACCTGACTCCGGATACCATCGTTCTGCCCCTTGGACCAGAGGTGGCCGTCAACCAAGAGGCAGAGGTGGACGTCATCGTGGTTTTGGTCGTCGTGGTGGCCGTCCCTTTTGTGTTCATTGCCAACGTCCCAATCACACTATCGCTACATGTTACTATTGTGATGTTTCGCCTGGGTATCCTCACTCTGTCTCTCCTTCTCCGAATTATCTTGCTAATTCTGTCTCTGTTACAGATCCCTCGTGGTACATGGATAGTGGGGACAACTACCACGTTACACCACATTTTGAGTATTTAGACGAAGTTGTTTCCGTTGGTAAGTCTCACATTATTACCTGTACTGGATCTCAGAGTCCTATTTTGGGCATTGGCAACTCCATTTTACCTTGTGCATAATCTAACCTCACTCTTCGCGACGTTCTCTATGTGCCCTCAGCTACGAAAAGTTTGTTGAGCGTTAATAAATTGATTCAGGATAATTCTATTTCTGTGAACTTCACTGATAAAGGGTGTGATGTGAAGGATTCCACGACTGGTCAAGTAATTCTCCAAGGCATCCCAAAGGAAGGAATGTATCAGGTGACGGGAAGACGGCTGAATAGCAAACCAATGGCACTGATGGCCAAGCATGATGGAGATCGGGCCTTTTTCCTCAAGTGGCACCATGCCTTAGGACATCCTAGTCTTAGGATTTTAAAACAGATTTTACATTCTTGTAACAAACGAACTTCAAATGCATTTGATGATTATGTATGCGAAGCTTGTCAATTAGGAAAGTCTAAAACTCTACCGTTCTCAATCTCTGTTTCTCAATCGAACTCATCGCTTGAATTAATTCATACCGATCTTTGGGGCACTGCTCCAGTGTTATCTACTGGTGGTCATTGCTTTTACATTATCTTCGTTGACGATTTTAGCCGTTTTACGTGGCTCTATCCGCTAAAGCATAAAAGTGACGCTATACATGCTTATAAGCAGTTTAAGGCCTTTGTTGAAAATCAATTTGACCTCAAAATCAAATCACTCCAGTGTGACAATGGCGGTGAATATAAACCCATAGTTGCTTTAGCAGAAGAGGCTGGAATACATGTTCGTTTGACTTGTCCCTACACTTCTATACAGAATGGCAGAGCTGAACGGAAACATCGTCATGTGGTTGAGATGGGACTAACATTGCTAGCACACTCTAGTTTACCTCTTAAATATTGGGTTGATGCTTTTCAATAGTCAGTTTATCTAATTAACCGTTTGCCAACTCCTATACCAAACGGCAACAATCCTCTGTTTCAACTATGGAAAACAGAACCAGATTACAACGTCTTACAGCCTTTTGGTTGCGCTTGCTTCCCATGCCTTAAACCTTATAACAAGTACAAGTTTTAGTTCCACAGTGAACAATGCGTTTATCTCGATCCTGCTTCGCTACAGAAAGGACACAAATGTCTGAGCAAGACTGGTAAAATCTTTATCTCTCGCCATGTGGTGTTTGATGCATTTTCTTTTCCTTTCAGGAAAGGTTTCACGGAGAGCACTGTGAACACTGACAGACATGAGCACCCCGTGTCTGTACCTCTCATAATTCAACTCCATCGAGTCGCAGATGATGAGCACGACACTGTCCAAACAGACCCTGTTTCACCTCCATTGTCACCAGGATCACCGTTATGTTATTTGGACCAAAATTCTGAGTCTCATGTTGATCGCTCAGAGAATGAGTCTGCTGCCGTGAGCTCAGGCCTAATTCCTCCGAGCCCAGAACCAGAGCACCAAGATGATCCAATACGGCCCAATAATTTACATCATATGACCACAAGGGCCAAGGATGGCATTATCAAGCCCAAATATCCCTTTGTCGGGTATACCCAAGCCACTGTGAAGACCATTTCTGAACCTACCAGTACGAAAGATGCCTTATCATCTCAGGTCTGGCGAACGGCGATGTCCGACGAGTTTCAGGCATTGATTCGAAATCGAACTTGGGAATTGGTTCCCTATGTCGGTCAACCACTCATTGACAATAAGTGGGTGTTCAAGACTAAGCTCCGAGCTGACGGATCGATCCTCAAACATAAGGCAAGGCTCGTCGCGAAGGGTTTTCAGCAAATTCCTGGCGTCAACTTCGGCGAGACTTTTAGTCCAGTCGTTAAATCCACCACTATTCAGGTGATTCTATCAATTGCCATCACTTTCAACTGGGAAATACAACAACTCGATGTGAACAATGCGTTCCTGAACGGCTTCTTGAAAGAGGAGGTTTTCATGCCTCAACCCGATGGATTTGTTGATCAACAACGGCCCACGCATGTCTGTAAGTTAATCAAGGCCATTTATGGCCTCCGGCAAGCTCCAAGGGCCTGGTTTGATCAACTTCGTCTTACTCTGATCAAATGGGGTTTTTGGAACTTGCGTATAATAATTCCCTGTTCATGCTTCGGACTCACGCCTTAACTGTTTTTATACTCATCTACGTCGATGATATACTGGTAACTGGTAACAACCCTACCTTTGTGGACAATTTTGTTCTGCGATTGAATCAGGTTTTCTTGTTAAAGGACTTGGGTCCCTTATATTATTTTCTGGGCATCGAGGTGTACAGAGATAAATCTGGTCTATTCCTAAACCAAACAAAATATGTCATGGATTTATTAGAGAAGTTTGGTCTGAGTGATTGTGCTCCGGTGACTACACCTATGGTCACTGGCCGACTAATTTCCTCTACCAATGGTGAGCTAATGACCAAGCCTACCGAGTACAGGAAAGCCATCGGTTCACTTCAGTATCTAACCACCACACGACCGGATATTGCTTTCGCGGTGAACAAACGTAGTCAATTTCTATCTCAACCTCGAACTACCCATTTTCAAGCCGTTAAGCGCATCTTCAGGTACCTCAAGGGTACATATAACCTGGGTTTGTGTCTCAAGCCCTTCAGTCATCCTCAATTAGTAGCTTACACCGATGCAGATTGGGCCTGTGATCTGGATGATAGGCGATTGATGGCTGGTATGTGCGTCTTTCTGGGCAATAATCTCATGTCTTGGTCTTCCAGGAAGCAGAAGGTTGTATCCAGATCAAGCACTGAGTCTGAGTATCGGTCACTTTCTGATGGTTCTGCAGAAATCAAGTGGTTGTCTTCACTTCTGTCTGAACTTGGTCTATTTGTTAAGAGTCCCTCAGTTATTTGGTGCGATAATCAGAGTGCTAAATCTTTAGCAGCCAACCCAGTACAGCATTCACAAAGCAAACACATCGAAGTCGACATCCATTTTATTAGAGATCTTGTTGCATCTGGTTCAATTGACATTCGCTATCTTCTTTCTTCTCTGCAGCTCGCAGATTGTTTTACCAAATCCTTATCTCAGTCCCAATTTGAATTCTTTTGAGACAAACTCGATCTGTTAGTCACACCCTCTCGTTTGAGGGGATGTCAGAATATAACTTATCATTCGCTCATGCATTTCTGTGTTATGTGTATTATTTATGTAAAGCGTGTATTCTCTGTATTCTTTTCCTATACATGTGTCATCATCTGTATGGTTCTGTTACGATTGGCATATGATGAGATTCTTCTGTAGTCGTGTATTGCATTGTAATGATCTGCTATAAATGGAAATCAGGCCAGGATACTTCACATTGTGCCTCATTCATTTTCATACTCTCTGGTTTCATTGCCGCTCTTTCTTAGCATTTGGAACTGGTCTATCAGTGGGCCATTTTTTACCATCGCACATGACATACAACAAAGCAAAGGATTTAACAAGATACACAAAAAATAGTGTAGTTGATGGGATCGAAAAGCACAATCAATGCATTGCATCTGCTACCCAATCCCTCAAATGTGACGCCTCACTAACAAAAACTTGATCAGATATATGAACTTGTGGCCACAAAACTCATATGAATGTTTTAATAACGAAAACTCTCAAAGTTCAATGCAACAGCAATCTCTCATCAGTAACGCAGCAGATAACATCAAAGCAGGACTATGTTAAGACTTCAATAATAACGCCATAAAATTACGTACTATGCCAAAGTTCATGAATGAGAATAAAATTGCTGCGAACTTCATCTTCATCAAAGGCTCCACCAAAATATGATTTGAACAATGAAACAACCCGTAAGGAAAATTCTTCCAATCACAACAGATATGGAAGACTGTAACATCCCCAATTTTCATATAAATTAATTAATAAAATATATGAATTTCTTACCAAGTAGTGGTCAATGGTGCATTATTTTTCTGACAAGATAAATTAATTATTAGGAAGAAAAATGTGGAATTATTTGAGATAAGTAATGTCAAAGAAGGTAAAAATATATTTTTCCCTCATTATTCTTATATATACATATATTTGTTTTTGTCCAGTGAAAGGACGGGAAAATCTTGATGAAAAAAAAAAATGGAGTTTCAATTTAAGTCTAACTTACTTTAGAAAGGTGGATATTGGATGAGACTTATAACACAAAATATTTTCTCCATATTTTTCATGATGGCGAACGTGCAAGAGGGAGGAAAAACAAATGGAAGATGAATAGAGAAAGAATAAATTGATGGATTGGAGAAATCAAGATAAATAAAGGAATGAGGAAGTAGGCACGTGATACAATACAAGCACAAATTGTTTTATGCTTTCCAATGTGTCTGATAGGAGCAAGAAGCAAATGGAAATAATTACTAGAAAAAAAAAACTATATTCCTTCTCCAATGCTTTATGGCCTCTGACGTGAGAAAAGAAAGAAATGAAGGATGAGACATCCCATAATTAATAAAGTAAGGAGGGGAGGTCAAATGAATAAAAAAATGAAATGAATATTTCCCCATAATTTCCTTGAACCGCCGGACGTGAGAAAGGAATTAAGCAAAATTGGATGGATGTGACAAGCGCAATTAACGAAGAAATGAAGCAGTGAGCACGGCTGAAGAAAGAAGCAAATGAGAGAATTCAAAATCTTTTTTTCTCTCCAAACCTCCAAAACCGATGGACTTAAGAGAGAGTGAGGCAGAAATTTCTAGAGCTCTCCAGCGCCGGTCAGAGAAAGGGAGATCATCCGGAAAAAAAAATGAAAATGAATGAAGAAAAGAGGAAATCCCCAGAAATTTCTAGAAGAAGGATCTAGATTTAGAGTCCTATATAAGAAGCTTATCTCCTCCCCGTGGAGGGGCTGAACGCATCTTGTGAAGAAGAGAGGAAGGTGATCAACAAAAGGAAAGACTACCTGAGGACACAAGGAAGCCAGCAAGTAGAGCCAAGCAAACGCTCAAGAAGAAGGATCAGGACGAAACGAATTGGAAGAGAAGTGTAGGATTAAAGTCTCAAGCTGGTGAAATACCAAGAAACAAGTAAGTTATAGCTCCAACTATCTTATGACCTCACGATTGCTAGCTTTGCAATGGTTGTTATCTTGCATGTTTTTGTATCTGATGGACCTGAATAATTAATAAAGTGGATAAATGGAGGATCAAACTCAAGATTTTAAGCCTATGTAGAAGGATTATCAAGATATAAGAGGAACTTGTTTATAAAAATGAAAGTTGGGTTGACTAATTTTAGAGGATTAGTTCGGTCTGCTTCAAGACATGAGAAACTGATTCTTGTTGATGTGTCTTATGCCTCCATCGTGATCAGAAGAGGATTCTAGGGACTTAATTGAATGATTGGGAAAAACTTATTTTTCACTCATCAGATAAATATTTTAAAAAGAGGAGTTACTTATAATTATATTTTGATTATTTTAGGGTCACTTTGATTTTTCGTGTATCCGGGGGAAAATATACCGATAAATCGTGGTCAACTACCAGGTAGTAACCTTAATCCTCATATGTCTTGTGTTGCCTTGTATGTTTGTTTTTCCATGATTGTGGACCCGTGTCTCCTGAAAAGGGACATGCGTTTGTGTGCATTCAGTGTGGTCTGGGTTCAGAGCCCGACTACTGTTTCTTTCCTAGCGCTGTGGATCCGGGGCTTGCTTTGTTGAGCAGTCCTGCGTTTGTTTCTAGGACATTTAGTCCTTCCGCAGTTAACATGGTATACTTGGTATGTTACTGCGCGTTTGTTACTGAATGCTATTGTTTGGTGTTTTTCTAATTATGGTTACATACATACACTGTTTATGCATTACATATGAGATTAATGGTTACTCTGGGATTCATTTTTGAATCCCAGATTTTTGTAAAGCTCCAGGGAGTACTACGAGGGCTGTATCTGGAGAGAAGGGTAAGGCTGCTGGACAGGAGTAGGTGAAGTTGATGGTGGCAGAGGAAGTTTATTTTTTTTTTTTTTATCTATTTTGTGTTGGGATAACTGTATTTTACTTTGGGCTTTTTGACATTGATGGATGACTGTATATCTAACCCTTTGAGGATTATATTTTGATATTTACTTTTTGTTATACCAGTATTGTATGGAATCCAACCGGGAATGCTCTGCCGCGATAAGACTCTGATGCATGTAAATAAATAGTGATTAAATGATATATGGTAATTATTAAAAGGAATCCCTCTATCCGCCACCCGTAAGGGCGAGGCCGGTAGCAATAGTCGTACATGAGAATGTTATTTTCATCTGCAGTTAACATATATAATCACAACTAAGAATGTTATTTTCATTTGCAGTTAACATAATCACAATTAAGTATTGATAGCCATCAAACAACAATTATGATTTACTAGAAATAAAGAATTCAAGGACAAGGAGAGTGCCTGAAGCCATTGATCATCGGGATTGATCTTGAAACGATTACAAAGCCTCCATCCAGTGAACTTGAGGAAAAGATGGAACAGAATTATATTAAAGCACACAATTTCACAAATAAAATTACAAGTGACTAATAATGTAGACAATCAGAATGTAGACATTGCTGATCCTCATGTAAAAGAATGAGAGACCACCAATCTGCTTTACAGGATAAGTACCAAGTTCTTTTGTTTGAATTATATGTGTCATCGAGAGCCGTGCACCTGCAGGTGATACAGTCGTTAGTAACTTATAAGCCTCACATCCCCAATAACAAGCAGGAAATGTTATTAGACCAATACCTAGTTGAAATGGGGATCATATTCTACTTCCAAAGCTTTATCAACCTATCCTTGTTAGCCTATTAATACTCCAACGCAAACTGAACAGACCTCGCCCATAAAGCATGAATTAGCCAAAACTCATCTCAGAGTCATAAATTCACAAGCCATGCATAATCCAAAAAAATGGAGGCCAACTCATTTCATAAATTATTAGCTGTAACCGCGCGCATATATGAATGGGAAAAAGAGATAAAATAAAGGAATAAGCAAACGAAAGTGAAATTGTTACCCGACATCGTCGGGATAGAGGCCATCAATGAGAACATCTTCTCGGAGGTTTAAGAAGAGTACGTAGCATATAGCAGAAGCAGCCACCGGCACGTCTGATACACCCAATCAAAGTCTCCGACGAAGAGCTTTGAAAAACCAATTACAAAAAAACGGCGATTCCTCAGAGAAGGTGTTGTCGGATCTATAATTTCCAGCGTGGGCTTCAGGAATAGATCGAGAGCACCAATGAGGCGATCCCAGCAAATAGCAGCCTAGTGCTGCATCCGAGGAAGAGTAGTTTGAATGGGGTGTGCAAATGAAATTTATTTGAATGCGCCAACTTAAATACGAGAATGTACTCTATTTCCAGGGGGGAAAAAAAACAAAAATGCATGTGAAAAAAATTCCCCCATCATTAACGTACTTTTGAACGCAATTTACTACACTCTATCGGGTGTTTTCCAATTACCACAACTAGTGCAATTGGTTGCCACTTTTTTCAAACATCAAGCTTGTTCAAATAAATGAATCATTATTTATTACTTTTGTATCCCAATATAATTTAACACACTACTTCATCAGACATTTACCGATTACTGTAACATTAATGCAATTGATAATCAATTTTTTAAATATTGAACTTTTTAAAATAAATAAATCGTTATGATGCCATGACCATAGCAATAATGCAATTGACAACTAAATTGTTAAAATATCAAACTTGTTAAAAGAAATGAATCTTTATAGGATTTATTACTTTCATATCGCAATTTACTAAAATTCATTAGATATTTACTATAATAATAATAATAATGTACTTGTTAACCACTTTTAATTTTTCAAATCTTAAACTTGCTAAAATAAATTAATTGTTATGGCGATTTATTACTTTTGCATAGCAATTTACGTACTGGACTTCATTAGCTATTTACCAAAAGATTAATACAATTGACAACCAATTTTTTTAATGCAAAACCAATTTTTCCAAGTTTTAAACTTTAGGGAAAATTAAAATAGGGGACCTAGAGAAAATAATATTGATTATAAAGGACCATAAAAATAGTAATTACTTAGAAGGACTAAAAATCATAATATAAATTTAAAATCACTAAATTGTCCCTAATCAAACTCCAATATTATTTCTTATATTTATAATTTTAAAAAATAAAACATATTAAAACTAAAACCACACATCATGATATAATCGGTTCTTTTTATATATTTTCAATATATTATTTAATTAACAACGGGTAAACTCATATTTTTTTGAATTTTTATTTTTAATCAATTTATACCATTAAATTGCCCGCTTTATATTATCAACATTGAAATCAATTAAGCTTTTTTTTAATACATATATATAAATAAAAACTAAACTCATTTCATATTTTTTAGGATATTAGATTATTTAGATTTCTTAATTTTATTAGCATTAAATGAATTTTTTAACCCACATAAATTTCTTCTAAAACAAAAATAAATAACATAAACTTTTTTGGTTTGGTATATATGAAAAATTATAAAATATTTTCTGTTTTATTAAAATTATATAATTCTATATTTACTTAAATTTTTTGTTGATTTAAAAAAATGTAAATTTTATAAAATTGAAGAATGTATAATTTTTTTTCCATAGATATCTCTTACCTATCCAAGTTTTGAAAAAAGAAAAAAAAAAAAAGAGAAAACTCTTCTTTAATTTTTAGTGTCTAGCTATTTGGCCTAACTTATTTTTAGCTTATCTTCTACTTATAAACATAACCTAGGCCAAACAAGATTTTACAAAAGCTCTTATAATTATAAGAGCTTATTTTTTAGGAGCTTATTTTTAAGTTCTTTTTTTAAAAAAAAAAGAAAGAAAGAAAAAGAATAGACAACTCATAATCTCTCGATCGAACACTACTGCCGCCGCCATCGTCACTACCACCGCCACCGCGCCACTATCGCTGCCGCCACTGCTGCCGCCATTGCCACCGCCACTATCCCCACCGACGCCACCACCATCCTTTTATAATATACCTTTTATGATAATTTTTATTAGAAAAAAGTGCTTATGACAAAAATTTTGTCAAACATTTTATTTTTAATTTCAACTTTTAAGCTAAAAAATTTATATGATCACCAAACAGCTTTTAGCTTTTTTTAAAAGCTCTTTTTTTTTTTAAAAAAAAAAGTAACTTTTAAGCTAAAAATAAGAGGATCCCAACAAGCTCTTAGTTAAACTTAGAATTCGATACTAGTTTTAAAAATAAAATGTGAAAGAAAATTTAGGAAGAAATGCAAATAATTTTATTAGGGTCATTTTAGTATTTTTAATTTTACATTTTTTATATTTGGTATTTTTAAATAATTACAATTTTTATGGTCATTCTCCATAAATATCTTTTCCTACATGTCATTCATTCTAATTATCCCTAAACTTTATTAGCTTTTTATCACGACATTTTTTTAAAATAATGGAATAATTGACAATCACGTTTCCAAATCTAAGATTCATTAAAATAAATAAATCCTTATGATGATTTACTACTTTTGTATTAAAATCTATCACGCTTCATTAGCTATCTATTACAACATTAAATGTTGACCACCATTTTTTTAAAAAAATATAAGGCTAGTTAAAATAAATAAATTTTATGGCGATTTGCTACTTTTCTATCGCAGTTTACTGCAATTTATTGGTCATTTACCGTAACATTGATATAATTGACAGCTACTTGGGCTGGGAAAATAGGCTAAATCCGTCAGATAGACTCGTTTAAGCTATGAATCTATAGGGGTTGGGTTTGAGATTTTTGTCTAAAAAATGAAAGCGGACCTAAAAAGACCGTTCCTTTTAAGCCGGTATTTTTTTTTAAAAAAAATTATCTATATGATGATAATATTATTGATTTTTTATATTATGTTAATGATGTTGCAAATATTTAGTTATTATTATCTTTTATATAATTAAGTTTCATAAAAACATCTTGTATTAAGAATCCAAAAAATTTAAAACTTATAAAACATATTACTTATTTCATAAGTATTCTTACTAATTTTGTATTTTTGTAAATTATTTTTTAGTGATTGTTTTGTTTATATTTTGTGTTGTTTATTTTGTTGATTAATAATTTTCAAGACATATTTATAAAAAGCATTTTTAATTTTGTTAAGTGTTTTCATTAATTATTTGTAATTGTGGTATGTGGACAATAGTTTACCTCTAATCATAATGTAGTGATTGGACTTGCTTGTTGCATGATTCGTGTTGTTTAGACTTTAATATTGATAATATTTATTTGTTAGTAAATTAAAACTTTAACGGTTGTAATTTAATAATTATATTTATTCAGAAAAAATACAAGAAAAATAGTTAACATTTTAAAAAAATGATTTCTACCCCTTAGGGCCGGTCCTAATCTACACACTCATGAGCTGAGTCTTGAAAAATGAATGTTTTCTTTTTTTTTTAATCCAGGTTAAAAGGGGCTGGCCCTTTTAGACCATGACCTTAAAAGGCTAGGCTTAATTCTCAGCTTTAACTGCCACTCTTTCCAAATTCATAAGTTGTTAAGATAAATTAATTCCTATGACTATTTATTATTTTTATATCACAATTTAATATACCTCATCAACTATTTAACATACTAATATAACACATAACCACCCCATGGGCTATAATACTATGCCCCTGTAGGTTTTTCACTCCTTAAGACACGCATGAAATTATTTAAATGAAAATGCTATGTCCTTTTGGCAGGTAATATCTTAAATTAGTGTGAAGAATAAACATGTGGAGTACAATAGGGTGAATATTCTGAGTAAAAACTAAACAGGGTATTTGTTGTTTATAATACTTTAATTTTTCCTATCTCAATTTATCATGTGCCCCAAATTTATAATTTTGTTCTCAAAGTATCTTTATTAACTAATATGTTTAAATTTGTGGATAATGTTGGTTTTTTTTTTTCCCAAAAAAATAATATTGAGTATTAAAATGAAAGGCAATGACAGAAGAGAGTCATTAAAGTACAGAGTATATCATCAAGGAAGGGCGGGTATGCGATCTCATAGCAGGGGGCTCATGGAATTTAACGCCGGTGGTTAATTTCCTTCCAGCCACGGTATTAGATGCCATTAGATGTGGAGATGAATGACCGGCTGATCTGGACTTGTGCTGTCAACGGGGAATACCGAGTTAAATCTGGATATCATAGTGGTAAAAATAGAGTCTCGGATGTATCATTGGCCGCTGGACCCTCTGTTGTGATTCCCCCTGAGTGTTGGAAGGACATTTGGCGCATCAACACTATCCCACGAATTAAACATTTCATTTGGAGGCTGCTTAACAAATCAGTGGCCACAAATGATGCGCTGTTTCAGAGAAAACACTCTATTTCTAACATCTGTCCTATATGTGAGGAGGCGGTGGAAACTATAGAACATCTCCTCTTCCACTGTCCCTGGACCCGATGTGTGTGGTTTGGGTGTAGTTTGGGGGCTAAATTTGATTTTTCTAAGGTCTTAAACTTTAATACTTGGTGGCTGACGATTAATAAGCTGTCATATGTTAATGCTAATGATATCTCTCTCATTTGCTGGATTGTCTGGTTAATTTGGAAACAAAGGAATGGGAGAGTTTTTAATCACAGTACCCCTGATCCTCTTGCTGTTATTAATTCTGCCCACAGGTGTAATGGAGATTTCAAGCGTCATTGGGAGGAAAGGCGAGCTGTGAGGGGCGCTAACTGTACCGTGGGTGAGGGGCTGGATAAATGGAAGCCGCCAAGCTGTGGGTGGCTGAAATATAATATTGATGGAGCCTTTGCTTTAGGAAGGGACATAGCTGGAATAGGAGTCATCTGTCGGGACTTCCTTGGCTCTTTCAAATGGGGCTTTGTGGACAAACTTAAATCAATATCAGCATTTATGACGGAGGCTCTTACTTTAAAGAAGGCACTGATGTTGGCTGTTGACTTGGGACATGAGAATGTTATTTTCGAATCTGACTGTCTTAATTTAGTGTCCTATGCGAATGCTAAAACTACTGTGCTTTGTGAGTGGAGGTGCAGATGTCTTATTCTGGAAATTATTCGTCTTTTTGCAAATAAGGCTGGGTTCTCTCTTGTATATATTCCCCGGAAGGGTAATAGAGCTGTGGATTGCCTAGCAGCTTGTGCTTATAAGGAGATGTGCCCGATCGGGTGGGTCGAACAACCAACACCTTCCTTGCTTTCTATTCTAGCCTCGGATTTGCATGGGATGAATCATGAAGTGAATGGATCTGCCTCTTCAATTGCTGCTACAGGAGTTATTTGAAGCTGGTTTTGTCTTTTGTCTTGTTTTTGGGAGGCTTTACTGCCTTATTGTTCTCTGGCTTCAATCTATGTTTATGTTTCCTGGTTGTTGTAATTATATGGATGGTTGTTATCAGTGGCGGACCCACACTAGTGTTTGTGGGGTCAAGTGCAGACATAAAAAATTTAAAAATATATATATTGTGAAAGACTTCCTTTGCAATTTAATTGATTGGAGTAGTTGGTTGAGACTTTGCACTTTCATCTACAAATCTCGGGTTCGAATGTCGGATGTATCCTTTCCTCTTTTTTTATTTTTATTTTTTCAATTTCATTGTTCTCACTCCTCAGTCAGTCAGTCCTCACCTCACCGATCTGTCCACTTTCCCTCCGTCGTCGGCGTCGCTCTCCCTTCCAGATCCACCGTTGAGTGCTTCCAACTCCTTGGCCGTTGCTTCTCGATTCTGTCTTCCAACTCCTCCGTCGTAGCTTCTCGATTCTTTCTGAGGTAATTTTTGATTCTGTCTTTAGCCAGACAAATCCTTCATTCTTATATCCTTTGGACAGGGGCTTAGTTGAAACTTTCATGAATGCGGATTTTTCAAAATTATGTGCTTGGGTTTGCACGGATATTCATTTGTAAATACACGTTTAAATTTAAGTGCCTTGTGGCATATTTGTTTTTTCTTCAATCGAAATGAATCTTAAGAAATTCTTGGTGGGTTCTTTTTCTTTTAATGTTGATGTGATCAGTTTGTTGTTTTCTCTCTTAGTTTGCCAAAAAAAGGCTTTTGTTCTTCTCTTTGATCTGACTTAGCTACTGAAATATCTGAGGTGCCTTTTGCCTTCCTATTTAATAGTAATCAATCTTGTACAATTCCAAATTTAGATGTCGATCTATGTTGTTGTTATTTTTAATTTTTAACTAGTACCTTAGTCTCGGCAAATTAGTTCAACGTGGAATGTTCTGGTCGAAACTATGCGAGACGGATGAATGGACATTAAATCTTGGCGCATCTTATCCTATGTTACTTTGTTAAACTGGTGTTTGATGATTGATCTTGTTTTATGTTTGTTCATTGTAATGTGTTATGTTGGTCGAATTGTTTAACTTTTGGCCTTCTTTTTCATTTATTTTCTGTCTTCCCCTCAAGTTGTGTTCGCTGCTCACCTTGGCTATAGACAACTGATTTTTCTGGTAGTTATTTTTCCCCTCAAAATATTTCTGGTAAAGTTGAAGGAGCATATTTTAGCACTGGATCTGGACAACAGTTCTATATCAATGAGCAGAGTATTTGGTGATGTGTTTACTATTTTTGTTGAAGACAAGATAGATACATCTTGTTGATTAACAGCAGCAAAAGATCTCTTGTTATGTTTGCACGGAAGATTGAATTTGAAATCTTACATTTATATGGTTACTTCTTCTTAGAAGCTTAGATAGTCACATATTTCCTTGTTCAAAATTTGTTTACATGAGGTGGCTGATTGAGGTTTTAACTGTTCCTGCAGTGCAACAGATTGGAAGCTTGCTGCAGAGCAATTTGTTAAAGAGCTTCCCAATTAAGTGTTTGTTCACTGTAAGGATCATTCATCAAATTTCTAATTTAAACTTTTCGTGATGATTCCATTTGGAAGAGCTTGTATGGTTATTATTGTCCTGATTTAGTGTGATCATATTATTATCGTACCTTGATTCTAGGAGAGATATGGGGGATGTGATTAAATCAGACATAATTACAACTTAATTGCCTATATTATCTAATCTCCCTATATATGTAATCAGTCTCAAGTGAATAAAAATCAGAGCTTATTACTGCTCAAAAACTTCAGTAATAGCCCTGGAGGACTAGAAGGTGTTATATCATGATAATTTAACACTAAATTATTACTTAAGCTTGTTTTTGTGTATGACCATCACAAGATATAATGCAATATTTTCAAGGAATGAAGAATCGAATAGAATGAAGAATCGAATAATGTTTTTGTAATTGTTCTGATGTAAAGGTTAGTTGACTCTTGATTATTATTTTTCTATGTTAAGTTGAAGTTTTTTTTTTCTTTTATTGTTTATATTCTTCTGTTTTTTAATGTGTTTAATACTTTCCTTAAAAAAAAATTCGGGGGCAGCCCGAATTCTACTACTAATTGTGCACCCACAAATTTAAAATCCTGGATCCGCCACTGGTTGTTATGGACAGGTTTATGGTAATAGTAATATCCCCTTTGACCAAAAAAAAGAAGAGAGTCATTAAAGCGAGGAAAGTAGTATTCTGGCATTTTTCTAGCCGTGCATGAAAATGTGGGGATGTTTGGAACTTGGAAGGTGTAAAGCTTGAAAGCAACATGACCTAGTTGAAGCCAATTGCTATTGAGAAATGAAAAAAATACAAATATTTTTTAGAGTCCCTCGCGGTAAGTTGGTATTGTTGCCTCCATTTTCAAATTGAAAGATAAACATATGTCACAGTACCTAATTGATATTACCAGTTAAGGGTCAAGTTTCTCTCATTATCATATTTTCATCATCTCTAAATTTTGTTTGTCTAATTAATTTGAAAAGTCGAAATATTAATTTGACCTTTTTCTCTTTTTTCCAATCAACGGTTTAGATAAACTTATGAGGGATAATGAAAAAAATAGATCATAAGAGGATCACACAAAGACAACTTTTTTGTATTTCTTTCTTTGAACTCTAAGTCCAAAACAAAAACACACTATTTTCCCTTTTATGGGGCAAAGATAACTATGTCCTTAAATATTTATTATAACTTATATGTTTAAAAATTATGATTGTAAAGTATACTAGTTATGCTTTTATTTTATTTTTTTAAAATGTACTCGGCACTGCTCACCCTTTCTCGATGTGAAAAATTAATCTTAATCTCAAGTATAAAACATATTTTTTATATTTTTATTTTTTTTAATTTATCTTTATTGATGCTCCCTCAAGAATAGCTGATGAGGGGAGGGAATGAAGGAACTAAGAAAGATAATATGATGCTCTAACCATATATGCCATATTAATTAACTTTTTTAGTCTAATTAAATCATGTAATGAAAAAATAAATTAAGTAAATATCTCTTACATTAAGAAGTGAGATGAATTTGATGCACTATTGGATATGAATTTTGAAATATTAAATATATACATGATAAGAACAAACGACATGAAATTTTCATCCCTATCAATTAATATTTAATTAACTTACTTATAAAAGTTACATGATAATATTTAGTCAATCTAATTGATTCTTTTTTATTTTATCATATTATGCATGTGATGTCGGCATTGCTCCTACCTTAAAAAAAAAAAAAAAAATCTCAAAACCTTTCATTAGGAGAATCAAATTAGTTTGTTTTTTTTTTAAAAAAAAAACAATTTTAAAAGCCGGTACTAGATAAAATAGGGAACATATCAGAATTGACTGGTTATTATTATTATTATTATTTTGAAAAATGATATCAATCATAATCACAATTTTTTTAAAAATAATAAATTCAACTTCTTTAAAATATTTTGGAAATAACGTAACTAATTGTCTGATTCCACGGTACCCTAAATAAAAACAATATTTTAGATTTAGATTCTAAGATACTATAGTTGATTAGAATGGGAAAATCCGTGTTAAACGTACTCGATAAACAAAAACTAGAAGCACAAAATCAATATTTAATAATAAATTTATTAAAGAAATCATTCTCTTCTTTAAACAACATTACTGACAAATAAAAAAAATCATTTATGATATTCATAATAAATCACCCTTTTTATATGGGTGTGTAAGTGTGTTTATATATATTATATAAGTTAATTGTTTGTTATGTCATTTAACATAAGGCTTTGTCAAGTCACCTTAAAATTACGTCGTTTAATGAAAAGTGTTTTGATATTTTTGTTTTGTATTTATTATATGATTTTACCAAAACACCCTTAATCAATTCTCCTAACTCTCAAAACGACGTTGTTTTGTGGTTAAGAAAATTAAAGAAGGATGCTTTGATATTTTTGTTTTTATATTTATTATAGGAATTTTACCAAAAGACCTTTCACTAATTCTCGTAAACTCAAAAAGTGTTGTTTTAGGAGTTAGGAGAATTAATGAAGGGTGTTTTGGTTTTTTTTTATTATTTATTATTATATGAATTTTATTAAAACAACCTTTATTAATTTTTCTAACTTAAAAAATAATATAGTTTTGGGGTGACTTGACAAAACCTTATATCGAGTGATATGACAAATGATAAATCATATATACACACATGATATATATATATTCGGAAAAAAACAGGGCTAAGGTGCAAATTGACCAACAGTATTATGCTAGGAGCACTGGGCCCCTAAATGTTTTGAAAAGAGCATAAATATCAATGAAGAATTTAAAATTTCATAGAATAGACCAAAACAGGGATTGTCCTACTTTCACAAGTTTTAAATTCTTCTTTGATATTTTTGCTTCCTTTCAATTGTTCATTAATATTATTGCCTCTTAAAAAGTTTATGTGCCCGGTATTCTTAGCGTAATACTTTGTTGGTCAACTTATATCCCAACAAAAAAAAAAAAAGCACCTCAACCCCAAAAAAAATGATATAGAAATAGATTGAGTTTTTTTTTTTTTTGGGGCCCATAACATATAGATTGAGTTTAATTCTTAAGATTCCATGCAATAAATAACACTCTGATACCCCTTGTTCTTGAGTTCAACTGGCATAGGGGTCGATCTTCCTCACCTTTAGGGATGGGGTTCGATCCCTACGTTGATCAAGACACTGGGGGAGGCATCCTAGGGATCTAGGAAGCCGCGGTAATGCTGGTAGAGGTGGAGGTATGTGTACTCTCTGGCCAATATCCTCTATGGACTAGGCTCCAAATGCTTTACCCTTGGACTGTGGGTGAGTCCAACCCCTTTCCTAAAATTTTTATACAAAAAAAAATAACACTCTGTTTTTATTTATAAGTCTATTTTGATCAAAAAAATTTAGTCTTATTTATAAGTCTAATTTCAAGTAATAAATGAGATTTTGATAATTTTACCCATATTAATTACACTCATAAAAATAGAAAGAGGAAACAATTAAAAAATACCTAATCATAAATCAACGCAATGCTAAAAAAATTTGCCCTCATAATTATTATATCAAATACTTCTCTTTTGATATATAAATTTGGTTAAGATAGGCTTATAAATCGGACCTTGAAACGGATTGTATACTTTAGGGGGCAAAAAGGAATATAAAAACCCGGGAAAAACCGAAAAAGTTCCAAAGAATTTCGGCTCCGCTCGTCATTCCTAGCTGTTTATAGTTCCAGTGCATACTCATTGTCTCTCTCTCCCACAGTCTCCGTCTCCCCACTCTCTTTCTCTGTGAAAGTAGGTTTCAGAGAAGATAACTCAGTGAATCCCAAGAAGCTGCATTTGCGGCCATTTTGCGCGATTCAAAAATCCTTTTACGGAAGTCTCCAAAATCACTTCCTTGCTATCAACTTATCTCCCTTGATCCGCTGCAATGGATTCTTGGCAGCCACCTCAGTCTTCGCGACCGTCACGCTCACAACAGCAACATTCATGGGCGCCACCACCAAACATTATGACGCCTCCTGGTTTTCCCTCCGCCATGCTCAACCCTATCGCTTCTTCCTTGATCAACCTCAATTCCTCGTCCATGTTGATGTCCCCTGCCACCGGCCGATTTCCGTTCCCCACATTTGCGTCACATTCCCGTTCTACTCCCCCTCCCGCCCCTCTCCTTCCTTCGCCTCCATCGAAGCCTTCAGAACCTCTGAGAACCACCACTTCTCCTTATGAAGGCTCCTCTGCGTTGGGACCTATTGATTCTCCGAAGAAGAAGAGAGGCCGACCCAAGAATTCTTCGCCGGATGGTAGCACTACTTTGGGTTTGGGTTCTACGCCTTTGTCTTCTTCTGCCCCCGCTGATTTGAGCCCCACGTCAGATGAACCACCAGCTAAAAAGAGGAGGGGAAGGCCGCCGGGCTCTGCAAAGAAGCAACGGGATGATCTTGGTATGTGTTATACATATATATTATATGAGCGTTTGTTCCTTGCATCGTTATTTTACATTCTTTTTGTGAATCTGATTGAGAATCTTACCTGTTCTGACCATACCAGGAGATGGCGGGACACACTTTACTCCACATGTAATCTTGGTGAATACTGGGGAGGTACTCTAACGGAGTAGTTATGTTTACAATATTTTATCAGCAATTTCTCTTGCAAGAATCACTATGTTTACAATCTTTTATCTGCCATTGCTGTTGCAAGAATCACTATCTTTACAATCTTTTATCTGCCAGTATAACTGCTAAACTCAGTTGCATACATTTGTTGGTATACTTGCCAAGTTTTCAGCATCCTCATAACTGAAAGATACGGTAATTAGTGTCTGAAAGGGACCAAATTTAACGAATTGAGATGAGTTGGGGCCAAAGTTTGGTAATCGGATATAGTGGTCCTGAACTCATGACGTCAAATTGGGAAAAATATCGCCATATTTTTTTTGTTTAAATTGTCAGGTGATATAAAGCGTAGTCTTTCAGAATTAAAAAATATTGGAATTTATATGGAGCAATGTTACTTTAAATAAGTATGATTGAAATTTTTTGACTATGACATGTAATTCGAACCTTTTTATTCTTTTAAATTTTTTGTGATAGAAGAAACATTTTCAATATTTTGGTCCCAACTAGGCATTCAATGATATTAAAAGATTATTGTTGTTTCCAACTTGAAATTGTTGGATTAGAAAATATTGCTTTATTGCATGTAAGATGGATTTTTATGGACATTCTAATGTTTTTGTATCTTAGCCAACAGTTCTAAGCTATCCATATTTTTTTACTTCAAATTTCTAAGTTAGTATTCTCATCAACCAATTTTGGGCCAGCTCAATTTATTGGTCAATATTACTATTGAAGACATGCATATGTTTGCTATGGTTTCTGGTTTGAGCATTTTACAGTTTATATTAATCGATAAATGTTCTCTTCTGTCATGTATTTGGATACGCATTCCAATTCCGTCTTATGATATGTCTTTTGCCACTGTGAAAGTGACTGATAATAGAATTAACATACTAATGCTCTTTGTTTGGATTCGTCCCTTTTAAATGGTGAGGATGTGGTCATACATAAAAAAGAAAACAAGATTTAAGATTGGTTTCCTGTAACCATTTACATTTGTGTATCTATCATGTGTCTGTATGTGGAGCAAACATACTATTCTAATGCCCGGCCGTCTTTTAAATTTCTACCGGGAGGCTCCACTTGGGGTTGCTCTCATCACAAGTCTCCTCATTGTTATGCTCCCGT
The DNA here is from genome assembly GCA_034222035.1 of Acacia crassicarpa. NCBI lineage: Eukaryota > Viridiplantae > Streptophyta > Magnoliopsida > Fabales > Fabaceae > Acacia > Acacia crassicarpa. The sequence goes on along the minus strand of JAWXYG010000009.1, from coordinate 5,727,699 downwards.
TTCTTTGTAGGACATTGCAACAAAGATTTCATCCTTTGGTGAAGAAGGATCACGTGTGGTCTTTATTTTTTCTGCTCATGGTGCAGTCAGCAAGGCCACCCTTCGACAACCAACTGCTTGTGGTGGTACAGTGTACTACGAGGTATATCTTATATTATTCTTGAAGAATGAATTAAGTATTTTATTACTGTTACAAATACAATAAGGCTTGCTATTGTCAGGCCGAGCTAAAAATGTCATTGGATGTAAGAAAATGATCTAATGTAATGTGAATTTAATGGTAATATACACATTCCTCAAAGAGTGGAACATCAAGTTGCACGCTTATGTTATATTTCATCAATGTGATTATTATTATTATTTTGTTTGATCCATTTAAAGTAGAAATATGTTTCTTGAGTTCTAAAGTGGATATCATTAAAATTATGTTGAGTGTTTGCGATTTTTGGTGATAAAACAACTATTTACTTTCTGGAATGTCTGCTGGAAAGAGACTTTATTTCCATCTTTATACTGTTGAATTGTTTCTTAATTCCTCTATTACATGCTGTTTTCTGTGGTGTGGTAGAAATGTTGCAGCATACATTTTTAAATGTCTTCACGGAACCATTTCTGGGGAACAAGAAAAAGTTATTTTGCTGATGGTATTATTTCCTTGGGTTTTGGGAATCCAAATCAACCATCTGAAGGAATTATATATATATATATATATATATATATATATATATATATATTATAAAAATGGTTTGATTAAAAAATGATAAGAATTAGACCTTTTCTAGTCTACTTTTTATTAAATCACACCGTCCTTCTTGGGGCAATAAATCTAAATATAATCAATTGCGATAATTAGCTGAATACTTACAGTGAACTACTAATAGTAACAACAGGAATTTGAGAATGAAGAGTTTTGTGCTAGTAAAAGTGGTGTTTTTATAAAAGCATCCATGGAAGCAGTGACAGGTGAACTAAGTTTTGTTGTTAAGTCAGGGGAGAAAGTCAGATTGTTTTTGTGGCTGTTTTTTGCGCTTGGAATAGTGTCAAAGACTAGTGGTCTTAGATTGGAAGTGGGCAAATAGCATGAGCACAATTTGTCAGTCTCATGTTCCGAACAATTCATCTTCCCGTTTTGAATTGTGTGTACAGCATTGCAACTATATGTTGAAGCTCCCTAATTTCAGTCCTGTTAGGTGTTGGCCTTCCTGGAGTCTAAATAGAAAGAAAAAAGAAAGTCAAATGGGGATTCCAAAAGAATTTATTGTATTGCACTGATTTTATTCTTATTCATGCTCGCCCTGGTTAAACATTTCTTTTCCCATACAAGTATTCAGAATTTGTGGTTTCCTTATTTGTTAACAATGTCACGTGATGTTTGAAATCTCCATTTCATTTTCATTTCTTTCATTCTGTTTCCCATATTTTTCCTTACTTTCTCAACTGGCATGGAAATTGGAATGTAGTTTAATAATGGGGATCAAATTCTACAATCACATTAGTAGTGTTTTCTTGGAGATGGGTCCATGGTGACCTAGTTTATCCTTCTCTTGAAGTTATGTCATGTCACTTTACAGGGTCGATATGAGATTATATCTTTAGGAGGTTCTTTCAGTCCACATGAAGAGGGTGGTTGTAGAACAGGTGGTATGAGTATTGTTCTTGCGGGGACTGATGGAAAACTGGTGGGTGGTAGTGTTTCTGGAATGCTTGTTGCGGCATCAGAAGTACAGGTAAATACTTATTGGCATTCATTCACCTTCTTCATCGGCCCCTCTTTCTGTGTCTAATAATGCTTTTGTATTTCTGTGACTGGTTTAATAATTATGAACAGGTAATTGTGGGTAGTTTTATTATGAAAAAGTCAAGCTCAAAGGGGAAATCAGGGCTCTCTCCAGCAGCCATGCCCTCAGGATCTCAAGCGTTGAATTCTGGCGCTTCATCTATGACTAAACCCAATGCTACAACTGAAGCGGTGGTTTCAAGTAATTCCTCTGAGGAAAATGACGATAGCTTCTTGCAAAGGGGATCTGGATCTGGGTCTGGGTCTGGATCTGGAATCGGGTCTGAAACCGAGTCTGCAACTGGAACCGGGTCTGGACCTGGATTCTATAGGTTTGGCCAGCCCAGTCATAATATGCAATGGAATCAAATATGGCATCCGCAACGATGATGTCCTTTTTTGTTTGTTTAGAATTTTTGGTGTTTGTTTTGAATGAACAGTACAGAAGTAATTAGGTGATGATAATTGGAGTAGTAGGTGGATCAACTATTATGAATAGGAATCAACATTTCTTCCTTCTACTGCGTCGCATGCCTCTCCTACAGCTCACACGACCAATCCATTTAAGTCTTTGCACGCGTTTTAACTTTCCTCATCATACTCTCTTTAATTTATCTATACTTATCTATATATCCACATGCTATAGATTTTTAGATAATACTGAAATTCATTACTTTCTAAGGTTCCTACAACATGATATGCCTAATGTCTGAAAGGTGAAGAATGATGAGGATGTTGAAAGACTCCTCAAATCAAAGTTTAGCTGAGTAATATCTTTTGATTTCGAAACAAAAGAAAACAAATATCAACACTAGATTATTTTCTCAATATTTAATAGCCCTCAAAATGGTTAAAACGACGCCTAGTTATAATAATAACGATAAATTGGGGTAATAATATTATATTGCCGTTGAGGATGTGGACGTTAATGCGGTTTGTACTTAGTTTGGAATGGGACGTGGATTGGCCCCTCCGAGCTGCCAAACAAACGCGAACTGTACTCTGATTTTGACCCTCCCACGCTTAATTGCTTCTAGAGTGGAGTGTTGTGTGGGATGGACGGCAAAGCCCTAACCTTCCTTACCCCACGCGCACCTCCTACTCGCTGATCTCCACCACCCAACCACTATATCACGCGCTTCCACGCTCTTTCTCATTACTTGCCCAACGGCTACTTTCTTGTAAGTAAAGCGCCCGCACAATTTCACGCCCCGCCTGTCTCTCTCTGTTCCTGGTTAGTTGGCCTATTCATTTTCACTATCTCGCCCTTTCCACTTATAAACGCCTTCTTCCTCCCAAATCTTTTCTAATACCAAACTCCAAGTCTTACTCATGGATTGCTTGGTGTTGCCGGTGACGTTGATCAGACGCCGCTCCACTAGTTCCCGCCTCGGCTATCGTCCCCTCGCCCACGACAGCTTCGACGAACCCGACGGTCCCGTCACGGTTGTCGTTGGGAGCAGTGGCGGATCCAGGATTTTAAATTTGTGGGTGCACAATTAGTAGTAGAATTCGGGCTGCCCCCGAATTTTTTTTTAAGGAAAGTATTAAACACATTAAAAAACAGAAGAATATAAACAATAAAAGAAAAAAAAAACTTCAACTTAACATAGAAAAATAATAATCAAGAGTCAACTAACCTTTACATCAGAACAATTACAAAAACATTATTCGATTCTTCATTCTATTCGATTCTTCATTCCTTGAAAATATTGCATTATATCTTGTGATGGTCATACACAAAAACAAGCTTAAGTAATAATTTAGTGTTAAATTATCATGATATAACACCTTCTAGTCCTCCAGGGCTATTACTGAAGTTTTTGAGCAGTAATAAGCTCTGATTTTTATTCACTTGAGACTGATTACATATATAGGGAGATTAGATAATATAGGCAATTAAGTTGTAATTATGTCTGATTTAATCACATCCCCCATATCTCTCCTAGAATCAAGGTACGATAATAATATGATCACACTAAATCAGGACAATAATAACCATACAAGCTCTTCCAAATGGAATCATCACGAAAAGTTTAAATTAGAAATTTGATGAATGATCCTTACAGTGAACAAACACTTAATTGGGAAGCTCTTTAACAAATTGCTCTGCAGCAAGCTTCCAATCTGTTGCACTGCAGGAACAGTTAAAACCTCAATCAGCCACCTCATGTAAACAAATTTTGAACAAGGAAATATGTGACTATCTAAGCTTCTAAGAAGAAGTAACCATATAAATGTAAGATTTCAAATTCAATCTTCCGTGCAAACATAACAAGAGATCTTTTGCTGCTGTTAATCAACAAGATGTATCTATCTTGTCTTCAACAAAAATAGTAAACACATCACCAAATACTCTGCTCATTGATATAGAACTGTTGTCCAGATCCAGTGCTAAAATATGCTCCTTCAACTTTACCAGAAATATTTTGAGGGGAAAAATAACTACCAGAAAAATCAGTTGTCTATAGCCAAGGTGAGCAGCGAACACAACTTGAGGGGAAGACAGAAAATAAATGAAAAAGAAGGCCAAAAGTTAAACAATTCGACCAACATAACACATTACAATGAACAAACATAAAACAAGATCAATCATCAAACACCAGTTTAACAAAGTAACATAGGATAAGATGCGCCAAGATTTAATGTCCATTCATCCGTCTCGCATAGTTTCGACCAGAACATTCCACGTTGAACTAATTTGCCGAGACTAAGGTACTAGTTAAAAATTAAAAATAACAACAACATAGATCGACATCTAAATTTGGAATTGTACAAGATTGATTACTATTAAATAGGAAGGCAAAAGGCACCTCAGATATTTCAGTAGCTAAGTCAGATCAAAGAGAAGAACAAAAGCCTTTTTTTGGCAAACTAAGAGAGAAAACAACAAACTGATCACATCAACATTAAAAGAAAAAGAACCCACCAAGAATTTCTTAAGATTCATTTCGATTGAAGAAAAAACAAATATGCCACAAGGCACTTAAATTTAAACGTGTATTTACAAATGAATATCCGTGCAAACCCAAGCACATAATTTTGAAAAATCCGCATTCATGAAAGTTTCAACTAAGCCCCTGTCCAAAGGATATAAGAATGAAGGATTTGTCTGGCTAAAGACAGAATCAAAAATTACCTCAGAAAGAATCGAGAAGCTACGACGGAGGAGTTGGAAGACAGAATCGAGAAGCAACGGCCAAGGAGTTGGAAGCACTCAACGGTGGATCTGGAAGGGAGAGCGACGCCGACGACGGAGGGAAAGTGGACAGATCGGTGAGGTGAGGACTGACTGACTGAGGAGTGAGAACAATGAAATTGAAAAAATAAAAATAAAAAAAGAGGAAAGGATACATCCGACATTCGAACCCGAGATTTGTAGATGAAAGTGCAAAGTCTCAACCAACTACTCCAATCAATTAAATTGCAAAGGAAGTCTTTCACAATATATATATTTTTAAATTTTTTATGTCTGCACTTGACCCCACAAACACTAGTGTGGGTCCGCCACTGGTTGGGAGAGAGAAGAGAATATTTCTGGTTGAGCCTCTTGTTTTGCAGGAATACCCCTTTCGGCTTTTGATGGAGACGATGACGAAACGGGAGGTCCGGGATTTGCGTGGAGGGGTGATCTTTGTGGACGTCGATGCCATTTTGTTCGAGCACATGTTGTGGCTCTTGCACAACGATTCTTCATCTCTCTCCAGCCTCAACCTGAAGGAGATAATTGACTTCTATGCTCAGGATGACTGTTAGATTAAAGTCTCTCGGCTGGAAACAGAGGTACTCTGTTTTACTTATTTTGGTTCAATCTGAGACAGACAGAGAGAGGCAACAACTTGTTATACTTGTACACACGGTTACTGTTTTTTTTTTCCTTTCTGAATAAGCATAATCTATTGTCTGATCTCCAAACAATGACAACAACAAAAGAGGAAGATAATTACATTGAGTAGAGATGTTATGTAGTTGCGGTGTGCGTTGGGTTGCTTAATTATGTAATTGACATCGAAGTGATTATACAAGTTCAACCACAGATCGTTTGCGTCAAGTTGCTGGGAGCTATTTTAGATACTCGATGATAATATCAGGCATCGAAGTAAATTCTCAACAATAAATATTGAGGAAGATTCGGTTCCAGATTTTGTTTGAAAATTTCGTTCATCAATAGTTGTTGGCCCTGTGAAAAACAGCTAATTGAATTAAGACTAATCCAACCAGAACCGACATCTTAGTTGAATTATTCAATGTTAGTTCATTTTGATTATTTAATCTGCAGAATGAATTTCTTTACTTTCTTAATGGATCCTTACGACTTAGTACAAACAACAGAGAGAGTCCAAAATTAACTTGCAAGATCCTTACGACTTAGTACAAACAACAGAGAGAGTCCGAAATTAACAGAGAGAGGACTTATAGTCCTATATGTATGCGTGTGTTCTATCCCAACATCAAGATAACGTGTATATAAATGAGTTTAATCCAAAGTGTGAAAAAAAAAAAAAAAACAACAACTAAATATCCTTTCAGTCATTTAAGATTTATATGAAATGTACTTTTGATTCCATATTCTTATAAAGTATAATTTTTTAATATTGCTAACGAGAAATGTTATGCAACAAACTTAAGCGATGATTGTATAACTAATAAAACATATTTAAGTTTTAATTTTTTAATATAACTTATTTAGATTATTTGACTAAAAATGACAAATCATTGTAAATAAAATCAAGGTTTTAATATTTAGATAATTAAACTAAATTTTTTAATATAACTGATATTTTAATATTATCTGTTTCATTAGATCTTTAGATATTTTTAATTTACACATATTTTAATTTAAAATTAATAGAATTTAATTACATTGTTATTACTTGAGTTTTCTGTTAATAATCTTGACGGTGTTAGAATTATAGGATAAAAAGTATACTTTATAAAATTAAAGAATTAAAAACATATTTTATATAAACTTAAAATACTAAAAGTATATTTTAATAGGGAAAAAAAATCCAAAACCTATATAGTGAATTCATGGGTCTTTTTACAATTTTACCCATGTACATTTCATTCAGACCAACTCTGCCCACTCTTAGGCTCAATGTAAACGGTGGGTGGGTCTGGCCCAATGCGAACAACTCAAAAAGGGGAGGAGTTCAACTGGGCCCAACAACAATAAGAGGATATATCTAAATGAGTTTAATATTAAAATTACATCTTAACACCACCGAAGACAGCAGTGCAGTGGCACAGCTGGTGGTATTGAGATGCCTTATATCTCCCCTCAGGTCCCGTGTTCGAATCCCCCTCCCCTCGCCTTGTACCAAAAAAAAAAAAATTTACATCTTAACCTAAAAACTTAAAAAAAGCTTTTTAATTCAATTCAACTTTATCCGATATGTAACCTCCATATACAACTGGCCAGGGGTTCTATTCACATGAATGATATATATTTAATTTGTTACCATTTATCTTGTAATTAAAAAAGGTTAAAATACCCAGCGCATGTATAAATTAAAGGTTAGTTTCGAAATTTTATTTTTTTGGTCAATGGTTATTCGCATGCAGAAAGGTTGGCGAAATAGGCAAGAGATTGTCGCTTTAGCTTAAGCTCCATGACGTGAAAGTTTCAAAACTTAAATTTGAAGAGTCCTGATTAAAATGGCATAACATTGTGATGGTAGTAGAAGGAAAACCTAACAACATGAAACTTCTGCATTATCAGTTCAACTCGATCTTTAAAGCTCTTGCATCTTTAAATCTTCGTGAAAGCCATATTAGGACGCTCTTGAGTATGAAACGTCAGGATCTTGGAGCTCAAACGCCAAAAGAAGGAAAGGCATGAGTTAACCAGACTAATTTTCACTCGTCTTTGTTTCTTCTCAAATCTCCATATCCATTTCATGATGTCTGTCTTACTAAAACAAATCTCATACTTGTTATATTTTTAACAAAAGTACTGTATGGTGATGATTATGATACTGAAAAGAAAACGTATTTCCCTCTAAATATACGCTTTGTTATTATTGCTGCATTTGAAATGGAGTTTGATAAATAACTATATATATTGAAAACAGGATTCTAAATAGGTGATGATCGACAAGATCTGGATTAGGATATCACGTCTTAACTTAAAATCTTAAGAACTCAAATTCATGAGTTTTTATATTTCATTACATATTATATATATTACTTATTATTAAGCCTATCTTTATCTTTTGGTGACAATTCTCTTGTCCGCTCAAATCCACTCAAACCTGGACATCTAACAAGTTTAAAGGAAACTTTGTTATATATTTTGACATTATTATATCTTTGGCCCCGTCATGCATCAACAACGACAATACCATCATTTTAAAAAAAAGTCCACCAAAACGTGGTTATGTTTAATTAATCACTCTATGTGGGACGCATTATCAATTAAATAGAGCACATAGCCATGATTTCTAATAAGGCAAATGAAAAAAGAAAACCAACAGAGCTGTAGTATTATATATATCAGAATAAAGAAGTTGACAGCTTGAAAAATCAACACAAAATGATATTATACATTGCACATAACGATGAATTGGTCAGTTCTGTTCTCATTTAATTAAGTTTCATTATAATTAGATTTCTAATCATTAATCAACCATAGCTTCATTTTATGTATATAATATGTGTGTGTCTTTCATACATATAGCTAGGTACAGTACACACACATACATATATAAATATGTTGGTGGATGGTGTGCAATCTTTATTCTCAACTACCCTTTTGCTGTCCATACACACACTAATATATATCATCCTTAAATTTATTCTCGACAATGTTATCATCATCATGGCCATGTTTAGCAATATTATATGGTTTAAAAATATTTGAATATATTCCTTAGCATAGTTAATTTCTCGATGAGGCTATTTAGACGGGATATATCCTGATACTTTATCAGTGAAATGATGTTGTTCAGTTCAATAATTTTTTAGTAATAGGAAACTAATATATATATATAAGCCATCACTATAAGTTTAATTATATCTCAGAAACTAATATTCAGAAAAGGAGAACATCATATATAGATTTTACCTTTACATTTAACGAAACGTGATCAATCACAGTCTTGTGCGAAAAGTAGTTAATTTAATTGTTCAGCGTAAAAAGGATCGAATGTTGTCATAAAAAAGATCGAGGACTTGAAAAGTCTCTACTTATTCACTCAAAAAGAAAAGTCTACAACAAACTTGACTAAAAATGCTTCAGGGATAATTGTCCATGAACTTATTATATATTTCAAAGAATTCAGAATGTTATAAAATTATATTAAAGCCAAAACGAAAATTAATTAATTGCAACAATAATATATACATGAGATGATTTACGACTGCATCTGCACGGAACTTGATCAGATTCAGATGCCTTCTTGTTCTATGAGATAATTAGATGTTTATGTTGGGTTAATGTGCTCTTTAATCACTTAAGCCCAATAAGGCTTAATTAAGACTACAGCTCAAGAACTTTATGACCCATGTGGTTTAGGATTAGGTCTTGGATGTAGTAGCATATAAACCTACTTTCACCTGTTTGAGAATGATGCACGCATAAGGAGGCTCTCATCGGAAACAAACCCTAGAGGCAGACGTTCATCATCTGAACGGTTACCCACACAACCATCCTATTCCCCTCGAGAGATAGTCTGGAAGATCGATCATAGAGCGGGCGAGGACTGTTCGTGGAGAGGCTTTCTGATCGTTGCTTCAGATCATTACATCTTTTCAGGTAATCAAAACGATTAAGGTTTTAACTTTTCCTATATCGCGTGGTACGATACATTTCCACGTTTCTGATGAGATTCCTACAGTTTAAATGTATATTTGGCTTATTATATAATGTTTCCACAATCTACTGTACATTAAACTACACAAGAAACTAGGTGATGAGGAAAGTTAGTTTAATGAACTTGTCTGGTTTATAGTGCAAGTTATTTTCTTTTAACTTGGCTCCCTTCAAGAAAAAAATCCAATTTACGCTACAAAAAAGTATCGTATTAGCCACGGAATTACACACGGAAAAAATTTCATGGGAAATTACTTACAAAATTCCGTGGCTAAAAATTACAAACGGAATTACCCTATGCAGAGAAAATTTCCGTCTAAAAAAAACGTGGCTTATTTTACCATATATTTTTTTGGGACAGAAATTTCCCGTGGGAAATTTTCATTACCCACGGAATTCCGTGGATAATTTCCCATGGAATTTTTTTCGTGGGTAATTTCGTGGCTAATATGATATTTTTTTTAGTGTAATACTTCCTTCAATCCATAATATAATACATATTTATCTAATTTGATTAGATTAAAGAAACTAATTAAGTGGGTTAATATCATATGTATTTTCTAAAACATCATAGTCATTTTCTCTAATTCCCTCATTTCTTCTTCTCCTTGATTATTGTTAATGATGTAACATCAATAAGGGTAAATTGCGAAAAGATTTACAAATATAAAAAATATGTATTATATTCATGAACAAGATTGACTCCTAAAAAATATGTCTTATTTTAAGGACGGAAGGGAGTAGTATCTAAAATATTTATTTTCCTATTTTACCCTTCTATACTATAATAAAGAAACACGAGTACCATGAATTTCATCAGTATATCATCAAATAATGGCGCGCGGAAGCGGGACATCCAAAAAAATTAAGATCTAAATCAAATCAAGGTAGTACTAAGCGATAAGATATTCTGTCCAGTACTAAATATAATAAATATAGTTGATATTATCTTTTGGTCCCAAACAGGTACAAATATAATAACTTTATCTATTTTTTTCTTCCTCATTAATTTTTTTCTACACTAACCTAATTAATTTCATAGTTTTTTCCCTCATTGTCTCACATTTAGTATACCCTCGTTAAAATTTGGTATTTAAAAAAAAGACACAATTTTATATAATAACAACAAATAATCAACTAGTTTTTTTTTAAAAAAAATATTTATGAATTTATGAGTTAGGTTTCATATTTAGAATTAGACGGAGTATATCAGCAATTTTGTTTCCGTCTGAAAAAACATGCAGAGAGATAATTAGGAGCCATAAATTGAAGGACCAATTGGCTTGCAATCAAAATTAAAATCAAATTCAAAAAACTCCGGTACTGCGGCGCTCATACAGTGAGAGGCAAGGCATCAATATTAATTGAGGTGTTGGTGGCAAACCTCTGGGATATTATTGGAAGCATATTCCTATTCCTGAAAGCAAATTATTAAGTGGTTTATAGAATCAAATTCAAACTATTCTGCGTTTGGATAATGAAGTGGCAATTACGAAATAATTTTTTTTGTAATCAGAGCATGGTGCGGCTTCAGTTTCCCTATTGGGTGAAATAAAGATCACAACTTCAACATCGATCAGAGTTTGCATAGACAGATCAAAGAGAGTTGGCATAAATGGTATGAGATTTGGTCAAGTCTCAAAGCTAAGGGATGTGTGTTCGAACCCCGCTGTCATCGCTGGGACTCCTTTGGTAGGCGATCTCGTAAGTCCCCAATAAGTGCTCAAAGAACTTGGGGCCGTGCCTTGGCCTTAGTGAGGGGACTGATGTTGAACCCCTCCAAAACTTTTTTTGTATATAAAAAAAAGAGTTTGCATAGACAGATATACATGTAGTGGAGAATATTGGAAAGTCAGCTGACACTACAATTAATATATTTAATCTTAATTAGCCGCCCTTAAACTATCTAGCTAGCATATATCCTGACCTAACACTTTGCGCTAAACGAACAATCAACCTTTTTCCTCACTTTAATTTGCTTCACACATATATATTCAAATACATGTACAGGTCGATAATTTAAACTTTTGAAAGCATACAAAATCATTTAATTTAGATAAACCTAACTTACAAGTAGTGTTACATATTTATGTATATAATCGTTTCATTTCCCAGTGTAACTAATTCATTTCAGATTCATTCATCATTCTATCAACAGATGACATATATCTGTATGTGTTAGGAGTCTGTATAGATCAATTAACAAAATAGTTCAACCATATACTAACAGTCTGTTAGTAATTAGTATATAAAGCCAAACTGGACCACAGGTTTAACTGACTCTGATCTATCGCCTTCCATTGCATGTTAATTTGTCCTTGATTATCATAATTCAGTTTGTACCAGTACTGAACTGATATTGGTCCCTGAAGAGGTATAGCCAGCAAAAAAAAAGATGGGGTAGCTAGCATGCAGCAGGAGATATCTGTGTGCCGCTCTAATTATCTAATGATATTGAACAAGGTGTTTTATTCCATTTTTTATTTCCTGAGATCTCTCTCTCTCTATATATATATATGGATCTCATAATATATGTATATTTGGAAGAGAGCTAGCTATCAGCAACACTGTTAATGAAAGATGTACTAGCTTAGCTTAGCTTGATGAAGAAGAGATACATATAGGCTGAAATAAACCCTTGCGGTTGCCAGTTCATATTCGCTTCCACTGTTTTGTATATGGTACTCATAATAAAATTAAAGAACGCGGAAAAGGACCACACTCATCACTTCTTAAATCCCTAGACAAATATATATATACAGACTTAACATGAACACATTTAATTATATATCCCATTATTATATCCTAGAGAAACAGTGACCTTTCATGTCATCGTGAAGAAGAAGGGGGAAATTACATTGGATTGTATTATCTACATAGAATAGAAACATGTACCTGTGTGATGAATATGAAATATGAGTAAAATAAACGAGGGGAAATCTAAGGAATCAAATAAAAATGGGCAACTTGAGACTCGGTATCTAGTATGGGGGCTTCACGTCTATCAACAACTATAAGGAGTTGCCTAAAAACGTGCAACATTCGGGCAAAGCAGCACATATATTATATACCACAAATCCTTAAATCAAACACCAACTTAAGAAGAAGAAATTCATTGGCAAATTAAACGTAAGTAATTAATGGCAGAGGTACACGAAGGTGATAAACTAAAATAAAATTAAAAAAAAAAAAAAACCAATGGAACACTAATTAAGGTAGAAGTACAAGTGTACAACTCAAACGCACCCGACAGATAAGTGAACTACATCAACAGCAGCAGCATATATAAAGTCCAAAATAATAATTAAAGACGAGAAGAATGAGAAGAAGATGATGATGAAGAAACATAGAGAAAATTGAAGGTCATATATAATTAAATTGAAGCCCATGAATTTGCTGACCTCTTGAGATGTATATATGCATCCAATGCAGTTGGCAATTGCTTCAAGTAGACCAGTTTGAGGTACGTATAACATGAGACAAGTGTGTTGAGTTGAGGTTTGAATTAGACATCAAAATGGAGGACGAGGGGCTGAGTTGCCGGCCCAGCCTTCCACCGGAATCTGCATATTAAGGGGCAAATTGAAGAAAGGTAGACCGTTGGATGGGTCTGGGAAAGCCGCGGCCGCCGCTGCAGCAGAACCTTGAGAAGAAGCCCCCGCGGGTGGTTGCATCTGGAGTTGCTCCTCCTGCTCATCCAGCGGCAACCTTTCGTACGCGACGTTTGTAAACGAAGAAGCGATCACCATGACGGGTCCCGCTGCAGTCAACTCTCCCACTACACATCCTCCCACAACTTGTCCTTGCCCTCCTGCCAAGTATACCGTCAGGCTCGTCGCGCCTGGCGGGGCCGGCGGCGGCAGGAACGACCCCGACAGAGACAATATCTCGAACCTTCCATGAAGTGTAACCACGGCTCCCGCGGCAGCCGGCTGCCGCAACGTCACATTGGTGACGGTACCACTGCCGCTCAGAATACAGATCCCGCGCTGGCGGCGGCGCGCGTAGGTGGCGACGGAGTCAAACACATCGGAGCCACTGGCCACTTCTAGAATATGGGCCCGGAGAGTGTTGGCGCTTTCTCTGGTAATGATGACGGGCGGTTTCGGCTTGTTCTTTGAACCGGCTGGGCGGCCGCGGGGACGGCGGGCGACGATGTTGCCCTGGCCCGCGGAGGCGGAGGCGAGCTCGAGGCCTTGGTGGGACCCATCTTCGGAGGAAAACTGGGCAGGCCGATTGGCATCTTCTTCGGAATCGGGTTGGTGCTGAAGGTGCAAGTCGGGTCTGTGAAGATTTGGAACAAAGCGAGAAGCAGTGCCTAAATCCAGACCAGCCATGTACACATCAAAGAGAGGGAGACACAAAAATTATTACAAGAAAACCAAAGGAAGGGAGAAAAATAATTAAAATTTTATTATGGATATTAAATTCTATCAAAGATTAAGATAAGAAAAAAAAGAAATAAAACTGATTTGGGCTGCTTTTGTATGTATATTTTAAGAGGAGAAGGGAAAAATTTATGCGTAGAAAATGAGGAAGGAAAGGAAAGCGAAGGGGGGAGAGAGAGAGAGTAGGTTGAAGAAGGGAGGAACTGAAAAAGAGAAGAAGATATAAGAAAAGATATAAAACAAGAACATAAGGGTGGCGGACAATGGAGTGCAGAGAAAGAAAACGAACAAGCTCTGATCTAGAGAGAGAGAGCAGAGCGAGAGAGAATTAGAGAAGAAGAGAGAAGACGACGGAGACAAATGACTCACGCTCCCATTTTTTTATGCCAGCCTAAAGCTTAAATATATATAAAGAGCCCATTAAATAATTATTAGTTCTCGCTAACCAAACAAATTCATTATAATTACCCCCAAAATCCCTACCCTTCCTCATCCTTTTTTTCTATCCCATATTGATATTTATTCCAACAATCATAATTAGAACCACTGTGTTCATTTTGTGTTTATTAAAAGTACTCTATAATTTAATTAATATTATACACACACACACACAAATCAGCTAGCTAGCTAGCTAGACCAATCCGTTAATAATATATATAATTGATGAACTGGTTGCTGTGAAATCGATTCATTTGGTGGGCAAAAAAAAAAAAAAAAAGGATTCATTTGACCCTAATTTTTTAAACATTTTTCATTAAACATAACAAAGGAGTCATTTACAAGGAAAACGATGCATTTTGTTTGAAAGTTATTCACCGGTCATTACTGTAAGATTGTTAGGGATTAAATACCGCCATGCATATGTATTGTGTAGAATAATAATAATAATAATAATAAGCCTATAATATTCAGAGTTTGTGATCAACATTATTTATTATAGATCCTATATTGATCTATAATAATTCTACGGTACTGTCATTAGATTTTGGCTTCGTTTATTATAATAATATATTATTTTAAATTTGATTAATATTGCATTAATATTATTAAAACATGAAATGCTCTTTTTTTTTCTTTTCTTTTCTTTTCTTTTTTTTTTTAAGGGGCACAGACGAAATGCTTCTTGTCAGTATTAATATATATTGTGAACTTTTTGGGAAGGGGGTCTTCTCACCTTAAGGGAGGGGGTTCGATCCCTGCGTTGGTCAAGACGCTGGGGAGATATCCTAGGGGTCTAAGAAACAGTGGTAACGCTGGTAGAGGTGGAAGCTTATGTACTCTCTGGCTAGTATTCCCTGTGGACTGGGCTCCAAGCGCCCTGCTCTTGGACTGTGGGTGAACCCAACCCCTTTCCTAAAATTTTTATATAAAAATATATATATATATAGTGAACTTTTTGGAATATTTAATAAATTCTGTGATGATGGACTTGTAATTTTTTTTATTATTTTTTTTAATGAACGATGGACTTGTAATTACTAGCTACTTTTTTGGAGTTCAATTTGTGATTGAAGATTGATATTAGGGAAAATTAAAATCAATGACCTATAATAAATATATTTATTGAGAGGAATTGTAAAAGTTGTAATTATTTAGAAGGACCAATTAACAAAATAAAAATGTTAAAATACTAAATTGCCCCTAATCAAATCTCCTACATTTTTTCTTACATTTTATGTTTAAAACTAATATGAATTTCTAAACTTAATTAAATTAAAAACAATTTCTCTCCACGTAGATATTTATAGAAAAAATAACACAAACATCTTTAAATTATATAATGATAAAATATGAAATGCATTTAATTTTTTTTTGTTAATAAAGTTCCTTTGATAGACCATTTTTTCATGATTTATATAAAGGGAAAAACATTTCTTATGTTGTAGGAGAAATGTTTTCTCATACCACACACACATAAAATGGTGGGACCCGCATATATATATAATTAGCGGTTCCTACCATTTTATGTGTGTGTAGGAATCTTCTTTCTCTCATGCAATATGAGAAAAGTAAACCCCTTATATAAAATTATGTAAATCAAGAAAAAATGATATAAAAGGGTTAAAGGGCCAATATCTACCTTATGACTTATAAGTAATAATTAAATGGTATGATTATGTAGATATTAGTTAAGGTTAAAAAATTATGATTTTGACAGTAGTAATTTGGTGGGAAAAAAATTAAATCAGTTTCAAGAGCAATTTAGTATTTCTAAATTTATATTTTAGTAATTGGTCCTTTTAAATAATTACAGTTTTTATGGTCCTTCTCAATAAATATTATTCTCAATAGATCTTCCAATTTAATTCACCCCTGATATTAACATGATTTAAATAGAAATATTAAGTCATAAATTTAATAATCCTAATTTTCAGTTTTTATATATATAGGACTACTTGTGAATAATTATCTAGCCTACGATATACTCCTCTTGTGTCTTGTCGTCCTTTTTGTAGGGCAGAAAAGGAATTTTTTTTCATCCTATTTGGAGGACACTCATTAAATTTTTTATATGAATATACAAATTTGTTTAAGGTTTTAATTTCTTACTCTAGGTAAAAAATTGTTGGAAGTATCTTATGAATAACAGCAGAAGAGTGCAAAAGACTGGTATTTCTGTTTTTGGTCTAAATATATATATATAAACAACTACATATGTGTTTTTTGTATTTAATTACAACCATTTCAATGAAACTAGCTAGTTTTTTTTTTTTTTTCTGTGTAATTAAATCCAGACCAGATCGGTCGATTCAACCTAGAAACTAGCAAACCGGGTCGGTTGGTCATGAACTCGTATTTTTAAATATAAAAAATTGATTTTTTTTAATAATTTTATATTAATAACCCTAAAATTTTTTCACTGGTTTGACCTCGATTAGCTCCGATTTGACCTACCCTTAACCTAGTACCCTGACCTGTTCAATGACTGATCCGATTTGAATAACCTTAGAGTTTTTTTTCATATGGCTATACCACTCTCCCTTTTAACTAAGTCACACATACAAATGAGAGGTGATTAGCTTAATAATTATGGAGTAAATTTTCAACTTTGTCATAATTTATGAATAAATATCTTTAAACTATTAGCTTCGATTTGACCTACCATTGATCTAGTACCCTAACCTGTTCAATGACTGATCCGATTTGAATAACCTTAGAGTTTTTTTCATATGGCTATATCACTCTCCCTTTTAACTAAGTCACACATACAAAGGAGAGATGGTTAGCTCAATAATTATGGAGTAAATTTTCAATTTTTCCCTAATTTATGAATAAGTATCTTTAAACTATTTCTTCTTTCCCTTTATTTTCATTGGTACAATTAATATGAGTAAAATTGTTACAATCTTATTTGTTACTTGAAAGAGAACTTATAAATATGACTAAATTTTTTGGTCAAAAGATATTTATAAATAGGACCAATATGATTTAATCAAATTTAAACATTGTCAGGTTTAGCTAATTAGGGGCAGCTCTTCAAGAGGTTTTTTGTCATTTTGTGCGTTCATATTCAAGATCTCGTGCTTTAAACGATGAAAGCACTTTTCACTGCGATCAACACTTGTTAGCGTGAGATTAGCTTGTACTTCATATTGTTCTTATTATAAGGCACAAACTAATTAATAAGTGTGTTTGGTCTTTTTTATAAGACATTTATTTGTTTCTAAAAAACATTAAATATTTTTTATGTATGCCCATAATTAATAAAGATAGTGGATGAGAATAATAATTAATATGATACTAGAGTTAAGTACAATTAGTAAGGGTAATACTGAAAATTACTTAAAATTTAGGACAAATTTAATGACTTTAACTATTTTTATTGGTTTGTGAGAGTTGTTAGTTGGTGTCTTATAATAAAAACTTGATGAAGTATATATATCACTCTAGTGTTATTTATCAGTTCATTTTGATTAAATGTCACATACCAAAAGGAGAGATAGTTAACTCAATGATTATGAGGTAAATTTTTAACTTTGTCCTCATTTATGATTGAATATTTTTCAACTATTTTTTCTCTCTCTATCTTCATGAGTATAATTAATATTGGTAAAATTATTACAATCCAATTTATTACATAAAACTGGACTTATAAATAAGACCAAATCTTTTGATCAAAATAGACTTATAAATAAAATTAGAAATACGTGCATTTCTATCTGTACATATATAGTGAGAGGGCGCTAGGGAGGAAGTTGGGAGTGGTGATTAATTGCTGGATGAGTGAAGCTAGCACTGAACGCGACGTTGGATTAAACTAATCGGTGTCTATAGCTCAGCCTCATATTGCAAAAACAAAGATAAAACATATGAATAAATATCCATCATATCGGAGAGCTCAAGGTTTTGGTCGGCTTCAAGTCTCTTTCTTTTTAAAAAAATCATTTCACGGCTGCCATCATATATACTGGTATATATTTATGTCTTGACATGAAAACATTTTTAAACGGATTAAGATATATACTCGTATTCAATTCTTTAATTTTATTCAGTCAGGTTCTTCATTATTCTTGTCATGGATATTGCTTCTTTTATTTCCTATATATAGTGTTGGGTAGTTCGAATTTTTTATGTTATTTTAATTTGAATTTAATGGGATCATATCTTGCAAGATTTGGGACATTAAATTGTCTTGTAGTTTGTTCTTTATCCTTTGTCAAACTCAAAAAAAAATTATATCTCTGATTTGCAACTTCTCCTCGCGGAAATTGTTTTATTTTGAAATGAGTACAGCTTTTCGTATTTCTCCTCTACAGATCTGGCAGATTAAACCAAAACCCTCTTTTATATATATATATATATATATATATGTATGTATGTATGTATGTATGTATGTATGTATGTATGTATGTATATGTATATATATATTTTAAAAAATAGTATTCAACTTTTGAAGTTGCCATCACCCTACTTAACAAAGCTTCATTCTTAGTATGGTTAAGAAAATAAGTTTGGGCACTTAAAATTCATACTCCCTTCTGTCCAAAATATTAGTTTGAGTTACCTAAGTAAATATAGACTACGAAAAGGAGTTAAAAGAAAAATATTTATTAAATCGATAAGAAAATATAATAATTTCAAGATTATCTTTATTAAATTCAAATATAGTAGTAAAAACATACTCATAATAGTACTTAATTTCAAATAGGATCAAACCAGTAAATAAAAATGATTAATGCTTTATATATTTTTAAACAATATTTATGTTTTGCATTAGAAAAAGTTTAGAAAATTTGAATCGGTATTTTGGGCGATAGAGAGGAAGTCAATATAATTGAAAGTACCACTCTGGTTCTATTTATAAGTCCCTTTTGACCAAAAAAATTTGGTCCTATTTATAAGTCCCTTTTGACTAAATAATGAACTTGTGACAATTTTGCCCATATTTATACCAATAAAAATAGAGAGAGAATAAAAAGTTAAAAGGTACCCAATCATAAATGAGGGTAAAATTGAAAATTTACTTCATCATCATTGAGCTACCTACCTCTCCTTGGTATGTGTGATTTGGTCAAAAAGGACTTATAAATAGGACCAGAGTGGTATGATAAGAAAAGGGCATATATATATGATCACTCTCAGCTGTCACAGAAAAATGTAGCTATATATTGAGATCTTTGTATAGATTTCGGTGCTTTTATCCTAAATTATATGTACAAAGTCAAACGTAATTAAGAATGCATATATAGTTGGATCCAATAATATAATTGGCAAACGGCATTTGTTGGACATCGTTGCAAACAACAAAAGTATTTAAGAAAAGAATATATACATGTGCGCGTCTATATATAATAAAAAGAAACAACCAAATAAGTTAATATATAGTCGTAGTTGCCAAAAAAATGAATAGGTCTTAAAACTAAAAAAATAAAAAATAAACTAGTGCTTTTAAAATCGGTGGAGAAGAGGAATGAGAAAATTAAGTCATAGTTGTCTTGCTTTATTGTTGGAGGAATACAATATGTAAAAGAGTAACATGATGACTACCCATTATAAGTGATAATCTTACAAGGATATATCTTTTGCGTAGCCGGTAGGGGGAAAAATGACGGAGAAGGATTGAAAAACTCGTAAAAATATGAGTTCACCCAACTATTGTCATTACATGCACATTTTGGAGAATCAAGTCTAAAAATGGAGTTAAAGTAGCAAATTTGCTCTAGAAGTTTTCGCTGAGGAGCAATATTACTCTAGAAGTTTTTCTTATCTCAATGTTACTCCGTAAGTTTCAAAACTTAGCAATGTTGTCCATTTTTATTAAAAAGTTAACAGTCAATGTCAATTTTTTTACGGTCAATGTTAACGTTAATTTTTTTAACGGAATAGGATAACATTGCTACGTTTTAAAATTTTGGGGGCAACATTGAGACAAAAATAACTTACAGGGTAACATTGCTTCAAGACCTATATTTCCAGAACGAATTTACTACTTAACCCTTAAAAATAATACCCAAATACTACAGTTCCTTAAACACATATTATGGATCAGTGTTCAATCCTTAAGATTTTTTTTTTAAGAAAAAAAAACCCGAGAAAACAGATAAATAGTCAACAACTTTTTATTTTATTCTTTTGACAGTCTCATAGGGTAAAACACATCATTAAAAAGACTCATCAACATTTTCATGTGACAAAAATAACCTGTGTAGGCCATGACTTAGTGACGTATAAAAACTTCTTGGTATGTAGGAGATGATGGGTTACGTTGAACTCTGCTACTTATAACCTCAGTCCATTATTATCTGCCTCTTTAAATTTTTTTTTTTAAAAAAATTTGTGTATGTGTGTGAGTGAAGGAGAGAGAGGATGAAATTAATAATGAGATATAATTCATATATGTGAAAGATTTATTGAATGACATGAAGGATGGAGCAGGGAGGAGTGGGTGAGTGGGACAAAGGATTAAGAAAGATGGTTTGGTGATACGGCGCGTAGGGGCCTCTCTCACTCCTGTGATAACATTAATTATTAATTATATTATATTATATCATACATATATATTGCATGTGTTCAAATTTAAAATACATAATTAGGTTTGTATTTTAATTTATTTTTATATTTTACCTTATTAATTATATATTTAATTGTTTTTATTTAAAAATATAATCAATATATTAAGCCTGTAAGATTATGGATGATGAAATTTCACTTTGAATGATCACATAATTAAATTATGATCACTAATATATCTCGAAATGTTTAGGATATCAAAATAAAATAGATCATTTCATTTCATCATCTTGTACTTGTAACAACATAATGAAGAACTACGCACGAGAGAATAGAAGTCTCA
The DNA here is from genome assembly GCA_034222035.1 of Acacia crassicarpa. NCBI lineage: Eukaryota > Viridiplantae > Streptophyta > Magnoliopsida > Fabales > Fabaceae > Acacia > Acacia crassicarpa. Next base: position 5,706,427 of record JAWXYG010000009.1, on the reverse strand, counting down.
CAAATAAAATAATTGATGAGAAAAAGCTTAAACTATATATGGATAAATTCAAGGGTTAAGGTGCAGATTGACCAACAAAGTTTTACTCCAAGAGCACCCAGTAAAAAAAAAAATTTAAGTGGACCTAAAATACCAAAAAACTTCAAAAAAATAATAAAGTTAGCACAACACCGTTAGAAAAAAATCAACGTCCGTTAAAATGTAAACTTTTAAGTATTAAGGTGTAGATTGGCCAATAAAGTTTTACTTCAGAAGCGCTCAGCACAAAAAAGTTTTAAAGAGTGAATGCAAAAAAAAAATCACAAATATAACGAGTACATTTCATTTTGAGTAAGGGTGATAAGTTTTCAAACTTGTCCGGGTAAATCCATGTGCAATCCACTTAAAATCCGACTTTTGCAAATCCTTATCCGGACCTCCCAACCATGTGCATTTGGGTTAGGAAGAGTGAATGCAGCAAAAAGATAATAAATGTAACAAGTAGATTTCATTTTGAGTAATACCCAAAATCCGACTGTTGCAAATCCTTGCTAGAATCCCTCCAACCATGTGCATTAGAGTTAGGAGAGTGAATGCAACAAAAAGATCATAAATGTAACAAGTAGATTTCATTTTGAGTAAGGGTGGTAAGTTTTCGGACTTACTCGGGTAAGTCTATGTGCAATCCACCCAAAATTTGACTATTGCAAATCCTTGCCCTAATCCCCCAACCATGTGCATTGAAATTAGAAAGAGTGAATGCAATAAAAAATCCACAAATATAACGAGTAGATATTTTAAGTTCACTTAAAAACTTTTTGTGCTGGGCACTCATGAAGTAAACCTTTGTTTGTCAATCTGAACCTTAACCTTTAAAAGTTTGCATTTTAGTGGATGTTAATTTTTCCTGTAACGGCGTTATGCTAACTTTACATTTTTATTTTTTAGTATTATAGGTCCACTTAAAACTTTTGTATGTTAGACGCTTATAGAGTAAAACTTTGTTTGCCAATCTACAGCTTCACCTAAATTCAAATAAACATACCATTCCAAGCACCAAAACACAAGAGCCTAATATTTAATTTGTGGGATTCCAAGAAATATATATATATATATTTTCACATACACGTCTTCCTATTCTATTTTACCGCCAACTATCCAGTTTATATGATTTTAAAATACTCCCATTTAAACAAGATCTGACTATTTCCTAACTCAACCCACTAATTTAATCAACATATATATAGCGATTAAAGAAGTCACACGCAAAATATACCACAAGGCTTCTCTGGGCATCAATTAGCCACTTTTCATGCTTCGGTTCCATTCAAATAAAAAGTTGAATCCGATTAATTACCTTATCACTCCATATAGAATTGAAAATATAATATCTGCGCGCGCACGCATACAGAATTGAAAATCCAGCCATACAGTTTGCTTTACCCTCGCTATTAATTATATAGTGTTCAAATATTAAATTTATAACTCCCAACTTTTTCTCTGTATGTGTTACATCAAGAAAATTAATTAACCAGGTTTATTATAAGATAGTTTGAAACAGTAAGTACTATATACTTTAACTAGTGGAGCACTGATCAATATTTGTGATATATTAGTTAACTGAATCTTAGATAATTTAATATATGCTTAAAGTTACTAAAGTAACTTTACATGGCTGCATCTGACTTGTACTTGGGGCTGTTGTCTTAATCGATCCAAGGAAATCAATTAAGTATGATGATACAATATATTGATTGTTTGTTGCTCGATCTGATTAAATTATCTCATAATCAATATGGTGGGAACACGCATAGTAATTTACTTTGAAACTTCTTCTATATGATCGAGGACATTGGTGGTTTCTTAGCTAGCTTGTAGTTTGGTAAAGGTTGACCAAAAAATTAACGAATAAACATTTCTACTAGGATTCTTTAGTTAGCTAGCAGTTTGATGGGACAATTTTTAAGGGTAAGGCCAATTTCTTAGGAGATTAATTCATTATCATAAGAATTCAATAGTAATCACCCCTTCAGTGAATACCTATTGTATCTTATTATTTTCCTCAATATTCTTTCCGTTGGTATATTTGTTTAGTTTGTTTCAGGATTATCTTTCATATTACGTTTTGAAATATGTCAACTTTATTAATTTATATTTTTTTACCCCAAAAAAAAAAACACTTCGTAATGATCAATTCATATAGCCTCAATAATTGGAGGGTATATATATTGCTTTATTTCTTATCATAATCCAACTAACACCAAATTGGTGGCAATTCAGGATAACCTCATCAACAGTTAGGCAGGTCCTTTACAGAATGTACGAGGTTGTCATAATAATATAAGCGACGACAAAAATTCATAGTTGGCCCCGTCATAAGGTCAAGTAGCTAGGAAGTAGGAATACAATTTCGTTTTGGGAATACGGATAACACATGTTTAGAATACTACTAATTTTTTAAATTAAATCAACTACATATTTTATACTACCTCTGATTCTAAATATAAGACCATACACATTCTGAAAGTCAATAGATTTTATACTTAAAACTAAAGGTAGTATTAATTTTTTTTCTTCAATAAGGGACATTTCTTATACGTTTTCATAAAAAGAAGCTTGTAGCCTTGTATTTATTTCTTCATAACAATGATTTAAGGGGAGGGGTAAGAATCAATCTTGTGAAATAAAAAATTCACACCTAACACTTAGCACTGATCTTCACAAATTAAGAATGATTTAGGTTTTCTTCGAGTTTCATATGTTTTGTATTTTTTAACATGTCTAAATGTTGTACCCAACACAATTCATATTCTTGCAAGAATTCTTTAAAAACATATATTTTCCACACCCACAAATTTAGTTGCCCACCTATTTTGAATTTTGATGGATCCACTTGCTCTCGCTGTATATTTCCACGCTTTCGACTCCCCCGCCTTCATCTTCATCATCTTATTCCTTTCTCCTTTTATGAGCACATTTCTCCCATGCTTCTCAATTCTATTCCTCAGCTCATCTAGCTATTATGTTTTAATATGACTATATGACTAAGTTAAAGTTAAGTATTGTCGAGCCTATTTGATAGCAGCTCTTTCAAATGAAACTTGTTTCAGTGCTCATCATAATGATGAACATCAAGAGCTAATCAATAAAGTGATATCTTTACCGTTCAAATATGATTGTAATGATCCAAATTTAATATTTTTAAATAATGATTTTTAAATATTTTTTTTTGAAAAACTAACAGTTAAAAGATTATCTTTTTATTAGATCATATACACATTAAGATAATTTTTTCAAGAAAATAAAAGCAAAAGTAAAAAAAAATTCAATCCAATTCATCTAAATCATATCTGAATAGTCTGTATTGATGATTAGTTTTCAGTGTTCATCAATATGATAAGCATTGAAATAGGTCCCTTCCAAATTAAAGCTATGAAACTGGTTCTCCTTGAAATTTTGATTCTTAAATGATACTATATCCAATCCTAAATATAGAATTTAGTTTATAGTACAATTTTCATTATAAATTAATTCTTATATTTAAGATAGGAGGAGTAACAAAATTAATGTTGAAGCTAAGTTAATTCTCTGATAAACGATGTGCCTATAATTATCAACCAGTTAAATTTAACTTCGACTTTTCTAGCCAATTCATTCGAGTTCATCATTTCATCACCCCAAATTTAAGATAGCTCTGTAGCCGACAAATATACGTACATTGCCCTCTGCAACAAGAAACTTCAAACATATCAACTTGGTTTCTTCCTATATATTATATTTTCGCCCCACTAATCTCAGCCTAACATGTATTACCATGTCTAATTCATGCTTACACAATTCCTCTTTTTTTTTTAAAAAAAAAAAATCCATACGACTATCACACTGAATATAACTGAATATATAATGACTCAGAAACCATGGTTATTATCGTCTTTAATTGACCCGATAAACTATTAAAATTCGAAAGTGCCATTATGCGACTCCAAAATAACGCAGAATAAAAAACGTAAGTTCAATATTTGTATTATATTAAAAGTTAACATCACCTTTTGACATTGGCACTTAATTAATTCGGACACCAAACATCTGATTAACTTAACCTCATAACACGCTTACATCCGAGGGTCCACCCATTTGCTTTAATCTGTTTTCAAAATAATATGTGTGATCACACATGATTATTTTAATATTTAACCTTATTTATGTATTATTACAAGGCCCATAATTTTCAAGTCATTATCACTTGACTCATCATACATAAGATGAAACTTTTTGAGAATTTACACCTTTCAATATAGTTCTGCACCCTAATTACTCTCCATGTAACTACACCCACAAATTAATTATTTTTAAGTGCTAAAACCATGTTGAACCATATAAAATATATGCAAGATTCAATTAATAAGTTAATTAAATTACTTAATTATTTTCTTGTGGTTGTTCGAAAAAAATAATATGATGATATTGTTGGAATATTTTAAAACGAAGAGATGTATTCTTATAAAGTTACGTTCTTATAAATTAAGGGATTTATATATGAAGAGTTGTGTAAAGAGTTATGAAACTAAGACTTGCCAATGTTATGTCTCTTTAGTTTCTAAAGACATATGTGTGGTAACCACCGCTTAGTAAAATATTGTGTTATATTTATGAGAAAACTCTTTGTGCATAACATAAAGGTATAACTCTTTATATATTTGTTTATGAATCAACATATGGGAATTCAAGAATCTAACAAATTGTTGTGACTTTTAATTGAAGAAGTGTTTTTTCAAGAGGCATCACTTCAAAGCTTATAAAAACCTAACACTATTAGTCCGATTCATTATGTCATATCACACACCACATAACAACAATAACAAGAGATCAAATTCATTGTTTTTGTTTTTAGGTGCACACAACGATAAATTCAAATTATCACTTTGGAAAAATCATTGTTGACTTGAGTGTTGAGAGCGCAATCTATACTTAAGATTCTTCATTGTATCTTAAAGGAAATTCGTCCATCAATCTAAATTGTACCTTAGCTATAAGATATGTGGTATAGATGAGGGCGAATTAAGCCTGAAGGAAATTATTGTCCACATCTTAAAGATATTGTGCATTACTTTTTTTTTCATCTATTGTTCTCTTGTACTCCTCAGGGATTCATCCCCTCTGACAAATATTATGATATCCCAGTAGAACTCTATATCTAGAGTTTAGAATTGGCTAGCTAGTTACCAGAATTAAAAATGAGCACTTGGGTTTTGTATATATTGTCTAAAGTAATTTTGAAATATTGGGACAACAAAAGCGCTTATAGAAACATGGGAATATGTTTCCCACTCTTGGATCAATCATTACATAATGATCTATTCCTTAAATAGACGGAAGTATCCAATGTGATTGCTATAATAAATAGAAAAGTCTCATGACTATATGCTTGGATCTCTCTACATGGTGAAAATATTTTATAAAATTTGTTTTTGTCTAGATATATAAGTTGCTTCCAGATATAGTGGCTTCAGTTTAACCAGTACACCAGTACAACAGCACCATAATATTTTTTTACCTTTCATAAAAGGTGTTAATTATGATATTGATCATTGACGAAAAGGACGGATGGATTAAAGGTAAAAATGAGGTTACCTACTTGAGTTCCAGTGCTACCACTTATATGAAAAACGGCTTAGTAAGAATATCTATTTTATAATTAACACTAAATCAATTAAAGCTTTCAGCATGCTAGTATTATTTTAATTTTCGGAGATCATAGTGATGAAGTCAAACGAACGAGTTTGTGCAATCATTATACCGAGAATTTCTAAGAAAAAATAACCGCAATAAAATAACATATATTAAAAAGATCGATATAAATAAAATAACCGCGACAGAGCAATATAATTAAAAGATAAAGGTTGTTTCTTGTTAAGCTGCCAAAATCAAATCGTCTGAATTCTTTAAACCCGTTATAGATAACCAAATTAGAAAAGAGAGAACAATAGGGCAAAAAGTGCCACTTTTTCTTCATAAAACTTGGTTGTTTCAAGGTGCTTAATCAATAAGCAAGATATATAAAAGGGTTATGCCTTCTTTAATTAGGAAAACCTCATGGACCAAATGACTACGTATATCATCAAGCTTTCCATCGAAAAGCTTTATCTTACTTCCAAAATTCTTTTTAAAACTGCATGGCTCTATTATATACATATTACAATTATATTCCCGGCTCCCTTTATTTCCTCGGTTGACTATAATATTTCAGCCACTTATTGACAGGGTTTAATCAATGCATATATAACTATTGAGACTTGCCGCCGGCACAATTTTAATTTATTAGCTCCTTCAAAAAATCTGCCGTCTTATATATATATATATATGTGAAACCTGTGTTTTTGTTTTTCCCTTTTCACTTTATCATAATCTCTCTCTCTATCCCGCTTCTTCATCCCACATTCCCACATACTGATAAGAAGGGAAAGTTGCGGCTATTCAAAGATGTGCGTGTGAACTAATGTTAGCATTAAATTAGGCTTGATTTGATTTGTGAGTATAGTTGAACCACGGTATCTGTGAATTATGAAGTTGTGGCCTTTTGAAGATGTAAAGTGTCATAAGCTTGAGAGGGTAAATGGTAAGGTTAATTCAAGCGAAGGGGCAACGATACCTAGTATTGATGAGAGAGGGGGAAGGGGGGAAAAAAACCTAGAACAAGGCAATATGAGCTGTACTACGTTGTAAAAGAGCTTCAAATCCTGCAACCTTATCATCTCATTGACAAACCCAGGGCCATTGTAGACCATCATTTCGAAGAAAAGGCAGCTTCATTATATTAAAGGCCACACCTCGTGAACAAAATATATTTAATATATTCGACTTCGGCAATTGCAAATTATTTGTGTTCCTTGTTCCTTTCGAGAAAGCCTAGTCCTTAAAAAAATTGAATTGTCTAAACACGCCCGTTCCAAGCATAGATTCTCTCTTAATTTTTTAATTTATATTTCTTTTAAAATGAAAGCTCATTAACGAAAAAGGCTAAAGTTAAAGGAAAATCATGGGTGCCTTAATAGTGGACCATGTGGTGATTATGACCACATTGTCGTTTTATTATGTCTAGGGTGGTCTTATCTTTCCCACTTGCAGGGTTCTTACAAAAATATATGGTTATCTGTTTGCACATGCATCAACACAATTAATTACCCTATTTAATTTGATCCCATTAATTATGCTCAACAAACTCTCTGGTCTCTATGTGTTAGCTATGTTTTGGTTACTCACATAAAATACCAATCAATGTTTACTCTCATTTAGTAATAGTAATAAGAAAAAAGAACTTGATCAATTTAAATTATATTCCACACATGGTACAGAACACACAAATAAGGACGACGATGGGTTACTTTAAACTTTAGACTTTTAAAACTGGATAATTAATAAAAACGAGTGTTAACTGTTGAGGGACTTCAAACATATATGGATTATAATGGCTGGTGAATTAGAATTGAGAGCATAAAGATTTGAGCATAGAGATGCTTATGTAAAACAAAGTTAAGACAGAGGGTGAAGCATGAAGTAAGGGGATTGTCAGTTGTCACCCTTGTGAGGGAACACTCTATAATTATGAGAGGTCCTAATAAAGAGACAGGATAAATGGTTAGGAGCTTCAATTAAAATAATAAAATAAAAGTTGCGACTGAACAAGTTTCCGGGCTTCACATGCTGCTGCCTTTTCAGATTCATGCACCGCTATTCAACTTTGTGTGCCACTGACACTTCAATATAATTCCTCTTGAACTTTTATCCCAATCTATAAGAAATTAAACCTCATGTCATATATTTATATACCACTCTAGTCCTATTTATAAGTCCCTTTTGATTAAAAAAATTGGTCCTATTTATAAGTTTCCTTTGACCAAATAAATGAGATTGTGACAATTTTGCCCATATTAATTTTACCAATGAAAATAGAGAGAGAAGAAAGAGTTGAAGGTACCCAATCATAAATGAGGGTAAAGTTGAAAATTCACCTTATAATCATTGAGCTAACTACCTCTCCTTGGTATGTGTGGTTTGGTAAAAAAGGAACTTATAAATAGGACCAGAGTGATACATATCTCTTTTTGAATGTTTTGTTTTTCTTTCAGTGTTTGAATGTGGCATTCATTTTGTGTGTATCTTATTATATATGCTGAATTGGTTTGATTCTAGTATTTGTTCTGTGAAGCGTGTGTTGGTGTTGGGGTGGCTCACTGTTCATTGATACTCTTGTATATATGTGAGACCTGTGAGTAGAGATCATGTGCGATCTAATTTTGACCAAAAGGAGCCACATGATCACGTGCTGTTCGCGAAGCTCAAAAATCAAGGGGACTTATTCATCATTATCTTATTATTATTTACTAAATCATTTTGTTCCTTCCACGCTCCCACGTGACCGACGCATGGCCATGGCCCTATTCTTCAATCTTAATTCTTATCTCTCCAATCCATTCTTGTATTCTCAATCCTCAAGCCAAGTCCCCAACTTCTCTAAAAGAAATGACTTTGCCCAGAAAATGTTTGAATCTGTTCACAACATTGGGCTATTCCTTTCACATATAAATGTGTTTAAATTACCACCATTTACGGCTTCTCTGAGTCAAACAGTAACCTACCCCATATATGTGCATATATAAATATTAAACATCGCATTAATTTATGACTATCAAACAATAAAAAAGGCAGTTTATTCTTGTTGTGTTGTTTTTTTAAGTTGGTCAACAGATAAAGAAGTTGGGTTGGAGACAAATGGCAGAAGGAAGCATTCCCATTGGGCCGCAAGAATCCAAAGGACGCCACTAATTTTTCTGATGTGTGAATGCAATACAAGTTGGGAGGGTGGTGGACCCAACAGCCAATAGTGGCTAGCACATTGCTGGAAGCACAGCCTTCTGCTCCAAAATTTACGCCTAGTCATGATTTAGGGATGCTTGTCCACAATCTCAACCTTTTGACGCAACCTAAAACACATATTCTGAAGTCAACTCTCTACGTTAGCTAGCTAACACTCTTATATCCAAACTTATGAGCAACATGTAGAGACTCAATCCAAGTTGATATATTATTAATAAATACTAGAGCCGTTCATTGGACAGGTACCTACTATGGTTAGATCATAAGACGATTACTTGGTCATTCATTGGTCTGAGAAAACTCCGATCATAATCTTATGCAAGGGTTGGGAGATGCAATATTATTATTTCTGAGATAAGCCATCTTCTTTATCAATTTCTTTCACCATACATCAGTCTCTAGTACAGTTTGAGTTCATTTCTTTCATGCGTTTGGGGTGTAGAATTTAAATTTGCCCTGGTCTGAAGCAGTGAGGAGGTACGATAACTGTTCAAGTTCAAAATTAATACGTTTACTAACTAACATGTCTAGTTTAAGAAGATACTAATAAATTCCTTCAGAACTTGTTCAAGTCCTCTTCTTGTTTTATTTTTGGAGTTTTTTTTTTTAAACCTGGTTATGGAGTTGGAATTATTGGACAAAAATGAATCCAATAATAAAGACTCATTCCAAGATGCACATCTTAGTCAGTTCAGTTTCCAATTACATGATATATGAAAGTGTCATGGAATTGAGTTAAAACATCCAGAGGTTGGGCACAAATCACAGATTTCAGCTTTACAGGTGAACTTAAATCTAAAGACCAGGAAACACATACTCTTTGTGCCACCATCCAGCTGATCATAGTGCATCTCTAGATGTAGGTATCTCGCAATATACTCTCTTCATTGGTCTCTGGAGTGAACTAATTATGGCGATCAAATTTGGGTCAAACACCGGCCATAGACAAAAAGCAAAAGATTTCAACTTCCATATGCTGAGAGAATATGTATGGAGAAAAGTGTACCAGTAGTTAAATTTTGCCATCCTCCTCATCAAATATAAGTTGACAGCTAAACACTTTTACTTAAAACCCAGAAGATCAAATGCACATAGTTGAAGTCTCTTAGAAAAGCTTCGCGGTTCTTGTCTCCTGTTGGAATTGATTCACATGCTCTATATCTGCATATCAGAGTTAAGTTATTCAGATTAGAGGTTTAGGCCTTGGTCAATTTGCTGAAGAAACTTAAGACAGTTTAGGGCTTTAATGTTTTCCGTTTAGAAACACTGATATTGGGAATAGCAAATTTAATGCCTCATAATCTGCACATGGATTCATGACCATTATTAAAAACACAGACATTAGAGAGTGAAAGATTTGAGTATACCACCACATGAAGTTAGAAAATTCTATACTTGTAGCAGAGGCATCATCATAATTATTCACCATCGGCATGTTATATATATACTCCCACCGATCCTTAATATAATAAATATTTGGAAAGTTGATGTTGGTCCTAAATATAAGAAATAATTTCTATACCACTTTGGTAATATTTATAAGTCACTTTTAATTAAATCACATATACCAAGGAGAGTAGTTAGCTCAATGATTATAGGGTAAATTTTCAACTCTACTCTTATTTATGAATGGGTATCTTTCAATTCTTTCTTCTCTCTCTATTTTCATTGGTAAAATTAATATGGGGTAAAATTGTTACAATCTTCTTTATTACCTAAAAGAGGGCTTATAAATAAGACCAAATTTTTTTTAGTCAAAAGAGACTTGTAAATAGGACCAAAGTGGTATTTGTTAACTTTTTCTTTATTTACCCTTGTTGATGTTCTCTAAAAAATAATCAAGGAGGAGAGGGAATGAGGAAATTAAGGAATATCAGTAGGGTATTTTAGAAAATACATCTTATATTAACTAACTCAACTAACTTCCTTAATCTAATCGAATTAGGTAAATATGTCTTATATTAAGTAAAAACATCCGGAGGTTGGGCACAAATATCAGATTTTAGCTTTAGAGGTGAACATATTTCCAAGGGCCAAGGGACACATACACTTTGTGCTACCATCCAGCTGATCATAGTGCATCTCTAGATGAAGATATTTGGCAATATACTCTCTTTACTCTCTGTTAACTCTTAGAAATTGACAACATTCCAGCACATTTTCTCTCTCTTTTTTACCTATTTTTGGTTTAAAATGTGTATAGGAATGAAGTTATAGAGGAAAATGTGCATATCAAAGTATAAGGCAAAAACCAAGGAAATTTTTGTTATATCCTATAGAGTTTGTGATTCAATTGAGAATTGATAATTCCTTCCTCTTTTATAGGAAGATGGAGACAAGTTTTGAAGCTCTATAAGAACCAAGAAATAAAGAAAGAAAGAAAGGATGTGAAGCAGCGCAAAGTTAGAAGAACCTGTACAACTGGCTACAACAAGTTGACAACTGGCCGCAGCCAGTCGTGAAAAAGTGCAAAAAGTACAGCTGCGCGTTTTGCTTTTCAGAAATAGAAAAACCCTATTTAACCTAAAGGGAAGGGCCGAAAAACACACTTTTGACCTAAAGAAACAAGTGGGCATACAAGGGAAGAGCTTGGGAGAGAGATTTCAACAATCTTGGAGACTTGGGTGCTCAACCTAAGAGAGATTTTGGGGATTTCACCTTGGTTCTTCCTCTTTTCTCCTCTTTTTTTCTTAGTTTCTTCATGTATTCAGTCTCTTTTCTTAGTCTCTCTTTGTATTTGAACATGAGTAGCTAAATCTTTCATTCTAGGGTTCTTCTTACCCTTTGTATGGATTAATACTTGAACATTCCTCTCTTTTGGTAGATAAATATATATATGTGTTGATTTCAACCTTGGCTTAGTGCTTCTAAGTGATTGGCCTCCATTTAGATGATTTATTCACTTGGGTTTGACTTGAGAGAGCTAATCTAGGCGTAGAACTTGATTGAAATCATGCTTATCTTGAAGTTTACTTGATAAATGGATGGTTTGTTGGTAATAGAGATATATTTACTAACTTTGTATTGTCACATTAGGGTTGTTGCTTAAAGATTTATTTTCATTAATTGTAGCAAGAGATTGTGCATTTTAATGAGAAGAGAAACTTGATGTTGACTTGAGAGAGTGTGTCAAGTATTTGTGAACCTTAGACTAACACATTTATGTATTGAAATGCTACTAGAGAGGTAATTAACCAAGCTTTATGAAATGCAAAAGGGGAAGAAGAATCCTAGGCTCCATTATCCTTGAAGTCAAAAGTCATTTGCCTTTATCAATTTTTAGTGTTAGAAATAGTCTTTAAACATTCTTATTCCAACTCAAAACTTTGTTCTAACTCAACTTGATGAAATTCACTAAGCCTCTTGCTTGACCAATTTGTTAAACAAATCCTCGTGTGAACAATACTCTACTTATCACTTTGTTACTTGTGAAACTCGTGCACTTGCGAGGCGAACACTCTCAAGTAAACTAATTATGCCAATCAAATCTTGGTTAAACACCAGCCACAGACAAAAGGCAAAGGAGTTCAACATCCATATGTTGAGAGTGTATGCAGAAAAGTGTACCGTAGCTACATTCTGCCATCATCTTCATCAAATATAAGTTGACAACTAAATTCTTTCAAAAAGAAGAAGAAGAAGAAGAAACCAGAAGATCAAATGCACATAGTTGAAGTCTCCTAGCAAAGCTTCACGGTGCTTATCTCTCAAATGTTGGAATAAATTCATATGCTTTGTACCTGCATATCGGAGTTAAGTTACTTTGATTAGAGGTTTAAACTTTGGACAATTCTCTGAAGAAATTGAAGACACAGTTTAGAGCTTGTTTTCGTTTAGAAACACTGATATAGGGAATAGCAAATATAATTCCTCATAATCTAGTCATGAATTCATAACCATTGTAAAAAACACAAACATTAGAGTGTGAAAGATTCGAGTATATACCAACACATTAAAAAATTCTGTACTTGTAGCAATAATGGCGCTGTGCGATCTTGTTGTGTTGCAGCAGTGGTAAGGTCCAGTTAAATGCATGAACTCTGCAAGTGCATGAGCCGTATCAAGTAATAAAGTGATAAGAAAAGTATCGTTCCCACGAGGACTTAGTATCACAAACTTCAGCTAAGCATTAATTTCACAATTTCGTTTAAGTTGAGAAAACTAGATTAAATTTAATTAAGAGAAAGGAAAAGAAAATCAAAATACATTAAAATAAACAAACTACCACAATAACCGAACGAGCAACCTAGAGTCACTAATCCCTTATTTGTTTCTTAGCTAGATTTTATCCTAATCAGCTAATCTAGAGTATTAATGTCTATAAATGTCTTCCTGTCCATTTATATACCTATCTTAATTAATTATGTAATGCTTCACATAACTAAATAAGATGTGTTTTAGATCGGACTCACTCTAATTTGATTACGCGGAGCTTCTACGTATATTCCTATCCTAGACGCAAATTAGGTTAAAACCTAATTTCACATTAAATTTAAATCTAATTCCACATTATTTAATCCCAAGGTCAATTTAAGATTCCATCTTCAAAGTTTAACCCTAAATCCCCAAAACATGCTCAATGGTGACCACTCAATAAGCAATAGCAATAGACACAGGATTAAATAAACTGAAATAAAATTAAGCAAAATCAATCCATGGGAATAATCTCTAAATAAGTTCATGGATTCTCTAGGTTGCAAAAAAAAATTAGCCAAACATGGCTTTAACAAAAATCCAATTTAGCACAGCCACACAAAATCAGATTTAAAAAACACACTCGAAAAGAATAAGAAACTGGAAACAAAGTCAAGTGAAATATCAAAACCAACAAAAAGAACATAGACTCAGCACAGTTTCTTCATTTGATTCGGTGCTCTGTTCTCCTCCTCCCTTTCCAGCGGCTGTGAAGACGAGGCTCACCAGCGGCCGTGGTGGTGGATGATGCCGCCGACAAGATAGGAAGAAGCAGGTGGAAGGTCTGGAGTCGCGGCGCTGCTTCCAGTCGTTCTCCTTCAAATCGTGAATGTCTATAAATGCCTTCCGGTCTATTTATATACCTTAATACTCTAGATTAATTAGCTGATTGGGATAAATCTAAGAAACAAACAAGGGATTAGTGACTCTAGGTTGCTTATTCATTAGTGTGGTAGTTTCTTTGTTTTAATTTTAATTTCTTTTCTCTTAATTAAATTTAATTTGGTTGCTCAACTTAAATGAAATTGTGAAATTAATGCTTAACTGAAGTTGTGGTTACTAAGTCCTCGTGGGAACGATATCTTACTTACTCTTTATTACTTGATACGGCCCGTGTACTTGCGGAGTTTTTAGGCGATAAAGTTTTGCCCCTATCAATATGATAAAAACATAACCACAAAATCAGAGGTAACATCATTTGTTCAACATCAGCATGCTCATTATATAATCTGAAGTCAGAATAATTTCTATGTTAGTATTTGGGAGTTAAATTACAGAAAATTATTAGTTTAATGACTTTAGAGAATACTTTTGCTAACCATTGTTGAACTAGTTAGTCAATTCGTATGTCATTTTGTTCTATATTTTTGGTTGTTGCTTTGTCGGTATATCTGAACTCAAAAAGAAACATTTGTTATAAGAATACTTCTTAAGTTTTTTTGCATTCAGGTATGTAACTGAATGGAGAAGAAGAAGAGTAAAGTGACTTCGAGAGAGAAAAGGAATAGAGAAAAGCAACTAAGTCCAAGAAAAATGACAGTATTGATAAAAAAGAAAAAAGACAATTACTTTATTTCTGTATGTGTCCTGTATATATAAAAAGTGTGTGATGTATTTGCCAACTGTTACACATTTGTAACTAACTAATAAATATATTAAAACTTCTGTTATACTTCTTTCACCTCCCCCCCCCCCCAAAAAAAAGCTGGAGCCATAATATTAATCATACCCGGCTCTGAATGAAGTGGTTTAGTGAAGATATTATCAATTTAATCGGTAGAATGAACTAGTAGGAGATGAACAATACCAGCCTGAGGCTTTTCACGAACAAGATGACAATCAAGTTCAATATGCTTAATCCTTTCGTGAAAAGTAGGATTAACATCTATTTGCAAGACAAATTGATTATCACAATAAATGATGGCGAATGAGAAACATGAAGATCATGTAATAGATAAAGAAGCCATTGAACTTCATGAGTTGTGCCAGCAAGAGCATGATATTCTGTCTCAGAAGAAGAGCACGATACAGTTGGTTGCTTCTTCAATTTCCAAGAGCACTGTACCATCCAGGAAAGCACACAAACTTGTAATAGAATGTCTAGTATCAATGCAACCAGCTCAATCATATGCTTTCAGATAAGGAGTAGATTGGATAGGAAAGAAGATACCCTTAGAAGGAGCAACTTTAAGATGTTAAAGCACTCTATGAACAACCTTGAGATGAATATCAGTGGGAGCATCCATGAACTGACTAAGCTGATGAACCACGAAAGAAGTATATGGTCTTGTGTAATAAGATAGAGAAGTTGGCCAACTAGTGTTTTGTAACCAAGAATATTAGTTAAAAGAGTGCCACCATCTCTGGAAAGTTTTAAGTGATGATCCATTGGAGAATTAATAGGTATGGAACCTGATGTCCAAAAGAAGGTCCATAGTAAATTTTCGTTGGTATAGTGAAATTCCCTTAGAATTACAAGCAATTTCCAATCCAAAAAAATATTTGAGAGGATTGAGGTTTTTATAATCTTGAAAGCATTATCAAGTTGAGACTTGATAGATTGTATTTTAGCCAAATCATTGCTAGTAAAAAAAAACTTCATCAACATAAACAAGCAAGCCACCGAAAGAGGAAGAAGAGGCCTTCACAAGTAAAGAGTAATTAGCAATAGATTACACATAACCAAATGAAATGAGTGGAGTGGATAACTTATGGAACCACTGTTGACTAGCCTATTTTAAACCATGGAGGAATTTTTGAAGTCGACACACAAGATTGGGAGTAGCATTACAAAAAACACTGGATAGTACTAAAGGAAATTATCGACGGAATTCCATGGGTAATTGGACTTCCTTCAGAAAAAAGTCCGTTACAGAAAAAACCATGGCAAAAGATATTACCGATGGAATCCCATTTGTAATTTCTAATGGACATTTATCTGTTAGTAATTATGTCCCTAATTCGACTTTTTTTGTAGTGTAGGAGAACGATATCTTGGGGGCAACATCATATAGACTTCTTCATTGAGATCTCTATGAAAAAATATAATATTGACATCTAATTGATGTAAATGCCATTGTTAAGCTGTTGTAAGAGCCAAAAGCACCCTATCAAAGTAATGCAGTCCTTCAACTTGACTGTAACCCTTAGCAACTAAATGAGCTTTGTACCAATCAAGTGTCCCATCAGATTTGAGTTTAGTTCTAAATACCCATTTGCTACCGATGGGTGACTTACCGGCAAGAAGAGTTGTGAGAACCTAAGTGTTATTAAGCTTCAAGGCACGAATCTCAGCATCTATAGCATCTCGCCATTCTTTAAATTTGACAGCTTGACCATAGGTTTTAGGTTCAAGAACAGTAGGTATAGAAAGAATATAGTTGCGATGAGAAGGAGTGTTCGCCTTACAAGTGCACGAGTCACGCAGGTAATAAAGTGATAAGTAAAGTATCGTTCCCACATGGATTTGTATAACAAATTGGTCAAACAAGAGGCTTAGTGAATTTAATCAGGTTGATTTAGAATAAAGTTTCGATATGGAATGAGAATTTTTTAAAAACTACTTCTAAAACTAAAAATTGATAAAGGCAAATGATTCTTTGACTTCAAGGATAATGGAGCCTAAGATTTTTTTCCCCTTTTACATTTCATAAGACTTAGTTAATTTCCTCTCTAGTAGTATTTGAATATGTGTGTGTGTGTGTGTGTGTTATTCTAAGGTTCAAAAACACTTGACATGCTCTCTTAAGTCAAAATCAAATTTCTCTTTTCATTAAAATGCACAATCTTTTGCTACAATTAATGAGAATCAATCTTTAAGCAACAAACTTAATGTGACAATGCAATGCAAGATTAGTAAATATATCTCTATTTTACCAACAAACTATCCATTTATTAAATAAACTTCAAGACAAACATGACTTCAATCAAGTTCTACACTAAGATGAGCTCTCTCATGTCAAAACCAAGTGAATAAATCATTTAAATGAAGGCTAATCACTTAGAAACATTAAGTCAAGGTTGAAATCAACACACACGCGCGCGCGCGCGCGCGCACGCACACACAGAGAGGAATATTCAAGTATTAATCCATACAAAGGGTCAAAACAATCCTAGAATGAAAGATTTAGCTACTCATGTCCACATACAAAGAGATTCTAAACAAAGCTACTGAATGCATTAAGAAGCTAAGTGGAAAAGAGAAGAAAAGAGGAGAAAAGAAGAAGAACCAAGGTAAAAACCCCAAAATCTCTCTTAGGTTGAGCACCCAATCCTCCATGGTTGCCAATATCTCTCTCACAAGCTTTTCCTTTGTGTGCCCACTGTTCCCTTGTGTCAAGAATGTGTTTTTCAACTCTTCCTCTTAGGTTAAATAGGGTTTTTCTAATTTTGAAATAAAAATGTGCAGTTGTACTTTTCACTACTGGTTTCGACCTGTTTACACAGAGAGCTATTTTTCTTGACTTGCTACGATAAGTTTGTCAATTTGCTGAGGCTAATTACACAGAAAGTATACTTTTTAAGATTGTTCACTTGTTATGACTAGTTGGTCAACTTACTGAAGTCAGTTGTACAAGTTCCTTTTAACTTTGCACTGCTTCACCTCCTTTATTTCTTTCCTTATTTCTTAGTTCTTATAGAGCTTCAAAACTTGTCTCAATCTTCCTACAAAAGATGGAGGAATTATCAATTCTCAGTTAAATCACAAAACAAGAATTTCTTTGATTTTTGCTTGATACTTTGATATGCAAATTTTCTTCTATACACTTCATTTCTTATGCACATTTTGAACCCAAAAATAAGTAAAAAAAGAGGTAGAAAATGTGCTAGAATGTTGTCAATTTCTAAGAATTAAGAAGGAGAAAGATGTTTATAAGAAATAATAGAAGAAATAGTGTGAGGTGTACCTTTGGAGATCGGAGAGGAGTTAAGGTTAATAGAGCACAATGATAGTCATGCAAGTAGCTAGGAAGGAGGATTATGAGGACGAGTGGACCTCCTAAGAGGTTGAGGTGTAGCAGATGAGGAAGAATTAGGAGAAATGGAAAAAGAGGGAGCAGAGGGAGGAGGAAGAATAATAGGAGAAGAAGGTAAAAAGGTAGATGAAGAAGAAGAAGAAGGTGGTATAGGCGGAGAAGGAAGAGAAATATCAAAGTTCAGAAAAGGATAGGACTGAGGTAAGGACAAAGATGGTGAGGGGGAAGGCAATTTAGAAGTGGTAAGAGGAAAAACATGTTCATAGAACACCACATTTCTTGAAATGAAAACCTGATTGGATTGAATATTAAGTAAGATATAACCTTTTGTGCCAGAGGGATATAGGCAATAGCAAATATAATGCCTCATAATCTGCACATGAATTCATAACCATTGTAAAAAACACAGACATTAGAGTGTTAAAGATTCGAGTATACCAACACACATGAGCTTAAATTTTGTTTTACATGTAGCAATAATGGCGCTGTGCGATCTTACTGTGTTGTAGCAGCGGTAAGTTCAAGTTAAATACATGAAAATATGATAAAAACATAACAACAAAATCAGAGGTAACATCATAAGTTTATCATCAGCATGCTCTATATATAATATGAAGTCATAATAATTTCTATGTTAGTATTTGGGAGTTAAATTACAGAAAATGATTAGTTTCATTAGTTTAGAAGATATTTTTGCCAACCATTGTCGAACTAGTTAGTCAATTCGTTTGTCATTTTGTTCTATATTTGTTGATTGTTGCTTTGTCGGTATATCTGAACTCAAAAAGAAACATTTGTCATAAGAATACTTCTTAAGTCTTTTGTATTCAGGTATGCAACTGAATGGAGGAGAAGAAGAAGAGTAGTGACTTCAAGAGAGAAAAGGAACATAGAAAAGCGATTGGGTCAGAGAAAAATGAGAGTTACTTTATTTCTATATATGTGTCCTGTATATATACAAAGTGTGTAATGTATTTGCCAGCTGTTACACAGTTAAAACTAACTAATAAATATATTAAGCTTCTGTTATACTTCCATCAAGGTAGCATATTATAAAATAATTGCTATTTGTGTGATGTGGTCATCATATCCTTTATATACAACCCCAATCTTTAGCAGACATAGACAATAACTTCTGGGGTTGTTTATAATATGAAACCACCTGCCATTAAACGACACATGCTCAAAACTAACAACTTATGTAGCGATAAATCATGCACTTAAGGTTTAGAGTTTTGTGAAAAGGAGTAGATTTCCCGCATGTTTTTTTGATATAAAAAAATGGTGGCAAAGTGTGAAACCACTCTGAAATTCTGTCAGGTGCTGAAGCGAGGACCTCTCCTAGAAAAGTTTTGTACATTTACAAGAGCTCAAAACTAAGATATCTTGTTTAAGCAACTAAAACCCTTTCCACTCAGGCCAACTTCCACTAGTAAACTATTTAAAATTGGTCGGGGCATTTTTTTTTTTTTATACATAGGCGATAAGGGATGGGGGGATCGAACCCAGTATAAGGAGGTGGAGAGATTACTCCCAATACCACTGCACTACTAATAGTGCCGGTTGGTCGGGGCATGTTAGTTCCAAATCAAGATGCCATGTATCTATTTTGGGTCATGCATGCCTAAAGTGAAACCAACTTAACTTCACTCTTCCATAACAACAACAAGAGCCTAAACCCCAAAGTCCAAACTGGCTCCGAAAGCCCAAATTTGAGTCCAATGCAATAAAAGAAATAAGTTTTATATGTAGCCGCCCAACATTGGGTCGCTTCAACGTCTGCAACTAGGCGGATCTCACAGAACGCCTATTTAATTGCTTTGCAAATGTTTTTGTCTAATTGAACCAAACCCCCCCCCCCCCCCCCAAAAAAAAAAAAGTTCATTACTTTAGTAGTTTTTCACCAATATTCGTCAATCAAATAGTTAGGAGAAAACTATAATTCCGAAGGTATTAGTCCAATCATTGAATTGGAAAAATGAGTGATTTGTAACTTGTTAGATCAAAATTAATTTTTTTGAACTAAAAATTTAGGTATATGTTAAGATATTACGTATTATGGCAAGGTTGTTGATCGTTCAAGCAACGATCCATGATATTAGTACCCCTAGCTAATTTGGCCACTTAAATAGCTTTGAGTTGGTTCTTTTTTAAAGATAAGTTTCCTCTGATCTCCCAAAAAAGAAAAAAGAAAAAAAGTGGCGGTGTGATGTGATAACATTAGCGCAGGTGTTATATCATGTATGTAGCTAGTTATATGAACCCAGGTTAGCGTGTTTGACGAAGTAGTACATGGAGACAAAGGTTGTGAACAAGTATCGTCCAATCAATCAGCTTTCAATCAGACAAGTTTGCACATTTGATCAACTGTTTCAGATTGTCTCGCGTAATTGTCTCATTCTCTGTTCTGGTTTTCGAGGGAGGGAGACAAAACCGAGGTTTGTTTATGTATCAGTTTATCATCCAGGCGAAGGGGATATATTGTTTTGCTTCAGCATGTGAATATTTTTCTTTATTACCAGTATCTTTTTATATAGAGTAAATACCTTATTTGGTTCTTGAAAAAAATCACGGACCCTTTCTTAGTCTCTCAGTAAAAATAACTCATCCCGTAGTACCTGACTACATTTGGGACATTTCACTGTATGTGTCCTCTTCAACCTGGAAGGACTAACGTGGACGATTTTTGGATTTTACAGGGATTACGAGATGTGTTATTTTTACTGAAGGACCAAAAAGGGGTCCTTGATTTTTTTCAGGAACCAAATAGGGTATTTACTTTTTTATATATATTTTTTTATAAATAGTATTTTTATATTTTCAACATGGCTATTGCAGAGTTAAAAAACCAACTACGAGGATACTCAGCTTAGAGCCTTAATTAAAGTCAAACAACCAGATCTACACTACTCATTTTCCTTAACCTCATTATTTTTTTAACTTTCTATTAGAATAACTTGTACTATAACTGACTCTTCTAAGTAGTCCAACATGGGTACTTTATATTTTTTAAAAAAATAATCTGTCAAAGTATTGCATAGTTTTTTTCTTCGTCAGGTATATTACCCCTGATTCCTATTTATTGGATCATTTCTAATTAATTAATTCATATAAATTATATATATACTTTTTTTAAACTAGTAAAAATTCTTAAAATGATATCATCTTTTAAGAAATATCATTAATTAAATGCAATTAATACGTACAAAATCTTGCCCGTCTATGCCAACTCCTCTCTTCGCCATAATTACTCGATAATATTCATAATAAGGGTATTACTAAAAAAAAAAAATACTTTGTTAATATTTTGAAAAATAACTAACAATTATGAATATAAAAAGTTTAGAAAAGAGGACTTGTACATAGAAACATGAATGGACAGAAAACATGGCCCCAAACCATCTTTTCATACGGACTGTATTCTATTAACTTACACCAATAGTTGTGCATGATTTTTTTATCTGCCAGCACGAATTGAAGGATATACCTTAGGAATTACAAGACATGCGTGTATCTAATATCCACTAACTACGACTGGGATATATATATATATAATTCCAGACTTCGTTACCAACTTGACTTGGAGATAATGAAAGGAATAAAAGCTACTCTATCTCTTAATTATTTACTGTGTGAAATGTATTGAATAGGTAGAAATCGAATATAAAGTAAATAGAATAACAAAACAAGAATCTATATTATTGAAATAGGACATACAAAGAACATACAATAAGTCTGTATAATAAAGAAAAGCTTTAAACGAACTCACAAGACTGCCGATATGAAATGGAAAATGCAGAAATTTGGGCCTAACTTTCGTTGTGTCTTTAAGACAATTTTGCTCCCTCAATACGGATGCCAAAGATTTTCTGAGCAATTGTCTCCCAGGATAGAGCAGATTATTCGTCTCCAGAAAGATGACTCTGTCTGTCTGAAGTCCAAGTGAATCCAACGAGTCTGCTTTTGGAACGCACAGGATGTTTTATATATGTAATATGAGTGTATATTTGAGATTAATTCTAGATCTAGTTTTTCTCTATATATCCTCTCTTAGATTTTATGTTACTAGCACATCCTATTTATAGATGACAAAACTGATCAGATGGACACCTGTTCGCAAACCGACGCAGCTGGCGGTGGCGAACCAGTGGGACTTCTTGTTCATAACCTATGGGATTTAGATCCTAAAATCGAACGGAAAATCCATCTAATTACAGAATGAATGTTTTACTTGTTCAACAAGTAGGATATGCAATTGACGAGATGAACTATGACCGTACGAGGATGTTTATGTGGTTGTTTGTTTCTTGGTTTGTTCGTTGGCGAGTAATGCTATGTCATCCAACATGTCTCTCTTCATGCACGACCTCACTTTCATCGCTCCTACTAGCTGTTAAAGGCAAAAGGCCACAATGAGGTAAACAATATTTGCACTTTCAATCCTTTGAACGCGTTATCTCTCTCTCTCTCTCTCTCTCTCTCTCTCTCTCTCACTCACCTCCTTTCTGTAAGGTATTTGGCAACTGGACAAGAGGAAATTGTTCGAGAATTGAAGGGCTAACATTGTGATCATAAATGCTTATAAAATATCTAAGTCCAGTCTATAGTTTGATCCACAGCCAACATCAACAGGGTGAGTGTGTGTGTGTATGATATATATGTCTAAACTTTCAATGACAGCATTATATTCATCATCATTGTATCAGACACGTATATTTGGTCTGAAAAGGAATATATTTGAGTGTTTCTTTTTGTTTGCTTCCTGTCCTGAGTAATTCACGAGGAAGGTATATTCGATTTGGGTTTCTTTAGTTATTTGTGGCTGTGTTTCTAGGCATATACAGTACTAGGCCAGTGATCGAGGAAGAAGACGATACAACTCTGTATTTGTTAATGCTAGGCCATAGTTTGGAGTACAATTTATGTCCTATATTTTTTAGGATGCATGGGAGAAGTAACTGTCCGTCCACTTAAAAACAAGAGTAAATGCCCTTTTTGTTCTTTTACAAAAAACGCAATTCCCATTATCGTCCCTTACAAAAAAAATCGACATTTATTTGTCTTTTTTATGGACTAAAAAAGATCTTTTAGAAATTTGTTAGAGATCAAAATATCAACCAATTGAGTGTATTTTGAATTTGTGAAGGTCTACGAGACTAAATTTGTTTTTTTTTAAAAATAATTAAAATGAGGGTCGCGTTTTTTTTGTAAGGGACAAAAATATATTTACTCTAAAAACAATGTAGTCATCCATTAAGAGTTTTGTATCAATTTGTGGCTTTTTTCTTGTTTGTGCGTGGGGGAGAGAATGAATAAATAAAGTTAAATACTCGTGACCAGTATTGGCACACGTCACTCACAACTCACACTCACGTACGTACGTCTTTTGATACTAATTTTTTTTTTTTTTTTTTAAAGGGGGGTTTCTGTTGCAACTTATGTTGGTCTATGCTTTAATATTGGTTTATTGGATTTTGAAATATACGAGTAACAAGTTGAACTACTTGTGATGTTAAGATTATTCAGAATTGAAATATGTATGATTTTATATATCTTAGTTACAAATTGCTGCTCAAAGTGAAATTAAGCAATAACTAGGCCACGGGACAAGTAATTAAAATGAAAAAAAATATATTAAAGTTTCAATTAAAGAAAATAATATCAGAAAAGCCGTAAAATTTATTAATAATTACTCTTTTATTTATCATTGATAAGTTATGAGATTTTTTTGATATTATTTCACTTAATTAGGACCTTAGTATCATTTTCCCATTAAAAATATAATGGGCTCTATTTTAGGGAAAATGTCACTTAATTAGCCCCATGGAAGGAACTGTATTTTAGTGAACCCCTAAATAATTATAAAATTTCACTTAACATGAAATTAAGTTTTATAAGTGAAAAAATAATATTGTCCTTGCTTTATTTTTTCAATTCTTTTATTTGTCTTGGAAATGCCCATATTTGCCTTGCAAATACCTTTATTTTCTTGTAAATTCTCTTAATTTTCTTATAAATGGCCAAAATGTTCTTATTAACTCTTTTGTTCTTTTAATATATTTGTTTATCTTGTAAATGCTCTTATGAAAAAAAAATCATTTTTTATCTAAAGAGTTGCAATGAAATTTCAGAATCTTTTAGGAGCTGATTGAAATAAAATTACTTGCATGTGTCCTTTTCCCTATATTTTATCTCATATGTACGGGGATTTTATATGCTTTAATAATCTGTTTTTCACATTCTGCATTGTGAAGTACTCTTTCCGGTCCTAATTATAGGAGTAAATTTTAGAGTTGGTTTTGGTCCTAATTATAAGAGCAAGTTTTAACTTTTGTCAATTTTTTCCAATAATACCCCTATCTATACTTTCTCAATAATAATTAAAGACAATAATAATTTAATAATATACTTATATATTTTAGGACTTCCTTAACAAATACTGTATAACCAAATGTATTTGAGGACTTATGCATGTAATTTATTGAGGAAATAGAATAAGTAAACAGTTTGATTCAAAATACACAATATGATAAACACAAAAAAATACAAGTTCCAAACCTTTTTCATTTGGTGAAGCAAAATTTAAAAAATATTTTCCTTCACAATCGGATAATAAACATGGATTTCACAAATAGACATTTTAAATATTTCACGTAGAAAAGGACATTTCAGAAATATACGTAAGTCCTCAAATACATTTGGTCATGCATTTCCTCACTTAGGGGTATTTTAGAAAAATACATATAATTAACTAATTTAATTTCTTCCTTAATTCTTCAAATTCTGATAATTTACTCCTATAATTATTAGGACCAGAGGAATATATATGAATAAGAGTGTTGAATGAGCTGTAGAAAAGATAAAAAGGTTGAAGAGATATTTATTTGAATAAGGGAGGGCGTGGAAGCCAAAGAGAGAAATTGTCGGGGCCTGTACGTACAACACACAGAGAGAGAGAGTCTAGCTAGTAGCGTCGCGTGGGGTAAAGTTATCAAGCTGTCAAGCTTACTACTGAGATAGATGCAAGTGCTTAAGTTCATCAAGCAAGCTTTTGGGTGATACACTCGGTGTTGTGAAGTAGGGCTTCATTTTGTCTTCACTTTCTCCCTCTTCTTCTAGCCCATCCCTATTTAACCCCGCTCTCCACAATTTCAATCATCACATATATCCATCTCTATCTATCTATATATCTAATCTTCCTATCTCTTCTATTATCTTAAATGTGAGTAACACAACCAAAATGGCTCCTGCAGACAACATTGTCCTTGCGAACCCTCCAAATCACCCAAACCCTAATGCCTCTCCGATGTGGAACCCTGAAGAAGATGACTCTTGGGAAGTTAGAGCTTTTGCAGAAGATACACGAAACGTTATGGGCACCACTTGGCCTCCCAGGTCCTACACCTGCACTTTCTGTAGAAGAGAGTTCCGCTCCGCCCAAGCTCTCGGCGGTCACATGAACGTCCACCGCCGTGACCGGGCTCGCCTCCACCAAGTTCTCCCAAACTCTTCATCATTCATGATCCCACCACAAGACCTTGTTCCTAATAATGGATTGTGCCTTTTCTATCGTTTACCAGCCCCTAATAATTATAACCCCAACTTTTTCTCCGCCGGTAACGGCGCTAATCAGAATGTATGTGGAGAATCACCTTCCACACTTCTCTCCATCTCTCCTTTTCCGGCAAACAAGTTTGATTTTTCGGTGCTGCGGTCTGGCTGTAATATTTCGTCTTACTCTAATAAGTCTACCAAAGTGGAACTTCCCACCAACAACTCCTCCATTGATGGCCACGAAGAACTTGATCTTGAGCTCCGGCTAGGCCACAGGCCAACACCCACCTGACAAAGCACAATTAAGTTTGTAGCCTGAGTCAGTTTTTCACAAATTGATATATATATATGTATTGCTTCTTCATTTGCAGCTGTGGAGAAGACCTGTTTGTTGATGTTTAATATACACTGCCAACTGCCTGGCTCTCGTAGAATTTTCTGGGTATTTTTTGGGTTCAATTTCTCATTTTTGTTGGTTGATTACCATTTTTAGGGGTGTGATTATTTGTATTTGTTTGTCACGAAGAGGTGCTTGTGGAAGAGATTAAATTTGGGGGAGAAGAAGAAGGAAGCGGATGAGGAAAAAGGAGGTGGCACAATATGCGAATTTTTAAAATTAAAAGGTAAACCAACAGATGTAAGAAGTGTTAACTTTTAAAGAAGAATAATAAGAATAGAAGATTAGGGTTTTAAAGGGTGGGCTGATAATGTTGCAGTGGAGTGTCATTTTCTATTTCAGACGTCTCAGTACATATATATGCAAGTCTCGGTCTGAATATTTATTTCCGTGAGAATTACATATTTTCTAGCAATCCGGTAATTAAGTAAATGTTGAGATCACACCCTCTCCTTCAAAGGAACCACAATTTTGGCATCTTTCATTTCACTTTGTCCTGGTTTGTTTTCACCCGAGTATACATCTGTACCTGGCACAAGAGAAGAACATTTATGGCAGGAAGCGAGAAGGATGAAGTCTTTTATTTATTTACCATTTCGACCGAAGAGCTGAAAAGAAAGAAAACCTCATCTAATTCATTATAATCCTTGAAGAAGCATTAATCATAACCCTTAATGATCCATCTTACCTGTTGTTCACTACTAATTAATATTATTAAATATGTGAGATGCTAAGTTTTGGACTGAAATGTGATTTGGTGATTATTAGAGTTTTTTGTACCTATGTTCGTGTAATAATAATTAATGCGACTAGTATTTGCATTTTCATAAACTCTTATCAGTTCGATCGCCTCGTGTTTTCGATTTAAGAAACGATAATTTAATTAATTATGGCTTTTTACTCTAAATCAAGCCTTTTGAAGCGACTTCTCTGTATGTTTTGATCTATGATATGAATTTCTGACCAGTCAGTCCATATCATCTGGTTCTTCTTTGAAATTGATCAACTTTAAAATTTAAATCTTGAAATTATACAAAATTTATCTTTTTTATACCAAATTAATTTATTTAACTTATGAACTGATATATAATAAAATAATATGTGACATATGCTATGATTAACTAACTTAATTAGTTTCCTTTTTATACAGGTCTTGTCCTTAGTTAATCTATAAAATATTAATTATTATGTTAGGCTGTCCAAATGTAGGTGGACTTAAGTCGATGACTGGAGTTTTAGATTAATTAGTAATATATAACAAAGTGGAATGAATCATGTATCTGAGTCTTAAAGTTTTGAATTAAGACGTAATGACCTCTACTGTTCACGCCCATTTGTGTTTTTTCCCACCGTTTTCAACCTTCACACTCCATCCCACATCAAATAGTGTCCTTTACTGCTCATTCTTCATTTGTGGTTTTAAATTATATGTGGTGTCTTCTGCTGAGAGATGTGTCATCTGTTATTAATCGCTAATTTGTAGTTTTGAGTTAAGATGCGGTGTCCTTCACTTGACAATGTATCCTTTATTGCTCATAGCCTATACGTGGGTTTGAGTTAAGACATGGTGTTGTCTATTGGGTAATATGTCCTCTGCTGCTTATCGCCCATTTATAGTTTTGAGCTAAGACAGGGTGCTGACATGTCCTCTGCTGCTCATCGCCCTTTTATATTTTTGATTTAAGATGTGGTGTCTTTTGCTACTCATCAATCATTTGTTCAGTGTGGATTCTAGCATTATTATTTGTGGGCTTTGTGTTGAGGGGTTCAAGTTTGCCCCTTGTTTCATTTCCTTGATCCAGCCAATCTATTTTTCTCTAGTAAAGTTCAGAGAACTGCTTACCTAATACACACCGATGCAACATTGGTAGACACCTGTTGGTAAATATTGGTCAAAAGAGAAAAGAAGAAAAAAGTTCTCTATTAAAGAGAGGAGGCCAGTATCTCACCGACTCCCAATAATAGCCTAATGGAGAATCTCCACAAATTTACTCTATGAATATATCATGCTTTATTAATGTGTCAGAGTGCCTTATTTATAGATGGAAAATACAGAGAGAATAATAAACCGAAATACATAAAATCATGGGAATTACTCCAACGACTCCTAAATGCTAGTGATGGATCTATCCACTTATTTCTCAACGACTAAATTCAAATAAAAAGAATAAGTAAATAACAGCCAATTTTAATCTGTCGCTCCTCTATGAATATATCATGTTTTATTAATGGGGACCGTTTTGAGTATCAACTTACACACTCCTAAACACTCGTGCTCCTGAAGTGATTTATATATAACAATTCATCATCTCCCTGTTTGGGAGATTTTCAGAGTTGCATGGATGGCATACCTGTACTAACTCTTATTCTAAATATAAGACATAATTTGTAATATAAGGATAGGAAGAGTAACATTTTTTAATATTGTACATGTGTGTGTGTAAATTGATACTCCAAACGGTCCCCATCCTTCCAACCAATTGAAAAGAATCGTATGCACAGCAAACACTCAAGTAACTGGTGCTGAAAAGCCAAAATGGTATATTATATCTCCTTGCAATATGTGCAGCATGTGGAACCCAATATACATACATATGAAACAAAAACTTTAATTAAACGGCAGGAGAATATGTAATTTCAACACAAACAACCAATTTATTGGATGATATACATACCCCACTCATCAAATCATTAACTACCCTAAATGTTTTTTTCAATAACCAGCAGGCAGGTTTTTACTTTCAATCTCCAGTTGATATCCTTCCAATTTAATTTGTCTGGTTAACATATCAATTTCAGTGCGCATATATACAATTAATACGTATCAAGTAGTGATGTATAAAGACGTGTCAATTAATATTTGAAGGCACATGATGAGATTCTCCCTGCACATTAGCCAGCAGACTGAAATGTAATCTCTAGAGACTTCATTTTTCTTACTCCTTACCTTTTTGTGCCTGCCTCCTCAGTGGCATGTGTGGAATCAGTTGCAGAAAATGACGTTACCAATATTTAGTTTGGAAAATCCAGTGAAGGAACACTGAGATTTCGGGGGCAAAATCCTATTTAATTAACACAAGCAGCTAAACAGAAGGACAATAAAAATCGGGGTTTGCAAAATTGGATACTCCAAACTAAGATCCAAACAACTTCATATTGGTTAATTGAGTTGCTTAAATAATAGAACACTTCTCCTGGAATAGAAAGTTTGCTAAATGTTGAATACAAGCAATCATCATAGATGCGTGTTGATAATTAATCCTCAGATTAAGTCATATAGTAAAAGCTAGTCGACCAGCCTAAATTTCTTTTTTCTTTTTTTAATGAGGAACTATTGTGTATTTTTCATGGAGATCAGATTGTATATATGTATATTTGAGTCGGGTGTCTCCGTACAGTATCGTGGCGATGAAAAATGGTGATTTTACAGATTAAAAGCGGAGAATGCGTATAGATGAAGTATTTCTTTTTCCGTTGAGCAGCAAAGCAACCAACCAAAACTGCAGTAAGTCGGCTAATGAGTACTCCTTTTCTTCCACTATAGCTAGGCCTGCACTTTCAGATCTACTCCCTTCGAAAGCTCTCTTCCCCTCCTTTGATTTAATTTTCCCTTTAAATCCAATTACCTGCATTAATTAATTAATTACTTATATTCCTCCCCATCCTTTTTTGACAAAATTAATCCAGCACATAGTAGTAGTTTTCTGTGACTTTGTAGTCTGATGATATGAAAGCTTTTCTTATAACTGGGAGATCACTTATAACTTTAGGCAATTAGTGCCTTCACGTTAAACCTCAGCTCTTTAAGGTCCATCTTTAGGTTACTGATAATTAATTTGTAATTTTGCAATGCTTCTGTAAACTAAATATGTATTCTTTCGATTTTTAATATAAGATATATTTAGAAAGTTGGTCTTGATCCTAAATATTAAGACATAGTTTTTATATTTGTCAATCTTTTTCTAATTTGTCCCTATTAATGCTCTCTCAATCATAAGCAAGGAGAGAGGGAGGGAGTTAAAGAAGATGTCTAAGGTGTTTCAGAAAATACATATCATATTAACTAACTTCCTTAATTTAATTAAATTAGATAAATACATCTTATATTAAAGATGGGAGGGAGTAGTATAATGCTGGGGACCAGTGTTTATCGCCTGGAACATATGCATGTGTTGCTCCTGCTGCTAGTTATTAATCCTCTCTACTTGGTTGCTATCTTTATCTGCAACATGGAGCAGTAAACCCACATTCATATACTATATATATACGGCTTCATATGTGGTCCATATGTAGAGTCCAAACAATCACAAAAGTAAATTTAGTTATGCATCGATGTTTCATTTTAGTCAGGTGATGATATTTGTGTTAAAATTCAATCCACGGGAATCTTTCCTCTTTTTCATTCATTCATTCATATTTTTCCTTGAGGTAAATTTATACAAGCAGAGGTTAACAACCCGAGCACAATAGTAGGTAACAACCTTTCAAATATTTCACTTTTCTACTTAACTTATTCTTATCTAGTAAAAATAATTCAAATACTAACAATAATTGAAAAATTCAAATAATAATTCAAATTCAATTCATATCTTCAACCCTCTCCCTCAAGTTAGTGTATAAATGTCGGTCATGCCCAACTTGCCAATCACTTCTTCAAACACTTTTTCTAATAAGATGCTGGAACAGGAGGCATAGAGACAGACAACCAAAGTTCTTCTTCTCCAAAGGTCTTGAGTAATGAGATCCAAAACATTCGAGTATATCCATCAATGAAAGAAACATAATAATAAGAAGGGACTTTAGCAAGGTTACCTCTTTTTTATGCATTCATTCATATTTTTCGGGACTTTTAGCAGAGTTTCCTCTTTTTTATTCATTCATTCATATTTTTCCTCTTGAATAAGGTAAATTTATACAAGCAGATGTTAACAACCTGAGCACAATAGTAAATAACAACCTTTTAAATATTCCACTTTTCTATATAACTTATTCTTATCTAGTAACAATAATTCAAATTCAAATACTAACAATAATTCAAAAATTTAAATAATCCAAATAATAATTCAAATTCAATTCATATTTTCAACAATTTGTTTGGGTTTGATTGATGATGATATCATTTTTCTCATCAACAAACGGCCATGGTGGAATTTGTTGAGCTCGTGCTATTTTTATGAATAATAACCAGAAATATGCAGAAACCACTAGGAGGTCTCTTACTTGCCGGTTTTTTATCGATATCGAGTATGAACACCATGGCTATGTTTGGGAGTTTTATTTTAGAGGGAAAAGAAAAGAAATGGAGGGTTTGGGTAGTTCCTTCCCTTGTTTGCAAGTTTTAAAAATAGGAGGGGAGGGAATCAGGAGATTTTACAAATCCTCTAAAACCCTCATTCTTTTAAAAAATAGAGTCCCCCCAATATGAGGGTTTTAAGAGGGGAAATATTATATAATTATTTCTTTATCCTTATTCACCACCACACCACCCTCTACCGCCGCCGCCACCACCACCACCGCCCCACCACCACCTCTGCCGCCGTAGCCACATAAATAATTTTTTAAATATAAAAATTACATAAATAATTTTTTTAGAAAATTTAAATTTATTTGTAAAATATAATAATTATATTAATTATTAAAAAAAAGGATAAAATGGTAAAAGTAACTCATTAATCCTCCATCTTCCTCCCTTACTATTTTAACTCCCAAACAAGGGGAGGAAGTATCCTCCATTTCTCTTCCATCCCCTCCCCTCCATTCTCCTTACATTCATTTCTTTTCCCTCCTCTCCAAACTCCCAAACAAAGCCTAAAGGACATGTCTGAACCCTGGAGTGAATGAATTCTCATAATATATGTTGATGAAATTTAAAGTGCTATATATATATATATATAATGAACTTTTAATGGGTAATTAACAAGAACTTATGGAACTATTATCGAAAGAGTTGTAAGGGGGTGAGTAAGACAGGTTAAAGGGTTAGCTCAGAAAAAAAGAAGCAGCAGATTATTATTTTTCTTTTGGTAAAAAAAGGAAGCAGATTATTATATTAGAAAAAAACAATATGAACATGCGCCTTGAAGAGTAGCGATGAAGTGGAAAGGCAGTGTTAAATTTGTGTATGGCAAAAGACACAGACACACTCGTAATGTGTCTGATCGACTGTTACTATCAGCTATATTATTTAGGACCACAGCATATTTACCATGTCGGACCTCATTCACATCCCAAATCCCAACCCAATGCACCCACCAATATCGTAGGAGACCCCTGCATATATATCTGTGTTCATATACATACAAACATACATGCAGATCTATTTCACACTCTAGCTCCTGCCCATCACAACATTCAAAGAAATTATTCTTCCATAAAATTACTACTCTCAAACTCCTGCGTGCCCATAATTTTTTTTTTTAAAAAAAAGAAAACCATATACATGTACTCTAGGATTTAACACACATATAAAAATCAATTATCAAAATAAAAAAATCAATTAAAACCCATGTTAATAAATAGTACTACCTCCAGTCTTAATTATAAGACTTAGTTGACTTTCTTTTAAGAAATTAAGGATGCTAAATAAGTTACTTAATTATTCCATATGTTGTGTATCTTTAAAGTATATATTAGTTTATTAGTTAAACTAATTAGTTTGAAAAAAAAATAAAAATATTCTAAAATAATTTAATTAGTTTCCTTAATTTTTCTAAAAAAAATCAACTAGGTTTTATAATTAAGACTGGGGGAGTATATAAATGACAAAATAGCAATGTTCACCTGTTTGACTTCTGTGTAATGTATTAGATTGATTTCACCTACATTGACCTATGAATTTATATCTAGATGGTGCCCCCGATTAAGCAAATCCTCTCTTCCCACCAAACCGAAACTGACCGGGCTTAAACATAGGACCAACTAAAAAGTGTGTAAGCTCATATAAATATAATCAATAATGACAACGGCAGAGATGGTTATGTGGACCCTGCATGCTGTGAAAATACTCTTCGTTTAGCTGGTAAGCTAGTTAGGTATCGTACCGACATAAAATATTAGTCGTGTGTGTGTGTGAGAGAGAGAGCTTGTGAGATTATTAGCTAAACCAAAAAAGGCACGTACCCATCTATAATATATATAGTAGTCCCGGTTTTAAAAAAATATTTGTTTGTGTCAAGGTGGGGTAAGTCTTCCAATTAAATTAATCAACCCCTTACTTCATTACATTGTAAAGGATCTTGTATTATAATTTGAGAAGTCAAAGCAAAGAAATCCCGACCCTTTGTCTCATCAGTTCGTCGTTCAAACTAACTTATAACATGGACGCACAATAAAAATTTATTGACATCAATAAATAATCGATGCTATATATAAAAAGCTGTAAGGAATTATGGGTAATGCACCAAAAACAAAATAGATACTACCTCCGGTCCTAATTATAAGACATAATTGACTTTGTTTGGAGAGATTAAGAAAGCTAAATAAGTTACTTAATCATTTTATACGTTGTGTATCTTTAAATTATATATTATTTTATTAGTTAAACTAATTACTTTGAAGAAAAAAAATAAAAATAAAAATAATTTAAAGTAATTTAATTAGTTTCCTTAATTTCTCCAAAAAAGTCAACTATGCCTTATAATTAAGACGGAAGGGGTATGTTGATTAGAAATCTGGTATTAATGTAATAGTAGAGGGGGCAGAGGCTATACATGAAGAGTACGGGCATATAAGTGGAAGAAAAAGGTGAGTTCGATGGTTAGCTGAAAAGAGTAAAGCTAAAGACGAATGAATGAGACAGGGTGAAAGAGTTTCTGACAGATAATGAATTCCACAGCTCTCTGTCAAACAGAACATACATGCATGATCATGTAAGGTAAGTAGAGATGAAGATCTAATCTAATCCAATCCGAATGCACACTCACACACACAAAAAAACGTTAGTTGGTGGCTGATAAAAGGCGGGAACGTACGTACGATTAAAGGAAGAAGGAGGAGTGGGTGGTTTGGTCAAAGTTGAGAGTGGAAGGCAGAGGGAATTAGGGGTTTAATTTGGGCGCAGTGATTAGGGTTGAAGAGAGAGGTTGCTGTAAAACCTGTTATCACTGAGTAAGATGCAGAGAGAGAGTATGCATATTTGTTGAGTCTTAACATGAATGAGCTGTGAGAGAGAAAAGGGGGGGGGGGGGGGGCTTGGCGTGGGTCCCATAGGAGGTGACAGGGGAAGACAGCTATGGGGGAGCACACACATTTATAAGTAGGCTGTGAGATCTGAATCACTATTCACTACTTCAACTCTCACCTCTGTGTTCGGTCCTTGGTCCCCCTCCCCTCTCTCTCATCTCTCATTCTCACAGCCACGAATTCAGTGTCCACT
Organism: Acacia crassicarpa; assembly: GCA_034222035.1. Lineage (NCBI taxonomy): Eukaryota > Viridiplantae > Streptophyta > Magnoliopsida > Fabales > Fabaceae > Acacia > Acacia crassicarpa. The sequence continues at coordinate 5,672,079 of JAWXYG010000009.1, read as the reverse complement.
CTCTCTAACCCCTCCCTATGTGTAGTGTATTTAAGCGCCAACAATAACCCCTACTCATACTCAAATACTGCTATGTTCATCAGCAGACAAGCCCCACCGGCTACCACCTATCCTCCACTCTCTCTATATATGTATATTATGATATGTGTGTGAGTGGATGGGTACAGGGATTTCATGGGGTTGTGTCCTTGTTTCATTATGGGAGCCTGACAGGTGTGAGTGATATATATGGACATAATGGAGAGACCAAGATTCGGACATTCTAGAGTGTTAAAAGAGTGAGCCGAGGGGGGTGGTATGGTATGGTATGGGATGGGATTTAGGTTTCGTCAGGCTCACTCCTCTTATCTCTGCTGACTCTGCATGCCATCCATCTGACCCAATCCCCATTCACTACCCACTCCGATCCCCTTCTTCTCTTATCTCTTTATCCATTTTTACATCAGCCACCACCTCCCTTCTTGGTTTTTTTTAAAAAAACAAAAAATGGAGTGATAAGTGGTTACTGTATAATGTTACAAATAGGATATATGAAACCCAAAATTTTCTTTTAACAAAAGTTGTTTAGCAAAATAAGGTCTGGTAAATCTCTTCAAGTCTCTAGTTCAAGTTCCATCTGAAATAAAAGGGACATCCATGAAACCGAAACCAGATAACGGGTCTAAAAAAGAATGGAGTTTTCATGCCATTAAACTACATGCCAAATGACTGAGTTCACCCATGTTGTCCTCCACGCTTAACACGGACACACTTCTTGCAAGGCCCAGTGCCAGCCCATCATTTGTTTTTTTGGGGCTGGACGTCATATGGTCTTTTCCATGGAAGGCCCATTATTTTGCTGCCTGGCGCGTAATCCGCATGAAAGAAAAAGAAGTGGGGAGAGCAAGAAAGGTGCATGATTTCAGTTTTCAAGCAGGGAAATGAAGTGATGATAGCTTGCTTAATTTCCAAGGCGAGGAGGAAGAAGAAGATTCTCTCTATTGGTACATGGATATGATGGCCTTTCTTCTATACAACATGTCTCCTGATCACGATTCCTTATCTCTTATATATTATGCCATCATATCCCAGATCGATGAATCCAACAACTTGAATATTATTACATGAGAATATGATATGAATATAAATGCAGTAACAATATAATAGCTTCACTTCCAATATAATATTAGGAGGAATAAAGCAAGTCTCCACTTGGATATATATATATATATATGATGGCCGTAATTTCTTCCAAGACAACATTTTGGCTTATCTGATGCGATTACTCTTTTTATCTCTTAGCAGCGCGGTGATAAAGTTATTCGTCCCTAAAGCAACAGCTATGGATGCTTAATTAACCTCTTTTCTAGTTTTCCTATTTCAATGGAATAAAAATCGAAGAGTAAGATCCTCATGTATATCTTTTTAGAAATATTATATTAAAGAACCTATAATTAAGAATCAATATTTATTACAAAGGCCTTCGGAGCAGATGTCTTTCCCCTGTGCTCTTTGTTTCAGTGTACGTTTATGTTGGGGGATCATCCTTGCATTTATATATATAATATAAAATCCATAAGTTAATTTCATTTGCTAAAGCAAATTTTTTTTTGATAGACGAAAACAATTGCTTCTGGGGGCCACGTCTCTCAAATTAAATATGATATATATTATAATTAAATCATTTAGCTTTTTTAACTTTTTCAAATTAAATAAATAAGTTCTACATTAAGGATCTGAAGAGTATATCGTATGACATGAAACTTTTTTTTTTTTTTTTGGGCTAGAAGTATGACATAAAATTAAACACATAGTGTAAACGCATTCTAATGATAGTTGTGACAATTTACACCATTAGACAATTTTATGTTCGGGTTGTATTGTACATGTGCTTGTGCATTAAAGAAACTTTCAGAGGGTTGGGTATGCCTTTTGTCAGTTTTGTGGGAGAATCGTCCTACCTCCTTTCCTGAGTTCACATATATGATTTTATTTTAAGAGATTAAGAAAGTTAAATAAGTGATTTAGTTATATAATATATTATGTATTATTATATTATAATCCATTTATAAGTCAGACTAATTAGTTTGAATTAAAAAAAACTAATTAGTTTTATTAGTCTTCTTAAAAAAATCAATCCAATTTTATAATTAAGACCGGATGTAATATATATGAGTAAGCTTTTCTCTAGAAGGAGTACTGTAGCAGATTAAGTTATATATATATATATATAAAAGCAAGTGATAGTTTTTCACCTGAAGAAAATAATATAAAGAGTAGAGCATATATGTTTTCTTTAAAAAATAATATTTCCTCTCGTCCTAATTATAACACCAAGTTGATTTTTTAGAGACATTAAGGAAACTGATTAAATTACTTTAATGTATTTTTTTTCCTCCAAACTAGTTAGTTTGACTAATAAATTAATATATAATTTAAGGATACACAATATATGATATGATTACGTAAGTTAATTATGTTTCTTAATCTTTCCAAAAAAAACTCAAGCCAATCTTATAGGGCTTGTTTGGGAACATAGGTAATGGACTTATTATCCCATTAGATGGAATAATAAGTCCATCAATAAAAATTGGAGTGTTTGGGAACACTAAAAAAGTAATGGACTTCAATGTTTGATGGGGTTTTTTTTTTAAGCTCAATGTGAGTTGCTTATTATCCCATTGAAGTCCATTGAGCTAGCCTATTTTTTCTTCAGACCATTTTGCCCCAAAAGAAAAGTGCCTTCTCTCCCATCCTCACACCAAATTAAGACTTTTTATTTTCTCCTATTCCCTGTTGTTCGAATAAACATCTCATGTCTTTAAACAATTAAAGTTGTTCGACTAAATATGCATAATTTGTGTGGTACAAACATTGCTTAGCCTATTTTTTTTTTCAAACCATTTTTTTGTGTGTTGTAATTTATTTAATGGAATTTTACCATTTTATTTGGTAAATTTATATTTATTTTTGATTTTTTTATCCCAAATTATTACATTTTATACGACACATGTGTGTGTGTGAATTTGATTTATGCCCTTTTCAGTCATTTTCCATCTCATCTATCTTTTTTAAAGTTATGTCAAACAAGTTCCCATTACAAACAAAAACCACTTCTGCTATTACTATTCTAAACAAAAATCACATCAGAAAAAAGTCTATCAGAAAAAAATCCATTAAGAAAAATCCATCAGAAACAAAAGCCACTGACAGTAGAATACGGTTCAAAGTAAGATGTCACAAGCAGGCTTATCTCAGTTTGTGTGCTTATTAAAGTGGCAGCACTGACAGGTATCGAAACCTCATCAGATTTACTGAGTATATTTAACTGTGGCTTTAGGTTAGAGATAAAACTCATCTTATTTGCTTATTTAGTAGATTGTAAAAGCTGATCCAAACACACATAAATGTTTCAAAGCTAACACTAACATTAATTAATCATTCAAAACACACGCTTTGATTGACTAGTTCTGATTTATGCATTCCAAATTTAATGAAATTCAACTAATAATTTTTAGAGGAAATTCTAATTAAATATCATTTGAATTTGTAAAACCTCTAGAAATCTTCTGAATTTGTAAAAAGACTGAGAGGTACAAAAGACCTATGAAAGATATACAAATTCAGGTGAAATCACCATTTTACCCTTAGTTTTAAATAAAAAAAATTAAATACCCTTACCACCGGCCGTCGGCCACCGCCGCCCATTCTCAATTGCCTGACAATTCTCAAGAATTGCCAATTAATGGCAATTGCCAGACCGGCCGACCGGAGCGGCTGGCGGTGAGGGTATTTTATCTTTTTTTCTAAAAAAATTATTTCTTTAAAACTAAACGTAAAAAGGTAATTTCACCTGAATTTATATATCCCTCATAAATCTTTAGTAACTTTCGATCCTCTTACAAATTCGGTAGAGTTCTGCTTTTGGGGTTCTGCCTTTTGATTTTAAAAAAAGGAAATCGAAGTTTCGATTCCCAACAGAGAAGAAAAGGCCGAGAAATCAGCAAGTCCCAAACGCTGTTGTGGATTCGCAGCATCTCAAATTGATCGGCGTTCTAGTTATTTACTTATTTATTAGCTTGCTCAGTCTAGCTCAACTGCTCAAGGGTTTATCTCTGTTCTCTCCGAATACTGAATATCTATCGATCTGGTTACAATGGCTTCCGAGTCGAGCGTGAAAGCAAAATTAGGCGACCTGAACAAGGATTCATTCGTGTCCCTTCTTACGAAGCTGATCGGCGAATCCAAATTCGTGCAGAACAACCCACCAGATCTCATTCCAGAAGAAGACAGAGTTGTCAAACACGTCTTGGATGTTCTCCTTCCCTTTAGCACCAAAACAGGCGGCGGACCCTTGCTCATCAATCACGTCACTTATTTTCCTGGCAGAGGTAACCTTATCGTCGAGTACCCTGGAACCGTACCCGGCAAAATCCTCTCGTTTGTTGGATGCCACATGGACGTCGTCACTGCTAATTCCAACGAATGGGTATTCCTCCGACTTCTTTTCTCGACTTTGTGTCCATTTTTGAATTGCCGTTTCCTGTATCCAAAGCACCACTCGTTTTGCTAATCACGTATGAAACGCCTTCCATCACAGTTTAGCAATGTAGAAAATGCCTTAAATTAGCTTCAACTCTTGAATTTTTGCGAACTTCAGAATAATTCGGTTGGGTTTTCTGTTCTGAGTAATTCCCTGTCATATCCATTTCGATGTTTCGTCCTCTATTGACTTCATAAGAAACTCGCTGAATGTTTCGACACTCAAGATCTCGTGGATCATTTAGTTATATGCAGCATCACAAAAGGAAAAAAAACTGTAGACATATTTGGCACATCGAAGTAATATACAAGATTTCAATATCTGTGACTGAACATGTCAAGTGCAGGATTTTGATCCATTCACATTGAGTATCGATGGGGATAAACTTCGGGGTCGTGGAACTACTGATTGCTTGGGACATGTTGCCCTTGTAACTGAACTGATGAGGAAGCTTGGGCAAGAAAAGCCAAATTTGAAATCAACTGTTGTTGCTGTATTTATTGCCAATGAAGAGAATTCTGCCATTACTGGGGTTGGTATAGATGCACTTGTGAAAGACGGCCTTCTCAACAAATTAAAAGAAGGACCTCTGTAAGTGCCTATTATCTCTTGTATGTGCATATAGAAACCTTGAGATGTCCTCTGTCTGAGTTAGTGTGACGCCTGAGCCCGCTTTTAGTAGTTGCTTAAATTCCAATTCCAACTATATTATATTTACCACTTTAATTTTGTGGGCTTTTCACTCAGGTTTTGGATTGACACAGCTGATAAACAACCTTGCATAGGCACTGGAGGTATGATCCCTTGGAAACTCCATGTCACGGGAAAACTCTTTCACAGTGGATTAGCTCATAAGGTATGGTATTTCATTGCTTTCTTGTCTTGGTTCATGTTCTTTATTCTCATCTGCTGAGTTTAAACATTATAGTTTAGGTTCTAGGATTTTGAAGTAGGGGTAAAAGATTCAGTTTGTGGTTGATATTTTTCATAATAATTCCAATATATCGAAGACCTTCCTTTTAATACTATTATCACCAGTAAGATCTAAGACCTACGAGGTCTATATATCATTTATGCTGTTGGAAAGAGCTAATAGAGGTTCACATACCATCAAAGAGGCAACTTGTTCTGTCTAAAGTTCAAGAAATAGTACAGGTTGATTCAAGGGAAAATGCATTTTAGGGTCCTTTTAACAGAAAAAATCCCAAAAAAGGCTCAAAAATTCTGAAAATCCCAAAAAAAGCTCAGGGCCTTTTCTGGTATAAATTCATTAAAACGTTAGTTGTTAACGGGGCTGATATAGTTGTTAGCCGGGGCTGATATAGTTGTTAAAATATCGTTGTTAATGCGACTGATTTAGTTGTTAACGGGAATTGATTTAGTTGTTAATGAGATTGATTTAGTTGTTAACGTTTTAATGAATTTATACCAGAAAAGGCCCTGGAGCCTTTTTTGAGATTTTCATAATATTTGGGTCTTTTTTGGGATTTTTTTTTTTGTTAAAAGGGTCCCCATATGGATTTTCCCTTTATTCAATGGTTATCTTAACAAGTTGATGGGCCTGTTTGGGAAGGGACCAAATGGACTTATTATCCCATTAGATGGGATAATAAGTCCATCAAAGAAAACAAGAGTGTTTGGCAAGAGTAAAAATCTGATGGACTTTGATGGAGAATGGAGTTTTTTCTTTGAAGCTCACATTGGGTTGCTTAGGATCCCATTAGAAGTCCATTGAGATCCTACCTTTTTTCTTCTGACCAATTTGCCCCCAAACAAAAGACGTGTGCATTCTCTCTTTGCACTGCATAGGTGAATGATGTATTAAATTATAAAAAACTTGTCCAAGTCTGCGCACTGCTAAAAAAAAAAAAACGGAAAGGATACTTGTTTTAAATATTCATCTTAATAGTTGGCAAAAAAAAAAAACATTTATCTTAATAAACAAAAGCAAGTAGATTTTTTTTTTAATAACACTATGATTATTTAAATTTAAATTTAATAGTTGGAAAAAAACATTTATCTTAATTTACCTTTATCACGAAATGTTTTAAATATTCATCATTATCTCCTTGCTTTTGTTTATTATTTAAATTTAACAAACAAAAGCAAGGAGATATTCCCAAAATGATGTGGAATTTGATCAAGCTGAAGAAGGAAATATGGGTGATGAAGATAATGATGATCCACTTGATAATGATGATCCATTTGATGAAGCATCCTCATCAAATGATCTTCGTGATAAAATCAGAAATGAACTTGTCGGGACTAGGTTTGATTAAGCATTTTATTGTGTTGTAATTTATTTAATGGAATTTTACCATTTTATTTGATAAATTTATATTTATATTTGATTTTTTATCCCAAATTATTACATTTTATACGGCACATATATGTGTGTATGTGAGAATTTGATTCATGCCCTTTTCAGTCATTTTCTATCTCATCTATATTTTTTTAAGCTATGCCAAACAAGTTCCCATTACAAACAAAAGCCACTTCTGCTACTACTATCCCAAACACAAATCACATCAGAAAAAAGTCCATTAACAAAAGTCCATCAGAAACAAAAGCTACTTTTCCCACAGCTTTCCCAAACGGGCCCGATATCAAAATAAATTTTAATATTTTCTGGGCCCCTTTCACTTTTCTATATTGTCTAGAATATTGTACTAGTGAACTTATTAAGACTTACTGCACTCATAAGGCCATAAATCCGCTTGAACTAGCGATGGAAGCACTAAAGGAGATCCAGTCGCGATTTTACAGAGACTTCCCCCCGCATCCTCAGGAACCGGTCTATGGATTTGCAACTCCGTCAACCATGAAACCAACCCAATGGAGTTGTAAGTTCTGAGCGCCCTGTAACTAATATAATATATTTTTTATGCTTAGTGAAAGCTGGCAATTTTCCTAATCATATTCTCTATTGCAGACCCCGGAGGTGGAATCAATCAAATTCCAGGTGAATGTACCATTTCAGGTGATGTCAGGTTTGTTCTCCCCCCCTTGGGTTTGTATAATTCATTTGGTCTGGAATCATGTCACATGACATACATTTGTTCCTTTGTTTGTTTTGTAGGTTAACTCCATTCTACAAGTAAGAAGCGTGCTAACTTATGGCTAAACTACCTGTCATCTAGGACCCCTTGGTTCCATTCATTTTTGTTTTTTCTTTTGCTAGTTTCTGATTCAACCCGTGCACTGCACAAGTATCTGTCTAGTTATTTTATGAATTTTCATATTCAATCCTCTGATACTGGTTTCAGTGTGAAGGATGTGATGAATAAGCTACAAGAATATGTGGATGATATTAATGAAAATATAGAGAAGCTAGAAACGCGGGGTCCAGTTTCAAAATATGTCATTGCAGATGAAAACTTGCGGGGAAGGTGAGACTTTGTGTACACTCTCCATCATTTAGCGAAGGAATCTTTGTTCCTCAAACCACTTGATTATTTATGGATCGCTGGATCTGGTTATAAAGTATTTGTAACTTTCACAGAATATTGTGAATGATAAGATTTCCTTGCTCTCTTTTGCAGCCTAACTCTAACTTTTGACGAGGCTATGTCTGGAGTTGCCTGTAATCTTGATTCCAGAGGTTTTCATGTGTTATGTAAAGCAACTGAGGAAGCTGTTGGGCACGTAAAGCCTTATTCAATTACTGGGAGTTTGCCGCTTATTCGAGAATTGCAGGTAAAGAAAAAAGACCATTTTTGTTTATTTTCCTTGCAAAGCTGTCCTTTTTCTTGCATTCTTCACTTATCCTCTATTTTTTTGTATGTACAGGAAGAAGGCTTCGATGTGCAAACTGCCGGCTACGGTATGATTACTTAGCGAAGAAGAAAGATAAAATTTTGCTTTCCATTTGAATTTGATGCATATTGAATATAAAAAAGACTAGTGCTGCCAAAAGGTCTTACCAGGTGCTTGTGAAAATGGGTGCAGGTCTATTAGCAACATATCATGCCAAGAACGAGTACTGTCTCTTTGAAGATATGTGGCAGGGCTATAGGGTGTTTGCGAGCATCATTTCACAGTTGGAAGATTGAGAGAATTGAAGCGGAATAACGGTCGCATCTCTTATTCTCCTGGGATGTCAATATTACAGTACTTGTTTCTTTCTTGAACAGCCTACTATACCTGATCTAATATAGTAGTATTATTACTTATGTTATTGGTGGGGTCCTGAGGGTCTTGTTTGAGCGTGGAAGGTAGATTTTAGCCCGACAAATATTTGCTTACCTTTTTTCTTAAAATTTGAGTTGATTAACCTTCCTGCAATTTTCTCTGCACTTTCTGCCCCTGAGGTGGAGAAGGTTCTGATAACTTAAATATAAAACACGTAAGTACTAGTACTATAATGGAAAGAATTGGTTAAAAATACTTATTAGAAAATTTGGGTATAAAGATGTGTTGTTTCATAGACACGGTACTTTGAGGGGGTTCATATATAAAAAGTGTCAATATTTATATTTAGCCCTTAAAGTGAATAGAATTTTTCAAATAGCTACTTTTACCCAATTTCTCCTGTTAACTTGGTGCTTATTGATGTAATTGTTCGGAAAAATTGAGAAAAAGTCTCCCATTGAAAGGCTTATTAGCACGATATTCTGATTTATTTTTATGGGGAGATTTTTATTGTCACAACTTTAGTCCTATTTATAGTCTATTTCAGGGAAAAGGAAATTTTTTTTATGGTTATAATTTTACCCATTCATAAATGACAGTAGAATTAAAAAATTACTAAATCAAAGATGAGAATCGAGTAATTTGAATTTATTATTATATTTTTGATACATAGGCTATAGGGGATGGGGGGATCGAACCCAATACAAGGGGGTGGAAAGACTACTCTCAAAACTACTGCACTACTAGTAGTGCCGGTGTAATTTGAATTTATAAATACACCCGTGAATTCAAAAATGTTAGAAGTTTCAGATTTGGCTACGGTCCACTTCTCTTCTCATTTTCTTCCTATCCTCTTTTTCATCTCAGTCCTCTTTTAAATCTCAGTCTGAATGGTTCAGATATAATGTTTTATAAAAATATATATTAATAAAATATTAAATTATTAAAAAAAATATTTTTATAAAACATTAAATATAACCGATTAAGATTTTAATCTAACGGCTGAGATGAAGAAGAGGATGAGAAAGAGTGGGAAAGAGTAGTGGACTGGAGCTAACCCTAGACTTACTTACACGCGCAACTGAGATTGGTCCCATCAGAATTAGGCAGATTATTTTAAGTAGTTTTCAGCAAATCTTTCGGTTATTTTCTTAGCATGTAAGATAATCTTCGCTTCAATTGAACTGCTATAATTAATCACTAATTACATTAATTATACCTTGAGACAAGATGATCAATAACCATTATACATTATGTACAAACTTTTAGCCAACTAGGCATCATTTCAAAATTCACTTATCATCCTAGTCTTATTTATAAATCTCTTTTAATCAAAAAATTTGATCATATTTATAAATCATCTCAGGTAATAAATGAGATTGTGACAATTTTTCCCATATTAATTGTACCAATGAAAATATAGAGAGAATAAAGTTGAAAGATACAAGGGAGAAGTTAAAAATTTACCCTATTATCATTGAGCTAACTACCTTCATTGCTACGTGTGATTTAGTTAAAAAGAACATATAAATAGGATCAGAGTGGTAACCTTTATTATAAAAAATTTTTAAAAAATAGTAATAAAGGTTACACTTTCTTCCTTTCGTCCAACTGGAGTTGTTGGAGTCTCTGACGCAGTCTACGTCGGTGGTGATGTATCTTCATAAGCCCATGTCCCAATATAACGGTCGAATATATGCCATGTGTTATGATGGGAGCCAGAATATTACTCGTCTGTGACCATCGGTAATAAAATTAAAGACCCACGTCAGTTTCATGCTTTGGAAACTCAGATACGTGAAAACTGAGTACCAGTTTGGATGTTGAGTAAAAAAAAAAAAAAGTACTAGTTTGGATCACCCCCAAAAATATTTTTGCGTGAAATCACTTAAAATAAGCACACATTAAAATGGGTGTGATATTACCTGGATCCATTCCAAGCCTAGGTAGAGAGCCAAGAGTCCTTCCAAAAGTGGGGAATAGATCTTCCTCATTTGCCTTTTCTTATACCAAGCTGCACAAACACATACTGTAAATCCCTTCTGTGCCCACTACTAAAAAGTCATGAAGATAACATTCAGTTGCCAGAAAGTAAAAAGGATCGAATATAATTTTAGCCAAGAGAATGCCAGAATTGAACCTTCAAAAACCTTTTTAAAGTCCTGACGATTGGAGCGAGATTGTACAACCGGAGATACAATATAATGGGGATCTGAAAGAAAGATAGCGGACAGAACAAAGAAAAATCCTTTAGGAGAAACAATTACTCGACAAGGTCGGGGTAAAAGTAAAAGCAAATTTGCAGGAAAGGGAAAATATTGTGAGGACTTGAAAAGTGAACCTTTGGGAGAGGAGGCCATGAAATAGAGGGAACCCGTGAGTACAGCAGTAAGTACAGCAGCATATGCCTGAGCAAATGGAACAAGTGCTGGTAGTATTCCTGTCTGCATTTTGCAAATAAATCTCCAATTAATTTACTGCAAGCAGACATATGCCTTCAGATATTACTACCTCCGGTCCTAAATATAAGATCCAGTTAATTTTTTAGAGAAATTAAGGAAGCTAATTAAATTATTTTAAGGGTATTTATATTTATCGTTTTTTTCCCTAATCTAACTTATCTAACATATAAATTGATAATCACACATAATAAATGATATAATTAGGTAACTTATTTAGTTTTTTTGATCTCTCTAAAAACAAGTCAACTAGGTCTTATATTTAGAACCGAAGATAGTAATAATTTAAGGAGTGACAGAGAAATTATCAAAAACGAAAACAACAGAAAAACAGAGAGGCGGGGGGCACATACCAGAGATGCCATTCCCCGAGAACCAGCCATGAGATTACTGCCTCGTAGAAATATATCAGCCAATGCCCCCTGTGGGATTGTTAGTTTCAAGTTGAGATATAGTATTCCGGAAGAAATTAATAATAATGATAATATTAAGCCCCCTGCTTTTCTTCTTTGTTTCGAGTCATTTGACATGAAGTCTTGTTCGTCTTGAAACTTTCTTGTTGCTAATATTCTGAAAAAGTCGGGAGTGAAACTAAAACGCAAGCTTTTCATCAATTTTGAGATTTTTGAGAGACAGAATCGCAGAAACTGAGGTCTCTCTTTTGAATAGCTCTTTTTTTGAAAAAAAAAAGAAAAAAGAGAAAGAAAGAAAGAAAAAAAATGAAGGAATATAAGCAATGACGCCCAATATTAGATTTTTCAAAGCATGTTGATGGTTGATCATGTGGAATTTCATCAATCCGAATACCCAAGTGCTAAAATCACAATTTCAGAAAACCCGGGAAAAAAGAAAGAAAGAAAGGAATATACAGCAAGACTTGTGATTATGTAGAATCCTAAACTATCCTGAGTCTTGTTCTATTATTCTCCGAGAAACAAATAGAGGAGAATTGGAAATAAAGCCTGAGTGAATATAATGGCTCAGCCTTCTTGGACTATATAGATGTACTGTACAACAGAATATGGTTTCACAAAGCAATATACACCATACACGTGTCCTGAGAATATCAGAGGAAATCTTACAGCTGTAAAACCAAATGTATTAACAATTATCTATAGAGGATGCTAAATTGCTAATAACTATTTTGCTCTAACATTTCCCCTCAAACGAGAGGGGGTGTGGGACACAAACTGAATTTGCTCCTGAAATCATTAAACTGAGTATGAGATAGAGCCTTTGTTAAACAGTCAGCAACTTGATATGTAGAAGGGACATATAGGATATCAATTTCAATATGCTTACTTCGAGCATGATGATGAACAAGATTAGCTGTGAGTGCTTTGGCACTTAGATCGTTACACCAAATGATAGAAGGCGTTCTAAGAAATAAACCCAACTAAGTCATCAAAGAGGATGCTAATCACTATTTTGCTCTAACACTCTGCAGCAAAATCCACTTAATTTTAGTTTTGGTCTTGTTCAATTATGTATAAAATAACATTCAACATATAGTGAATCAACACATGATCTGGATTATACATGGCTCATATACAAAATCCATGATTTTAATTTTTAGTTAATTCTTAAAAATGATTCTTTAAGTAGATATGGTCAAATAAGGCAAAGAAGCTCCTGAACAAACCTGAACAGCAGCCCTGTAGAAGAGCTCCTCTCCCACTGAACTTGCAGCAACCATCAGTATAAACTACAAAAGCACAGTGACCTGAGCTGATTTTGATCCTTGCATAAAAATGAAGAGCTAATCCAAATCAAACAAGTTCCAAAAAATTACCTGCCAAGGGGACATGCCATAAAAAAAATTCCATAGTTCCTCATCCTCCACATCTCTGATGGCTTGGGCATGGGGTGAAAGCTTCACAACGTCATCCTATAACACTAACTATTGTCAGTTCATTAATTCATTCACACATTATATCAAACAGAACAGAGGTAAGCCATAGGTTTCCCACTTTTAATCAGAATCCCCATTACATACCACTATCATCTCAGAGAACAACAAAAATATCTTTTGACAAGCAAACTTACATCAAGTATAAACAAAAGAGCCATAATTGGTGGAACAGCATAGCCCAGCCCTTGCAAAATGCAATCTGAAGACAGATGAAAACCCCCCATAGCGTCAATACCAGTGATCGAGCAAATAAAACCTCCCGCCACAGCCATGGCTCCATATATCCCTGACACAAGCAAATTCCCAGAACGTCAGTTCAGTAAACTCTGAAAAGGAGAAGCTAAAGTATATATGGTATAAAGGCGCGAACTACATATGATTCCTAAAAGCAAACGCGTTTATTTTCTTTACTGCACAGTACAACCTTTATAATCAACTTCCCCAAAAAAATTAGTTAGGCAAAGTAATGAACCAAAAAGGAAAGCTTTCTAACTCTGAGTCATCAGAAATATCCGAGGGAACTCACCGATGCCATAGGAGAGCCTGACGAGAGCACCGATCTTATCCCAAACGGGTAAGTCAGCATCGTTCAGAGCGGAATTGAAAGAGGGAACCTCCACAGTGGGGTTGTTGAAAGGAGGCGGACTTTCAACGTGGTGGATCCTCTCAGTGGTGGGCTCAGCAGAAGCTTTGATGGATCGGACGGTGAGGAAGGGTCCTCCGTGAAAAAACTTAGTCTTGATCTTGGGTTGAAAATAGAAAAGATTATCGGAGCAGTGGTGACAGAGAAGAGGCGAAGAGGATGAAGAAGAAGGGTAGTGAGTGAGGGTGAGAAGGAGCTCCATGACTCGAAAGGAGGCACCGGGCAGTGGAGGACCGACTTGCTGGATCAAACCAAGTCAACATCATTTCTTCCTCTCTTTGGCTCTTTCTCAAGTTTGGATTTGGATGGCCTCCATGTTTTTCTTTTGTCGATTCTTTAAAAAACAAAAATAAGAATAAAATAAGAAATCTTATATATATGAATGTGAGTACTATGCTACTATATTAAACTGTTAATATCTGTAATTAATGTAACGTTTTCTTAAAGCTGGACGGTATTTCTGTTTCACCTGGCAAAAAGAAGAATGCAATTCGAGCAAAAAAAAAAAAAAAAGAAGAATGCAATCTCATACGCAATTTTTCTGAGCCAGAAAAAAAAATCTCATACGCAATTTTGTACTTCTGCGGGCATGCGGTCCTGAGACGTAGGAGTGAACCCGCCTCATATATTATGTTAACTACAAGTTTAAACTTCAGGTGTTTATTGATGAGGGAATTGACAGAAAAAATATTTGAATTTGTAAAATTTTAAATTAGACACTTCTTATAAAATAAGAATGAGTAGTGATTTTTTTTTTTTGCACTGATCAAGTGTTGTCACTGCCACATTAATTCTAAATAATAAATCTAATTTAAGATTCTGTAATTTTCTATTATTTTCCCCTATATATCGGCAAAATCTACTGCATGAGGGTCCACTTGAAGCACGCTGGCCCTCCTTCCCAGAACCAGATTCCCTAGGGTGTGCATGGCAACACTCCCAGAATGACTTTTTTCTTAATTTTTGTGCCCTGGAACAACAATGGATGGGAATTGTGTTTGGTAAATCCGGTTTTTTTTCTTGCTCCCGGGATGAACCGGTTTATTTTTTGTGCTGGGGAGTAAAAAAAAAAAGCTAAAAATTTTAGCTTCTCTATTCCGGAGCAAAAAATTAGAATTTATTTTTCCCTCAATCAAAGCAGAAATTTACCCTTATTCACCACCACCGTCGCTCCACCACCACCGCCGTTGCCACCCCCAACACCACCGCTGCCCCACCGCCACCGCCCCGCCACCGTCACCGCCGCCACCACCGCCCCACCACCACCACCACCGCCATCACCACCGTCGCCACCACCACCACCACCGCCACCGCACCATCACCATCGCCACCGCCGCTGCCGCCACCACCGCCACCACCAACCCACCTCAGCCGCCACCGCCACCGCAACCACCACCGCCACCGCCCCACCACCACCACCGCCGCCACCACCACCGCCGCCACCACCACCACCATCGCCCCACCACCGCCACCGTCGTCACCACCACCGCCCCGCCGCCGCCACCGCCACCGCACCATCACCACCGCCGCTGCCACCACCACCACCCCGCCTCAGCCACCACCGCCACTACCACCACCGCCCCACCACCACCACCGCCGCCGCCACCACCGCCCCCGCCACCGCCCCACCACCACCGCCACCGTCCCCACCACCACCGCCCCCCGTCACTGCCACCACCACCGCTACCATCCCCACCACCATCGCCCCCCGCCACCGCCACCACCATCACCACATAAATAATTTTTTGAATATAATAATTACATAAATAATTTTTTTAGAAATTTAAATTTAAGTTTATTTGTAAAGTATAATAATTATATTAATTATTAAAGAAAAGGATAAAATGGTAAAAATAACTCATTGATCCTTCATCTTCCTTCCTTACTATTTTTTTAACTTTCAAATAAGAGGAAGAAAAATGTGTTACCAAACGTAATTCTGATTCTCGGGATAAAAATAAAATGGGTTAACAAACGTAATTCTGATTCTCAGAACTCTTCCAAAGCACAGAATCAGAAAAAACTGTTTCATCTCAGAAACAGTGCTGGGCAACAGAATGGTTGCCATGCACACCCCTACTCAGGCCTGCTTGAAACATAAAAAGTTTAAAAAGAGGAAGGAAAGGAAAAGAACTAAATGGAAAAGAAGCAGTCTTTCTATGAACGAGGGAAACAGTTTTTTCATGAATGAGGGAAGATGGACTGCCACTCTGGAAGATGGCTTCTTGGAGTCAATGCTACCAAATACTTTCACCTGTAACCTTCCCTTTTCTTTGGTACATCTTGCATGTATCAAAGGGGTCCTCACATGAGTAGGAAAAGGATAAATAGAGGAGATCTTCCCATTTTAACAATCGAGATCTCTAGTTTAGATTTAATTTTTTTAATTTTTTGTTTTTTAAAAAATTATTTTAATAAATTGATAATATAAAATAAAGATAATTTTTCAACTAATTTTTTAAATAAATTAGCAGCAAAATAATAATAATAATCTGCACTCTCACCCTCCTACTCATATTTGGATGAACAGAGAAACTCATTCCCTCCCTCCCACACACGACACCATTTGAGCGCCCTCGAAGAATGATAAACGGAGGAGTGCCACGTCAGAAAAATCTACATGCATCAAGTCAAGATTCAAGAAGCAATCTGTATCCAAAATTAAAATATATTGAGTCGGCTCTAATTGGCAGCGATGACACCAATATACAGACGCTGCTATGGAGAAGACAAGCATGGCGCCTGCTCATCGTGGGCCGTTAAACTATATACCCAAGTAAAACTCCTGCCTTTCACTCCTCCTGCCACGTGTAAGGCTCCGTTGGTTCACGGGTCGCCGTCGGTGAGGCAATGTAGATGGCCGAGTTAAGGACTTTGGAACAGCTCTATGATGGCAGTGATGCAGTGTCAGTGCTAACTCAGGCGTGCACTCTCTGTATTCCTTCTGTCCCCCCTTTTTCATTTGCATTTAAGTTCGTGTAGCTATGGTGATTCAGGCTTCTATATGGTGATTTATTTAGCTGTATGTAGTTTGATCGTTTTTCTATGATTCAGTTTTGTTCTTTCCGTCGGAATTTATCCTCTTGTTTGTCTAGGTATCTGTGCGATTTTTTGTTTATTTTTGCTCCTGAGGTTCGTGCAGGCCGTTGTTTTCTCCGGTCGGTGATCCCGAAAATTTGTTCATATATGCATTCGTTTGAGAAAATTTAGTTACATTTTTTTGGTGTTAGGTAAAAATTGGGTTTTTTTTCCTTTTCAGGCTTTTTTTCCCAGTAACAATATGATAAAGTTGAAGGACAGTGCTGCATATCTTTTGTTATCATATAGTGGCTGAGGGGAGTGAATTGGTGAGGCCGAGAAACTAACAGTAGGGTTTGTCTTCATCACTATATATCTGAATTTTGAGCGTTTTGTTTGCATAAAATGGATTCCCCTGCCTTGCTATCCTGATTAGGAAAACCAATATGCTAAAATTGAAAAAAGCAATTTAGTAAATTGTAGATCCACATATTCATTCTTTAAGGATTCATAACTTCTTATCTTTTATATGGATGGATAGTTTAATTATTAAGATCCACAAATATGTAAGAAATTGACGGCATAATCACCCAACAAATGCATGTTCCTGAACTTAGAAATAAAATGGATATGTTGTATAGAAGAAGACAAAAAGGATGAGAGGACATAAAAATTAAAATGTAGTGAAAAAAGACTCAGCCAGACATTCAGAGTTACTTGCATTTTAGTCTGAGTTATGTATAACATGCTCATATAGCTGAAAACATGAGAAATTCTACTCCTTCTCCTTATTTTGTTCTTAATCAACCATTCAGGACGGCTAATATTATTTAATCACAATCAACAAAATTCCTGCTCATCTATCTGCAGATTACTTTTTGACATTGTTATCCATTATATGCTGCACTGAATTTGTGGTTTATATCAGTGTTTCTGATAAATTACCGCAACAGTTTGATGCTGGATGCTGGATTGGAGTACTTGCTTAGGTCTAAATGAAACCAAAAGATGGTTTGCATCACCTAAAGCATTGAAAAACAAGTATATGAATCTTCATCATTTAGAGTGGCTAGTGAAAACCAAAAGAGTTATTGTAGCATGTCTGATGCAATTACAAAAAATGCATTTTTTGAAAGCAAAAAGAAAATTAAGTTGTCCATGTGCTTCTAATGGATGATTATACTACCAAATCACTTTTGGAGCATTGAAAGCAAAAAGAAAATTAAGTTGTCCATGTGTTTCTAATGGATGATTATACTACCAAGTCACTTTCGGAGCATTGATCATTTTGAACTTGTCAAGGCAATTGTGTTGTCTTATGTTGAGGAAGTAGATTTTGGTTGGGGACAATGGAAGAAGAGAATGATTTCAACTGCCTTACTTTGATGCTAACAAATTAATAATATAGGGCATTGAGTGAGTTCTATTACATGTTTTGTAATTATTTTAAGATGCCTTTCCAAGTAAATTGTGTCATGTATATGTAATTCTTCAAAACTTTAGGTGAGCCAAATTAGATGATTCACTGATTCTACCGTGTTGAAGCATCTCACAAGCATTTGGGTTGTAATTTATAATACATTTTATAACTTGTATTTCCCCCCGCTGTTTATCTTGGTTTTTTGAGATAAATAATTGTGATAATATTTCCCCATCCCAATACTTGTTCTACTGTTTTCCAATATTTTTAACATAGGATCTTCTAGATGAAGCATCTATAATCAAACATTGAGATTTTGTAGTTTATGGGTTCTAATTATACGGTGCCGGGTGATTTTTCAATAATTGTTGGGTATCAGCATTTCTATGTAGCATTGTTCATTACATTGCTCAATTGAAGTTAATTTTATCTTTCAATCTTTTCTCTTGTCACTTGAATTTTGTTCGATCTCTTACATTTTATGTTCTATTTAAATTTATTCATTCATTTTTTCTATTGTTAAGATATTCACATTGTTGATAGGATGGGACTTCTTTACCAACAATAAGTTTGGTTGTTGATAGAGTAAAATGGCGTCATGCAATTCATGTAGCCATTCCCACCTAGTGATATAAGGCTTTGTCGTTGTCGTTGTTAGGATATTGGCATTCCTAAGATTTATTTTTGGCCCTGTGGATATGCTATGCCATTTTGGATAGTATTTCTAATATGTTATATCTTAACTAATTACCATGTTGTTGATTTCTCTCTTTATAGCCGTCTAATTTTCAAATGGAAGAAAAATCCCAAAAAAGGAATTCGTGTGCCACGCGGCGTTCATCGTACATGTATTTTGAACGAGTGGGGGCGATAATGGGTGGGAGGACTTACAACTTTACCAATAAATCCTCTCAAGAGCAGAAACCTTATCAAAAATCTTCCAATGATGGCATTTCGCTCCCTCATTCATTGAATTGTGAATGCGAGTGTGGGCAGCATATAAGCAGTGAGGCGAGTAACATTGCTAGTGTCTCAAGTCACAAATCATTTTCTGAAATTGCAGAAAGTCAAGCTACTTTTAGGGTTTCTGATCCTAGTGAAGATTGTAAAAAAGCCGGATCTGGTGGAGAATCTAGCGACACTCCCGAAGGATCGGTCAAATTTGATAATGATAGATTCTCAAATCAACTTGACAAACATAAAGGCTTAGATATCCTGGTGAGAGTGTCTCGCACATCAAAGGATCAAACAACACATATTTGACAATAGGTAATTTTGACCCTTGCAGTGTATGAATGTGTAGATCTAACTCTCCATAAACCCCATCCGGTGGCAACCTTGTGCACTAGGCTGCCCTTTTTATGTTAAAGAGTGTGTCTTACAATTCATCATGATTTGGTTTCTTTTATGTAGTTGAGGAGGATGTGAATGATAGACCTCTTTTTTTTTTTTTTTTTTTTGCCTCTTTTTAGATGTGAATGTAAATCACCATGATATTCAAAACTTCATTTAAAATCCTCCACAGAAAGGAGTAGTGTATCCAAGTTTCTTTGATTCTGCTATCCCAAAAAAGGTGTATAACTCATTAGTACTACTTCCAATCCAAATTATAGGACAGTTTGTAGTGCAATTTGCACTATAGATTTTGTTCTATAATTAGGATCAGAGGGAGTATATTGTGATTGTAAGATTTTTTGTTGTTGAAATATTTGAAGTTTGAAGTTGATTCTATTTATTGAATTTAAGGGAGAGTTTTTTGAGTGCTTAAATGAACAAAAGGGGTCAACACCCGCAAGAGTAGCCATATTTGGGTTTAGTGGCCAGATTGATGGTGTTTATGGTTACTCTACATTTAGGAAAGATCATTCTCATTTGAATACTGAAGATTCAGCGATTGAAACAGAACTTCATTTGTACTCCAAGAGGCATTTCCAAAAGTCTGCTGCTGTTATTGTAAACAACACTATGAAAGGGTGATCTCGGGCTGTGGAATTCACAGATTCATCAAACTTGATGGAGAAAGAGGTATATGTTATTGCCTTCTCAACACAAAGAGTTATATGGTGTCTCAAACTCCATAAAATACACTTATCCATGTTGTCCATGCTGAATGTAAGAAGTGTTTCCCAAGATGAAAACATTAGCTTAAAAAAATAGCTATAGAAGTAGTCAAGTGCTATGAAAATGAAGTTTATACATAGTTAATGCTTATTGATCTGTTATGTGATTAATTGAAAGGCATCCTTGGCTAAAGGATGAAAATCACGCTACTCAGCCAACTTCCTGGTGGTTGGTGTTCTCCAATAATCTAATAATATTCATATATTGGGTCCTGAGTCAAGCCATGGTGAGATAACCTTGTTGGAAGATTAATATTTTTGTCACTCATTATGCATTCTCTATTGTATTTAAAGATTAAAACCATTTTAGGGGCTGACCTTAATGGCTGAAGCTTTTGTAGTATAGTACTTTTTGGAATGGTACCAAAACCTAAATGACCAAGCAATTAAAAGTTCAGCATCCCAAAGGTCTTCACGTGATGTGATGTTTAGGGATTTCAGCAACCCAATGACAAATTTTTTAAGATTATAAAAGAGATATACCAAAAATGGAATGCTGGTTAATGAGGAAATCAATTGATTGATGAATGGTGATGGGCTGATTATGGAAAAGTAAAGAGAGAGAAAAAGGTGCAGTTCCGAATACACTACATTTATTTGTGGTAAATATCTTTAACTAGTACAGTGCTGTAAATCCATTCAATTCATTGTCTTCAGTTGATCTTATGTTTTGTTTTTAATCTATAATTAAGTTTCCAACTCAGTATCCTGAGCAATTAGTTCAGAAAGTTTAATGAAATTAAACGCCGGAATTGCAGTACACATTAGTGAAGATAGGTCAGAGGTGGGATAAGAATAAAATTTTATATATTTTTCCCTCAGCATATTTCCTAATTTCAGATTGAAATTTTATTGCACTTTTTGATGCCACTTGCTAGCAGGCTAGAGTTTGTGATATCTGTGGGGATGTGGGTCTGGAGGAGAAACTTGCAATTTGCAGCAAGTGCACTGATGGGGCAGAACACATGTAAGTATATAATGTTTTGCATCTTGTACTTTTTAGGCTTAATCTTGCCTTTTGACGCTTCAGGCATTGCAGAATAGGATACAGTCTCTTTTATTTCAACTTGAGCAATCTTGCTCTTCTAATTAGTTGAATAACTTGTAAATGGAAGCAAGCTATTGCCTCTAATAATTTTTGTTTTTTAATTACTTTAATAATAATAATTAGAGGGACATCTATGATTAAATTGAGGCAAGGGAGACTAAATTGTGTGAATTTGCAGCCAGAGGGACCAAAAGTGCGGTTATGTTCTTTCTTTTTCAAAAAGAAAGAAATGAAAATAATAGTATTGTACCATCTGTGTTCCTTTATGTCATTCCTTGTTTTCTGGGAAGTGAAATTGTGGAGTTATGTTTTTCATTGATTCAACAGTTACTGTATGCGCATTTTGCTGGACAAAGTTCCTGAAGGCGGTTGGACTTGTGAAGATTGCGCTTTCAGGACATACGCTAAGAAACCAGAACAAGATAAAGTCAAAGAGACAACTGGAAAATCGATAGGGCATCCACAATGCCAAGGATTTGGAAGTTCTGTAAATATTGAATCTAGGAGTGGTTCAAAAATCAAAATTAGATCTTCGTGGTCAGGTGGAAAGGGAATAAGTGATGTAACATCTCTGTTACCAGCAAAGAGGCATGGAGCTCTTTCACAAGCGCAGTCTGTAGAAAAAACAAAGACCATCAGAGTGAGGTTTGTGCCTCCAAGGTCACCCAATATGAACAAGTCTTTGCTTCAAAAGGACACCTCCTTCAACTTGAAAAAGGGACAGATGAAAGCATACAAACAAACTAACTCCAAGCCTCAAATATCTTGCAATGCTCTGGAGAAAGCAGAGGTTCCTCCTGACTACATATGCATGTATGACCCTTACTCTTTCTTTTAAGTTTGACAACATCATTTTTTGTTAAGGCTATTTAATTTATTTTCTTTAAAGTCCTGTCATTTTTAAACTCCCATGTGTGAAGATGTCTGATAAATCGTGCAGAGGTACATTTCAGTTGTATAGTAGTGAAGGACTTGAAAGCTCTTGTGATGGAATTCAAGCACATTTATCAACTTTTGCATCACCTAAGGTTCTTGAAGCAGTAGACAAGCTTCCTGAGATTATCATGCTTGAACAATTACCTCGCTTGAGGACATGGCCATCTCAATTTGTTGAATGTCAAGCCGTAGAAGATCATGTTGCTCTATACTTTTTTGCAACAGATCTTGATAGGTTTGTTTAATTCTTAGTTTTCATTATTAATATGCTCACTCTTTTGTGTCTACTTATATATATAGTTCCCTTCAGCTATAGAACGCACTATAGTAGATTATTGGAGTGCATGACAAAGAATGACTTGGCTCTTAGAGGAAGTTTTGATGGTGATGAACTTTTAATTTTTCCACCCAACCTTCTGTCTGAGCAAAACCAACGTAAGAAATGATCTGCTCAAAAAGTTTACATTTCAGCTCTTTTAACATTTATCTCTTTCATTTTTAGATTCACCTGCTCATAATATTTACATTCATCTCTATATTGTTTTCCTCATTTGGCAGGTCAGAACAGTTTGTTATTCTTATGGGGTGTATTTAGAGGGCAGAAGGTTGGCAGCTCAGTGCCATTGCCAAATTCTCTGAAGGTATCAACTTCGGTAAACTTGCTTTTTATTGTGGTATTTAAGCTGCTACAAATATATTTTGTATTCCTTCTCCCGATGGCTCAGTTGGAATTTTGATTAGAATATAAATTCGTATAATTGAAATAGTTTATGGTTGAAGTTTTCAACGTTTTGTCTAGATTATGATGTGGATGTTGGCTGATTATGCCATTGATGTGTTACTCCTACTTCCTTCACTCATGCTGTGTTCTCTTGAAAATAATAATTGATTAGAAAATAAATGCGTAGCCTACTTGTTGCAGGAAGAAGATAGATCCAGTGAGAAGACTCTTTCATTAGATCCCAATGCTTGTCCTCAAGCAGGAGAAGACACAGGAGGAGTTGATGAAGCTGGCAAGTGCTTGAGTGTTAACAATTCCCCCGGTGAAATTCACACATTTGAGAGTCCAGGCGCGAAGTCTTCTTCAGTAGACGCAATTATCCTTGGAGGATACAGTTATAGCTCTGATACAACTGAAGTGATGCAAGCAAATGACGAAGGAGAGGTCACTTCACTAGAGGTAGATCATGATCTTTCACTTCATGATGGTGTTGCTGTTGGGCTGTCAGATGGAGTTGGGAACCATGGAAATAATGAAAAGGCGCATGAGGACCCAGCAAGGGAAGACGACGTGGAAGTGTCGCTTTCTGGATCCAATGAGCAAAATTCGGAGATAGAGGAAGGGATGGATAATGAACTCACGCTTGAGCGGCAAGCTGCGGAAGCTTTGATCTTATTCTCCAAGGGATTTGGAAAGATTTAGCTTTTGAACGGGGCATTCTGAAAATTGAATAATGGTGGGACTTGAATATGCAATAAACCATCTATCTATGCAGCATATCATAGTTAAGCTTCATGGAGTCCAATAGTTATATCTGCTTAGATCTTTGAATGGACATGAAATAATACGTCACTTCCTGTTTCAGACTTTCAGTATAAACAAACCTTTTTTTCTTTTTGGCTTCTCAAAATCATACCTTGGTGTGGTCTTGTATTTATTGCTAGTTGCATACTTGCATCTTGGTCCTATGGGGTGATACAAGCACCTGCATGTCCATTGGAGGCTTGGAGCATTAAGCTGTGTCTTTGCTAAGAACCCCACATTCCATTCCTAGCAAATGTTGGATCAAAGGCAATGCAACTTCCCAACTATTCTCTCGGCAGCTTTTTATTTTATTGTATTTTATTTTTTTAAAAAAAAACTTTAACCAAAATCAGACATATTAAAAGATATAGTAATCAGTCAAAATTAATTTTTATAAAATATTTTCTCAAAAGTCATCAAAATATTTTACAAATTTCTTTTAATAAAATTTAATAACCATCCTCAATTTTCTCTTTGAAATACAATTTATGAGAGATAAAATAATCAAAGAACATTTGTGAAATTAATATTGTATTATTATTTTTATTAAATGTTGTAAAAGTTCTTTTATAGGTTAAAGAAATAGAGGGATTGGCTCTCATCCTCTTCTCTTCCCATCCACTTCCCATCCTCTTCTCAATCTCAGCCGTTGGATTGAAATATGAACGATTCAGATTTAATCTTTTATAAAAATATTATTTTAAAATATTTTTAATAATTTAATGTTTTAGTAATATTTTTTTTAAAAGTGAAATCTGAACCGTTCAGATTTCAATCCAACGGCTGAGATTGAGAAGAGGATGGGAGCCAAATAAGCGCGTCCATTGGGGGAAAAAAACGAGAGAAGAGGAGCAACTGAAATGGACAAGAAAATGCTAAATAAAACAAAGAAAGTTGGCATTGGACGAGATACCTCCTTCTGGTTTGAGAATTGGCCTAAGCTTAGTTGTCCTCTTGTAGACCTAGTTCAAGATTAGGAAGGCTTGATCAACATGAATGAAAAAGTGGTTGACTATGTGGACATGGCTGGAAATTGGAACATGAATAAGCTAATCGAATTCCCCTACAACTAATGTTGAGTGTATTGTGTGACTCACCCCATGAGGAGAGAGAAGAGAATATATGGCACGCATCCACTGATGGGCTTTTTCCTGTGAAATCTGCATACCATCGTCCTTTTTTCATGTACACAACCGAAGGTAGACAACACATGGAAGCAGCTTTGGAGATGGAGAATACCAGAGAAGATTGAATCTTTCATGTGGCTATATACATGAACGCATACATACAAGGGATCTGAGGAAGAGGAGGGACCTGAGTGACGCTGCAATCTGCCCATATGGCTGTGGGGAGAATGAGGACGCTATGCACCTGATGAGAGATTGTTTGAGCACAGCGAAGAGATGGAAAGCAATTGTAGAGCCTATACAGTGGGGAGTTTTTTTTCTCTCTACAAGGAGCGGCTTGGCTCAAATGGAATCTTAAGCGAGAAGCAGGATCATATAAAACAAAGAAAATCCCCTGGGCTACTTTGTTTGGATATGTTTATTAGGATATATGAACAACAAGGTGTAAAATATTATATTATTCTGATGATGTTTGTATTTCTGGGGATGCCTATGATTCTCTTTACAGGGTTTGTTGGGATAAAGACTTGACCATTGCACCTTCTATAGAAAAAGAACATAGCAGACTACTTAGGAAATGAACCTTCGCTCTGGTCATGTTAAACTAGAGGTTGATGGTTCTACATTTCAAACAGGAATGAGTGGGTGCGATGGAGCTATCAAAGACGAGAGTGGAATTTGGATTTGTGGTTTCAGTCGCAAACTTATATCGGTTCCCCCTGCAATTGCTAAAATGCTAGGGATTCTGAATGTTTTTAGTCTATGTTGGACCAGAGGATTCAGGAGTATTGTTGTATACACTGATTGCATGGCAACCATTGGTTTTTGTTTTAGGGGATGTGATAAAATCATCCGATGGCGAAACTAGAACATATTTTTAACCCGGTCGAAAAAATAAACATATTAAACTATTTACTAAATAGTATAACATAATATTGAAAATACAAATAAATAATAACTGACAATTATAAATCAAAATAAGATATAAGAAGATACTAACATTTTCAATAGTTATTTCAAACAAGAATTTTGCTTCTTCTCACAGTCTAATGAGTAATAAACTAAACATCATCCTTATAGAGAAGATAAGAGATTGGCGGGGCTAAATTATATATATACACCCACTAACAAATTTTTGAAGGTCAGTTAGGGCTAAGGCCCTAGCTTGCCAGCAAGTGGTCCTGCCAGTGAAATCATCCATATAGAGATATTACCGGATACTGGTTAGTTTTACATAGGGATTGGTAGGTTATTCTACTCCGCTTTAAGGAATTTTTTACTTCGGCATATTATTTAGCGAAGACATCATATACCTTGGTTGAATCGTTTTGTATCCTGATCAATCTCTACCTGATCTTTTTAAGGGTGGATCTTGATTGAAGGAGTTGGGATCTTATTTTTGCTTTCTGTTTAAATAGCAGTGATATCCAGTTTTACTATGGAAAAAACAAAGAAAGAAATTCAGGTAAAGAAATAAAGAAATTCCGGCCAGAAAAAGAAAGAAACAAAGAAAGGAGAAAGAAATGGCCAAGAAACCGCGCCAATGCTCACTGCTCCTCTGAGCGGTATTTGACTACTTGGACTCAACAACTTAAAGGCATTAAAGAAATTGGCTGAGAATATTAAAAGTGAAAATCGTTTGGAGTTTGGAGGCTGAATCCGACGCCAAAGCTCCTCTGCCTGATCACCAGTGACTCTTCAAATTGTCACACATCATCAGTAGATTGGAACCCAGAAAATAGGAAATGTCGACGGAATCATTGGAATCCTTCACGCCATACACGCTCTCACAAACCTTATGTGACCACGAGCGCGCCATCTCCGCCGTTAAATTCTCATACGACGGCCGTCTCCTGGCGTCTTCCTCCGGCGACAAGACCCTCCGCACTTATGGCTTCACCAATTCCGACTCAGATTCCGAAAGCCCGAATCTGTCACCTATGCAGGAGTATCAAGGTCACCATCTGGGCGTCTCTGATTTGGTCTTCACTGCTGACACCCGCTTTCTTGTCTCCGCCTCCGATGACAAGACTCTTCGCTTATGGGATGTTCCTACTGCTTCACTAATCAAAACTTTCGAGGGCCACACTAATTACGTCTTCTGTGTTAGTTTCAGTCCTCATTCCAACATCGTCGCCTCTGATTCCTTCGATGAGACTGTTCGAGTTTGGGATTTTATGTCCGGGGCGTGTGTGATGGTCATTCCGGCTCACTCCGACCCTGTTACTGGTGTGGACTTTAATCGCGATGGTTCTCTTATTGTTTCCGGCAGCTACGATGGGCTCTGCCGGATTTGGGATGCCACAACTGGGAATTGTATGAAGACTTTGATCCATAATGAGAGCAATCCCCCAGTTTCGTTTGTCAAGTTCTCGCCCAATGGGCAGTTCATCCTCGTTGGCACATTGGACAATACTATGGTAATTCAATTGCTTCTTCGTCGTATTTAATTCGCATGATTAGCTTTTCGGTTGGCCACAATATGCTTCTTTTATGATTCATATATTTCCGTTTTTTATTATCGGCTTTGGGGACATGGATCATATAGTACAAGTATTATGAACTCAGCACTTACGTGTGGAAATTTGTTTGGGTACGTCCTGAAACTTCTAGTCTAAGAAAGTAGCTCTGAAAGATTGGTTAAATCCTGATCCTGAGCTTCGGTGAAGGGAAAAAATGATGTTCCTGAGCTATTTGCTTGCAACGTTAGGCTGTAAAGATTAGCGGAAAATTGTACGGTTCAGAAAACAGTAGAGCTGTTTAATGCTCTTATGCTCTTGTTTGAATGTATTCAAAACACACCTGAGCCAAAAAAAAAAAAAATGTATTCAAAACACGAACGGCTTGTTTTATTTTTAGGATATTTC
The DNA here is from genome assembly GCA_034222035.1 of Acacia crassicarpa. Lineage (NCBI taxonomy): Eukaryota > Viridiplantae > Streptophyta > Magnoliopsida > Fabales > Fabaceae > Acacia > Acacia crassicarpa. The sequence goes on along the minus strand of JAWXYG010000009.1, from coordinate 5,644,351 downwards.
ATTTACCCCTGGTTTTTGGATAAGAATAAAGCAGTATGTTGTAATTAAACTGGTCCGAAAGGGGCCTGGCTTATATCCTTTTACCTCTTCTGTCTGCTGCGTGAAATTGCGTCGTTTTAGTGTAGTTTCACGAGTCCGGTTTAATTTCTCTGTCCAGTGCCCCTTTGCCCATCCCTCCCTATTTTCAATCCTGACCGTTTAAATCTTGATCCAAAGATTCAGAATCGTTTTTTAAAAAACCGCATGTGGTAAAATTCACAACATGCTGTTTTTTGAAAACAATTCTAGACTGTTGGATCAAAATTTTCACCACTAAGATTGAAGATGGGGAGGGATGGATAAAGGGCGATGGGCAGAGTATCTACTTCCATAGTTTCACATCCCCCCTATCCCTTTTTCTATTAAAAAAAAAAAGGAAAAAAAAATTCAGGCACAGCTACTAAGTAGTAAGAAGATAATTAAATGGTGTGGAAACAATTCTTTATGATCTTTTAGGGTACTAACTGATAGTAAAACAATTCTGAGTAATACTGAAAAAATAATTCATGATTTTGAAAAATTATTTTATGATCTTAAAAATTATTTTAAGATACTGACGAGTATTAAAAGGATACTTCAAGATGCTAACTAGTATTGAAAAATAATTTATGATCTTAAAAAATTATTTTAGAATATGGAAGCATATTTTTAATAGTAGTTAGTACCTAAATTATTTATTCAAGATCATAAAATAATTTTTTTAAAATCATGAATTATTTTTTCAGTACAGTGAGTATCTTTTAGTATCAATGAGTACCCTAAAATATTTTTTCAAGATCCTGAAATAATTTTTTAAGATCATGAAGAATTGTTTCAGTAACATTCAATATCCTAAATTATCTTTTTACTATTGGTACTTGATTTTTAAAAAAAAAAAAATAGAAAAAGGGATCAGGAGGGGTGTGAAATTGCGAAACGGTGCAATTTCATGCAGTAAAAAGACCTAAGCCAGCTCCACTAGAAAGACTATGCTGACTACTGTTGCGCTGAACCTTAATTTAGCGGCTTTCTTTTAAGTTGACTCCTTCACTTGTATGTTGGAAATGCAGATATATTCTTGAGCGCTAAATGTACTTGTGAACTTGGGTGTGAAAATTCCTATGCTAGAGTCTAAAATTCCTCAACTCCGCCTTGATTTTAGATTCTTCTGGCCGAATATCATAAAGTTCTCAAACACGTAAAAGCAAAATGAATTGGTTCTCTGTTGAGTTTATCTTCTAATGGGCTCTACTACTGTTATTGCATGCAACCAATTGGATATTTTGATCCCTTTCCTTGAGTAGCGAAATTTGAAATCTTAATCGGCCAGGTTGCTTTGGAATCCATCGGCTAGTTTTGAACTTTCATGACATGGGCTTATGTTGTAACTTTTTCCCCATCTACAGAGACTTTGGGACTATTCTACTGGGAAGTGTGTGAAGACGTATGCGGGTCATGTTAATTCAAAGCATTGCGTTTCGTCCTCCTTCTCAGTGACAAATGGGAACTGTGTGGTGGGTGGTTCCGAAGATAGTTGTGTATACTTGTGGGAACTACAGACAAGGAAAATAGTACAAAAATTGGAAGGTCACTCGGATACTGTTATATCTGTTTCATGTCACCCTTCAAAGAGCATGATTGCTTCTGGTGCTCTTGGCAATGATAAAACTGTGAAGATCTGGACTCAACATAAAGAATGATCTTGTTTGTATTGTAGAAAATTCTTGATGGTTTCGTTGTAAAGAAGAGAATCTGTGCAGTGAAGAAAACAATCCCATTTTGTACAAAGAGGGCTTCAAAGCCGCCCAGTAGGCATAGCAATTTTAGTATTTTAGAGAAGATATTTGGGTATCTCAATTTTTTCTCGTTGAATGAAAATGTTGATGAGCATGGACCCTGACTATTGCTGGAAGCCGAAGCTTCTGCTTTTGTATGGATTTTTAGGCAGTCAGTTTTGGAGATTGGCATATAATCAATAGTTTCTCTACAGACCATATATAGCTGCCAAAAATGACTCTTTGTGGAAGGTGCGTGCGTACTCTTGAAATGATCGTTTACCTGTTAAGCAACAGTTAAGACAATCAGAGGGGTTCAAATCCCATCCAATTAATGGGAATAAATCAAACCAAAATAGTGGCCTAAAAATGGGAGGGAAAAAAATCAATTTGAACTGATTAAAAAAACCCCAAAAACAAAGTTTTTGTCTGCGTTGTTTGTTATATATATGCTAAACCTTAAGTTGGTTTGAATCTTGATTTAGTTTAGTTTTTGATTCGGGCCCATAATCAAGTTGTATGAGTGTATCAGTTTAATGTACAGTTTTAGGAATAGAATAGTAGCATAACAAAAGTATTCAGGTTATTATTCACAAGAAATGTTTTTTTTTTTTAACCTGACAATTGTAAAGGTTGGAACATTGTCAGGCAAGTGAAAACTAGTTTTCCTAACATAATTTAGGAGCTAGTTGATAATTTTATAACTAGAAAAAGATAAAATCTCACCCTTAACGCATTCTCATCCTCACCAATACATTGAGTCATTGAAGACGCAACCGAGGCTGGGGATTCCAACGATAACATAAATAGTGACTCGGTCAGTTTTGTTTTAGGTCAAGTGACCTCATTTAAGAGTAGTAAAACATTTGAGAACCTAGGATTTGAGTGATTACCTATATTTTTTTTCAATAATAACAACTTATATCTTTACAAGTAAATTTCAAGTGTCCGCTCAACTCAGGATATTTTGTCTTGAATAGAATTGGAAAAATCCCTTCCATCGCGCAAGCAATGACGGATCTTAGAATAAATATTGGGGGGCCAAATGTATACTCATTAAGTAATTATAAAATTTTGTGAACAAATTTTTTCTTGGAGGGGCCATGGCCTTAGAATAAATATTTTCTTATGCAAAAATACATTAAATTTTACTTTGTATTAAAATTTTTTTTAAAAAAATTTCTGAATCAATTTTTTTTTTTTTGTGGAGGGGGGGGGGGGGGATACAACCTATTATGTAAGTAAAAGAATCTCGTATATCACGCTCGGGTGGTAGGGGAACGCAAACAGTTATGAAATCTCATACAATGAGTCTTTTCAATCCTGGGATGTAAGAATTTAGTTTTTTCTCTGTCAGGATGTAAATTTTTGCGTTAATAATCAACAGAAGAAGTAAGAATTGTGAAAATTTTGAGAAGTTAGGGTATGCTTTATTTCTTATTAGAGGTGTTTAATTATATGTTTTTTCTAATAGCAACTGTCTATACATTTATAATCTAAGTTTCATATCTCCATGCAATATATAAAGGGTATTTTGTCTTGGATATAAGTGAAAGAACCCCTTGCATCACTGGAGGAAGCCTGGGGGACCCATTAAAGAAGTGCTAGGATCCCTCGAATGACATGAATTAGTCTTGGAGAAGATATTCTAATTCATTGTATGGACATGCATGAATCCTTTCGAATCAAAGCTACCATTCAACATGATAAAGAGGCAATATCATTTCGTTCATAATGGTAATAAATACAAACCAAAGTCAATCCATGTCGAATGTTGGCTTACTCTTTATAAGTCCAATTTTTTCACGAGGTCAACATACATTGCACTATTAATAGTGAAGAGTTTTAATGTGTTAAAATTACTCGTATTAGATAAGAGAGGGAGAGATGTACTAAAATAATGACGACAAAAGTTGTCCACAAGGAAGTGTTTCAAAAACCTTATTTGATAAGGTTGATGTGATTCAGACATATGATGATATTAATATTTTTTTAAAAAAATGAAATGTCAATTATAGTTCTTTACGCTTTCATGTGCATAATATGATTGAAAATTTATTGCTTTAGTGTTGAAATAGGTTATTGTGTAATATTGACCACTAAGAAAAATGTCAATCGTGCAAGGCGGGGGGGGGGGGGGGGGGTTGTTTATCTTGTTTCAACCACAACATGTCCTTACCTAAGAAAATTTCAACTCAAGTCCTGAAATTACTTTATCATTATGAAGTTCTTAGGATTTAACCTAAAATTACATTTTATATTGAAATTATCAAAATGCCCTTAATTTAAAAATTGGAAAACAAAATGATCACAGAAATTTAATAAGTAACAACTTTAATTTATCAAAATAATAAAGACAACTAATTTAGTAACACCCAACTAGTTTCACAAGAATGTTTTACTGAATGTTAATGATCGACACCAATAATGTAACAGTTTTAACTTATCAAATACGCAATAACTAAGACAATAACGCCTAATTTCATGAGGATAATTAGGTTATTTCACACAACAACTTAATCATAGAATAGTTTCAAAACTTGATTGGAACAAGTCATTTCGATTATCATTTTGAGATTCACATATATATATTTTTATTTTTTTGGTGAAAAAATTTTAAGAAATGGATTGGGTTCACCTACGATCTAAGGACAGGACAAAATTTCCTTTTCTCCTAAGTCATACTGATATTGGGCAGGACGAGTCGTTTATTACTCTTAGGCGTTTACTTAGGCACATAGAAATTAGGATGCCTCCCCCAACGCTTTGATCAACTCTAGCATTGAACCTTCTTCCTTTGGTGAGAGTGTCTGATCCCTTTGCCAATTGAGCCTAAGGACAAGGGGTAGATTCACATATTTCAATGGTGTTTCTCTCCCTTAAAAGTTTAATATATTTTCTCAAGGTTTGTTATGGGCTTGACCCATCAAACTGTCATGGCTCAACTTTATTTACAAACCCAAAATGCACATTTTTTGGTACAATGTGTTTTTTCCCCCCGCGGGGGGGGGGGGGGGGGGGGGGGGGGGGTGTTTAAAGAAACGGAGAGTTACGGGGCTTAGTTGGTTCATTCTTTATTGGCAGTGTGGTAACTAAAGCTCTTTCGAAAAATCTATAATATCAAGGGATTAGTCACTGTTACTGATGATGGATACCTTAGAACTACAAAAAAAAAAAAAAAAAAAACATGTTGTCTATAAAAGTTGTTAGAAAAATACGCAGAAAAAACTATACGAAGTGGAACTTAAACGAAAGAAAATTGTTCATTCTCCCTATTTTTTTAATTAAAAAAAAATGTAAGAGGACGGAGAACTTGAGAATGAATCATAATAATGGATATGGATGCTGACTAATCAAAAGTTTTCAAACATAATATAAACTCTAACTTTTCAAAAAGTCAGAACCACATTTCTGATGATCATTAATGCAAAAATCAATATCCCAACGTTGGAAAGACTAAATCCTAACTTACATCAAAAGTTAGAACCACCCTTGCTTCTTTTGGTTATCATTGTACTCCCTCCGGTCCTAATTATAAGACAATATTTGAGAGTTGGTTTTGGTCCTAATTATAAGACAATATTTTAACTTTTGTCAATTTCTTCCTAAAATACCCTATTTTATTCTTTCAAGTGTATTTGGTTTTTAGTGATTATATGTATATGGTTGTGTAAACTCTTCAATCAAAACTTTTAAATTGTTAGATTTTAATTTATTTATCGATCAATCGTTTACCAATATATATATAGACACACACATACAGATATGTGTGTGTATCTATATACAAATATACAAACATATATATACACAGACACATATATAAATACACACACACACATATCTGTGAGTGTGTGTATACACATATGTATATATGTGTGTGTGCTTGTCATCAATATATATATGTGTGCAGATATATATATGTGTGTGTAAATATATAAACACACACATATACACACATGTATATGTGCGTGTGTTTTTATATATGTGTGTGTGTGTGTGTATATATATATATTTGTGTGTGTGTGTGTTCATATATATATATATGTGTGTGTGTGTCTATTTATATGTACACACACACATATATATATATAGTAAAACCATAATTTCAATTAAAAAGCGTGTGGAAAGGAAAATTTTAATTTGGAGAGATATGTGGTAGGGGTTGTTAATTCACTTTTACTTATGTCATTTTAAATTTATATAAGAGCATTTTAGGAAAATGAGTAAAATTAACTAATTTAACTTCTCATCTTAATTTCCCCAAAATTAGTTAAATGTGTCTTATAATTAGGACCAAAGGGAGTACAATAAATCCCCTAGCTAGGTGCCAAAATCCCCTAGCTAGGTGCCAGGGGTTCTTTCACTTCCAATCAATATATCTTCCTTACTCATCAGTGCATTACCCAAATTAATTCTACTAACTTATATTTGATTCAAACACCAATTCATCATGTATTAAAATTTATGAAACAACCTTAAAATTAAACACTAATAATAGAAAGTAAACGAACTTCATACTACAATATTCAAAAGTAAGATATTAAACGGTTAAATTCTATTGAGTTAAATTTTTAAAATTAATCCTTTTCTGCTATTAAAAAAAGGAAATAGACTTAATTAAAAGAAATGAAAGTAAAATCAATATAAAATTGATTTGAATAAATTTTGATATTTAAATAGAATGATGTTAGTACATAAGATAAAACCAATGATATCACAAATAACAATTTGATAATATCTCCTTATAAATAAAAAAAAGAGTTAAGTAGCAATTTTGTCCCGGAAGTATATCCCTAGAAGCAATTTTGCTCGGAAAGTTTTTTTTGGTTCAATTTTGCCCTGGAAGTTTTTTTTTTTAGCAATGTTGCCCCTCCGTTAACAACCCTAGTTGACCATTAGGATTGTTACCGGGGGGGCAAATTGCTCCACACAAAAACTTCCGGGGCAACATTGCTTTAAAAAAAAATTCCAAGCAACATCACTTCAAAAAAACTTCCAGGGCAAAATTGCTCTAGCCGTATACTTTCGGGGCAAAAATGCTACTTAAGCCTTTTTTTTTATATTTAATATCTTATTTTGCAATAATGACTTGTTAATGAAAATGCAACCCTTTTTTATCTCTGCATTCGCTGATTTATGTAATACGATATGTTTAAAGTAGGCCTATTTTTGACTTATTTGAAGTATACCTATTTTGCAATGAGGTCTGTGGCTTGTTAGCCTAATTATAAAATTTTTAAAAATATAGGCATCTTTAACAGGGTACAGGCCCGGCTCAGGTTGAAAAAATGGCCTCTAACAGGCCACAGGTCAGGCTCAGGCCACTTTGTTGCCAAATAGGCCTGGCCTATTAAGGATGAAGCCTGGGTTTGCTTGGCCTATTTCCACACTTAGATATTATATAAATAAGAATTAAAAATATATGATATCATAAATAACAATTTTAACATTTTTTTGGGTTAAATAACAATTTTGCCCCAGATGTTTTTTTGGAGCAATTTTATCCCGAAAGTTTTTTTTTTGAACAATTTGCCCCTCCGTTAACAACCCTATGGTTGTTAGCGGAGGAGCAAAATTGAACTGGAAAAAAAAAAAAACACTTCCTAGGCAAAATTGCTCGTAGGGGGTGTACTTTTAGGACATAATTGCTACTTAACCTATTAAAAAAAAAAAGTGATATGTCAGAGTCATGATATATAAGGTCGATGTGTATTTTCAAAATATCATAAACAAAAGAATTAAATGATATTAAAACAAATGACGTACTTAACTTTAGTATTACATACGAGTAGTTTGTAGTAAATGAATGCGGAAAACTTTTTTTAAAAAAAAAAATAAAAAGAGATGACATACAGTAAGTATTGTTGATATGTTCATAGTCTTTATATTCACGCACATAATTTCAAAAAATAAAAAACAATCATTCCAAAGAAATATAAGCAATTAATTAAGATGAGATTATTTTAGAATTTGTAATTTGCAAACTAATACTTAACGATTATTTGATGATAATTTTTAAAAAATAAGTTGAAATTCAATTCTTAATATTGATGGTAGCATTTAATTTGATGATAATTGGAATTGATTTCTGGCCTGTAAATGTGAATAAATAATCATAAGGCTATTTTTTAAATATTATAAAAATTTAGATGAGAAAAAAAAAAAAGATAGTAAAACTACCTGATGCAATATCCTTAATCCACTTCAGAACCAATGTTGTTGTGTTCTTATCATGAAGTTTAATCGTTAAACCGTTAGCATTGTTGAGTAAAAGCATTTAAGATGCTCAAATTATAAAATCTTTAATTTTTCTCTGGTTAACATACTCCCGTCAAATATTTTAAACAAACGAAAGCCATATAAAGGGAATTTAGCCCATCAACAGCAGACGATATCACTATACAAGGAACAATCCTTGTCAAAGTATCTGGGGGATCAATCGGAAGAACACAAAAGAAATTGAGTAGTATGATCATTTGTTAGATTCTCCAGTAAAAGTTTTAATCCAACAATATATTGGATACTACTTTTCCATCAAGATTAAAAATTTTAAGGTCACACTGCTGGTGAAAATAAATAGACCATCTTGTTGTACCCAAAGCTATCTTCATCCCCACCGAATCTAAGGCTGGTCAACCATGAATATGATCGGTTTAAAAAATGAAAAACCACAGCCAATTATAGTCATTAATTAATAATTTCTAATATTTATGGCAAATGAATAGCAGATTTGACAAATGAGGAAAAGCATAACTGAGATCAATCACCTATTTACCAGATTAAACAAAAGCAGAACTGATATCAATCACCCTATCTCTCTCTCTTTAAGAGACGAAGGATGTGTCGGAGAGGTGAGAAGCAACTTCAAAGAAGGGGGAGAAAAAATAAAGAAGCAGAGAACATAATGAAATATGGGGAAGGAAAGAGAAATAATAGCCATACATGTTTCCTCGACATCATCTCCATATCCTCAAAAAACAAAACAAAACAAAACAAAGAAAGGTCGATAAGGATGAAGCAGCCGCAAAAGGGTTGAGATGGGACAAAGAGATAGAGAGAGAGGGATTCTAGTAAGGAAGAGATGATGTCAGAGGGCTTGTTGCAAAAGAGGAAGACGACTGAGAGAAGGTTGTGTTAGGAAGGGTGCATCCATGTCAAATTCTTGCGTCTCAATCTATTATTTTGTTGCTCATTTTATTTTCTACTTTAATTGAATTCATACAATCACTTTTCATTAGGAAGATTTAATATCCATTGTGCTCTTCCTAACAAGTGGTATCGGAGGGATCCTCTTTACATTCAGAGGCTCTACTTTTTGAATCTAGGGGAGATGTTGGGTTTTGGGCTCTTGTATGTAGGGAAAAGCCCATATTTGAATGGTTCAATTTGATGTATTTCCTATTTTTATGAGAACAAAAGAAAGGAAAGGAAAGGGAAAAAATAGGAAAAAAGGAAAAGAGTGAGAGAAGGAAAAAAGAAAAGTTTCTTGATTATTCTTTATGAGAAAGAATACTTTCTTAGAGTTTCCTAATTTGAGGTTGTGTCTCGCTTATTTAAGTAGTAAGACGGCATATTAGGTTTTTTTGGGCTAAGAGGCCTTCATGAGATTGGATAGACGAATGTTGAAGAGGTTGGAAGAGTCTAATGTTGCAGCCATGTGAAAGAAAAACGCAGCTTCACATGTCAATATTGGTAAATCAGCATTTGCACATTTGTTGTGCTCTAGGTCAAGCTAAAATTTGGTCAGTAGGTTTAGAACATACATATGATTCATCGTTTTCAATGGTGAGATCATCATTTGAAGACCTAGTGTGAGAAAAAACATTCTCATGGTCAGGGACCTTTTTTTCTAGTATTTTGGACAACTTTATTTTATATTGTAAACTTATAGCTTTTGTTATTTGGCTGGGTGATTGGCTGATTGCACATATTTGTGAACTTGTTTGAAACTCTCTTATACCCCATTTTGATCATTGTGGATTATATTTTATTGATCTGGACGACCCATGGTTTTACCCTAGACTTGAGGGGTTTTTTACATTAATAATTTTGATATCTCTTGAGCCATTTAATTTCTACTTTATATATTTTTTTTTTCATAGACTCTTACAAGTCACAAGAAGGTTTAACATATATACGTTGCGCTCCTTCCTGATAGGTCAGAGAGTTGGAGAAGGTGACAAGCACGACATGGCAGAAACGAAGAGGAGCTGAACAAAGAAGGCGACTGGTGATCAGCCACAGTGGGTTGGCACTGAGGTGAGGGGAGGCTTGAGAGGAAAATAGTGATGTGGGGTTTTGCATTCAAGCGGATCGGAAGAGGGGAAGAAGCAATGACCACCGGTTTTGTGATTAGGGTTAAGGGGTGATATTTTAGCTCGATTATTAATTTTGTTATTTTCAAAAAACAAAACAGGATTTTGATATATTAAATAAGGGAAAAGTATTTCTCCAGCCGATAAAATTATTTCCAGTAATCCCAAAAATATATCATTTTAGATTAATGAATGGTGTGTTTGTAATTTTAGGTGAATTAATGAAGGGTATTTCGGTAAAATTCATATGATAAGAAAAACAAAATTATGGAAACACCCTTCATTAATCCAAAACGACGTAGTTTTGGACTCACTGGAGATGACTTTATCTCCGGTGATTGGAGAAATCCTTTACCCATTAAATAATAGGCTTAATTGTAGAAAAACCTTATGAACTTTAGGGCAGTTGTATATAACCACTGATGTTTCAAAATTTAAATTTAACCTCCCTAATCTTTTATTCTTTTATTATAAAATTCTTGCAGTTAACTTTTTGTTGGAATTTTCCACATCAAATCAATGGAAGACACCTCGCATGCTATGTGGCATCCTGTATAAGCTATTTTTTTTTTATATATATAAGTAAAGCTAATAATAATTTTTTAGTATTTATATAATTTTTACATCAGGGTTAAAATGTCATTTTATCATTAAAAAAACCCTAATTCTCACTGAGTCCCCTTGATGCCCCATATCCTTTCACCATTCAATTCTTGAAACACCCTTATACCGCAGATTGAGTATCCAATTAAGTGAAGAAAGCTTCATGTCTTGTCCTTTGTTTCGTGGCTGAAGCCATCAAGAATGAAGCTCACACGAGAGCCTCCCTGCTTCAATTGCATTTCCACGACTGCTTTGTCCACGCACGTCATTGTGTGTATGCATTTTATAGGAGAGACTGTTTGTCTGTTTCAATAATTGAAAAGTGGAAGAGTATGCGGCATCAAGGAGACTCAATGAAAATTAGGGTTTTTGAATGATAAAAATTAAATAAGATTTTAACCCATATGTAAAAATTATATAAATACTATAAAGTTATCATTAGCTTATACATGATACCACATAGGATGCAAGGTGTCTTCCATTAGTTTGATGTGGAAAATTCTGTTCAAAAGTTAACATCAAGGGTTTTATAATAAAAGAATAAAAGATTAGGGAGGTTAAATCTAAACTTTGAAATATCATAGGAGATATATACAATTGCCCCAAAGTTGAAGGGCGTTTTCTATAATTAAGCCCAATATGATGGAAGGATTTGGACTTTTTTCCCATGAAGGATTTGAATTTGAAGTATGAAACTGAAGTACTGTTATATACTTTTAAAAGAAGAAGAAGAAGTTGGACTTTTTTCCCATGAAGGATTTGAATTTGAAGTATGAAACTGAAATACTGTTATATACTTTTAGAAGAAGAAGGATTTAGTTGAATTATAAAATATATTGGAAGGATTTGGATTTGAAATTGAAATATGAAAAATGAGTGGAGGAAAGATATGGGAATTGAGAGAATCTTGGGAATCAAATATTTTAAAAGTTAAATTAATAAATATATATATGATTAAACCGTGCAACCAGCTTCTTTATTAGTCAGGTAAAGAGGCTAGTGGGAAGACTTATTGTGGAAAAAATAATAATGGAATGACGTGGATATTGCTTTTTCATAGTTTGCATATATAGTAAGATAGTTATTAGGACCAATCACTGCTCAGCTAGATGCTTTAGAGTATATATTTGATTGATTGATGATAATAGGAAGGAAAGTGGGGGTACAGGTTTCCGAAAAGTGTGGATGTCAACGTTATATATATATATATATATATAAATAAATAAATAAAGGGATTTGCAAATTGCAATAAGGGTGAGGAGTATATTAGTATAAAAATAGAAAGGGAGAATGGGAAGAGCTCAATGTGCACATGATGAAGGGAGGAAGGAGGGAAGAAACAGAACAAAGCGTGATCCAGAGTCAGCACCCAAACGACGAATTAAAGTTGAATTGAGACTTGAGACTTCCTTTACCTGCAAATTACAAGACAGTGGGAACCAGCTATTTGTGTTGGGGCTAACGCAAAGTTTATATTATTTATATTATTTGAATATATACGGTAGATCGATGTGCATGTGCATATTTTATGACAAATCCATGCATGTCATGATATGATAGACACGTAGAGAGCTTCATTTATTTATCCCAACAAAAGATATGCAAATTTTAAAAATCAAATCCTATAACTTATAAATCCCACCAAAAAGATATGCAAACTTTGAATCCCATTACTTAAAACCATGGTTTTAAAAGTTAAGTAGACAAATGCTTATAAGCAATCTAAAATAGTTTTTAACCCTCAAAATCATTATTTGAGTTAAGCTATCCAAATACTATTAAATTTTGTAGAACCACGGTTTTGACTGAAAGCTATGATTTTCCACATTTTTTTTATTAACCATTTCACAAGTTATTTTTCAAAATTTATTCTTTGAAATTCCTTTTTTCTTGGAAACTATTTTTCAAATGTTATTTCAAACACATCATTATTCTAGTAGGAGATCTTCTCATCATCCATTTTCTCTTGAGTTTATCTAAGCCATTATTGATTGGGATGAGAGAAAAATCCATGGAGCATAACTTAATAATGTGACTTTTCAGATTGATTGAAAGGATAAGATTTAAAAATTATGAGAGATGATGAGAAAATAAATGAAGAGAAAAAACCTTGATCCACTTTGAGACTTTATTTCCGCAGGGTATAGTAAATATTAAATAGAAATAAAGTTAAAATGTTGTTAAATTTTAAACCATGGCTAATAAGGTTTAATTTTTTTAAAAAAATTCTAATAAAATATATTAAGAGTGAATTACGAATGAGACTATAGGGATTGTCTCTTTTTTTTTCTGTGTTAGCTCCTGAGTTGGAAAGCAATTGAGAGGGTGAAAAACACGTGGTCAATATAGAATACCCATACCTTTTGTTGCTGACAACCCCCCATGTTTTTTCTTTGACTTCTCTGTTTTTTGGCCACTTTTTTTGTCTTTTCTGGTACCTCCCACCTTTGAATATGTATGTGAAGCCTACTTCAAATACCACCTTTGAGAGTATGTTGCTTTTATATTTTTTTAAATCATTAAATATTCAGGTTTATTTTGTTTGGTAATTTCTTAATTTCAGATATATTTTAGTTAGAAAGAACAAAAACAACTCCCATTGTTTAAGAAAAATACTATAAATTCCCGTATTTCAGATCCAAAACATAATGGAGATGAGAATTATTAGACTGACGTTATTCTAACGTATAATATATACTCCAATAAAACTCTGAACACAACAACTTCTTTCATAAATTATTATAAGCAATACTTGAAATCCATATTATTTCAATATTAAGAAAACGCAACGGTTTGAGTATTTATATGAATTTTTGGTTAATAGGTGGGGGCAAGTGAATAAGAGAATATAACAAAATTAATGGTAACGGCAATAATTTGGATAAAAGATGAGAATGACAAAACTGTGTCTGGTAAATTAAAGAATTAGTTTATATATATATATATATATATATATATATATATATATATATATATATAAATAGTCACCTGGATATTTATTCAATACACGAAAAATAATTCATCTTATTTTCCTTTGAAGAAGAAAAACTTTTTCCCGCATCAAATTCAAAAGCAAAATAAATTCGAAAGGGTAAAAATGAACCACGCTTATCACGTGATTGTTGGCGTTGCCCTCCCTTCTTCAGTTTTGTGACATTTGTCTTTGTTCTCCCCTTGCCCTAACCTTTTCTTCTTACTCTCTCTAATCTTTATCATAAAACACCAACTAACAAGTTTATTTAGTCATTTTTATAAGGTACTTGCTTATTTTCAAGGAGCATTAATTTTTTTTTTCCATGCATGCCCTAATAAATAAGAGTAGTGGGTGAGAGTAATAATTACTATCACTCTGATCCTATTTATAATATCTATAAATATCTATTACTTTTTATGGTGAGGCCTGCATTATTTTTATGAAAATACTAAAATGCCCTCAACAAAAAAAAATCCCCCTCCAAACGCATCAATTTGAAACACACGCCAAGAAGGACCACCAGCGGAGACTGCTCTAAAGAAGAAGAGAGTTCATTTCCCCACCCAAAAAAAAAAAAAACCCAAGAAGACATAGTTTAACAGTTGGATTTCTCTCATCATGTTTTTCTCATAATCTCTAAATCATATTCGTCCAATCAATTTAAAAAGTCACAGTACTACTTTAACTTTTTTTCCTCTTCTCAATCAACGGCCCAAATGAACTGATGAAAAAAGTAGATGATGAGAGGATTTTCTTCCCTTTCGATCTCCTCCAATCACTGATGTCACCTTTTCTCTCTTTGGTTCAAGGTTGGAAGGGGGATTTTTTTTTTTTTTTTTCCTTTTGAGTTGAGGGCATTTTAGTACTTTCATAAAAATAACGTGAGTCCCACCTCAAATGTTAGATTTAACAGTCATAATATTAGCATTTTTTCTCCTATTTTAAATGTGTATCGGTAGTTTTGCACCTTTAAAGAAGATATGGTGTTTTATGCACTTTTAGTTAAAGGTTTTGATAAATTTGCATCTTTTAAAATTTGTTTATTGATATTTTTGTCCCTTCCAAAACTTATTTAATTTGTGCCAAATGCCCTGAGGGAAAAACTTCATTGGTAAAATTGTGCACCTTAACCTTAAATATATATAGTGTGTTTATATGTAGATGGTATTGTTAATTATAGTAGTATACTATTTCCGATCTTAAATATAAGGCCTCATTAACATTTTTGGAGAGGTTAAGGAAACTAAATAAGTTACTCTAAAGTATTTATACCCATTATTTTTATCCAAATTATTTTTTTTACTTATAAATTGATATATAATCTAATGATATACAACATATAATATGATTAAATAACTTATTTAGTTAACTTCCTCAATTTCCTTAAAAGAATCAACAAGTTTTATATTTAAGTCCCTAGAATGATTTTGAGCAACTTAGCTTGCATGGAAATTAGATGGATGATGTAAACGGCATGTCACGGTGGTGTCATCCATGTATCCCCATTGATGAAACTGCTAAAATCGGATCCCCTCCCCACCGTGAGCTGCATTCAGGTCAAAAGGGCGCGTCCAAAATAATTATTTCTAGTTTACTCTTTAATTTACACCAACGTTATACACGTGGTAACTGTGTTTCTTAATATAAAACTTCTTAACTTAGACATATCACGTGTTCGCTATTCACATCGGCTCCTACTAGAAGGAAGTTCCATATATCAACATCCTCCTCCTCTTTAATATCCCCTCCCAAAATATAATTTGTTGCTATATATATACGGCCAATTATTTAAGCATTCTATATAAAATATCTTTTTAAAAAAATAGTGCAAATCAGTTATTATGGAGCGCCATGTCAGCATTTAGCCAAGTATAAAAAATTTTACGAGGAAGGAGAGCATGCCATGTCTACTTTTTTTTTTTTTAATGTAATGGTGCATATTAAAATACTACTTCCGGTCCTAATTATAAGAGCCAGTTAACTTTCTTTGGAGAAGTTAAGAAAGTTAAATAAGTTACTTAATCATTTCATATGTTGTATATCCTTAAATTATATATTAGTTTATTAGTTAAACTAATTAGTTTGAAGAAAAAAAATAAAAATAAAAATACTCTAAAGTAATTTAATTAGCTTCCTTAATTTCTCCAAAAAAGTCAACTAGCTCTTATAATTAAGGCTGAAGGGAGTAGAACACAACACCTCCTAACGCTTTAAATTATTGAAGAGAACATACAAAATAAAATCTCACTGAAGACATAACACACGCAATATGATAATTGAAGACACTGTAGCAACAACAAGATTTTAAATCTGATTGCTTTAACATGCACCCCTTGTATTGTACCGACGCATTACAAACTCATGGTTACGTTATTATAAGCAAAGTTAATTTTTACATATAACTGCAGGCTCTCAGAATTTATATATTTCCCCAAGAACATTTTAGTCGGTACCAAAATGGACAATAACTTCTACAAAAGCATGATCTATCTGGATTATTGAATAATTAAAATTTGCTGGCTCTCTAATCAATTATACTTACTTTTACGGAATTGCTTTGGGTCAACGTTGAATTTAAACTGTATATGTATTATATATTATTTCGACCATATGGTCCATAATATAAACAGTCAAGTTGACATTTTATCCCCAAAAATAGTTTCGACATGATTTTTTTTTTTTGTTTGGATTATTCATTTGGATGCAGTGAAAAAACAAAGGGGGGGAAAAAAAAAGAAAGAAGGAAATTAAAGAACCCACAATTTGACTAAACTAAAGAAGTGAATTGAAGAATGCAAGAGGGACCTGATTGGAAGACCGACGGCCAACGGAGGAATAATAATTGGGAGACCATTTTCACATGTGGTTGATACAATATGTGTGTGTGAAGCGTGTACGGTACCACTATATATATCCCCTTCGCCAAATTCAAATCTTCGCCATCTGAAGAAACATTGGGAAATTAAAACAAAATCTCATTCGATCTTGTTCCTTTTCTCTCTTCCTCAAAGGTAACAGCAAGCTGCTTTTTCTGCCTGTTATAGGAGATTAAAATGGAGATTTCATCAAAGTACTTCGCTGAGCTGGTAAGCATTGAAAGAAATTGAACTTGTGGAGTTAATTGAGGAATATGTGTGAGGTTAATTCCATCTATAACTAATCAAAGTTTTGAAACAACACGACAGGATCCGAGCATGTTCGAGCAGTACCCAGTGGATTATATGGCGTACGAGGTTAACAACTTTCAGGATTTGTCGGGATGCGGCGACAGTTACTCATCTTTCACCTCCAAAAGAAGCCGTGATGAGTGGTTCCCAGTGGAAAGTCCAGAATCTGTTGTCCAACAAAGAGCAACCAAGCAACTCAAGACCATCAACAACACTACTAGCTGGACATCTTGCACAACTACAATGGCTGATCCCATCGTCCCTTCCAACCTTTCAGCTTCTAACTCGTCCTCCCAGATTATTTCTTTTGAGAATTCTAATAATTCTTCCCCAGATGTGGCTTCTCACCAATTTCCCAGCTTGGACTCCAGTGCTGTTGTCAAGCCTAAAACCGAGACTGTTTTCTCTTCTGACGACTTGGATTTCAGTACTCCATTTTCCATTATTTCTCAGCCCACCTATGACCACAAGCCTGACTCCTTTTTGCTCCCACGTGTAAAGGAAACTGCCACCATTTCTAGAAATCCAATTCTAGCTCAAGATCACGTTATGGCCGAAAGAAAACGTAGGGAGAAGCTCAGCCAGCGGTTCATTGCTCTTTCCGCCATTCTTCCTGGTCTCAAAAAGGTATACACTTTAACTGATTGGCGTGTCAGCTCTGCCTTCTCAGATGCACCTCAAATTTGGCTCCCTTGCCAAATACTTTTTTTCCCTGTTCTTCCGATCATCAGATTCTACTTGAAATTCATGACTTTTTGATATTTATGAAGAAAAAATGGAATTGTTCTCAATTTTTTTGTAACTTTTCAAAGATTTTAACTCCAAAATTGTGTAGCTTCTTGTTAATTGACAGTCTTACTAATTAATTACATACTCTCGCGGCACAAGAGGAACGTAGCGAGAAGGCACAGCTAATACCCCAGCCCAACGTTAACAGCCGTGTCAATTTATTACTCACTCTAAATCTTTTGATCTTGTCCTATATCTAGAATCTAATCAAAATCTTGGGTTCATCAATATGAGCAGATGGATAAGGCCTCAGTCCTAGGAGATGCCATCAACTATGTGAAACAACTGGAGGGGCGCGTGAAGACTCTGGAGGAACAGTTAGCCAAGAAAGCAGTGGAAACCGCAGTGTTTGTTAACAGATCTGTTCTTTATGCCGACGATAACGGCTCCTCCTCCGATGAAAATTCCAACAGCGTGTCCGACCAGTCGCTGCCCGAGATCGAAGCAAGAGTTTCCGCCAAGGACGTCCTCATCAGAATCCACTGCGACAAACAAAACGGATGTTGCGCCACCATACTATCCCGGCTACAACATCTCAACCTCACTGTCCAGAGTAGCAGCTTCTTGCCCTTCGGGGATACCTCCCTTGATATTACTATTGTTGCTCAGGTAGATTTATCCCTAATAAGTTCTTTGGTTCAATATTTCTGCATTTCATTAACACTCGTTATCTTTAATTAACAAGTTGCGTTAATTTGTTGCAGATCAACAAGGAAGAGAGCGTGACAGCAAAAGATATAGTAAGAAGCCTAAGGCAGGGTCTGGGGCAATTAATTTGATTATCAGTTCTAGACGTTTTCGTGCAAAGTAGAAGTGTACGTACGTTGTGTGATCAGGAATAACAGCTGTTAATAATAATTTTTACCGCGGCGGTTTCTTCTTTCCTTTTTTGTTCCGTCCATCTCTGGATTTTGGAGGAAATAGAGGCCTCCGTGATGAGTATATATTATCTCTTTCCGTCTATCAGTTAGCCTGGTAATGTTTTGAAGCCAAATTTCAAAGGTGACGCCACAAAGGGTTTTTCTTCTGGTTTTTGCGTAGCTAAGCTCATCACTTGTTCGCTGCGTTAATCTACCCAAAATGGCTCGTCCCTTCATTTTTTTAGGGCTGGGTTTTTTAGAGGATGTGAATATTCAGTCACACCTCGTTTTTCCCCTCTTTCCCGTTGTGAAAAGGGTGCAGTTTGATAGACGATAGCACGTACTTCTCTTTATTTGTATATTTCTAATGTCGTTCCTTGTACCAATACAATATTCCTTAATTAAGTTGTATGCTTGTTTTTCTGATCAATGACATTTTGCTGATTTCTCAAGAGAAAAAGTATGAACTGCGTATCTGGTCGTGAGTTCTGGCATTTATTATCTAGTGCACCAACTTAATTATCTTTTATTCAATTATGTTTGAAGATATCCAGGATCGACGACTTCCAGACAAGCGTACGTAAAGGAGTTTAAGAAATTAAATGGTTTATTTCAATATATTTGATGGATTCGGCTTCATATGAATGAGTGAGAATGTGACAAGTGGGGTCTTCATTATTAGCACATCAGCCAGTGTGAGTCAACGGAATAAGTTGAATTAACTTCATTTTTAGCATCGCTGGATGTCTTAGTAATACTTAATATAGTATATGCCATGTGGGCCCATGTGCAGGTTCTTTAATCTGTTGCTACTTCATTTAATGTTAAGAAACCACTTTGTCCCCAGTCACCACCACGGATTACGATCTGTTCGCCAATACTTGTAATCCATTAATTAAAAAACAAAAGCTTTGATTCTTCCAGAGCAAGCTTTTTCATTATTAATTTATTGAAGATGTATCTTTCATGGTGAAATAGTTTAATAAGATCCAACGTGGATATGATTATAATTTGTCTATATAACCAGCTTTAAAATACAAGGCCATTATTGGAGTTAGTATGAGACACGTTCAGATATACACGAAGCTTTTGTGGGAGGCAGCAAGAATGCAAAAATTCTTTTTTGTTTGTTTCTTGACAAACTTTCTTATTTCGCCACTTGCTGATGCTGTTCGTGATCACGTACGATAGCCATTAATGATAATTGTCTTCAGCGTATATGATTACGCGCGCTGGCCTGGAAATTAAATGCACATCATTGAAGTCCACTGTAAAGTGTAACCTAATTAAGACACGGAAGGAGATTTCCTCATTTTCCCTTCCTCTTAGAATCCCTCAGAATCCCACTGGATCGTCCAAATCTTGATCTAACAGTCCAGATTTTAAAAAAAAAATTTGAAGTTTTGTATTTATCGAAAAAGACAAAAGTAAAAAAAAAAAATTTTAATCTGGACCGTTGGATCAAGATTTGGACGGTCCAGATGAGATTCTGAGGGATTCTGAGAGGGAAGGAAAAGGAGAGAATCCAGGTCCATTAAGACACCCTCTTAGTGTCATGAACAAGAGCTCAATCCCTAAAAACTAGTTTATAAAGAGGGAGAACACAATAGATTTATAAACCTCATTCCAAAAGTTTGATTTTTCGATGTAGGACTCATTACATAGTTACTCTCTCAAGAGCCGACATCCCCAATGACTCCACTCCACGACATTTCACTCGACCTTGTCAGTCAGAAACCTTCCGTGCGCGGCACTTCACTCGGCCTTACCAATCAGAACCCTTCTGTGGGTAGCTCTCTCTGAAACACCAACTCTCAATGAAAATACCAACGTCATGAATACAAGTCTAAAGGGAGAGCCTAATCCTTAAAAACTAGCTTATAATGAGGGAGAATCTAATAAACTTGTAAAACTCACCCCAAGAACTTGACTTTACGATATGTGACTCTTTACACTCAGCCATGTCATTGGATAGATATTATTTTTTTTAAAAAAAAATGTATATATGTTTAACTACGTCTATAATTTGTTTTTAAACATATCTGAATTATCGATCTTTATGCTCTCCACACCTCACCTCACTCTTAATTATAACCCGATCTACTTGAATTACTTCTTTTTTATTTCTTAGTATATTACCCGTTTCTTAATATATGATCTACCTCAATAAAAAATAAATAAACTATAAAATGGCTGTTATATTTTTTGCCTTCATGAAATGGGTATTATATCGAGGGGAGGAAGCAGCATAATTTATGAATTCTTATTGGGGTTATTGATGTTGTATATTTGGTACAATGAATTACAACCTTCGACACTAACTGATGATCCATGTACGTGTCATGGTCGGTGATTGAAATTTTTTTTTTTTTTACAAATAAGAACCATAAAAAAATTATAAATATATTATAAATCATAAAGTGATAATAAAACACCAAATTCAAAGTTTCAAACATTATAAATTAAGCATTCATCACAAGTACACACATACAAAATAAACATAAATCCATAAGTCACCATTAACATTCAATAGAATCAATAATTTGTTGATATTGATAGTGTTAGGTTACACATTACACTCAGAGAAGTTACGGAAACGGTCTCACTCTTGTAGAACCAAAACCACATATTATTTTTTTTGGGTGAAGGGGGTTCGATGCACTATTAAAACCCATATTACCAGTTTGTAGACGAACATGCGCCAAGTTTGAAGATGGATGAGAGTTGACCGCAAATAATCACTTCTCGACCATTGCTCTGCGTCTGCGATGTTATAAAATAGTGTGAAAATCTCAACTATCCGGATTTTCTGAAAGTTAGTTATGGTTTTAAAAATTCATGAAATCCTACGCAAACTAATTGTACACTGCTGGCTATGTATTTCTTTATATCCATAAGACAATTTTTTGCCAGTTGTATAAGCAAAATTTACACATATATACACGCACAATACCGGCTATCAGTGCTTGCATTAAAACAATTAATGTACTTGAGAGTATCAAACTTGGAAAATGTGTGATTTTTATGTGTTTTTGTGCCTATTTAGGCCCCGTTTGTTATTAGGAAGATTTAAGAAAAGAAAGGAACTTAGAAGAGGAAAATGAATAGAAAGAAAGATTAAGAGGGAACCTTAAAAGAGTATTCTGTTTGGTAGACATGGAAATTGAGATGGAAGATGATAATTTTTTAAAATTTAAAATTAAAATATGACATCTAAAGTGTTCAAAATACCCTTTACAGTAAAAAAAAAATAATTTTAAAAAAAAAACTCTCTTATTCTTCTTCTTCATCTTTGTGCCCGACCACTGACAACCAAAACAGCCAAAACGGAAAAAAAAAAAAAAAAAAGCTTCGATCCTGTCGTAGTTTTCAATCGGTGGTGGTGGAGATACTGGGTTCGGACGTTGTCCCTCTCTCACTTTGCTATCCCTCTTTCTTCATCCCTGACGCCCGACCGACATAACCAAAAAAAAAAAAACTTCAGATCCAGGAGTGTGAGTTTTGACCGATGGTGGTGGTCCGATGAAGTCAGATCGGCGACAATGGAGGAGTTAGGAAGTCTTTGCCGACAACGAAAAGAGTCGAAGGTGCCGGTGCCAGTGCCAGTGTGAATGGAGGATGAAGATAAAGGGATACAATTGGAATTTTGTAGGAGGGAAGATCAAATCTCACATCTTCCATCCAATATATGAGGGATCTAATCTTCCCTCAAATATGGGAAGATGATGAGCACTCATCAGAAATTACTTACTGGATCTTCCGTCTACCAAACACCCAAAAACCATAGGAACTTTAGGATCTTCCCTTTCCTTCTCCAATCTTCTACGAACAAACGGGTCCTTATTTAAGCTCACTCCCCTCTCCTCCTTATTATAAAGATTTGTTATACCTTCTTGCACTTTTTATAAGGAACAAAACTATCAAAATTGTGGGATTTAAAATATTAGTTAAAAATAATAAGTATATAAAATATTTTTTTCAACAATACCCTTATTTATTAAAAAAAAGTACATGATAAAGAAAAGAAATTTATGAAAAAGAGATAATGAGTGATATATATTTAATAGGAGTAAAAATAGGAAGACAACTTTAAAATTACAGAAAAAATGATTGTTTCCTTGTATAAACAACCACCATATGAAAGAATAGGATGAAGTAATATAATTCTATATTAATTAAGAAATTCAATTAAAATGTGATAACATATAATTAACGTCAATGAACTGCAATGCTAGCTAGAGGACAATGAGTTGGGAATTTTAGTTATTAATGAATTAAGAGAATGTTTATTTAGTTGAGGAATATTAAAGGGAAGAGTATCAAGAAAGAATTTTGGACAGCTGACAAAATCCTTATGTGATACATGGATGAGATTTCAGGCCAAATAATTGTTGGAAATAATGAAGTGAAATTTTTTAGAGGGACAAGCAAAATTTTAGGGGAGACAGCTAACTGATAAAATATTTTAATGACAGAAAATGAAATTTTAAAAGGTGCAATGTGTAAATTTCTCCAATTGTCCCCACACCCTAACACACAGATTCCTGATTATTGACAAATGCGTACGTTATTTGGAAAAACTTACATATGACAAGGGACAGATAAGGACACTGGAACAACAATTGAAGTAATTAATGTATAGTGCAAGTGTACGTCCCTCCAATGATATCAAGTGAATTCATAGAATTAATATATCGTAGTTGAGTGCTGATAGATTTTCCTTTTTTATAGTCCTGATGTCGTGCTTTTGTTTTTATTACTCCACCGAATTGAAGTTGATTGGTCTCCCACCTATAGCTTGTTTTCTACCTCGAACTCGAATCCTAGAGACCCAGAAATGCAAGTTTGTCTACAATATATAGTTAGTCTTTTAAATCATACAATCCCTTTTACCTTAAGTTTGATTTTTCACCCCCCCCCCCCTTTTTTTTTATTTGTCCTCATCGTCTGCTTATGTGCTGGCGTTACCCCATTTGGTCATTGATTGTTCAATTATATATAGAGAATTAATTAACAACACCCAACTTTTTGGGCGGGACGCATACGTCTTTTAATATGCATTTATAGTAGTATAGTACTCGCCAGTAAGCTTCACTTCCTCACCGTTGATTTGGGGGCATTCATGTAAATATGGTGAAGTTCAGTATTCTATTATAAAAAATTCTTGAGAAAATTTCATTTAAATACCAGATGAATTTGTAAAACCCCCATAAGACCTCCGAATTTGTAAAAAGACTCAGAGGTGATATGGACCTTTCAGGGTTATGCAATTTTGTGGCAAAAGACCACATTGCCCTTCTACTTCTCTCTTTCCTCTCTCTCCTCTCTCTCCCTGTTTGAACCAGATCCGCCGATTGCGCCGCCGTCTACCTCTACCATGGACGTCGACCCCAACGCCGCACCCACCGCCACCTACGCCGCACCCACCGACGGTGAAAAAGAAAAAAAAAACGAAACACACGAACGAGAACAAAAGAAAACGAACACGAACGAACGGTAAATTTTTTTTGGTAGATCCAAAAGAAATTAGAAGAAGAAGAAGGAAGGAAGGAGGAAGAAGAAAATTTTGTAAATGGGTTGAAAAATGTAAATTTGTAAATTGCGTTATGAGATTTGTAAATAGCGTTATGAGATTTGTAAATCGCGTTATGAATTTTGTAAATGGTTTTTTGATTCAGGGTTGAAAAGTGTGGACCTAAAAAAAAAGTTGTAAATTGCGTTATGAGATTTGTAAATGGCGTTATGAAATTTGTAAATCACGTTATGAATTTTGTAAATGGTTTTTTGATTCAGGGTTGAAAAGTGTGAACCTAAAAAAACAAGTTGTAAATTGCGTTATGAGATTTGTAAATGGCGTTATGAAATTTGTAAATCGCGTTATGAATTTTGTAAATGGTTGGTTCATACTGAAATGAGTGCACTGAAATGCACTTTCAATAAACTCATAACGCAATTTACAACTCTTTTTTTTAGGTTCACACTTTTGAACCCTGAATCAAAAAACCATTTATAAAATTCATAACGCGATTTACAAATCTCACAACGCCATTTACAAATCTCATAACGCAATTTACAACTTTTTTTTAGGTCCACACTTTTCAACCCTGAATCAAAAAACCATTTACAAATCTCATAACGCCATTTACAAATCTCATAACGCAATTTACAACTTTTTTTTTAGGTTCACACTTTTCAACCCTGAATCAAAAAACCATTTACAAAATTCATAACGCGATTTACAAATCTCATAACGCCATTTACAAATCTCATAACGCAATTTACAACTTCACACTTTTCAACCCATTTACAAAATTTACTTTCATTTACAAAATTTTCTTCTTCCTCCTTCCTTCCTTCCTTCTTCTTCTTCTAATTTCTTCTGGATCTACCAAAAAAAATTTACCGTTCGTTCATTTTCGTTTGTTCTCGTTCTCTCGTTCGTGTGTTTCATTTTTTTTTCTTTTTCACTGTCGGTGGGTGCGGCGCAGGTGGCGGTGGGTGTGGGTGTGGCGTTGGCATCGATGTCCATGGTGGAGGTAGACGGCGGCGCAGTCGGCGGATCTGGTTCAGACAGGGAGAGAGAGAGGAAAGAGAGAAGTAGAAGGGCAGTGTGGTCTTTTGTCACGAAATTGCATAACCCTGAAAGGTCCATATCACCTCTAAGTCTTTTTACAAATTCGGAGGTCCTCTGGGGGTTTTACAAATTCATCTGGTATTTAAATAGAATTTTCCCAAAATTCTTCAAGTTTTTCCTCCAACGTGTAGAATTTTAGAAATTTGGAAAAAATTTTGTAATAGAAAAGCCATTTTGACAACATGAAAAGCCATTTTGATAACGAGATTTTCATAGGGATATTTTAATAACTGATAAAACTATTTTGACAACGAGATTTTTTTAGAAGAGAAATTCTATAATTAATATCATAAAAGTGGACCTTTTTTTAGGGAATTTAGGATTGAAACTTTTTGATATTTTTTGTATACCTTGGGACCTCACTAATATTTTCCCAAGAAACATTTGAGGCAAACACGTAATAACATTGGTGGGGTTCCTTCTCTTTTTGGCTTCTTAGAAACTACTTCTTGTCCTTATTATATGGCACCAACTAGCAATTGTATTTGGTTCTTTTTATAATGCATTTGCTTGTTTTCAAAGCGCATTAATTATTCTTTTTCATGTATGCCCATATTTAATAAGGATAGTGGGTGAGACTAAAAATTAATATAATATTGGAAGTTACTTAAATTGTAAGACAACTTTATTAACTTTAATTATTTTTATTGATTTTTGAAAATTGTTATTGGTGACTTATAATAAGAACAAGAGAAAGTACCACCCTCTGACGAATACTATGACGACGATAAATGTTCCAGGGGCTTTGAAAATTTTGTTTGGGCCTGATATTTTGGATTTGGCTATTGTCCTCTTCCTTTCCCATCATTTTTTTCATCTCAACCATTGGATTGAAATCTGAATGGTTCAGATTTAATGTTTTTTAAAATATTAAATTATTAAAAAATATTTAAAAATAATATTTTTTAAAAAATATTAAATCTAAACTGTTCAGATTTCAATCCAACGGCTAAACCACTAAGGTGGGAAAGAAGATGGGAAGTAAAGAGTAGCCACTCCGTAATATTTTGGGTCCAAATACACCATTTTTAACCTTTTTGGTCCCAAAAAGAAAACAGCTTTCCAACTCCTATTGGTAGCTTTCCAACACCATTTTCTTCTATTTCTTTAGATGGCTTTGTGATAGAAGGGGAAATAGACTTTCCTGATAGTTGGCTTAACTCTTCAGTTGAAAATTATGACGTCAAGGATTCTTCTTATTCTCAAGCCGGTGGCTGGGTGGATCCAGCTGCCGGTTCACCATGAATCTTCTAACCTGGAACTGTCAGGGGCTTGGGGCGGCCCTGACTGCCAGGAACTTAAAGGCGGAATGCCTAAGGAAGAAGCCCCATTTGGTGTACTTAATGGAAACAAAACAAAAGCCCAGATATATGAGGAAGATTCGTAGACGGTGTGGGTATTCAAAGGAGTGGTTGGTTAATCCTATGGGTCTTAATGGTGGACTTGCGCTGTGGTGGTCAAATTCGCTTACGGTAGAAATTATATTTTCTTCAGCTAATATAATTCACACTCGGGTTGGCTCTGGTGCTTTTTCTACCCCTGCTTTCATCACGTTCATATATGGGCCGACTAGTGATGCGGACAAACTTATGTGCTGGTAGGAAGTTCGCAGAATTGGGGGCAATATTGGGGAACCCTGGCTCTATATTGGGGATTTCAACGAAATTGCTGCTCAATCTGAAAAGGATGGCGGTAACTCAAGAACTTGGAGGAGAATGAGGAATTTTAAGCAGTTTATCGCGGATTGTGATCTTGATGACTTGGGGTTCCATGGCTATAAATTCACTTGGTGTAACAACCGGCCTCATCCGGACACAATTCGGGAAAGGATTGACAGGGCTTTGGGGAATTCAAGGTTGAGGGAGCTGTTTCCAACTCTTCGGGTGCTCCATGTTGACCCAGCTGGTTCAGACCACCACCTATTGTGGGTACAGTGTTCACCAGAGGGTTTTTGCAAAAGGCGTGTGTTTTGTTTTGAGGAATGCTGGATTACACATCCTAATTTCCTCCGTGTCATTAGAAATAACTGGAATTTATTATCTGCAAATACTCTCTCTGCCTCTGAAGAGTTTATGCTTAGTTTGGGGAGATGCAGTCAGGCTCTTACTAAATGGAGTTACAAGGAATTTCCTAACAACACTCGTAAAATTGATAGCCTCAAGGATCAACTGATGCTCCTAAATCAGGGTGTTCGTGACCCTGGGTCCTTGCGTGATATTGCTGATGTTAAATCCGAGTTGGATCGTATTTTTGCTCTTGAAGAGCAATTCTGGTGGCAACGCTCAAGGGTCAACTGGCTTCAATATGGTGACAAAAACTCTCATTTTTTTCATCAATCCACACTTAAGAGGCGCCACCGTAATAGTATTCTGTGTATCAAAGATGATGGAGGTAATTGGTTAATGGAGAAACCTGCTATTTCTCAGAATATTTCTCTGTTTTTTCAGGACCTCTTCTCCACTTCTGACCCTTCCAACATGGACCCAGTGTTAGACTTTATCGACACTAAAGTTACGGATCATATAAACCATGGTCTGATGCTGCTTGTTACAAGAGAGGAGGTTAAGGATGCTGTTTTCAGCCTGGGCTCATCCAAAGCGCCTGGTCCAGACGGCTTCTCTGGCATGTTTTACCGGAATGCTTGGAGTGAAATTGGGGAAACAGTTTTTGTAATGGTCAAGGAATTCTTTGAAGGCAAATCCTCCTTGAATGTGATCAATGACACTAATACTACTTTGATTCCGAAGGTGGAGAAGCCGGAACATGTATCTCACTTCAGGCCGATTGGACTTTGTAACTTCTCCTACAAAATAATATCCAAGCTCTTGACCAACAGAATGAGGCCATTGCTGGACAACTGTATTTCACTTAATCAGGGGGCCTTTGTATCGGGCCGTTGCATCCAAGACAATATCATTATTGCCCATGAAGTCTACCACTACCATCGGAGGAAAAAATCTGGGGGTAAACACGAGTTCGCCCTTAAGATGGACATGAGCAAAGCATATGACCGTATTGAGTGGTCCTTTCTGGAGAAAGTACTCTTGCGTTTTGGATTTTGTGTGGAGTGGGTTTCTCTTATCATGAGATGTGTTCGGTTTGTTCATCTGAATATTTGTGTATCTGGGGAAACTGTAAGTTCCTTCTCACCAAGCCGAGGCCTGCGCCAAGGGGATCCCCTCTCCCCATATCTTTTCATCCTTGTGGCAGAAGTTTTATCTCTTATGATTGTGAAGAGTCAGGAGGCGAAATTCCTACAAGGAATCAAATTGAGCCATAGTTGCCCGGTGCTAACTCACAGTTTCTTTGCAGATGACTCTCTCCTTTTTATGAATGCCAGTAAGGAGGACTGTGTGTATTTAGCTAGAATTCTGCATTTGTATTGTTCTGCTTCAGGCCAAGTAATTAACTTGGACAAATCCAGCATCTTTTTCTCTCCTAACACCCCTGTGGAAGTGAGGAATATGGTTGGGAATACGCTGGGTATTTCAGATACTGAGGATCCAGGGAGGTATTTGGGGATCCCTAGCATATGGGGGAAGACAAAACACCAAGCGCTGGCATATGTTAGGGAGCGGATCACTAGTAAGCTTCAAAGTTGGGGGCTCTCCTCCCTCTCCTTCGCTGGAAGAGAAGTACTCTCTCCGGTCCTAATTATAGGACAACATTTGGAGGTTTATTTTGGTCATAATTATAAGACAACATTCTAAGTTTTGTCAATTTTTTCCTAAAATACCCTTATTTTATTCTCTCAAGTGTGTTTGATTTTTAGTAAATATATATATATATGAGTATTAAACTCTTCTAGTCAATGAAATTTTTGTTAGATTTTAATTTGTTTATCAATCAATTGACATTAATTTGCCAATATATATATATATATATACACATATACACATATATGTGTGTCTCTATATATGTGTGTGTAGACACACATGTATATAGACACACACATATGTATGTATGTATATGTGTGTGCGCGTGCGCGTGCGTGTGTGTTTATATATACAAATATATATATATTTGTATGCGCGCGCACACACACATACCTCTTTGTGTGTGTGTGTGTGTTTATATATTTTTTGTGTGTGTATACATATATATATATATATATATATACACGTATATATATTTGTATGCATACACACCCATATATACCTGTGTGTGTATGTGTGTTTATATATTGTATGTGCGCGCGTGCGCGCACAGGTGTGTGTCTATATATTTTGTGTGTTTTGTGCATATATATGTGTGTGTGTCCATATGTATATACACATATATGTGTACATATATATATATATATATATATATATATATATATAACAAGACCATTATTTCAATTAGAAAATATGCGGAAATGAAAATTATAGGGTAGAGAGATATGTGGTAGGGCTTGTTGATTTACTTATACTTTTGTCATTTAAATTTTATATAAGGGCATTTTGGGAAAAAGAGTAAAATCAACTAATTTAACTCTTTTCCGTAATCTCCCCAAAAGTAGTTAAATATGTCCTATAATTAGGACCGGAGGGAGTATTAATTAAAGCTGTTGTACAAGTGATCCCGATTTTTCCCATGAACTGTTTCAAGTTTCCCATCAAGAACTGTAAAGAAATACATAGCCTCATAGCCAACTTTTGGTGGGATGGAAACGCATTTGGCCGCCCTACACATTGGAAGGCCTGGGATTTTCTCACCTCCTGTAAGGATCAAGGGGGTATGGGCTTTAAAGATCTTGTTGTTATGAATGACTCATTGTTGATTAAAACGGCTTGGAGGCTTTTGAAGCAACTGGGTGATTTGTGGGCAAGAGTTCTGAAGAGTGTATACTTTCCTAAGGGTAATTTTATCAAGGCAGTTAAAGGCTCCAGAGCTTCTTGGTGTTGGTCGAGTATTGTGGATGGTAAAAACCTTCTCTTGCAGGATCTCCAATGGGATGTGGGCTCGGGCAGCGAGATTGGTATTTGGGGGGAGCCGTGGATTCCCAAGACTCCTCCCCTTAAAGAACCAGTACATTGTGAGGACCCCAGTGTTAAGCAGGGGTGTGTTTGTGACTTGATTGTAGATGGTACTTGGGCCCTCGGTTCTATAGCTCAGTTTTTGTCGGATGAAGTCAAGATAGCCATCCATAACATCCCCATTCACAATAATGGAATAGATGATAAGCTGGTGTGGACCAAGGCGAGGGATGGAGAGTATGTGGTGAAATTGGGGTACATTAATGAAAAAGCAAAGCATTCACAGAAAGTTATTAAAGCTGGCCCTTCCTTTGTGGTGCCCTCTTCTTGCTGGAAGTTAGTGTGGAAGCTCAAGATCACTCCACGGGTTCAGCAATTCATGTGGAGAATCCTAAATCGGGCCTTAGCCACTAATGACACCCTGTTCCAGAGGCGAAGAGCCCAATCCAGAATGTGTCCCATTTGCGAAGACAAAGTGGAAACCATTGAACATCTTTTCTTTCATTGCTCATGGACCTGCTGCATTTGGTTTGGTTGTCGGTTAGGGGCTAGAATCGATGTTGTAAGTGTAACCAATTTCAGCAGCTGGTGGCTACAAGTTTCTGGTATGTCATCGTTTTCCTCACATGACTTAGCTTTGATATGTTGGTTATTGTGGTATACCTGGAAACAGCGAAATGGGAAAGTCATTGATTTTAGTGAGCCTAATCCTTTAACTGTACTAATGGTGGCTGAGAATAGTGCGGATGAATTTTTTTGTGCCTTGGATAAAGTGGATAATGCCTCTGTAGGGGCTGATCTGATGCCCAATGTTCCTGATTGCTGGTTCCTCCGGACAGAGATAGAGTTAAAATTAACTGTGATGGTTCATTTCATTTAGGCCATGAGAAGGCAGCAATTAGTGTGGTTTGTAGAGATCATTCTGGATTTTTTATGTGGGGCTTTGTTGACAAGCTGAAATCAATATCAGCTTTTATGACAGAAGCTCTTGCTCTGAAAAGGGCTTTGCTGATTGCTGTTGATTTAGGGATTGATGATGCTATTTTTGAGTCTGATTGCCTCTTTTTGGTTAATTGTGTTACTGCTAAGGCACCTTCTTCCTTTGACTGGTGTTGTAGAAGCATCATTCATGACATTATTAGTCTTATTTCATCCAAAGTTGGGTTCTCTCTTTCATTTACTCCACGTGGGGGTAATCGTGTTGCTGATCTTCTTGCAGCAAATACTTATAAAGGGTGTGCCCTATTGGGTGGGTGTCACAACCATCACCCTCTTTATTGACTCTTCTAACTTTGGAGGCAAGGCAGACTTCTCTAGTCATGGACGCTGATTCTCGATTCAGCTCTAGGAGGGATGTTGCTTAATTATGTTTTCTGTTGATTTTGTATGGCTTCGGCCTGTAGCTTTATGTTGTACTTTTGTATTTTGTTTGCTGTTTGACAGTATTGTATTGTTCTGTTTCTGAAGTGGTAATATAATGCCGCCTTCGACCCCAAAAAAAAAAAACTCCTATTGGTAGCTGAAAGATTTCTTCTTTCTCCCGCCTTGTTTCTGGCTCGAAAGACAATATTTTATCACTTTAAATATATTAAAAAAATGATATAGTGGTACTCGTATTGAAGATGAAAAAACTAAGGAGCTATTTAATTTATTGGTATTAAGATTAGGATTGAGACTGTAACACCCTTAAATTTCTAACAATTATAATAACATAAAATTGTAATAATTTTTTTAAAATAATTACTTAAATTCAAAATAACCAAATTTGGAAAGTGTTACTGCTGCATTTGTACTGAGATAAGTGCAACTTATTACATTAAGCTAAATCCAAACTTAAATAAAAAAGTTTTATTTGGAGCATAATTAAAAAAAAATAGAATAAAAACTAGTTAGAATTAATTATTGAATGTTCTTCCTCACTTCTCCCTGCTAGCACTTTTGGAACCTGTTTCACTGAAAATCTGTTTCCCCGAAAGATCATCACGGCCCATGAACACAAAAACCAGCAATCCTAATAAAACACAATTTAAATGGCTCAAATATATTAATCAAATCAAATATATATAATCATATGATAATTGCATCAAATATTGTTCATTATCTTTTTAAATTTATTTAGACTAAGGAAACCGTGCCAGCCAGTCTATTTAGTGGGAAGAGAACCATAGTAGACCCGGGAAACCCTGCCAGTCTACCTGGTGACTTGGGAAACCCTACCAATCACAATTAATCAAATTGACCATAATACATTTCTTCCTAGTATGCACACATCTTCTCAAAGTTGCTACTACTGTCCCGGGAAATCTTGCCAGATACCACTTTGGGAAGAACAGATATCATCGGTTCACATCAAATAATATATCAGGGGCATAAAGTCTAAGGGTTGTGTTCATCACTTTAAGAGGTACCATCCTAAAGCTATCTTCCTACAATTAAATTTTATATATATATATATATATATATATATATATATATATATATATTTATTTATTTATTTATTTATTTATTTATTTATTTATTTTCATGAGTGGCACATATATTTCAATAAAAAAAAACGTACAATATACATGAAAGGCATATATAGGATTGAAGTACTTTTACTTAAGAGCCATGATTTGATGCATATAATAATAATACCTGGTCTAGGGTACTAATGAACCCTGAACATATCTATTATTGTAATTAATCTTAAAACATTATATAGGTCTAGAGAAACAAAGGATATACATATACATATATATTTCAATCAAAACCGAAATGCCCGGAGAAACCACATACGTATAGGCATCATATATTCATTTGTAAAAGACTTTCAAAAATTTAATTGCACAATTTGAGAAGAAGAAAAATGTATGTGAGGCGTTTTGTTTCCGTAGCCATTCACGCTAACCGGAAAAAAGATAACCTATATACACACACACACACACAATTGCATTGACACACTTAGGGGCTTTTCACAAAATCGAGACCGGATGTAACAATTAATTCTTGTTGTTCTAGGGATTAGGATTACCTGATCTTCGTTTTGCTAGTCTCTTAGGAAAATAATTTGATGCAGAGTACAGAAAGAGGAAGCAATAGAGGAGAAGAGAGGTATTGAGCATTAGCTAGGGTTAGGTTAAGCCTCTATTTATAACTTAAAATTAGGGTTTCGCTTTAGGCTCTTTTACTATTGCCAACTCATTAGTAGGTTATATAAAATTCAATCAGTTAATCATGGTGTGAATTTAATGTGACTTAATTGACAAGTAGTGGACTTATTAACTAAAACCTCTTTCTTAGAGTCTAAGCTGAAAATTCCTAAAGCAATTAGGACTAGAAGTATTCGACTCGCTGAGGCCATAAAAAAGGGGTTATTACTATTAATAATAATCTGGGGTATTACAGAGATTGAAAGTGGGATTTGAACTTCTAAATTATACTTGGTATGGAGTAATATTTGGACATAATGCTTAAATTAATTTTATTTCATAATTATTCATAAATTATAAAAAGATGGTGATACCCCTTATGCCTTATATTGATTTTTTTAAAAAAAAAAAACATTGTAACAAAACTTGCCACCCCTTCACTACCGTGCCAACTGCCAAGGCTCCCTCTCTAAACAGAACAACTGAAGTTTAACTCAAATTATTACCCTTACTCTATGGGTATGCCCAATTAAAATAAATATAACTAAATTATTGATGCTTTAGTAAAAAATCACTGTTTGAGCAATCATGGGAGTTGGCATGAAGAAAAGAAATAACCTTGCAAGGCTTTTGTTAAAGTTCTACGCCCCAAACTCAAACAAAATAAGCAATAGTTAGACTTAGTAAGATGGAGATCGACAACGATAATCTAAAAACGAGAGCAACGGCAATGAAGAGTTAAATCTGAGAGAGGTATACTAGTCCAAAATGTATCATCAACATGGATATTTTTATCTTCAAAATTTTCAATCTTAGGACTTAAAAAACAATACTAGGGGATTATGGGTAGTTATATAGCAATCCCGTTTTCATTGTATTTCGGTATTTCCAATCCCAAGTTATCTGTAGTACCTCGTACCAAACATCACAAAAGAATAAACTAGTGTCAATTCCAATGCTGCCAACCTCTTTGATCCAACGTAGCAACCTAAGGAAGAATTGATGGGGACTGGGGAAGGGCGAGAGCACTAGTGGATTCTTGACGGCCGTACCATAAAATCATGTTGGGGGGTATCCTCGGGCTTTTGTTTGTGTGGATGAAACATTCCATGACAATAGGGTCGAGAAATCGGGCCAAGTCCATTGGGCCGGCCTGTTTAAACCCTGATCTTGCAAAGCTCGGACTTAAAAAATAAGTCAGAAATTTGAAATTGGCCCTGCAGGGCCGGCCCTGTAAAGCCTCGGGCTTAATCGGGCCGGCTCGTTTAATTGTAGTTTTTTTTAAAAAAAAATTAATTACTTAGATTTCCATTTAATGAATGTGTTTATTTATAATTACTAAGATTATTTTAGTTTAAACTATAACTCTTTTGTTATGTTTATTATTATTCTGCATTAAAACATATAATTAGTTATTATAAATTTTAAAAAAGGGATGTTTTCATATTAAATAAACACATACTTTGGTATTACAATATTATATAAGTAAGAAATTACAAGTATATTTTGTGTAAGATAAGTATAATTAATTTTACCTGTCAGTAAAATCATGCATGAATCGAAGGAATCTATAGACGCACACAAAATTCGTGAGCATACATAAAGCAATTCCTTTGTTTAATTTTTTTTAAAAAAAAAAAGGGGAAAAACATATTCTTTGTGTTTATTTGTTTTTTATTATGAATTAATGAATGTGTTTATTTGTTGAATGATTTATATTGTTTAGATATTGATATTGATAACATTTATTTGATAGATTAGAACTTTAATGGTTGCAATTTACTAATTATATTTCTTTGGAAAAAATCAAAGAAAAAATAGTTAAAATTTAGAATAGTAATTTTCAAGCCCTGTAGAGCCGACCTAAGCCCTGGTATTATCGGGCCGGGTTTTGAAAAACAGATGTTTTCCTTACCCCAGGCCCTGTAGGGCCGACCTTGTTGGACCCTAGCCCTGTCGGGCCAGGCCGGCCCTGATTCCCAGCTCTAAATTGACACATGTCTGACATCTCCCAAATCCAATGTCCCCGCCCACCTTCCCCATCTATACCGCACATCTTCTAACAGAATCCACCAGCCTCCTCTCTATTTTTTTGACGTCCGTTTGAGCTCTTTAAAAGTGCTTTTATGACTTACTACCATGATCCTAATTATAAGACCTTATTAACTTTTTTTTGGAGAAATTAAAGAAACTAAATAAGTTACTTAATCTTTTTATATGCTATATATCTTAAGATTATATATTAGTTTATCAGTCAAATTAATTAGTTTGAAAAAAAAAATAAAAATAAAAATACTCTAAAGTAATTTAATTCGCTTCTTTAATTTTTCTAAAAAAAATCAACTAAATCTTATAATTAAGACTGGAGGGAGTACAAGATAAGTGTGTAAAATAATTTTGTTTCAGCTAGCTTGCGTAAAAGTGTTTTTGAAACCAAGATCTAGGGGTTTCCCAGACAAGCAACAGATTACATTTGCATGTCCTCCTCCAAGTGCACTGCCCTCCTTTATTTTATTTTATTTCAAAATTAAAAATGCCACATAAATAAATAGATTGAAAATATTTTTTAATAGAAAACTCTTTTAACATGAGTGATCAATAGCAAGAGTTTAAGAAATTATAAATTTAGAAAATGTGATTTACACAAGGTTTCAACCACCCCCAATCCCCATACCGCTAGTGGCTATGGTCGGTATGAGACTGAATTCCCATTTGATGGGAGGGGGAGGGAATTCGTATTTTGATACCTTCCCACTCGGAGTCCACTCCGTGTCTTAGTCAAACTATATCGTCCATTTAGGCAATGATGAGTATGTACATACATTAAATTAATAAATTATTATAAGATAATAAGAGTAATTAAAATAATAGGGGAAAATGATTCGGTCTAGCTAGGTGTTCCCAAAGCGCCATCTTCAGTCAACCCCTGTTCCGAATCCTGTTCCCACTCCCCAGTTTGAACTTTGAACCCTCCTTCCCCATTATAACACGACTTTCACGTGTTACCTTTAACACGAGCACCCCCAACACCAACGTATAGTATACTACATTTTTTAAAAATAATATTTGGTTGAATTAACTGGCTCGATCTCTTATATCAACCGTGCTTGTTTTTACGGATTGCTCTGGGTCAACAATATTGGTTGAATCAGACTGTACTATAAACAGTTAGGTTGGCATTTTAGCCCGAAAGATGGTTTTATCATGATTCTTCATTTGGGTGCCAAAAGAAAAACAGGATAGGAACAGAAAACAAAGAAAGAACCCACAATTTGACTAGACCAAACAAGTGAATT
Organism: Acacia crassicarpa; assembly: GCA_034222035.1. Taxonomy (NCBI): domain Eukaryota; kingdom Viridiplantae; phylum Streptophyta; class Magnoliopsida; order Fabales; family Fabaceae; genus Acacia; species Acacia crassicarpa. Next base: position 5,607,831 of record JAWXYG010000009.1, on the reverse strand, counting down.
GAGGAGAGTATAAGTGAGGGACCGAGTTGGAATAACGACGGCCAACAGAGAAATAATTGAGAGTCCATTTTCACACGTGGTTGGTACAATTTATGTGTATGAAGCGTGTACGATACCTCTATGTAAGCCGATCGCCAAATTCATATCTTCCCCATCTGAAGAAACCTTGGCAAAACAAACTAAATTCTTCATTCGGTCTTGTTCTTCTTCTCTCTTCCTTCAAGGTAAGCATGTCCTTCTGCTTTATTTCCCTTCACTTAACTAGTTTCTTCAACTTCTCCCTCGGCTCTATATATATCTGAGTTTTGAAACTCAATTACACAATCTTTACCCGGATCGATATTTTTGGCAGGTGCTTTTTCAGTCTTGATCATTACTACTCTCGAAGGCAAATTAAAGGACATTAAAATGGAGATTTCATCCAAAAACTTCGCCGAGCTGGTAAGCAAACAAAGGCATGGATCTTTAATTGATCAATTTTTGAACACACGACACGACATGGAGGACCCAAGCATTTTCGAGCAGTACCCAGTGGATTGTTTGGCGTACGAGGTTGATGACTTTCAGGATTTGTCGGGATGCGGCGACAGTTACTCATCTTTGAGCTCCAAAAGAAGCCGCGATGAGTGGTTCCCAGTGGAGAGACCAGAATCTGTGGCCCAACAAAGGGCAAACAAACAACTCAGAAGCATCAACAATACTACTAGCTGGACTTCTAGCACCACTTCAATGGCTGATCCCATCGTCCCTTCCAATTATTCTGCTTCTAAGTCTTCCTCCCAGATCATTTCGTTTGATAATTCTAATAATAATTCTTCCCCAGATGTCGCTTCAAACCAATTTTACAGCTTGGATTCTAGTACTGTTGTCAAGCCTAAAACCGAGACTGTTTTCTCCCCTGACAACTTGGATTTCAGCGCCCCGTTCTCCATTATTTCTCAACCCACCTATGACCTCAAACCTGATTCCTTTCAGCTCCAACATGAGAAAAAAACTGCCACCATTGCCAGAAATCCAATTCAAGCTCAAGATCACGTCATGGCCGAAAGAAAACGTAGGGAGAAACTCAGCCAGCGGTTTATTGCTCTTTCCGCCATTCTTCCTGGCCTCAAAAAGGTATACACACTTTAACACTCATGTTAATTAATTACTCACTCCATATTTTTTGGTATTGTCCATTGTCTAGAATGTAACCAACATCTTCTGACATTCATGTGCAGATGGATAAGGCTTCAGTCCTAGGAGATGCTATCAACTATGTGAAACAATTGCAGGAGCGAGTGACAACTCTGGAGGAACAGGTAAACAAGAAAGCAGTGGAAACAGCCGTGTTTGTGAAAAGATCTGTTCTATATGCCGAGGACGATGGCTCATCCTCCGATGAAAATCCCAACAGCCGCTCCGACCAGCCACTGCCGGAGATCGAAGCAAGAGTATCAGGCAAGGATGTCCTCATCAGAATCCACTGCAACAAACAGAATGGATGTTGTGCCACCATACTCTCCCAATTACAACATCTCAATCTCACTGTTCAGAGTAGCAGCTTCTTGCCCTTTGGCAATACTACTGTTGATATTACTATTGTTGCCAAGGTAAATTTATTTTTATGTTCTTTGGCTCAACAAAATTCATTTCATAACACTTGGTATTTTGAACTTACGAGTTGCGTTAATTTGTTGTAGATGAACAATGAAGAGTGCGTGACTGCGAAGGATATAGTAAGAAGCCTAAGGCAGGGTCTGATCAGGCACTTAAATTGATGATCAGTTGGTGCTTCGTTGTACAGTTAATATTGGACGATGTGGTTCAGAAAAACAGTTGCTAATAATAACTTTAACCATGGCTCTTTCTTTCTTCTCCGTTTTTTCGTCTATCTGCATTTTAGCGGAATTAGAGAGGCCTTGGATTGCTTCCAAGTTCGAAAAGTAACGCCACAAAGGGTTTTCCTTCTTGTTTTTGCGTAGTTCACTGATTCGCTACGTTAACCTACCCAAATTGGCTGGTCTCGCTTCATTTTGTTATTGTTGGGATTGAATATTTTTGAGAGGAAGTCATCATTCAGTTACTAGTACCACATTCTTTCTCGCCTCTTTCTCGTTGTGAAAAGGGTCTGGTTTGACAGAGTTAGCACGCATCACTTCATTTTATTTCTATATTTCCAATGTCTTTCTATGTATCAATACAATATTCCTCAATCTAGTGTACTTGTATTTCTGATGAATGACATTTTGTCGTTTTCCCAGTAAAAATATGAATTGCTTATCTGTGATCGTGAGTTTTGGCTGTTATAGTGCACCAACTTAATTATCTTTTATTCATCAATTATGTTTGAAGATATCTCGGATCCACGACTTCCCGATATATACAAGCCTATACGAATTTAGAAAATTAAATGCTTTATTTAAATATACTGGTTAGTATTTGCCTTCGTATGAATGAAAGTGACAAGTGGCAAGTGGGGTGTCAATTATCAACAAGCCAGCGTGAGTCAACGGAACTAGATGAATTAACTTCACTTTTAACATCGCTGGACGTAATAGTGATATACGGCATGTGGCCCCTTGTGCAGGTTATTTGATTTGTCGCTAGTTGCTACTTCAATTTTATAATGGGAAAATTTTAGTTAGCCTCTAGCAGCAAATTAATTTTAGTCAGGCTTTAAAATTTTCTGAAATTTCATTGCACCCCAAGATTAAAATAATGAAATTAATATTTATGAGTAAAAAGACAATGACGTTCTTCTTTAATTTTATTTTTTTCATAAGAGTATTTACAAGATAAATGAAAAGATTTATAAGAAAAATAAAAGGATTAAAAAAAAACATATAGAATTAAAATCATTTTGGTCATTTACAAGACAAATATAAAAATTTACTAGTAGTTAAATATGAGCATTTACAAGACAAATAAAAGTATTTATAAGATCGACAAATAAAGGGATTGATAGGCACAAAATATAGAGCCCAATGACTCCGCAAGTGCACAGCCGGTTGTATCAAGTAATAAAGATTGATCAAGTAAGATATCATTTCCACAAAAACTTGGTATCAACAATGTCATTTAGCAATAATTTTACACTTTAGTTGAAGTTGAGTTAACGCAATTTGATTAGAAAGTAGGAATAAAAGCTACCTAGAATGGTTTTAAATCTTAAGCGGCGGTGACTTGGATTATTATACCTTTGGTTATTTCTTAATTTCTAATTTCTCCACTTAATTGCATTTAAGTTATATTTGCTAGTCTAGGATTCTTATTTTCCTAAGAGTGTCTTTCGATCCACTAAAAGGCATTTCAATTATGTTAATCCCTAAAATCTTAGATAATTAATTAGTACTTAATTGGATTGATTTAAGTGCCAGCCTAATGAGACTATGTAAAGCTGGTAGGTATATGTTTATCCTACAAGCAAATTAAATCCAAAAACGTAATCCTGCACGATTCAATTGAATATCTAGTCTAAATTTCTCACGTCTAGACTCATTTAGAACACCAAAATAATCACAATCTGATGTCTCTTGTTTTAGAATAATCAAGCACACAATTAAATTAACAAATATAATAATAAAGCAATTAAAAGAAGAAATCATCATCATACTAATCCATAATTAAACTAAATAATCCAAAACATAGCTACATACTTAAACTGAACATTGCAATAACGAAAACAATAGCTAACCAAAGAAAAAATAAAAAGAAAGGAGAAACTTAGATCTTCTGTGTATCTCCAAAATTTAGATCTCCCTCCATCTAAATTTGAACGCTTGTGTCGCCGTCACCAACTAAGAAAGTGGAAGCAAATATCCTCAGTATCACTCCTCTCCTCATCCCTCAGTATCTTGATCTGGGTCGTCCAAAAGTTAATCCAACGTCCAGAAATGAGTTTTTAAGAAATTTTATATTTACCGCATGCGGTAAATATAAAATTTCTTTAAAACTCATTTCTAGACGTTGGATCAACTTTTGGACGGTCCAAATCTAAAGATACTGAGGAATGAGAAGGGGAGTGATACTGAGAGGATCCGAACCGCTCCCTGCGTGTGTCTCTATCAGAATATGTTGATTTATCTCTATTTTTTTTATTATCATATTTCATATATGGGAAAAACATTTCTCATGTTGTAGGAGAAATGTTTTCTCATGCCACACACACATAAAATAGTGGGACCCACATATATATATAGTTAGCACTATATATATATATATGTGGGTCCCACCATTTTATGTGTGTGTAAGAATCTTGTTTCTCTCATGCAACATGAGAAAAGTAAACTCCTTCATATATATATAGAGAGAGAGAGTTCTCACTTGAATCTTATAATATCTCCTGCAAAAACAAATTAGGTTACGAGTGTATTTTATATCAAAATATCCTTCTATCCTATATATAGTTAATTGAAGGATAGAAAAATATATGAAAAATAATTAAATAAGTATAAAATATTAATAAATTAAAACTAATCAAATATATCTCATAATCTACACTTATTTAATTATAAATTTATACTAATCAAGGATTCAAAAGAACCTTGGGAATTACAAACATTTTAGCTACTTACAAGACAAATATAGAAATTCACAAGTCAAATATAGGTATTTAAAGACAAATAAGACAATTTACAAGATAAATAAAGTAAGGACATTATTATCTTTCCTTAAAAAAAATAATAATTTATTTCATTTTAACCATTGATTATATATAGTAAAGTTTCAGAAAATATTGGGTTGGATAAAATTAATTTACCACCAAATGGACTAACTGAAATGTTCCCTTAATATTGGAATTAAACGACTTGGTCCCCACCACAGATTGCGATCTGAGCGCCAAGCTTGCAATCCATTAAAATACAAAAGCTTCCGTTCTTCTAGGGCAAGCTTTTTAATTTGTTATTAATTTATTGAAGATGATATCTCTCATGTGCATAATAACGAAATAACTTAATAAGGATGCATTGTGGATATCATTAGTTTATCTATCTCCAACTCCTTTATATATATATATATATATATATATATATATATATATATATATATATATATATATATATATATATATATTATTTAGACACGAAACTTTGGTTATGGGGGCCGGGGCATCATCGCCTGGCAAAACATTTGTGACCAGGTGGCTCAAAATTGTTAAAAGCATAATAAAGTGCTCTTTTTCGGGGATGTTCTTGATCATGATGGGTGTGAAAACTGAAAACTTTAGTGCTAAATATAAAATAAAATTGATTTTTTTTTAGATTAATGTAACTAAATAAGGTTTTTTTAATCTTATTATATGTTGTGTATTATTAGATTATATATTAATTTATATGTTAAGTAAAATAGTTTGGAGAAAATTAAGACCATAAAATAAATATTTTAAAGTAATTTGATTAACATCTTTAACATTTTTAAAAAATATTAATTTTATCTTATATTTAAGACTGAGTTGATATCTTCCCCATCTCTCTCGTGCTACTTATAGGATAGGAAGAAAAATATTTTTTCTTGTTTAAATATTAGTCAAAAGGTTAACTTTTTACATTTAGTACGGTAACTTTAAACTCCAACTCGATTTTAACTCAGTCTAATTCGTGTTCATACTTTGCATCGATCATCTTAGACTCAGTAATTACCCCCTTGGTTCAACTGATCCGTGTGTAATGGTCGGTGATTGATTTTTAATTTTGTTTCAAATAAGTTGGACAACTTTCTTCGACTTTCAATTCTTCTCGTTTTCCCACCACCGTACCTTTATGCCAAGGTTCGACCGCCAACTTTGAAGATGACTGACTTAACGACGAATACTCGCTTACTCGAGTTTCGACGACCATTACTTTGCTATATACACACATAAACTTTGAAGATTCTAGGAGGGTGGAAGCTTATTTATCCCGATTTTCTGAAGGTTTTGGTTTTAGTTTTGAAAATAATGAAATTATACCCAAAATACTTGTACACTGAACATATATTTCTTTAACTATATATATGTAAAAAATTTATTAAAAAATTATCTGAATTTACATAATTTTATAATAAGTTCAAATAATCCAATTTTCAATTTTCAAAAGAGAAAATAAATAGGCAAAGGCATGTTATCAAAAAAAAAAAATTACAAATTCAGTGAGTCATGTGGGTTGATGTTACTTTAGGCTTTGGAAGAAGAAAAGGCAAACGCTCTCACGAAGCCGGAATTTTCGGCTTCTGATCAGGAGGAGGAACTTTCTTAGGAGAAACCTAGTGACTCACAAGCTGGCCCAAACATTATACTACACAACTGAACTTTTTTCCCCACTGAGACCCAACCGGACTTTTAGGCGTTCAGTTGCCTCCCCAGATAGACCCAATATATAATATATGTACGGCATTATTCACGTGTAACAATTTTAAAATGGTAATTGACACCAACATATGTGTCATTATTTGGACAGTTTTACATGCATGAGATAAGGGGCAGATGGGACATTGCAACAATAATTAAAGTAATTTAGTGCCGGCGTCACTTCATTGATAACAAGTTTGATACAACACTCCGGGTGGCTTTTTCCTCATTGGAAACGAATTGTAGGTGACTTCTACCTTTGCTTTTTAATATAATGCTCCTTTTCTGTGGTAATAACAACATTACTCCACCGAATTAATTAAAGTTGATTGATATATCTTATCCCCCACCCTGTCTGCTTCCTAGAATCCAATTATCCAACTGACCAGAAATGCAAGTTTCCTATAATGTCTGTCAATCCATTTTAATTAACAGCACGTTCCTTTTCTGCTTTAATCCTTGTCCATGTCGTCTTTTTCTGTGCTGACGTTACCCCCATTTGCTCATCATATAATGTTCAACAGTTCACGCGTACTAGTAGTAGTAGAAAATTAAAAGAGCAGCCAACTTTGTGGGAGGAACGTGGGGGCCTTTTAAAATTAATCAAGCCAGACTTTACATTTCTATAGAATAGAGTTGTACTACTTCTTTCGATCCTAATTATAGGAACACTTTTGTAGAGGCTAGTTAGGAGTATGTTATTTTATATAGGAAAGCACTATTAGATCATAGAATAAAGGGATGGCTATAATTTGTCTTCGATGCCCTAGTCATCGCGATCGTTCCTAGTTCACACGAAGCAAAGATTTAAGGTTGACACGGTAACACCAATCACCAATGTCCATTACTTACTTTATCAATGTCCATTACTTACTTTATGGGTTTCTCATAATAAACCTCCAACCTGGGAGGAATACAAAAGCACATGTAACATGTTCCTGTGTTCTTCCAAAGTTATTTGGGCCAAATTTCTTGGGTCCAATGACACTTTTCAATATCTTTGTGGGCCCAAAAATTAGAAAAATGGCTTTCCATATCTCTTGGGGGGCTGGAAGGTTCCTCTTCCACTCCAACTCTTTTCTGGGTCCAAAGACTATTTTCGGTCTTTCAAGCGGAGAAGCCGTCTACAGTTTTTGTTTATCGAATTATACAAATCTTACCTCCTCTGAAAAAAAACACACACACACACTAAAGACTCTATGTTTGCTTGGGAAACTCTCAAATCTTAGTTTTAGAAGTATTTTTTCACAATCCAATATGAAATTCTTTACACATATTTACTTCGTAAATCAAAAAAATACTTCTAAAAGACTTGGACAAATCGACACTCTGACTAATTTTAGCTTTAGCTTTGTTGTGATTTTAGCGCTCCACCAGTCCACCTGTGCGAACGTCGTGAGCAGCTCAAACACCAGTCTATTCATGAAAAACCAGGATATGAATAATTTAGTCCAAGAATTTAACTCTTTTGTTAAAATTACTGGATGAGTTACTTTGATATTTTCTTGCTCTTTCGTAATTTTTTTAGTATCAAATATTCTCACAAGTCTCAAACCAGGAACGGAAGGGCATTGGATAGCGAGTCATGCTCAAAGCAGACTTGGGAAGATGAGAAACAGAAATAAAAACAAGAAGGGAGACAAAATTGAAAAGGACGTGAGGTCCTAAAGAAACAACAAATCCGCCACAATGGGACTCTTCCATCTTTGTCTCTTGTAATCTCCTCATGAAGCACTCCCTCCATGCCACGCTTCTAATCCAACACACAAATAGTAATAACACCTCCATTTCCCAACACATCTGAATTAGCTTCTAACAAAACTCTACAAAACCTGTCTCTGCCTCGTAAAGACGATGTCACTTTACCAATAATCAGCCTGCTGGTCTTACTTATACGTTGAAGGTCCACTAAAAGACACACACAAGGTCATCATTCACTTCTATATGTCACTCAAATTCAATCACTCTTCCACACAAAACAATCAGCCTCACTAGAAAAGAAACAAGATGCTACTTTTGGTCTTCTGGACTTGTATACAGCCTCCACGAAAATCAGGTTGTTGTTCTGAGTGTAATCTTGACCACATGCTACAGCTGGATACATAACCCATCTCAGTCACCTCAACCCCCGCTGGCTATTTAATTTGAATAAACAAGTCATAGCAGGGTCGATCTGTATTTGTTACTTCATCCTTTGAGACAGGGGATCATGATTTTGCTGTCAAGATAGAAACTTTATCAGTCATCGCCATCCAAACAGGACTGCTTGTAGGGGACCAGCTTCATGCCTTTATCTTTAACTCTACACCCTTTATCCAAATCAAACGAATTCAAGTAGCACAAAACTAAAGCGCTCCCAATATCTAATAAAGGCTACAGGATTATTAAAAGGATTGATTGTGTGTGCAGTTGCAGAACTTTTTTTTCTACCACACTCACATGAAAGTGAGTGGATCCCATTGTAAAGATAAGAGAAAGAAAACATTAGTAGACCCACTCACTTTTATATGAGTATGTTAACTCTTAGAAATTGATAACATTCCAGCACATTTTCTCTCTCTTTTTACCTGTTTTTTGTTCAAAATATGCATAGGAAATGAAATATATAAAAAAAAATGTGCATATCAAAGCATCAAGCAAAAATCAAAGAAATTTTTATTATATCCTATTGAGTTTGTGATTTAATTGAGAATCGATAATTCCCCTATCTTTTTGTAGGAAAATGGAAACGAGTTTTGAAGCTCTATAAGAACCAAGAAACAACGAAAGAAATAAAGGAGATAAAGCAGTGTAAAGTTAGAAGGAATCTGTACAACTGGTCACGGCAAGTTGACAAACTGGCCGTAGCAAGTAGCTCTCTGTGTAACTGGTCGCGACAAGCTAACAAACTGGCCGTAGTAAGTAACTCTATATGGAACTGGCTGCGGCAAGTCGACAAACTGTTCGTAACCAATCGTGAAAAGTACGATTGAGTGTTTTTTATTATAAAAGTAGAAAAACCCTATTTAATCTAAAGGGAAGGGCCAAAAAAACACATTCTTAACACAAGGAAAGAGTGGGCACACAAAGGAAAAGCTTCAGAAAGAGATCTTGACAACTTTAGAGACTTGGCTTGGGTATTCATCCTAAGAGAGATTCTGGAGTTTTTCACCTTGATTTTTCCTCTTTTCTTTCTAGTTTTTTCATATATTCAGTAACTTTGTTTAGAATCTCTTTGTATTTGAATGAGTAGCTAAATCTTTCATTCTATGGTTCTTTTGACTCTTTTGTATGGATTAATACTTGAATATTCTTCTCTTTTGGTGGATATATATATATATATATATATATATATATATATATATATATATATATATATGTATTAATTTCAACTTTGACTCAATGCTTCTAAGTGATTGGCCTCCATTTAAATGATTTATTCACTCAAGTTTGACTTGAGAGAGCTAATTTAGGTGTAGAGCTTGATTGAAATCATGCTTGTCTTGAAGTTTACTTGATGAATAGATAGTTTGTTGATAAAATAGAGATATATTTACAAATCTTGCATTGTCACATTAGGGTTGTTGCTTAAATATTTATTCTCATTAATTGTAGCAAGAGATTGTGCATTTTAATGAGAAGGGAAACTTGATTTTGACTTGAGAGAGCGTGTCAAGTGTTTTTGAACCTTGGATATATATGTATTGAAATACTACTAGAGGGGAAATTAACTAAGTTTTATGAAATGCAAAAAGAGAAGAAGAATCCTAGGCTCAATCATCCTTAAAGTCAAAGAATCATTTGTTTTTATCAATTCTAAGTTTTAGAAATAATTTTTTAAAAATTCTCATTTCACATCAAAATTTTGTTCTAGCTCAACTTGATGAAATTTATTAAGCCTCTTAATTGACTAATTTGTTTTACTTATCAATTAATTACTTGTAAAACTCGTGTACTTCTGAGGCGAACAGAGTATGACAGAAAAAAATATTTATACAGTAAAAATAGAAATATTAAACGTTTATTAAAATGGTTACATTGTCATTTTTTGTCTGAAATATAAGTGGTGAGGAAACACCTCACATGTTGTAGCATAACACGAATTCTATATTTAAATGAACGGAAAATTAGAAGGAAAGAATATTATGAGGTAAAACTCTCAAATATAATAATTTTTTTTCATTTTTAAAAAGGTTTTACTTTTTAGTATTCCCGTTCTATTTTTCTCTTCATCTAAGCATATTTGTGTGATTCCAAACATAACTTGCCGATCCGAAACACATCTCATTCACCTTTGATTACATTATTTCGAGGGTGACATGTTTCCCTTCATCAAATATGTGTAGAATCTCCACAAACGGTATATCCCCTGTTTTTTTTGCTCGAAATATATCCCCTGTTTATTACCTTCCGAAAATGATAAGCTATATTAAATATGTGTGATCTTCGGTGACTGCGTGGCGATTTCCTTGTTTGATACACTAGCAACTGTCATATCATAGATTTATGCAAATTACCAAAAGATATATGATACACCTCCGAATTTGTATATTTTATTGCATAAAATTTTTAAAAAATATTCATGTCTCCTTGACCAGCGAATGCCTACTGCCTGGCCAGATTAGAAGAACAACGATTTTGGGAGAGAAAAAGGAAAGAGACGAGGAAAAGGATAAGAAATAGGATGACTGCTCCGTCCTTACTCTCATTTTCTTATTCGCCCTATACACTCTGTAGTCTGTACCCATACTCAGCTTCCTCCTTCTCTTCTTCTTCCTCTATCCTCCCGTTCATCAACATTAAGCTCTCAGTTTGTTGCAGGTTCATTTTGCAACATTTCACTTAACCTTGGTTGGACCTGTCACGGTTTTTTGTTTGTCACCCTGTATATCGAATTAGAGTCGGGAAATCGGGCCGGCCCGTTTAAGCCATGGCCCTGTAGGGCTCGGGCTTAAAAAATCAGCTAAAATTTTGAATTTGGTCTTGTAAGGTTTCGGGCCGGCCCGTTAGGCCCGTTTCACTGTAGCATTTTTATTTATTTATTTATTTTTACTTGGTCTTTATCTATGTATGAACAGTCAAACAGAACTTGGAAGATATTTATTAAAAATTACATAAAGCACACATGTTGTACTTAAACTAAACAATATGACTTGGAATGACATGATAATAAATGATAATAAATACTTGGATTCCATAATTAATTTATTAATAAAAGCTATAAGGAAAGTAAAAATTCACAAAGATTAATTTGCAAGTCTCTACTTCAACTGTGTACAATGGTTTATTTTTTGTTACGAATTAATGAATATATTTATTCATTGGATGATTTGTATTGTTTAGATATTAATGTTGATAATATTTATTTGATAGATTAGAACTTTGATGGTTGTAATTTATTAATTATATTTATCTGAAAAAAATTGAAAGAAAAATAATTAAAATTTAGAATAATAATTTCCAGGTTCTGTAGGGCCGGCCCTGGCCCTGGTACTATCGGGCTAGGCTTTAAAAAATAGACATTTTCCTTATCTCAGGCCCTGTAGGGCCAGACCGACCCTGATTCCTAGGTCTATATCAAATAGAAACTTGTCACGAAGGATTCGATTTTCGTGTTTGTATTCCAGGCTTTATCTTATTTTAAAAAATTTACCTGGGTCTAGTGTACTAGGAAGTTTAAGCTAGGCCCAGGCTTTGTCTTACATTCAATGTTAGCGTTTGTGTTATGTATTTGCCGAGAGATATGTTTTATCTTGAGTTATTAACAACAAATGCTTTAATTAATTTGTACTGAATGTCTGTCTTCTTTCTCGAGGTTCATGGTTGATGAGGGTTGGTCATCAACTATTTTTAACACATAGATAGGCCTAATACAGAAGAAACAAGGTGCCACTTTTGGTCCTTTAGACTTGTAAAATGAAATATTCAAATTTCAGCGCCTTAATTTTATTCTTCCTTGCAGGAGGACCCAAATACATAATATAGACACAGGGAAAAGTATGAATAAATCTCAGTTATCGTTCTATGTGAAAGCTTTTCATACTGACAAACTATCCAACGTAGTAGAGGACAAAAACATGCATCCATATAACACACCGCTAGTTCTCTATCCCCAGTTCCCAGTGAGGCTTGTCAGTTTCTAATTCAATATTGGTTATTGACCGAGCTAGGTAGCCGCGAACGTAGTAATTTGATACATGAATTATTATTCATAGTAGAAAAATAAGGATTAGAAAAGGTTGAATAAGACATAAAGGACTGACTCGTGTGTTTGTGGTTTGTATGCGTGTAATAAGATGGAGGCAGAGGTTGGGAAATGGGAACTGGTGAAGAAAGTGAAGTGGTCGAGGAGGGAGCGTGAAGGATGAGAGGATCCAGAGGTAAGAGAAGACAAGAGGGAAGAGCATCCCCAGAAAGAGAGAGTCATATAGTAAATAATACTGATAAAATAGTGACGTGTTTGGGTGCAAGGCCACGTGTTTTGCGGCATGGATGAAGTTGGCCCCTTGGGGATTTCCCAGATTCAGCTCGACAAGTTGTATTGTTCTGAGTGCAATCTTGACCCCGTGCATCCATCTCGGTCACCTAAATACTAGTTGACTGTTGAACCTGAATAAGCAAAATTATAACACTACTTTTTTTTTTATGTTTGGGTTAGTGGGAGAAACTGTATTTTTTTTTAAACGTGATTTATGATTTATAAAATAAGTATGTAAGAAAAATTTTATTTTAACTTACATAAACATATTTTTTTTAAGGTCAACATCACTCCAAGCAAGCTGCATCCGTTGAGACAAGTGATGGTGATATATAATGCGGTCAAGATCTATCAAGACCCGAACTTTATGAGTGATCACGATCCAAACATGACCCCCGAGCAAAGCACACCCACTTTCTAAGGTTAGAGGATTCATTAAAGCGGTTGCTTCATCATTTCCCCCTGTAATACAAGTGGGGGAGGGAACACTGCCCGAGCAGAACATAACATGAGGGCTTGGGGCTTTAAAAGTGGTTTTGCGCAGCTGGGTAGTATACATTGGACCTGTCTTTAATCCTATACCCCTCCTGTCTGCTGCCTTTTTTTTTTTACGTAAAAATAACGTCGTTTTGTTGCACAAAGAAGGGTAGCGATGCCTTAAAAAAAAAAAAAATTACTGACTAATATTAAAAATATACTTAATGCTATTGAATGATATTGAAAAAATATTTAATGATCTTGAAAACTTATTTTAGGATCTTGAAAAAATATCCTGAAGTTTTTAGTGCCAGTCAGTACCCTGAACTATTTTTTCAGGATCCTAAAATAATTTTTAAGATCATGAAGTATTTTTTTAAGTATTAGTCAGTATCCTAAAGTATCATTTTAATATCAGTCAATATTCTAAAATATTTTTTTCAAGATCATAAAATAATATTTTAAGATCACGAAGTATATTTTTAATATCAGTTAGTATCCTTAAGCATCTTTTCAGTACCATTTAGTACTCTGCAATATTTTTTTCAGGATCCTAAAATAACATTTCAAAATCATGATGTATTTTTTTTAGTCATGAAATATCTTTAGTTTCAGTCAATGCCTTAAAATATTTTTTCAAAAACAAAAAAGGCACAGCTGCCCTCCTTTGCACCAAAACAATGCCGTTTTAGCGCAAAGAAGGGTAGCGGACACGAGGGGTATAAGACCAAAGCCGTATATATTACCCGATTGAGACACACCCCCATTCAACCTTCACACTGTTGTGAGGGTGAACTATAAGTGATCAAGTACGTTGGGATATAATTGTCATAAATGGAATTCCCTGTATATTACCTTGGAAAACGAGTTTATATTGTGCCCAATTGTGATTATGTTAAGAACATATGCAGGTGAACTTCTTCATTTGTGTTGGAGAAGAGAAGGGCTAGCTATTCGCACACTGGGGGTCGAAGGAAAGCGGCTGGTAAAAATAGCTTCACTTGAAAACTATAAACACATATTTAACGATAGAAGTTAATTTTACAATATATTTGATGGTGTGGACGTGAGTTTGTTCTTGTCTTGTGCGACCAAACTTCTCAAACGCTAATTAAAACTTCTTCATTTGTGTTGGAGAAGAGGAGGGCTTCCTTCCTCAGTTATCTCGAAACCTCTCTTAGACGTCCTCTTTCTTTTTCGAATGATTGAGTTTAGTTTTATATAAAATATTAATTTTATTCTGACAGCTTTTTATATTCCTTCCTATAAATTATTTTACAAGATTTATAATACAATTCACATTTTTAAAAATAATTTCACTAATATGATATGAATATGTATCAACGATATATTATACTACCTCCGATCTTAATTATATATAGTAATATTTTTATAGTGTAAAAATGTTCATATAATTAGAACAGGAGAAAGTACTTTATTGCATTCAATTATGTATAAAGTAAACAAAAACGAGGAGCGACACTTTTTCATTGTCATTAATAAACCCATACATACTCACTTCTCGAGTTATAAAAATACAAAAACAAAATCTTATAATACTCAACTTGGATGTTGAGTAAATATGCAGTCGGCTTGAATTATTTTTTGTTGCATTAAAAAAAAAAAAGCATGGATTTCCATGGCGAGCGGGTCCTAGATGCTTAAACTGTGATTTTGGGAAAAAGGCCAAATAATTCATATTTGACAGACTTCCCTCTCTGCTTTTTATATTCCGACGATAAAACAGAACATGACTACCTCCTCCTTTACTCTCTCTCTCTCATTCACCCCACACTCTGGACCTACACTCACTCACCCTCCTCATCATCTTCTTCCTCTGTCCTTCTTCCATTAACATTAACCCAAAATGCGACTGCTCCTCCTGCTCTTTCTTCTTCTCCATTTCAACCACTCCCTTTCTTTACTCGTCTCTGAGCAACGTGCTCTCCTATCCTTCAAGGCTTCCATTCCCGATGACCCCCAATCTGCTCTTTCTTCCTGGAATTCCTCGTCTGAGTACTGCACATGGTCCGGCATCACCTGTGACTCCCGACAACACGTTTCCTCTCTTGACCTTACCGGTCTCAATCTCTCTGGCACACTCCCCGGCGACCTTGCTCATCTTCCATTCCTCTCTAACCTCTCCCTCGCCGGTAACCAGTTCTCTGGACCCCTTCCCCCGGCGATCTCTGCCATTGCTGCCCTTCGATTCCTAAACCTTTCAAACAATGGCTTTAATGGCACTTTCCCTCCCGAATATTCCCAGCTCAAGAATGTTGAGGTCCTCGACCTGTATAATAATAACATGAGTGGATCCCTTCCGCGCGTGGTGACGCAGATGCCAAATCTCCGGCATTTGCATCTCGGCGGGAACTTCTTTTCGGGTCAGATCCCACCGGAGTACGGAGGTTGGGAACATTTGGAATACTTGGCTGTTTCTGGCAACGAGCTGAATGGCACTATACCGCCGGAGATCGGAAACTTGACCAGCCTCCGGGAACTTTATATCGGATACTTCAACACTTACACGCGTGGCTTACCACCTGAGATTGGAAACTTAACCAAACTCGTCAGATTTGACGCGGCTAACTGCGGATTGACTGGCGAGATACCACCGGAGATCGGGAAGCTTCAGAATCTCGATACTTTGTTTCTTCAAGTGAATGGACTTTCAGGGTCTCTGACGCCAGAGCTTGGTAGCCTGAAGAGCTTAAAATCCATGGACTTGTCCAATAACATGCTTACGGGTGAGATTCCGGATAGCTTTAGTGAGCTCAAGAACCTAACGCTTTTGAACCTGTTCAGAAATAAGCTTCATGGAGCCATTCCTGAGTTTATTGGGGATTTGCCGGCGCTGGAGGTGCTCCAGCTTTGGGAGAATAACTTCACCGGAAGCATTCCTCAGGGTCTGGGAAAGAACGGGAGGCTGGTATTTGTCGATCTATCGTCAAGCAAATTGACTGGGACTCTGCCTCCTGATATGTGCTCTGGCAATCATCTTCAAACTTTGATTATCCTAGAAAATTTTCTTTTTGGTCCTATCCCTGAATCGCTCGGTAGATGCGAGTCATTGACTAGGATTCGTATGGGAGAAAACTTCCTAAATGGGTCAATACCGAAGGGCCTTTTCGGGCTTCCAAAACTCACTCAGGTTGAGCTGCAGGACAATCTTCTCTCAGGGCAGTTTCCTCATGCAAGTTCTGTTTCTGTCAATCTTGGTCAGATCATTCTATCCAACAACCAGCTTTTTGGGCAGTTGCCCCCCACGATTGGGAACTTTTCCGGTATGCAGAAGCTCCTTCTTGATGGCAACAAATTCTCAGGCCAAATCCCTCCTGAGATTGGGAGGTTGCAGCAGCTCTCAAAGATAGATTTTAGTCATAACAAATTCTCAGGCCCAATTGCGCCGGAAATAAGTCATTGCAAGCTGTTGACGTTTGTTGATCTTAGCCGCAATGAACTTTCCGGTGAGATTCCAAATGAAATCACTGGTATGCGAATATTGAATTACCTGAATCTTTCAAGAAACCATCTAGTTGGAGGCATTCCTTCATCGGTAGCCTCCATGCAAAGCTTGACGTCTGTTGATTTTTCATACAACAATCTCTCTGGCTTGGTTCCTGGTACCGGTCAGTTTAGCTATTTCAACTACACTTCATTCCTGGGTAACTCTGACCTTTGTGGCCCGTATCTGGGTCCTTGCAAAGATGGGGTTGCGAATGACGGTCACCAGCCTCACGTTAAAGGCCCGCTGTCTGCTTCTATGAAGCTCTTACTGGTGCTTGGATTGCTCGCATGTTCCATTTTATTTGCAGTTGCGGCAATAATAAAAGCCCGGTCACTGAAGAAGGCCAGCGAAGCTCGTGCATTTAAATTGACTACATTCCAACGCTTAGACTTCTCAGTTGATGATGTTTTAGATTGCCTGAAAGAGGACAACATCATAGGGAAAGGAGGTGCAGGGATTGTCTACAAAGGGACAATGCCAAATGGGGATCAGGTTGCTGTGAAAAGATTACCTGCTATGAGTAGAAGTTCTTCTCATGATCATGGATTCAATGCAGAGATCCAGACATTAGGAAGAATCCGACATAGACACATTGTAAGATTACTGGGTTTCTGTTCAAACAACGAGACAAATCTTTTGGTTTACGAATTCATGCCGAACGGAAGTCTAGGTGAAGTTCTTCATGGTAAGAAAGGGGGTCATTTGCTTTGGGACACTAGGTATAAGATTGCTGTGGAAGCTGCGAAGGGACTTTGCTATCTTCATCATGACTGTTCACCACTTATAGTCCATAGAGATGTAAAATCGAACAATATCCTTCTTGACTCCAACTTTGAAGCACATGTTGCTGATTTCGGGCTTGCCAAGTTTCTTCAAGATTCAGGAACTTCCGAATGCATGTCAGCTATTGCCGGATCATATGGATACATAGCTCCAGGTACTGTTCAAGCTTAGGATCATTAATAATTTACTCGTTGATTTTTTTTTTAAATCAAACTTCATTATTCGATTCGTTTCATCCATAATCCATAACATTCGGTACGAATCTTTGACTGACCGTCATAGGAAGGGCTATGATGTCTGTCTATGATGTTTTATGACGGGGCCTCTTGATTCATTATTGGTCCACTAAATTTGACTGCTTTTTTTACAGCTTCGGCTTTGAAAGTAAATGTTAGGTAGCGTTGCAGGTAGATGGGTCATATGATGCTTGACCGTAGCCTTCCAATAGTTGAATAAATCATGGAGCCATTGAGAATTTGAGATGTTCCAACCGAAAACAGTGATAATGAATTTAAAAAATGTCGAATAAAACGGCAGATCTCCTCTGTTTTTTATTTTACTAAATGAATTTAAATGTCGGTGATTTGTCTTGTTTGTGATTGAAGTCGTAAATGGTTGATTGCAGAGTATGCCTACACACTAAAAGTCGATGAGAAGAGCGATGTTTACAGCTTTGGGGTGGTGCTTTTAGAGCTTATAGCCGGCAGGAAACCAGTTGGAGAATTCGGTGATGGGGTGGACATTGTGCAATGGGTCAGGAAAATGACAGACTCGAAGAAGGAAGAAGTTGTTAAAGTTCTTGATCCTAGACTATCATCTGTACCCCTTCAAGAGGTGGTGCATGTGTTTTATGTAGCCATGCTTTGTGTCGAAGAGCAGGCAGTGGAGAGACCAACTATGCGCGAAGTTGTTCAAATTCTAACCGAACTGCCAAAGCCTCCGGACTCTAAACATGGAGACCTTGCAATCACGGAATCTTCTATGTCATCGGCAAACACCTCAGAGGCTTCAAGCACACAATCTAAAGAATTAAAGGATGAAACTTCTCAATCGCCTCCTGCTGATCTTCTCGGCATTTGAATGTGAGGATTTCATCGGGTGTCCTTGGCCTTCCATGACTTTCATTTCATGTGTTTTGCTTCAGTTTTTCTTGGTGGGGTGGGGTTTTCTCTTGACTTCTTTTATGTTTTTAAAATGCAAGGAATTTTCTTTTTGTTTTGTACATTGGGAGTGGTGGGGGTATTTGCTTATAGTCATTGTCTTCATCATTAGTGTACTGGTTTTATATCAGGGCTGTTACTTCTCTGACCCCCTGCCCCATGAAACAGTGTAAAGGTTAAAGGTCTATCCCAAGAAAGGGTGTCAATCCAGAGAGGGTGACAGTGGAAAACGTAATGAGTAATGACACAGATTGGGTGGCAATGAAAAATATGTCTTTGTTGGCAATCACAATTACGTACGATCTGAGTGGATAGGCTCGTAATGAGCATTAACTTCTCCAATGGTTTGACAAGAACAGCGACTTAAAAACCGCCTTGGATTTTTTAAATTATATTTGAACGTTTCGTTTAGGTGACCAGTATAAGAGAATGAATCAATAAATGGCTGTAAATTTGTGAATTACAAGCATTTACAACAGTAGGTCTAAAAGGGAAGACTATATAAACAGGTTGACCAATCAGAACAGGAAGGGCTAAAGATGTAAGCTAAGCACGTGAACAGGTTGACCAATCAGAACAGGAAGGGCTAAAGATGTAAGCTAAGCACGTGATTCCCACTGTACTACAGACAACAATTCTGGTTTGTTAGAGAGTTGGTGAGATGGGGTTTTTTGAGACATTGAAATTGTGCGCAACTTGACATCAATGACATGGACGCCTGTAATGTAATAGAGAGGGGTTACGTTGATAATGGGATTATGATAGTGGGTTGGTGCCCATTAACTACGAGAAAAATACGTCTGTGGGTTAAAAGTCAAGCAGCTTTGTGCCTTTTTCAGATATCCAACGCTTTTAGAATGAGTTACTAATCTCTGGTTTAAAAGTTGATATTTTTATTCTCCCCTCGCTTAAAGCTGCTTTTAATTTTAAATGGGTAAATCTATAATAACGAGTCAAGCAGAGAGGATGATTTTGCTTTGCTACGGTAAGGATCGCCTGTTAATGGAATCAACTGGGCCATCGATTAGTCGTGGAAAAAGAAAAGGTTCATATCTTTTTGTTAAATTAAATCCAGACATGGACAATTAATAATTGATTCCTGTATCTTATATGGATTAGAAGGGAATCTCTTTTGCGTCTCTTCTACTTTTGTACTGTTTTATTTTTTGAAAAATTCAATCTTTTGCGTCTCTTCTGCTTTTGTGAATGGCTTCTTTTCTTTTCAGGTCTCTTTTCAGATGTCATGCAAAAGTTCCATAGATTTTCGTTTTACTTGGATTCCCTTTAGAGAAATACTATAAAGTATTAAGCATTCAGCTTTTAAATGTGATTATACTATTTCTCAGTAGGTAAACTGGTATGGCAGCAAGTGTCAGTTTGGGTTAAAGGATAAAACTCTTTTTACATATTTATTTTGTATATAGTACATATTGATAAAACAGCTTTTATCACAAATTAAAATAAACACTAAAATGGTGTGTATCAACATCAGAATGTGTAAGGTATTAATATTGGAGGTCGGAAAAATTTCAGATATCCATGGCAGTATTGATCGAGTATATGCCCCATTAAACTATCATACTGAGATTTCCAAAGTATAGATATTGTGACTCTGTCCGATTCATTAATTCGATGCTTTGAACATGGGATTCTCAAGAGAAACTCTGGAGACTACACACCAAACACAGAACACAAATCTCGTACGTATTTCAAAAAACCCCTTAGCTGTGGGGCAAGATAAATTTGGCACTATGTTACGTACACGACAAATTTCATTGGAAGAGGAGGAAAAACACTCTTCTCTTTAGTGTCCTAGTCGTTGCTTGTACACTGTTCTTCGTAGAAATGAGTTGGACCTTAAGCTCCACGTTGTTGTCTGGTTGGCTAGAATAAATTATAAAGGGTTGAGAACGAGGTAGGAAAAGAAATGAGAATGAGAATGAGAATATATTAGTACTTAATATCTCGTTTCATACGAGCTAAATAACACAAGAACATTTTTTACATTTTCATGTTTGGCAGAGTAAAAATATGAAAGGAATGTAAGAATATAATAGCATCAATTGACTGTTACCCTTAATAATAATATTACTCTAAGTAAAGAAAAGAACCTGGACAAATTTGGAATTTCACGCTAATTTCAATAGTAAACAAACAGTAACGATCCATCAATCTAATGATAGATAATTTGCATGCCGGAGGTTTTTCCCTAGGAAATGAAAAACGGAGTCCAGTTCAATTATATTAGTATTAGTAGAAGGCATTCAATTATGACCCTAATCTTAACTTTCGGTAGTTGATTACCACAAAAATAAATAAAAGAATGAAAAGGGAAAGGGAAAGGTGGGAAGGTGGGATGAGATTGAGGAAGAAGTGATTTGGTTCCTAAAAAGCAAGTAACTTTACGCCGATCTAAGAAAAGAAGGGTAGGCGGGTGAAAGACTTAATTGGCAATTGTTGTCTCATGCGCTACAGACAGATTTGTTTCTGTTTGGTTCTGCTGGGTTTTACTTTTTTGAAATTTTGGTTGAGCTGACACTAGGGGTGTAAAAAGGCCAGGGGCCTGTCAGGGGCCTGTGGCCTGGCCTGCAAAAAGCCTGATCAGGCTTGGCCTGTCAGGCTAATAGGCCAGGCCAAGGCCTAATTTCAGGCCTATTTACCTTAAAAGGCCAGGCCCAGGCCTCTTAGTAGGCCTGAAAAGCTTGTCAGGCCGGCCTGTTAAGGGGGTAAAAGCGTAATTTCATATATATGTTTTTTTTAATATCTGCCTGAAAATAATTTTAAAAAAAAACACCGTCCAGCACAAAAAACCATTTCTCCCGTCAGTTCACGAGTCCTGTGTCCTCTCCAAGTCTCCAACCATTTCTCTGCACAAAAAACCCTAACCCCCAAAAATTTCCAGATCGCGATTCTCGACCTGTCCGGCTGTCCCTCACCGTGTTCATCGTCGAGCGTCGGCTGTGGCACCTCTCTCTCTCAGTCCTCAGCTTGTCGAGTGGAGTCGCGTCGTCAGTCAAAAAAGGAGCAGCACACAGCTCGTCGACGGCACACGGTAGCTCTCAGACTCTCACTCTCGACATTCTACACGGTGGTCTGGTTCTATTCCTACGGTGAAGAAGGTAAGGGGCTTTTGCTTGAGAAAGGTAGTATTTCATTCTTCGGGTTTATTATTTGCTTATTCCTATTGTCATGTCGATCTCAGGCAAGTCCTTTCAATTTCTTCTATCTTTCCTGTTCTATTTTTCTATTCTCTATTGGTTTTTGATCTTCTACGTTGAGAACTTTTCTTCTCTTCTCTGCTATTGTTAATCGTTCATCTTGGAGGTGGATTTTCTATGGTTGATTACTATTTGGTTGTGGATAGTGCGCTAAGACATTATAGCCCTTGCTATTTCGATCGGTTAAGTTGGTTATACTTGTTTGTTTTTCACCTGCACTTTGAATAGACTGAAGGCCTTTGTTAGATTGAGGGGAGACGTACGATAGAAGAGGTGGATTTTCTTGGAGGTGGATTTTCTATGGTTGACATTATAGTGCACTTTGCTATTTCTATTGACACGTCAGTTTTTCTCATGTTGCTATATTTGTGTTAGTGACTAAGTGTCATGTATATTTTGTCTTTTTGCTGGAAGCATAGTTTTAGGGATTAACTTTTAGTTGCTGTTTGAATTGATTGGACTGAAGATAATGAATTTTAATACACTCCCTCCATTTAACTAAATTACTTTTTATGTTTCAGTTCCAAGTTCATGTCATCTCCATTTCAAAGTGAAACAATGTCATCTAATTCTGTTCCTCCTACTGCTATTGAGGTCTCTCAACAAGCACCAACAAATTCAAGTGGACAAACTACTCAACAAACTAATGATACTAGTGAGAAAATTCCTAGTGATGATGAAGTTATTAAGAAGAAGAGGCGAAAAACCTCACCTATTTGGGATGATTTTGATCAAGTTGAAACTAATGATGGGCTCAAAGCTAAATGCAAGTCTTGCAAAAACTCATTTTCATACTCAGGGAAGGGAGCTAGCACTTCTCATCTATGGAGACATCAACAAAATTGCGATGCAAGGAAGCTCCTCATTGCTGCAAGAAAAAAGCAATCCACCATTCCATTTCAACCTTCTAGCACTAATCCATTTTTGGCATCGGGTGCTAGATATTCTAATGAGAAGATGAGGGAAATAATTGCTACTGCAATCATGGTGCATGAGCATCCTTTTAGCATTGTTGAGGATGAAGTTTGGATGTGGGGTTTCCAATATGCTAATTCTGAATTTCAGAAATTTTCTCGCAATACAGCAAGAAGTGATTGTTTGGCTATATATGAGGCAGAGAAGAAACAATTGAAGGCCTTATTACAAAAGGTGAGCAAGATTAGTTTGACTACTGATATGTGGAAATCAAGTCATCAAGTGATTGAATACATGGTTATTACCGGGCATTTCATCGATGCGGGGTGGAACCTTCAAAAGAGAGTTTTGAGTTTTGTGAAAGTTCCTGCCCCTAGACGAGGAATTGATGTGGCTGATGCTATTTTCAAGTGTTTGAAGGCTTGGGGAATTGAAAACAAAGTGTTTTCTGTGTCAGTAGACAATGCTTCTTATAATGATTCTTGTTTGAGGGCTCTTAAGGACACTTTATCACTTAGTAGTTCTTTACCTCTAGGTGGTGACTTATTTCACGTTAGATGTTGTGCACATATATTAAACTTGTTGGTGCAAGATGGCCTTGGTAGAATAAAGGACATTATAAATAATGTCCGTGAAAGTGTGAAATACATCAACTACAATGATTCAAGGCTAAAAGCATTCTGTGACATTGTTGAGCAGAAACGCTTGAAGGAAAGGAAGCTCATTATTGATTGTCCAACAAGGTGGAATTCTACATATAGGATGTTATCTACTGCTTTAAAGTTCAAGTCTGTTTTTCCCGATTATAAGGAAAGAGAACCACATTACATATATGCACCATCAGAAGAGGATTGGAAGAAGGTTGAAAAGATTTGCAAACTTCTAGAAGTGTTCAATGTAGCCACTCATATCATATCAGGCAATGACTATCCTACTGCAAATCTGTACCTTGCTGAAGTTTGGAGAGTGAAACAAGAAATTGACAATGCCTTTGGTGATGATGATATCTTCATGGTGGAAATGGCAATCTCAATGAAAGAGAAGTTTGACAAATATTGGGGAGAATGCAACATGGTAATGGCTCTTGCTAGTATTCTTGATCCAAGGTGCAAATTATATGTGATTAATTATTGCTTTCCTTTGATTTACCAGCCTGATTATGTTGCTTCTGAGAATATAGATAAAGTGGTGAAAGCTTTAAACTCAATATATGATGGCTACGTTGCTGTGTATAAGGGAGAGACATGTAATGAAAATCATAATGTTGGCAACAACTCTTCTTCTAATGTACCTAGTTCTTCTATTGTTACTGGATTTGATCAAATCATGAATATTGTTCGTGAAAAGCAAGCAATTCCCCCTATGAAATCAGAATTGGAAGCTTATCTTGAGGAGCCTGCTTTTATACCTGATGGCAATTCTAACTCCTTTACTGCTCTAGAATGGTGGAAAAATAATAGTGTGAAGTATAAGATTTTATCTAAAATGGCTGCTGACATACTAGCTATTCCAATCTCAACTGTAGCATCAGAGTCCACATTTAGTGCCGGAGGTAGAGTTATTGATGAATATCGTTCTAGATTGAATGAAAAATCAATTGAAGCACTTATTTGTGGTGGGGATTGGCTTCGCAACAAGTATGGATTAAAAAAGAAACAAAAGGTATAAATTTTGCATTGTTAAAATAATATTATTTGTTGTACATATTACTAGTTCAATTGTGTTATACTCTAATTCTATATATTTGATTTTTTTTTTAAGGTCTTTCAAGCTGAAGAAGAAATTATATTGAAGATTTGATGTCACCAGTGGCTTAAAGAAGAATCTGTATGTTGGTTTTTGTATGTTGTAACTTGGTGGGATATTGTAAACTTTATTCATGGGATGTTAGATGTTGAATTTGTATGTTGGATCTTGTATGTTGTATTTGATTTCATTTTTGTTGTTGTAAATTAGGCCTGTTTTCGGCCTGTTTAAGCAATTAGGCCTGTTTTCGGCCTGTAAACAGGTGGCCTGATTACAAGAGGCCTGTTTTCGGCCTGTTTTTGTTGGGGCCTGTTAGTCTAGGTATAGGATTTTTAAAAAAAACAGGCCTCTTAACAGGCCACAGGCCAGGCTCAGGCCTATAACAGGCCAGGCCCAGGCCAAAATATAAGCCTGTAATAGGCCACAGGCCAGGCTCAGGCCGCTTCCCTACATAATAGGCCTGGCCTGTTATGGGGCAGGCCTGGCCTGGCCTGGCCTGTTTACACCCCTAGCTGACACGCATAGCTCTTGCTTTTTACTATTTGTGTGTGTGATGGATCAGCTTTGATGAAAAAGACAGCACAGAATTGTTGAAGACGCTAACCCTTGTGCTCTGCATGATACTTCTCCATGCTCTTAATAGGGCCTTAGGTATCAAGTCACGTAATCACAATTATTCTCGCTTGTATGCAAGTCCCAAATAAACCAAATTATGTAGAGAATGATGTTGTGTTATCTTAAGGAGGTTTTTTTGTTTAAATCCTATGCTAAACTAAGTGATAAAAATATTGAAAAGGATTTTAAAATTTATTTTTAAAAAAAATAATGGAAAACAACCTAAACTTCTATCTTTTTGGACTTTTGATAAAATGATGAATGGAGAAATTAAATTGGTTTAGGGAATGATATGATAGAATGGTCCTTAGAAGGGAACATATGGCTATTCTAGCTTGTTTGATTATGAGAGTTAATTAATTCACCAAGTTTAATTGAAAACCCCAAACATAGTCTGAGTCAAGTGATTTTTAACAAATAATTATCTTAAACACTAGATAACAACAACTAGCTAGGGCACTTTTAAAAACCACTCTGGCATGCAATTTAAATTGAGTTGATAAAACTTTCTTCCCTAATGATAAATGCTCACAGTCTCACAAATACACTCAATAGCAACATAAATCAATTATCACACGTAATAACGTGCTAGATAAAATAATTTCAATGAGTGCAAATAGAAATATATAAAATCAAAACTCAAATCTTACAACTCAATTCAAACCACAATAATCCAACTAACAAAGATTATAAAACGCATAATCTCAATCTCAAATTCAAATCAAAATCATTCCAAAATCATCAAGTTTAAGAGAAATTAATTGGAAAGCAAATACTTCGCAAATTGAAATTCTCAAGCTCAAACCATAGAATCCATCTCCAAGAAGCGCAAGAGATTAGGTCTCTCCTAATTTGGCATCCAAATCTTCCTCCCTTATACCTCCAACACATGACATTTATATAGAAACAAGTTAGGATACAAGTAGTGGCCTATACACAGTTGAGTGTTTTAGGCTTTGGTGCATCCAATATCATAATTTTGTCCGAGAATGAAAGGTCGATGTGACAGCCCGCTTCTAAACACTTTTTTAAGACTTCTTAATGTGTTTTGGATGAAATCAATTGATCATAATGGTGATGAATTTTTCTTCATTTTCTGGGCTTCCATCAATGTTTTTAGCTTTAACCTACAAACTCCTATGCACCATCATGAAATCAAAACAAATATACACTTTTTAATTTAATAAAGAGGAATCATAAAATCAATTGAAAAATAAGCTCTTTTATGGCATATTTTTGTACAAATACATTTTAATCCAAAATAATCATAATAATCACATTTAAACTCAATAAACAATGATAAAATCCTATAAATATATATATGGAAATATTTATTAAAATAGGGATATATCATGCACATTTTAATACAAACCAAGAATAAAGCAACTAGTGCTTGTTTGAAAAACTTTTAATCCATAGTTTCAGAAGTTTTTTTTACAAGTCAAGATAAATCTCCTCTCATATATCTATCTCATAAATAACAAAAACACTTTTAAAAAATGCAAACAAATAGATAGTAAATGGTAAATGGAAGAGTTCTTAAGAGTCTGCTCGTTGAAACTGGAGTTCGGGTGACCGATCAGCTTTGGCCCTGGTTGGAGGGTTTCAATCACGGACCGTGGTGGCTCTGCGGTGGCAGCAATCATAGGGGATTTTTTTTTTAATTTTTTTTTTTAGGCATTGAATAGTTGACGTTGAAGAGCACATGGAGAGAAAACACAGTTGAAAGGGTAGATGGGGATTGTATTATGATTTATGAGCTGACTCTGCTTTGACTTCATTTATTGGTGCAGATGCAGAGCGCAGAGTCATTATAATACAGCCCTTTGCCCTTCTACCCTCAGATTCCCTTACCCCACCCTGCACCCCTATCTTCATCACTTCTTTAAATAAGAGGCTTTCATTTATACTCATTTTCACCACACAACTAAAATCCAATACATAAAGAAACACTACAGTAGAACAGAACGGCTTATTATTTTTTTCCTGCATGGAATATGCTAAAAAGGCCGGACGGCACGCAGGAGAAAACATGCTTGTTTCGATGGGAGTTCAGTGAAATATCACATTTTGCTGTGCTTCAATCAAATCACTTTGGAATTTTCTGCTGGGTTAATCAAATAATGTGATCAACTCCGCTAACCATCAATTTACATTGTGGGTTAAGCTTTCTAAATTCCGAGTGTGTTATTAGAATAAAAGAAAAACCAATATTTATTGGGAGCAAGTGGTAAAACACTTGCTCTTCCTTAACAATCCTTGGTTCGAAGCATGAGAATAGAGGAAATGGTGTCGATAGCTCTTCTTCCACGCTCGTGGGTCCGATTTAAGGCAAATCCAGATTAGTTGAAATCAAAGGTTTCGATAAATCAAATCGGTAGACAAAAAAAGAAACAAGAAAAGGCAAAAGAGTTGGGGGTCTTTAGTAGGCCCATCCTGAGTTATCAACACAACGTGTAAAGACGAAATTACACTGGAATTGCTGTCTTAGTGCTTTTTTGAATTAGTAACATGATAAAAGAATTTTGTCTTGACTTGTGTAAATATATTTTTTAATGCTAACCCAAACATGCCCTCACTGTATAAACCAAAAAGTATAGTGAGACTGAGGCTTCACACTACCAGGATTCCAAAATATCAGCAAAATATTTTGGACCTTGTCTCATCACATGCAACCAAATCGTCTTTATTCATGAGTGAGTTCAATTTTGTAAACGCCAAGTTGGCAATTTGAAGAATAAACATGGGGAAAAAAAAATCGATGAATTTTTTGTTGCTGAACTTTAAGCATTTTCAATTATGTTTTTTGATTTTTTTTAAAAAATAAATTGATGGCAGAGAGCATCTTTTTGTCGGAAGCAAAGATGATGAAAAAAGGGAATTATGAGGGAAAAAAGAAAAAATAAAGAAAGCCATAAATCATGGAGATGATGCAGGGACGGCGTTCATGGCTATGTCAATAATTTGCATTTGCATATGAAGATATATAGAAGAAACTATTCCTAATGAACAGGCATAAGATAAAATATCCGGCCCAGAAAAACATAAAAGATAAAATAATAATTTCATTAAGAACTCATGCAAGTAAATAAATAATTAACATTACAAATCTTCATTTTCTTAAACAAAAATAAATATTCTATTTTCATCTAGGAATGAATGGCGAGCAGTAGCCCACGGTGTGACGTGAACATATTTTAATGGTTGAGTTGTGTTTGAGCCAGTTTTAGGTTTCACCTACCGACCAAACAATACAAAACGCAATTTATTTTGGGTTTAATGCGTAATTAGTTGGGGATATTATTGTTGTTATCATCCACAAAGAGGTTGTCCGCTACGATGTCGCTTTTTGTGTCTTACTTGTTGTCACATCATCACCTTATTAAATACGACGCATCCTAAACAGTTGCTCAATTTTCGAAATAAACTTCCCTTACAGTTATTTTCTTTGAGAAATTCATGCATGAACATCATCAATATCTGAAAACTATCCAATCAAATCTTATATGGGGGAGAAAAGTGAGATTAGAGAGATATTTTCAAACAGTATAAATAAATTTTTTTTTAAAAAAAAAGATAAATTAAACACGTAGGATTTAATGAGATCGTTGTAGTATGATTTTATTGGGTAGTGCATAGATGGTATAGTGCATCTGATTCATGCAAGAATTTCTCATTTTCTTGATAAAATCTGTTAGAAATATAGGTGATTACTTAGGAAATTAGGGCTTAATCTATATATAGAAGGTCTTAACTATTAAAATTAGTGTGTTGGATGTGAAGTCATCACCATGTTTAGAGAGGAAGTTAACTTGGTTTCCCTCAAAGAGAGAGTTAACTCAATCTCACTCTGAGAAAGAGTTAACATGGTCTCATTCTAGGTTTTAGAGTTAACTTACTCATTATAAAAGCATATTATTCTTTTATAATAACACATTATTTCTTCTTCATTACATTTATTAACAGAATCACTTTACGGTGTTTCTCAAAAAATATATTCAACGGGAAAAAAAGGTTATAATAAAGGGACAATTGAGCATAATTTTGAGATCCAGTGTAGATCTAAACATGTTCGTCGTATCTGTTCATTAACCTTTTGTCACATGCACTTACTAACTCCAATCAATTTTTAACTCTAATGCGCTAGAAAGTCTCACAAATGACTCATCAACAGCACAAATTATTAGAATTGTTTACTCCAGGGTAGTTAAAAACTCGTTTTATCACTGCGATTTTACGTTTTTACGATTTTTTTCTTCATTGAAACGATTTTACTAATTTTCCAAAGCTTTTAAGTTTTTACGATTTTACTACGTTACGATTTTACGTTTTACGATTTTTCATTCTCCTTCCGTTTTCATATAAAATCTACGTTTCTACTACCATGATTTACTCCCTTCATTTTTATTTCTAAATCACTATTAACTGATTTATACAAACAAGAAATGGTCGTCGGAACTAGTTAATGTTCTTAAAATTACACCATATTTTAAAAGATATACTCAATTAAATGCAATAAATTTTAACTCAAACCCTCTTATTTATGTAAATCCATCTCTACCATAATTACTTAATAATATTCATATTAAGAGTACACCAAAAAAAATATATAAATTGCACTATAGGTTTTTTGAAGGATTATTAAACTTCTAAAATGTGACTTATCGTTAAGAATGGAAAGGGTTAGAGTGCTTTTTTTTTTTTGGTATAAAAAATTTAGGTGAGTTAGATCTAAAGTTTATTAGAATTTGGACATGCTTCTGGTCTCGAATAACACTTATATAAGTATTTATCGATCGCCCATCAAAAAAATCTTTACAATAGTGATATTTAAGCTCACAAACTCATAATTAGGAGCCAACTTCTTTATCAACTCGACCAATATTCGCGGTTAGGATACTTAACATTGATTATAGCGATTTTTTGTGTGGGCCAAATAACATTCCACTTCCCCGGTATTAGAGCCCTTACAAGGAGGAAATGGGCTTCCATGCCCGAGCCCATATACACGAAGTCTATTAGAGCTGTTGTCAACCCAGCCAGCCAATGTGAGTTACCATAGATGGTAAGGGATCCAGGACTAGGCCCTTAGGTCATGGGTTCGATTCCCTCTATCGTTGCTGGGACTCCTTTGGTAGGCGATCTCGTAAGTCCCCAGTAAGTGCTTATAGAGCCCAGGGCCGTGCTCTGGCCTTGGTGAGGGACTAATGCCGAACCCATCCAAAACTTTTCAATATCGGGGAAAAAAAAAACCCAGCCAGGCTCATTTCCCTGCCCTGTTTGTTTACTTGGGAAGGGGTGGGGGCCCAACATATTTTTGTTCCTCTAAATGCTAATTATTCACCAACATTTAGCATTTATCTTCCTCTAGATCAAGAAAATTGGTTAATTTAATTAATATGACATGTATTTTCTTAAACACTTTAGTTACTTTCCTTAATTCCCCCCATTCCCTCTTCTCCTTTGTTATTGTCGAGAAAGCATCAATGACGATAAATTAGGGGAGATTGACAAATATAAAAATATTATTTTATATTTAAGACAAACGTGGACTCTCTAAATATGTCCAACAAATTCTCTCACGGCATATATTTATGCATTTATGTTATATCGCTATATGCAGTTGCACTTTTTTTATACACCGGAAATGAAAAGCAAAATAAAGCAAGAAACTAAGAAGCAGTAGCTAAAAAATGCAGCTGCATTTCAGGAAAGATACAATAGCCAAATAAGAAATATTACCCCTCCATCAGTTTAACATAGCTTTGATAAGAAAAAAAAAAAAAACCATTTTTTTGGTTATTAGGTCCTGACAGAGGACCTGTATGTAATAAATTACGCATTCAACTAATCATTTTCTGATAAACGAAATTCCCTTCTCAATGCTCGCCCCCAACTCTTTCTTCGCCTTTTCCAGGCCCTTCCTGTTCAAAATCAAGGCAGATAAATCTTAATATTCAGCCTACAATACATAAATGATTACATAATAATAATTATCATTATTATTAGCAAAAAGGACAAACAGTTAATATACCTTTCATACTCGTTCAAGGGACCCAGAGGTAAGATTTCCTCGATTCCTCCACGGCCGAGTCTCACTTTTGAAGCGAAGAATGGGAGTTCAGTTATCTATAATGGCCATTGTGAGTTCATGCGAACAATATGAATTAAAAAGCAGCATTTTATTACCAAATATAAACACTCCAAGTTGCGAACGAATAGAAAGACCAGATTCAGAGAGGAAAGAAGCATAGAAACTCAGGGATACACTCTTGGCATAACAGTCCTTTAAATATATACCTGTGAATCAACAAATGCACATTGAATGATGCCAGCTTCTCCTCTCATGCCACGAAGACATGCATCTGCGAATTTAGCAGCAGCATATGCCTGCATTTTATTGCATATTGCGTTATACACTTATACTTACCTCAACTCAACAACACTTAAGACGTCGTCATTATCATGTAAAGTGGAAACTAACAATTTATAGCCCCCAAAGTTGTGAACTCATTTATCTCTATATCTTAAAATTTCTTATATTTTCGTTTGTTTAGATATGGAAAAACACTCTGGCGTTTCTCATAACTTTGAAAAATAATGAAGTTTGGTTTGCTCAAATCATTAGCAGCCATGTAGATCTAAAAGTGGAACTGAGATAACTTTAGAGACATACTCAATTACTCTAAAAATTCAGGGAGTAAAGCTAAATGAGTTTCTTAATTCTGGGCTAATTTGTTGTCCAACTCCCAACAGGGAAGAATCAAGCAATCTAATTATTTTATTATTATTTTTTTTAAAAAAAAAAACGAACCATTGATAGTGTTGCAGAGCCGGCTCCAGCTTTAGCCTGAAGAAAAATAGACTTGTAAGCCAAACTTTCACTGTATAATGGGTACAGTATAAACAGGACAATGAAGTATAGTTTTATATACTATTCACTTTAACACATGCAAGCACAAACCATCATGACATCCATGATTGATGAGAAACAGAATGCGGACATTGTGAGTAATTGAGTTTAAAATATTTGCAACTAGGATTAAAGAGACAGTTGCAAGTAAAAATTATGTTTATTTTCACCTCAACAACTTCTGTTCCGCCGTTTTGTATGCGATCAGTCAAGTAGTCAGTTTCTTTTTGGGTGAAAGAGCTAGCAGGTTTCACCTGAAAGTCACGTAACCCTGTTAGGTAATAATATAGCTTACTATACTAGAGCATTGATTTAATAATAAAATCAGGGTTTTAAGTTAATAACACTTCACAGCTGAAATTGCCACTGGTGGCAGACCTGAGAAAGAAGAGGTAATATTGTGACCCCTGCATGCCCCCCAACAACTGGGACGTTCACATCCCTAGGATCAAGACCCGAGACTTCAGCCTGCAGATACCAGAGGAGGAACAGATGGACGAGAGGTTTATAATTTAGATTAATGATCGCAAACCATGCTACAAAACAATAACATAGTGACAAACATAATAACTAGGAGCAAAGTTTTCTTTCATTTTAAGAAATGACTTCATTCTCTAAATCAGTACTAAAAGATCAATAGGACATAGTCATACCACAAATGTATTGGCTCTAACAACATCAAGCATTGTGACGCCCATAAGTCTCTTGGGATCATAAATACCCGCTCTTTTGAAAACCTCGGCTGCAATTGGAACCGTGGAGTTAACAGGATTACTTATCAAGTTGACGATCGCTTTTGGACAAAACTTAGCAATAGCTTCACACAGAGTTCTAACAATCCCAGCATTTATATTGAAAAGATCATCTCTTGTCATCCCAGGTTTGCGAGGAACGCCAGCCGGAATGATTACCAAGTCCATGCCTACAAGGGCATCCTCCAGCTGCGTCTGTCCCAAAAACCCGCGCACCTATATAGCAAAGTGTCTTGTTATTTAAGTAGGTTATACGAAAAGGATTATACATTTAATAACAAAAGTACTATCTTCTCCAATACTTGGATACCCATAAATCTCATCAGAAGAAGTCGAATGACATAACTTAGAAATATAATTTAGCATGTATATCTGAGTTTTGCCAATTGTACTAACCAAATTTGCCAGAACCAGTGTGATCTCCCAAATTAGTTAAGATCCAAGATCGCCACTCAGACAAATTTAAAGTATATTATGAGCAGAATGAATAGCTGAGGACGGATATGTACCAAGAGAAGGAATAACTAACTAACCACAGCACCAGTGTCCATGTGACTGATATCAGTGGTGACGCCGGGGGTATTGACAACATCATAGAGGTGGAGAACGGAAACCAATGGATTCATCTTCATCAACAGGGCCAGAGGCTGGCCAATGCCTCCTGCAGCTCCCAGAATGGCCACTTTGAACCCATGTGCTCCACCAGTCGCCCGGCAATTCGCTCGACTCAAATTCGCCGAAGCATCCCCCTCCATCTGCATTGTCCATCATTTACATACACAAAGAATTCAAATCCCCAGCTCATCGGGAGAAAACAAAAAACAAATTTAACGGGGAAAAATTCTCTCTTTGGGATAGAAGGATTTTTTTTTGTTTTTTTTGGTTTTTTTTTTGGGGGGGGGGGGGGTGGGATTGATGACGTTTTTTCGAATTTGATACAAAGAGATAAAAGAGAACCTGGAAATAGGGAGGAAGAAGGTGCGCGGAGAGTCTAGCGATCCGTCGGTTGACATCTGAAGATGGCTGCATACTGTTTTCAGAAATATGGAGTTGTGATTAAATCCCGAAACACCGCTGCTGCCTCGCCGTTGAAGCTTGCTTCGGTATCGATCTCCTATAAGAAGCTTGCCCATTCCGCCTTCTTTTTTTGTTTTCATCTTTTTTTTAAAAAAAATAATAATAATAATAATAACAAGAGGATTAGACGAAGACGTCATGTGCAGCGGGGATCGGGTAGCGTGGAAAATAGGAAGTTGATCTTATCTAAACCTCTCCATGCTTCTGCTGTTCCCCGCCATGCCGCAAATACGTAAACAGACCACTTTCTTTTCTTGTTCTTGTTTTTTAAGAATTAGGGGAATGACTAAGAAAAATAAAAAGATCTTAAAATTTGTACGTAGAGCTTCCCTCTCTTAAACAGTTAGCTTTAAGTAAGTCCAAAAGATAGTGCGTCCTTAAAATGAATTGGTTTTTTATTTAGGAAGTGAGATTCTTATGATATTGGTGTTTATTTACGAATTTATGTTTTAAGAACATTTTGGGTTTTAGTACTTTTCATATCTACAATAATATTTTCTTAGGGTGCATCCGGTTTGTTTAAGATTTTTTTAATGAAAAATCACATGTTTTTAACAAAAATATAATATAAGATTTTCTAGTGGGTTTTTTAGATTTTAGAGGTTATTTCATTTTGGGTAACTTTTAAAGATAATATAATGTGTATGAAAGAAAATACTATTATAAAACTATCGAGTTGCATATAAATGTTTTTTTAATCAAAATATACATAGATATATGATTAAATTTAATAACTACCGCCTAGATGGTATTAGAGAAAATGTAGGAAGTTTGTTTAAGGTTAATCACGTAATCACGTATTAAAAATTTGTTTTAATTTTTTGTCCTTGAAATTAATTACAATTTTCAACATCCTTATCAATAAATATTTCTTTTTCTGTACTTCTCCCTAATTCTCTATTCCTTTCCTTTTTTGGTTCTCATAAGCGTTGTTCTTCTTGATACGCCTCTGTATGGGCTGGAACTTGGAAGTTTTCTCTAAATCAAGTAGTTTTTTTTTTCCCATTCGCATATAATGTCGGTCTTGAAAGGAGACTAGACCAAACAAAATAGAAAGGAAACCTGGCACTTTGATGTGTTTTCTTCGTGGATTCAAAAATATATAGTTGGAAATATTAAATTATTAATTGTAAGATCTCATTTATAAGGGTGTTCATATATGCAAGGTTGTTAAACTCACGAGTTTAAGCAAACTCGTGACAGCGATGTAAACTCGTATCGTGAACTCAGAATCGTAAACTCATAAGAGTTTACTTTTAATATTAAATAGGTATTACTAGTGTATAATTTAATAATTAAAATATAAAAATGACAACAATTTGATTGAAATATATCTTAAATTCAAATAATTAAAATTATATCCATCAACATTCATCATTTATCATATTTAATAAAGAAATTTCTATAAAATTTCTATATAAAGCCGCTGAGCATGATCAAATTAAAAAAAGTTAACACGAGTTTAAGAGTAAGTTAACACGGTCTTGTGAGCTTTTAAAAGTAAGTTAACACGGTCTTGTGAGCTAGAAACATAAAAATGGTAAACTCGGTGCTTACACTCGTGAATTTAACCGAGTTTACAACTAGCACGAGTTTACCACTGACTCGACTCGTTTTTGTAAGCTAGAAGTGTAAAAACGGTAAACTTGGAGACTCAACTCGCGAGTTTAACAACAGTGCATATATAAATTTGATGTGAAGATAGTTAAATCATCGTCCAAAGGAGGAATCAGGGCTAATGGTTTTGGACTTTTGGGTTTTGGCCAATGAACATTGATTTGCTACTGTAATGTCATTAATGGCGGTGTAACCATTTTGTTTCATATTCTTCCTACCATCATGCTTCGCACCATTTTATTTTACTTCTTTTTTATTCAATTAAAAAGATTCTATACTCATTAAGTATTATTGTGAATATATTGATGATTTTAGAAGGATTTCTCAGCCCATACATGCAAAAACAGAGGCAAGGATATTATCTGATCTCTCAGCAGACAAACCCATAGGCCGGGCCATGCAGAAACAGGTTGCCCGTTAAACAGGAAGAAAAGGGTGAACAAGAAACAAATGTCCATAGATGTAGTTATCAAAGTGGCTAAATAGGAAATACTACTCCCTCATAGCTGGTTTAAAATCAATGTTGATGGGGCTGTGAATCAGGCTTCTAGCGCAGCAGGTTGTGGAGGGGTTGTAAGGGAAGGATCAAGGAAGTGGGTTGCTGGTTTTATACGAAGGATAGGCGTCTGTCAGGCCCATACTGCTGAAGAGTGGGCTATCCTTGATGGACTCAATCTGGCTTGGGATTTGGGGTTTGAGGAAAGTCATCTTAGAGTCTGATGCTGGGGCTGTTATCAAATGGATAGCTGATGTGAACTGTATATCTGTAAGTTCTACTGTGATAGCTATTAGAGATCTAATTAATAGGGATTGGCAAATTAAATTATGGTCTATTGCATGAGATTCTAACAGAACTGTAAATGTTTTAGTAAAGATAGGTCTCTCTAAAACTTCAATTTTTAGAGAGGTGCCTCTCTCATTTAAGGTCTTAGGTAGAACAAGAGTTATATAAGATTAATTTCCCTTTTAGAGTAATTTTATGATTGTAATGTAGGTTTTTTGTCATCTTTTATATCCAAAAAAAAAAAGATGAAATACTACTCCCTGTAATAAATAGCATATCAAAGAATGAATTAAATTAATAAAACTGTATATATTTATCCTTATTAAAAAATTTATCTCATTCTACTTTACAAATGATTTTCTCACATCTCTCTCATATTATTCTCTTTCCCCTAGAAATGAAATAGAAGTAAAAATAATAAATCATTAGGCGCACAGAGTGATATATTTTTGCGTTTATTACACAAAAGAACAAGTTATTTGAAAAATAAATCATACTATTAATAATTATTCTCTCCGGTAATTTTTATGAGGACCTTCTCTCTTATAAGGATAATCTTCAATATAAATAATAAATTATTTTTATCTGAAATTTGAAATAACTCTTTCCATTTCTGCTCCCTATTAAATAAATGTCATTCGTTATCTTTTTGCAATAATTTTTTACTTATTATCTCGTATGTGGCTACTTTATAAATAAGAGTATAATTGAAAAGAAAAGTATAAATCTTACACACTTATTAATTTGAACCGGCGTTTCGAAAATTCATGATACTAGAGAGATATTAATACCTAATTTGTCTTTTTTAAAATTTAAAAGAAACAATACAAATGCGTTAATTTCCTTTTTTGGTCACTGAGTCCCTAACGAAGCCTGCTCCAATTGTTTGGCCCATATTGTGTATTGAATCAAGACTCAACTGCTCAATCAATCATGAAATCACTTTGACATCAGAGAACCTTTTTACATCTAACTAAATATATTTTGTACTTAATGTGGAAGGCTTGTCTTTACCGTGGGATTTGGGATTGAGGAAGGTGATTCTTGAGTTAGACTCTGCCGAGTTAGTTGAGTTAATTTAGAGGGATTGTTTTACTTCTAGTAGTCTATTGGTTTCTAAAATTAAGGAGATGTTAAAATGGTCGTGGTGGGAGGTTCTTATTGCCCATATACCTTGAAAAATGAACTGGATCGCATGCAGAAGATCTAGCTAAGACGGACATTTCTAAGTCTTCAATACTAGATGAGTGTCTTGTGCATCTTAGAGCATATGTAGATCAAGAGTATTTGAGATTTATTTTCCTTCTATGTAATTTTATTGCTTTTTCAGTCTCCTTAGCCTTCTTTAATATCTCAAAAAAAAAAAAAAAAAAAGAGAGATTGTGTACCGTAGAAATTTTCTTCTTCCACACCAGGACCAGGTCATGATGGTCCTCAATAGCGAGGATACCATAATAGTGGCATGCTGCAAATCGAAGCGATTGTCGTGTTATGTCTGTCTGCTTTTTTTTAGTAGTAGTCTCTCTTTTACCTTGTGCTTTTTGGGGATACAGTGCACAAAACTCGCAAGCTCATCAAATTTCAATTGGGCAGTTGAAAATCATCATCAAGACAGCAACTAGCCTACTAGAGAAGCCGATATCACGATTCTTGCTTCATTCCAACCTAAAGGTTCTATAGCACACTCTGATCTGCCCTCACAACACCAAGCGACAAGGACATTATCTGCACAATCAAACGCCATATGCTTCTCTATGTTAACGAAGTCACTGGGATTGCTTGGCGATGGAGCAACCTATATCTGCTTTTGATATTCATTTCATGTTCATGGATGCTTGGCTTCCAAGTGAAGCAATTCTGCGCCCCTTTTGGAAAAGCTGCGGTTCTCTTGCAGAAAAAGAAAGAAAGACGAGACTGGCCATTAACCTGCGATAGAATTACTGAGTGCCATTGGATTGGATCTGACAGTAGAATACATCGCGGCAACGAAAATGACGATAAACACTCCTGCTCTGATGTTCTCTAGTAACCCGTGGAATTAATCAAACATTTGCTGATTTAGAAATAGCGATTAGGTTGTTTCAGAAAAAGAAAAATCCATCCCTTGCTAACAATGACCTGCGTTTTAATTTGGTTTTTGGTGATCACATTAGTTGCATGTACATTTCAATGGCCCACACCCAAATCGCCCTCAAACCAAAATGAAACCAATCTTACAACTTTTAAATTAAAAAAATCTTAAAATTGTAATTATTTTTGGTGATCGATCACATTAGGTTTATGTTTTCCCAAAAGAAAATTATTTTCTCTTACCTGCTGCCATTTTAAGTTATAGTTGTATTATGAGAAAAAATATTATTATTTGTATGCCACATGCACGTGATTAAAAAAAACATCAGCAACTGTATTTGTATAGTAATTACTAATTATACAGCAAGAAAGATTTAAATCATGGATAATGATAAGAATTGTTTAAATTTGACTAAAATTTTTCCTAAAATTACGTTGTTTACCTGGGTTGGAATTGGCTTTATCCACAGTTAATACTATCTGGAGGGTTTTAATTATTTGATGCTTGCAATTTTACACGTGAATTGAGGTAGAAAGGAGCGGGA
Organism: Acacia crassicarpa; assembly: GCA_034222035.1. Lineage (NCBI taxonomy): Eukaryota > Viridiplantae > Streptophyta > Magnoliopsida > Fabales > Fabaceae > Acacia > Acacia crassicarpa. The sequence continues at coordinate 5,568,887 of JAWXYG010000009.1, read as the reverse complement.
AAAACCGCGGGGGTAAAGCTGGTAATTAGATAAATCAATTTTCATCCTCCCTTCCCCGACCGGCACCGCTATAAAAGCGCCCAGCGTCTCGGATTCACACACGTACATTTCCACCGGAGAGGCGTCTTGATAAACGGCCTTCTCTGAAACTGTCCCTTTCCTTTTCTTGCGATAACTTCCGTTCTCTTCTTCTTCGCTTTCGTTAACCTTTGCCAAAGATGAGAGAGTGCATTTCCATTCACATCGGCCAAGCCGGCATTCAGGTCGGAAACGCCTGCTGGGAGCTTTATTGCCTCGAGCATGGCATTCAGGTATTTCCCTCTTTTTCTTAATTCTGATAAGTATTTTACACTCTGCATTTCTATTCTTTTTCTCAAATCTCTCCCATGTCCATGCTTCATTTTGTTTTGTTACCGAATATATTACAGAACTCCATGAAGGATGGCTGAAATTTCTCATTAATGAGAATAGATTTGCCGCTATGTGGTTAAGATATGTCTTGCTTTGTTTTTAGATTTTCTTGTTCATTTTATTTATTTATTTTAAAGCTCAACAATACCTTCGCATTCCATCGTCCTACCTTCCGACTGAATGCAATTGGTTATTGGTTAATGTGATGTTTGAATCGCTCGATAGCCCTTCCATGACCTTTCTCACACGAAAAAGAACTAGCCACTCCCTGATTTTCTCATCCTGTATTTTATCGGTGCATTTTAGGCTGATGGCCAGATGCCAAGTGATAAGACCGTAGGTGGAGGTGATGACGCATTCAACACCTTCTTCAGTGAAACTGGAGCAGGAAAGCATGTACCTCGTGCAGTTTTTGTAGATCTTGAGCCTACCGTCATTGATGAAGTTAGGACTGGGACTTATCGCCAACTATTCCACCCTGAGCAGCTGATTAGTGGCAAGGAGGATGCGGCTAACAACTTTGCCCGTGGCCACTATACCAGTACCATTTCTTTCATTTTTAAGAGTTTTTCTCTTTAGCTGTCACTCTGTAGAATATCAGATTCTTACATTGGTTTTGTTCCAGTTGGAAAAGAGATAGTTGATCTTTGCTTAGATCGCATCAGAAAGCTTGCAGACAACTGCACAGGCCTCCAAGGTTTCCTGGTTTTCAACGCTGTGGGTGGAGGCACGGGTTCTGGTCTCGGTTCCCTTCTACTGGAGCGCCTCTCGGTGGACTATGGCAAGAAATCCAAGCTCGGTTTCACAGTCTATCCTTCTCCACAAGTTTCAACCTCTGTTGTTGAGCCCTATAACAGTGTTCTTTCCACTCATTCCCTCTTGGAGCACACTGATGTTGCTGTACTGCTTGACAATGAAGCCATATATGATATTTGTAGGCGTTCACTTGACATTGAACGACCAACCTACACCAACCTCAACCGCTTGGTTTCTCAGGTTTGTTATTGATGTATTTGGGGCCAATTTTGCCATATCTCATCATTGATAGCATGCGACTACGCTCTAACCTCTATTCATGTGTTGCCAGGTCATATCATCCCTGACGGCTTCCCTGAGGTTTGACGGTGCCCTGAACGTTGATGTCACAGAATTTCAGACTAATCTGGTTCCTTATCCCAGGATTCACTTCATGCTTTCATCATATGCTCCTGTGATTTCAGCAGAGAAAGCATACCATGAACAGTTGTCAGTTGCAGAAATCACAAATAGCGCATTTGAGCCGTCCTCTATGATGGCCAAGTGTGATCCACGCCATGGCAAATACATGGCTTGCTGTCTGATGTACAGAGGGGATGTGGTCCCTAAGGATGTGAACGCAGCTGTGGCAACTATCAAGACCAAGCGCACCATCCAGTTTGTTGACTGGTGCCCTACTGGATTCAAGTGCGGTATCAATTACCAGCCTCCTACTGTAGTTCCAGGGGGTGATCTTGCCAAGGTTCAGAGGGCTGTGTGCATGATCTCAAACTCTACTAGTGTTGCCGAGGTTTTCTCTCGTATTGATCACAAATTTGATCTCATGTATGCCAAGAGGGCATTTGTACACTGGTACGTTGGCGAGGGGATGGAAGAAGGTGAGTTCTCTGAGGCTCGTGAAGACCTTGCTGCCCTGGAGAAGGACTACGAGGAGGTTGGTGCTGAAGCTGCAGAAGGTGAAGAGGGCGATGAGGGAGACGAGTATTGATTAGAAAATTCTACTTTCAGTTTATTATCGTTTTATTGTCTCATTTGATGTTTTTTAAGGGTGCTAGCTGCTTTGTACTCTCCTTGGTCTTCTCTCTTTAGTCTCTGTCATTGGCTCCTCTGTTATCTGGTGTGGAGCTTGAACCATTTCATTACTAATGCCCCACGATTAGTTGTCTAAAGTGGGAGTTTCATATACTGTAATTACAAAATTGGAATTGTGTTCCCCAAAATTTGTAAGCCAGTCCCAGCTGCTTTGGATCAAGAAACTTGAAAGGCAGAGTCTTGTCGAAATTTATTTTGAGCACATTAGGATTAAGGTTGTCCTGAATGCATATGCGGGTTAGACCTTTATTATGGAAGAGAATATTAAGTAAGCTTAAATCACCACCATGTCAGGTGTTCATCTTTTTTCATTGGACAAAATTATGTGAAAATGAATACAATGCAAACGGTACGGGCATTGCACTGTGTTTTTTACCAAATGAACATTGTGCTGCTGCCAAACATCACAGTGGCTACAGGCTAGCCATGGAGTCCACATAAGGTATTTAGACCTTATGTGCTTATTATATGCTTATACCTCAAATTGAGATATAACTATAAGCATGTAATTTTTTTTTATCTATTTTTATTATATATATATATATATTGTATTTATTTATATTTAAATTATGTGCTGCTTTCTTTCTGTAATGATTTTTGTACCTAATATCTTAAATTAATTAGTTTCCAATCCTACATTCAGAAATATTTATCTGTAACATCAGTATCATGGAAATTAATTAATTTGAGTTGCTGGGTGAAAAAAAAATAAAAAAGAAGCACATAATTTAAACATAAATAAATACAATATATAAAAAAAATAAAAATAAATAAATAAAATTACATGCTTATTAACATGTAATACTTATGTGGACTCCCAGCCATGTATCAAGATGAAGCTTGACGAGCGGATTATAGTTCAAACATTTTGACTCTGACTGCATCCTTCAATAGTCATAGCCCTGTAGCAAAAATCACTGCAGTCAGAGTCAAAATGTTTGAATTATAATTCTCTAGAAAGGCATGCTTTTCATGCTTGTCAATGTAATTTTGTTTTAATTCCTTCGGTGAAAAATAGAGAAACAGAGCATGAAGGCCCAGAGATTTGACTACAGCTTTGGACTGAACGCCTCATCTTCCTTTGTCCAGTCCACTTGATCTCGCAACTTATGAGAACTAAATACGTAAAATTAGAGTGAAAAAAAGGGTTAAAATGTATTTTTGCCCTTAAAGTATGTGCCTAGAAGTAATTTTGCCCCTGAAGTTTTCGGCGTAGCAATGCCTCTGAAGTTTAAAAATAGAGCAATTTTGCCTCTCCATTAAAAACTCTAACGTTAGTTGACTGTTAGGGTTTTTAATGGAGGGACAACATTGTTCCGTTTTTAAACTTCAGAGACAACATTGCTACGCCGAAAACTTCAGGGGCCAAAATTGCTCGGTAGCGCATACTTTAAGGGTAAAAATGCACCTTAATCCAAAAAAAAAAAAAAAAAAGTGGCATTTTGCTTCTGGTCAATCATTCGAAATGTTGCATTTAATAATCGCAGAATCCTCTTCTTTCTGTTCAGAAAACTAAACATATTATATATATTGCATCTTGACAAATAAGTCTCAATTTTAATTGCTAATCAAGAAAGAGCCATAATTTATTTTCAAATATGTACTTACCTAATCTCATGTTTTCAATTTAAATGTTCTGTCTATATAAAAAAATTTACATATATATTAGTATTTTCAGGGGGAAAAATTGTTTCATATTACAATATTTAATGATACACTTTTTACCCTTAAAATAATGGGGTTTACTTTTCTCATGTTGCATGAGAGAAACAAGATTCCTACACACACATAAAATGGTGAGACCTACATATATATATAGTGCTAATTATATATATATATACGGGTCCCACCATTTTATGTGTGTGTGACATGAGAAAACATTTCTTCTACAACATGAGAAATGTTTTTCCCTAAAATAATTTACTATTTATTATCTTTGGGATAACAAGTAAATAAATAAAGGGAAATTTTTTGTAAAATGTATTCTTTTTTTACATATTTGTTACATTTCTTTATTTATTTAGAGTGTTATAAATAAACCTTGCATTATAGACCTTGGATTATATATATATGGGTTGAAACATTTCGAAAATAGAAGTTAGATTGATGTGAAAACTGAAAAGGGGAAGGAAAAGAAAGGGAACAAGAACGGAAGGGAAGAGGGAGGAGACCGGAATATTTAGAAGTCTTATTTAATCAGTAATTAAAGCTGAATATCAATAGGGAACCATATTGACTGTTTACAGAGACTAATAAAGTAATAAAAAATGAAATTCACATCTCCCGGCCAGCAAAAAATAAAAATAAAAATTCCATCTTAAGATAATGATGAGATAACTTAATTGGTCTATAGATATCATAAGTAAACCCATGGACTCCTTGACAAAAAAACCATGAAACATAAGCCTCTCCTTCCACAAATAATATTAATAAGATAAAGTTAAATATCTAAAACATCTAATTAAAAATCCTAATTAATCATTATCTATCCTATATTTCATTATAAACGTCAGGAAAAATGTAATTTTACATTTTAAAAAAGTAAATTGCTTTTCCAGGAAATAAATAAATTATAGTTAGTTACCTTCTATCTACTTTTCTCTCTCTCTCTCTCTCTCTCTTGCGCCAACTACCTTGTATCTATTCACAATGAAGGCTCTTGATAAAATCCATCTCAAAAAAGGGTTTACTTTATTACTTCTTCTTCTTCGAAATCCACCAAAAAAGGAAAAGGGAAATCAGATTGGTTCACCTGTGTTTAACTCAGTACTGTTATTGCTTAACTCTTCTCTTCTTCAATTCCTTCGCTTTCTAATTTGAAGAGTTCACCAGCAGCAAGCATTCTCACAGTAGTCATGAAGCTATGTAGTAGAACAGTATCTCTTCATCCTCAACCTTATCGCAAGGCCGCCCCATCATAATATATATTAATAACTTGTGGAAATTCACTTTTCATCTCTAATTTAAGCAGAAAAATAAAAAAATGGAAAGTTCCTCAACTTGGGGGTGCTTTCCAGTTTCAACAAATTAAAGGAATTTCTGACGAATGTCCTTGTTCATCTTTTTGTCTCTAAGATCCTGAAAAGGAATATCATCAAAGTCAGATAATGAATATCAACCATGACGGTCGAATGGATCCCTAGAAAAATGATATTCGACCTTGCTATTATCTAAAGATTCCCAATTTCGCAGAAATCTTGACGTAGTGGAAATGGTTGGAGAAGAGGGGGAATGGAAGTACAATAATAGAGCGTTTTTGGCAACACTGCATGGGGTGGAGTATATCGCAAAATAAACAAGTACGTAACAATTAAAAATTAAATAATGTCTGGTTTAATTAATCAGTACGTAACAATTAAAGGAGGTGCGTCGTGGTAATGTTGAATTGAAGTCCATCGTGGTGCCTCCATCCCATGTGTATGTCCAGCCAGGCAGCAACTAAGAACACGCTCAACAATGATAACAAAATCATTGCAAGCAATGATGATTAATTAATTAATTATGAGCCACTAAGATCCAATATATATATATATATATATATATATGTGGATAGATATGTATATGATAATGACAGGGACGAGATATCAAGTTTGGAAGAATTATATAATTGAATAGGAAAGAAAAAAAATTTACAACCGCCTTGAAACGGTAAATATGTAGAAAATAATAGATCAATGAATGTGGGGTATAGTGGGAAGTTATTGAATATTAAAACGGGATGAAGGGGCCGTTGCTACGAAGCTGTACAAGCGTGGCCGTGGAAATGGGGATCACACCCCCAGCTCACGCACGTCCCTGCAACTTGACACTATGGAAATTGGACTTTCAAGTCCCCAACCTTCCATTCCATATTCCACTCATACTCGCTGCCCCTGTATATTGTTTTCTTAATATATGTTTTTCATTAAATTAAATATAACAGAGAAATTAAATCATTTGGATCACTATAACAATATCCCTCCCTCATTAACTTGACAAACATATACTCCCATCCCATGCTCCTATTTTTATGAGAGACCGAATTTTCTTGACCTGCGCATCTTAATTTTATTATTATTATATAGATGATTGTTTCCTTGAAAAATTTGAAGTTAGTTAAATAGAGATAAAATTGAAAATTTTAACTTTTAAAACAAGAGTTAATGGAATTTAAGGTTTATCTTAATTTGTATCAAATTGTTTTATCAGAAGAGTATCTGGAATTAATCACTACATTAATGGCACTGTTTTTACCTTAAGAGAAATATCAGTAAGGAAAATAAACGGGGATTTTTAAAAAAAAAAGGCGGATAAAACCAACTTGGCAATAGGAGATCAGCACGAGAAGGGTAATGCCCCGATAGGCCCATCCTTGAGAATACGTGCCACCATGCGAATGGGATGGATATATTCTGCCACAGTACAGTCAAACGCCCTCCCTCCGTCCCTCCCTCTTCTCTCTCTCTCTCTATAATATAGGAGTATATATATATTCTCCGATTCTCCTCTTTTCCAACTTCGCTTGCGGAGAACATTTCAATCTACCCAAACCGACTTCTTCGCTCCCGAAACAGTCTTCAGTCTTCACTACGTAACGCCATGGCCCACTCACAAAATTGAATCCCCAGAATTTAGGGACTCCGTTCACCCAATTTTCCTCTTCATATCTCACATCTTTGATTTTATTTTATTTGTTCCACGGAGGCTCTGTTTCATGGCCACCGCTATAGCTACAACCGGCGATACCTTCTGCACCAGAGCTAATAATCCTCCTCAGTCCATGACCCCGAGACCAAAGCGAATTTGCTTTTCGTTTGCTGCATATGCCAATACTCTCATAGAACATCTCAAGGCCTCCAACATAGCCGTGGAGGAAGGACTTTCCGACTCTGAGATTTCACTCCTTGAGTCGTCGCTCAACCTGTGTTTTCCTCCGGACCTCCGCTCTATACTCCAGCAAGGTCTGCCTACGTCACCGGGCTTCCCCAATTGGCGTTCCTCCTCTGCTCAGCAGCTCCAACTCCTGCGAGACCTCCCCGTATTTTCTCTGCTGCGACGGGTGTCGAAGAACAACTTCTGGCACTCTTCTTGGGGGACTCGGCCTCGGGACAGGGGCACGGCTCTGGATTATGCGCGCCGATTCTTGGAGGACGTGCCTGCCCTGGTCCCAATTTACCGGCATTACTACATAGCATCGTCTCCGAATTTAGCGGGAAACCCTGTGTTGTACGTGGATCACGAGGGAGACGTTCGGCTTTTGTGCAACGATGTGTCGGGGTTCTTCAGGGGGGCGGGGTTTTGGACGGATAATTGGGAATGGGACGACCCGGTGTGGGCGGCAACGACGCCGAGGAGGGTGGAGTTCTGGTCCGATGTGGCCGAAATGAGCCGGGAGAGTTGGTGGAGCCAGGCGGCGGTAGAAGTGGGGGATTGTTTGGAAGGCGCGTGTTGTCGATTGAGGGAGGCAGGGTGGAGGGAGGAGGAGATACGGGAGATGATGAAGGGTGGGGATGATGATCATGAGGTGGAGAGGCGTGGGCCCATGGAAGACCGAGAGGCCGTGGCCCGGCACGTGCGACATTTGTCACGGAAGTTGGTGCGTGCGGGATGGAGCACGGAGGACGTGGTGTACTCTCTAGGCGGATCGTTCTGATGATGAGAGAAGAATCAAAATTCAAAATTCAAAATCCATAATGTTAGTCAGACTTAGACCTCCTTTTTTTTTTTTTTCCTCATAATCCACCTACTGCTTGATTTTTTCATGACTGATGTTTATTGCTGTTGATACTCTATTGTATAGAGAGGTAGGGATAGGAATTAAATTAGAGAGAAGGAGAGGTGGACTTTTTTGGCAAATAATTTTGGTGCAGATAAACAAAAAGCTAAGGAGGCGCATGCAACGTACATCTCCCACCCAATTGTATGAGGTGTTGGTTTTATTGGGTGGGTTATTATATTACTTATTTGGAAGGAGGAAGAAAACCGACCAAAGAAATAGTGGGGCTGGGGCCCAAAGGAGAGGAAGTCAATAGCCACACAAGTGGGAGTATATAAAATAGTTGGGCTGCGTTGATATTATCACACCCGAGTGAAAGAACGTGGCCTTTTGTTTCTCCAAACCACACTAATCTTATTTCCTTCATTTTCTAATCTGTTGGCTTGTTCTAGCTGACTTTTCATTTAGCCTTCTCTACTCCACTACTGCACCACCCTCCTTCTATATATATATGGAAGTTATATAGTAAATCTTCTACTGTTTTTTTTTTTTTTGTTTCCTTCTTTATTTGCTTGGACGCATAATAATTAAGTTGCAAATGCAATAACAGCGTTTTTTCCCCAATTACATTCATTCCACTTAACTCTTGTATATATGGCTGGACTCTGTACGTTAAGAACGACACGCTATGATCAGCACCCTACTAGTGGGATCACAAATCAAGGGTCTATCATCTTCTTCCTCCCAAAAAATAAACCGACATGACTGCAGAGCTGCAGCCAAAAAAAAATTGCTTCCCCCCATTCGCGAAAAACATCGAGCAGAAGCACTCAGGCCACAGGGTGCAAAACAATGTTATCACTTAGAAATGTTTTGGTCAATGTTTGCTCATCATCAAACAAACCTCCGTAAGGATCTATCTTGTCGTCGTCTTTACCCAGGGACTGCGCATGCGGTGTTGCAGGCGACGCCCGACTTTTGTGGGGGGAGAGGAGTGCTATGCATTTTATGGGAGCGCTGATTCCGTTAGACCTGAGATGGTTGGGTTTGAAATTTCGACAGGACGCAGGAGCGAAAGTAGCCGCATCGAGGCGCTTGACGATTCCATCCCTGCGATACTTCAAGTCATTGTTGTAATCCAAGTAAGCGACGGTGGTAGCGGTGTCGATGAAAGTTCGCACGTATAGTAAACTCCCGGAGTCTTCAATATGGATAGGAAGTCGTTCAAATCCATGTCGTCCAATAAAAAAGTTTGCACCACCAAAACTGAAACCAAGAGCGAGGAGCAACGAGATGAAAAATCCGAGAGGAGCTGCTCCTCAGAAGCCGTAAGGTCAAGAAAGATGATGCTGACAATCATCACAGACCAAATCAAAGAGAAAAAAACAAATCGAAACGGGAAGAGGAGATACATATGAGATAAGGAGGTGAAGGTAGGAAGACAGGGGCGCCGATGAGATCGACAAGCGCATCAATAATGGATGATGCCAACCACAACCCGCATGCTCAATGTTTGCCGCAGATGGGGGAAGCAATTTTTTGGCCGCAGCTTGCCAGGTGTGGTGGCGTTGGCGAGCGAGGGGAGAAGAAGATGATGGAAGCAATCACCAACCCCCCCCCCCCCCCCCAACCCAAAAAAAAAAAAAAGTGGTGATGAGGGGTCGACGATATAGCAATTTTCTTTCTTTCTTTCTTTCTTTTGCCGCCCATGGAGTGCCATCGTATTGTAAGAGTCAGACTTAACATTAACTATCGGTGACGATAAAGTCACCGTTTGGTTTTTTTAAATGATTTTTTATTTGAAATGGTGTTTAAAAAAGTTATTTGAGATTTAAAAAAATAGCTAAAAATGACATCAATATTATTAAATACAATATACACACATAAATACATACATATTCACATACATATGTACACAGATACATATGAATGTATGTAATTATGTATATGTATTTATGTGGGTGTACCCGCGCATATGTATATATATTAGTTATATATATGGTAATAATTGAAGATAAAAATTTAAATTTGATAAAAAAATTAAAAAAAAACTCTAAAATACTTATTTAAATATATTTTAATAGATAAATTAGAATGTATATAAATATATATTTAATAGTTAGATCACTCATCCCTAACATTTTTCTCATAAGCTGAAAAAGATTACTTCTATCATAAGTCACTTCTTTACAATAATTTTATCAACCATTAAAGCTATATTCAAAATGGTCCAAGCTTTTCTTCTTCAGCTAGACTTATTTTACAGTTTGATGAGCTTTTTTCACTACTTGAAGCTATCCCAAATAGGTCCAAAATTGTTAGGTTTTGGTTTTGATTACTTCTGACGTAAGTTTTGATTATTTTAGTTACGTATATAATAAAATTGTTCTTAAAAAAACTTTCAAATATCTAGATTTCTAGGTGGCTACTCAGTGAGCAAAAATATACCATATACGGTTATATCTATAAAAGAACGAGATTTTTTATGTAAAATATAATTAAGTTTTAAATTAGTCAGAATTTTTTCTTCTTTTAATGTTTTTAAATTAAACTAGCATGCTTAAAAGTTTTTAGTCCATATATAGAAAATCAATATCAAATAATTTTTTAAGAGAAAATTAGAATAAAGGAACTGGAGGAAAAAATATTTAATAAGAAGGACCATAAAAATTGTAATTACTTAGAAGGATCAAATATCATAATATAAATTAAAATTTACCAAATTGTCCCTAACTAAACTTCCTATATTATCTCTTGCATTCATAATTAAAAAATAACTAAAATTAAAAGTAAAACCACTCATCATTCATATGTAATATCATCGTACATTTTTTTTTTGGATTTTAAACTCATGTAGAATCAATATATTTTTTAATCAACTACTCGAACTCTTTTTTTTTTTAGATTTTTATTTTTAACAAGTTCCATATTCATATAATCAAAAGATCATTTAATTAATAAATATATGATCAATTTTTCGGATTTATATTGTTAAGTATCAACGTTGATATCCATTAAGATCTTCTTATAAAAATAAAAACTAAACTCATTTCATTTTTTCATGATATAATAGTGATAGGGAAAAAACTTTAAGCCTAAAAAACTCCGCAAGTGCACAGGCCGTATCAAGTAATAAAGTGATAAGAAAAGTATCGTTCTCACGAGGACTTGGTACTACAAACTTCAGTTAAGCATTGATTTCACAATTTCATTTAAGTTGAGAAAACCAAATTAAATTTAATTAAGATAAAAGAAATTAAAACTAAAATAAAAATAAGAAAACTACTACAATAATCAAATGAGCAACCTAGAATCACTAATCCCTTATTTGATTCTTAGATTTTATCCCCACTAAATTAACTTTGACTTAATCTAATCAGCTAATCTAGAGTATTAATGTCTATAAATGCCTTCCAGTCCATTTATATACCTATCTTAATTAATTATGTAATGCCTCACACAATTAAATAAGACGCGTTTTAAATCGGGCTCACTCTAATTTGATTATGCGGAGCTTCTAGGTATATTCCTATCCTAGACGCAAATTAGATAAAACCTAACTTCACGTTAAATTTAAACCTAATTCCACATTATTTATTCCCAAGGTCAATTTAGGATTCCCTCTTCCAAGTCCAACCCTAAATCCCCAAAACATACTCAATGGTGGCCACTCACTAAGCAATAGCAATAAACACACGATTAAATAAACTGAATAAAATTAATCAAAACTAAAAAGTGGGAATAATCTCTAAAACCCAAACAAGTTCATAGATTCTCTAGGTTGCAAAACCAACTAGCCACACATGGCTTTAATAAAATCCATAACAAAAAAAATGAAAAGATAACAATTCAGATTCGAAGAAGAAGAAGAGGAAAGAAAATTTCTTCGTCGCCTCCACAGTCCTTCCGTCTTTCCGTGGAGATGATGAAGAGAATTGAAATGCTCAGCCTCTGCTCCTCTGCTTTTTCGTCCCTTCCTTCTAGTTCTATGTCTCTCGATCTTTCTGCCTTCGTCTTCCGTCTTCCTCTTTCTTGTCTCTGCCTCCTTATTTATAATAATTTAGGTCTTGGGTCATTGATTCTCCTTTTCTTATTAAAAAGATATCTCATATCTTGTAATTTACTCCACCAGATCACGCAATTGATTTTGTTTCTATTTTTCTTGCGGGAGACCACTGAATTTGATTGATTGCATATCCTCTTGATTGCTTTTTCTACTTCATTCCAAATCAGCTAATATTTCTTGCACAATAAAAATAGGATATGAGTAGATTTTATGTCGATTTATTCTTTGATCCCAAGTTTCATACAATTATGGAAACGTTCATAAAAGATAATTAAATAGGTATATAATATCAATAATTCCAATTAAATCTTATAAAATATACACCTATTTAATCATAAAATATATACTCATCAAATATATTTTTTAGTTTTTTTAAATTTTATTAATATTAAATGAATTTTTTAACCCACATAAATTTTTCTAAAATAAAAATTAATTATGGGAAAAATATTTCTCCTGTCACTAGAGATAGAGTTATCTTCAGTGATCCTAAAATTACGTCATTTTGAATTAATGAAGGGTGTGTTTGTAATTTTAGGTGAATTAATGAAGGGTGTTTCTGTATTTGCACTCTTCATTAATTCACCTGAAATTACAAATACACCCTTCATTAATTCACCTGAAATTACAAATACACCCTTCATTAATTCAAAACGACGTAGTTTTAGGGTTACTGGAGATAACTCTATCTCCAGTGACAGGAGAAATCCTTTACCCATTAATTAAATCATATAATTGTTTTTGCTTTAACATATATAATAAATTATAAAGGGAAAAGTATTTCTCCGGTCACTGAAGATAAGTTTATCTCTAGTGACCCTAAAACTATGTCGTTTTGAATTAATGAAGGGTGTGTTTGTAATTTTAGATAAATTAATGAAGGATGTTTCAGTAAAATTCATATGATTAAAAAGTAAACAAAATTATGAAAACACCATTCATCAATTCAAAACGACTTAGTTTTAGGGTCACTGGAGATAAACTTATCTTCAATGACTGAATAAATACTTTACCCAATTATAAAAAACCTTGAGTTTTATTAAAAGGGAAAAGTATTTCTCCAGTCACTGGAGATAAAGTATCTCCAGTGATCCCAAAATTACGTTGTTTCAGATTAATAAAAGGTGTGCTCGTAATTTTAGGTGAATTAATGAAAGGTGTTTTGATAAAATTCATACGATAAAAAATAAACAAAATTACAGAAACATCATTCATTAATCCAAAACGACATAGTTTTGGGGTCATTGAAAATAACTTTATCTCCGACGACTGGAGAAATACTTTACCCTTTATTAAAATGATATAATAATATTTTTAATTAATTTTTTTTGTTTTGAAAAATTGTAATTTTGAAAAAAGAATATGAATTTTTTTTTATCATAGATATCTAAACAATTTCTGAAAAACAAAAACTGAGAAAAAATTTATTCAATTTATTGAAATTTAAACTTTTGTGTTTGTTTTTAAAATAGTGTGGGAGAGAATATAGAAGATTTTATTGAGGGTAGTTTAGTATTATTAATTTTATATTTGTGCTTTTAGTCCTTCTAAATAATTACATTTTTTATGGTATTTCTCAATAAATATTTCTTTTAATAGGTCATTCATTGTAATTTTTCCAATTTTTAAATGAAAAATCATATCATAAATCAATAAAATATAGGAGTAAACAGTTGGCAAACAAATAAATAAAGGCTGAAAGTGTAGATTTGCCAATCAACTATTACCTGAGGAGTGTCTGACACAAATAACTATTGAGGGGGCCAAAATTGCCAATCAACAATTAAAAAGTGAAAAAAAAAACATCAAATAACTATTAAAAGTGAAAAAAAAAACATCAAATAACTATTTAAAAAAAACAACTATCACAATTAAGTTAAAATATAAGGCACTGGCGTGGATGGCGGTGGAAACGCTGGAGAAAAGAGCGGTTAAGCCTTCTTGTTGGAAAAGGAAAACACCAACAGAGATGGGACCCATGGGAGCAAGCATTGTGGCAGCAGCTGTTGCTGCTTGTGGCATCGGAGGGATGGAACTAGGGTGCAAGGTGCGTGCCAGTCGAACTCTGTGGACTATTGGATGAGTTCAAGACGATGAGTAGAACACCCAACAACAATAGAAGGTTTGGAAATGCTGATGTCGCCGACATTGTGACAGTTAATGGAAGATGGAGACACCAAGACAGTGACAGGGTAATAGTTCGTTGGCGAATCTGCTCCAAATTGTTTTTTTTTTTTCACTTTTTAATTGTTGATTGGCAATTTTGGTCCCCTCAATAGTTATTTGTACCAGACGCCCCTTAGGTAGAGCTGGGAATCAGGGCCGGCCTGGCCCTACAGGGCCTGAGATAAGGCAAAAATATGTTTTTCAAAGCCGGGCCTGATAGTACCAGGGCCAGGGCCTGCCCTACAAGGCATGGAAATCACTATTCCAAATTTTAATTATTTTTTTTTCTAGGTTTTTTTCCAAAGAAATATAATTAGTAAATTGCAACCATTAAAGTTCTAATCTACCAAATAAATATTATAAACATTAATATCTAAACAATACAAATAATCCAACAAATAAACACATTCATTAATTCGTAATAAAAAACAAACCATTGTCCACAATTGACTCACATAAAACTTAAGAAGCATTAAACTAAATAACATTAGATAACTCACATAAAATATAAAAGCATACCACTATCATTGTCAATTGTCACATTCTTCATCACTCTCATCAATTTCATAGATATTTGATTGTGCTTCACTTTGAGCAGAAGGCTGTGCTTCAGAAGTAAAAATGTCATGAATTTCTTCTCCCGCATCATGAACACATCCATAATCATTATCTGCAACAAATAATATATCAAATCATAAAATCAGAGTATAGTTATTATGTATTTATATATGTGCCTCCTAACCTCTTCCTTTTGACATTCTTTGACTATTTTTTTTTTAAAAAATGAAAATGCTACAGTAACAGGGCCTGTAGAGCCGGCCCGATTAAGCCCGAGGCCCTACAGGGCTGGCCCTGCAGGGCCAAATTCAAATTTCAGGCATATTTTTCAAGCCCGAGCTGTAACATCTTGAATTTTGAATCTAATATCTTGAACATAAACCTATTTTGGAAAGACTAGTAGGCTCTATTTTTGGAAAGTGATAAATTTGAAATCCGTATTTTGTGGGCCCCGTGAATAGTATTTACTATTCACGTATACGTTTTTACTATTTTCAAATACGTATTTAAATATATATATATATATATATATATATATATATATATGTTATTCGCAAATACGTATTTAATACTTGAAATTGGTGAAATATGAAAAGTGTTCACTATTCACAAATACGTATTTACTATTTAAAAATACGGTATTTACTATTCCTAACTACGTATTTACTATTCATGTGGGACCCACGGCCAAAATAATTCTCTGCAAACTTCCCGTGAGCGACAACCTTTCTCGTGAGTTTTGAAAAAAATTCACGCGGGACCCACGTAATAATATTTTACTATTTAATTTATAATATTATATTATTAAAAATTTTCAAAATTTTCCACGAGGCGGCTGAGAGGTTCACGGGGTGCTACTTTTTGATTTTTGAGAAAAATTACGTAAAATGACCCAAAGACGAAAATTACACTTAAAGACCCATTTTCCAACTATAAATAGACCTTCCATTTCATTTCATTCTTCACAACTTCTAAGAGCCTTAGAGAGAGGTAGAGAGAGAGAGAGAGTAGAGAGATATTTGCTTGAGAGTTATAATAGCTGGTTGGTGATTCGGGTATTAGCAAGTAACAGGTAACTCTGAATATTCTTCCTTATACTTGTGAATTATGTATGATTATAAATTTGTTTGTTTACTATTTTGGCAAGAATATTTAGAAAATATTTATGGTTTTAAGATCTGGTGTGGGAACTTTGATTTGCAAATCTGCAGAGGTACTATTTATACATACGTTACTATTCACGTATACCGTATTTACTATTCACGTATACCGTATTTACTATTCATTTTACTATTCACACCGTATTTACTATTCACACCGTATTTACTATTCACGTATACATACCGTATGTACTATTCATTTTACTATTCATGAATATACCGTATTTTACTATTCATAAATACGCATATCAATGTATATAATGGTATAATAATGCATTATTTTTGAGTAAATACATTCATCATGGCGGTTGTAATGTGATGGGTGGAGTAAGGAGGGAATTGAATGATAAGAATTGTTTATGCCACCACTCGGTGCACAGTGGATGGTACTTTTCAGGGCCCCATCTTCCATGTCTTCCTCTGGCCGGGATTTCATTGGAGATGTGGGACATGTGACACCTCCTTAGTTGTTATTTTAAAGGAGGGGAGCCATAGTCCAGATTTAAGCTCTACACCTTTGGCCGGGTGTATCTTAAGTTTTGGTGAGCTTGAAACCATCCAGTCAAATGAATGAGTTTCTATTGGACTATATGTTAGCCTATGGTTCCAGTCAGCGGTATACGGTTGGAAGGGGATATAAGGGAGGCTGCATACTGCATAGTGCATTTCTGAATTATTCAATAAAGAATGATGAGTATTTTGTAAAGGCATTTGATGTGAACAACGGTATATCTAAAAATATCTGAGTATATTAAATTCACATTATTTATTTTTGTCATATGTAATTTGCTCGTGAAAGGTAGAAATATTCAGTAGTTACTGAGACGTGGAATCTCATCCCATATTAACATTTTTCAGGTGATTATTCTAGTAGAGAGCAAGGGAAGGCACCTATGGAGTGAGCTCTGGAAGCTCTTTTAATCTCCTATAAATTATGATATGTTATTTTATTTGCCATGAACCTAAGACTTCCGTTTTGTATTAAACTCTGAAATATTTTCTGGAATTTATTCTGATTATGTATTACGGGTTTTATTCGAAATGGTAACATTGTAAAAGGATTTGGATATTGTTGAACTCTTTTGAAGGTATTTTCAATATTTTGACCGAGTTTTTGGGTATTAAAATTGAGGTGTTACATTTTTGGTATCAGAGCTAAAGGTTCCATGGCAATTTTGTTTATTTTCTAAAGTGATTTCTTAAAATTTTTTTTTTAAAAGTTCGTGGCAAATTAAATATCATAACATGAGCACTTCCCTTTGTTAGATTTAGAATTTATTTAGCTATTTTTATTTGTTTAGTGTCCTTATAGTATTAATCATAGGAGGAGATAATGGCAAGAACCCGAAGAACTAATTCAACCTCTGCCTCATCCCAAAGAGATCTTCCTCCGCATCAAGATGGTCCCTATCCTCAGGATAACAATGCCCTTTTGGCAGAGTTACGAGACGTCATCTTGGAGATGAGAGAGAAAGTGAATAGACACGAGGATGAACTAGCAAAAGGAAGAGGCCAAGGTGGTAAGGAAGGAAATGAGAAGGCTCTGGAAGTCACACCTTCTGACCATCAATCTAGGGGAGGAAGTCGTTCTCGCACTGAAGATGGAGGTAGTAGCGGTTCTCATTCTCAATACCATCCCTTACCTATTACTGAGGTTTGGGAAAAATTTCGGAAGTTTACTCCACCGATGTTCGAGGGGAAGCTAGATCCGATTGCAGCACTGGAGTGGCTGAAGCGTGTAGAAAAGATTTTCAGAGTTATCGAGATTAGCTCACAACAAAAGGTGATGGTTGCTGAACAATTGTTGCAGAAAGCAGCTGAAGAATGGTGGGAAAGCACCAAAACAAAAGGAAATGTTGAGATGACGTGGGAAGAGTTTAAGGAAAAGTTCGAAAATTATTGCTTTTCCCCTTCAATCAGAATAGAGAAAGAAACTGAATTCCTCACATTCAGGCAAGGGGAATTACATGAAGACGAATTTATTACTCGCTTTTTAGAGTTGTCTAAATTCTGTGGATATTCACAGAACAACTCTAAATGGTTGAGTGCTCGATTGGTTGAAAAAGCTAGACCAGACCTAAAAACAGCTCTATCACCGTTCCTTGATGAAACAAGGGATTTTGAAGAAATATGCGACAAACTGCGCACGATAGCAAGGAACAAACGAGAAGAGGAAGCTGAGAAGATGAAGGGTTTTCAGGCCAGATCTACACACCTCATGAGACCAACGGGAGGAGTTACTAAGAAGCAGAGTCACAACTTCAGTAATGTGAATACGCGGTTTAGCCAACCATCCAGAAATCACTTTGGTGGACCATCGAGGAGTTATTTTACTGGACCCCAAAGAAGTCATTTCAGCAGACCACCGAGGAGTCAATTCAAAGGACCTCAAAGGAGTCACTTCAGTGGAGGTCAGAGTTCATATAGGGGATCCACAGCTCCTGTTGCAAGCACCGCCAATAATCAGATGTGTGCCAAGTGTGGAAGAATACACCAAGGACCATGTGTGACGTGTTTCAACTGTGGAAAGCCAGGACACATTTCCAGATTTTGTGAGGAGGAGCCTCGAGGAGCCAAGGTTGCTAGAACTGCAGTGCCAGGGAAAGTGTTTGCACTATCACATCAGGAGGCAAGTGCTTCACCAAATCTGATTAAAGGTATCCTCAAACTCCAAGGTCTTGAAGTAGAAGCCTTATTTGATTCTGGTGCCACACACTCTTTTATATCATACGACTGTGTGCCTCGATTGAATTTAAGAGTGAGTGAATTGCCTTATTATATGATTATTTCTACACCGGCGGGAGCTTCAGTAAAAACTTCTAGGGCTTGCTTAAATTGTACGATTGAGATTGATAATAGGATCTCAAATATAGACCTTGTTTGTTTACCCACGAAGGGTATCGATGTAATAATAGGAATGGATTGGTTGTCAGCTAATGACATCATCCTTGACTGCAAGAGGAAGACTATCTCTCTTGCGGATGACTCTATGAGTCATAGTAGACCACAATTATTGTCTATAGTACAAGATGAAAAGCCTGTTCATCATGGTTGTCTTGCGTACATGGTGTTTTTCTCCATTCAAGCAGAAGTAGAGGAAGGGATAGAAGATATCGAAGTGGTAAACGAGTTTCCGGAGGTATTCCCGAAAGAAATGACAGGTTTACCCCCAGAGAGAGAAGTAGAATTTTCTATTGATCTCGTACCTGGAACGGAACCTATATCTAAAGCTCCTTACCGAATGTCTCCATCGGAACTAGCAGAATTGAAGAGGCAGATCGAGGAATTGTTAGAAAAGGGTTTTATCAGACCCAATGTATCTCCTTGGGGATCGCCCGTACTCTTTGTGAAGAAGAAAGATGGGAGCCTGAGACTATGCATTGACTATCGCCAGTTGAATAAAGTGACTATAAAGAATAAATATCCTTTACCCAGGATCGACGATCTACTTGATCAGTTGAAGGGAGCATCCATATTCTCCAAGATCGACCTCAGATCAGGTTATCACCAACTGAGAGTCAAAGCTGAAGATGTCTCAAAAACTGCATTCAGAACTAGATATGGCCATTATGAATTTCTTGTTATGCCATTTGGGCTAACAAATGCTCCAGCAGTATTCATGGATTACATGAATAGAATTTTCCGACCATATCTAGATAAATTTGTAGTGGTTTTCATTGACGACATCCTTATCTACTCTAAGGATGAAGAAGAGCATAAAGAGCACCTTAGAATCGTGCTACAAGTGTTGAAGGAGCACAAGCTCTATGCGAAACTGTCTAAGTGCGAATTTTGGTTGAAGGAAGTAAAATTCCTAGGCCATGTCGTATCGGCTGAAGGTGTTGCAGTGGACCATACTAAAGTTGAAGCAGTTCTCCAATGGGAACGACCAAAGTCCGTGACTGAGATCAGGAGTTTTCTAGGTCTAGCTGGCTATTATAGGAGATTTATCAAGGGCTTTTCGCAGATAGCTATGCCTTTGACAAAGTTAACTAGGAAGGGTCAACCATATGTATGGGACGAAAAATGTGAAGCAGCTTTTCAAAATTTGAAGACTAAGTTGACTACGGCACCGGTACTTATAATTCCAGATCCTGCTCAGACCTTTACTTTGTACACAGATGCTTCCAAGAAAGGTCTTGGGTGTGTATTAATGCAAAATGGTAGGGTAGTAGCTTATGCTTCTCGACAGTTAAGGCCACATGAAGGGAATTATCCTACTCACGACTTAGAACTGGCAGCAGTAGTGTTTGCTCTGAAGATTTGGAGGCACCACCTCTACGGTTCAAAGTTCGAGGTTTATAGTGACCACAAAAGTCTAAAGTACCTGTTCGACCAAAAAGAGCTCAACATGCGACAGAGGAGATGGATGGAGTTTATCAAGGACTACGACTTCGAATTGAAGTATCATCCAGGAAAGGCGAACGTTGTAGCAGATGCCTTAAGCAGAAAGACAATCCATGTAGCCCAGATGATGATCAGAGAACATAAATTGCTCGAGGAGATACCAAGTACATCTATTGATGTAATGTCAGGTTTGGTCGCTACCATGGAAGCATTAACTATTGAAAGCACAATTTGGAAAGAGATTAAATTCGCTCAGCTCGAAGATGAGTATCTATTAAACGTGAGGGAAGATATTGAAGAAGGAAAAGAATCGAAATTTGGGATCGATAGAGATGGGATATTAAGGTATAAAGGAAAAGTGTGCATACCTAATGATGGAGAAATAAAAAAGCTCATACTAGAGGAGGCACATCGGAGTAAATACACTATCCATCCCGGAGCAACCAAGATGTATCATGATCTCAAGCGGAATTGGTGGTGGCGGGGCATGAAGAAAGATGTGACTGACTTTGTCACTTGTTGTTTGACTTGTCAGAAAGTCAAGATCGAACATCGGAAACCTCCTGGATTATTAAAGAATTTGGATATCCCAGAGTGGAAATGGGACAGCATCTCTATGGATTTCATCATGGGGCTTCCTCTAACGACATCCGGACATAATGCCATTTGGGTAATTGTCGATAGGTTAACTAAGTCAGCTCATTTTCTAGCAATTGCAGCAGAATACTCATTGGAGAGACTAGCAAAGATCTACATGAAGGAGATTGTCAGATTGCATGGGATACCGAATAGCATCGTATCTGATCGTGATCCACGATTCACTTCACGATTTTGGAAAGCATTGCAGAATGCTATGGGAACTCGGATGAGTTATAGTACCGCTTATCATCCTCAAACTGACGGGCAGACTGAGAGGACTATTCAAACTCTGGAAGACATGTTGCGGGCTTGTGCAATCGAACTAAAAGGAAGTTGGGACGATCATCTTCATCTTGCGGAGTTTGCATATAACAATAGTTATCACTCCAGCATTGAGATGGCACCTTATGAGGCTTTGTATGGAAGAAAATGTAGATCTCCTATTTGTTGGACGGAATTGAATGAGCGAATTTTAATAGGTCCAGAACTTGTGGACGAGACGACTCAAAAGATTAAGGTGATTCAACAGAAACTTCTCACTACTCAGAGTCGACAGAAGAGTTATGCTGACAAGAGAAGACGACCGTTGGAGTTCATGGTGGGCGAACATGTATTTTTAAGAGTCACACCAATGACTGGCATTGGTAGAGCAATACGAGCAAAGAAGCTTTCACCTCGTTTTATGGGTCCTTATGAGATTTTGGAGAAAATTGGACCGGTAGCTTACAGAATTGCATTACCTCCACAGCTTGCGAACCTTCATGATGTCTTTCATGTATCGCAACTGAAGAAATACCAACCGGATCCTTCCCACATTATAGAAGTAGAAGAGGTAGAACTCAAGGATAACATGACGTATAAAGCCGAGCCGGAGCGGATTGTTGATGCAAGGGACAAGAGATTAAGAAACAAGACCATTAGACTTGTAAAGGTCGAGTGGAAAGGAATGGCTCCCGGAGATGCTACTTGGGAAACGGAGGAGAGCATGCGTCAAACCTATCCTCATTTATTTAAATAGGTTAGAATTCTTATTATAGCGAAATTTTGAGGACAAAATTTTCTTTTAGGAGGGGAGAAATGTAACATCCTGAATTTTGAATCTAATATCTTGAACATAAACCTATTTTGGAAAGACTAGTAGGCTCTATTTTTGGAAAGTGATAAATTTGAAATCCGTATTTTGTGGGCCCCGTGAATAGTATTTACTATTCACGTATACGTTTTTACTATTTTCAAATACGTATTTAAAAATATATATATATATATATATATATATGTTATTCGCAAATACGTATTTAATACTTGAAATTGGTGAAATATGAAAAGTGTTCACTATTCACAAATACGTATTTACTATTTAAAAATACGGTATTTACTATTCCTAACTACGTATTTACTATTCATGTGGGACCCACGGCCAAAATAATTCTCTGCAAACTTCCCGTGAGCGACAACCTTTCTCGTGAGTTTTGAAAAAAATTCACGCGGGACCCACGTAATAATATTTTACTATTTAATTTATAATATTATATTATTAAAAATTTTCAAAATTTTCCACGAGGCGGCTGAGAGGTTCACGGGGTGCTACTTTTTGATTTTTGAGAAAAATTACGTAAAATGACCCAAAGACGAAAATTACACTTAAAGACCCATTTTCCAACTATAAATAGACCTTCCATTTCATTTCATTCTTCACAACTTCTAAGAGCCTTAGAGAGAGGTAGAGAGAGAGAGAGAGTAGAGAGATATTTGCTTGAGAGTTATAATAGCTGGTTGGTGATTCGGGTATTAGCAAGTAACAGGTAACTCTGAATATTCTTCCTTATACTTGTGAATTATGTATGATTATAAATTTGTTTGTTTACTATTTTGGCAAGAATATTTAGAAAATATTTATGGTTTTAAGATCTGGTGTGGGAACTTTGATTTGCAAATCTGCAGAGGTACTATTTATACATACGTTACTATTCACGTATACCGTATTTACTATTCACGTATACCGTATTTACTATTCATTTTACTATTCACACCGTATTTACTATTCATTTTTACTATTCACGTATACATACCGTATGTACTATTCATTTTACTATTCATGAATATACCATATTTTACTATTCATAAATACGCATATCAATGTATATAATGGTATAATAATGCATTATTTTTGAGTAAATACATTCATCATGGCGGTTGTAATGTGATGGGTGGAGTAAGGAGGGAATTGAATGATAAGAATTGTTTATGCCACCACTCGGTGCACAGTGGATGGTACTTTTCAGGGCCCCATCTTCCATGTCTTCCTCTGGCCGGGATTTCATTGGAGATGTGGGACATGTGACACCTCCTTAGTTGTTATTTTAAAGGAGGGGAGCCATAGTCCAGATTTAAGCTCTACACCTTTGGCCGGGTGTATCTTAAGTTTTGGTGAGCTTGAAACCATCCAGTCAAATGAATGAGTTTCTATTGGACTATATGTTAGCCTATGGTTCCAGTCAGCGGTATACGGTTGGAAGGGGATATAAGGGAGGCTGCATACTGCATAGTGCATTTCTGAATTATTCAATAAAGAATGATGAGTATTTTGTAAAGGCATTTGATGTGAACAACGGTATATCTAAAAATATCTGAGTATATTAAATTCACATTATTTATTTTTGTCATATGTAATTTGCTCGTGAAAGGTAGAAATATTCAGTAGTTACTGAGACGTGGAATCTCATCCCATATTAACATTTTTCAGGTGATTATTCTAGTAGAGAGCAAGGGAAGGCACCTATGGAGTGAGCTCTGGAAGCTCTTTTAATCTCCTATAAATTATGATATGTTATTTTATTTGCCATGAACCTAAGACTTCCGTTTTGTATTAAACTCTGAAATATTTTCTGGAATTTATTCTGATTATGTATTACGGGTTTTATTCGAAATGGTAACATTGTAAAAGGATTTGGATATTGTTGAACTCTTTTGAAGGTATTTTCAATATTTTGACCGAGTTTTTGGGTATTAAAATTGAGGTGTTACACGAGCCCTACAGGGCCAGGGCTTAAAAGGGCCGGCCTTTCCTAGCTCTACCCTCAGATAATAATTGGTTGGTAAATCTGCACCTTGACCCATAAATAAATATAAACGCTAAAGCTCACTTTTTTGGACCTGAATAAAGCTATGACTCACTTTAACTCAAATTATTTAGTTGTTTTAATTAATCAGGGGATAAAAGAAATGAAGAAAACTCCGAGTATATATATTTAGGGCCCGTTTGGTACAGGGAAGATTTAAGGAGGGAAAGGAATTTAGAAGAAGGAAAGGAAAGGAAGGGAAGATTTTGAAAAATGAGGGAAGATGGTTTGAGGGAAGATGAGTTGTTTGGTAGGAAGAAAATGAAGGGGTGGTAGTTGGTAAAGAATTAAGAAATGTCTATTTTACCCTCAAAAGTAATAATTTAAAATAAAAAGAAGGTGGGTCCGGGGGTAAAATTGTCAAAAGTGTGGGAAGATTGGAGGGAAAGGTGAAATCCCTCCAAATTTGGAGGGATTTGATCTTCCCACATATGTGGGAAGATTGGTGGGCCCGGGGTGGGCCCGGGAAGATGATTTTCCGGGAAGATTGGTCTAAAACGCGTACCAAACGAGGGAAAATTCTAATTTTCCTTTCCTTTCCCTTAAAATCTTTGTACCAAACGGGCCCTTACTTTTTCAAATCAAAAGACGAAAATTAAACTCGGAAACGCATCTTCAGCCAGGTGGCCTGGGGTGATTTATAACTTCTAAGCCAAAATGAGTCGCAGAGAATATAGAGACAACAACAGGGCTAATACCTAAGCAATGGCGACGGCGTTGGTGCGATCTACTCTTCTTCGAACCGCTCTGCGAGGAGGCGGACGTGGCTCCGGCGTTCCCCGTAGAAACTTCTCTTCCTCTGCCCATCACGACGATGCTTGTTGGTCCCATTCCTTTCCCCTTTCTTTCCTGCCAAACACACACACCCGTTCATTTATTTAAGTTACAATTTATGCGTTGATTTTCATCATATACGGAGATCCGATTGTTCCTTTTGTTTTTCTTCATGCGATTTCAATTTAGAGAGGATCATTCTCATTAGTGGGAAATGGATTGCGTCGGTGGTTTGATTAGGGATTTGTTTGTAAAACTGTAATTGTTTTGGACTAATTTTAGTTGCTTTTGGTAAATATGTTAGAGAAAGGGTAATGTAATACTTGGGTGAAACCAAATATGATTGAATTTTATTTCTGAAGTCTGACTGTTAGGCCTTTTGTTTTAGCCAATAGATTGTTAAGCCTATCTTTAACGTGAATGCGTGATGATTCGGAGGATTCAGATTTGTTTATCATTTTCGTTTTCACCCGTTTGGCAACACGCGGCTTGCGCTTAAATTGCTGGAATAACCTTAAACAACTGCCTTCCCATAGTTAAATATGCAAAGTAAGATTCTTAGACGTTCTGCTACCCGAATTATCCAAGATATTAGTTTTGTCGATGCACTTTGATTGCTGTAATAACCTCAAACGATTGTTGTCACATTGTTATACTTGCAAATGCTGATTTTCATGTTAACAATTTGGTAGAACTTCTGCTCTAAGTTCTGAAGATCACTAATGTTTATTTCTTTTTTTACCTTTTAAATGTCATTGTTTTGCTATATTTTTCATTTTAATTGTGTCAGACGAGACGGCCAAGTGGGAGAAGATTACATATCTGGGAATTGCTACCTGCACTGTTTTAGCCATTTATAATCTATCAAAGGGTCATCCTCACCATGAAGAGCCTCCCGTGAGCTTTCCTTTCTACACACTTGCAGTCCTTTATTGTTATTACTTTGGCAGGCATCCTTGTTAAGTGCTCTCTTCGTGATTCTTCTGCCTTGTGTGCTTTATGTTTATGACAATGCAATTCACCTTTTCAGGATATCTTTTTCTTTGTTGTGCAGGCATACTCACATTTACACATCCGCAATAAGGAGTTTCCATGGGGTATGTTTGTTTCATTTCTTTATGATTTGTTGGATATGGTAATCTGACTCTGTCTACTGTCTATCATGCTGGAAATATTCATTACTCTAATAATTTGTTCTATTTATAATTTTGTGGCTGTTACTGTGAGCAGTTAGTTTTCACAGTCGGTACAGAGCAGCATTTTAAGTTTTAATATTAGTATATTAGAAAAAACACATTTGGTCATATGCATTCATAATGATAGGCGTATAGGAAAAGAATGACATTTTGAGTAGTGGGGGATATGGTCACTACACACTTTTATGCATATTTCCCCTTTTTGAAAAATCTCTGTTCAAATATACTCGGATGCATTTGGTGCTGCTTATAAGGGTTATGGCTGTTATAAACCTGTTTACGTACATGACTACATACAACGTAGCAACATTCAATTTCATCTTGAAATTAGCTTTAGTGAAATGCAAGACCATTTTCCCATGAATTTTGTTGTTAGGTTGTATTTCTCTTTTTTCCCAAGATTGTTTATTGCTTCGGTTATCTGTTTCGTGTGGTACTGGCCTAAGTGCCGCTTGCATCCCTCCCCATAACTTCTGAGAACTTGGATCTCAGCCTAGCTCGTTCTGGGGCATATTAGAGACCAGTGTTTTGATACACAGTGGTCCTTTAAGCTTCATATACACACTGCTCATATATGCTTCATTTCTTCTATCGCAACCTTTTTTTTTTTTTTGTATGATGTATGGCAAGTTGGTGACTTTCTTAAATTGCTAGGTTACCTGTAGGCAATTGCTTTCTTCTAATTATCATTTGATCTCAATATAACACATTATTTAACAGAGTTCTTTTGTGATAACCAGGTCCAGATGGTCTTTTTGAAGTGAAACACTAGTATTGGTGTCATGCTAAGAGTATTTTGCAGCACTGATGCTTTAAACCATCGCTCTTCCCTTGTCAATGGAGACAACACCGATGATCGCATTTTCGTATTCTTTCATGAAATTTGATCTAGATCTTGTGATACATTTTTTTTATAGACAACCTGTTGGAGGCATACTTGTGCGATACATGTTCATGTTTGTTTCCCGTGCATTTTAAGTAAAATAAAATCGCAAACTACATTTGATCGTTTATTTCTGTTGTTCAATCTCTCAACAACTTCCAAAGAATTTGATTGAAGGCAAAATAAGGCGAAAGCGATTGATCTTTTCTTTCTGGGATGATAGTTTTAGACTGTTATTGGAGTACAATTGAAAACGCAAAATCAGTCCCACTGGAGTTGGATGAATTTTTTGTTCGTTTGTTTATGCTTGTCTTTTTTATTCTTTGTCAAAAGAATTGGAATTCTTGAAATTTTACTTTGGTCTTCAATCTTCCTGCCAGTGTTTTGCCTACAATTTTTTCGTATTGAACGTAGAAAAAACGTCTGGAATGACATGTAATCTGTGTATGGTTCAGGCTATCAGTCCTGCTTCTTTGTGGATGTTTAAATAATTTGAGACTCTACTTGCTGGGGAACATGTGTTCTAGTATAGAACATAGATGCCCAGCCCAAGGCTGGTGTTTTGATCTTGGATCAGTAGGCTAAGCCTGAATATCTATAGGGGAGATATTCAGGAGAGCTTGGGATCACTGTGCACGAAATAGGTTTACGCCAGAGGGGTGGTGTGTGTGCACAGTGTGACAGAATATAGAAGGTGATAAGTTAGAATGTGTGCACCTTAGGACTTGGTCTCTGTATTTACAGAGTTACCGTTGGCAGGATATTTTGGCCTCGTGATCCTTGGTGCGAGTATTTAGGGAAGTATCTGAGGGAGATGTCAGACTGGATACTCCTACATTGTTGTCGGGCGATATCTACCTATAATGTAGGATCTTCTTACATTATAGGTACATACAAATATCTGATGTATCCTTGGTTGGGCCCTTCTGGTATTGGGCCTTTATGCAGATTCGTAACAATATGATTTGACACTTTTGATGAAGAATGATAGATACATGCCATAAATTGTTTATGGATGGTCTGATTTAAGAAATAGCGAAAGTAAACTACAAGTTATAGCATTACATACACTAGTAAAATAAATCTAGATTAGTTCAATCAGGCAAAAAAAAATCTAGGTTAGCTCAACAATGAAATATAATGGTCGGATGACACAAAACATGGCAGCAGTTTAAGGTGGGAGATGTAAGAATTTGGTTTAGCATAGGTAACTTAAAAAAGTCATGAATCACAATTCCAACCTAATATTTTTCCTCAAAAAATCACATATATTTTTTAAAAATATATTATAAGAATTTTTGTATTTTTTAAAGTTTTTAAAAATAATCAGAACCTAAAAAGAGGTAGATTTTTAATTATTTTTAGATTTTACAAGGTATTTTAACTTAAGTAACTTTTAAAGATAAAGTAAAATCTATGAAAGAGAATATTATAAGAATATTAAATTCCATATAGCTTTTTTTACCAGAAAATTCATGGAAATGTTATAAGATTTGTTAATAATTTTTTTTTCCCCTTGGCTTCTTCTAAGTTCTCCCGTCATTTTAATTATATTAATTTAGGGTTTAATATTGTAAAAAGAATATAGAAAAATATTAGTGGGACCTACTCACTTTATATGAGTGTGGCAGAAAAAATATTTTTGCAATAAAAGCAGAAACATTAAACACATTAATTTATTCGACTGAGTTGACAAACTTGAGTAAATCTTCAATATTCAGTGTTAATGATGCAACAAATAAGACGAATGTATCGGAAGTAATGAAATAGGGATTTTGATCATTTTCCATTTTTTCCTTTGATATGCGGGATTTTGCTTCTGACAATATCAATTATGTGCTGATTCCTCAAAAAATATAAATAGGGATTTTAATATTCAGATTTTTGTTGTGGCAAGAATCGGATTAAAAAATTACTTGCTTATTCTACTAAAAAACAAATTTAGACAAAATCTAAATTTAACTACCAAAGATTGTCTAAACTCACCATCTCGGTATATTTGAATTTTTTCTTGCAATTTTAGTATATTAATTTTATTCATAATATTTTATCACTGGAAGTATTAACCAACGTTATAAGACCTTTGCATTAAAAAAAAACACACACACACACACGCTGCAAAAATGCAAGTATAACTATTAATTTAAATCTTCATATATGCTCATAGCTGTATGAGGATAAATACTACTATCTCTGGTCATAAATATAGGATAAAGTTTGTTGTTCAGATTGCACTACAAATTTTGTTCAATATTTAGGATCAGAGAGAATACCTATTTGCAGGTGAGTGACCATGAAGCAGCTGGTGAAATCCCAAAAAGAATATCGGAAATCCCATTATCCTCCTTTCTTTCAATGATTCTAAATAACCACGACAGGCAACTACTACTTCATTCAGGTTTCTAAATAATAAACTATAAGTATATTATTTATTCATTTTACACTCAGTTAAGTTTTTTCTTTTTTTTAAAAAAAAGAATTGCCGTACTCTTTTTTTTTAAAAAAAAATTCCTTTCATGAATTTATCTCTTCAATTAGCATGATTATTTCTAATCAAAATATTATTTTTATACCATCATAGGAGTAAAGTAACTCTATTTCCTTTTCCTACTTTTAATTTTAAGAGACAAGTTTTTTTTAATTATTATTTATTTATTTTTTTCCAGAGCTACCTCGTGAGGTAATTGGACTACCTTGGTACTCCCTAGTACCTCGTGAGGTAGAGTCGCTTTAATTTTAAAATAAAAAAAGAAATAATAACAATAAAATTAAAAAAGGGGAATTATCCCGTGAGGCAATCATGTTACTAAAAAAATTATTAATAATAAGGGTAAAGGATTTCTCCTGTCACTGGAGATAGAGTTATCTCCAGTGACCCCAAAACGACGTTGTTTTGGATTAATGAAGGGTTTGTGAGTAATTTCAGGTGCATTAATGAAGGGTGTTTCTGTAATTCTGTTTATTTTTTAATCATATACATTTTACCAAAACACCCTTCATTAATTCACCTGAAATTACTAACAAACCCTTCATTAACTCAAAACGACGTAGTTTTGGGGTCACTGGAGATAACTCTATCTCCAGTGACAGGAGAAATCTTGTTCCCTAATAATAATTATAAAATAAAAAGAAAAAAGATAAATAACAATAAAATAAAAACAGGTGAAGTATGTCGCGAAATAGTCCTCTTACGCAAAAAGAAAAAAAAGTAATAAAAAATAAATTAAAATTAAACACTAAATTAAATAAATAAAAAAAGCTGACTGTACCTCGCAAGGTAAAAAGGAGTACCTCGAGAGGTACTTCCTTAAATATAATAAAAAATATTATTAATAATAATTATTATAAAATTAAAAAATAATAATAACAATAAAATTAAAAAAGACAAAGTACCTCGTGAGGTAATCCTGTTATCTCGCGAGGTACCTCTATAAATAAAAATAAATAAATAAATAATTATTATTATTATAAAAATAAAAAATAACAATAAAATAAAAAAATGGCAGTGTACCTCGTGAGGTAGTCGTCTAACCTCGCGAGCTACCTCAGCAAAAACAAAAAGAAGAAATAAAAAATAAACTAAAAAAATTAAAAAAACGACTATACCTTACGAGGTAAAAGAGAGTACCTCGTGAGGTGCTTCAATAAATATTAAAAAGAAAATTTATAGAAATAATAATTATATAAGAACAATAAAAAAAATAACAGTAAGATTAAAAAAGGTCAAGTACCTCGTGAGGTGTTTTTTTACCTTACCAGGTACCTTTGTAAAAAGAAAAAAAGTAATAATAAATAAAATAAAATAAAATTTAAAAACCTAAAAAAAATAACAAAAACTAACTGTACCTTGCGAGGTAAAAGAAACTACCTAGCGAGGTACTTTCTTAAATATAATATAAAATATTAGTAATAATTATTATTATTATAAAATAACAAAAGAAATAATAACAATAAAATTAAAAAAGTTGAAGTATCCCGTGAGGCAATTATGTTATCGAGCGATGTACCTCTATAAATATAATAAAAAATTATTAATAATAATAATTATAAAATAAAAGGAAAAAAATATAAATAACAATAAAATCAAAAAAATAGGTGAAGTACGTCATGAAATAGTCCTCTTAGGCAAAAAGAAAAAAAATAACAAAAATTAAAGTTAAATTAAAATTAAAAACAAAAAAAAAAAGTTGATTGTACCTCGCGAGATAAAAGGGAGTACCTCGCGAGGTACTTCCTTAAATATATAATAAAAGATATTAATAATTATTATTATTATAAAATTAAAAAATAATAATAACAATAAAATTAAAAAAGACGAAGTACCTCCTGAGGTAATTTTGTTATCTTGCGAGGTACTCTGTAAATAAAGAAAAAAAAATTATTATTATTATAAAATTTTAAAATAAATAAACAATAAAATAAAAAATGGTGAAGTGCCTCACGAGGAACCTCTGCAAAAACAAAAAGAAGTAATAATAAATAATAAAAAAACTAAAAAAATTTAGAAAACCGATTGTACCTTGTGAAGTAAAAGAGAGTACCTTGCGAGGTGCTTCTATAAATATTAAAAAGAAAATTAGTAAGAATAATAATTATAAAATAATAACAAAAAAGAAAAAGTAACAGTAAAATTAAAAAAGTCAAGTACCTCTCGAGGTATCTCCGCAACCATAAAAATAAATAAATAAATAAATAACAGTGAAAATAAAAAAAAATTAAAAAAGCCTTAGCCAACTGTACCTCACGTGGTAAAAGGGAGTACCTCGCGAGGTACTTCTGTAAATATAAGAAAAAATGAATATTAATAATTAAAAAGCAATAAAATTCAAAAAGGCAAAATACCTCGCAAGGTAATCCTATTACCTCGCGAGTAAGGGTGGAAACAAGCCAGGCCAGGCTTGTTATGCAAAGAAGTGGCCTGAACCTGACTTGTGGTCTGTTACAAGCTAAAATTTTGGTCTGAGCCTGGCCTGTGGCCTGTTAAGAGACCTGTATTTTTTACAGGTCTAAAACAAACCGAATGTAAACAGGCCGGAAACAAGCCTATAGTATATAGGCCAACAGGCCAAAAACAGGCCTAATGTAAACAGGGCAAAAACAGGCCTGAGTGAGGGAAATTGATTTAAGGACTTAGGGTTCTTGATTTGAAAGGGCAAACGAGAGATTTTGAGTGAGGGAAAGGGGAGAGATATTAATTAATCTTTTTTGTAAAAAAGAATTAATTATTCTTAATAGGCCGGCCTATCAGGCTAACAGGCCTATTTGGAGGCCTAGGTCTGACCTTTTAAGTCAAACAGGCCTTAAAATAGGCCTTAGCCTGGCCTTTTAGCCTGACAGGCCAGGCCTAACCAGGCTTTTAACAGGCCAGGCCACAGGCCCTTGGCCTATTTCCACCCCTACTCGTGAGGTACCTTTGCAAATATAATATAAATAATAATTATAAAATGAAAAAAAAAAGAAATTATAACAATAAAATCAAAAAAAGGCGAAGTACCTCTGGAAAAACAAGAAAAAGTAATACTACCTCTGATCTAAATTACAAGAATACTTTTGTAGTACAAATTATATTACAACATTGTTTCTATTATTAGGACCGAAGGTAGTAATAAATAAATTTTTTAAAAAAACAAAATTAAATTTTTTTAGAAAAACTGTAGCTCGCGAGGTAAAAGGGAGTACCTCACGAGATACTTCTGTAAATATAATTGAAAAAAGATTATATTTAAAGCTTTAGAGATATTTGAAATATAATATAATATATTTAAACATAATAATATAATATATCTTAAATAAAATAATATATATAATAATATTTATTTAAATATATTCAATTTTTTGGGCAGGGCAGGATCCCCTGCCTGATGTCCCGCCCTACCCAATTATTTGCCCAGCCCAAAACTGCCCAAATTTTTTTGGATCAACCTTTTAGGGTAGGCAGGGTAATTTTTTACTGGGCTTGAGCGGGTACATAGGGCATCTTGGGGCGAGCATCTGGGCACCATGCTCACCCCTATCGCGAGATACCTCTGTAAATATAATAAAAAAAATTAATCATAATACTAATTATAGAATTAAAAAATAAATAATAACAATAAAATTAAAAAAGGCGAAAACAAAAAAAAAAGTAATAATAAATAAAATAAGAAAACAAAAAACAAAAAAAATAATCAAAAAGAGATTGTACCTCACGAGGTAAAAGGAGTACCTCGAGGAGTCCTTCTATAAATATAATATAAAAAAATTAATAATAACAATAATTATATAATAA
Organism: Acacia crassicarpa; assembly: GCA_034222035.1. Lineage (NCBI taxonomy): Eukaryota > Viridiplantae > Streptophyta > Magnoliopsida > Fabales > Fabaceae > Acacia > Acacia crassicarpa. Next base: position 5,535,757 of record JAWXYG010000009.1, on the reverse strand, counting down.
AAAATAATATCAATAAAATTATAAAAGGCGAAGTACCTCTCACGAGGTAATCCTATTACCTTGTGAGGTACCTTTGTAAATATGATCTTTTTTTAATTATATTTACGGAAGTTCCTTGGAAGGTACTCCCTTTTACCTTGTGAGGTGCAGTCACTTTTTTTTATTTATTTATTATTACTTTTTTTTTTCAAATTCAGATTTTATATTTCAAGTTCAAAATTCAATCTCACTTTTTAGAATTCTTTATTTATTACCACTTTGATCTTATTTCGAATTCCATTTTAACCAAATCTTACATATTAAAGAGAGGTAGTTAACTCAATGATTATGGAGTAAATTTTTAACTTTACCCTTATTTATAATTGGGTATTTTTCAATTGCTTATTCTCTCTCTATCTTATGAGTGCAAGTAATATGTATAAAATTGTCATAATCTCATTTATTACATGAAAATGACTTATAAATATGACCAAATTTTTTGATCTAAATGAACTTATAAATAAGACCAGAGTGAAATAATTGTTCATTATTAGTCCATATCATTTATTCCACCTACCCATTTTGTTTCAGGAAAAAAAAACCCGTCTCATTGATTTTTAATGAATTTAATTGATTATTGCCTTATAAATTTATAAAATAGGCTAAAGTATATTTTTAGTCCTTTAAGTTTACATGAAGTATACTTTTGGTCCATTAGCTTCATAAAGTATACTTTTGATCCTAAGATTTTAACACCGTTAGTTTTGCTAACGGAAAATGTAAACTTAAGTGATAACGGTGTAAATTTAAGTGATGATTTTGTAATTAAATACTATTCGACTTAAATTTAAAATATGGGTAAACTAAAAAATATGTAAAATTTGTGTGATTAAGTGCTATTAGTCATCACTTAAGTTCGCTGCATCAGTTTTTTCCCTTAGCAACATTAACGGTGTTAGAATTCTAGGATCAAAAGTATACTTTATGAAGTTAAGGGACCAAAAGTATACATTATGTAAAACTTAAAGGACTAAAAGTATACTTCAGCTTATAAAATAAGGAAAGAACACTTCTCATGTTGTAGGAGAAGTGTTTTCTCATGTCACACACACATAAAATGGTGAGACCCATGATAGCGACTTCGGCAAGTGCACCGGTCGTTATAAGTAATAAAGTAGTGAGAAAAAGATCGTCCCACGAGGAATAGTATTCCAATAACTAATTTTGCTATTTTTGCTTTAGTTGGATGAATCGAGTAATATGAGGTTAAAAGAATTTAAAGAATTAAATAAAGAAAAAAAAATCTAAAATCAAGAATTCAAGAATAGTTGAAAAAGATAAGTAATTAAGAAAAACGCAGCTAGGGATGAGAATCCCCCTATATTCCTCTAATAATTCAAATGGAATCCCTTATTGATTATTATTCTCTTGATTGACGATCAATTCTCTAAAGTTGGACTAAGTCCCAATGTTTTGATGCTACCTTAGTCCGTTATCTTTGAAAACAACCTAATGTCTTAGTATTGTTTAGAAAGATCATATTCTAATCCAGAATTTATGAGATCGCATAAACTCGTAAGCCTATGTCTAGATCATGCAACTTTATGATGAATTAACGGTTCTGGTTAAATGTACCAACATCTCTATTGTCATACACTAACCTATGAACAATCTAAAAGGTGATCAGTCTTGAAGAAAGCTTTAAGCAAAGATAATTCATTCAATCAAGAAAATAAAGAATCAATAAAGAATCCAAACAAATATTTTAGATTCGCATAGGGTTCATCCTCTCCTTAACTACAAAAGAAAACTAGCCAAGTGTAACATCCCCATTTTTCATGTGCCTCAATGTGGATTTTATCTGCATATATTAATTTTTATATGATGTTATGGGTAATAATTTGACCAAGAGGATGAAAACAAGGGGTAATTAAAGAATAATTAATAAGGGGTAATTATGGCCTAGAGAAGCTAATTAAGAAAGAAAAGTCCTTAAAAGGAATTAAGGATTAATTTCTAACACCTTTGCAACTATATGAGTAAAGACTCAAGTTGCAAATAAAAATCTTGTAGAGGATCAAATAAGATCATTTTAATATCCAATGTTCCCATTTTCATTTGACCAAGGTCGGATTGTATTGTTTGTAGCCCATTCAAATCTGCCATTTTGAACAACAAAAACAATTGGAAATTGGATGAATATTCAATGGCAGGATTGTAAATGGTGACAAGTTGGTGTCTATTGATTTTCCATATGCTTTCACCGAGATTAACCTTCCCAATATCCATTAAATCTCATGTCTCTTTATCTCCAATTCCGTCGGATTAATAGATGAGAGAAGAAAGAGAAATGTGGAGGCAATTAAATATTATTAACTTAAGGAGATGGGATTGAAATCACTTTTCAATTGAATTAAGACTCAGATAAGACCATCTGAAGCTCTCTCACCTCATTCGTTCCGGTTGAAGTAAAAGAGGCAGAGAGGGTAAAAAAAAAAGGTGAAAAAAATAGAGAAGAGGAAGAGAAGAAGAGATAAAGGAGAAGGAGCAAAGACAAATCCAATCATCAACTTAGGTAATCTTCTATCCTAACTTCTAATCTAAGTTTGTTCTTCTAATCGAAATTTGGAGTGGTCTCTAAGCCCTTTTTAACATTATAAATAGCTAAAGATAAGCTGTTATAAGGACAAGGGTGCTAAGCAAGGATTCAACAAGCAAATAATTCTTGGATATAGGTAAGGGTTGAGTTTGGTGTTGTGGATGATGTTGTTAGCATTGATTTTGCTGTTCCGTAAATTGCTGAGAAATAAGAATGTAAGGAAAATTCTACCAGAATGCCTAGAACTTTCGAAAAGGGTTATTTACGATCAAATCTATGATTATAGAATATTAGATGGTATTATAGTTGGTGGAATTGAAGTTGCAAGACCATTTTGTCATCCATGGTCTGTTTCGGTTTGGGCAGGACAAGAGGAAGGAGTGTGATTTTACTAATTCTATTCTTTTACTGTGTTTAAAATGCAATATTGTGTAGGCAAGAGGTTTGATAGAAATTTTGGCAGTCCCGGGATTAAATTGTACCAAAACCCGAAAATTGTTTTGAGAATTCTAGTCTGGTCAGTCATTTTGTAAAGAATGTTTGGGCAAGTGAATGATGTCCAATTGCCATGAAATTTACAGGACTAAAGTAGACATATTAAGGGTCATTTGAGATTTGGAATCAACCCAAAATAAGTTTTCTAGATTTAATTATGAATTTTTGAAGATCAGTCACTATTTGCTAGAATTTCAGAGTTTGGACGAAAATTAAGGGAATATAAGCTCATATTAAATTCCTTTATGAGAAAAGGGATTTAGTAAATATGGACACATGAATTGGGCTTATTTTTAAGTTATCAAAAGGGGAATATTTTACTGTGGAGGAATTAATTATATTTATAATTTGTTCTTTTAGGATTGTTGTGATATTGTGCACCGGGAAACTCTATTATTATCTGTGGTCGACTATCAGGTAGTAACCTTAATTTTCATATACTATGTGTGACTTGTGTATGTCTGTTTTACCATTATGTTGTTTTTCCATGTTTATTGCATACATTCGGTTATCATTCATTTTCCTAGCGCTATGGAACCGGAACATGCTGTGTGCATAAACGGGCCTTGCTGTGTGCCATGCCCAGTGGTCTGTGCTGTGTGCTATTAGGACCACTGCAGTCTGTGCTGTGTGCTATTAGGACTGCTAGTTCCGGATTGGCTTTGTGCCTTGCTATGTGCATGAATACTGAATGAGATGTGGTTTGAATTATTTTTATTTGTGGTTGCTTACATACTTTGTTATACATTTTATATGAGATTAACGGTTACTCTGGGATTCAATTCTGAATCCCAGCTCCTTTTAAGCCGTCTGGCAGCTCTTCGAGACCGGAGTGGGGAGACAGGGGTAAGGCTCCGGAGCTGGAGTAGTGTGGAGGTGACTGTTATTTTTGGGTATTTATTTTGATTACCGGATGACTGTATTATATTAGTTTGGCCGATCGGGCACCATTATCCGGATGACTGTATATTTTGATCCCTTTGGAGAAAACTTAATCTTTCCGTATTTTTTTTATCAGTATATTTTTGTCTAAACCGGTGGGTGCTCTGCTGGTTATACTCTAATATGTGTTGTAAATTAATGGGGGAAATATAATTTAAAATTAAACAAAAGTAAAGGACTGCACTACCCGCCACCCGAAAGGGCGAGGCCGGTAGGTGTGTTACACCAAGCATGGCTAGGTTAACAAAAGAAAAGAGATGAAATCAAACTCCTTGCGATATGCGTTTTTCTTTTCGTCCGTGTGTGGTTTTCTCTGCGTCTCAATTGTCGCGTCTTTCTTCCGTCTTGATTCTTTCTCTGCGTGCTTCTTATGCGTCGTTCTTGATTTGTTATTCCACTCTCCTCTTTTGTTGATATATTTTGCTGGCTCCCATATCTTTTTAAACCGATATGATATATCATCATATATATTATGATAATATATACTTGTTTTCCCATCCAGCTCACGCATGCATACGTTACAATTTTGTTGATTGCTTTATTGATCAAAATCTTTCTCTTGTCTTTTAATATATATATATATATATATATATATATATATATATATATATATATATATATATTATTTAATTTCTTTTTATCTCTTTTCTTATACAATATCTGCTGCATAATAAAATAGGATATCAATAGATTTTCTGTTATAATATTCTTTTATCCTATATTTAATTAAAAGATAGATAAGTATATAAAAGATAATTAAATAAGCATAAGATATTAGTAAAATCAATCAATATATTCCAGAATCCCTACCTATTTAATTATAAAATATTTACCTATCAACCCACATGTATATATAATTAGCATTATATATATATGTGGGTCCCACTATTTCATGTGTGTGTAGGAATCTTTTTCTTCTCATATAACATGAGAAGTTTAAACCCCATAAAATAATACCAGAAAAGGTCATGGGGTCTTTTTTGACATGTGACTTTTTCTTAAACCTTTTTTTACTTTTTACTTCTTTTTTTTTTTGGCTAAAATGAGCCCTCAGATGGATTTTCCCTAAAGTTATTTTACTGCTATGATGGGTAGAGTTGTCAATCAGGGTCAGGGCCTAACAGGGCCAGCCCTCCAGGACATGGGGTAAAAAAAACACTTGTTTTTCAAAGCCCGGCCCGAGAGCATCAGGGTCAGGGTTGGCTCGCAAGGCCCGAAAATTACTATTCCAAATTTTAATTATTTTTCCTCCGTTTTTTTTTCCAAAGTAATATAATTAGTAAATTATAACATAAATCATTTTAACAAATAAATAGAGTCACTAATTCAAAAAACAAACTATGTTCACAAATAACTCATATAAAACATAAGAAGCATACTACTAACTACTAAGCGACATTAGTATAATGACTATTATTATCGTTATCTTCGCCACTATCATTTATTTCAACGACATTTGATTGTTATTCACTTTGAATGGTAAGCTCTAATTCATGAGTAAGAATATCATGAATTTTTTTCCAGCTTCATGAACATCTCTATAATCTTTATCTACAACAAATAATAAATCAAATCATAATATTAGAGTATAGTTATTATGTATTTGTACTTAAATGAATAAATAACTCTATAACAAATAAAAATACATATAAATTATTGAAGGATCCAACTTCAACAAGTGTTCAACTTTAAAAAATAATGAATAAAAAAATTGAAGGACCCGATGGGCCGACCCGTGTAAGCCCTTGGCTTTCTAGGGCCAAATATCACCTTACTTCTCCAATTTTCAAGCCCGGCCCTTAAAGGGCCAGGGCTTAAACGGACCAGCCCGATGGGTCCGACCCGTTTTGCCGGCTCTATTGATGGGATAGAAATAATATTTTGATTAGACTATAATCATGCTAATTGAAGAGATAAATTCATGATATGAAAACTTTTTTTTTAAAAAAAAGTACGGTAATTGATTTTTATAGTTTATTATTTAGGAACTTTTTTCTTTCTTTCTTTTTTTTTGGCTCAAGATATTATTTAGAAACTTGAATGAAGTAGTAGTTGGCGGTTATTTAGAATCATTAAACAAAAGGAGGATAATGAGATTGATTTCCGATCTTCTTTTGGAATTTGACCAGCTACTCCATGCCCACTCACCTGAAGATAAAAAAGGGAAAATTACGTGCAGGTCCTAAGGACCAGAAATAATTATAAAAAAATTTCTTGAAATCATCAAATTACACAGAAGTTCCTAGGGATTTTTTTGATATTATTTGTATAGGAAAAAAAATCCAAGTTTTTAATTTTTGTTGTAAATGATCAGATTTCAAATTTTGTTGTAAATATGGCTTTTTTCTGTTGTAAATGACCAGATTTTAAATTTTGTTGTAAATATAGCACTTCCGGTTATAAATGACCTCTCTAAGTTCAAAATCTAGGTGTTTAAATGTTGTTATAAATATGATACTTCCTGTTGTAAATATGGTTTTTTCTATTGTAAATGACCAGATTTTAAATTTTGTTGTAAATATAGTACTTTGTAAATCTAGCATTTTTTTGTTATAAATGACCTCTATATATTCAAAATTCAAGTGTTTAAATGTTGTTATAAATATGTTATTTTTTGTTGTAAATATGACTTTTTCTGTTGTAAATGGTCAGATATTTAAATGTTGTTGTAAATATGACATTTCCTGTTGTTAATACAAATAATATCATAAAAGTCTCTTGAGATTTCTGTATAATTTGGTAATATTAAAGGATTTTTTTGTAACTATTTCTGGTCCTTAGAACTTGGACGTAATTTTCCCAATAAAAAAGGACACTTGTGCTGGTAAAGTGCAATTTTACTCGAAAACTAGAAAGCTAATGGTTCCACAAAATAAGGTGGTCCTCATATGAAGGACATCAAATGGATTATGCGTAGAGAAATAACTTCAGAATTCTCCCTGCCGTATTTCTGATGTTTATGGTTGGACGCCTGATCTGCACGAAATGTCAAGAAGGCCGAAGAATGTTATACCTCTCAGACTGACAACATTAAAATCTTCATAGCAAATTGGCCATGCAATGAAACATACATATCTTATGCTACCTCCGGTCCTAATTATAAGAATTAGTTGATTTTCTTTTGAGAGATTAAGGAAGCTAAATAAGTTACTTAATCATTTTATTTCTTGTGTATTCTTTAATTATATATTAGTTTATTAATCAAACTAATTAGTTTGAAAATAAAAAATAAAAATAAAAATACTCTAAAGTAATTTAATTAGCTTCCTTAACCTCTCCAAAAAAATCAACTAGCACTTATAATTAGGACCGGGAATAATAAATAAGAAAGAAGCTAGCTGCAGTGAATAATTGATTTATTTCAGTCATCTCTCCAAGGCAGTATCATCATTGTGATGATTGGTTTGTGTGTTGCTCTCTGGCAAAGTTCCCAAATCCATTCGAGCCTCTTTAATATCATCATGGATTGAAGAATCATCATTATTGCTATTGTCGTTTGAGTTTATTGTGTCCTCTTTCTCATTTTGTGATTCATCTGACACATTTTGACCTCCATCTTCATTTTCATGCGTTTCCCTGTGATCGGTGCTCTTATTTTCATTTTGCCCTGCACTGGCCGTATCCTCGGAGGAAGCCTCTTTATCTTCAGGATTCGAAGAATCAGAGGTGCTGATTGGCACATCCTGACTAGCATTCACCTGGTCATTAACAACTTCTTCGTTATCAAAATTATTCTTGTCAGCATCACTTTTATTTTCTGAGATTAAGGATTCATCTTTGTTCTGCTTGGAGGAAGTATCAGAAGGATTGCCTTGCTCTTGGCTTGTATATGCATGGTCACCACCCTTTTCATCACTACTTGTTCTGCTCTGATCAGTGTTTTCATCATCGTTGTGACCAGAATCCCCATTAAATTTTGATTTTGAGGATCTGTCTCTCTTCTGTTTGGATGAAGTATTAGAGGAAGTGAGTTGCGCCTCTTGGTTAGAATCTAATGTATCATTTATTGAGGACAATGAAACATTCTCTTCTTTTCCTTCTTTGGCAGAAGTACTGTCATGTTTTTCACCATGATCAGGTCTACTAGAGCTATCCTTGAATTCTACACTACCAACATCTGTGTCAAGGGTTCCTGATGATGATGTTATAGTGGAATCGTCTTGATTCTCTGTGGTGTCTGGTTCAGAATTCTCCGTCGTTAGCGTGGCATTGTCCAAGCTTGATTCCTCTACCTTGTAGTTTGTGTCATCAAATGTTTTCACATGGTTGTCAATTGTAATAGATGTTGCATCTGACTCATTTTTCAGCGGCGAATCTACATCATCTGTGGTGGGTTTATTGTGCTTATTCTGCCGCACATCTGACTCTAACTTGGAACTTTTTTTTGAATCATCCTCCGTTTGTGTCTGATTCTCACTACCATCTCCTTGGTTGATTGAGACCATTGAATCGGTATCTTCAGTTGTTTCTGATTCCTTCATATCGATGTTGTTTTTCTGAAACTCATTCTCACCTTCATTCTCAAACTGTTCTGTCTTGTTATCAACTTTATCTGAGATATCTTGCTTTTTATGATCTACAGCACTAGAGGTATTATCTCCTTTATAATGCTCCTCTCTGGCCTTCTCACTGCTCATTTCCTCGTCCTGAACTTGATCTCCCGATGAAATTTGTTCCATAATCTTATTGTGCTCCTCGTATTTTTCTGTTTCATGGTTATCTTCCTTGTCTTCTACATGGTCTTGTTGTTGACCATCCCCCAAATGTTCCTCTTCGCTGACCTCTTCGTTCTCCTTATCTCCTCTCTCTATCTCATTTGTCTCTTCATTCTCCTGATGATTCTCTCCTGTCTCTTTGTCCTCCACTACGTCTTTGTTTTCTTCAATCCCCTTGTCCTTGTTGTCATTTTCTTCACTAAGTTTCTCATTATGCTCCTCACTTTCATTATCTTTCGTGACATTTTCAGAATTCTCTTCACTCTCTCTTTCTTGATTTATAGGATCCTGTTTGTGCTCAAACTCCTCATTGTTTTGCTCATGCTTTTGCAACAGAGCATCATCATCCAGAGTATTAGTCTCATCGAGCTTGTGCTGTTCTTGATGCTTGCTCTCTTCTTCGTCGTCGTCCTCTTTGTGCCTTACATCTACAACAGGAATTTCCTCCACTACAGGATGATTAGGATCCTTCCTCCCCAACTTCAGAACTTCACGGCCAGTTTTTACGGTTTTACTATCTGATGCCTTCTTTTCATGGGAGTGTCTCACTTGAAAAACCATCCAGAGACCAACGGCGAGCAGGAGACAGAGTTGTACGGCACGCTTCACCTTGAAGCCTTTGGATCTTTGATTCCTCCGTGGAGATGACCTAAACATCTCTGAAACTGAATATTTCTTGCTCTTCAGAATTCAACTTTCTCAACCACCTGGTCACATAGGATCGTTATATAGCTGATAAGAAAGAATTAATGAAAATCAAGATTTCCCTCGTGACGTGTTTTCTCAATGAGAATGTGCATATTCCAGATTTTACAATACCAGAGCCCCATCAACGGACTAAATGCAACAAAAAGGACAAATTCTCACCAACATTAGTGATAACATGCGAGGTAGGCATCATTAGTAATCAGTAAAGAATATAAAAGCACGTTGAAAAGTTGAACAAACAAGAGATAATTATATTTTAACCATCCCTCAAATATCAACTCGGCGAATACGAGTTAACGATCATCACAATTAACTCGGATGCTGGAGCCAAATTAACCAGTAAAATAAAAGAAAGTCGGAAGTTACGTATCAAATGCTGATGCCATAAAGATCTGAAGTGACCGGATTGCATAACATGAATTGAAGAAAGTTGTTGTTTTTTTTTTTTTGGTTGGGGTCAAATTGAAGAAAGTTGCTTGGAACAATATAAATAGGAAAGCATTAACATGAAGGCATTAAACGTACCCAGAAGAAGCAGCTTCGCAGATCCGGAAATGGAAGTGATATGAATCAAGTATTCTGTTTTGTAATTGGTGGTTGTTTTGGCAATTGTGTGTTAAAGTAGGAAAGGGCAACAAGAGGCGGTGGCAGAATGCTGTGAGAATGTCAGAGAGATGTGGATTATATTCTGGAAGATCTGGGCACAAAACCTGATGCTAGATCTGATAGCTGCAAAATGTATATAGGCGGAGTTAAGATGGAGATAACGACTTTTGAGTTATCCAATGCTATATGGATTTGAGAATTTTCATGTTTTATTAGCGTTTAATATTCGTATAGATGATACGCGAGGCAAAATGGGCTGCTTTAGATTAAAAACTTTTGAGTCTTTCAACGCAATCCAATGCATATGTGGCCTTTAGTTGGCTGGAAATTAGTTGCCGAGTTTAATACAATATAAATTAAATAGGTGATTTAATTTATAGGGTAAAGGATTTCTCCTGTCATTGAAGATAGAGTTATCTCCAGTAACCATAAAATTACGTCGTTTTGAATTAATAAAGGGTGCAAAATTGCAGAAGCACCCTTCATTAATTCATCTGAAATTACAAACACACCATTTATTAATTTAAAACGACGTAGTTTTAGGGTCACTGTAGATAACTCTATCTCCAGTGACAAGAGAAATCATTTACCCTTTAATTTATGGAAAAAGTATTTCTTCTGTCACTGGAGATAGAGTTATCTCTAGTAATCCTAAAACTACGTCGTTTTGAATTAATGAAGGCTGTGTTTGTAATTTCAGGTGAATTAATAAAGGGTGTTTCTGCAATTTTGCACCCTTCATTAATTCACCTGAAATTACAAAGACACCCTTCATTAATTCAAAACGATGTAGTTTTAGGGTTACTGGAGATAACTCTATCTCTAGTGACAGGAGAAATCTTTTACCCTAAATTTATATTATGTAAATAGTCTGGTATTATAAATGTGTGACAAATAATTTGAATAAAGATTTAAATTCAAATAATATATTAGCTTAGTGTTGATTAAGACAACATAGAGGTTGACGAAATATCTCAACTGAAATTGAGAGAATTTCTCAAGTGAGGGAGAGATTGTGAATATTTTGGCTTCTCAAAATATTTATGTCCCTTCACTATATATAAATATGTATATATATAGAGAGGCTACCTCATATAATAAAGGTATGATGCGATATCAGTAGAAGTTAAGGATTCAAATATTTCAAACGTAAGTAAAAAAAATTATAAGCCACTCAGGGCTAACTCAAGATAAAGTGAGTCGTGGGCTAAAAAAGTTTAATTTTCAAATTTTAAAAAATTAAATTTAAACTCTATTTCATATAGTACAATAACAAAGACGCCTTATCCACTAGGTAAGGTTAACTAACTAAAAGATCGTATTCTATAACCTCATTGAGTGCCCATTTAGTTCATACAATCCTAATTATAAAACTAAGTTGACTTTTTTGGAGAGATTTAGGAAGCTAATTAAATTATTTTAGAGTATTTTTATTTTTTTCTCCAAACTACTTAGTTTGACTGATAAACTAATATATAATTTAAAAATACACAACATATGATATGATTAAGTAACTTATTTAGCTTCCTTAATCTCTTTAAAAAAAAATCAACATGATTTTACAATTAGGACCGGAGGGAGTAGAATGTAATGCAATGTAATATAATGATGATTACATAATTTGTTTGGTTCTTCGTTAGGGAAATGTGATGCATATATATAAAAATGTTTGATTGGATGACAGGAACATGAGAATAACATAGCAAAGGATAAAATTACCCATGTCTCCACATATAACAAAATACACGTTGGGTTTAGAATAATTTTTTTAATATTTGTTGTTGAAAATATTATGCAAGGTGCATGTTGGATTCATGTTAATTTTTTAATATTTAATGATGGGAATATCATTTTATAGGATATTTTAATATTTTTTAATGGTGGAATATTTTTTAAAATTTTTTAATAGGGGAATATTTCTGAAATTTCTATATCATAAATTATTTCTTTAATAGTTAATGGTGGTAATTAAAATTATTTAATATTTAACATTATGGGTGATCGCTTTGGTCAATTTAAAAAACTATAATGGCAACAATGTTAGTTTCACTTGATTACAAGATATTTGCATCCTTATCCATCAATCCTAGCAATGTAATTCTAATTATATCAAATGATGTAATTAGGATTACAAAATGTAATTCTCTTTACATTACATAAGCCCAACCAAACATTGTAATCAGTCTATTTTGCATTATGATTACATGTAATCAACTTTCATGAAATCAAATCAAACAGGTTATGATTGTTCTCATTGTCTTCCTCTACTTCTTTTTAGAGGGCTCAACACTACTTGATCAAGCCTCCTCACTGGCATATTTAATGACCTTCTTTGAAGGCGACCATGCCATCTTAAACGACTTTCCACTAATTTCTTTTCATGCATATAATCGTTATGATTTTTTTAAAAAAAAAATTGTGTGACCATACATCCATCTCAGTATCCTTATCCCAATTACCCCCACTTTATATTCATGTTCTCTTTTTAAAACCCAACATTCATTATCATATAGCATTATAGGTCTTATAACAGTTGATAAAACTTACCTTTTATCTTTTTAGGACTTTAAGATCACAAATAATTTCAGTAGCATTTTTCATTTATATCATCCATATTTTGAATTTTATGATTAATATATCTATTAATTTCGCCATCTTCTTATATAATTGATCGCAAATATCTAAACGTTGTCATTTGTAGAATAACTTGCCCTCCAAATTTAACTTCTACTTCACTTCTAATTTGTCTCATCAAAGTTGCAATGCGTAAATTCATATTTGCTCCTACTCATATGAAAACCCTTCCACTCTACAGTCCTTCTCCATATCTGAAATTTAGAATTAATTTCCTCCTTGAATTTAACAAAGACAACTATATCATCAATACAAAGTATGCAGTTAGAGATCTCTTTTTAGATAGACTCAGTTAAAACGTCTACCACTGATTTAAACAAATAAAAACTCAAAGCGAACCCCTAATACATTTCAATCTCTATAAGAAAGTCATTTATCTTACCTCTAAATGTTATTTAATATTTAATACTCCCTCCAATCCTAATTATAAGATCTAGTTGATTTTTTTGGAGACATTAATGAAGCTAATTAAATTACTTTAGAGTATTTTTATTTTTAATTTTTTCTTCAAACTAATTAGTTTGACTAATAAATTAATATATAAGTTAAAGATACACAACATACGAAATGATTAAATAATTTATTTAGCTTCCTTAATTTCTCAAAAAAAAATCAACTAAGTCTTATAATTAGAACGGAGGCAGTACAATAAATCTAATCCTATTTTTCCAGCAATTAAAAAAAAAAATCTAACCTTTGGATCAGTCTACACGTTTGTGGAAAATAAATAAACTGGACTGGGCCAAAATATTTTGTTGGCTAATGGAGAAATCTGATGGGCCCACCTAAAAAAAATAAATAAAGTTCCTTGTTGCTAAATAGAAACTATCCTAATATGGGTGAACCCGACCCATTTCCTAAAATTTATATATATAAAAAAATAGTAACTATCCTAATATGGATGCCCTTATCAACATCCGTTGGAAGCAAATGATAAGAGACTTGTTCTCTCTTAACCACGTCTTCAATTCGAAACGTGAAAATCGAGAAAGCAGTGTTGAGAGTTTTTTCTTCTACAACTTTGGGCTCGACTTGAGGCAAATCCGAATTAGTTGGAATCGAAGATTCCAGTAAACTGAATGGATAACTAAAAAAAAAATGGATGCCCTTGCGAATGAAGGCTTATCTTTATCAAGCTTTTTTTATGTGTGTTCTTATTACTTAAGGACCTTAGTGGCACAAGAGACGTTGAGATTTATTTCCCCTATGTAATTTCCTTTTACTTTGATATTTTCTTCTGTATATATAAAAAAAAAAAAAAAGTAACTATCCTAATATGGTTGAGGTATTAAACCGCCTCACTACTATAAACGATAACATAAATTTGAATTTTAAGAAGCACTTATGGTAAGAAGCAAAAACCACTTGCCGTTAAAAATGTAAATACTCCCAATAAATTGTAAACCTCAGAATAGAAGTACACCCAATATAATATGGTCTTATGACGGAGCACCATTTTGAAACATGGCATAGCAGAGTCCGAGATTGATGAACTGTAGCCATCCTGCAGGATGAATAGGAGTTCATCATTTTCCATGCAACACATTTTTTCCCATTAACTTTATCTTTTGACCTTCTCGGATGACGTGATAGAGATTAATAAATGGCGTCAGCTGCTATAGATCTTCTTACCATTTTAGCAGTAAAGCTTCCAGGTGGTGGTGAGTCTTCAAATCATAACCTGCAATTGCTTTCTTGTTTTGTGATTATCTCCGGTGACCTGTGCCCTTCAAAATTCGTTGTAAATGCCTTGCTGAGCAGTGAGCACATATTGTATGATGACGAATGACAGAAGTCTTGTTTCTCAGGGGGTTGCAAAATAATGACAAAGTCTAAGCTGGAAAAGTGTATTGGAGTTTAGTTTATGAATTAACGTGCAATAACGTTGGGGAGGGATCATATGATACTATTACTGACAGAAATCCTTGAGCAAAAAAAAAATTACTGACAGAAATCAGTACCAAAGGGTGTTGGATGAATTTATTGAAACAAATACCAGTTACCAGCAACAGTTTGACAGGCTTTTTTTCTTTGTTGGTACAAAGACAGGCTTTAATTTGAAGGAAGAACAAGCCCAGAGGGTAAATGGATGCACTAAAAAGCTCAGGTGTTAATGAGGCCCAACTAAGGGCAGTGTGGTGGAGTATGATATGAGTGTATTGGGTGTTGTGTATTTGGGAGTATAGTGCGGTAGCGTTTATATGGGCACAGAGATATGGCAAATTCAATGGCTTGTTGCTGATGTTTACAGCACATCAAAATATATCAGCAAAAGCTAGTCCGGAATGGGAATCAATCAGAATCCCCTTCTTGTCCATGTGGTCCCCTAAGCTTTTTCAGTTGTTTCTGTCTTCACTCTTGACCTTTGCTCCAACATTCTTCTCTCTTTTAATCTTTCTTAAGTCTGTGATTCACCTTTATGCTCTTCTCCAGTTCTCCTCGCTTCTCACGTGAGTGCTGCCATTACTATGCTTACTTACTCTCTATTCCTTTTGCTTAACCCTTTCACTTTCTACATGATGAGTATATGTTTTATGATTAAATAGGTGTATATTTTATGAGATTTAATTGAAATTATTGATATTATATACCTATTTAATTATCTTTTATGAACTTTTCCATAATTGAATGAAACTTGGGATCAAAGAATAAATCGACACAAAATCTACTCATATCCTATTTTTATTGTGCAGGAAATATTAGCTGATTTGGAATGAAGTAGAAAAGGCAGTAAGAGGATATGCAATCAGTCAAACTTGGTGGTCCCCCGCAAGAAAAATAGAAACAAAATCAATTATGTGATCTGATGGAGAAAATTACAAGATATGAGATATCTTTGTAATAAGAAGAAGAAAATCAGTGACCCAAGACTTAAATTATAAATAGACGAAGGAAAAAGATCAGAGAGACGCAGAACAAAAAGGAACGAAGAAGTAGAGGAGCAGAGGCTGAGCGTTTCAATTCTCTTCATCATCTCCACGGAAAGACAGAAGGACTGTGCAGGCAACGGAGAAATTTTCTTTCCTCTCTCTCCTTCTTCTTTGAACCTGAGTTTTATCTTTTTGTCATGGATTTGAATAAAGCCATGTGTGGCTAGTTTGTTTTGTAATCTAGAGTACTATGAACTTGTTTGAGACTTAGAAATTGTTCCCACTCGTTAATTTTGCTTAATTTTAATTAGTTTATTTAATCTTATTTTTATTATTTATTGCTTAGTGATTGACCACCGTTAAGCATGTTTTAGGGATTTAGGATTGAACTTGACAAAGAGAATCTTAAATTGACCTTGGGATTAAATAATATGGAATTAGATTTAAATTTAATGTGAAGTTAGGTTTTAATCCAATTTGCGTCTAGGATAGACATATACCTAGAAGCTCCGTATAATCAAATTAGAGTGAGCCAGATTTGAATTGCATCTTAATTAATTATGTGAGGCATTGCATAATTATTTGAGGTAGGTGTATAAGTGGACCGACAGACACTTATAAACATTAATACTCTAGATTAGTTGATCAAGTTAAGTCAAAGTTAATTTAGTGGGGATAAAATCTAGGAATCAAATAAGGGATTAGTGACTCTAGGTTGCTCGTTTGATTAGTGGTAGTTATTTATTTTAATTTTAGATTTTTTTTCTCTTAATTAAATTCAATTTGATTTGCTCAATTTAAACGAAATTGTAGAATTAATATTCAACTAAAGGTTGTGATACTAAGTCCGGGAACGATACTTTTCTTATCACTTTATTACTTGATACGGCCTGTGCAATTGCGGAGTTTTTAGGCTTAAAGTTTTGCCTCATCACTACATTTATGGAGTTTTGTTCTTTCTCTACTTATCTTTACAAGGTTAATTTCAATGAAAGGTTCTTTATGAATTTGAATGTGGTTCTGTTATGTCTATTGTGTTTGCTGCCACAAACATACAGTTGTAATTGTTATTCACATACTAACGAAAGGATACATTTAAAATGTACGTGAGGTTGATGCCTGCCCTGCTTTTTCAAATAGCGATGCCAATGGCTTCTAATTTGCTTCCCGACAAATGCTACTTTGAATTTCAATACTGTTGATGCTGAGCATCACATTTCTTCAAATCCGATAATGAATTCTAGAAAGATCATGGTATTATCCTCAGTTTAGACTAAATGTCCACGTCGTGCATAACACAAGTTTTGATCTTTTCTCCTTTTTTTTTTTTTTTAAAGGCTCTGTTTTTTTAACTCTTATCCCCCTTCGCTGTACATTTGGTTATTAGGTCGTTACGTCTTATTCTCCTCAATTCATGTGCACTCTGCTGTCACTCAGAAAAGATGGCTATGAGTGATTCATTCTGAAGCTATAATCGAATCTTTCGGTTTATAATCTTTTACCAAAAAGCATAAGTCGTATATTAGTATACAAGTCTATGGTAGCACTCTGTAGTTCCTACTTTGTAAACCAACTCTAAACAGAAGCTACTTTGCACTAGTCACCATAAGCATTGAAATAAAAGCTCACAAGACTTTATTATTTCAAGTGACCAGTTAATATCCTAGTGTCACCAGTTTGTTTTCTTGGTTTGAAAAGTTTAACTGTAAATATCGGTTCTCCAAGGTTTCTTGGAGGAACACCCTGCTTTTCTTCAGTGACTGGCCATGTGTGCTATGGCTTTTGTTATTTGACTGTTAAGTATTAGTTATCACAATACATGGTAGTTATGATTTATTTGCTATTTTAATAATTTCCAAGCCAGCTAAGCACATTGTACTTCCGAAAAATATGAAAATTACGAGGAAGATAAAAAAAAGTTAGCCCCTTGATTTTTTTTTTTTGGTGAACGATGACTGCATGTTGCAGACTGCAGAGAATGTCTTAATGAACAACCCAGAAACAGAGAAAAATAACAACTACGGCGTTTTGCCTTGGATTCCTTCTTTTCACAAATTACTGGCTGTTTTTAAACAGTTTTTTACCTTACCTTTGCCCCTTTATCAGTTATGCAAAGGATCCTTAAATCGTCACAGTCATGGGCCCGTTAATATTTTAATAAATTGTTTGACTGTTCTCACAAGAAGGAAAATTGCCACCCAAGCCTCCAAAAATGTCATAAATAATTAACAGAATGGATCATTCAAATTGTTCTCAGCAGAATAAGATTTTACCAAAACAAAAAGACAAAGCAAAACAAAAGTCAAACAGGTTTTAGGCGCCAACTTATGTATAGCATTAGCCCAACAGAATCACCAAATCAGATGTAAACCATACCATATGCCACCATAAGAGAAATGGAGGACATATTTAGAAGTAATTACAGCAGACATATACTTGGCCGCTTGGTGCTCCACATAGATAAAAAGTACAGTAGAGAAGAAGTTGAACTTGAAAAAAGAATATCAATATGGCAGGTTGACAAAATGACTGGCTTCCATTTGCCATGAATATATAAAGACACTAAATTAGGGATTTAAAATGAGATTGCCACATTTACACTTCCAACTCATGGGCTTGTAGTTGGAATGGTCATCTCCATTGGCATAAGCAATTGTGGATACAGTTGAAGGCTTAAGGTTGGGATTGTGCAGTTGGGGATTTGCAGGAACCTGAACAGCTTCACAGTGACCACACCAGCTGCACCTTCTCTCACATCTTGGTGGCCTGGACCCTATCTGTGCCCTCACCATCGTCTTATCCTCACCACCCTACAGAAAATTGTCTCATTATATGCTACTTATGATGACAGGCAAAATAACATTTTCAACTGAGTTGAGTCCTACCTGACCAAACCCAATTTGATCTTTTCTACCTGTTACACCATAGAAAAACAAGTTGTTAGCAATTAAGTCCTTGTTTCAAATAGGTTTTCTCAGCATCTAACAAAACAAAAAAAGGGGCCTTTAGGCATTTACCTTCAGTGACAGAACCCTGCTGTATCCAACTTGAAATTATCAGAATCAACACAGAGATGCTAATCAAGCTAAGCCTGTGACCACATATAAAATTATTATCATGTTCCATTTCAGAACAAGGAAGAAGGAAACCTCAAATGAGAAGTAGGAAGTAGATGGAGTAGGGGAAGCTTAAGAAGAAGAGTCTGAAGAAAAATGTTGGAAGCTAAGGTGGCTTCCAATTTCAGGGGAAAAGAAAGAAGCAGAGAGGAAGAGACTAGACAGCAGCAAGCAAAGAGGATTTACTATTTCTTATTTAGTTACTAAAATGGGAAAAATTGGACGGTGCAAAGGGCAAGAACTGAATATGTATCAGGCCAAGGCAAGCAATGTATATTGCTTGAGATTTGAAATGAGGTGATGGAACATGGAAAGACAAATGATAAAAAATGCAGAGAGGGTGGAAAAGTCGGAGTCCCGAAAACGGAAACACTTCTACTTGGGGTGAAGAGCCCTTTAAAACACCAAACCAAGATTATTTAATAATTGCTCAGAAGGAGATGTAACAGAGCCAAGAAATGAGAGAACCCCCAATATATATATTATAAACAAGACATTTAGGAGCCAGAATCAGCAAAAGGCCACAATTTCAACATATACGTGAGGGACAAGTTCCCACTAAAAGACACGTTTTTACAGCTGTGGTTTATATTCTTCAAAAGAAAAATCTAGTCGTTGTTTTATAAATGTTGATAACTATTATTTTCGATTGGGTTTCTTGTAGCATGTGGTCAGAGCAGTCATATATGCCTTATCATGCCATATTCTTCTTTCCCATTGAATTGAAAAGGAGAAATAACAAATGAACTCCCTCGCTCAATATTATTGGGGCACGCAATACTTTATAATCCATCACTGTGCAATCACAGGGGTATATCACACTTCATTTTATGGGTTGCAAAATCAGGTTTCTGATTTCAGACATGTTCCTCTTCTGTTCTCTTCATACAATTTATATAGCGACTGAATAATGGGGGCCATTCCCTTACTGATGCTTACATGACACCTCTTACCTCTCTTGCTGTATTTCTCTCTGTCATTTTGTCCGTTTTTTATGTATTCACTCATCCAAGCTTCAAGGGAAAGCGCGTGTGTTGCTAAGCCATGTTATCGATCTTTGTCACCAAAAAAATAAAAACTTCTTTTGTCAACAAAAAGATGAGTGTTCTTTTTTATTCAATGGGCGGGAATATCCATCCATTGTTAGTCTGAAGAATGATTATCAATATATTCGTATGATTGATGAACATTATAATTTACCAGATTTATATGATATTTTATATTATAAATAATAGCATGTACTACTACTTTTTTTTATTGATTCCCTTCATCATTACGACTGAGACCAACGTGTACTAGAAGGACTGTCGCCCTCGATGTGGACTGTGCTATGCATGAACGTGACCGTACATCTTTGGTTCACAGGATAATATGTTCGTTTACTTTGAGGACTACACATCAGTACGTCGCGTGCTTCTTGATTTTTTTTTTGCTCAAACGTGCTTCTTGATTTAGAGTAAAGAGATCCGAAATTTGATTCATAAACCATCATGTCTCTGCTTCTGATCCATATGTGTTTATATCACAAATCGTGCCGAAGTTCAAACAATCTCTAAACGAAAATAAAGATAAGAATCGGTGTAAAACTTATATATAGTTCCACGAGTTCCCATTTTCATAGCGTTTGCTTGGTGCAGCCTGTATGCGATGTTTAAATTGAAAGTAGAAGGAGTGTGCAGTGCATATATGTTATGATTGTATAGGATTATTAGGCTGTGGAGTAGTATATATTACTGGCATATTTAGAAGTAGCTAGGATGTGGAAGGTTGCGAAGAATTTGGTGAATCCCTCCTCTCTCATGTTCTGTCTGGCCCATCTCTTGAGAGTTTTCTCACTTGTTTATCCTTTTTCTTCTGTCATTTTGTTTGGCACCCCAAATTCGAAAACAAAAGCTAGGTTTTGTCAAAAGTTTGTGAAACACCCCTAAATTTTTTCTAGAAACTATTTTGCATCAAACTTAAATTTTGCAAAAATTTGCTAAACACCCATTTTTATTCAAAAGCTATTTTCCAAAATCTATTTTTACCTCGTAAATCTCAAAAGCTATTCTCTAAAAGTTTTTTAACTCCTAAATCATGAAAATCATTTTTTCAGTATCAGTAAGTAAATATTTCATAATCTTAAAAATTTATTTTAGGATATTAAAAAAATATTTTAGGGTAACAACGGATCTTAAAAAATATTTCAGGATACTAACAGGTACTAAAAAGATACTTAATACTGATTGGTACGGATGAAAAGATACTTCTCTTAGTCTTAAAAATTTATTTTAGGATATTAAAAAAATATTTAAGGGTAACAACAGATCTTGAAAAATATTTCAGGGTAAATATTGACTGTTACTGAAAAGATACTTCTCTTAGTCTTAAAAATTTATTTTAGGATATTGAAAAAATATTTCAGGGTAACAACGAATCTTAAAAAAATATTTCAAATACTAACGGGTGCTAAAAAGATATTTAATACTAACTGGTACTGAAAAGATACTTCTCTTGGTCTTAAAATTTTATTTTAGGATATTGAACAAATATTTCAAGGTAACAACGGATCCTGAAAAAATATTTCAGAGTACTAAGGGGTACTAAAAAGATACTTAAAGATATGTCCTAATCTTGAAAAAAAATGGGAAAATTACACATAGGTCCCAAGGAACAGAGATATTTACATTTTGGTCCCTTGAAATAACAAAATTACTCAGAAGTTCCAAGGGACTTCTGAGTAATTATTTCAGAACGTAAAATTACTTTGCTGCCTATAATGCATGTTTCACACAGAAGTAATTAACAATAGAAAATGCATAAATTAACAACAAAAAATGCATGTATTAACAACAACTTTTGAAAACCCTGAATTTTGTTAATAAATAAAGTTGTTGTTAATACATGCATTTTCTGTTGTTAATTTATGCTTTTTCTGTTTTTAATCAATTCTGGAAGTGAAAGAAGACAAATTCAGGGTTTTCAAAAGTTGTTGTTAATACATGCATTTTCTGTTGTTAATTTATGCATTTTATGTTGTTAATCGATTCTGTGTGAAATATGTACTATGGGCAGCAAAGTAATTTTACGTTCTGAAATAATTACTCAGAAGTCCCTTGGGACTTCTGAGTAATTTTGTCATTTCAAGGGACCTTAATGTAAATAACTCTGTTCCTTGGAACCTATATGTAATTTTCCCAAAAAAATTAGGATACAAAAAGATACTAAACAATATCTTTAAAAAATATTTCAAATTAATGACTAATCTTGAAAAAATATTTCATGGTATAGAAAAGTACTAAAAAAATGTCTTAACGATACTGACTGATATTGAAAAAATAATGATGATGGCATAGAAGAGAAAACAAAAAAAGAATTGCTTTTCACAAAACTTAGGTTTTGGCCCCAAAACCTAGGTTTTGATGCAGAATAGCTTTTAGAAGAAAAAAAAAATTTAG
The DNA here is from genome assembly GCA_034222035.1 of Acacia crassicarpa. NCBI lineage: Eukaryota > Viridiplantae > Streptophyta > Magnoliopsida > Fabales > Fabaceae > Acacia > Acacia crassicarpa. The sequence goes on along the minus strand of JAWXYG010000009.1, from coordinate 5,513,656 downwards.
GGGTGTTTGACAAATTTTTGCCAAAACCTAGATTTTGGGCAGAATAGCTTCAAGACAACTTTGGGGGAAGCAAATTTTCTCAATATCTTCCCCTTCTCATCCCTCAGTTTCTTTTGATCTAGGCCGTCTAAAAGTTGATTTAACGTCCAGAGAGGGAATTCTAAAATTTTTATATTTACCGCATGCGGTTTTCTAACATTAATGATTCTGGACTCTTAGATCATATTTTGGATGGCTCAAATGCAAAGATACTGAAGCGATACTGAGAGAATCCGGATCCAATTTTGGGGTATTTGGCAAACTTTTGTCAAAATCTAGATTTTGAAGTTATCCAAACGCTATTAAAAATCCAAAAGCTATTCTTCGAAAGTTATTCTCCAAAAATCATTTTTACCTCGTAAATTGTTAAAGTCATTCTCCAAAAGTTATTTTTATCTCATAAATTGTAAAAATTATTTTTCAAAAGCTACTTCCAAACGAGCTGAAGCACCTACAACTTTTGATTGTATTGACAAGTGTCTTTTTAGATCATTTTTCATATGCATATGCAGCAGCACATGTGGGAAGATGACACTCTTGGAATTACTTTTCTCATTTTCTTTTCAAAATTTCTTTTTCACTCTTAGAAAATGAATAGTTCAGATTTTATATTTTCTACAACTATTATTAGAGGATTTCATAATTTACTTTTTAAAAAATATTTTTTGTATTGAGGTTAGGATTTTTGTAAAGTCTAATTTTTATAGTTTAAACTTATTTATTTATGCCTAAAATACCAATTTTATAAAATCTGAAATCTAAACCATAGAGTTTTTTTAATAGGAGGGGGAGATGGAATTCTTAGAAGAAAATGTAATGAAGGACTATGAGAGAATCCAAAACTAAAACCGAACATATGTGTAAGGTGAGTTTGTGGCCTAAGGGGCTATAATTAGAAGAAAATGAGATAAAGGATTATGAGAGAATCCAAAACCAAAACTGAACATATGTGTAAGATGAGTTTGTGGCCTACGGGGCAATAATTAGAAGAAAATGAGATAAAGGATTATGAGAGAATCCAAAATCAAAACCAAGCATATGTGCAAGATGAGTTTGTGGCCTACGGGCCCTATATATATATTTGCTTTCTTAAAATAAGCATATTTAGGATCACTTTTAGGGGTCTCAAAATTGCTTATATATATAAATTGAGACAAAATTTCTCACATATTTACCACATCTCATATACCGTAAATCACAATTGAAAAGTTATTTTTAAAAACTCCAATTACTATTTTAAACAAGCAATAAGTAATTAGCTAAATGTAGTTTAGTTCACACCAAATACTCTTATATAACAATGTATAATAAGGATTGGCTACCATTCTCGTCTCTTACCTACATACTCTTCTCTTCCTCTTCCCATTCATTACAAATCTCAATATTTAGATTGAAATTTAAGCGGCAAGTTGGTTTGGAGCGCATCTCAGAGTGGTGAGTGGTCCAGTTATGTCCTTGATCGATAACGAAACTAAAGGTCCGAACTCTGAAAGGCAAGGACTGCTTCCACCGTGTAGTCATGACTAACCACTTAAACATGTCAGATATATATATATTCTTCAGTGTTTTGGTACTATGGCTGTGGTGGAAGTGGTGAACCTGAACGACGTGTTCTTAGTCATTATCAAAACAATTATTTTTTATTTTTGGTAAATAAAACAATTTTTTTTGATATGAGATGAAAAACAATTTTGTTTTGGTAAATAAAACAATTATTAAGAGACGATCGAGAGATGAAAAAGTAATGACCGTGGGGATTGGGTTATGATTAAGCCCAGCTAGGTGAACCCTTAAAGAACTACTGTCCAAATGAGTTCTATTGGGCCCGTTTCTTTCGATGAGGCTATCCTAATGACCGCCGCAAATGTACGTTTTGAGATATTTTTTAGGTCCAAAAAATGTTTATTAATGTAAATCGAGATAAAACTCATTTCACATATTTACCTTGTATACCATCAAATCAATTACGATTGAAAAGTTACTTTTGAATACACCAATCACTATCACAAATGAGCACAAAACAATGTGTTGTTGGGATTGGCTATAATCATCAACTCTTACCCTACATTCTCTTCTCTTTCTCTTCTTATTTACCACTAATCTCAGCATTTGAATTGAAATTTAAGCCGGTCAAATTTAATGTTTTATAAAAATTTTATTTTTTAATGTATTTTTATTGAAATTTTAAATTATTATAACTAAAATTTGGTAATTTTGAATTTATGTATTAATTTTTTAATAATCTGATATTTTACTAATATTTTTATAAACATTAAATCTAAAACCGTTCAAATCAAATTTCCCCGCACATAACCACATTGCTTGCTTATTTGAATCGTTTCCGATTAGGAATCAATGACAATATCAATATATATATAATAACAAAACCTTTCAAGCCGACTCAAAAACGACTTATCACGGGCTCTTCTCACAAAATACTATTCATAAGCCGATCACGTCATCCTCCATATCTCTGGCTTCACGCGGCTCATTCACAGAGGAGTCACGGGACAAGACCACCCTCAGCCTTCTCCTCTGCAATCCCTCCCCCTCTCTCTCCCCTTTTCCCTCCTCTGTAATCCCTTCCTCAACTTTAATCAGATTCAAATTTCAAATTTTGAAATTTGAAACTCCCCGGCTCCCTCGCCTCAAATTCTGGAAATAGGGCTTTGTCTTTGCAGTTGACTCATCTTTCTTGTGTTGCTCAGCACATGAAATAGGGCTTCGATATAATGATCTTTATTATCTGTATTACGATTTCGATCTGGAAATACGCCTCGTAAGATTTCTTCTGTCGACCCAAGAAATCTTTTCATTTTTCTTTCCGATTTCGTGTTTTTGATTTTGTGAAATGGGTTTTTGAATTTCTTCTGGCCAGTTTTTATGGGCTGAGAAGAATCCGAAGGTTTGTGGGCTGAAGCGATGGAATAGATTGTGAATAGTATCAACAAAGATGATTCCTACAGTGGCTCCCTCTCTGATTTCTAAGGGTAGTGTGGAGATATGACGACGGGAAGAAGCAACAAATCAAAGACGAACTAGAGGTAAGGTTTCTATTCTTTTCTTCTTTTCACTGGCCTCCTTAAATTACCAAAAGTTTTTATAAAATTCATATGACTCGGTTGCGTGTTTCAGCGCTCCATCGTGTTGCTCTGTTGTCCATTGTGTGTTTCAGTTGTGGCTCATGGCAGCTCTAGGTCGCTTCTCCAGATCTCTGTCGGCTTCTGCTCCAATTTTCAGGAGCGCTGTGTGATTCACGCCGCTTGGTCTTCTCCTACAAGTTTTTCCTAATCATTTTGATTGTTAGTGTTTTCTAGTACTAGATGATTATTCCTAAGTGAATTGGAGAAATGTGACATCAAGGAGGAAATTCTGTTTTGGCACGGATTCCTAATGCGTTGTTAGTCTTCTCATGAAATTAAATCTAATATGACTCTGTATAAAATTTCTAAAATTATGAATAACAAGCTTAAGTCTATTATTGGTGAGATGATTCGCAGGTTAGTCAATATATATCAGATGGCCTTGAACAAGCTCAAGACAGCCTGACTGAAGCTGCTAATTTGAGGGAAAGATATGTACTGGGTACAAGTGTGAGCCGACGAGTGGCTGCTGCAGCTGCCTCTGCTATAATTATATGAACTCCTTCTATATCTCGGCTTTTGCTCCCTGTGGATGGTGCACATGCTACTTCCTGTGAAGAAATGGCCACAGCAATGTCCAGTTGTCCACTGCAGAGTCTGCAGCTTATAAAGGATTACAACAATGCATTGAAACAGCAATGTCCTTGATTTTCCTAATGCGTTGTTTTCCCAAGTTTGTACTCTTTGATATTTTTTCTACTTCTTTGGATCAGTTAATCATATTGGGTTGATTTTCTGTAAATCATCTCACCAATACTTAGCCTGTGAGAGCTATGTCCCCACATATCACACATTGTTCCCTTTCCATTCCCATGGTTTTTGAGCTTCCAAAGTACTATTACCTTTCCATTCCTTTTCCTGTAAGAGCTATATTCTCTCACTAGCTGGAATTAATATGGTAACATATTTCTTATAGATATTCAACTTCCATTTTTTGGATTTAAAACTCTTGTTTGATTTGATTTAATATGGTAACATATTTCTTATATATGTAGCTGAGCGTGACTTTGAGGTCCTTATCAAAATTGTGCCTTTACTTGCTGAGTATCATCTGCGTGAGTAAATAATTGGTTGGGAGGCCACATGAGGTGTTAGAATTAGAATCCTCCTATCTAAATGCACCATGTTTAAGGAAATTACGGCATTTCCATAATCTGTTCTTAAAGCTACTAATAGATGATCACGCCATCTCGGGGATTGCTCCAGATGGACATGTGATGATTATGTTGATCAAATGATGTATCTATATGCAACTTTTCCTTTTGATCATTGCACTTATTAACTATTTGTTAGTTGAATGAGAACTGTTGAAATGTGCTCTCTTCTGAATATTATTATTATTTTGATGAAGAAGACTTATTAACTGATGGAGATTTCCTTTTGATCATCATTAAATATGTGCGGGTGATGAAGAAGACGCATTATTATTTAGTGGATACAAGTGTTATCATCCCTGGTGCTGCAGTATCAATGTTGCGATTTAATATCATATCAGAAGAGCCATTTGTTGTGCATGGATTGAAGGTCAGAACTAATAACAATCTAATAAATTGACGTGATTTTTCTTGGTATTTTTCCTGTTCTATAGTCTATCTTGCTCACTTTATTGTTCAGCCAATTACTTCCTGATTTTGTTCCTCAACAGTGTGTGACTTGGCTCTTTCACTGTCATTTTCTTTTATCACTGTGTTCCAGATTACTCCCTTGCCAGTATGGCATGGCCAAGGTTATCGTTCCCTTGGTTTCCGTTTTGGGAATGTATGTTACATTAGGTAATGCTTCTTCTAAATTGAGAAGTAGCTGAAAGTACAGCTTTTTTGTCAATAGAAGTGAGCTAATCAAACGGATGCCATATATATCTCTCAGAGACGAATGCAACCAAGATGGTCATATCTCCTTCTCCAATCAAGCTCGCAAGTCTTTCCGGAGTCAATAAAATTCCCACGATACTGCTTCACCATTTTCTTTTTTCTTTTTTGGTCAAAGCAGTACTGCTTCACCATTTATCACTAGGGTTCCTCTGCATTTTGAGGTATAAGCAGATGATAAAACTTTATCTTATTTTATTTAGATTTCCCTTTTCCTCATCTATGTTGTATGAGGTCTCTGTTTTCATTGTCCAAATTACTAACATATTATACCACATGGTTGTAGAATCATACACTCTCAATAATTAATAAACCTGATTTTTTGAGACGACATGGGGCAGCACTAAGTCATAATTGTTCATTAAGTGTGTCATCTGCCATGAATGTTTTCCATAGTTTCAACTTTTCCAACTTCAATTATCCTACGTTTTTTACAATTTTAAAATTTAAGATTCGGTAATTAATGGTTTAAATTATTAATTATAGCTTTTTGTTCCTCCTTCAGCAGCATTTAGCGCTTGTATGAGACTGAACAGGTAAACCTAAAGGCTTATTCAGTTTTTGTTCCTCAAAAATTAGTTTTTGTTCCTAAAAAATTTGCCTAATAATTAGCTTATACCATCTTTGTTCCTCAAACCTTAAAATTAGTTTTTTTTTTTTTTTTTGCTTTTTCCTATTTCTCATGGTCGATTATATATATGTTGATGTTTTTTTTAATAAAAATATATATTGATGTTTGAATCCATATTGATTAGGATTGTGCTTTCATTTTCAGTTTTACACTCTTTTAAGCCCCAATAGTGTGTTTTTTCAATTTCAATTGTCTACAAGGTTTCAGCGGTTTTCTGAAATCATGAATCCATACTTTAATGGCCATTGAATTGGGAAGTTTTTCTTAACCTATTCTGCAATTATGTCTCCTCTTTATTATCTGTTACAAAAAAATTGAATAACAAATATATCCATTGTTTGTGGTCTCCTTCCCGTACTTTTTAACATCTTGGTTGCTGGTGTAAATCACCTGAAATTTCATTAGCTACTTGGCATGCTTGAATCACCATTTACATGCAAAAACATCTACTCAGTAACCCTTGCATAGTTTGGGGAATTTTCAGTTTAAAGATTCTGTTTCAAGAGGGAAAAAACCGTCACATTTGACACTAAGGGCATAAGAACTACGACCTCATGCGGAATCAGAAGATAAGAATCAGGTACTGATGATAGTATTTAATTCCGTATTTTAATATGACATTTTAGGTTCATTTAAGCTTTCAACCTTCATCTTCTTTCGTTAACTTCTGCTTCTAAATTTTGGAGTGATAGCTTGTATTTGCTAAAATGGGTTTTTGCCTATGAAACCTGTGGACAATAACATGGTGTGGTTTAAATTAGAGACTTTTTCTTGTACGATTCTGATATTCACTACAAGGTTTTTGCCTATGATTCTGATATTCATTACAAGGTTATTCTGATATAACACTGTGGACATCCTCTTGCAAGACCTGCTCCAACTCCACCCCTTTATTTTGAACCTTTTACATTTGATCCCAATGAAAAAGTGTGCTTTGGGGATCTTATTCTGATGGGACGGCTATTCAGACAACAGTCTTTCATGCTTTGGGGATCTTATTGTAGTCTGCCTAAGTAAAGGATCCCAAAGGATTGCCAATGTATCTATTCTTTCATGTTTTAAGCATGCTATTGTTGAGATCAAGCTCCCGTTTACTCCCTCAGCTTTCTAATTATTAGTTTCTGCTTTTAAGCTATCGCTATGTAGCTTTTTTCTGTTCCTTTTTCTTTAACTACAGTTTCTAATTATACTTCAAAGGGGAGTTCATAACTACACACTTTCTAATTATTAGTTTCTGCTTTGAAGCTATCGCTATGTAGCTATACCGTTTAAGCCCCAGACAATGACTTGCTTTTTTCCTCACTTGGTGATGCAGATAATAGTTTGGATCACTTTGACGATGATGGATTTATCGTTGGCTTTGATGAAGAAGAGGAGGATTGTTATCCACAAGAAACACAAGATACGAAACATCTTGAAGCAACAAGCACTAAGGTCAAAACCGCATTTATAATAGCATTTATAATAAGTTTATCTATTTAGGATTTCAGAACGATAGAAGTATAAAACCTGACTGTTGCTTTAGGAAAAGTTCATGTAAATGATCTCCATTAGAATGATGAAAATATTGTGATCGCTTTTCTGGAACAGAAGTAGATAGGATTTTTTTTTTTTTTTTTATTGTACATCAGTATGGAAACTTCTTGAGGATTGAAGATTTAGATATTAGATGTACCCTATGCTTAATGTGAGATTAAGTTTGAAGAACAGAATTATTGTGGCATGCTCTAACTGTAAACTTTTCCCTCACTACAACCTTGCAAATTGAGCTTTTATGGGAGTCAATTTTCAGTTTAAAGTTAGACTTAGATGCTTTTGTGCATAAATGTGTTAAACTCCTTAATGATTGAATGATTTCGAGATGAATCAATGATTGGGAAAAAATACCGAATGATTGAAGAAGAAAATGCGTGAGGAGAGTTGAAAAATTGTCTGAGGGTCCCACATATTTTATATTTTATTTAAATAAATTGTGATTTAAACAGTATTTAGAAGAAAACACGGTAGAAGTTGAAAAAATATGCATTATATATATTAGGTTAAAGTATACTTTTAGTCATTTAAGTTTTACGTAAGGTATACTTTTAGTCCTTTAACTTTATAAAGTATACTTTTGGTCTTAAAATTCAAAGTTGCTAATCTACCTGACTCCCAAGTTTATGTATTGCCTGTTGTTTTTTCTCTAGGGCAATTTTGTCATCCACTTGTCTAAATTCATATCACATTGTCAACTTTTTTCTTTTTTTTTGGATATAAATCAGATTGTCAACTTTACTGTCACGTTAGGGGGAAATGAAGCTGATTTTTGTTTCAACTTACACTAATTAAATGCTTTATCACATCAACTTAATAAAAACATTTCTTTTTTTCTTTTTTCTTTCACTATATTTGGTTTATTCAAATTATTTGATCAATGAAAGGCCTAGGTTCATATAAAGTATTGCAACATGAGAGAAAATTATTTCTTCATTTTCAACAAAATTATTGCTTACGTCCAGGTTCAATTTTTTTTCCCTCCCAATAATCAAGATAATATAAGTTTTGAAAATCTGGGGAAGTAGGTTTTTCTAACTGGTATCCTTGACCATAACTGCATTGCTTGTCATTCAATGTGGCCAGGTGTCATGCATCGATAAAGTAAATTTGAGAGAAAGTGATCCAATTGTGGCCAACTTCCATTTGATTTTTTGCTTGCTAATCAAAAGGAAGGAGGGGATCCACAAACTAATATTGCATCTTTAACCTTTATTTGCATAGTGAATATCATTTTCTTAAGGAAAATAATATTATAATTGATAAGATGCAGCTTAATTTTAAAATATGCACAAATTTGATTGAGAATTTTAATTTGAATCATTATTCTGAATTAATATTACGTTAATTACAAATCATAATGAAAATATTCATCCATAGAATCCCACCATATTTTTTAATATATATATATATATATATTACAAATAATTGGGGCTCAGACCATTCAACAACAATAATAGAGCTTTCTAATTTTGAATTAAAGTGAATGCATCTGCATATAATTCACTTTTCCCAGATACTTCAGCTCAAAAGAATTAGGAGTTTATGATTTGTTTTCTTAATTTGTTTCATCTATGCTAATGGCTTCAAATAAAAAAGTAAAACAGATAAAATCTCTTAAAAAAAGATGTTTTATTATAAGTTTTAGAGTATGATGCACATATATTTCTGCAAATTTATGTTGAAATTAAACTCAATTTAACATTTTTAGTAGACTTAAGTCCACTCCCAATTCATATAGTTTTAAGAGTTCCTACACTTTTTATTTCTTAACCCACTCTGATTGGAAAATATCTAGCTGGTTTGTGATATTCCAATGAAACTCCGTGGTTAAGCGTACTTAGGTGAGAGTAATATCGGGATGGGTGACTCTGAGGAGTTTTAGAAATTCGAAACCTTTTGATTTAAAGTTTGTTGTGTACACAGAAATATTTAAGAATGTTAATTGATTAGAAGACGTTGTTGTATAACATTGTTGAGATTTCATTTTTAATATGTACTCTGAATCAATTGGACAATATTATTGTTTATCATTGTTGATGTTTTATTTTTAAAATGTAGTAGTTCATTGATAGTTATGTTTTCATGTTCTTTAAAGACAATAAAATTGTTTCACTATAATAAAATATGTTTAAGTAAGTTGTGAAATACTTTCATCCCGTGCAACGCACGGGGGAAGTATAGGCTCGTTTTTTTAAAGCCAGAGTTTATTTTTCCTTATGCTCCACCCAAAATTGTACGCATATCAATCAAGACGAAAGCTGCTGCGCTTAGGGCTCATAATTCTGCACAATAACACACACATATATACATGGGTTAAATACCAAATTTACCCCAAAAGTTTTGATAAGGGGGTGCTCAGCACCCGGAAGTTTTTTTGGTATCAAATTTGCCCCGGAAGTATTAAAAATGTATCAAATTTCCCCAAACGTAACGGAAGTCCACGTAGATCGTTAAAATGCCACCTCAGCACACGTGGCATGCCACCTTATCAATCAAAAAGTATCATTTTTGCCCTGGAAGTTTTCATTAAGGAGCAATTTTGCCCCGGAAGTTTTCATTGAGGAGCAATTTTGCCCCGGAAGTTTACAAAAGTAGCAATTTTGCCCTTCTTTCTCCCAATATTAAATTTTACTATTAAATCAGTCAAAAACCACACATGTCATGCCTTGAAAAAGTCAAACTTGGAGTCAGAGAAGGAGATCCTTGAGATGTTGAGCTCTAGGCGGCCAGAATTTGTGAAGGCGAACTAGTCACAGGGACTGAAGATTCTTGAGACGTTGAGCTCAAGGAAGCATCACTTACATTTATATCAATGTTTTAAAAACCAGACCGAACCGGCCGGTTCAGACCGGAAACCAACATACCTTTTTTTTCCCCCTTAAGAGGTATTCAACATACTTTAACTCATTATTTAATGGGTATATAAGTGCAGTGAGACATGTTTTTTTTTATCAGAGGGTGGTATTTGTTCTGTTCTGGGAACAGGACTAATTGGATTTGACTAGGTGTCAAGCTTCGAGCCTATGTACCCTTTGAAGGGATCAAAGTCCACGTAGTTCGATTGAAACTTGGAGGTGTTTAGCCAGGGGGTGGATCGGGTCTGTTGAGATATCGGATCTATCACCCATACTCAGTGAATCATGGTTCCGGACCTGCTCGCCGCTGGGCCACACTATGGATTTGGGCCTTTGGGCCAGTCCGTAACAATATTAAAAAAAGATTTTTTTTTATGATTTCATATTAATAATATGAAATTTTTATTTTAACTCCGATTTGACCCACTGACCCTTGCCCCAGTATTTTGACCAGTTCAACGACCGGTCCGGTTTTATGAACCTTGGTTTGTATAGTCTGATCATTTGCTTAAATTATAAGTGGTGCTTTCTGTGACCAGTTCGGCTTCACAAATTCTGGCTGCCTTGAGCTCAACATCTCAAGGATCTCCTTCTCTGACTCCAAGTTCGACATTTTCAAGGCATGATGTAACACCTCATTTTCATCACCAAAAACTCGGTCAAAATATTGAAAATACCTTCAAAAGAGTTCAACAATATCCAAATCCTTTTACAATGTTACCATTTCGAATAAAACCCGTAATACATAATCAGAATAAATTCCAGAAAATATTTCAGAGTTTAATACAAAACGGAAGTCTTAGGTTCATGGCAAATATAATAACATAACATAATCTATTGGAGATCAAAAGAGCTTCCAGAGCTCACTCCATAGGTGCCTTCCCTTGCTCTCTACTAGAATAATCACCTGAAAAATGTTAATATGGGATGAGATTCCACATCTCAGTAACTACTGAATATTTCTACCTTACACGAGCAAATTACATATGACAAAAATAAAAGGTAATATAATGTGAATTTAATATACTCAGATATTTTTAGATATACCGTTGTTCACATCAAATGCCTTTACAAAATACTCATCATTCTTTATTGAATAATTCAGAAATGCACTATGCAGTATGCAGCCTCCCTTATATCCCCTTCCAACCGTATACCGCTGACTGGAACCATAGGCTAACATATAGTCCAATAGAAACTCATTCATTTGACTGGATGGTTTCAAGCTCACCAAAACTTAAGATACACCCGGCCAAAGGTATAGAGCTTAAATCTGGACTATGGCTCCCCTCCTTTAAAATAACAACTAAGGAGGTGTCACATGTCCCACATCTCCAATGAAATCCCGGCCAGAGGAAAACATGGAAGATGGGGCCCTGAAAAGTACCATCCACTGTGCACCGAGTGGTGGCATAAACAATTCTTATCATTTAATTCCCTCCTTACTCCACCCATCACATTACAACCGCCATGATGAATGTATTTACTCAAAAATAATGCATTATTATACCATTATATACATTGATATGCGTATTTATGAATAGTAAAATACTATGCGTATCTGTGAATAGTAAAATACGGTATATACATGAATAGTAAAATGAGTAGTAAATACGGTATACGTGAATAGTAACAATAGTAAATACAGTATACGTGAATAGTAACATGAATAGTAAATACGGTATACGTGAATAGTAACATGAATAGTAAATACGGTATACGTGAATAGTAACATGAATAGTAAATACGGTATACGTGAATAGTAACATGAATAGTAAATACGGTATACGTGAATAGTAAAAATGAATAGTAAATACAGTATACATGAATAGTAAAATGAATAGTAAATACGGTATATGTGAATAGTAACGTACGTATAAATAGTACCTCTACAGATTTGCAAGTCAAAGTTCCCACACCAGATCTTAAAACCATAAATATTTTCTAAATATTCTTGCCAAAATAGTAAACAAACAAATTTATAATCATACATAATTCACAAGTATAAGGAAGAATATTCAGAGTTACCTGTTACTTGCTAATACCCGAATCACCAACCAGCTATTATAACTCTCAAGCAAATATCTCTCTACTCTCTCTCTCTCTCTCTCTACCTCTCTCTATGGCTCTTAGAAGTTGTGAAGAATGAAATGAAATGGAAGGTCTATTTATAGTTGGAAAATGGGTCTTTAAGTGTAATTTTCGTCTCTGGGTCGTTTTACGTAATTTTCCCAAAATTATAAAATGAAACTTTCCCGTGACTTCTTCAGCCGCCCCGTGAACTTCTTTTTTAAAAATTTTAATAATATTTTAATATATATTATTTTATTATAATATTATTTAAATAATAAATTATTATTGAGTGGGTCCCGCGGCCATTTTTTTCAAACTTCACGAGAAAGTTTGCAGAGAATTATTTTTGGCCGTGGGTCCCGCAAAATACTGATTTCAAATTTATCACTTTCTGAAAATAGAGCCTACTAGTCTTTCCAAAATAGGTTTATGTTCAAGATATCAGATTTAAAAATTCAAGATGTTACATTTCTCCCCTCCTAAAAGAAAATTTTGTCCTCAAAATTTTGCTATAATAAGAATTCTAACCTATTTAAATAAATGAGGATAGGTTTGTCGCATGCTCTCCTCCGTTTCCCAAGTAGCATCTCCGGGAACCATTCCTTTCCACTCGACCTTTACAAGTCTAATGGTCTTGTTTCTTAATTTCTTGTCCCTTGTATCAACAATCCGCTCCGGCTCAGCTTTATACGTCATGTTATCCTTGAGTTCTACCTCTTCTACTTCTATAATGTGGGAAGGATCCGGTTGGTATTTCTTCAGTTGCGATACATGAAAGACATCGTGAAGGTTCGCAAGCTGTGGAGGTAATGCAATTCTGTAAGCTACTGGTCCAATTTTCTCCAAAATCTCATAAGGACCCATAAAACGAGGTGAAAGCTTCTTTGCTCGTATTGCTCTACCAATGCCAGTCATTGGTGTGACTCTTAAGAATACATGTTCGCCCACCATGAACTCCAACGGTCGTCTTCTCTTGTCGGCATAACTCTTCTGTCGACTTTGAGCAGTGAGAAGTTTCTGTTGAATCACCTTAATCTTTTGAGTCGTCTCATCCACAAGTTCTGGACCTATTAAAATTCGCTCATTCAATTCCGTCCAGCAAATAGGAGATCTACATTTTCTTCCATACAAAGCCTCATAAGGTGCCATCTCAATGCTGGAGTGATAACTATTGTTATATGCAAACTCCGCAAGATGAAGATGATCGTCCCAACTTCCTTTTAGTTCGATTGCACAAGCCCGCAACATGTCTTCCAGAGTTTGAATAGTCCTCTCAGTCTGCCCGTCAGTTTGAGGATGATAAGCGGTACTATAACTCATCCGAGTTCCCATAGCATTCTGCAATGCTTTCCAAAATCGTGAAGTGAATCGTGGATCACGATCAGATACGATGCTATTCGGTATCCCATGCAATCTGACAATCTCCTTCATGTAGATCTTTGCTAGTCTCTCCAATGAGTATTCTGCTGCAATTGCTAGAAAATGAGCTGACTTAGTTAACCTATCGACAATTACCCAAATGGCATTATGTCCGGATGTTGTTAGAGGAAGCCCCATGATGAAATCCATAGAGATGCTATCCCATTTCCACTCTGGGATATCCAAATTCTTTAATAATCCAGGAGGTTTCCGATGTTCGATCTTGACTTTCTGACAAGTCAAACAACAAGTGACAAAGTCAGTCACATCTTTCTTCATGCCCCGCCACCACCAATTCCGCTTGAGATCATGATACATCTTGGTTGCTCCGGGATGGATAGTGTATTTACTCCGATGTGCCTCTTCTAGTATGAGCTTTTTTATTTCTCCATCATTAGGTATGCACACTTTTCCTTTATACCTTAATATCCCATCTCTATCGATCCCAAATTTCGATTCTTTTCCTTCTTCAATATCTTCCCTCACGTTTAATAGATACTCATCTTCGAGCTGAGCGAATTTAATCTCTTTCCAAATTGTGCTTTCAATAGTTAATGCTTCCATGGTAGCGACCAAACCTGACATTACATCAATAGATGTACTTGGTATCTCCTCGAGCAATTTATGTTCTCTGATCATCATCTGGGCTACATGGATTGTCTTTCTACTTAAGGCATCTGCTACAACGTTCGCCTTTCCTGGATGATACTTCAATTCGAAGTCGTAGTCCTTGATAAACTCCATCCATCTCCTCTGTCGCATGTTGAGCTCCTTTTGGTCGAACAGGTACTTCAGACTTTTGTGGTCACTATAAACTTCGAACTTTGAACCGTAGAGGTGATGCCTCCAAATCTTCAGAGCGAACACTACTGCTGCCAGTTCTAAGTCGTGAGTAGGATAATTCCCTTCATGTGGCCTTAACTGTCGAGAAGCATAAGCTACTACCCTACCATTTTGCATTAATACACACCCAAGACCTTTCTTGGAAGCATCTGTGTACAAAGTAAAGGTCTGAGCAGGATCTGGAATTATAAGTACTGGTGCCGTAGTCAACTTAGTCTTCAAATTTTGGAAAGCTGCTTCACACTTTTCGTCCCATACAAATGGTTGACCCTTCCTAGTTAACTTTGTCAAGGGCATAGCTATTTGCGAAAAGCCCTTGATAAATCTCCTATAATAGCCAGCTAGACCTAGAAAACTCCTGATCTCAGTCACGGACTTTGGTCGTTCCCATTGGAGAACTGCTTCAACTTTAGTATGGTCCACTGCAACACCTTCAGCCGATACGACATGGCCTAGGAATTTTACTTCCTTCAACCAAAATTCACACTTAGACAGTTTCGCATAGAGCTTGTGCTCCTTCAACACTTGTAGCACGATTCTAAGGTGCTCTTTATGCTCTTCTTCAACCTTAGAGTAGATAAGGATGTCGTCAATGAAAACCACTACAAATTTATCTAGATATGGTCGGAAAATTCTATTCATGTAATCCATGAATACTGCTGGAGCATTTGTTAGCCCAAATGGCATAACAAGAAATTCATAATGGCCATATCTAGTTCTGAATGCAGTTTTTGAGACATCTTCAGCTTTGACTCTCAGTTGGTGATAACCTGATCTGAGGTCGATCTTGGAGAATATGGATGCTCCCTTCAACTGATCAAGTAGATCGTCGATCCTGGGTAAAGGATATTTATTCTTTATAGTCACTTTATTCAACTGGCGATAGTCAATGCATAGTCTCAGGCTCCCATCTTTCTTCTTCACAAAGAGTACGGGCGATCCCCAAGGAGATACACTGGGTCTGATAAAACCCTTTTCTAACAATTCTTCGATCTGCTTCTTCAATTCTGCTAGTTCCGATGGAGACATTCGGTAAGGAGCTTTAGATATAGGTTCTGTTCCAGGTACGAGATCAATAGAAAATTCTACTTCTCTCTCTGGGGGTAAACCTGTCATTTCTTTCGGAAATACTTCCGGAAATTCTTTCACCACTTCAATGTTCTCTATCCCTTCCTCCACTTCTGTTTGAATGGAGAAAAACACCATGTACGCAAGACAACCATGATGAACAGGCTTTTCATCTTGTACTATAGACAACAATTGTGGTCTACTATGACTCATAGAGTCATCCGCAAGAGAGATAGTCTTCCTCTTGCAGTCAAGGATGATGTCATTAGCTGACAACCAATCCATTCCTATTATTACATCGATACCCTTCGTGGGTAAACAAACAAGGTCTATATTTGAGATCCTATTATCAATCTCAATCGTACAATTTAAGCAAGCCCTAGAAGTTTTTACTGAAGCTCCCGCCGGTGTAGAAATAATCATATAATAAGGCAATTCACTCACTCTTAAATTCAATCGAGGCACACAGTCGTATGATATAAAAGAGTGTGTGGCACCAGAATCAAATAAGGCTTCTACTTCAAGACCTTGGAGTTTGAGGATACCTTTAATCAGATTTGGTGAAGCACTTGCCTCCTGATGTGATAGTGCAAACACTTTCCCTGGCACTGCAGTTCTAGCATCCTTGGCCCCTCGAGGCTCCTCCTCACAAAATCTGGAAATGTGTCCTGGCTTTCCACAGTTGAAACACGTCACACATGGTCCTTGGTGTATTCTTCCACACTTGGCACACATCTGATTGTTGGCGGTGCTTGCAACAGGAGCTGTGGATCCCCTATATGAACTCTGACCTCCACTGAAGTGACTCCTTTGAGGTCCTTTGAATTGACTTCTCGGTGGTCTGCTGAAATGACTTCTTTGGGGTCCAGTAAAATAACTCCTCGATGGTCCACCAAAGTGATTTCTGGATGGTTGGCTAAACCGCGTATTCACATTACTGAAGTTGTGACTCTGCTTCTTAGTAACTCCTCCCGTTGGTCTCATGAGGTGTGTAGATCTGGCCTGAAAACCCTTCATCTTCTCAGCTTCCTCTTCTCGTTTGTTCCTTGCTATCGTGCGCAGTTTGTCGCATATTTCTTCAAAATCCCTTGTTTCATCAAGGAACGGTGATAGAGCTGTTTTTAGGTCTGGTCTAGCTTTTTCAACCAATCGAGCACTCAACCATTTAGAGTTGTTCTGTGAATATCCACAGAATTTAGACAACTCTAAAAAGCGAGTAATAAATTCGTCTTCATGTAATTCCCCTTGCCTGAATGTGAGGAATTCAGTTTCTTTCTCTATTCTGATTGAAGGGGAAAAGTAATAATTTTCGAACTTTTCCTTAAACTCTTCCCACGTCATCTCAGCATTTCCTTTTGTTTTGGTGCTTTCCCACCATTCTTCAGCTGCTTTCTGCAACAATTGTTCAGCAACCATCACCTTTTGTTGTGAGCTAATCTCGATAACTCTGAAAATCTTTTCTACACGCTTCAGCCACTCCAGTGCTGCAATCGGATCTAGCTTCCCCTCGAACATCGGTGGAGTAAACTTCCGAAATTTTTCCCAAACCTCAGTAATAGGTAAGGGATGATACTGAGAATGAGAACCGTTACTACCTCCATCTTCAGTGCGAGAATGACTTCCTCCCCTAGATTGATGGTCAGAAGGTGTGACTTCCAAAGCCTTCTCCTTTCCTTCCTTGCCACCTTGGCCTCTTCCTTTTGCTAGTTCATCCTCGTGTCTATTCACTTTCTCCCTCATCTCCAAGATGACGTCTCGTAATTCTGCCAAAAGGGCATTGTTATCCTGAGAATAGGGACCATCTTGATGCGGAGGGAGACCTCTTTGGGATGGAGCAGGGGTTGAATTAGTTCTTCGAGTTCTTGCCATTATCTCCTCCTATGATTAATACTATAAGGACACTAAACAAATAAAAATAGCTAAATAAATTCTAAATCTAACAAAGGGAAGTGCTCATGTTATGATATTTAATTTGCCACGAACTAAAAAAATTTTAAGAAATCACTTTAGAAAATAAACAAAATTGCCATGGAACCTTTAGCTCTGATACCAAAAATGTAACACCTCATTTTCATCACCAAAAACTCGGTCAAAATATTGAAAATACCTTCAAAAGAGTTTAACAATATCCAAATCCTTTTACAATGTTACCATTTCGAATAAAACCCGTAATACATAATCAGAATAAATTCCAGAAAATATTTCAGAGTTTAATACAAAACGGAAGTCTTAGGTTCATGGCAAATATAATAACATAACATAATCTATTGGAGATCAAAAGAGCTTCCAGAGCTCACTCCATAGGTGCCTTCCCTTGCTCTCTACTAGAATAATCACCTGAAAAATGTTAATATGGGATGAGATTCCACATCTCAGTAACTACTGAATATTTCTACCTTACACGAGCAAATTACATATGACAAAAATAAAAGGTAATATAATGTGAATTTAATATACTCAGATATTTTTAGATATACCGTTGTTCACATCAAATGCCTTTACAAAATACTCATCATTCTTTATTGAATAATTCAGAAATGCACTATGCAGTATGCAGCCTCCCTTATATCCCCTTCCAACCGTATACCGCTGACTGGAACCATAGGCTAACATATAGTCCAATAGAAACTCATTCATTTGACTGGATGGTTTCAAGCTCACCAAAACTTAAGATACACCCGGCCAAAGGTATAGAGCTTAAATCTGGACTATGGCTCCCCTCCTTTAAAATAACAACTAAGGAGGTGTCACATGTCCCACATCTCCAATGAAATCCCGGCCAGAGGAAAACATGGAAGATGGGGCCCTGAAAAGTACCATCCACTGTGCACCGAGTGGTGGCATAAACAATTCTTATCATTCAATTCCCTCCTTACTCCACCCATCACATTACAACCGCCATGATGAATGTATTTACTCAAAAATAATGCATTATTATACCATTATATACATTGATATGCGTATTTATGAATAGTAAAATACTATGCGTATCTGTGAATAGTAAAATACGGTATATACATGAATAGTAAAATGAGTAGTAAATACGGTATACGTGAATAGTAACAATAGTAAATACAGTATACGTGAATAGTAACATGAATAGTAAATACGGTATACGTGAATAGTAACATGAATAGTAAATACGGTATACGTGAATAGTAACATGAATAGTAAATACGGTATACGTGAATAGTAACATGAATAGTAAATACGGTATACGTGAATAGTAAAAATGAATAGTAAATACAGTATACATGAATAGTAAAATGAATAGTAAATACGGTATATGTGAATAGTAACGTACGTATAAATAGTACCTCTACAGATTTGCAAGTCAAAGTTCCCACACCAGATCTTAAAACCATAAATATTTTCTAAATATTCTTGCCAAAATAGTAAACAAACAAATTTATAATCATACATAATTCACAAGTATAAGGAAGAATATTCAGAGTTACCTGTTACTTGCTAATACCCGAATCACCAACCAGCTATTATAACTCTCAAGCAAATATCTCTCTACTCTCTCTCTCTCTCTCTCTACCTCTCTCTATGGCTCTTAGAAGTTGTGAAGAATGAAATGAAATGGAAGGTCTATTTATAGTTGGAAAATGGGTCTTTAAGTGTAATTTTCGTCTCTGGGTCGTTTTACGTAATTTTCCCAAAATTATAAAATGAAACTTTCCCGTGACTTCTTCAGCCGCCCCGTGAACTTCTTTTTTAAAAATTTTAATAATATTTTAATATATATTATTTTATTATAATATTATTTAAATAATAAATTATTATTGAGTGGGTCCCGCGGCCATTTTTTTCAAACTTCACGAGAAAGTTTGCAGAGAATTATTTTTGGCCGTGGGTCCCGCAAAATACTGATTTCAAATTTATCACTTTCTGAAAATAGAGCCTACTAGTCTTTCCAAAATAGGTTTATGTTCAAGATATCAGATTTAAAAATTCAAGATGTTACACATGACATGTGTGGTCTTTGACTGATTTAATAGTAAAATTGAATATTGGGAGAAAGAAGGGCAAAATTGCTACTTTTGTAAACTTCCGGGGCAAAATTGCTCTTCAATGAAAACTTCCGGGGCAAAATTGCTCCTTAATGAAAACTTCCAGGGCAAAAATGATACTTTTTGATTGATGAGGTGGCATGCCACGTGTACACTCAGTTAAACTTAACGGTTAAAATTAATGGAGAGGCAAATTTGCTACCTTTTTCATACTTCAGGGGTAAATTTGGTACCTTTTGAATACTTCCTGGGCAAATTTGGTACCAAAAAAACTTCCGGGTGCTGAGCACCTCCTTATCAAAACTTCCGGGGTAATTTTGGTATTTAACCCTCTATACATTTATGATGTTTCAAAATATAAGAGCTAAACTAGTAAGAGCATGGTAGTGAAAACATAGATTTTACCTGAAAACAGAAGGAAAATGAAAAATAGTAAAACGTAAAATCGTAACGTAGTAAAATCGTAAAAACTTAAAAGCGTTTAGAAAATTAGTAAAATTGTTTTAATGAACAAAAAAATCGTAAAAACGTAAAATCGTAGTAATAAATCGAGTTTTTAACTATCATGAGTGAGAGGATGTTGTGTTTTTTTTTATAAGACTCACTTTATTTTTTCCTCTTCATTTAATGTTTTTTTTCCAAATTTGCTACCCTCTCTCTCATCATTCTTCTTCTTTACATTCTCTTTCTTTATATTTTCTATTCCTTATCTCTCTTACTTATTCCCTTAATAAATAAGGGTATATTGAAAAAAAAAAAAAAGTAGACATATGGCATATTTATTGAGTTTAACTATTTTTAACTAACTTCTTGATAAATGGAAAGTAGGTATTTGCCTCTTATGTTTGTTTTGAACTAGAGGAATATATAAAATGTACTGCGAAATTCGAAAGCTTTCTTACCCACGTACTTAATGACAAAATCAACTCATGTAATAATCACATTAAGCTACTACTACTACTATACAATTATTCGAAATGGTTGGGACCCATCAGCTTCATCTACATGTGGAAGTCCCTGTCCATAGGGCTACAGATCTACAAGAGGTGTACTGTAGTTTAATCTGTTAATAGAGGGCCCAACATTGTTGTTTTCTGCATTATGCAGCTCCTAGCTTCCGCTCATCAAGTTCTGGTTCGGTGAATCCTGAGAAATAATTTGAGCCAAAAAAAAAAAAAAATCCTAAGAAATAAAGGGAAAAGGAGATATAGGAATCTACCCGCTGTACGTTCGTTGTTCTTTAATCATGTCATAATAAAATGACAACCACTCTCTCTAGCTACTCCAAATGAACCATGCAATATATAATTCAATCCAATTGTATGCATCAAAACAAGTAATGTACTTTCACTTTCTGCATGAATTCGAACGATCACATCCCATCACCAAACCCAAGTCTCATTTCTGATATGCATGCAGATGGTGAAATTTTTTATTTGAAAACTCTGCTTTCAAGTAGCTAGGCTCAAGCATTTACTGTTAATGTAAGAGACATAACCAAACTGAACTATAACATTGAATTTGTTAAAAAACAGTAGTGAAAAATTAATTGACATCCTTTTCAAGGAAAATTGAAAGGATAATATGTAGGAAGGATATATCTCATCAGAACTTTAATGCATTCCAATTGCCTATTGTGATTGCTTTGATACCTCTGTTCCCTATCTTTTTTTTTTTAATAAATCTCTGTTCCCTATCTTCTTTCTCTTTCCTCTGTAAATATTATACAGATGAATAGTATAAAATCATTAAAATTTGACCTAACTTAGTAATGAGATTGATCGAACAGGTTTAGATACAGATGTATTAACGCATGCTCACTTCTCTACATGACAACAATCTTTGTGCTCTTTCTAATATATACTCCCTCCATTCTTAATTATAAGACAACATTTTAAGGTTAGTTTTAGTCCTAATTATAAGACAACATTCTAAGTTTTATCAATTTCTTCCTAAAATACCCATATTTTATTCTCTAAAATGTGTTTGGTTTTTTGTGATTACATATGTGTGCGTCTCTTTTTACAAATATATATACATATATACGCAAATACATATATATAGACACCTACATATATAAATACACACTCTCTCACACACACACAGTATGTGCGTGCGCGTATACGTATATGTATATGTGTGTGTGCGCTTGTCAATATATATGTGTGTGTACACATATATATACATGTGTGTATATGTGTATTTGTGTGTGTGTATTCATATATATATGTGTAGATACATGTATGTATATGTGTGTGTGTGCATGTATATATATATATATATATATCTATATGTATACATATATTTATATATATGTGTACATAGCAAGACCATTATTTTAATTAAAAAACATGTGGGAAAAAAATTCTAAACTGGGAAGGTATGTGAAAGGGGTTGTTAATTCACTTTTACTTATGTTATTTTAAATTTATATAAGAGCATTTTAAATTAAAGTCGGTTAAATATGTCTTATAATTAGGACTGGAGGGAGTATATACACACACATGCAAGAACCTAAAGAGAATGCCTTGGACAGAATATGGGATAATTAATAGAGTTGGTTAAGTGTGAAACAGCTGGGAATGAGTAGTGGGTAGTTAATGATGTTTTTTGAGCACTTGGATAAGATTTTGGGTACAAAGCCATGTTTTTTGTTTCAATAGTCATTGTCTCACAAGTTTTTCCACCAAACGCTTATACAGTAAATGGTATGGACTGAGATTGTCCACTTTAATTTTATCCTCCTACCATATAGCCTCAAATATTATTTATGCTTCCCATATATCTTCGTCCACTTACAAATAATCTTATTCAGAAACCAACGTTTTAGAATCCCTAGTATATTTTACTGCTCGATAATGTCACCAATTAAGGGCAGCATTTAAAATCAGTAAATTAGAGCCTTTAGATAGAGCTCGAATGTTTGGTGTTGAAGCAGTACTCCAAATTAAAGACGCTGCCGACAGTTGGGTGGAGACAACGTTTCGATATATGACGCTGACATAGGACCCTTTATATATATGGCCCCTAATCTTCAATGTCCCTAACTCCGCGTGTCATTTTGTTAGTGGTTCAAGGATGGTTCTGTAATCTGTCCTTTTTCGTTAATATCAATCATGATGCAGTGGAAATTCCAAAGAGATATACGCCTGTCTGCTGAATTTTCATGTCAAAAACACAGATTAAGTGATTGTTGTAATTAGATCATGACTATAACCTTATTTAACGAGTGATGACTTTTAAGATACAAATCAACATATAACATTAAATACTAGTAGTCTTGAACCAAGTAAAATGAGAAGGAGTTTAAAAAAAGGTGCACCTCATACGTACTTTAATTTTACTTATATATTTTCGTGTGTTGCAAGTAAAATTCTAATAAGAAATAAATGGAGAGGAGTAGGAAAAAAAAAACATCGAATGGATGGAACACTAAGAACGTGTTTAGATTACATCTTAAAACTACTTTCATCAAAAGTTGCTAATTCCTCTTTCTTACAAAAGTTGTCTTGACTTTCATGCCAAATTGCAAAAAGCTAAATGCTAAATTAAAAAGTAGCCAAATGAAAAAGTGCAAATCATGAGTAAAGATATTTTTTAGTAATTAAGAAAAAATGAAGCGTACCAAATGTATGTGTTCTTACATATTTAATGATTAAAATTTACATTTTTATAAAATTTAGCAGCTAAATGTACTTGAAATTAAATTGCAATATTTGTAGATGCCACATGAATGCTGGAGGGTATGCTGCATCAAGAAGAGCAAAATAGTAATGAGTAATGACATGTTTTTGCGCATACACCGATCCACACCAAAAGAATAGTTGAAATTTTGGTTAGTTGGGTCGATTAGAGGATATCTTCTGGGTATTTGAAGTATCTAGTTGAAGAAAGGAACAAACCGATGGAATATATGCAGGTGACAGATAAAACGAACGCCATCCAGAAATTAAATGCATGTCCTTTGTAAATGAAATGCACACGTACGCTCATAAATTAATTAGGCCCACTGTTGAGTAGGACCTCATGATGACGGCCTGCCGTTAGCTGGATGGAAAGCTCTCTGCTCTTCTGATGCTTCCCAAAATTACTTGAATGAATCATCCTCGCTAGCTAGCTACTCGCACTCGCCTATATATATCCATCACATTCATCTCCCTTCCATCTAATTATTCTATCCTATAACGATTCGTTATAATTCATTCATAATCCCCTTCCATGTCTTCTTACCCTTTTCTGGCGTTATGCGTTCTGATATCTGCTGCCTGCACTTGGGCCCGACCCGCCACTTTTCTGCAGGACTTTCGAATCACTTGGTCTGATTCCCATATCCGCCAGATCCACCGCGGCACCGCCATCCAACTCATTCTAGACCAAAACTCCGGTCACTTCTTATACACTACTCTCTCTCTGTATTATGCATATATCTTTTTTAGTGATAAAAGGGTAAATAATAATAATGTATAAAAAAAGGCTGCTACTTTACTCAGGATGCGGGTTCGCTTCCAGGAAGCAATATATGTTTGGTCGTGTCAGCATGAAGATCAAGCTCATTACCGGAGACTCGGCTGGGACTGTCACTGCCTTCTATGTGAGTTACATACTATTATTTATCATCACCATGTTCCGTTTTGAAATGTGAGCGGATATTACACAGGCATACATATACATGTATAATGAATACGTTGTTGCATCCGATGGATTTGGGTCGTAGATGAACTCGGACACTGACTCAGTTCGGGACGAGCTGGATTTCGAGTTCTTAGGGAACCGTAGCGGGCAGCCCTACACGGTTCAAACAAATATCTATGCCCACGGAAAAGGTGATAGAGAACAACGTGTCAACCTCTGGTTTGATCCTTCTGCTGATTTCCACGCCTACTCCATCATCTGGAATCATCACCATATTGTGTAAGTCATATCCAACACAAACACGCGGCTGTTTATATATGTCTTGGTATGATTATGAATGCATTGGAAATTGGAACTTTATATATGTATGCAGTTTCTACGTGGACGATGTTCCCATCAGAGTTTACAAGAACAACGAAGGCAGGGGAGTGCCATACCCCAGGATGCAACCCATGGGCGTATATTCTACGTTGTGGGAGGCGGATGATTGGGCAACCAGAGGTGGGCTTGAGAAAATTAATTGGAGCAAAGCACCATTTTACGCTTACTACAAGGATTTCGACATCGAAGGATGTCCGGTGCCAGGACCTTCCGGGTGTACCTCCGACCCAAGAAACTGGTGGGAAGGGAGGGCTTACCAGGCTCTGAATGCCGGAGAAGCCAGAAGGTACAGGTGGGTTCGTATGAACCACATGATCTATGATTACTGTAAAGATAATTCTCGCTTCCCTGTGACCCCACCGGAGTGCCATGCCGGTATCTGAAACACATTCCATGGAAGCTGAGTGCGGCAACACATGACGTCGTACGTAGCTGCTCTGTCGTATAATTATGGATGGGGCGATGCCTAAGTTGAGACTAGCCCCTGTTTAGTTGAGTAGAGGGAACAAGTCAGAAACCCAACTGTTGCTGCGGGCTCTGTTGCCGTGTCTAATCAGCGCGCGTTATTCAAGTTTATTGCATGAATTATTGTTGTGGTTAAGATTGAAGAATATATGTAGTTGTTGTCACCATGTGACATTGAAACTTTCAAAAGTCGAATAAAGATAAACCGATCATTTTGTAGCCATTTAAGAGAAATGGTCTGTGTAGCTAAGCCTATATATGAGATTAGCATTAGACTGAGTGTTATGCCGTCAATGTGACTCGTATATATGGTCCCGCAGCAGGGTGAATGGTTTGAAAGAGCTCTGGCAATGGTCCTTTTTTTTTTTTTTTTTTTTATAATTTTGGAAATTTTAAGGGCATGCACGAACAACCTGAATAAGAACAAGCCACATCGAATGACCTGTGACCTCTCACTGGTAGGGAAGTATCTATATCGCTTTTTTTTTTTTTTGCTCAAGAAGTATCTATATCACTTGAGTGACACTTTAGTTCTGGCAATGGCCATTATGTGCACTTGGGAGACGACTGAAACTCCTGACACCCTTTCCTAACCAATAAATATATTCTAATAAATATATCACAAATTTATGAAATTATTGAAAATGACGAGGGTTAAATAATAAATTTGATGAAAATGCCATTATGTGATTGATAGAGAAGGAAAATAATCCTAAAAAATAATAATTAATGTTGTTTTTGCATTTTTGAAATGATGAATAAACTAAAAATAAAAAAATTTCCTCGAAAATGACCAATGAAAAATGCCACGACTAGAGGAGATGGGACTCCCAGGCTCAACTCTTCCAAGACAGAGGAAAGAGCTGTACATAACAAGACAATCTAAGGGGTCCCCACTCCCCACTACCCACTATTATATTTCGGCCTGACAGAGGTAAACGGTACACTTGCACACCTTAATTTCGCCATGTGCCGCAACCCGCATGAAACCAAACCCAATGCTCTAATACACTAACACGCATACATATACTTCCCAGCCTAATTTCTATTCTAGTCTTCCTTGAAAATTAGAAGCCATGTCGATCAAACGTCACATAGGCCTGAGTCGTTCCACACTTACAGTATTGATAGTTAACGAACAAACTATAAACATCTGCAGTAGCTAGAGAGAAGCCTGCAGCCCCAATCGACCATAGAGAAGTGGGAGATAATGGAATGTCGTTTCTTTTTGTTGTTTTGTATTTTTTTGCTGTTTAACATACTGGGTATATCCCCTTGTTGTTTCCTATAATATACTCAATTACTCAAACAAAGAACACGAGTATAATTAAAGACTCTATTTGCCTTGAAGTCTAAAGCAGGAGATCAAATTTCTCCGAGTTCTCTACCTGTTATGCAGAGGATTAGCTCCGGTGGGCACGCCCCTCTTCTCGTACAACTGATACTGTTTGGTGGAGACATTACTGGCCGGAGTAGTATTGGCGGTGACATTGAAGAATCCAGTGGTGGTACCAGGCCCAGCCAACTCCGAATTGCAGAACATCAATAGAATTAGCAGAACGAAGCAAACTCTCATGTCGCTTTCCTGATGGAATCGAATGCTGAGTATATATATAAGATGCATTCATATGTTTCTTAATTACTGTATCAATCTCCGGAATCCATGCCACCTCCAGCGAGTTGCAGGGACAAATGACTCATGTGTGGCTTAGCTTCACAAGAAATCAAACAAGTTCGTACATTTAAAGATCGGTCAAGACTGGAATGTTGACTGAATTGAGAAGAAGCAAGAACAGATGGTGAAAGCTTTGCAGTGTTTCTCAAAGACCAAATAAATAGAAATCTGCAACACGTAGCAGCAGCCAATTAGACGTTGATCAAGCGAAAGCCTTTAAACTCCACCCGAACCACATGTCAGAGATAGATGCCTTGTGGTACTTACAAGATATTATATATAAGATAGTGAATTTTGGTGTTGAATAATGGATATAAGGAAAATGGTATAGTCACAAGACTAATTATTCGATTCCATGTGAGGGGAAGATGGTGATTGGGAGCATTGGAGGCCCAAACTTGGGTCCAAAGTGATAGAAGCCGAACGTAAATATAGAATGGGATGCATGGGGTCTACCCCGGTGGACGCATCACGTAGGATATTGCCCCACGTACATAACGTCCAAGAGGGCTTTCATGGAGTATAGGTGCTTCAATTCCCATTGTAATGGACCCATGGATGGGCCATCGTGTTGAGAAGAGTTGATATCATATTGTTGTGAATGAGGTTTTTACAAGTGTTGGGCCAACCACTTGGTACGCTCAGAGGAATGAGAAGGCGACAGAGGGAGGACATGTGTCGTGGGATGTTTAGTATGTGTGCACACACCAAGTGCTCCAAATCTATAAAAAGATGCGACCAAAAAGACTTTTCATAAAGCTTAAAAAGCAACTCTTGATTCTGCGCTTACGCGTCAACCCTGTGTTTTTCTTTCTTGTTTATCTGACTTTTCCGCCTGCTTCCTCCCTTGTATCTTTCACACGCGGGAGCAGAAAAGGCCCTGGCCTCTCTAGTTTCAACTTTTTCTTGTTTTATTTGATTGATGTCTACGTCGAATGAAGTAAGCGATGAGAGCAGAGTTGGGATTTGGATGGGGAAGGAGGGCGGTGGGCGTACGTGGGCGTGGTGATGGGGCGAGAGAAAAAAGAGTCTTGAGGAGGAAGAAAGGCACATAATAAGAAGTTTCCAGGAAAGTGATGGGATATCAAGGGTGTCTCAAATATGATGTGGTGTGGGTTGAATTAAATATTGAAGGGTCTTGGCTATGATGATATATACCAGGCAAAAGCAAGAGAAAAGGGCTTTTGTTCATATTAAGGGGGAGAGGGTGCCCGGAAAGCGTTTCCTGCTTATCCTTTGGGAGCGGGAGAGCTCCTCCCATCAAGGACGTTTACATCCATTTAGATGGTTTAAATTTATTTTTTTTTTATTTAGTGATTTTTAAATAAAAAAGTATTTTTTGAAAAAAAGAAAAGTTACTTCATATGTTATTTTTATTTTAGATTCTATATTTAGAGAGTGACTGGAAAGCGTTTCCTGCTAACTTGGGAGCAGGAGAGCTCCTCCCATAAAGGAAGTTTAGATCCATTTAAATTGTCCAAATTTATTTATTTTTTTATTTAGTGATTTTTAAATTTAAAGAAAAAAGTATTTTTTGAAAAAAAGTTAGTTCATATGTTATCTCTATTTTAGATTCTATATCTATTAATTTTTTTTAATAAAAATAAATCTGAATAGCCTAGATGGGATGAGTAGGCAAACACATTCCTAGGTACCCCTCTTTACCTGGGCTCATTGGGGTGTCACGTGTCCCAAAAAGCTAGAGACTAAGGTTGTCAAATTCACGTATTTAAGTAAACTCATTACGGTAATGTAAATTCGAATCGTAAACTCATAAGAGTTTATTTTTATCTTTGAATAAGTATAATAGTGTATAATTAAATAACTAAGATATAAAAAATGACAACATTTTGAATTAAATGTATTTTAAATCTAAAAATTAAAATTAAATCTATCAACATTCATAATTTATCACATTTAACAAAAAAAATTTCTATAAAATTCTTAATTTAAAAACATAAAAATAGTAGACTTAGTATGAAAACTTATAAGTTTGACTGAATTTATAGCTAACACAAATTTACCAGTGGTCGATTTGATTCAATTTAGTAAAATAGAAACGTAAATGATAAACTCAGAGAGTTAACTCGTGAGTTTGAGAATAATGTCAGAGCCAACCCCCTCCCCTTGATACCTACACACTAGCACGTGACCTAACTTCCACCTACCAATTTATCTCCTCGTCATCTCTCCCTTTTTAGTTTCTATCCTCTCATTTACTCCCTTTCTTACTTAGTAACCACTTCTCATCTCACCATGTATATCCATACATATACATCCTGCACTACTTTCCCGTTTCACCATCTTCAACGAACGTAATAATTAACCCAATATTTTTATTTATTTATATTATATACTGCATATGCTTAACAAAATTAATATCCATCATTAACTGACTTGCTTCATCTATCTCATCAGATTGTCATGGGATTCTTCGTGATTCCAAATATGATCGTACTCACATTTAATTTAACGCGCTCACGGATTTTATTCTTTGAAGCCTCAACACATCGGCGCTTCTATTTTGTGAAATAAGATGAAAGCCAGAGGATAACAATATTTCCACACAAAAAAAAAAAAAAACAAGAAGAGAGTCATTACTTGATCCATGGATGTCTTGTATAAAGATTTATCAACATATATAAAAGGTTTTCAAAAAAAAAAAAAAAAGGATCAGAACTACTGTTACTATGTCTCTACACAGTATTGACTAATTACACCGTTTCCTACGCGCATATCCCTCAACCAAAAAATATAGTGGCCGTGGGGAATACTCTGTGTCTTTGTTGCGCTGTCCTGCTTCTTCCTCGTAAACTATAGAAATCAGCATGCCGCCGACGGATTGGGGAAGTGAGTGTAGAAATGGTGAGGTTTGGGAGCCATTGAGAAGGCGGTCTTGTCATTAGAAGCGCCGTCGCCGGCGACTCCGCCCAGCCTCTCGCAGGACGGGCACATGGTGAGCGTGGCAGCCGGCATCGCCATGTACAGAGGTTGGGCTACCTTGAGCGCCTTCAGCTCTTGCACCTCCTTCTGCAGCCTCCTGTTTTCGTCCGTCAGCGTCTCGCAGCATTTCTTTAACAACTCGAAGTCTACCTCCGTCTGCTTCAGCTTTGTCCTGCAACCACCCAACACCAAGATTCTTTATCAACCTCCAATAATTAATTCTCAGCGACAATTATGATAAAATATTGGTATTGAATGATCGAATTCGGAGGGAGAACGTTTTATATGGGCCTGGCCATATGGCTGGTTTCATGTTTCAATATTCTTGGATCTGGTGTGCGTACATGCGGTTTCTTTTAACTTAGAGACCGGGTTTTACCTGGCTCTCCGATTTTGGAACCACACTTCAACTTGTCTCGGCCTCAGATTTAGCTCCCTGGCTAATGCTTGCTTCTGCTTCTGTTACTCAAAAGCCCAAATCTCAAGGTTAGTCGCCAGATAATAACCAATTATCGCAAAATAACTAAATGATATTAATTAACAAACTGTATGGAAGAAGTAAGGGAGAGACTAACGATGATGACGTACTGTATTGAGAGTGCTGTTTTGTTTGAAGCTTTCCTCCAGCAAGGCGGATTGTTCTTTGGTGAGTCTGAGTTTCTTTCTGGCATTGGTTCCGTCTTCGTCTTCGTCACTCCCTCTTGAGGAAACCCTCTCCGCCGCCTCAACCTCTTCGCCGGAGAGATCTCTCTCCCTTTTCACTCTGCCACCGGAGAAGGACGAGACGGCGCTGTGTGGTGATGTCTGGCGAGAAAAGTCAAGAGGATCCTCACAACCTTTGTTCACCTTAACCTTTTTGGGGACTTGCGGGTAATTAGTCTCGGCGGAAAGAGCCAAGGTTAGAGATGGCTCACAACTACTTGTTGGCGTGAAACTGCAAGAGCTCTTGGCTGGCCTGCTATTATGTTGTTCAGCCTTGGATGGAGAACCAGTGGGAGCTAATCCCAGAACAAGGTGAAGGCCAGGGCTACTAGAAGCATCACCAAAACCCATTTTAGTGAGAGAGATATGGTATACGGTAAGGAAGGAAGGTGGAAGAGAGTTGATTATAGGGTGTGGGTTTAAAGTGAATGTGAGGGGGCACTTGGTGTTTAAAAAGAGAGGTGAAGAAGACCTGCGCGGTGAGTGGGTGGGTGGTTGGCTTTGATTATTAATAATCAAAGCAAGGAATGAGTAAAGGAACGAATCTAGGTGTTGGAAATTATGAAAGTCACCTCTTTATCTCTCTATACATAGGTTGACCATATCAGAGTCCCACTCCTGTTCCCCTCTGATTATAATATCAGACAAACGTATGGAAAAATCCCTCCCTCCCTCTCTCTCTCTCTTTCTCACCCACAGTTCACATGGCAGTGGGGAACACATCAAGAGGGTGATTGCACACGTACCAAATACAACAACTAATATTATTAGGACCGCTTTCTTTGCCTATTGTATATTATTATATGTGCCTCCTTGGGGCTTCACTTTACATGTACCAATTATTTGACCCCTTTTATTATGCACTGTTCCTTTACTCGTGTCCACCTGCTCTTGCTTTCATTTGCTAGGTAGGTGCGTGGGTGTAAGCTAGAGAGCCACATGAAGTGTGACCCACACACGAAACGGGGTTACGTTGAACCAGTAAGGGGATGGGTGCCATATCATGCACCTTGCTTGTCAATAGGGGCATGTACTTTTGAAATATGGGATGATGAGTCAGAGGGATGGTTAGGAGGGTTTAATTAATGAGCGGTTGCTAATTATGAGGGTGGGAGGTTAGACAGGGATGTGGACTGAGTCGTTTGTTTATGAGGGAAAATGGAAAAGCAGGTAGGAGAGACACACAAATGGATGGAGAAATATAGATAGACAGAGGAGGTTATTATTAAAATAAAGAATGGTGACTGTGGAGAGGGAATGTGATTCATCAACAAGAATTTGTATGTTTGCTTAATATGTAAGTAGAAAGTCGATGCCGCAGTAACAGTGTGTGTGGGACCTAACCTACCTATCTGAATTAGTATTACAAGCACTGCCCTATAATGCATTGTCGGCGACGATGCTCCGTAAAAGTTAGGTCACCCACATAATTGACGATACATGAATGAACCCAAATCTAATTGCTTACCATCTCCTCAATAATTATTCTCACTATCCCCCTTTTATTAGCCTTGTCTCCTTCTCCTTTTTATTCTTCTTCCCATGTACGACTACGGAACTGCATCTATTCCCATGAACTTTACGCCACACGATATCACCACCAATAATTCAATACACGTGTCTTAGTGTTTTTAATGTAAGTACATAATTATTTGGGAAAATCTACTTTAGAGTTTAGGTAAGTAAGATATTATCAGAAAATGTCCAAACAAAAATCACATGCCAGAAAATTAAAAACCCTAGTTGTTAACGTATACTGATTTAGTTGTTAGAATATAATTATTAATTTATACTGATTTAGTCGTTAATGTTGTATTGATATAATTATTAACGTTTTTGAAATAATATTAAAAAAGATCCTAAAGCCTTTTTTGACATGTGACTTTTCTTTAGGTCCTTGCTATTTGGATGGGGATAGAGGCACGCATGCATGTTTTGGGTAATGGGACGCATCATGATGGTCACACAAAAAGGTAGAGAGTGGGAATTATTATATTATATTTGACATTAAGAAGTAGCCAATTTCGTTTTTCCTTTCCCTGTTTCAATCCAGTAGTTCCATGCTCTTGACAAAAATGGTTAATTCCCACTCACAATCTCTACATGTGAAAAATAATAATAATCTCCTTTAATTTTATGTGTTCTCTTTCTTCCTTGATGAGTTCCCTCCCTCCTCTTCTATTTTTCCTTTCACTAATTATTATATAAGCATATATATATTTAAGAAGGGCGAGTTATTGCGACTTGCGTCGGTATTTATGATGCAACACGCACCCACGTATACGATATGAAATTCCTCTCTTCTTCTAATTAAAAGCAATGACTTGGCTTTAAAGTATCATGAACAACAACGCCAGACGAGTAAAAAATACGCATTTACCTGAACGAGTGAATATATATATATATAATATAAAAAAGGAAGAGGAGGGTTATATATATATATACAGTTAACAGACTGCAGAGGTTTTGTCACGGTGTGTATAGCTGAATATATAACCCAAAAAAAACCGTTGTTTGGGACCCAAAGTAGATGGACTTTGACTTTGACAGTTGACACTGTGATCTATCCGCGAAGATCAATGTTTTTCTTTCTTTTCTTTTTTTCTGAGGGAAAAGCTAAATAGAAATATCTGGCCGGGGTGGTGGTGTGGTGTTGTGGGAACTTTCGCTTTATTAGAGTGGTGATGATGATTGTGGATAATGATCATAGATATCCTATGATTAACGAAACCACGATGTTGCGATTTATTTAATTAATTAAAAACAATGTGACTCCCACATATATATATATATATATATCACGTTCACACGCAGAGCAAACACATCATGATAGAAGCCAACAAACCAAGGGTGGTTCTCATGTCATGTCCACTACCCTTGCCCCTCTTGTGAAGCAATTTACCAATAATTAGTTTTTATCCCATGATCAGGAGCAAGCGTGTCGACCAGGGTCCAGGGAGGGAGACACGTGGGAGGCTGTCGCTCCAGACATATGGGCCCCACCAATGATTTGGTATCATGGGCATTCGATTCGCAAGAGAGAGAGGCTTATCATCAAGTTTATTGTAAATATGTCCATCAGAATTGGTATAGATGGTAAGGGATCCAGGACTAGATCCTTGGGTCGTGGATTTGATCCCCTCTATCGTCGTTGGAACTCCTTTAGAAGGCGATCTCGTAAGTCTCCAATAAGTGCTCATAGAACCCGGGGCCGTATCCTAACCTTGGTAGGAGACTGATGCCAAACCTCTCCAAAACTTTTCTGCATTAAAAAAAAAGGTTTATTGCAAATATATATGTTTGGAGAAAGAGAGAGAGAGAGTAGAAAGATTGTTGATTGAGATAAGGTATGAGTGACGTGTGTTGGGGAGCTTTAAAGCGAGCCCACCACCACCAAGGTTGTTTCATTTTATTCGAATTTTTCTTTTTAGTTTATATGACTTTTAATTCCCCGTTTATCATCCTTTCAATAATATAATGCCGCGCCATTGTGTGTGTGCCCATGTCCTATTCAAAGGAAACAAGCTTGGATTCGTTATCCACAAACCGGTTTGGGTGCTTCTCCCATCAAATTAATTAAGACCATCCACACCTAATTTACAACCTCCATGTTTAATTTTTTTAATCTTTGTTTTTAAATATTTTTTTATTTGATAAAAAAACTATTTTGACAGGTACAAAATTAAAAATGAATATAATATTATTAATTATATTTTTAATTTGAATAATTAAATCTTTACCATCTAGATCAGATCTTGACAATTTAGATCTAATTGAGTTTGGGTGCTCATGAACTGATTTCCACCCTTCCAAGTATTCTTGTGATACTCGGGATTTTCTTTGTTTATCTTGTAATATATGAAAGAGTTTGAGCATTGGGTAATATGTGGGTATACCATTCTAATTTTATTTAAAAATTCACTTTCACTCTCTCTCTCTATAAAAGTAGACTAATAAATAAGATTAGACTGGTAATGAGTGAGGATAAAGTGCCTAGGAAGGGATTGATCGGGTGATTTTGGTGTTGAATTTCTCTCATAATTTTTTCTTCATAATTTCTTATAATCTGTTAATCATATCCATCCAATCAATCAAAAATATTATATGATTACTTTTCTCTTCTCTTCTTAATCGACGGCTAAAAAAGTGGAGAAACGTACCCTTCTTTAATTTTGTGCAGGGGAGTGGATAAGCTTAGATCCGAAAAGCGTATATATGCACGTATTCACAGTTTGGTTTTAATCAGACAAAAAAAGGAATAGTTAAAACTAGTTATAAATAAAACATTTTTAAATTTCAAAATATGTTGCTGACATTAATTATAATGAATCAAAGGCACCGACTTTGAAGGGGGGCTGGATTTGGTTTGGAGGGTGGCCCACGAGAAGTTCCAGCTTACAAAACCACCACCACCACCCTTTGCGTTTGAAAGGGGTAAAATTAAAATCGGAGAGGCATGTGGCCCCCACTCACCCACACATTTTCCGGCCGGGGCCATACTATTATCCAATGATTGAAGCGTCAGACTAAACTAAGACCACCCGATCTGTAGGATTTTTTAATGGCTTGATTTACATTAAGAAAAAAAATGCTTTTATAGTTTGGTGAGTTGAATCGAAGTTGAGCCCAAAGGTGGAGTTATATGCCAATAATTGAAAACGATTTTCAAAAATTCAGACTAATGAAAAATCAAATTCACCCTCTACCTCTTAAACTTAGCTTAAAGAACCCGAGATATGTTTTCAAAACATCTGCAGTCATATAACGTTGCTTTATTGAAAACTTTTAAATTGTGGTGTTATTATGTTGATAATTAAGTTTATCATGATTTTTTTTTTTTTTTTGCAACCTTAGGCAAGCTCAACATTATGAAGTTCGATCTACTTATTAAACTATTGGTATTGTTATCAGGTAGTCATGAATGAAAAAGGAAAAAAAAAATTAACATTTTAGTCTCAGTAATTTTGATTAAATTATAATTCATTTTTTCAATTTAAAATTAATGTAAATCAATTCCTATTATTTTAACTCAGTTAAAACTTAACCATTGAAAACAAAAATCATTACTAACTAGTCTTATAGTTTCAACCATTTAATTAAAACTTTTAGTCCTTAATTAAATTCTATGAAATATATAGTTTTATTTTCTAAACTAAATATTTTAAATGGTTAATCTTCTCAAAGAAAAACATTAACTATCGTTGACTAGGTTGACAGGCTAAGATAATCGAAATGGGTAAGAGCCTACCCGGGGCACAAACTTATGTCCCTCCCATCCAATGGGTCGCTGACCCACACCCCCGCCTATTCTAGCTATTTGTTTGTTCAATAAAAAAAAATCTCACCCATCCATATATATGTTCAATATGACATTTACAACACCTAACTATATATATAGTACATTATTACATGAATCATACCATGTGTTTGAAACTTCCTACTTACTTAATTCAATAGACTCCACACAATATATGAATATGCTATTCAAACAAACAAACAAAAGAAAGCCAACCATGATGATGATTGCAGCTCAATCAGCAGTGGATGGCGCACAGTACAGAATATTATTCCAGAGATCCTCAAATTATGAGGCTCATCATTAATAATGGATCTTTTCGTCGTGTCTCGTCACTTGTGTGATCTAAAAGCCAGATTATGTGGACTATCAGATGGATTGCTGGGGAAGGTTTTGACCTTTTGCACGCTATATTAATGTGAGGCAACACAACACGGACCTAGGGTTTGTATTGTCATTTTCGTGGCAGTAGCCTCACTATAAAAAGTCAAACATACATTATACATTCTACATTATTCATCCCACCCCCATCTCCCTTTTTTAGTCTATCCCACGTACGACCACTTCGCTAGATCATGCTACTCAATCCTCATCCCCTTCAGGTGTTTCTTTACCTTCCCTTTTTTTCCTCTTTGCATACTATCATTAATTTATACTCCACCACACAAGGACCTGCCCTTAGCTGCTTTTCCTAATTAGCTTTCTGTTTATTTTTGTATCCCGCCTTCCTTCTTATAGTAAGTGTTTAGGAAATCACGAAACTGTAGCTTTAGAAATTGTTAGGAATCAACATCTCTCTTGGTTTATTCCAGAAATAGAAAGACGCAGGTTTAGGAAGTTAGGAGGGTTATTATCAGTTAGAGAAGTTATTATGTTTTATGTATAGGAAGTTATTACTTCTTATCTATTTAGTGTAAGTTATTATAGGGAGTTATCTAGTAATACTATATAAATACTTGTATTCTGTTTTGAGTGAATTATAAATGAATATATGATATTTTAGAATTGTGTTGTGTTGGCTAGAATTCAGATTTTGCTCTAGATTTCCCTTTTCCTTCATTTCTTCTCTTATATTCTACAAAGATCCTAACACTTGGTATCAGAGCAGTAAGTCCTCAGACCAGTAGATGCCATGGTGAATACAACAAACTCCTCTTTTGAGAACAACTCTCCATTACCACCAAATCAGAACCCAGAAATTCCACCACACACCCATCCTCAAGATGATCCAGAGGTCATTTTGGTGCAACAGCCTACATGCACGCAAACTGAACCTAATCAACATCACTTATCAGCGATTCTTACACAGTTAAATTTGATGAATTCAGAAATTCAAGCCTTGAAGAAACAGAAGGGACCAGCAATGTTTCAAGGAGAAGGAAGTTATGATAATCGAGAAAATTACATGGGACAAGAAGATATTGAGATGGAGAATCCTTGGTGGAGTAAACATCCTTCTAAGTGGCCATATTCGAAAGTTGAATTCCCGAAGTATGAAGGCGGCGACCCAAGAGGCTGGATTTTGAAGGCTGAAAAGTAGTTCCAATATTATCAAACACCCGAAGACTTGAAAGTAGATGTCGCTGCAATGAACCTTGAAGGCGATACGTTAGATACATTTTCATGGGTCTCTTCTGGACGAATCATACGATACTGGGATGAGTTAGTTCAAGTCTTCCAAGAACAATTTGGCCCTGCCGAATTTCAAAATCCAGATGTTCACCTTTATAGTATCAAACAGATGGGTACAGTGAATGAGTATAAGCAAGAGTTCGTTCGCCGACAATCTCGAATCCAAGGTTGGCCTGAACATTGTCTTCTAGGAGTGTTTATCAATGGCCTTAAGGATGAATTGCAATCTGACGTGAAAATACATAAGCCACGCACAGTCTATAAAGCGGTAAGTCTTGCGTTGGAATTTGAAGCAAAGATGCAATCCCAGGGAAACCAGTGTTCCGTTCAGCATTTTTTTAATCCACGTGGCAGCAAGCAAAACAGCCGAGATTACAGTTTCTCAAATCCCGGAAATCCAACGTCTGTTACAGCAGTCGGTGCAAATAATTAGGGGAATAATTTACTTGGATATTCAAATGTCGCAAATCCAGGAAATCAGGCGTCGGTTACCCCAGTTGGTGCGCAGAATCAGGGATATTCAAGTTCGAATTCCTCCTATCCTAACGGTGCGACATTATCGGCTTACCAGCAGAATTTCAGTCTCCAAAATTCAAATTTCCAGCGACAACCGTTATCTACCAATTCACCAAAATTACCATCAGTTTCGCACGGACCCAGACTTTCGGAAGACAAGAAACAGTACCGACGTGAAAAAGTTCTCTATTTCCGTTGTGGAGAAAAATTTACACCTGGACATCGTTGCAGATCATCAACTTTGCAAATAATGGAGATTACCGACGATACAGAGCAGACGCATGAATTCTCGAAATCTGAACAGCTAGCCAACACAAATTTGGCGGAGATTTCCTTATTCCCGAGGACAAGGCTGATTTTCAAGAGGAGGGTATTGTTAGGAATCAACATCTCTCTTGGTTTATTCCAGAAATAGAAAGACGCAGGTTTAGGAAGTTAATGGAAGTTAGAAGGGTTATTATCAGTTAGAGAAGTTATTATGTTTTATGTATAGGAAGTTATTAGTTTTTATCTGTTTAGTGTAAGTTATTATAGGGAGTTATCTAGTAATACTATATAAATACTTGTATTCTGTTTTGAGTGAATTATGAATAAATATATGATATTTCAGAATTGTGTTGTGTATCCTAACAGAAATCTTTTTTTCACAAGCCAACACAAAATTCTTTTCACATGTGCACTCCACCAGTACACCACCTCCAAATTAATTGCGTGAATAACGCATGTATACGTACCAGTCAAACAATATGGTGACTCCTCACATGAATTTTATTAGCGTCCCCTCCTTTTCAACCTTCAACATATTCACTTCTTAATGAAACTTCTAATGTAGCTGATGATACCGCAATTGTCAAGTCTTACCTCGCTAAATTCCTACGCATTAAATTCGATCTCACTGTGTATGACCCTTTTATCCTCGTATGTCTAACGGAAGAGGGAAAAAGTCCAGGTTTTGTGGCGTCACTTCGAGAATAAGGTTCTTGGCAGGACGTCACTGGTGAAATCTCGTTGAAGTTTCTGGTTATTCGATCTCCGTCTTCTAACCAGGGAAAGGAATATGAATACATGAATGGATTCTGGAACTAATGGAGAGAAAGTTACCATTTTCGTTTTTAAAATATGAAAGTAGCACCACAGAAGGGAATATATCCTCGCACGAACGGTACAGAATGAACTCAATGAAGCATCTTATATGCGGATGCTGTATATTGAGGCAAACGAGTATATTTATGTGGGCGATTGTCATGTATAGTAGGAGAATCAATGATAAGCGAGACTAGCTGCTAGTAGTTGTGAGATTAGACAATAATTATAAAAAAGTTGGATGATGTAGCTCATAGAGTTGGATGTGTGCCCCAAATGGGATGCAAGTTGTAGAGAAGATGAAGGAATAAAGTAACGATAGCTCGAAGAGGCTGGTGGAAATGTTGCTCTATTTTTTGTTTAATAATTTCATTGGAAAGATGCCCAGTAACATAAATTCGAATGTCCAAATGGCATATGCATTCAGTTCCCAATCCTTTAAAAAAAAAAAAAGGATCTAGCAGATATAATATATTCCTCATTCCCAAGCTGATGATGCATGCCCGATTTGTTTTTAATAAATGAGAACGGGTTGACTATAATTATGTTTATTCCTATATTTCACAGGGACCACGCACCCACACGGATACGACACACAAAAATGTAGATTCTGAATTAGAAGCTTCTGAGTTAGCTTATTGGAATTGTATTCTCTTTGGAAGACGTTTCTTTTTTGATCTCCACCCCGTAATACTCCTTCGATCATTGATATAGGACATATTTACTTAGTTTGATTAGATGATGCATGTTTGGATTTGTAGTGGAAGCTGTTTTTCCAACGTAATTTACGATATACGAGGTAAGTATATGAAATGAGTTTTGTCTCGACTTACATAAACACGCTTTTTGAATGCTATGATATATATTTTCTATAATACCCTTAATTTCATCAATTCCTCTTCTTCTTAATTATTGTTGAGGGAGTATCAATAGGGGTAAATTAACACCAATATCAACTCTCCAAATATGTCTATTAAAAACCAGAGGAGTATTAAATGGGTTAAAAAATTATTTAGGTATGTGTGTAGACAACGCCATAAGATGGTCCAACCTTCGTAGATAGAAATTCTAGGAGAAGAGAGGAGTAATTTTGTTACTCTCTATTTGGATGAGAAGAAAATTATGGAGAAAAAGGAAATATTACAGGGCAGAACTCGCACAAATATGAGAAGTTTTCTTTCATAGTGTTATCACTCTATTTCTCTCTCTGTTTTATCTCCATCCTAACAAACATAACGTTCGTGTTTAGCAAGCCCAAGCATTAAAGTTTTGCTTTTGAAAAAAAAGTACCAGTGGATAAGTTTCCTTGAGGAAGGTTTTTTTTTTTTTGAGCTGAGTCAGCAGCAAGGTTTCACTCAGAGCTCAACAAAGCTTCATCACAATCACATCCATGATCAATCCGCAGGTAACTGGACAAATTAACAGTTACATAACGACAAAAAATTATATCATGAAAAAATGGAACGATTAATTATTTCTCAATTGGGTTATACATCATGGACATGAGGAGTAACTCATGTAAAAGTATCCAGAATTTATCTGAGAAATTAAGAAGAAAAATAACCTCGGCTCCTGTAATAAGACATTAAAAGCCCAAGTGGGTTTTCTCCTTGATGTAGCCCGTGAAGATAAAGGAAAAGCCCAAGTATGTTTTAACACAGGAAACCACCATCGAGTCTAACCCAATCCAACCCCTTGTTCTTAGGTTTAACTGGCGTGGGGGTCGGTCTTCCTCACCTCAAGGGAGGAGGTTTGATCCTTGCGTTGGTCAAGGTGCTGGGGGAGGCATCTTAGGGGTTTAAAAAGCAATGGTAACGCTGGTAGAGATAGAGACATATGTACTCTCTTGTCAGTATCACTTGTAGAATGGACTCCAAGCGCCCTGCCCTTAAACTATGGGTAAGCCCAACTCCTTTCCTAAAATTTCAAAAAAAAAAAAAAAGTCTAACCCAATCGAGTTGGGTCGGGACGAGGGAGATTATCCCTTACCAAGCCCAATAGAAATCGTGTCGGCCCAATTAGCAATTACAACTCACTTGAACCTTGTAACGAGGGAAACAGTTTCCTGCCTAAAGAATGTTGAGCCTGAGGCAGTGATATACTATTATGAAGTTCCTTTTCCAGCATGGCGTTAAATATGCAAAGGAACTCTGATATGAAGTTTGAAGTGTATATTATGTTGTTTGACAAAAAAAAAAAGGTGCATGTATATTGTTGTAAATATTATAGAAGAGTGAGTTAAACAATGAGTGTCTCCAATATTATTGGAATATTTAAAATGAAAAGACAAAGGAACTCTGATATGAAGTTTGAAGTGTATATTATGTTGTTTGACAAAAAAAAAAGGGTGTATATTGTTGTAAATATTATATAAGAGTGAGTTAAAGAATGAGTGTCTCCAATATTATTGGAATATTTAAAATGAAAAGATAAAGAAACTCTGATATATATATGAAGTTTGAAGTGTATATTATGTTGTTTGACCAAAAAAAAAAGTGTATATTGTTGTAAATATTATATAAGAGTGAGTTAAAGAATGAGTGTCTCCAATATTATTGGAATATTTAAAATGAAATGATGTGTTTTAAGAAGTAATGTTCTAATGAATTAAGGGATTTATGTTGGTTCATAAAGCAATATGACTCATATCAAAAAATAAATAAATCAACATGACTCATAAATTTAATACATAACTATGACTTTCTAATTGAAGAAGTGTAATCTTTAAAAAGCACAATCACTTCAAGGTATTAATTAATTGTCTATGAATACCTTAATCGCGATATTATTTATATAAGAGAAATAGAAGCCTAAGTAATTTCTAACTAAGTTATTTTATTTTCTGTCAGTTCTGTCATATATTCTTGCATGGAGGATTCATTTAATTCTAAGGAGATGCTACTTCCTATAGACTGAGAGAGTTATAAAATATTTCTTAAAGACACTGTTCTCAAACAACTCAAACCAAATATTAATGTTGTTAGTGATTTTGCATTAGGGAAGAGGAGAGTGGTGGGGTATGTGTTGCTAAGGAGGAGGCTAACTTAAAAAGGAAATGTAGTAACTATTTGGATTAATAGTAGAAATTATTTTTTCAATATTAGTTACTGTATAAAAAATAAATATGTAAGAATAATGGAAAAATTCCATTAAAAAATCATCTGAATTTGCAAAACCTTCAGAAACCCACAAAATTTGTAAAAAGGCTGAGAGGTGACAATGACTTTTGAGGGATATACAAATTCATGCAAAATGACCACAATGCCCTTAAGGTTTTTTGGATTCATTCACCTTGCGTGCATCTTGTTCGTGGTCGTCTTCGTCGTCATGACCTACTGCGTTGCCGCCACTCCCCTTGCCTTGGACGCCGCTCCCGCTACCGTGGGCGCCACTCCCGCCGCCATCGCCCGACCCGACAGGACGTGATCCTACAGAGTCAAGGGCCTAACAGGGCCTAGGGTAAAGAAAACATCTGTTTTTCAAAGCCCGGTTCGATAGTACCAGAGCCAGGGCCGGCCCCACAGGACTTGAAAATTGCTATTTCAAATTTTAACTATTTTTCCTTCAATTTTTTTCAAAGAAACATAATTAGTAAATTGCAACCATTAAAGTTTTAATATATCAAATAAATGTTATCAACATTAATATCTAAACAATGTAAATCATTCAACAAATAAACACATTCATTAATTCATAATAAAAAACAAATAAACATAAAGAATATGTTTTCTCCTTTTGTTTCAAAAAATTTTAAATAAAGGAATTGCTTTATGTATGCACACGACAAAATGTCTTTCCCTCTAGTAGTTGTGTGTATCTACAGATTCCTTCAGTTCATGCATGATTTTACTGACAGGTAAAAATAATTATACTTATTTTACACAAATATATTTATAATTTATTACTTATATAATATTGTAATACCAAAATATGTGTTTATTTAATATGAAAACACCCCTTCTTTAAAATTTATAATAACTAATTATGTGTTTTAATTCAGAATAATAATAAACATAAAAAAAAGGGGAGGTTATAGTTTAAACTAAAAAAATCTAAGTAATTACAAATAAACACATTCATTAAGTGGAAGTCTAAGTAATTAATTTTCTTTTTTAAAAAAGCTACAATTAAACGGGCCTAACTGGCAGGTTCAATTAAGCCTTGCAGGGTCGGCCCTATAGGACTAATTTCAAATTTTTAGCCTATTTTTTAAACTTAAACCCTATAGGGCTAGGGTTTACACGGACTTGGCCCGATTTTCCGGCTAATGACTTAGGCAAAACCTGCTCTGAATCATGTCTCGTGGGTTCCTGACGACGGTCACCCAAAGCCGATTCCGTATTTCATTTGTAAGCCTTACCATTTCGTAGGACCCACCCTGACTCAGCATGTGCTGTTACAAGCAAATCGATAAGTGTCCGATTCAAGATTTGTCAGGACAGAAAATAAGCATCGAAGAGAAGCACGAGTCCGAACAAAAAAAAAGGAGAAGCACGAGGACTTCGTTTTAAGGGAGAAACACAATTAGATCGTTTTAAAATACCTCAAATTAAATTTAAACTTGTATTTTGAGTAAGATCAAGATGCTTAATTAGAAATTTATGAATATTGTTTAAAGACTAGAATATCCTTAAGATGTGATTTAAAACAAATACATCTCTAATTTAATAAAATCAAATATAATTACACCTACATTTACGGCTTGTCACTCAGCCCTCAACACTACCTCCCGTTCTCCTTTCCTAACTCTTTTGATTTTCGCCTAACGACATCAATTCCAGCGTTCCCCTCCTGAACATATTGTCGTTTTTAAAAAAAAAGAAAAAAGAAAAAAGAAAGAAAGAAAGAAGAGATGGTTATTCAATTTGAGGTCTATAATTTTTAAATTTTTTGCCAGCAATCTGACTTCAGTAATATCCAATAGGCGTAATGACCACGAAAAATATTTCCCAAGATTATTATAGTTTCTCTGGATGTTCGTATGAGCTCAACGGTTTATAAATCATACCCGCGGGAATGCACTCTGGCAAATACTTGAACTGGATCCTCATTCTTCAGGAAGTTAAGTAGCAATTTTGTTCCGAAAGTTTTTATTTGGAAGGTTGTTAACGGAGAGGCAAAATTGTTCCAAACAAAAACTTCCTGGGCAAAATTGAATTCAAAAAAACTTTCAAGGTAAAATTAGTCCTAAAAATATACTTCCGGGATAAAATTGCTACTTAACCCTTCTTCAATAGCTTTTTAAGTACAAGGGGATTAAAATTTTACCCAGTCCAAAGTCCATTTTCAGAAAAGGAGAGATAAACAGTTGAAATGTACTTTCTCCAATCTTATTTAAAAGAATTTGATAACTGAATTACACAGAAAAGAAAATGGTTAAAATTAGTTATAAATAATAAATAGGTGTAAAATAAACATTTTTCACAAGTTGGCCTTTATTTATAAGGGTTAAGCCTTTATTTATAAGGGTTAAATAAGAGAGAAATATTGTAAATTGTGATACTACTTGTGATTAGTCTAATTGATGTGATGTAAATTAAGGCCATAACATATAAGGTTTAAA
Source organism: Acacia crassicarpa (assembly GCA_034222035.1). Lineage (NCBI taxonomy): Eukaryota > Viridiplantae > Streptophyta > Magnoliopsida > Fabales > Fabaceae > Acacia > Acacia crassicarpa. The sequence goes on along the minus strand of JAWXYG010000009.1, from coordinate 5,469,277 downwards.
TTTGAGATTAGTCCGTCCCACAATTTTTTTTCCCTGTTTTGTCTCAACATTTATTAATTATTATATCCCCCACCCAAAAAAAAAAAGGTACCTTGTCAATAATATATTTGTTGCATTTTTTCTTACTAGTGTGTGTTTGAATTGCATTAATTAAAAAGGTGGATGAGATTTTTATATACGAGAAAGACATAATAAAAAAACAAAATTACTTAGGTATTGATTGAATTTAACAACTTCTTTGATTAAAAAAAAGGAGTTATTTGAAGCTTATATTTAGGGACGTAAGGAGTATTATTTATTTATTTCTTAATACTTAATATAAGATATATTTATTTAATTTAATTAGACTAATAAAGTTAGTTTGATTAGTTAATAAATATAACATGTACTTTTTAAAACATCCTAGTTATCATCTTTAATTCTTTCATTTTCTTTTTTTTAGGGGTATTAATAGAGGAAAATTATGAAAAGATTAATAAATATGAAAACTATGTCTTATATTTAAGAGAGTATTTAACACTGCCTCTAACCTTATTATAAGACTTAATTGACGTTTTTAGAAAGACAATGAAGTTAATTAAATTACCTTAAAATATTTATATTTACATTTTTTTCTCCGAACTAATATGTTTGAGAGATATGGTATCCTACCCATTCTTATTTTGCCTACCTTTGTCTACCTCTCTCAATACCATTAAATTATAATCCTATCTAACGGTCAAGATTTAAGGGATAAAATAAACCATTTTTACTCATTCCTCTCTCTACCTTCGAACCATCTTTTGCTACATTGGATGGTGTTTCTTTTGAAGCAAGTATGGAGAATGAAATTGGGAACGCTTATGTGAATAGTAATATACAGAGTCTCAATAACTCATTAATGTGTTAGAGTTCGATTAATGACAGAGACCCTGGGTTCATGTGACTCTTCTCCAAAAGCAAGTCGAATTTGTCAAGCGTGACGATAAACGAGGTCCGGAAATTAGAAAGCCTGACGTTAATGTTAGCAGGAGCGACGGGGTAAGAATTTGACGACGATGTCTTAAAGGACTCTTTGCAGAACCAAGCGACTCCCACCAGATAACCCAAACAAATCTCAGCATCATCGTTGTAAATACAAATGTGGTGATATTTAATTGAAAGGGACCAAGATATGGAGATTTTGGGACCAAATTTTCGTAAACTTTATTTATAAGAGACAAATACCCTGTAAACAAGTCTTTGACGTTGCTCTTTGAAATTGGAAAACAAGATGAGATAAGCTCATCGGCCATTCAATTTAGAGGCCAAAACTTGGATTTATTATAAAAGGAGAGCGAATTTTCATTTGTTTATGTTGTGTATTGATAATTGTTTATACTTGAGATTGGAGTAGCGACAGGTTGCTTTAGGGTTTTGAGTTTGGGGGATCACAAATCTAATCTAGGCTTCTCTTAACTGAACAAATATTTTATACCTTAAATCTTTACCGTTAGATGAAATTATAATCTAACGGTATTTAGAGAGGTAGGCAAAGGCAAACAAAATAAAAGTAGGTAGAATAACCTATCCCTTGATAATAATATGTTTAGAATAATGATTGGAGTTTTCAAAAATAAATTTTTAATTATTGATTTATAAGGGCCATTGGGATGAGTTTTTTTTTTTTTGAGAAAAAAACACTTTTTTAATAAAAAAATATTTTTAAAATTAATTTATGTGTCTAGATGATATTTTTTTTTTAAAAGTAAAAATCATAAAAAAAAAGCTAAAGTATTTTTTTTTTTAAACTTTAATTTAGAGCTTAAAAAATAAACATTAAAAAAACGTTTTTTTTTTTAAAACCATCCAGACGGCCCTTACAACCCTTTATCTTAATAAGCACTTTTTGGACACAAAAGGGATTCCAAACCAGTTTTAATGAATCTTCCAAACTCAGGTGTATCAACGATCAAGTACCCAGGATATGCTTATCAAACGCAAAAGATTTAAATTAATCGTGTGAATATTTTACCTTTTTAACTACTAGAATTTAACCTGTCGGGAGATTCCAGTTTTTTTCTTTGTTAGGCATTGTTCTCAAGTATATCTGGTCGAGTCCCGCTCCAGGAGCGGGGTGCGACTGATTTTAGGGATAACAATACCATTATTGAATTCCTCAACTTTCTAGATGGAGAACATCGCCGCTCTGCCAGGCATTCAGCAAATTTACCCGATTTGCCCCTCCCACCAACCTCATGCCCCGCCCTCTCACCCCGCCGCCAACTTCAGGCCTTCCTCCCTCCTCTCTCCCAAGGCACGTTTTTCCTCTTTCATTGCTTGTTCCTTTTCTCCCATTAATTTTCATTTTCAGCTTTTGTTTTTGCTCTCGTTCAGTTCTGATTTCGGGAAAACAGACAATTTTTTTTAACTCTATCTGGAATTTGTGGTTCTACTTCATGTTTTCAGCTCCAATTGCGATTTCTTCCTGCCGCTCGGAATGTTCTGCAAACCGCTCCGCCTCTCCGCCTACATGCCACTGTATCCGATACCTACAGGTCCTTCCGTTTTATTTCTGCTTTATTCCTACGATGCCCCATTATTTGAAAATGGAACCCAATCCTGTTTGACAACGCACAACTTCCAATTGCATTAGAGCCCTGGATATTCTGTCATATGTCGCTGTGTGCATATTGACGCATTGGACTGTTCTCGAGTTTTAGATATTGAGACCCCTTCGGTGCTTTGGACTGCCAAAAACCTCATCTTTCGACTGAGATCATATTTTTTACTCGCATCACAAGCTTAAATTATGCATAAAGATGTTATCCACTTCAGCTGTAAGAATCTAATGTCTTGTAATGCCATTAACGTTAATTTACGGCCCGCCTGGTTTTAGATGGTGTGCGTATAAGCATTGTTCATTCGTCCTTTCTTCTCCTGCTTTCATTCGCTGCTGTTCCACCTAGAAATTGAAGTGAATAGATTTCGGTGAAGGAATTCAAGGCCATTAGTGGCCTTAAATTGGTACTTGACGTAAAGTAATATTTTTTTTAAAAAAATAAATAAAAGGTTACATGTGACTCTATTTGAGATCGCTTTCCACTTAGCTCTTGAAGTTTTTCTCCAGATATAATGAAATCTTTATTGAGTTGATGCTTGCTCACACAGATGCCCGAATTTTGCAACTTACTATGCCATCATGAATGCTACAGTGAAACAATTGAGCTAGCTGACCTAGACTGGGACAACCTTGGATTTGGCCTACAACCTACGGACTACATGTACATGATGAAATGCTCAGAAGGTGGACGCTTTGCTAATGGTGAACTGCGACGTTTTGGGAACATTGAATTGAGCCCCTCAGCAGGCGTCTTAAATTATGGGCAGGTTAGATTGCAAGTTCCTTAGTACCAAGTGTTTGTCACCTTTAACACATCAAGGTAGGTGCAGGTGAAATCCAACAATATTTTAATTGGAACTTCTGAGTTATGTTTTTGAGATAAATGTTTACTTATGCTGGAACTTCTTTCTGGTAAATATGTTTAATTTTCTGATATTATGTTCTCTAAGATCGCCACTGCTGTTTATTTGTCAATTATGGTGAAGTTAAAGGTCACTCTTATTTGAATTAAAATTGGTGAGAATAAATCTTAGGATTCTGGTTGAGTGGACAACAAATTGTATAGACTATAGACTGCCTCTTCAATTTTAACTCCTAATAGTTTGAAAGTTTTATCTCCGTTTAAGAATATTTCTGTTCACAAATTTAGGACTTTCTTCCCCAACACAAATGTAGGGACTATTTGAAGGTTTAAAAGCATACCGCAAACAAGACGGGAATATACTCCTCTTTCGTCCAGAGGAAAATGCTTTGCGGATGAAGATGGGTGCAGAAAGAATGTGCATGCCATCACCCACGGTAGAGCAGTTTGTGGAAGCTGTAAAGACTACTGTATTAGCAAACAAACGTTGGGTAATATACACAACAATCTAATCTCCACATCACATCTTTAAGTTTGCAACAGTAAATTCATTAGTGAAAAGTTTGTTTCAGATTCCCCCTCCTGGTAAAGGTTCCTTGTATGTCAGACCATTGCTGATGGGAAGTGGAGCTGTTCTTGGTCTTGCACCTGCTCCAGAGTTCACCTTTCTAATATATGTTTCCCCCGTTGGGAACTACTTCAAGGTAAGCTATTAGAATATTAAGTGTCAATTTCTACATTCAAATACAGCCTTTTTACTTTGGTTTGAATAAGTGTTTCATTATCTACGTTTCGTATGCACATAATGAAACAAAAATTCTGTTGTTTTTTTTTTTTTAACTAAATTACCTAAGAAAGGAAATTTTCTCAAGATTTACTCTGTAGAAGCTTGGGCCCAGGGAGTGGTGATAGTATGAAGAAAAACATATTGAATCTAACAGTAGTGAAATATGAACTTTTATATGGCTTGCTTGATGTGATTGGATTGATAGAATTTGGCCTTTGAGTAGATCAAGAAAACTCGTAGCAGTTCTAACGTAATAATGTTCATGAATGTTTGACCATTTTCCTTCTCTTTACAAATTTTTGGCCTGGCAAGGCTTGGTTGAAGTTGGATTGTGTGAGGATTTCGATCTTTTTTTGTTCTACCTTTTTCTTTATTTTTCTGCCTTCTGAGTTGTATCTCAGTTTCTCCATTTGGTCACTTTTTGAGTAATTAATTGACTTTTTCCATTAAAAAAAAAAAGGATTGTGTGCGCTTGTTGTATTTTCTACATCTGCTTATATAATTGTATAAAAATAGTTATTATATTAATATAATATTATTAGCAATAAAACATGATCGGTTATCATTATTCTTTTTTTCTATTGTCTTTTCCTTAACAGTTAAAGAGTATAAATATCATGACAGGAAGGTGTGGCACCAATAAATTTAGTTGTTGAGAATGAATTACATCGGGCAACTCCTGGAGGTACTGGAGGTGTGAAGACCATTGGCAACTATGCTGCTGTAAGCCACATTTGTATGCCTCCCGTTTTTTACTTGTTCACTAAGTGGTGTTTTGCAAGTTTTCCCTTGTTTTTTTTCTTGGTATTTAAATAATTCTTTTGTTGAGAATTTCCTACCTTTCTAGTCACTTTTTTTTTTTGGGGGGGGGGGTGAATGAAAGAAAATGTTTTCCTACTCATGCTAGTTAGAACTAACATGATTGGTATTGCACTCTGTTTGATTAAGTCATCTTTGTTTGGTAGCTTTTGAACTCATTTTTTTCTACCGGCGTACTTACAACTTTCCCCACTTTTCCTGTTTGTCCATGCAAATATTCTCAAGGTTCTGAAGGCACAATCTGCAGCAAAAGCTAAAGGCTACTCTGATGTTTTATATCTGGACTGTGTCCATAAAAGATATTTGGAGGAAGTTTCTTCCTGCAACATTTTTGTTGTTAAGGTATTATACCGAGCGAATGGGTTAGCACTTCATCTTTGCTTAAACAGTAGTTTTTTCTCTCCCAGTTGGTTTGTGACTGGTATATGTACTTGCTTAGGACTATTTTTGTCTTTCCCTTTTTGCACGATACATTTCTCTCTGTTTTTCTTTATAAGCCGGAAAAGAGAACTTGATACATTCTCTCTGACACTATATCGAATTGGTGTTACCTCCACGTGCTTGCAGGGCAAAGTTATCTCAACTCCTGCTATTAAAGGGACTATACTACCTGGCATCACTCGAAAAAGTATTATTGATGTTGCTAGAAGCCAGGGGTTCCAGGTATTAGAACTTTAAGTTTTGAAGATAATTGATGTACGAAATCTGCTTTACATAATACTCATGGTGTTGGCAAAGAAAAAAAATTATCTTGTTTTATTTCTTACTAGCTTGTCCCAACTCTTTGCTCAATGAATCAGTAATGATGTAATGATGGGTGTAAGCTACTCAGGCATCTTGTTTTAGGCCTATGACTGGAAAAATGATTCATGATGAGAAAATTCAAATCCTGCCCACCTCATACATGCCTTTTCTAGAGTTTCATGTCAATGAATCATTTGTAATGGGTCTGGAGTTTCTTCAAGACTCCAGCAGTTCAAATTATTTCTACCTCAGGACTATTTTGAAAGGTTGTATGTAACAAGGAAATGCTACCTTGGCATGACCTTTTTCCTTTTTCTTCTCTATCACCCTGGTGAGAGGGTCTTAGCTTGGTCAGCATGATATCTGTTTATAAAACAAATTTCTGCAAATATCATGCGTGTGATGAATGATTTTTATTTACAAAGTAGTATCTCTGACTTTCCAAGTAGTTCCTTCACATATCTTAGTCTTGCTGTTGTAGTTTTTTTTTTTTTTTTTTGGCTAAGATGTCGTTTCCCTATATTTTTGTTTCCTAAAGATTGTTAATGCATTATCTCTTACCTTCCAAATGACACTGCATAACAATCTATGGCTTGTGCCAGGAAAAACTTAACATTTTTACCTGTCTACATTTTGGATTTTGGCTTACAGAACTGTTAATTACTGTAATTACTATTGGCTGTAACCATGGGTGCTTACATGTACTTATCATTTCCCTATATTCATCTATGATATGTGCAGGTAGAGGAGCGATTGGTGTCAGTGAATGAATTGCTTGATGCTGATGAGGTCTTCTGCACAGGGACAGCCGTTGTTGTATCACCTGTGGGCAGTATCACTTATAATGATAAGAGGTAGGAGCTTTTTTCGAAAATTGAGTGGCAGTTAGTGCATTGACAAAGAGGTCAACTGATATATTTAGTCGAAAAATGTTCTAGTTCGTTAAACATGCTTTAGTCATTTGGATAATAAATTACTATTCCTCAGTTGAAAAATCAAATCGTGTCAAAAATAAAATAAAAAGAACCAAAGCTACAAAAATTTGGCCAGTCATACTGGCGACCCATACCAACTCCCATCTTCATGTAAAAAAAGTAAGCATTGTCTGCAAAATATGGTTGAAGACGCTGCTAAAGGGGACGAATGTAAAATTGTGATATTGTCTAGGTTAACTTTCCTCAGGAAAGAAAAAGAAGTTAGAAGCAATGATCAATGATGGACTGAAAATTTTTGTAGGGTATCCTACGGAGATAATGGCGTTGGCCCGGTGTCGCAGCAACTGTACTCTGTTCTTACAAGAATGCAGATGGGTCTTATAGAGGATAAGATGAATTGGACTGTTGAGCTGAGATAGGCGTCCTGGCAAGCACCATCTTCAGTATAGTGTGTGGCTGTCAAGTTCACAAACTGGGATCTTTGGAAGCTGCCACCTTTTGGTTTCACGTCTAATGATATGGTTGTGGTAGTCCATCAGAGTTAGTGGTATTGCGTGACTACATCGAACACATGGGAATCACTCTATTGGTATCTTGTTTGTTGTCTTGGTTGCTCTAGAATTTTTCGCTGTATTGGTGAATTTTGTGATCAGTTTTATTATTTACAGTAGAAAGAACAGCCATGTAATGCCGTTGATGACAATAGACAGGCAATGAGGGCGTGCTAGTCTATGAATATCGAAAATCCCATTGTCTTAAAATAGTTCGTTTTGCAGCTATTCAAATTAAATGATCGCTACAAGCCAAAATTAATTAATTGAACAAGTGACGGCTAGCGCATCTGCCTTTGACCGCCACAGTGGTCTATGGTGGGAGGTTTGGAAGGGCATGGGGTTTCTGGAAACAGTGTCTCATAGAATCACCCCAAAAACTGTCATGTAACGAGGTTAGGAGACTTTTGCAAAAATGTTTTATTTATATATAGTCCCTTGTATTTCTTCATCAGGTTCAATGTTCCATTGGTTTAAATACCCATTATTTAAAATAAATGATGGTTTAAAATATGTTTCTTGCTCTCTTCATCTTGTCCATCCAGTCTAAGAGCTGCCTGGGTCTTCATCCTTACCTCCTCAATGTCACCATAACCTGAACAACCTCTGCTCTCTATGCAGAACAGCGACCGTTTAAAATAAAAATGGTGGCATAGGAGTCAAGATAGGAAGGATAGGATATATGGGTTGAAATAGGCCATGGGCTTATTTACATATAAAGTCTAGTCTAACCTATTTAGTAAATATGTTAGCATTAGGCTCATACCTCTTTAGATAAACATGTTAGGCCTATTCTCATAAGACTCATCCTACAAACCTACAAGCTTAGCCATTTAACTTTGGGTTTAGGAGTAAAAATATACATGTGCTTTACCTTCAGGAGGGCCCAGCACCATATGCTTTTTTTAGGAACAAAAATACACATGTAGTGACATTTTAGGAGCAAAAGTCACCCCACCGTTAAGATTTTGTTGTAAATACAATACTTCATGTTGTAAATCTAACCTGTTGTAAATATGGTTTTTTCTGTTGTAAATGGCCAGATTTTAAATTTTGTTGTAAATATAGCACTTCTTGTTGTAAATATAGCCTTTTTCTATTGTAAATGATATTTTTATAGTCAAAATCCAGGTGTTTAAATGTTGTTGTAAATATGACATTTTCTGTTGTAAATATGACCAGATTTTAAATTTTGTTGTAAATACAACATTTTTTGTTGTAAATGTAGCTTTTTTTTAAAACCTTTTTTTGTTTAAAATCCAGATGTTTAAATGTTGTTATAAATATGACATTTTCTGTTGTAAATATGACATTTTCTGTTGCAAATGCACCGTTAAGTTAGATTTTAATGGTGGTGTAATTTTTGCTCCTAAAATGTAACCACATGTGTATTTTTGCTTCCGAAAAAAGCATATGGTGCTGGACGCTTCCGAAAGTAAAGCATATGTATATTTTTGCTCCTTTACCCTTTAATTTTTTTAATTTATACTATTACCTGAGTATATATAATATCATATAAATAATTATAAAAATTATATATAAATTACCAACTAGATCTTAAGCCTAAGTTTCATATCTTATTGTCATGACACTCAACGATTGCTCTCACATCAATTATTCACCCCTACTTTTTTCCTTTACCTTTTTTCTTTTCGATTGCTTGAGATTACAACGCTAATCCACTCTCTTTCTTTGTGTGTTGTCTACTAAAGTATAATAATTGCTATGGGTATATTTTAGTACAAAATGAAATATTATAATTTCAGTAGGAGGAGTTTGTCCCAATATTATAATTTTAGTAGGAGGAGCTTGTCCCAATTTACGTGGGAAAAATAAAAGAAGTAAAATCTAGTTTTATATGTCACTTATTATGCTTGGTCTGTTTTAGAAAATAATATATTTTGTTGGTCAACAGATGATTCATTTTTCTTATTTCTACTTGGTCGAACAATTGTTATGGCTAGACATTCTTTTCTTTCTTTACTAAGCCCTTATATTACGATAAAAATAGATGTTTGGCTTTTAAGACATAATGTAAAATTACAAATAAACGTGAAAAGTTAAATATGAATTTGGAGGCGTATACTTTGAATGTTATTTAAAAGCCTATATTTTAAGTAGGTCTTTAATCAGACTTCAGACCTTATCAAATCGTTTAAAGTTCCAGACTCAAATTTTAAATATCGGTCGTTGTCCTAAAACTATTTAGGTGAAGCCTAATATAGCCTATCCCCATGAAATCCAAGTTTGACTTCATCAGTGGTCACCGGAATTGGCTTTAATTGACTGCAACCTGTTAAGGTGTGCTCATACCAGTTATAAAAAAAGACTGGGTCCCGTTCCTTGACCTATACACATGTTCTAGAAAACGCACCCGCATATTTCCATTTTTCTTCTAACAAGCTAATTAAGTTCATATTATAAAAAAAAAAAAAGAGTCATATTATTGCCACTAACGAGGATAGAATTAACTCCATCAGGCTTAAAGGCTTAAACATATGACAGAGTATATCCCATATTTAAGACCAAAAGTATAAGAACGGAAAAGTTTGCCTTTTGTTCTGTACTTTAGTAGCTGATATCTGAATATTTGTCCTATCGTATCCGTATCCATATCCCTTTTGACCTGAGCTGCCTCCCATTTTTTATTTTTGAGCCCTTAAAAGAAATTGCAAGCTTTTTTATTCAAGTTTGGGAAAAAGCACCCATGACATGAGAAGGAAGAAAGCGCGTCCATGATTACCGACCCTTCCATGGCAAAAGGAAATCGAATCTTTTATACAACGGATTCTGTGCCTTTCTTGTAAGAAAGAAAGCATATATTGTGTACTTGTGTTTCATCAGTCAATTAAAGCCAAAATTCCAGCTCGCTGACAAAGTCTTCTCTGTCATTTCACATTACATGCTGGTTACATACATGTTAGAGTCAAGGCAGAAAAAGTACTGCCATCTAAAATATTAATTATGCCCCAAGGATTAACAATCTGATATGCCAATTGTTGGTGCGTGAAATCCCACTAACTCCTCAAATTTACCTGTCAAGCCTCGGGAAACGCCCCATACATGATTTTCAAAAGTTATTTTGATAATATTATTGTATAAAGCAAACAACATTCGTATATCACCTAACGTATAGGCTGTTTGGGTTTTGTATTACCAAGTTGCTGTCGACTATGAGAGCACTAATTGACTCAGTAGGAGTGTACATACATGATACGCAAGTTTCTACTTTAATTTGTACGCTGTTATTTGTCAAATTCACACTGGACCTTTGTGGAATAGATGATTGACGGAGTTGTACGTCGCTTGGAAGAGATGTGATAGTTGACTAGTAAAAACAAAGATGCGGTCTTTCATCGTTCACAGTTCTTGATTTGGACGATATCAAGTCGCCGCCACCATGATCACATTCGTGTAAGAACTTCATCCTTTAAATTATGCAGGCGTGGAGAACTAATCCAGGAATATAATTTCGTAGAGTACAAGTCTGTGAAAAGAGAGCTTCAAAGACTAATTCTCAAACATCCGAGTAACTGTTAAGATGAAATAAAATAATTATTATGATATTTGTTGGCCCTGATAAAAAAAGGCCTTAATAAGCTTCGCCACTGCCCCTGCACGGATCCTCTAATTGTAGTCTTTGGGCGGTACATGTTCTAGATCTTTAACGTTAGTCGCAGGAATTAGATGTTGACGAGGACAGCCGCCCTGGAATAAAATGAAGCATAGCGACTTGGAAGTCACACTGCAATAATGTGAAACGGAACTGGCCAACACACACACACATATTCGCTCACTTAATATCGATCCTATAAAGAGATTCACATCAATATATGAACATCACTAATTCGGAGCGCAGAATTTGAGGGCAAGTAGATGTGCATAGTTTCGTTTGATGTGGATCTTTTTCACAATTACTCTATGTTACGTTATGACCATTCTGATAACTACTACATCATACTAATCGTTGCGCAGAGAGTACATAAATTCATCTTGTTGTTAACAGATTATTAATCATTTAATTGGTTTTCTTACCATTGGCGGCGCTGAACTACTGCATGTGTTTTAGACAAAGTCTATGCTGAATCCGTTTGTTGCTGTAAGTTTGTAACAGTTTGAAGGTTTCAAAAAGAAACACAGAGATAGCCAAATTGATGTCGTCGGCCTAGCAAGTAAAGGAGTGCGGGCGACCATGTCAAAAAGATTGTTTGAAACGAAATGGGCCCACCATTACGTGCGGAACAACAAACTTGGAAACAAAGACTCAGTAAAGTGAAAGTCTTCTCTTGCTTTCCATTTTTCTCTTTGCTCACAAATATCAACCCTTAATTAATTAATTCACTGTGGAAAACAGTGAGACAAGAAATGGTAGCCTACCTTGACTGGCCCTTTCATTCACTGGTTCCACATTATTGAATTCTTAAATCCTTTCCTTGGACTCAAATCTGTCCTCATTTACACACACACACACACACAAATAGATGAATTAAGATGAAGGGAAAACATCATTATGGAGCATCGTTGGAGGCGGAATTAAAGGGGCAGAGCTTGTGATTTGCGATGTATTTCTGGGAATATAATGGGAGAGGTAAATAGTGAAGTAAAAGGTAGAAGGAGATGATGGCGTATATATAAAGCCATGTATTAATATTGCTCCCCAGAAGACAAGCACACAAGTTGTGTGCATACAAGTCGTCATAAGAAATTAATTAACAAGGCCCCTTTTTCCTCCCACATACACCTTTTTAGTTGTAGCCAGCCCTCACTTTACGGGAAGCCCACTTATACAGACATAGCCCTCCTTTTATTTAATTAAATAAAAAAAGACTTTTACTTGCAATTAATCAATCAATTACTTGCCTAACTCTCAAGGTCAATTTTAAAAAAAAAAAAATCACAAGTCCGTTTCGAACATAATTTACAGTATACAAGGTATAAAATTATGAGAAGAGTTTTGTTTCGAATTGTATAAACCTATTTTTCCACTATTAACCCAAACATGCCCTTTATACTTAAAACAATGGGCCTTTCCTTACATTTTGAGAATTCAGTTGTGATTTTTTTTTTTAAAAAAAGTACGGAGTAATCAAAATTTATATTTTATCAATTAGTTCCCGTTCAAATAATAATTAAATTTGAGTATTGTGATATTACTATAAATTTTTTAGATTTATTCATTTTTAAATAAGTCAATAACTTGTATGAACCAATTATTATTACGTACGTACTTAATAAACCATTGCTTCATATTTAATAATCTTAAAATCATGTCGGAGTTCTTGATATCATTAACACTTGTATTTATAAACACATATTAAATTATCTGACATTATTTCTATTCAACATTTTCAAGCTGAATAATAAATAATATAGCTATTAGCTACACAATTGATGTGAGACTTGTGATCGAGGTCTTTTTATTTTTTATTTTTTAAAAAATAAATCTTACTTTACTTGAAAGGAGTCGCTTCAAGAGAAAATAAATCTAAATCCCTAACGTAATATGGATGTGATAGTGAGGTATGTTTTCCGTTCATTTGGTTTTTAAATTTAAGCTTGTCTTCTTGCGTAGGGGAAAAGGCCAAAATGATATGATAGGACACCTAGTGGCATATGATATATTAACTCGGGTTCTAATTATACGAATACTTTTATAGTGTAATTTAAATTACAGAAGTGTTCTTATAATTAGAATTGGAGGACATTTATAAAACATAAATAACTTTGCATTATCTTTGGGCCTCAGGAATTTGACCATTGATCCGCTGTTTATAATACAACGCTACATGTTTCCATCACTCTTCAAAACCGATTTTGCCTAATTTTCATGATTCAGAACCTTGCATGTTTCTTATTGGGGGTCGATTTCTTGTTCGAAATTCACACAAACACGCAGACATCAGTAAAAATTAGCAATTAGATTACTAATTGGTGGATATATACCTACCATTAGGAAAATCATGCTTGTTGTGCTAATAATAGTGATAATCCAAAAGGCATTAATGATGATGTGATCTGATGAAGGAACGGTTCAACCAAAAAGGAAATTAAGTGTGGAGGGATGATGTGTTCAACTTTGCAGTACTATCATTGATTGGTCCCACCTTCCATGCATGCATGATATATGATCACCATCATCATTGTATTCATCCTTCTACACCAATAATTCTTCACTATTTAATAAATAAAATTATGAGAATGATGGGATTTATTGGGGGTGGATGAAGATAATAAATGAAATAGATCTATGAATATGATGAGAGACAATGAGAACATCAATATAATCATGCATACCCCCCTTCCATTTTTCATTTTCATCCATTATTTTATTCTGCACAATCCTTCTTCTTCCCTTTTCTTCTTCACTGACTTTGCTTTTTCAAACCCTCCCTCCTACCCTTCCCTGTCTATTCTTCTCCAGGCTATTTCTCTCTCTCTCTCTCTCTCGCCCCTTTATATAAAGCACCCATTATTATCTTTATCATTATCTAACCTCAAATCGTAACAGAGACTGAGTTTTGGAACTGAAACATGGGGAGGGCTCCTTGCTGTGACAAAGCCAACGTGAAGAGAGGCCCTTGGTCCCCTGAGGAAGACGCCAAGCTCAAGGCATATATTGAGCAGCTCGGCACCGGCGGCAACTGGATTGCCTTGCCCCAAAAGATAGGTATATATATCTCTTGATTATTCATGTTTATACATATATATATGTGTATATCTCTAGATTATTATTCATGTTTATACATTCATATAGGATCGACTTGTGCATCATCATCGAATACTCAAACTTATATGTGATTCTGATTCTTCAATTATAGGCCTTAAGAGATGTGGGAAAAGCTGTCGCCTAAGATGGTTGAATTATCTTCGGCCAAACATAAAGCATGGGGGTTTCTCGGAGGAAGAAGACAACATAATCTGCAGCCTCTATGCCACTATTGGAAGCAGGTGACTAATTAATTATATGTCCACAATAATAATGGGATCCAAGAGGCTCCACCACCTCATCAACTGATTAATTACGTACACTAATAATATATATGCAGGTGGTCAATAATAGCATCACAATTACCGGGGAGAACGGACAATGATATAAAGAACTACTGGAACACCAGGTTGAGGAAGAAGCTTCTGGGTAAAAACCGCAAGGAACAACAGGCCCTTGCTCGCCCAAAGCCACTCATGATGAAGAACCAAACTGAACATTTGGTGACACCTGTGACCCAAAATCCCACCTGGCCTGCCCAACAATATCATCATGATCCCAACCATGGAAATTTGCCAAATAAAGTAGAACACCACCAACCATACTCACACACACTTTCATCCCATACCATAAATTCCGACTACCAACTTCTCCAACTAGAACAGCAGCCATACTCGGCCTCAATTAATTCAGTAACAGCACCGCCAGTGAATAATAGTAGTAGTAGCAGCTGTGATCAATCGTCGTCCAACATTTTCGACGGCTTTGAAAGCTTTGTCGATGATTATTGGAGTGAGTTGGTTAGTATGAGGCCACAGCAACAATTAGATGCTACGTTGCAGGGTTACTGTGGAATGGGCACCAGCGGTGCAGCTTCAACAGAAAGCACTAGCTGGGGTGATATTACCTCTCACCTTCAGCTTTACTCTCCTCTGGTTTCGCCATACCAAGTTGTCCAACAAGGAATGCCTCATGATATCGCTTGTTTTGAGGAGTACTCTACGAACTTTGGAGTGCAATAGCAGTTTTTTCGATGAATATGGGGTGTGTAAATTCGTGCCGGAATATCAGTTTTAGAGTTCACTGCGTTTTCATTGCTCAGAGGGTTTTGCTCGTTTTCGCTTCTACCTATTTTTATCTTTATTTCAACTGTACTGTTTCAATCTGAAGTATTTGCTTCATTATTTGAAAACAACATCTTGGTTCTGGCCTGGTGAATTTCTCTTTTCTTGTGCCCCTGTGTATGCTACAATAAATAAGACTCCTTAATTTATCCAATTAAGCACAACATATATGTCAGTCATTCTAATTTTAAGAGGTGCAATTATAGAGTATGGTTGATTTCGAAGTTTATATTACTGAAAAGCATGGGGTTTTGAGGTGTAACTTTGACAAAGTTGTTCTGAAACCCAGGGGGGCAGAAGCCTGTGGAAAGCAGGAAAGGTGGTTTGACGTTTTGGCCGTGACCTACTCGGCTTTAGCGATGGAGGCATCAGATTTGTGGCTTCATTCTCTTATAGTTTTCTCTGTGTCTTGTATATATATATGCATTAACTATTTAGGAAGGATCGAGTCCGATCCTTCACATTCTCATGTGACTCCAACCAGAAACAATGAATCATTCAAGTATGATAGTCCCAGCAGCCCTCAATTTATTTCGTATTCTCTTATTTAGAATCCACCTATCAACACATGACTTCAATTAACCATCTATCACTTGTCTCTTCACTTCCTTCCTTCCTTTATATGTGTGTGTGTATGGGGATTGGATTTCGAGTTTTTCGTGTCATTAAAAGTTAAAACAATTTTAGGATTATTACCTCTTGTACGTATAGGTTCCGGAATTTTCTTCTTTTCTTGTAATGCATGTATGAAACTTTTTCTTTGTGTGTGTGAGAGAGGAGTCCAAAGGACAATCTGAGGTTTAAATATTTATGGGGTGCCTTTATAACTTTTTAGTAAAAGAAACCGAACCTTTAATTTCTAAATCATTGATGAATTATGATCCGCCAACTTATGCAAGTGAATATATTTTTTCTAAAGAAGCATACGCTTGTGATTATGTTTATGGGAAAAAAAAAGGGGGAAGTGATTCAAGTAACTTCAATTCCTGTGCTGACGAAGAAAGCAATATCGGGAGCCTTTGGAAAAAATATACTAGGAAATAGAGGAACCTATGAGAGAGGAACAAATAAATGAAAATGGGAGCTGCATAAGGCCCATAGGCCATGTATGTACTACATTATATCCTAAATACAGCATCTAATTTATATTATAATTCATACTACAAACTATATTCTACATCTATAACCTAGAGGAACGCCCGCCTGTGTGTGGCAGATACTAAAATCCAATGGCCACTCTTAGCTTATTAATGCAAATCAACCCCCAAATACGCACAAGTAGACTGATTAAATATTCCCTCCACTCTAAATATTACCCCTATTATAACTTATTATGAGAAAAGTTCATGTTTTTTTTTTTTTGTCAACAAGAACATATATTGATACTAATAATAAAAGTTACATCAAATTATTACACTGCGACAATAAACTAAACGAAAACAAACTAGAATAAGAAGACTAACAAATACAACACCAAACTAAATGTAAGGAAAGCTAGTCACCACAAAACAAATTATAAGAATAAAAGTAACTTCAAAAACTCCGTCGGCTTCCTGGACATCCAAGGTTAGAAAGGACATGAAACAAGGTGTTGATTGCAAAACCCACCCGATCGAACACACCTCCTTATAAGAAAAAGCTGCAAATAGATCAGCTAATAGTCACCCCTACTTGGGGTACAGGACAAAGAACACCCAACCTCAGAAGAAAAAAGACAAGTAAAGTCCTGAATAATACTTTTGCTCCTCCATTGAAGCAAACTTGGTGACATCAACCTCCCACCGAACAAATTTTAGCTAACAATAGCGATATGGATTCGCCACCATCGAACGATCCTAACAATGGTCTTCTTATAGGTAAAGCACATAATAGTATTAACCATTGATAAATCCCTTCCCCCAAAATCGCAAATCCAATCAACAACATAAAACACCACCATAAATACCCAAATCTACAACATTAGAAGAGAAACACAAACATAAAGCAACAAAAACAAAAGCAAAGAAGAGACATCCCCTAAGCTAGAAACCACCGTCGAGCTGGAGGCCACCGGCGAGCAGGAGACCATTGACGAGCCGGAGGCCACTGGAGAGAGAGATGTCGAGCCAAAAACTCCCACCACCAGAGATGAGAGAGGACCACATCTACACCCAGAAAACAGAGGGACACCGGAGCAAGGAAGACGATGAGGACGGAGACCAGAGGAGAGCCGGCACCAGAGAAGAAGGAAGGTCTCTGCTCTATTTCTCTGTTCCGACTTAAAACTCGCCTGCTCCTGACTCATCGAGGTCCGATCTGCACTTCTGCCGCGGTTGTGGCTTGAAAGGAGGCTCGCCAGCGACAAAGACGCTGCTGACGAGGCAGGAGCTATAGTACAGTAGAGGGAGCTAGGGTTTCACGAGAGAGAGAGAGCGATTTAGAGAAAAAGTAACACAGATTGTCAGAAAAATTCAAGTTTAACACACCAATCATATCTTCTTAATTCTGATGAGGTACCTAGAGATGAATTATATGGTGACTAATGAGTGAAAATGGAGGGAGAAATCAATGAAGACGTTATTCTCCAGTAAATTAAATGCATTTCCTCTCGCAAGCTTTGGAGGACACCCATGTACGTAATAATATCGCTACTTGCTTCATTCATAAATCCGACTTCAGCTAATAATTATAACATGGCTACCCATTAAGTCATTCTCTTTTTCGTTTTATTTATCTGTTATCATTAATTAGTGTTCAAAAATCTGTTATCATTAATTGAACCTGCCCTAATTGGCATTTAAAAGGTTGGCAGTACACGGGATTTGCACTATTCGTAAGTTCTGAAAATTTTCACTTATCTGTGCGCCATGTCGGGATCTATTTTAGTTTATTTCAAACTGAAATTCTTGCATCACTTCTACTCCAGCAAAGTTCTCTTGGCCATTAAAACAAAAGTTATTCTCGGATTCTCCGAAATCGCAACGCAAGTGAACCCAGAAAGAAAAGAAAAGAAGGAAAGTCAATGACACTAAGTTGCAGCATATTCTTAATTACTTATATAATTGATTAACAATACAATTAATTTTACAAAAATAAATTACATCATTTGAGTTAATGGAAAAATTATGAACCATCTTCCCCATGGGGTGTGTTTGTTTGAGGAACTATATTTAAAAAATTGATAACTTTCTTCATTCTTAAATATAAGTTTCAAATAACCGTTTTTTTTTTTTTGGTTTGTTAAAGAAGTAGTTAAAAGTAATAAATATGTAAGCAATATAACTTTTTTCAACTATGCCCTCCCTTGTAAATATAACTCTCACCCACAATCTTAATTATTACAATTCACAGACATTGGTATTAAAAAAAAACGCAATGTATATATACAGGCAAAACGGATAAAATTAGAAGGAGAAAAACAATAAATGTTAGAAAAAAAAAACAATAAATGTTGAGAAAAAATTGAAACGGGGCTAATATTTTGAGACGTGCATGTTCTCAAATATAAAGCTTATATCTAGGATGGAGAGAGTATTAAGAACTTTTAAGTATCAAATGCTTAAACGGATATTCATAAATTTTCAAGTATCGAACATATAAAAATTTATTCGTTATGTTTGAATAGGATCGTCCTATTATAAATTATTCTTCTAGGGTGAAAGAGCGATTTTGCCAACTAATTATTAAGTCAGGAGTGATTTTGCCAAATAACTTTTAAAGAGACCAAAAAGGCCAAAAAACAATTGATTTTGTTAAAAACGTACAACACCGTCAGATTCACTTAACATCCGTCTGAGTTGAATGCCACGTGGCATTATGAGTCTCCCTGTCGTCAAAGTTGAATGCCACCTCCATCTCCTCCTCCAACATTTTTTAGTGCCGCCTTCTGTTATCGTTTGTGTGCCGCCTTCTGTTCAAAATTTCTTCCCCAAACACAAGTTAAGCTCGCTTAATTTAGCAACAAACTTCCTTCACCATCACCATAGCCAACACTCCTCTCAACATACAACACCTCCAATCCGTCATTTCCTCTTCTTCTTCTTCTTCTTCTTCTTCCTCCTCCTCCTCCAATATTCACCTTACTTCTTTGCCCTTTGAACCCACCAGCCATGGCCTTCCACCCCACATAGAGAACGCAGAGAAACTTCCTCCTTCTCTATTACCGAATGTGGGTCTTGCAGCTCTGAGCCTTCAGCCCCATCTTCAAACTTTAATCTCCAGAATCACTGAAGAAGAAGGTCGTCCTCCTCTCTGCATCATCTTTGATGTCTTCTTAGGCTGGATTTCCGACGTGGCCAAGAGTTTTAATTCTAAGAGTATTACGTTTACAACTTGTGGTGCATATGGAACCGTTGCTTACATGTCTATTTGGCTGAACCTCCCCCATCGGAAAACTGACTCCGATGAGTTTTATGTTCCGGGGTTCCCTAAAAATTATAGGTTCCACCGCTCTCAGCTTCATCGGTTCTTGAGAAAAGCCGATGGCACTGACACTTGGTCCCGATTCTTCCAAACCCATATCTCTCTTTCTATGAAATCCGATGGGTGGATTTGCAATACCGTCGAGGAAATCGAGCCGTTAGGTTTACAACTTCTGAGGAAATTCATCAGATCCCCTGTCTAGACCATTGGCCCTCTTCTTCCTACAAATTCCTGCATGGATTCGAAGCAGCGCTCGGGTAAAGAACCAGGAATTCCTCTTGAAAAATGCATTGAATGGCTGAATCTTCATCCTGAGCGCTCTTTTCTTTACATTTCTTTCGGATCTCAACACTCAATCAGTGAAACCCAGATGATGTTGCTGGCTCTAAGATTAGAATAGAGCAGGAAACCGTTCATCTAGGTTATAAGACCGCCTTTTGGATTCGACTTAAACAGAGACTTCGAAGCGGAGTGGTTATCAGAAGGATTTGAAAATCGAACGAAAGAAACCAAAAGGGGTTTACTGATTCCAAATTGGGCACCCCAATTGGAGATTTTATCACACAAATCAGTAGGTGCATTCTTGAGCCATTGTGGGTGGAATTCAGTGTTGGAAAGTCTAAGCCATGGAGTGCCCATAATAGGGTGGCCATTAGGAGCAGAGCAAGCTTACAACTCAAAAATGTTGAAGGAGGAGATGGAGGTGGTATTCAACTCTGACGACAGGGAGACTCATAAAACCACGTGGCATTCAACTCAGACAGATGTTAAGAGAATTTGACGGTGTTGTACGTTTTTAATAAAATCAATTGTTTTTTGGCCTTTTTGGCTTCTTTAAAAGTTATTTGGCAAAATCGCTCCTGGCCTAATAGTTGGTTGGCAAAATCGCTCCTTCACCCATTCTTCTTTTCTAAGTTTTATTGTCAGGGTACCACTCCATTATATAAAGACGGAACAAGTTTCGGTGCGCTTTTGTCCCATCTGGCTTGTTTAAATGGGATCTAGACCGTCTATATTTGATTTTTTCAACTGGTGATTTTTTTTATAAAAAAAATCAGTCGAGATATTATTTTTATTTAATATTTTCTACCTATTAAAATAATTTTTTTACTCCCTCGTCCTTGGGTTCAACTGGCGAAGAGGTCAGACTTCCTCACCCAAAGGGAGGAATTCGATCCTGGAGTTGTTCAAGGCTTTGAGGGAGGCATCTTAGGGGTCTATGAAGCAGTGGAAACGCTAGGTTGAGATGAAAGCAAGCGTACTTTCTGGCCCAGTATGCCCTGTAGACTGGGCTCTAAACTCCCTGTCCTTGAATTGTGGATGAGCTCGACCCTTTTCCTAAAATTTTTGTATAAAAAACAATAATAAATTTTTTAAAAAAATAGATAGTTAAAAAATCAAATTTAAACTATTTAAATCTCATCTAGACGGTATCTAGACGGTTCAGATAACACGAGCTTGCAAGGCCCGAAAGGTGTTCCATATACAGACTATACTTAAAGCCGACTCTGATGAAGAAGAAGGGAGTGTCACTACCTAGCTAGGTTGACTAATCCAGCATCTCTCTCCAAAGTCTCCAGCGACTTCAACAGTTTATAAAATTAATTGTGCTTAACATATTAAACATAAATTGATTTGGATATGGATGTATCGAGTCGATATTAAATAATTATTCATCGCTATGGGAATGGAAATACCAAATTTACTTGAACAATGGTTCTGAAAGCAGGAGACAGGAGAGGTTGATAGTTCTTTTTTCTTTAAATAAAAAATAAAAAAATTAAAGGGGCTTGTATTAGCAGCCTGAAGATATAAGTAGAGTCAAACCCACGATCTCTTCCTTACAGAAGAGCTCTTATACTCTTATACCAATACAAGGCAATTATCAGGAGAATTAAAAGTTGAAACAGGAATAAAGAAAAGGAGCAGTTGCCACGCCATTCAACTTACAATATTCAATCTTGACTTTCCTTCCCACCTTCCTCTGGTGGTATGGTAGGCAATAATGCCTCAGATTCTTAACCTTAAACTAATGCTATTACCTTCCTAACATTAAATCTCCAGGTTGATTTGATGTTGATACTTGATTTGTCCACATTCATCACCTCAGGGCTCCACCCCACCCACAATTTTCAAACCATTTTCACTATTAAACTGCTTTTAAAAAAAAAAAAAATCAAACGCTAGTACTCTTGCTCCTTATTTCTATATAATTGCGTCCCCCTCATCATCATCATCATCTTCGCACGTTATATCACCAAAACTGGAAGACAGTTGAATTTCTTACTATTTACGGGCATGCGTGTTCTTCTTTATACATTAATTACTACCTTATTGATCCCACACCAGCATATTATATGTATAGTAAACACATTTTTTTCTCGCTATAGTTGTAATCTAACTATATATATTCAAGTTAATGTCTCTACCTCCATCAACAGATCAAGAATTATGTAAGCTTCTTGGTGGAATTGAAGACATACCAATTGAGAAAAAATAGAATACGTACATGTATGGTATGACGGGTGGTATTTGTCTCTCAATAATGAAATTCATTTAACTTGTTTGCGTGCGCGTCATCAGATATGTACGTATTTTGAACATTCTCAACAAGCAGCAAGAAGACAAATTGGAAAATGACCAGTGGCCTGTATGTGTCCCTCTTTAATTATTTCTAGTGGATGATGAATAATAATATATTGGGGAATAAATTGATGCAGGTAACCTCCAAACAAAGACCATTGCAGCCATCTCAGAAACTAGCTAGCTAGCTAGGTCACTATGCAAATTAAATGATCCCTTGACAGAGAGAACAGTTGGGAAAGCTTCTTCAAAGCATAACAACAAACATGAGAGTCTTATTTTTTATTTTGAATGGAGATAAGTGCCACATTCTGTCAATGCCGTGACCTTAGTGTTATTACTATATTAATTAATTAATTCAAATAAAATAAACAGAAGATTAAGGCTTGATTGAAGCCTTCACTCAAGTCAGCCCATGCATATAAACATTTTCGTCTTTTTGTGGGCGGTGACAGAGGGACAGTAGCCAACAAAAATGGGAATATGCCCATATATCCTCTTGATAGAAGTATAGAACCATATATAAATGATTTTTAAAATAATTTACTGTGACTCTATAAATAATAGTGATACGACTTTTTATTTCAAAGTATACTAATTAATTAATTGAATGAGGTATTTCGCATTTCTCTCTCCCACCCCCCCCCCCCCTCTCCCTTTTTTTCTCCTGTCTCCTCTTCTTTCACATCATCTCCTCCCTCATTTCTTTATTTCATGATCTCCTCCCTCATTTCTTTATTTCATGAAATTGACACTCACTATATCAAGATATACACTTGTTTATTCTTCTCCTTCTCATCGTCAAAGTTATCAAAGTTGTATTTATTCTATTAAATAAATGATATATATATTCATTCCCATATCCTTATGTGTCTGCTTATGGTTACTGAGTTCATTTCTTCCAAGAAACAGTTTTGAAATTTTCCTCTTGGCCGCGCCAGGCGCAAGAACTTTTTAAAGTTAACAATAGCTTTAAAAATTAAAGCGATATTTTCTCATATACCAAATTCGCTGATTAATGTAGATTTTTGTCATTTGGCCAAAAAAATGTTGATTTTTATTTATCAGGGATTAATTTGTTCTCTCTCACACACCCCAATTGATTAGAGGTCTGCTCAATACTCATCATTTAATGAATCATATGACATGCTTCATATAAAATTATAAATAAAAAAAAAAACAGCAAGTGCTGTCAAGAAATTCAGAATATTTTTTGGTTGCTTATCCGGTATTTAGAGTTTCGCTTTGACTAATCTGGATCTGACATGTATTGCGCACCTGGCTATGGTGGGAGAGTTTTTTACATTCACAATATTTGAATTCGAGACCTTACTTAACCGACACAAGTCACTTATCACTTGTGCCGACCCAATTAGTAGAAAATTCAGAATATATTACCACAGTTCTGCTCCACAATGGAACAATGCCTCGGCCTGATATTGCAACATAATGACATATCCATATTTTTTTTGACGTGGGTCAACTCTTCGATAATAGACTATATTTCTTTTTTTCTTTTTTTGGTATAAGACTATGTTTCTTTTTTTCTTTTTTTTTTGAGAGAGAGAACTATATTTCTTTTTGATAAATCGATAATAGACTATAGAAAATTAGGCCCGCATGATGCCAACTTTGATTTCAACGACCAAAAACCCAAATACAAACCTCGGGCCAGACCCAAGAAGAGTTAAGAGGTGGTTGGGCTTGAGTTTGAATTGGGCTTACATAAAAGTAAAACGAATTATCAAAAAAAAAACATTTGAATGTCTGAATCCGATTACATACCCCAAGAAAAAAGCCCGCAATTGGGATTCGGGTTAGTTTAGAATGTCGGGCAAAAGTTTATTGGGCTCTGAGGGAAAAAGTTTATACTTTGAATTTGGGTTCAAGACCTCGATTGCATCCAAGAGGAAAATACTTATGCTTAACAAAAATATGTCGCAACACCCTTATATCGTGGAAGATTCAGAAGATGAGAAGGAAGGACTGGGATATTTGTTTGAGGTATGTTCCAAGACAGGCCAATCATGTCGTAGACGCTCTTGCAAAAAGAGGAATCTCCCATTCAATGTATTGGGATTCTTGTCCTCATTTTGTGAAGTCCAGTGTATTACAAGATAAACTGGGATTAAATCCCCCTGTATAACTTCCTTGTTTCACTATTAATGCATTTCATCAGTGGCAAAAAAAAAAAAAAAAAGGTCGGGAAAAAGGGTGCATTGGGAGCGCAAAATTTGAAAATTTATAGTCTCAACATGTACTTTTCTCAAGGTCAGTAACTGGCGATTTGGAAGTTAAGAGTTAAGACCCCTAGTTGAGATTCACCTTTGTGTCATCGAAAGAAGAATCCACATATATATTTTTTTTTTATAGCCTCAACATGTACCTTTATCAAGTGCTTATATCTTTAATTTAATTAGAGGTATAAGCATTTTTTTTTTAATTTTTTTATATATTATATTTATTTAGATTTAAATTATAGGATTAACATATCTGTTTTTAAGGCAGATAATTTACACTGCTTTAAGTTAAAACGACGTAGTTTTTTTATCAATTATACAAAAAACGAATAGTAAAGGATGAACCTCCGATGATAGTCACAAACGCGGAAGCCAATGGACCTCAAAAGATAGGTCAGAGAAGCACAAAAAAAGAAGGCAAGAAGCACGGAGGATCGGCACCGGAAGCTTCTATCAGCCGGATCTGGACGAACTGACCGCAAGATCACAAAGAAATTCGCCTATTTTTGCGTGATCTTCACTGATATGGTGGAAACACAACATGAGTAAGGTGGACCTTGGACTGGTTAACTTTTCTCGAGGATAAAAGATTGCAGAAACGCATGCCGTGTAAAGAGCAAAAAAGGAGAAATAGACGGTGGATCTTGAGAGTCTTGATAAGAAGCCTCACCCACCATAGATCATCTTGAACAAACACTATGCAAGACACAAACAGAAATCCGAGTTCTGGCACAAGAACAAGAACCATGGCTCTTCGCGTGAGACGGTAAGACTGATTTTAAGGTGCTCATTAAATGTGTATCTTTTATAAAAAAGAAGATCAAACTGTGTCGTTTTAACTTAAAGCAGAGTAAATTATCTGCCTTAAAAGCAGATATGTTAATCCCTTAAATTATATGCTATTTTTTGAGATGTTTCTTGCACCCAGTATTTCAGATTAATTAATTTTCAGTTCTGCATTTGTTTATAACACCAATATTATGAAAATTAATTTATTTGAGATACTCGGTGCAAAAAACATCTAAAAAAGCGGCATATAATTTAAATCTAAATAAATATAAAATAAAAAAAAATAAAAAAAAAAGATATGCTAATACCTCTAATTAGATATATAAACACCTAATAAGCATATAATGTGGATTCTCCAAAGAAAGCACCATGTAATACAATTGTGAAAGTTATATGCATCAATAAATAACTATTAATGTAATATCCCCATTTTTCATATGAATTGTTGTGATGAATCTTTCATTAAGTAATGTGTTAATCTGAGCCCAAAAAAAAAAAAAAGTCATGTGTTAATGGTATACATCTATTTGCATGAAATAATTAAAATAAGAGAAAGATGAGGAAGTGTTTATTTATGATTAATTAAATTAATTTGGGCATGGATAATCAAAAGGAATAGATGACAATGGAAGTCAAAACACATTTCATTTTCCCTTTTTACCCTTGGGTATTTCTCATAAAGGGAAGAGATAGAGAGAAAAGAATAAATTCTAAAAATACCCAAGAATGTGTCATGTAATTAGCTAAGGACTTAGGGTTATTGGGTTAAGTAGGAAAGACAATTCTTAAAGCCCAAGAAGGAGGCTCCAATTCACACAAGGAAGAGGAAGAAGGAAACAAAAATGTGCTTGTGAAAATGGACCATTTATAAGCTAATTTTGAAGACTTAAATTAATGACATCATGCTTAGTAACATCACCTAACTTACATCATCACCTTCATAAATGCAAGAGACATTTGGATTGGACTTGGAAAACACAAAATCTCCCCAAATCCTTCCTACCCCCACGGTTTTGAAGAGGAAAGAAGAAGAAAAAAAAAATGACGATGAAGACAAGTACCTATGTTAACGTAAAAGGCCTAGAGGAATTATGACAAAGGACATGGATTTAACCAAGAGAAAAAGCAAAAATGGACGTAAAATTTAAGTAAAATAAAAAGAAAAATATTTCTCCAAAAACAGCCCTATGTGGCGTCCCAACAAGGAGAAAGAGAAGGAAAATATGTATTTGAGGAGTAAGTCACATATCTAGTGACTTATGGACAGATCAAGAAAGGTTAAAACTTTTTAGGTAAATTAATCCTTGCTTGGAGGGCAAGTTGGGGAAAGGATTATTTTAAAAAACCATCTCTTCTCTCTTGGGCAACTGATTCAAAATTTTGAAGAGAGAAAAGAGAGAAGGAAAAGTCATCCTATAAGGTTCAAGAAGCAAGAGGAAGAGCAAGAGTAAGACTAAGGTAAGTCTTAAGGCTTTGGATCTTCAATATACTCTCTTCTACTTCCCCTAATGTGATTAAGACACTGAAAAACAACCTTTCTTTGGTGATTTGAGGTAAAGGCTAAAGTGATTTTCGTGGTCAAAGAAGATAAGGATTCAATAAAACTTAAGTCCAAAAACAAGTAAAGAATGGTAGTTTGAGCTTGGAAATGGTGATTTGAGGTGAAGGCCAAAGTAAAGAATGGTTGTTTGGCTAAGACAGCAAAGAACAACCTTTGAACCTTCTTGTAATTTTTTGGTTGTTTGAGTTTTGAAATGGTTATCCCCTTAGTATATATTTCTATTTTGGGGCTGATTGGTTAATTAAAAGAATGAACAAAGGTTTAAAGTTAAGATTTATGGCTTAAGGAGCAAGATGAAGCAGGTTGTAGAAGAGTTATATTGTTTTAATTGAAACTTGGGTGTTGGTGTTTAAAATATTATTTTCGTCCAGCTGGCTGTACATGTGGATTTGAGTTGATTTTGGTATTTTTGATGGTTTTAAAGTGTTGTATATGTGGATCTGAGTTGATTTTGGTATTTTTGATGGTTTTAAAGTGTTTAGAATGATATTTTGTATAAAGATGAACTTAGATCACAATTTTGGAAACAAAGATGGAAGCTTGAAAAATGTGGGTAAACAGTTTCTTAAAAATCCTGTGGAGTTAGCTGGGTTCAATGTGATTTTTGACTTAATAAACAAATTTAGAAAATTAAGAAATTATACAGAAAAAGTTAGATATCTGAATGATTATTTTGGTATATAATTTATAATTTTTGAAGTTCTGGATTAGGAAAAACAACGTTTTTGAAAACTAACCAAGAAACCAGGAAATGCTTTGAATTTGAATCAGAGGTGTTGTTTTGGGTTGTGGTTAGATTTTCGAATGGGCTTAGCCCAAATGAATATTTTTTGTTGAAAATAGAAATATTAAAAGTCATTTGGGATCTTGAGCCACCACAAAAAGATTTTTCTAAAATTAGTTATGAATTTCTATAGTTGAGCCTTTATTTTTGGAAATTTTTGTTCAAGGACGAAAATAAAAGGAATTTAAGCCCATAATAAATTCCTTAATAGAAAAAGGAATTTAATGAATATATGGACACTTGGAATGGGCTTATTTTAAATCAAGTGAGAAAATATTTCTTGAAGAGGAATTTCATTATATTTATATTTTGTCATTTTAGGGGCTATTTGTGACATTATATACCAGGAAAAAGTATTTATATTTGTGGTCGACTACTAGGTAGTAACCTTAATCCTCATATTTTTTGTGTGCCTGTTGTATGTATGTTTTACCATATATATTGCATACATTTGGTTATCATTTGTTTCCAAGTGCTATGGAACCGGAGCATATTGTGCGCATTAAGGGCTTTAATTCGCTGTGTGCTATTAGGACTCCTACAGTCTGTGCTGTGTGCTATTAGGACTGCTAGTTTCGGATTGGATGTGTGCCTTGCTGTGTGCATGACACTGAATGATATGTGGTTTGTGTTTTTTTATTCATGGTTTTTCTTACATGCATTGTATATACATTTTATGAGATTAAAAGTTACTCTGGGATTCAATTTTGAATCTCATCCCCTTTTATGCCCTTAGGCAGTTCATCTCAGACTGAGCTAGGAGGCCGAGGTAAGACGACGGAGCAGGATTAGGGTATTGATGATGGAGATTCTTTTTTGATATTATTTTAGTTTCTCGGATGATTGTATTATATTATATTTATATTGGGTATAATTATTTGGGATAACTGTATATTTGATCACTCCGAGGAAATTTACCTTGCCGCATTTTATCTTACCAGTATATAGTTGTCCAAATCGGTGCATGCTCTGCTGCTAATACTCTGATGAATGACGTAAATTAACCTGGGAATATAATTTAAAATTGAGCAAAAGTAAAGAATCATACTACCCGCTACTTGAAAGGGCGAGACCGGTCAATATCTAACAATTAATAGTATATGATTAACTAATTAAAATAAAAAATGACAGCAATTTGTTTAAATTTATACTTTCTCCTTCTATCTACACACTGTCTTCTTTCTTTTTGCCCTCTTTCGGACTTTCTCTTCTCGAGTCTCTAGACTCTACTTTCATCAAGAGAGCAAATGTTATGGTGATAGAATATGTTAGGGCAAGCTTCAAAATATGGTTACTTATTTTTGGGAAAATTATAATAAAGAACCTAAGAAAAATAATATTTATTAAGAAGGACCATAAAAAGTGGTAATTATTCTAAAGGACCAAAAATTAAAATATTAAAATAAAAGGACGAAATTACCCTTAATCAGATTTCCTATCTTCTCATTAACTAAATTTGGAATGATTTTTTCTTACATGAGAATCTAGAGTAATTGATGGATAATAATAAATATATATCAATTCAAATAATTCTTTTTCCATTGTAGAATCACTCAAGTTTATTATGTTAGAGAAAAGATAGGAAAGATTGAGCTTTTTATGGTTATAGCGAAAGGAAAGAGGGATTTGGTTTCTTTAACCACGTTCTTCTCTTTTGATGGGTTTTTTTTTTTTTTTTAGTTAAGAGTCTTTTGCTTTATTTTCTGTTTCTCTGGGAATGGAACAACGGATAATATTGAATGAATATCAGGTACTTTTGGTTGCCTCAGCACAAAAAATCTCAGGTCTAAAACTGCAGACGGTTGCACAACGTACGAGGCTTCTTCTGCCATAACCATAAAAAGCTCCTTCTTTCCTATCTTTTCTTTAGCATAATAATCTGGAGTGATTCTGCGATGGGAAAAGAATTATTTGAATTAATATCTATTTATTATTATATATTAATTACTTTAGATTCTAATGTAAGAAAAAATCATTCCATATTCAATTAATGAGAAGATAGGAAGAAAAATCATTCTAGATTTAGCTAATGAGAAGATAGGAAATCTGATTAAGGGTAATTTAGTCCTTTTATTTTAATATTTTAATTTTTGGTCCTTTAAAATAATTACCACTTTTTATGGTCCTTCTTAATAAATAAATATTATTTTTCTTAAGTCCTTCATTATAATTTTCCCCTAGCTTATTTTTCCATTACTATTAATCTATGGCCTTTGGTTTTATTTTTTTGGACCAGGTCCTCGTAAACATTATGTAACTAAGTTCTACGCAGTCACTGTTTGACTCACTCAACTAGGTAAAACTTTGATATAAAAAAATAGGTAAAAAGTTGACATGATTTTATAAGATGAAAATGAAAAAACAGTAAATTGAACTAGTCAATTCACAAATTTGATAACAATGATGGGAAAATTTATAGATATTTTGATGTGAATACAAACTAAATAACTAGAATCATGCATATAAATAATGGAGACAAACTTTATCTAATGCATTAATAAATGAATCCCTGATCATGCTACATTAGTGGGATACACTTTGCAATACAGATTTGTTTCTCCTAACTATCAATGAATGAATCTTTACATGGACGTGGAATAAGGGCTTGACTTGAGGTGGAATTGAAGGATAAGGAATAATGTCTGGGCAATAAAAAGTCTGAAGTGAGAAGTGGGACGCTTGAGTAAGGGAAGGAATTGGCAGGTTTACAAGTCTTGGATTTGGGTCTGTTGGGTGTAGCAAAAAGAGAGACCGTCGTACAGTAGGTGTAACCCACAACCACCCATTAAATTAAAGACACAACACTAAGTCCGACAATGATCTCGCAAGAAAAAACACAAGAGAGAATTCAACTTTTGGTGCTGGGGCTGGGTCTTGGTCTGGGTCTGGGTCACCGCCTTTAAGGACTGACCTCGCAATTTAAGGGATATCTCCCCCTCTTTACAAGGCACTCATCAAAACCTTGTTCCTTTAAAGCCAAAGGCATATATGGTCCGAATAAGTCCCAGACACGCCCCGTGCCACCCACAAAAGTATATATATCCTCCCTCAACTTTCTACGTCACTTCACCTTACGACGAACCTTCTCCGAAATTCATCTCATGCAACACATTATGTGAACCAAATATATCAGTAAAGGATCATCACAATATAAAACAATAATGATCAATATACATACACGTACCTTATGATGTCTTATTCTCTTCCTTTCTATTCATTTTGACTGGATTATATGTTTAGTACAATTATATATGCGCAAGGTGCTGAATTTGTTTTGTCTTCTGCATTGACTATATCTGCCCGAGTACGCACAATATAGATTGTGTGCAGGCTGGAAGAAGACGACTAAAATGCCTCTTTCTGAATATAGCTAGACAGAAGGATCTCTCTTGCAGCTTAATTTATTGTCCATTTCAACTCTTTGGTTGAATTATTTGAAGTGAGAAACCAACTCTGAAGCATGAAGTGTAATGTTGAAAAACAGGCTCATGGTTCACGGCATGCGCATCAGGAAAAGTTTGATCAGAAATTTAATGTCCTTTATTATATTAATTAGTTGGAGGGAATGAAGCTAGCGCACGATTCTTCATATATAGCGGTGAACAGCTAAAAAGTGTATTCATGTAGGACCCAACAACGAAAAAGTTTATACGGGACACAGATTTATCCAGCATAATAAA
Organism: Acacia crassicarpa; assembly: GCA_034222035.1. Classification (NCBI taxonomy): domain Eukaryota; kingdom Viridiplantae; phylum Streptophyta; class Magnoliopsida; order Fabales; family Fabaceae; genus Acacia; species Acacia crassicarpa. The sequence continues at coordinate 5,438,130 of JAWXYG010000009.1, read as the reverse complement.
ACAAAAATAATCTTGCTGAACTAAGAGTGTCGTCTTTCATTCTAGTATTATTGGCTATCAAAGGTGAATGCAACATGCATGTGTGTTGCAAATGAAAACTCTTACATATGATAGTTTCATAAAAACTATCCACCGCTGGTATAGGGAAGGAATGAGACGAAGTGAGAAGAAAAGTGAAGAAATGAGATCTTACCATATTTTGCATACCCATATCATGCCCAAAGAGCCAAAAATATCACCTAACTAAAAACCAACTATCTAAGTAAACTTCTTCACCTATTGACACACTTTTTTTAATAGCTTTTTCAATTTAACTCAGAAGAAATTTAACAAAATTTTATGTTGACTGCCAAGAACTACATAACACAAATCTCTCTCTTCTATTCACACTCATGGCCAATTATGAAATATTAGAGGGCAATTTCGTTATTAAAAGCCTTATCGCCAAATATAGATTCTGAACAAGTGAAATGGAAAGTTAATTAATTAATTTGGTGATTAAAAGCATGCATGGACTGAGTGTATTGAAATATGTATTACGAAGGAGAGGAATTAATATATATATACATATATAGGGAAAAAAGATCAGAGTGTTCAAAATGAAGACAAAAGTTTAATTGAGCAATCATGTTGAATGGAAGATATATGGTGAAAGAGGGGAAACGCATGGGACCCAAAATTATGATACTAGAAAGGATTGTATGGGGATATGGGGGAAAGGGCATTATTACGCTATCCAAACACCCATGTTCACTTGACCCCTCTTGTCCCCTTCCTTCGCTAAATTAAACTCCAGCTCGATCGTTCATTAATTGCCTCCGTCCTTCAATATATAATTCCATGAGAATTACATATATTAATTAAATTAAACTCACCATCTATACCCCAGTTTAATTACCTCCCCCACTCGTCTATCAAATTTTGCAGGTGTTCTCTGTTCCCCAGCATCTGCTATATATTTCATGTGAAACCCACATGTCAACCACCCCCCTAAAATCAAATTTGTCATTTCCTGCCCTCAAATTATATACATGCACTATTAATATTCTACTTGCTCTCCTCCATTCTTGTTCATCTTCCGTTATTCCCCATTCTTCAATGTCATTTTTTAACCCAACAGTTACCAGCCAGATATTATATCCTTTTAAGGTGGTGCCTGTTGAGTTATATATCTGAAATATATGGATCCACTAAGGTAATTATCTCTCTTCCTAAAACCGCCCAGTAACTGTTGGGACGTGATATTTTGGGATATTAGGAAGTTATTAACTTGAGATATATAAAGAAGGAATATATATATATATATATATATATATATATGGATTTATCGTTTGTCATGTCATTTGATATAAGATTATGTCAAGTCACCCTAAAACTACGTTGTTTTGGAAGTTAAGGAAATTAATAAATGGTGTTTTTGTAGTTATTATATGAATTTTGCCAAAAGATCATTCATTAATTTCTCTGATTCCAAAATTATGTCGTTTTGAGAGTTCATTAATTCCTCTAACCCCAAAACAATGTAGTTTTGGGATGATTTGATATAACTCTATGTCAAGTGACATAACAAATGATAAACCCTATATATATATATATGTAGTATAATATCATTAAGTTGTTAACTTCTTTTCTTGGGTGATAATGTCATCAAATGAATGAAATCTTAATCTTAATGATGCGCACGTAGAGTAATTCAAAAAGCGTATGTGTATTGTCTTATTTCCTATCTTTTCAAGGGGAACATTATTACATGTTCATGTTTAAACATGTAATGTCCATGTTTGAACATATGCAATCATCTTTCTTACTGAAAAAAGTTTCATGTCTGCTATAGAGCCGTTTAATCATATACCCACGAATCACGATCTTAAAAGTAGTGTTTCACTACGCTGTCACTTTTCGCTTAAAAAGAAACAATAATTAATTTGGAGGCCTTATGTAAAAGTAAAATAATCATTTCAGTTCTTCCAATTAAGTTAGCTACATAGGATTACAATCAATCAGAATATATATGTGTGCGCGCGCGCATAAATAATATATACGTCTTATTCTCATAATATGATGAATATATAACACATAAGTCGACCCCCTTTTGATATGCAAATTAAAATGGAGATTTGTTATATAGATTCTCCAAATTCAAGCAATTGTGTGTGTGTGTGTTTTCTCAGCAATCAGCATCATGTTCTGCTACCGTCCAAATTCGGGAACGCGCTCAACTCAACAGATCCTAACAGAAAACCGTGTAGAGTCAGTTGACATGTTTCACTTCTAAATAATATAATAATAGTAATGATACAAAAACAGATAATTATTAATCTAGGAGAAGATCATAATATATTTTATTGGAGATGGATCGATCACTAGTTATGTTTCCATTTTTCTACTAAAAAATAAAAGTAAGATAGATAATTATTTATGTTCAGAAAAATATATATTCTGTACTATTATTCCCACATATATATGTATTCCTATGTACGTATATACCTACCAAAAAGCGAACCTCATGATATGTTGGTTGGTTGTACTGAGAGAAATGATTGTTCAGAGTCTGAAGGCGAATGTGTAGCAAAAAACCAGATAATTAAACTTGTAGAGCACATGCATAATGTTGTCAATAATGAGGAGATCGACCAAAATTCCCAAAGTCTTCCTATTTAAAAAATGCTAATTAATAACCATTTATTAATATTCGTCTCCCACTCATCCAATAATGACTAATCTAGTGACTTCGTCAATCCCCTCTTCACATGCAAGGTCAAATATATAAACCTAAACATCAAAATCTTAACAAAAAATAATGGAACTTATTGATTAAAAATTGTTAAATCCTCTTTCGTTCACATGACCCTCGTGAAATCCAAAGTTTGAATTGAAGCCTACTTTTTTATTTTTGTTGCTGGGGTGGTTTGACCAATTTTAGTTTAAAAAAGATGTTTTCCAACCCTTCTACCTCTCGGAGTCAACAGATTATACACGACTCAATTACGAGTGGTCCATGAGTTAGCTTTCCATTATTTGAACTAATTACAAACTACGTATTTACTTGCACACGCTTTTCTCGTACTATGGATGAATAGCCCAATAGCAAAAGAAAAACAAAACAGTGAAGAAAATCTCGTTAGGACATAAACGAGCTTCTCTATATATTTTATAAGGATTATTTTTAATTTAATGTTTATACGTTCTTTTTTTTTTCAGTTAGTTTTGTTATTAAAATTCTATTGGTATGAAAATATGCATCTTTATATATTCCAATAGAGTATGTAAAAATTTATATAACAAAAACAATAATTTACGTACATTGCCATATAGATAATTGAATTTAAAACCTTGCCGTAACGTTTCAAATTAAAATTAAAATTATTCTTACAACTTATTATTTTTAAGAGCGTTATTTATGTTAGTTATCATCGGGGGTTTCATTTTCATTTTCTGGATAATGAAAATATTTTATCCTAGTGTATTTTTATCTTATCATCAGATGAATCAGGACCGGATGAACCAAACCAATAAATTATAGTGGATAGAATAATTAGTTGGTTCATATGATTACAAAAGCGATAGAATTTAATCAGTGTACGTATGAATTCAATTATGCTAAATTTAAAACATATTATGAATCCGATAATATAACTCTCAATGATTAACTAGCAAGTCTTAGAAGAAAGAGTTTCCTTACCTCCCAAGTCAACCGGCAAGAAACCTACTCCCTCTGGTCTTTATTATAAGGCACCAACTAAATATTCTCACAAACCAATAAAAGTAATTAAAGTTAATAAAGTTGTCTTATAATTTAAGTAACTTCCAATATTACATCTACTAATTACACTAAACTCTAATATTATACTCCCTCTGGTCCTTATTATAAGGCACCAATTAGTAAGTTTATTTGGTCCTTTTTATAAAGCATTTGCTTGTTCCCAAGGAGCATTAATTATCTTTTTCCATGTATGCCCATATAAATAATAAGGATAATGGGTGAGAGTAATAATTAATATAATATTAGAGTTTAGTACAATTAGTATGAGTAATATTGGAAGTTACTTAAATTATAAGACAATTTTATTAACTTTAACTACTTTTATTGGTTTGTGAGAATTGTTAGTTGGTGCTTTATAATAAGGACCAGAGAAAGTATTAATTATTACTCTCATCCACTGCCCTTAATAATTATGGGCTTACATGAAAAAAGATAATTAATGCTCCTTGAAAATAAGCAAGCGCTTTATAAAAAGGACTAAATAAATTTATTAGTTGGGGTCTTATAATAAGGATAAGATGGAGTATACATTACCCAAAGTTGAAAATATCTCAATTTTGAATACTTGCGCCATGTAGAAAGCCAATGAATTTTAAAGCTGCTATATAACTAACAACTACCTGTCAAAAAATATTCGACCACGACCAACAAAACAAAATTTAGTCATAATTGACAGGTACGCATATCAGAAATTCCGAATCAGTTCATCTGATTAATTATTTTGAGAACAATATTATTGTATTGTAGACTCGAATTTCCAAAAAAAAAAGAATTAGGAAATGGTGATCGAAAGTGATGATTGGCATAAAATAATATTTCTTTTTTTCTTTGTAGTAACAGTAGGAGAGTGTTGATCTGAAGAGGAGCTAACGTGTAGGAGTGGAACAAATTTGTGATGGCCCTGCATGCGTGGTGAGAAAAGCGATAAAGATAACTCCATCCCTTCCAATAATATAGTGGTAGTATTATATTGGCAACTCATCTAAAAATCAATTCATCTTTTTTGGATTCAACTCCCCTCATTACTTGTAAAGTAAATTCATTCATCATCACAACCTAAAACGTCTTCATGAGAGCTACTGCTCTCACCTAACTCAGTGAGATAGCCATATAGTCCACATCATCACATTAGATAATGGACACTTAATTCAGTTATTTGTCTTTGGCGGAGAAGTGGCCAACACATACCACTCCCCCCGTACTTTGTTTCAGACAAAAACAATTTTATCAGCCTTGATGTTTCAACGTAACAAACATTGGCATTTGGACAATGTTTATCTTTTATCAAGACACCGAAATATATCATTCAACTGAGTTTATTTTCACACACACAAATTTATATAAAAACATATACGTTTTTTGGAATTAGTAAAATATATCATTTAAACAGATTATATACCTCATGTATATAATTAGATTTTTTTTTTTTAAAAAAAAAGAGATTTATTGGAAGGAAACCCTTTACGCTTTGCCCGGAGACAGTTTTTACTTTTCTTTCAGTTGAAGAGAGAGGTGGCAGTAGCAAGGAAGGGAGTCCTTGGGATTGGTCTCATCTCTCATATTAAAATGTGTTCATTTAATGTATCCAGAAATAATCCTCATTTTAATTATTCTGGGTCGAATACTAGAGCATTTTTGTGGTCTTCCCCAACTCGCACGCCTTGAAATATGCAGGGTCACCTTGAAAAAACCGTCAAATGCTCATAAGAGGTCGGTTCCAGGAAGACTGGCCGCCAGCGTCGGCAGATCCATCTACCGTCCGTAGCCGCTTATCTCGCCGGATGCCATTAATTACCAGCTCATAAGCTCACGTAAACGATGTGCTTCTTTGCACACATGTCATTTACAGTACTACAAGAACAAGAGATATAATATAATTTGCGAGTAACTACTATGTATTTATTTATATATGTGATTACAACCATTCCCTAGGATAGTTTTAAACTATAGAGAAATTAACTTTTCATTCTGATGATGCTAAGAAAGATTTTAATGCGCATAACTAATTAATGATCCAAATCGCACTAGCCTAGACTAAAGACACACTTCACATCCACATGGACAGAGTGCTTCCTCTCTCCCTCTACAATATTCGGGTCAACCTAAAAAACGACAGCGAACAATATTTTAAACTCCACCAAATATATTAATCGGAGGCAAGAAAAAAAATTGTCAAGTGAGTGGGTATGCGTTCACACAGTAGTGACCAAGCTATCTAACGATCTCCTTGTTCGCGGTCACGAGAGGATAGCCGGAACACCCACTTGGTCGGCGACTTTTTCTTTCCGGAGGAGTGGCCGATAATACTCTTCCTCCTGCCGTTGCCGCCGGCCGACTCTGCAACGAAGGCCTTTAATCTTTTCATGGCCAAGTCTAGTGTGTCCTCCGACATGTTGGCGAAGCAGAGGCGGAACCAACCCGGTTCGGTGCAATGGCATGATGAACCGGGTGAGATATTTAAACGCACGTCGTACACTATTTTCTTCCACAGCTCCATCTCTGCTTCGAAGGTATTGGACTGAAGAAGGTGCCTCATGTCAACCCAACAAAACAAGCCCGCATTACTCTTTAAGCAGCTGATACCGGCTTTTTTAAGCCCTGAGACAAGCATTTTTTGTCGTCGTTTGAGTCTCTGTTTGTTTTCCGAGATGTAGTTTTTGGCGAAGTTCTTATCGCCTAGCATGGCAGAGAGAAGGTACTGAGTCTGGGAAGAGACCAAACCGAAGCTCGACATTTTTGTGGCAGCTGACACAACGGTGTCATTTTGGGAGTAAATTGCACCCACCCGGAAGCCCGGTAAGCCCAAGTCTTTGGAGAGACTGTACACTACATGAACTCTGTTCCAAACGTCAGAATCAGAATCCTTGAGGAGATTCCTCTCCTTGAGGATTTCCACGACGCTTACAAAGGCAGGAGAATCAAAAACCGTTCCCGAATAAATCTCATCGCTAATCAGATGCATGTCTGCTTTGTCACTAATGAAGTCAATAAGAAGGTTCAACTCGTTCCGGGTCATCGTGGTGCCTAACGGGTTGGAGGGGTTCGTGAGCAAGACGCCTTTAACGGTAAGGTTACGTGTCTGGGCGTCTTGGTAAGCTCGTTGCAAGGCGGATTCAGTGATTTGGAAGTTATTGGAGCTTATGCATTGTATTGGAACGATCTCTACCCCGGTTCGCCACTTGAGGTCGCGGTCGAAGCTGCACAAGTGCAATGCAAGCAAGATGAGGGGAATGTATGTAAAAAACGGGAAAGAGGATAAGTTTGAAAAGGTCAAACAAAGAATTGGTAAACTCACCCAGGGTAGTATGGAGTGGGAAGGAGAAAGGCGTCTCCATGATCGGCGAGGCAGAACATGAGAGTCTCGTTGGCGGAAGTGGAGCCGGCGGTGAGGACTATGTGGTTAGGGTCGAAGGTGACCTTGTTGCCTCTAATCTCCGCCATGAAATCCACCAATGCCTTCTTGAAGGCAGGGAGGCCATGGTAGTCTTGGAACAAGGCCAGCTCTCTGAATATGGAGTTGCCGTCTTTCTTGAATGCTGATACGTCCGGGTTCTTAGCCAGCCATGACTCCAGCAGATCAAATGAAAGCTGCAAGATGTCGTATTCGTCAGTAAAAAATTATAAGCACAGAATAATAATGCTGTCATGGGAAAAGGGAATGAATCTTATTACCTGATTCTCTGCGAGACCCATCTGAATAATTCCTTTGGGATTGAGAACCTCGTCGTAAGGGTTCTTCTCGTATTCCTGCCATCCTAGGAAGTATGAAGAATCTTGGCCGTGAGAGTTGCACGTGGCTTTTCTGGACAAAAGGCCCATTCTTTTTCTGAGGGGGAAATGATGAGGTGTTTTATGTACTACGTGGCTTGCTCGGAATACTTTGTCCCAAGAATTTAGGTGGTAGACGCAAGGGAGTGGTTGAAGGATGAGGAGAAAGATGGAGAGATATTTTTAGGAGTAAGAGGAAGGGGCGGAGAGATATGGAAGCTCAGAACACAAATAATGAAAGGATTTGAATGCAGTGCAGTTGGTATGGGTGTGATGGGGTATTTATACTAGTGGCAAAGAGGGCCGCGTGGAGTGACAAAAACACCCAACTTAGAGAGAGAGAGAGAAGAGATGTTTTAGTTTTAGTACTAATTATAATGCAGAAATGAATGAAGGAAGGAATTAAAATGATGATTGGCAAGAGGGAATTAAATTGATGTGTTAAATCAGACGCGGTTTGAGACCAAATATGGCACCTCCCAGTTTTTCCAAGTTCTGAATCACTGAAATAGCCAATCAACAAAATTTGTGGAAAGATGTCGCAGGAGGAGGAGCTTATTATTAGAATGTGAAAACAGGAAGGGAATATAACTCCGGAGGAGGGGTCAAAAAGGAGGCGGTCGAATTAGAAGCAAGAGAGCGTGTACGGCGGGACCCATTTCTCTTCTCATCCAAAGAGTAGGGAGAGCTCGCCCAATCTAAGCTATCCAAGTTCAGCCCAGATGAGATTTAGATAGTTCAGATTTAATTTATTTAAATCGATGCTTTTTAAATTTAAAAAATCATTTTTTGAAAATATATTAGTTCATATATTATCTTTATTTTAAATTTTCTATCTATTAAAATAATTTATTTAAAAAATAAAATAAATAAATATAGACCATTCAGATCTTATTTAAACAGTTCAGATTATAGGATCTCTCCCTACTCATTCAATAGATGAGAGGGGTTATACTTATGTGTAGGGCAGTGCCCACGGGAATGGCATTCAGGCTTTGGAGCATATGGCTGGTCCGTTTGCTCCCTTCTTGGGCCCCCCTATCTCTTAATCACCCATTCACTTGTATTCTCATTAATAATAAGGTTAACGTCCATTTACCAAAAAAAAAAATAAGGTTAACGTCATTTGAGAGAAGGGAGGAATTTTTTTTCTTATCTTTATTAAATAGTCTATAAATTTTTATATATATATATTTTAAAGAAATATTATTTTCATTAATGACAATTTGGTCAATATCCTCCTTAAAAGTTGTTCTCCCCATCTCCTCAAACCAAACAGACCCTAAGTCATTACAATGGGTTAAGTAATTTGGTGAATCAAAATTCAAAGTTGTTCCCCGTACTAGGGCCAACCTTAGGAGCTAGCCTTCTCTCTTGTCCAGGGTTCGAGCCCTGCCTCCCCCTCCTCCCACTGGTTGTATCAAAAAAAAATTCAAATTTTTTTCTCTTGTATTGTTGTGTATATTTTTTGTCTTATTCATAAGATACATTATTAAATTTTTTACATAAATGTACAATTTTATCCTTTATCCACCATTTTTATTTACCCATGGTTATTTTCTTGCAGAATGTATAACTAAGTAGGGATAAAATTAAAAATTGGTTGAATTTCCAAATTAAATTAATGAAGTTTAAGGTTTTTCTTAATCTATGTGAAACATACTAAAAATGCCATGTAAATAATATATACAAGTGGATTATATATATTCACAAACCAACTTAATTGTGATTCATTCCAAATACTCTAAATATCAGGATCTCCCCGTTTCTCGTTTATTATTTTTGTATCTGTCTCTGTTCATCACACTTTCCCGCTTTCACATTGCATTACGTCAGTATATCATTCTACGTAAATTATCTATTCCTTGCTCGATTTTATGCTATCTCTATTTGTCATACCTTATTATCTCCAGCTCCTTTAATTTTTTATGTTATATATATATATATATCTTGATACACATATATTTAATGTGTACACTTAACGTACGTCATCTATATTATGTATATTTATGTGTAAGCTAACATATAGATTGAAATAATCAAAAGGCGTTCTGCATATTTGGGACTCTGGGTGCGCTTCTCTCTCTGATTGCGACTTGAGAGTGATTTTGGAGATTGGAGCTGATTAGGTATTTTAAGCGTTGACAATAAACCGGATATGTTTGCCAATCATATAACAATTCTTTCCTTACCAATTTTACTCAGTTTTCATGTCACTTTAAATTGAGATCCGATTATTTTGAAATATTCATTATACATTTTTTCATAGAGATTGAAGAAAAAAAAAAAGAGTAAAAAAATTGAATTTCATGTATCTGATTTTTTTGGTTAAGGCATATCTAGAAACCGTTGAAGCATTTTCTTAGGCATATTCACTATCTTAAAGTATTTTGTGATATAGCATGTTAAAATATTTTTTCAATGTATCCAATACCTTAAAGTTATTCTTGTGTATCCATAGCTTTGAAGTTTTTTTTTTTAAAAAAATTTGTGTCCAGTGCTCTAAAATATTTTTTGGTGCATCCACTAGCAAGATATAAAAAATAATGATTCAAGGTAATTAAAATGATTTAAATTGGAGGATAATTTTGAAAATTTGTGATAATATGTTGCCATTTAAATGAAATAAACTACTTTTTACTTTTTTAAAAAAAAATTATGAAGTAGTCAAAAGTGTTCTAATGTTCCTTATTAAGGATGGGAAGGAGTAATACTTAACCTACGGAGCTTAAAATACGGTTTTTTCATTAAACCTCTAATTATTGGAGTCAGTTTGTTTTCTTCACCTACCTCATTAATGATCAACCCATTAAACTTTCGGTTAAGTTTTTTTCCCTTGGAAAGACTCTAGCTGGCTTTATACCTCTAAATCCACAACATTTTAAAATTAATTATTCATTATTTAGTAGTGATTAAATATGGGATAATATGAATTATTGACTATATTATAACCAAATGAATTATTTCCTGAGCTTCTTTTGGCCAGAAAATTTTATGAGTTCATTTTGAGAATAATTACTACTTAAAAACTAATATTTCATGTCTATAAACAATTACACCACAATTAGAGAGTGCTAGAAAACTATAACATCCATTGCTCGAAGAATTCTAAGGGGTGAATTCTAGTTTGAATATTGAAAGGCAAAAAAAAAAAAAAAAAAAACACTCGTAAGAAGTAAAGAAGCACGATAACGATAACAATTCTTGATTGTTGACTAACATAATAATTCAATAATAAAATCAGTCTATATGGATTTAATATAGCAACAAATATTCTCAATCAGATGTTCCCTTGGGCGAGGCCCACAAGAATGAAGTTGACGAACGGCCATAATTTTTTGGTGACATATTCCACATGCACATATTGGAGCTCATAAATATCAAAGACACAGAGTAATCATTTTTTATTTATTTATTTATTATTATTATCAAATGGAATAGGATGTGCATAAATTTTACGAGCTAGATTGGTAGCTCTAGAACAAATCAAGCAAATAAAGTAATAATTAAGAGGTCGGCGTAACCAGTAACCGGCCTTCTGTTTTTGGCAGCCTGATTTAGTAATGGAAAGTGTGAACGCAATTATAAATAGCTTAAAATAGGAGCGCTTATAATTGAAGTTATGAAGTTGAAGAAAAGCTCGATTCATTTTGGAAATTCAAACCCTCAAAGTGATGGTTAATCAGTGTTTCAAACGCAAATAATCAGCAAACTAGATAGCTACCTCCTACTCCCCTGTTCTTTTCTCTGTTATTATCTCTGTTTTCACTTAAGAAAATCTTGGCTTATGCATATGATTAAAACCAGTGATTAAACACACTTATATGGCTAACTCACTTTGAGATATTATTTACATGTATTATAAAATTATTGACCATTAAAATTAACTACTAATGACGTCGAACATTGTTGGACAGCATATGATGCTTTCTTTCGGGTTAAGATCGCTAGCCTGAAATAAACCAAACACAGCGACGTAACCCAAAGTAGCAGCTGGAGAAGCAGAGAGTATATATGGTTAATTTGCTAATAATGGTGGGGGGCCATGTACGTACTAAATGTTGACTACGTTAAAAGGCTCGCACTCTTAAGCTATTTCCTTCCTGCTTCGTAGCCATTAGCAATATTGAATAATGGTAATTCAATGCACTAATTAAAGCTTGCATTCACGTGCATCCTCCCCTGTTCTAAAATATACATATACAGAGCTTGTTCTGCTCATGCCGAGGTTATTATTTGTAACTCGTACCCCAGTAATTAATTCTTGAGATTTTAAAACTGATGAAATAATCGAAGATAATAATAAGATTTAGTTTTGACGGACGTGGAGGAATATTGTTGTAATATATAAAGTAGAAAATGGTCACTATCAAGAGAGAGTGAAGGGGGGAAATAAATGAAAAGGACGTATGGAAGAATAAGCTAGAGAGTATAATATGACAGAACAAGTTGATTAAATGTCATTAATTTCGTAATTAGCTTATAATGGGAACTTAAAATTAAAGGACAGCAGCTTGAAATGGATGTAGGGAAGCAAAAACAAAATTGGTCTGTGATTTGGGTAGAAGGACGAGACTGACACAACAGCCCATAGCTTACTTGTAACGGACACAAGGCACTGCTTGTGGGAACACACAGCCCAGACACGATTTGAAAGTCTTCACTAATTAACACACCACGCCTTATCATAATTGCCCAGTTTTGGAAAATGCTCACACCTTCAACACTGGCCCATATATCCTCATCAACCTAGCTGTACCCTTCAATACACAATGAACAGTTCCATAATTTGAATGATTATGACCAGAAGCTAATGTATTTATGCGTGTTACTGTTTAGTACGTTCATTTCATCAGTAGCAGGCGTCATTAATGGAAGGAATCAAACCCAGATTACATAATTAGCCTGAGAATGAGTGCAATTAATGAGAGATGCGCGTAAATACATACATATATATTAATATGTGTGTGTGCGTGTGTGTAGTAAGTACAAGAGTGAGACCACGTGGTTTGTAGCAAAGAAGGGGTTAATAGGGCATGTGAAACCCTCGTTTACGTGCTCCCTCACAGCACCCTCTCAAACGTACACACACTTAGTTTGTGGGACCATTTGTGGACCAAGTCTCCTCGGTGACAACTAACATGGTCCTGCAACTCTGTTACCAGGAATCAGGAGACATTTCCACTGGGACCCCACCTGCCCCCTCTTCTTCATTAATCTCTTGGCCCCACCTTTTCCTCCATCTCTATCTTTCTGCTTAATTAATCCAGAAGAAATCGAGTGTGTGTGTCCGATTAATTAAGCTCATCCGCTAAAGGGTCAACGAAAATTACATACACAGGTGCATTCAATTAATGACCACATACGGGCACTAGAAGTAGAACGTAATTTTGGACCAGTTGCATCGAAGACTTTGAAAGCATGCATAAGATTTTTACAACGAGTCGATCGATTATTTTTTTGGTTCGGTCCTTAATTAAGGTTTTGACTTCTTTGCAAGTCATAATATAAACTCTTTAACAAATATAAATGCGGCTGCTTCCATATTCAAACCCCTTGATGTTATGGTTCCTACCTGTGCACGCATTTTCAATTATATTCTTGCCATATATAGATTTTATTCTTCAGAAAGAAGGAAGAGTGTGATGTTTTTCAACTCTGAATTAATTGGTTTCGCTTTTGCAAGTGGTATTTCTTGAGAAACTGAAAGTGATGATACATAGCCAACCATATATTGCACCCAAGCCATGTCCTATATCTAGTACTTTACTTTACAGTTATGTCGACTTTTTACACCACTAGATGCACCTTTTGAGGGATGTCAATTATAAGAGAAAATGCATAATTGATTAACAATCCTGTTGATCTCCAGTTTACAGTGATAAAAAAAGGCCTGGTCATAACAAAGAATCAAAGATGATAAACGTAGAATTAATTAATGTAAGGAGGGTGATGCTCTGGCTTGATCCCTTATATATATATATATAGCCAACTTAACAAAAATTCATAAATGGCTTGTATGTATAATAATAGAGTGCAAGGTAGCATATACCAATGTGAATGGCTGTTTATTATTAGGTGAGTCATATATAGTTCTGGATGGGTTTTTTTTTTTTTTTTGCCAAAATTAGTTAAATAATTGTTACTCGGGGGGGGGGGGGGGGGGATCATAGGTCATTAAACGATAAGTATAAAATAAATTAATGTTATGGCCGGAGTAAATATAGGAAATTGAACCCATGAACTGTCCCCATACCATTAATCGGGATTCTACGAGTTCTCTTGCTCCCTACGGCATAGGTTGAAATTGTTTGAATTTGCAGCACATCTCGCAAGTCGCAACTCTACGTAATTCAAACCTTTTTTCATTTACCAAACGAATCCATTTAATTAAATCAAAGTTCTTTGTTTAATGAGTTCCGCCCCATACACACACATTTATAGATACATATATAATCACACACACATGTAGATTCATATGTAGATACACACATATATATAGATAAATATACACATACGTATACCAATATATAGATACATATATATCTAGATAAATATGTATCTATATGTATATATGTATGTGTATATAGATACATACACACAGACACACACACATACATATGCATATACAAATACATACATATATACATCTATACATACATCTACACACACATACATACATATAATATCGGGACAGTCTCCTGTTAGTCCTAAGCATAAAAGACTATCTATTTATGTATATGGTTTCTTACTACTAAAAAAATTCTTCATGCCCTTCATTAGATATAAATTAGTTTTAAGAGTGTTGTTAAATATTTCACAAAATTTTGAAACTAGCTAATTTGAGTATTTTTAGAAGAAAAAAGACATTTTGTGACACACGAAAAATAAATGCTTTCAGTCATTTTTTTTATTTTCATATGCATGTTAATTAGTCGTTTATTTCTTTTACACAAGACCACAAATTAATTCTGACCAATAACATGATTGAAAGAGGCTACCTCTAGTATTAAATGCATTGCCTAGTTTATAATGCAAATAGATCTTATATTTAAAACTGAAAAGGTAATACAAATACATTAGACGACATAAATTTTGGTTGTAATATGTTCAGGCCAATGATGCTCCTAGAAACTATGTCTATAATGTTTTCATGTATCAATTATCAAGTTATTGAAATTCTGTTTCCGTCTTAAGTTGTCATTCATAAACTAGATAATGTGATACACAATTGGATTGGTCGAAGAAAATGCATGTAAACATGAGAAATGAAAGGGACAAGACGTGAACAAAGAGGACCATGAAACGGAGCGTTCAGTCTAGGTGTGATCTTGTCTTATTAGGGTCAGGTGGGCCTGTATGAGTAAGTATGGGTCGTAGATGGAGGGCGGGTCAATTTTGGGAGATGTCTAAATCGGATCAGTATGAGTAACTAGTAAGTATGGGTTGTAGACGAAGGGCGGGTCAATTTTAGGATATGTCTAAATCAGATGGAAAGCCCCACAGCCGCGTGTTTCTTTCTGATTTAGTCCTTTGCTGCCAATTTATAATCGGGCCCTGACAGCCCGGCCTGATAGTGAACTCAGTCTCTTTTGGCCCACATCCAATCTCATATCCTTCTTTTACTCATTCTTGTTCCCTTCTCCCCATCCTCATTTTCTTCTTATTGTTGTTGTATGATCTTGCTTTCTTATGATTTTTGTCAAATAGCACCTTTCAAGTTACTGTCACATGAATTATCTGTATGCAATAGACCCTTGTTTTTGTCTTTAAACATATTACCACTTCTTTAATATAAGATCTCATTCTTAATACAAATTACACTGTAAGTGAGATTTTATATTAAGAACCTAAAGTAATATTATTTTTAAGTTATGGTTAAATGTTTAGTGATATTAGTCTAATTTAAGATGACACAATAGCAAGTTGTCTCCCACAAGGCCTTTAAATCAGTATTTGCCACCAAAAAGGTTGTTAAACTCATGAATTTGCTTAAAATTTTATCGTGGACTCAAATTCTAAACTTGTAAAAGTTTACTTTTATCAATAAATAGATATTAATAATGCATAATTAAATAATTAAAATATGAAATATGAAAATAATTTGATGTAAATATATTTTAAATTTAAATAATTGAAATTGAACTAGTTCTATCCATAATTTATCATATTCAACAAATATTTTTTTTAATAAAATTCATATATAAACCCAAAGAACATAATATAATCAAAAAAGTTATCACCGGTTTAATACTAAGCTAATGCAATTTTATAAGATAAAAACAGAAAAACGGTAAATTTGATGGTGAATTCGTGAGTTTAACCAAGTTTACAACTATCACAAAATTTAAGAGTAACTCAACTTTAATTTTGTAAGAAAAAACGTAAAAATGCTAAATTCAAAGAGTTAACTTAGAAATTTAACATCAATGCTTGCTATTGATTAGGATTTTATTGCATATTGGCAATACCTTCAGTCATTAATATAAAATCTACAACCGCTGCTTAAGATTTTTCACATTTTGGCTGTACATTCGGTCATTAATATAATATTTAAGTTGTAGTTTAAACTAAATCTTATATTAAGAATCAGAGGTAGTATAATTAAAGTTGTTATTTTCACTGCCTATAATAAAAGTTTTTTCACTACCTGAAGTAACCATTCATCTTCAAGCCACCAATGAAGCATAAAACTTCAAAATAGTGGCTATCTTTTTTTCTTTTCTTTTTTTAATCTTTTTGGCCAACAGAATAGCAGTTGTCACAACTTAAAATTTTGTTGCCATTTTATATAATTAAAGTTATTATTTTTTAATTAAAGTAATCATTTATATTAAAGGCGTCCATTTCCCAAATAATTATCTGGTCACTTAACCCACAGGCAATAAGGTCAATTCATAAAATACTTAATTTCAGGAAGAAAAATCCTTGAAATTGCAATGCAAACGTGACGTGATAGTCCCAATATGATATCAGTATATTTCAGGTAGATTTTTGTACCATTATTCTTTACAAATATAGATTTAGACAGTTAGAAACAACAATTTCAGCTACAAACTGAGTTACATTTAAAATTTAAATACCTTATCTGCAATTGAGTCCCCCTTGAATTTGAAGTTATTTGAATAAAAATTATTGCTTCATAAGAAAATATTTATAACTCATTTTTTAAACAAGAAATTGTTAGAACCTAACTGTCTTCAATTCAATCTTTTACAACTCCCATGCATGTATCCGTTTTTCCGTTCCCCCCCCCCCCCCCCCCTCTTCTTTTCGTCTAAGTAGATTTTTTTTTTTTGGGTAAATTCGTCTAAGGAGATTGCATGGGTGGCAGCTTGTCGAGTGCCTTGCCTCCAAATGAAAGGCCCAAGTACGATGGGCTTAATGGTTTATTATCGTGGCACTTTTGGTTAAGTTTGGAATGCACAGTCGTTACAAACAGAAACTGGGCCAAGATCTTTGAACTTTGTTAAAAAAAGGCCCACTAATACCACCAAAAAACTTCTTGTACAGAACAGAAATACAGTATTGACGAATAAACCCATCGCTCTTAAGCTCAAATGGCAAAGGAGTCGGATACTCTCATAAAAGGGAGGAAGTTCGATCCTGGAGTTGGTCAAGGCGCTAGGAGAGACATCTTAATTCCTAGATGCCTAGGTTAACACCTGAGTAATAGACGACTTGCCCTGCCTAACATTGGTATCATCTAGAAAGAAAGGAGATTTCGTCTCGCCCTTGGATTGTGAGTGAACCTAGCCCCTTTCCTAAAATTTTTCTAAAAAAAAAAAAAGAATATTGACGAATAAGCAACAGCCTCCTGACGTAGAGACAATACGCTAGAAAGTCATGGATTCGATGCTGCTTGCTACGTATAAGACACAGTTAACTTTTTTATAAAGAGATTAAAGAATCTAAATAAGTTACTTAATCATATCATATGATATATATTTTTAAATTATATATAAGTTTCTAAGTTAAACAAAATAGTTTGCAGCAAAAATGAAAAATATAAATACTTTAAAATAATTTAATTAATTTCTTTGATCTTTGCAAAAAAAAATCAACTATGTCTTATATTTAAGAATTGATGAGTATGAGTAGTAGTAATAATAGTAAACAGAATAACTGTACAGTGTGATCTACTGCTCAACTTGTATGCCATAATGCTCAGGTTGAGGGGGCCTCCATTTCCTATTAAAGACACTTCCTTCTGCCATTTTTGTGCTCTTTGACTTCTCATCCTGGATTTTTAGCTTCTCATCAATCAGTTCAAGCAACTCTTGTAAACCGACCCCAGTGATAGCAGATGTTCTCACGTGGGGACCAGAGGAGCCCACATTACATGCATTGTCCATACCAGGGTCCTTATTGGGCTCATTCTGTTGCTCACAAACTGTCCAGGGCAAAAAGGAATCATCTTCATCAACCAAAGTATCCTCATACAACCAGCCATCAGAATCACCTTGCTTTCCTTCCAGGGCCCCCTCAGAACCATACAGTGCTGGCTCATTGACATTATAGTTGTCAGGTAGCTCCTTGATACCTTCAGCTTCTACACCAGGATCATTACCTACCTCATCCTCTTCAGTTTCAGCATTGAAGACGCAGGTTTCGTCAGTTTCATCTTCACCTTCACCCTCAACTTCTTCAGCAAAACATTGGTCATCATCCATGTCCTCTTCTTCCATATCGATCTGAACATATTTAAGTGTTTATGTGGAGACAGAATAAACTGATGAGAATACGTAATTATTTTATTCCCCTCTTCATAAGAAGAGCAGGTAAATCGCATTACCTTGTTCCAAACTTCAATCATATTCTGAAGCTTCACTTCCGGCACTCCTATTTGTTGAAGAACTTGCAGCACTGTGGAGCGATGCTCGTCAAGGTTGGGAGCACTGGAATCCACCACATGCTTCAAGTAACCATAGACCTTTTTTATTAGTTATAACACAAGACCAGCTTCTAAAGTGATCTTTTGAAAACCTTTGTGCAAATATAACTAAAAGCAAGAAAGTACAATTTTTTAAATTTTTGTTTGCCCAAAAAAAAAAAAAACTGCAAAAACACAAATTCTCTGAAAAACTAATAAATTAGAAACCAGAAATTACGTTAAGTGCCTTCTGTATGAATATGAGCAGTGTTTTCCAGCAATTGAGCTATTCATCAGACAAAAAACTCCTCAATATGGATTTTCTTTTCATCTGTCATCTTCATAATACCACCCTTAACTCTGATGTTTACTTTTTCTTTATTACTCCTTTTTCTTGTGTTTTGAGTTTGAAATTTATAAATGGATCAGAATAACGACAACCCATGTGATAAAACAGTTGATCAGGTAATCTTGGATGATTTGGAGAGGAAGTTTTCCCAGTGAGACTACTAAGAATATTCTGATGTCACCTCAAATGATGCAAAAGGCAACTAAATCATACCACAAGCAGGTCTGCTTCAACCACTTCTTCCAAAGTTGCATGAAATGCCTCCACTAACTAAAGAGAAAATAGATACCAACAGGATAGATTGCATCATTGTCCAGAAAATACTGACAAGACTTGGTAATCAAACGTGGCAATTTTGCTTATGATTTGTCATTACCTGTACGGGTAGATCGGAGATAAATCCTACTGTGTCACTCAAAAGAACTTTCCTCCTGCATTATTTACATAAAAAATTGAATAGTTAGGTATGATTAAATTTTTTCTAACCAATGGACAACAAAGATCAATAAAAATCACAGGACTTTTTGAAGGCTTCAGGTCAATGATAACCCGAGCGCGAAAAATTCTTATGGATTATATCTTATCACATATTCACATACATATTTTAACATTTGCATCCCACCTCTCTAACCATAACTATATCATCTAATAAACCACACACAAATCCGTCACATGCTAGAAAACACACACACACACAACTAATACACAAACAGGTGGGGGAAATAACCTACTGGACCCTTATTTCCTAACAACAATATTAAAAAACACGGATTAGAAGAAATTACTGGTAAATTACCCTGAAGGCAGCACAGTGCTTCTTAATCTAGGATCAACTGTAGCAAAAAGTCTGCAACATATATGAAAACATGGGGTAAAGCAGAAAAGCTACTACTCACGATTTAAAAATTAGAGGGTGTACAAGCATGTAGGAAGTATCAGAGGCAGTTTACCGACAATCGCTATACAGATCACTGTCTGCCAGTTCACTAACAAGTGTGGACTTTCCCTGATGAAAGCATGCAGTGAAACATATGAGCCCTTGAAGTTGCAATATATAGAAAAGACATATATTGAGACTGCTTACCGCATTTGTATACCCAACGACAGCAACAGTAGGTAAGCCTTGTCCAAATGAATTTCCTTGCCTTTTGCGACCAGCACGTTGCAAAGCCCTAGTGCGACGAACCTCTTGAACTTGTGACAACAGATGATTTCGCCGTTGCAAGATTCTGAGCATTTTGCAGTTCAATGATAAATATTGAGTAATTTCGTGTAACAGTGAAAACTTTTGTGGGTGGACATTTCATGAGTACCTCACGTTTCTCTTACTGGACATGTTTCAAGTAGATTACACTTTAAATGCAAGACCACCTTATAAACTTGCATAAGACTGTAGGCATCATTTGTTCAACAACACCACAAAGTTATTGCTTCAACAACTAAAGTGAAAATTTGCTGTGGCTAGAGGAGTTGGATTTTTTTTTTTTTTTTAAGAAAACAACTTTGAAAACTAAACACATTTAAAGAAATAAGTTATGCACAAAGGAAAGGCAAAACCGCAGCACTTGAGTAAAAGTGTATCCAAAAACCTCAGCATGTCAAAATATACCTTCGTCGCTGAAGCTGAAGCTCTGTTTCTCCAGCACCACTCATGAAACCCTGTCCCCCGCTTCCTCTCCTGAAATTTAGTATTCAATTAACAATTTACCAAAAAAAAGATTGGCATGCAGAACATACAGAGAGCAATAAAAAATGCATGTGTAACAGCCGGTCAGAAGAGTGAAAAAACAATCTTTGGCGTTACCAATGTTGTATGTTGAGTTATTTACCTCATCTCAAAAAAAAAAAAAAAAGTTGCATATCAACCTTAACCTTAGACACTGGAACACTATGTCCAAGTACAATCATTCTTCTTGGCCAGGCCCCTGAAAGGAAAGGTGGCCATCAATAGATTCATGCAACTTTAAGTTGTGTCCATGAGGAACACTAATTTCCAATACCTCATTTTCAGAATGTATATTTATCCAATTTAGCACATTATGTCTGCACAGAAAAATATAATTGATCATTTAAAAATCACATAAAACACTAAAAACTTAGGCAGCAAACCAACCCTCGAGCACTAACAACTTCAGCTTCTCCAGCAATTCCAAATGCATAACGTCCATCTGGGCCACGGACACGAACAAGTCTTGATTTCTTATACATTAATGCAGCCAGTTCAGCCTACATAAAGATAAACAAACATGGAGGGTGATAACAAGGTTATTCCGAGATAACATTAACAAGTAGATAACAGCTGGGAGGTAATATTAATAATTTAGGCAGCCCATCATACCTGCAGCTTTGCCTCCTTCGTAAAGGCATGAGCATTGAATATCTCTATTATAAGACCCACACGGTCCAGCACAGGTTTTCCCCAAGCCCACTGGTATTACATGGCATGGGACAAAACATTAATTTTCCAGTCCACCAAAGTGAGAGAAGATTTATAGAAATATAACTTCTTTTGGCCTGCAATGTAAGTAGAACTTGCCTCCAGATTTCGTTGCTGAATCCCAGATAGTATAGCATTAACAAAAATAGCATCCACTTCACCCTGTTTAAGTTACATAGTCAAAATCATTTGCTAAAATGAAACTGATAAATAAATCATCAAGAAAAGAAACTACTTTGCCTTTGATTCAGCAGCATTAAGATGGCATTTGATGTTCTGTACAGTGCCTGGTCCAAAATATGTGTCTGCCAATTAAAGAATCACAACCATAAATCATATTGTACGCTTAATGTTTTAACTACGCAAGTTATTACAAACTCTAGGTACAAACACGATACGTCCTTCAGTGAGTCAAAAAGAAGAATGCTTTCACTACGGCGGAATGTAAATTGATTAGTATATCTTACAACTGTCATTTACTTGAAGTTCACAAGTCTACACATGACAGATAGGAGGAAATTAATCTGAAGGGCTGCATTTCGAACACGTTAAATTGTACAGTCTAAGCAAACTACTCCATCCGGATATAAACTTTGACAAAGAGAAACCACGATGAATTTGAAAGCTCCTGCAAACCTCTCATAACCTCAGCATTGTTTCAAATTTTGATAAACAATCTCCATCTCAGCCCTAAAGCCTATAGCTGTCTGACCCAAAGCTTGGTGAATTATGCAGCCAAGGAAGTGCTTTTTTTAAACAATTCTAAAGCACAGATTCGCACCACCATTTGGCAAGAAGATCCCAATTATGAAGGCAGAAAAATGTAATTCAAAGCAGTAAAGTTAGAGACAGACCTGCGCGAGCCTTGTGACCTTTCATGGAAGGGTTTTGAACAATGATATGGGGAGGCAGAGCCTTATCAAAAAAGTCAGTGTCGAAATACCCATCTCGCTGCTCTTCCAGAGAGTTAGCAAGACAGAGAGCTTCATTGAGCTTAGCCTGTAAATATTTATCGGGGCGAAGACGGGGTTGAACAACAAACAAGTTAGGAGGGCTGGTTGGGTCCCTGTTGAAAAGTGATACGACTTCATGTGTGTCCTCCTTATTCTGCTTAGATGACCGCGAATAGTGGAGATAAGAAGTCCAAGTGGAAGGGAGGCGAAATTTCGATGAAGTGGAAGGCAGAGACGGCGAGGAGAGAGTGGAGAAGGACCGCAGGGTAGCTAAGATCTTGTTGAAAGATCTCAGTGAAGTGCGCTTTCCAGAGATAGTTTTCAACATTTCACAAGCAGAGATGGACACTTGACAGGTTTCTTCGCGGGGGCGATGATTATGGTGAACTCGGGTTTTTGTTTTTGATTTTGTTTTGAGAAATGTGTATTGGGCTAATCTTTTCTTTCTCGGCCGGCTTATAGTGGGCTCAATTCCCAGGTGAAGACCTAAGCAGCCATACCTGTGTTTTGTTTTGTTTTTTTAAAACCCAAAAAAAAAAACTTTTTTAATTTAATGTTCATTATATTAATATTATGGGGCCTCTTTCATGTCAAATGAATATAAAGGCCTCATGTAAAACAGTAAAAGCCTAAAATTCGAGGTCCTTTTTCTAGCAACCTAATATGGTCACAAAGGATATCCTTCAGGCTGTATATCCTTCAATTTTAGGATATGTAATTTAGTTTTGGGTGAAGAGGAAAATTTAACAACGAATTTCTTCGTGGAGGAGCATCCAGCACCATAATGTTTATTTAGGGGTAAAAATATACATAAACTCTTATAAGTGGTGCAAAAATAACAACTCTATCAATCCCTCTTAACAGTCGTTAACTTCTATTTGAGTGGGTCCCACTATGTACCTGTTTAGATTAGCGGCATAAGCTAATTTTCTAATGTAATTTATAGTATATAAGGTAGTCTGTGAGAAGAATTTTGTCTCAACTTGGGTGGACTTAGTTAGTACAAGGCATTAGATTGAGATGTGGTGGATCGAAAAAACTAAAAAGAAGTGCGAAGATTTTGGAGATAAGAGGGATAAGCTTAGAGGAGGCTTGATGGGATAGAAGACATCAGGAAAGAATAGCATGGAGAAGCTGAAAAATTCCAAGGCCGTGAGCCAGGAAATTGAACTGAGCCTATCAGGTCGGCCCATTTAAGTCTTGGCCCTTCGAGGGTCGGACTTGTAAAATGGAGCCTCTAAATGAAGTTAGGCTTAAAAAGGCCAGCTTTGTTAGGCCTTTTTTTTTTTTTTTTAAACTTACCCAATTGGCAATTGCCCACTTGCCTTGCTAACCAAATTTGAATGTGAATGAAGCTACTTGCCTGTGCTCTGTTATTCAATACTCACTCACTCAATCACTTTCACAATCTCAATCATTTATGTCATTCTCTTCACGACTCTCGCTGTTTCGACCTCACGCACACATAGTCACGTATCAATGCATCATGGATTCATGGCATCAAACCATTAGTGCTTCACTGCTTCAGCTCGCAAAGTCCTCCACTCCGCTGAGGTGTTGACTATGTTTGTTTAATGCATGATGCGTATTGTTTAAACTTAATGTTGACAACATTTAATTGATAAATTAGAACTTTAATTATTGCAATTTACTAATTATATTTATTTGAAGGAAAAATAGTTAAATTTTAGAAAAATAGCTTCCAGCCTTATAAGGCTGGCCTTGACCCACATGCTTTCAGGTCAAACCTTGAAAAACAAATGTTCTTTTTTTTTAAAAAAAAAAAAAACTATGTGCCTAAAAGGGCATGCCTTTTTAGGCTCCGACCCTTCAGAGGCTGGCTCTTATTCTCAGTTCTAGACGTGTATTCTAGGTAAAAAATGAAGCTGTAGATGATATATGTACTCAAGGCGACAGCTAGACATAGTGGGACCCACACAAAAAAGGGCTAACGGTTGTTAGGAGGGACTAACGCACCATTTACTATAGTTCATTTATATTTTTACATCCAATTAAATATTATAGTGTCACAGGCACCTCCGAAAAATTTGTTGTTAGATTTGCATCTTCACCCTTTATTTTTATCTATGACTATTATTTTCTTCATGTAATTTTTTAGGTAGGGGAAGGTTACACAATATTTTTTTCAATTTTACCATGATTGAATTATGTTTATCCCGCGGAATACAAAAAATAAACTAAACGCTTGTTAAATAACAGTGTTTGTTATAGTTTATAGTACTATATATAGGTTTAATAAATAAATAAAAGGAGTCTTTTTCCAAAGAGGCATGTTTGATTGAGAACGAGAAGCATTGGGGGGAATAAGACTTTGGAGGCATCATGTGGCGACAAACTTGGGCTGTTTTATGTGATAAGACGTTGATTTGATTCCTACGTAGCGACACTTTCCATCTCAATGCCCTTCTTTATTCTCCTCTGCCTCCCACTTGTCCCTCCTCTTGCTTTGGGGAGGGGCCTTGCTCTCAACTAATCTCCTTTTTCTCCGTCTTATAGTAAGCACTGGGCCATAGTCAATGGTCCATATCCATGGTCCATGGGCTCAGCCGACTGGCCCATTCTTCCTTGTCATTCATCCAAACAAGAGATATACTACCTCCCTCCGTTCCTAATGATAGGATGATATTTAGAAGTTGGGTTTGATCCTAACTATACGATAAAATTTTAATTTTTATCAATTTTTTCCTAAAATACCTATATGTTATTGTCTTAAATGTGTTTGATTTTTGGTGAGTATATGTATGTGAGCTTGTAAACTCTTCTAGTCAGTGAAACTTTTAAATTGTTAGATTTTAATTTATTTATTGATCAACTGATGTTAATTTACCAATATATATATATATATATATATAAACACACACATATATGTGTGTGTATGTGTGTGCCTATGTATGTATGTATGTATGCAAGTGTGTGTGCGCTGATAGGGCAAAACTTTAAGCCTAAAAAACTCCACAAGTGCACAGGCCGTATCAAGTAATAAAGTGATGAGAAAAGTATCGTTCCCACGAGGACTTAGTATCACAACCTTTAGTTAAGCCTTAATTTCACAATTTTGTTTAAGTTGAGGAAAACAAAAATTGAATTTAATTAAGAAAAAGAAATTAAAACTAAAATAAAAATAAGAAAAATACCACAATAATCAAATGAGCAACCTAGAGTCACTAATCCCTTATTTGATTTTTAGATTTTATCCCCACTAAATTAACTTTGACTTAATCTAATCAGCTAATCTAGAGTATTAATGTCTATAAATGCCTGTCGGTCCACTTATACATACACCTACCTCAAATAATTATGCAATGCCTCACATAATTAATTAAGATGCAATTCAAATCGGATTCACTCTAATTTGACTATGCGGAGCTTCTAGGTATATGTCTATCCTAGACGCAAATTAGAGTAAAACCTAACTTCACGTTAAATTTAAACCTAATTCCACATTATTTATTTCCAAGGTCAATTTAGGATTCTCTCTTTCAAGTCCAACCCTAAATCCCCAAAACATGCTTAACGGTGGCCAATCACTAAGCAATAACAATACACACAGGATTAAATAAACTGATTAAAATTAAACAAAACTAATGAGTAGGAACAATTTCTAAGTGTCAAACAAGTTCATAGTACTCTAGGTTGCAAAAGAAAATTAGCCACACATGGCTTTATTTAAATCCATAAAAAAAAAAAAAAGAAAAGAAAAATCAGGTTCAAAGAAGAAGAAAAGAGAAGAAAGAAAATTTCTCTGTTGCCTCCACAGTCCTTTCGTCATTCCGTGGAGATGATGAAGAGAATTGAAACGCTCAGCCTCCTCTGCTCCTCTGCTTTTTCGTTCCTTCTTGTTCTGTGTCTCCCTCCTTATTTATAATTTAGGTCTTTGGTCATTGATTCTCTTTTTCTTATTATTACAAAGATATCTCATATCTTGTAGTTTACTCAATCAGATCACGCAAATTGATTTTGTTTCTATTTTCTTACGGGAGACCACTGAATTTGACTGATTGCATTTCTTCTTATTGTCTTTTTTACTTCATTCCAAATCAGCTAATATTTCCTACACAATAAAAATAGGATATGAGTAGATTTTATGTCGATTTATTCTTTGATCCCAAGTTTCATTTAATTATGGAAACGTTCATAAAAGATAATTAAATAGGTATATAATATCAATAATTCCAATCAAATCTTGTAAAATATACACCTATTTAATCATAAAATATATACTCATCATGCGCGCGCGTATATGTGTGTCCATATATGTATTTGAGTGTGTGTGCATCTGTCAATATATATGTATGTAGATATATATGTGTGTGTGCGCGCCCAAACACACATGCATTTGTGTGCGCGCGCTCGCGCATATATATATGTGTAGATCTATATGTACACACATATATAATATAGTAAGACCATTATTTTAATTTGAAAACGTATGGAAAAGAAAACTCTACGTTGGAGAGGTATGTGGCCTGAATTGCTGATTCATTTTATTTATGTTATTTTAAATTTATATAAAGTTATTTTAGGAAAATGAATAAAATAAACTAATTTAACTCATCTTTTTAGTCTCTAGAAAATCGGTTAAATATATCATATAATTAGGACCGAATCGAGTAAATATAAAACCATAGGGAAGAGGCGAGAGTTGAAAGATATACATGTGTAGGTATCTTAGTTGAAGCTTGTAATTAGTTGGTTATGGCTATAAAATAAAATTTTAATCCTTGTTTAGGTGATTGACCCCGACAAAGCGCCTACTGCTTTGAAAAGGCGTAATTTTGAACCAACTTTATACAAAAATCTTGTTTTACAAAGCAAGGGACATCATCATTAGATCGAAGAACATGACAATTCAAAAAGACGTCAGTTTTCATATAAAAAAAAAAAAAAGACGTCAGTTTTATCTGTCAATCAGCTGTTACGAAGTGACCAACAGCCGCTCTCCATTATTGTCAAGCTTCCCGCTGCTAACTATATCCACCTCAACTCCAATCATTCTCGCAAATTCGGTGCGCATTATAAATCATTCATATTCATCAGCTCATCTGCATGGCCCCCCAAACATTTTATCAAGAGCTTGCATACAAAGCAAATTCAATGCATGAACCCTTTATCAACCCAGATCAGAAGAGATTTGGCGAGCAAAGGATGCCGCAACATGTTATGTATGGTACTGCCTCCAGTTATATAGTTTGTAACTGCAAATTAAATTTTATATTAAATATCGGAGTAGTATATGTTATTTTCAGCATATATAACTTAGTTTTGTTGCCTAATTAAATGACTCTCACAAGAGACATTTGTACACATATAAATGGCTTGTTTGAGTTAAAGTTACAGAAGTATATTCACGTAAGTTGAAAAAAAACTCATTTCATATATCTATTCCGTATATCATATAAATCATATTGAAAAAATAATTTTTACTACTAATTTAAATAGACATATTGTTTATATATGATAATGCTAAAGATTCTCCATGCATGCACAGCCTTATTGGTCCACGAGCCACCGACAATACAGCACTAATTAATTTGAATGGTTAAGATTCGGTAAAATATTTCACATTTAACGCCTCCTCCATGCATATGCATATGCATGCATCATCTTTTTTGACTTCACCAAATGTATATATATTTGCTGCTTTCTTTTGATTTTGTGACAGTTGTTGCCGTCGGCATGTGACCCTTGTGAATATGTTGTTCTCTTGTTTCTTTTGCCTTGTCAGAATATTTAGGGCGACCATGCAAACTATTCCTTTATTAAGACATGGAAGGACACACCCCACTTCATTCATTAAAGGTACCCCAGCAAAGCATGAAAGGATCCCTTTAATTAATAGTGCATTTACTGTTTTTTTCATCCACGTACATTGCTGCCTGTTCAACCTAGGATATCTCCGACCACGATATTATCTCACGTCCATTATATTTTTCACCTGCATCAATTATCCAACATTTTGAGCTTACCAAGACGAAGCAGCCTGTAGTGTTCCCGCAATTCCGTATTAATTCGTATCTCGATCGTAAGCGATCGAGTGATGATGACTTTTCATCTTATCAGTCGACTTCGTCCATCTTTTACATTTGGCATTTAGAAATGCAGAGAGTGCTTCGGAAGATGTGAAAGGGATTTCTATAACAAGATAGCCTTCCGTAACACACAGGGCAACAATGTTAAAATGACACGGGCCATCGAGTCATTAATCAGATCACTAAAGTCCTTTTAACGGACATTCACTCCCTATTGTTTTGAATTAGATGAAGGAAATATGTCGCCTTTAGACACAGTTTCATGACAAAGGGAATAAGTAATCATGACCATGGACCTAGATAACCAGTCGCCATGACATCATGTCTTTAAAATATTAATTTTTTCGGTCAAAGGAATTTCCTTTTTGATTTAAAAAAAGAGAGATATAAACCGTATCATCACATAACGATGAGTTACTAAAACACGCTGAGCTGGTTTCTGTTCGTCCCCATATTTTCCTAAATCATCTCATCCTTTAATTTCAATCATATAAGCCTTTTCTATAGCATTGCCGTTGTTAACAGTGGCGATTCCACAAAATTTAGCAGAAAGGATTTGAAATTTTCGTAACTCTTTGATCGGAGAAAGCTAAAGAGTAAATCATATAACAAAACCTGTGAATCCCCCCAATCCCTGCCCTTAATCTCACCAACTAAATCTTACCTTCGTATTGTTCATCCAAAAGCAAAATGCTTTTCAATTTAAAAAAGAAGTGGACTAATCAAGCATCTGTCCAAGCAGCAAAAACTGGCACATGAGGCAATGAAAGTGGAGGCCTCAAACTTGTCACTAACGAAGGAGTTTCAGTGAGAACTGGCAGGCTTGTTTTATCAGGACTAACTTCTCGCGAGCTGCTCAAACTTGTTACTAATGACGAAGGATTAGAGACGTGTGTTCCCATCTTGGTTGAGTCATCTACTTGATGGATCAAGTAATCTAAAGAAGGCATTGAGTAGGACTGGGTTCTATAAGTCTCAATTCTTGCTGCTGGATTTTGGCCAACTTCTGTAATCCATTGAGAACGATCTAAGATATGTGGGCCGTCGAAGCTCTGGCGCATTGAAATCGCATCCTGTTGGTTTTCAACATATGCAGAACCTATAGGAATAATGGCCCGATCGTTACCGGCATCGATCTCTCTGTTTCGCCTGGCTAGTTCACCGCTAAGAAGGTTACTGCTGGCCATGATTTTGTCCACATCATACCTTGTTATGTCAAAGTTGGTCACCGCGTTTACTCCACGGAACTTTATAGCTGCTATGTCATATGCCTCAGCTGCTTCCTCTTGGGTGCCTAGAGAGTTTCATTTCAATAACATCAATAAACTTCATGCTTAGCAGCTAGGTTACAGTCATCAATATATTTATATTATTCTTCTGCATTCTGAGTCAACAGCCTTATAAAAAGCTGGGTCTCGGCACTAGCTACCAGCTCTCAATAATATTAAAGCAACTGCAGATCAGCTTTATTGTTGGCTGGAAAGAAAGTTCAAAGAGCTTACACCACACCAATGACCAGCTAAACATGGTACAAGAGATGCACAGGCCGAAAATGAAAATTATCGACCACCAATAATAATAATAGAAAATTGATCGTGAAATTTGAAAGAACTCACTGAATGTTCCAAGATATAGATCCTTGTTTCCAGCCACTCTACCGATTCGAGCTTGCCACCGCCCATGTTGATGATGTCTGCTACCAAGTGAACAATGAGGAACCCCAGTTTATAATAGAGAAAACTGTCTCTTTTTTGTTAAAAAAAAGACAAAGAATACAAATCTTATTAATAAAACGTTACAGTATACTACAAAAGTTATTCCCAAAGAGACCTTGTCACTCCTCTGTACATGGAAGCACCTCTAGAAAATCCGCTGCTTTTCCTGAAAGGGGCAGGGTTAAGAGATGTTACGATCATCTAAGATGACTATTAACTTCAAGATGCTAATGATATGACTTTTTTAAGAAAAGATAATAATAATAATCTCCAAGATGCCATTGAGAGATAGTAACAAAGGTTTAATATATAAATACCTCCGCAAATGAGCAACGTATTCCTGTCTGGTCATGTTCTTCATTTCCTCAAGTTCATTTTGATAATTTTCCAACTGTAGAAAACGACCACGGAAAAAAGGAGGGAAAACTATTATAAGATCATAATTGCACATCAGTAACAGTTACTGAAATAGGTTTCGTTGGTCTGATTACAAGCATGGAAGAGAAAAGGCAAAAGAAGTTTCAATTATTACTGGGAAATTGATATGAGTGGAGGGTCCCCAATACTTGAGTGCGGCCAGATCATAAGATTTCGCAGCTTTTTCTTCCAAATCATAACCCCCTGTAATCAAATATTTGGTTCCACTTGCATAAACATTAATTTTCCTTTTTTGCTAGCATCTTCTAAACGAAACCAATGCAAATATGTCTACATAATATAATAAGCTTTGAGAAAATAAACGTCAAGAAAGCTTACCTAGATAAACTGAGATATGTCGTATATTTGAGCGGTATCCCCAGCGAAGCAAGGAATATTAAAATAGTGAGACGACAATAAAATTCAGAGCTTTTCAGGTAAACACAGATAGATATGGATGACCAAACACATCATGAAAACGAACAAAAGGCCAAAACAAAACAAATAAGAAAGCTAGTCGCTTGACATATTTTCATTTTTTCATACCTTGCCTTCCTTTCCTGCTTTGACCTTCTTTCTTGCAACTGTTGTCCCAAAGATGTGCTTCGTATCTACCAGTCCATCTATGTCTGATAATTAAAAAACCTTTAGAAAAATCGAAAGAGACTGAACAGATATTCGGAAGGAAAGAAAAAAAAAATCAGCTTAGGCCAAAGGTTTAGAGAGGCTTTGATTTGATGCAACAGGGGCAACATCAGTACAGAGAAGAACTAACTA
Organism: Acacia crassicarpa; assembly: GCA_034222035.1. NCBI lineage: Eukaryota > Viridiplantae > Streptophyta > Magnoliopsida > Fabales > Fabaceae > Acacia > Acacia crassicarpa. The sequence continues at coordinate 5,407,028 of JAWXYG010000009.1, read as the reverse complement.
ACCTAGTTACACCTCTATATTGGGAGGTTCTTTGGCCAAAGGTATCTATGGATTTCCGGTGGATAATTTGCTTCTGGTCAAACTTTTCAGGTCCTCTTTTCTTTGTATCCACCCCAACAGAGTCAATGACAGAAGGTGAAGCTCTCTGTGAACTTGTGACACAGCTTGACTGTGAGCCAGAGCTCATGGACAAGCTCAGTGACTGCAAATCGCCATACGCCATTGATCCAATGGACCCAGATTCGCCGCCACTGTTATCCTCAACGCTTACCATCATCTCCGACTCCGGTGCATGGCCAGCTTGGTTGATTCTTATGCCCCAGCTCCTCATTCCAGAAACTCCCTCCTCTGCAATACTTGGGACTTGGACGTTACACTCTGAAACGTCATTTTGTTTGGCCCCTTCTAACATCATTTCATGACTTCTGAAGCCAGAATAGCATGATGCGAAAGGCTGAGCCTGAATGTCCTGCCCCTGTTCTACACCGTTGTTTAGATAGTTTGTGTTGTTGAGTTCTCGGCGTGAGGATTGGTTGGCAAAAATCATGCTGTCTAAGCTCAAGGTCCCCATTGCTGAGCTGCCTAAGAAATTCTCCAGTTTTGGGGCTGAAGTCGATACCATTGCTTCGCATGTTAAATAACAAGAGGTCAAGAGATAGTACTCGAAAGAAATGAAGTGGAGAAGAAAAACTTGTGGCAGAAGTTTGAGCTAACCTTGAGGTTGTGAGTGCATTAGATAGAGAGAACCGTCAGATTTCAGGGGCATGACAGGAAGGGAAGAATAGAAGCCGACATTTTCAGCTTCAAGGCCACCACCATAGTAAATGCCATAATTAGGAGGAAGGGGCATGGAGTGATAAAAGCTTGCCGGAACTGTATCTGCAGCGGCAGAGGAAGGCCGTGTCACTGGTGTGTCCTGTTGTTGTTGTTGGTCATTACAGTCAGAAGGAACATCTAGATTCATGTGGGGGGAGAGAGAGAAACCCAGCCAGTTGTTTTCATCATTCTCCGCGGTCTTCATCTTTGTCTGCCTCACTTGTTCACCTATTATTAGATAATAGATATTCTAGCCAAGTTGGGCCTTAAGGGCTAGGCAAGGCAACTCAATCATGAGGAAACATTTTCTCTGCTCTCTAGCCTTCCCTCCACTTGAAAGTAAAGATTTTTTTTTGGTTAAGATATACTAGTATATCTATTGATTGTAGCAGAAGCGACTCAACCAAATCTAACGATGCAAGTAACGAAATCTAACTCCTGAGAGCAACTGAATCAATCCATATGTTCTGTCTCTCTCTGGGGCTGGCTGGGTCTGTGAAGAGTCCGTATATATGTTTGTCTCCTTGGACAGAATTCTAAAGGGAAGAAAGCAGTTTCCTTTAAAATAAACAGAAAGAATGTGTTGCAGTAAGCTATGCTAGGCATCCTTCCCTCATTCCATGGGGATCCGTGTATGAGAACTTTATCCTACGCTCCCACACCTTCCTTCTTCTTATCTTTTCTTCTTTTTTCTCCTTTTAAATTTAATGTAGGAAATAAAAATAGTAGTTCTTAAAAACCCTTAAAGAGCTGTTTGAGTTAATATTTGAGAAGTGTGTTGAAACAGATAGAATTTATCTTACGTATTTATTCATATATTATGAATTATGTTAAGAAAAATATCTTCTATTTAAATAAGGTTCACATCTCATTCATCATATTTTTTCATGATCTTTTATAATCTTTAAATCATGTCCATTTAATCAATCTGAAGGGTTATAATACTATTTTATTTTATTTTTTTTCATTTTTCTAATCCACAGTCCAGATAAATTTACGGAGGGATATTGAGAAAAATATATCAAAAAAGATCAGCTTCCTCCAAACAATACTGAACAACTAGCTTCCGAAAAACCACAAGAACCGCCAGTAGCCCCTGAAACCCCAAAAACACAGAAAGCACAAGCAGGGTCCTCATTTTGTCCTTAGTAAAAAGACTTCCCAGTCCAAGGCGCACACACACTCTGTCTCTCTGTCTTTAAATTTTACTGATTAGTGGGTAGACGATATTAATGGACTCAAGCTTATTACTTCGGCTTTTAATGCCTCGCAGGAGCAGAGGAGTGAGGAGCTTGTTGAATAAGAATTTCACGGGCACAATACCGTCTGTCCCTCCAGCTCCAGTCACTTCAATTCTGATATCTCTGGACCTACATAACCTTCCCCATCTAAGGTCTACGTATCTCAATTTCACCCTCCCTTCCTTCGTCCTTTCACCATCCATCTTATGTAATCCGTATCGCCTCTTTTTTGTCCTCATTCAATGCATTTTTATCCTTTTTTTTTTGTCGATTTTTTTTTTTGGTCGAACAATGCATTTTTATCCGAAACTCCTCTACTTTTTTTTTTTTTTAATTCTGCGAAACTCCTCTACCTAAAAACAGTATTAGCATAGTTGATTAATACCACTGATGTCTTTTAAAATATCATAATCATATTCTTTAATTGTATCCTCCTCTTTCTTTCTTGATTATTATTTGAGGTGTATTAATAAAAATAAATTTAAAAAATAATTTAACTTTAAAATTAAAAAAGATTAACAAATATATAAATCATGTCTTATATTTAAAATGAAAATAAACTTTTTAATTATGTCTTATATGAAGTACGGAGGAGAATTTATTTTTAAAGTTTGCTTGATAAATTAGATTAGGGTGGAGAGAGTTTTTGAAAAAGTTGAAAAAATATGCACCAAGAGAAAAGGTTGAAGCAAAACAAGTTTTGATCCTTTTTTAAGTTCACCAAAGAAAATGCCCTTTTACAGCGGGTGTAAGTTAATATCCGGCTTTGAATATATATAAGATATATGTTCACTCTCTTCCAAAAAAATAAAAAATAAAAAACATTGTCAATACTCGATATATTGATATTGCTAAGAAACCCTGAAAAAAAAATGATGATTTGTACAAACATAAATGGAAGGTAAAAGAAATATTCCTAGCTCCGTTTCATGCTCTGCTCCCAAAAATAGGTTTACTATTTTACTGATATATAAGCTGTAATATCTCATTTGTCATCATTCAAAAACTAAGCAACAATCATTTTTATGATAGACTGAGCTCATCTCACGAATGTGTTCATGCACGTAGTAAAAGAGGACAGTACTTATCTTATAATCATGTCAAAGCACTAAAAATTACTGAGTTGCAATATACAGTTGTGAGAATTATTTCTGTGTTTTTTTGGACATGGGATGGGCATCATTACGCCGGAAGCTTAGTCAACACTTGCATTTAGACAAAAATTGAGAGAAGAAGGAGATCCACAAAAAGCAAAACTGGAAACTAACAAGTGGATTATCTCGCTCTCGTATTAGCGTAATCATTATGGGCACAAAACAAGCAACTGGTTGAAATGAAAACCAATTTTTAATGATCCTTGTAGTAGCGTGAACAAGCATGCATCTTCCCTTTGTTATTGCCATGAGATGCAATTTTTAATGTTAATTACAGTTCTCTGATCTGGCGGCTAATCGGGAATATAATACAAGCAGCCTACCGCTTTTGAGATGGAGAGAGGAAAAGATGAAAGAACTAAACTTGTTGTGTTTAGGATAAATTTGGCCTCTAGATCAAAGCACATAATATTCCTGAAATGATGATTACGTGAAGGGCCCTTCACAAACATACTTTCGTTCGGTTCATGCATTTTTTAATTATATCCACATTTCAATAATTAAAGCCTTAACTATTGTTTAATATATCGATCCCACTGCGATAATAAAGTGCTGGCTTTGCTTAGCCTCAATCCAACAAATACGAGCTTTGCAAGATGGATTATCTACCGGTGGGTTGAAAAAAACATAGAAAAGGAAAAAGAAACAGAATCCATAACAGTCATTATATTCACCCCAAATTTGGAAGTGTAAAAAACATTGAAATTTTTGGAAAAACACATAATCAACAGTTAATTATTATATTTCTTTACTTTATTACATTGAACCATATCGGCGTGTCTGATATTCCAAAATCCAAAAAGAACGAGAAAGGCATCGAGTTTGAACAAAACCGGAGCTCCTTTCACTGCATGTTAGTCTCTCCGACCCCACTCGAGGACTATGTGATAGGTGATGAAAAATGACATGTTGACCAGTAAGATGCGAGCATTAAAAGAAGAACAATTAAAAAGGAAAAATTGACATGGAGATTCTCTTGTGATCGAGTTTCATCATTGGTTTTGCATGCAAATTTGGGTGACCAAGTTCATGGGGACAGGAATTCAAGAGGGAATGATTTGGTTGGAAAAAGAGATGGGGAATGGGGGAGTTTGGAGGCGAAAGAAACAATTATAACGAAGAATGTTAAGAAAGAGAAAGTGAATGTCTTTTTTTTTTTTTTCCCCTGTTGTGTGTGATAATGAGAATATCCACCACCACCACCTACCAAAGCGCTTTAAGCCCAATAGCATGTTTGCCTAAAATAGTCTCCTTCCACATATGATTCAAGAAAGGATAGAAAGTGGTGTATGGAAACCAATCAGGCTCACGAAGACTGGCCCGCTAGTATCCCACCTGTTCTTTGCAGATGATATTATCTTGTTTACGGAAGCTTCGGTGCACCAAGCCGAGTTGGTCAGAGAATGTCTGAGCCTTTTCTGTGACTCCTCAGGTCTTAAGGTTAACCCCTCCAAAACTCGGGTATTTTTCTCCAAGAATATCAATCACATTAGGAGATCAGAGCTTAGTGATATCCTTGGATTCACCTTAACACCGGACCTGGGGAAGTATTTAGGAGTGAAACTTCACCATGACAGGGTTGTGAAGGGCTCATTTCAAGAGGTTGTGGATAAAGTTAAAGATAGGTTGGCACATTGGAAAGCGAATGCATTTTCTCTGGCAGGAAGGACAACACTTATATCTGCGGTCTCATCTGCAATTCCTGCCTATACTATGCAAACTTCCCATCTTCCCAGCAATGTATGTGAGGATCTGGACAAGCACAATCGCACTTTCCTATGGGGTGGAACAGTGGATCATCGGAAAACTCACTTAGTAGCTTGGGAAGATGTGTGTAGAGAGAAGAAGCGAGGCGGGCTGGGGCTGCGTAATGCGAAAGTTCAAAATCAAGCTCTACTTATGAAGTTGGGGTGGTGGCTTGTTACACATAGGGACGCTCTTTGGGTTAAGGTGATTCGAGATAAATATAAATGTGGGGAGGACCTTCTCCCTAGCATAGATAAGAGACGTCCTGGTTCAAATGTGTGGTCGGGGATTAAGAAGACATGGCAGTCGGTGTCTGGTGGGATCATTACCAACCGAGAAACTAACTCAGTGAAGTGGAAGTGGGAAAAACATGGTACTTTCACAGTGAAGTCGGCTTATAGTGTGTTAACAGGTGACGACCAGGATCAGAATCAGGACTGGAATGGGTTATGGAGAGTGAAAGCTCCTCAACGGTGTAAGACAATGCTATGGCTAGCAGTCCGACAATGCTTGCTTACTAATACAAATCGTAAGCGAAGAGGCTTGACTATTGATGCGGGTTGTGCGCTTTGTGGTCACCCATGTGAGGATACTATTTATGTGCTCCGCGATTGCCCACACTCGAAATCTATTTGGAAGAAAGTGGTTTCTCCGTCTCGATGGAGCTGTTTTTGCACCCAAAGCCTTTCTGATTGGGTATGGGGGAACATAGGGGGCAGATCGGCAGCTAGAATGCGATGGGCTTCAATGTTTATGATCCTGTGTTGGTGGCTTTGGAAACGCAGGAACCTACTTGTGTTCGAGAAGAAGTGGACCCCGAATGAAAATCTTATTGCTAGTACAACAGCGATGATACAGTGCATGTCATGCACAAAAGATCGTTTATCAGGGACGAGAATTCAGGGGGCAACCCTAGCCCCTAGCCGAGAGTCATGGCGGCCACCTGAGGAGGATTGGGTGAAGGTTAATGTAGATGGAGCGCATTCACTAGCTACTTCCATGAGTGCTTGTGGGGGACTGGTACGTGACTCTTTAGGGAAGTTTTTAAAAGGCTTTGTATATCATATTGGCAATGGGGATGCACTATCTGCAGAAATCTGGGGGTGCCTCCTTGGGCTTCAAATGGCCTGGGCAATGGGATGTAGGAAAGTCTGGATTGAGACGGATTCCACAGAATGCCGAGATTTGATTTTTCAGGAACCAGAGCAAAACTATAGGGATGTTGATTTACTTAAACAGGTGAGAGCCATGCTGAACAGAGATTGGATGACGAAGCTTACCTATGTGCCTCGTACGTGTAACAAAGTTGCGGATTGCCTAGCTAAAAAAGGACTGGAAAGTGACCAGGGTTACCAGGAAATCTATCTTCCTTCGGTCTCCCTTCAGGCTTTAATTTCCAAGGATTGGAATATTTGTAATGTTGATCTAGGTGTTTGTTGAGGTTTCTCTTTTGTATCAAAAAAAAAAAATAGTCTCCTTCCACTAATACGACCTTCCCTTACTCTGCTTTACCCATCTCTGTTTTCTTTTCGTTTCAACTTTCACCCTTTTCTTTTGGTGTTGAAGACTACGCTGCCCCCCTTTTCTCACTATTTGACCCCAATCCAATGCCATCTCATCTAACCACAATTCTTAATTATAATCATTTCATATTATTCAAATTAGGCCATAATCATTCATTACTGCTTCTTAACAAGAAGCTGCTTTATTCCAAGCATCATGCACATCTGCACTAGAACCTAGATCATTCGTAGGTAGATTTAATTGGCATTGTTGGGTAATCAAATCCAACAATGGTACAAATCATGGAACAGTTTTATTTAGGCCAAAACGGTTGGAGAAAAAGAGGTCTCTCGCCCAACGGGGAGACCAAGCAAGCAAGGTGAACAAGGCAGTCATGTGACCAAACACAATTTGCCTGGGTGGCTTTGGACTCAAAACCTTCCTAGCAACATGTCTGGCAAATAGTGCACCATCCATGGCCCTCTCACCCTGAGAAGCTCTTGCTCGTTCAGCGATCACATCTCTATACTCCTTATAAAGCTTCCATTGATAACTCCCTAGTTTCTCGACATTGGAACTCCCCAAATTGGACCTGACGGCACCAGGCAGAACCTGAACCACATTAATCCCAAATGGCCTAAGCTCAAGGCGCAAGCTATCAGACATGGCAATCACAGAAGCCTTGCTGGCACAGTAAGAACCTGCCCATGGTGTAGAAACTGTGCCCACAATACTCCCAACATTCACTATGCTACCACTTCGACGAGAAGCCATGTGGGGGACCACATGTTGCACCATCCTTATTTGCCCCAAAGTGTTGATTTCCCAGGCCTTCCTAATTGCATCTAAGGGAAGCTCTGCTAGAGGGCCTGTGCTACCTATGCCGGCGTTATTAACCAGAATGTCTATGCGTCCACATTTGGACATTACAGTGTCCACCGCCGATGTCACGCTCTCATCACTACTCACATCAAGCTCGACTGTGTCTATGTTGTTGTCTGACTTCAACTCCAACATGTCTTGCATCCTATGTTTGATGTCAGTCGCAAAAACTTGGCAATTCTGCTCAGCAAATGCCCTGCAGTACTCATACCCAATTCCACCCTTGGCACAACCCGTCACCAGAACTATTTTCCGGTCACTCATAATTTGTTTTGCTTATGGAATCGCTAATGATGAATTTCATTGTCTTAGTATTATATGACAGGGGAGTAGATTAGTTTAATGGAAGAGCCGTCTTGTTCTGTTTTTTTTTTAATTGTTCAAATATTGGTCTTTGGGTTGCGTTGTTGGGGTGCAGAATATTCTGGGCACATTCTACTTCTTTGTGTGTCTAGGGATTGGTCATCATCGTCAGGCCGGCTAACGATAGAGTTGTTTTCCATGTGGCTTTAGTGGGAACGAGAACCTTGTCATGCTGGCACTTTCTACCTCGCTTTTGGTCACAAAGATAGCTCCACAAGGGACAAGGCATTATCAGCTTTCAAGGAAAGCTGCCGGGATGATCATCTAATATGGAAAAACAGTACCATTCAGATTCTTTCACGTTCATCAAGTTAAATTGAAAAAGAAAAAAGTAAACCTAAAATCCCAAGGGATTTTAATGTCCTTCCTCGGTTTCTATGCTGTGTTTTGATGTTTTCTTGCCTTTGCTGGTAAACTCATCAGATCACCACCTTCGAAAATACTGGATCGGCCTTTATTTCATGAAAAACAAACATGCAAAACAAAGGGGAAGATATTTAGAAATCTGTGGATGGAACGTGCATGGAATAAATCCAAAGAAACAATACTAGTAATTAATAAGAATGCGAAAATAATGAACAGAGAAAGTGGATAGGTACCTGTGGAATGGGACGACCACGTCTGAAGCTGTTAAGACCATAGTGTTTGAGGATAGGGTCTGTGTGTACTTTATCTTTTCAAGGGAAAGTATTGAAGTAACCCTTTCAGAGAACCCAATGGCAATTTTTCTGCATCTACTCTTAGCCCCATTACTCTCTTTTTACTTGATTTTACCCTCCGCCAGGCCAATTTCCTCTGTTTTTCAGGCATTAATGTTGCATGCCGTACCCCATGGATAAGAACCTCTTTATGACTCCCTTTAATTTCTTTTCTGCACCCCGCAACATTCAACGTTTCCTTTTTCCTTTTCCTTTTTCACCCTCCCAATTTTCATTCAACATGTATGCACCACAATTTCTACCTATAAACTCCTTCCATTTCATAAATTTGTCTCAGATGTAAGTGAGAATGCAGTTATTTAAGATGAACATAGACTCTATATTTGAAGTCTGGTGTGGTGTAGTGAAATTTCTAGGCCTGCAACTGAGACCTTGCTAGATTGCCTTCACTGGGAAAGAAGAGGCCTAAGATACTGTATGAAAGGGCAACATAATAGACCCCATTTTATTAAAGCCTGCCTTTCAGTTAAAATATTCACATTCCTAGAGATCCCTTTTATGAAAGAGACTTAGGGCGAGAAAGTCCCATCAGATTTTGAATATTCAATTGGTAGGGTGGTTAGTGGGGTTTAAAGTTCTCTATATTATTTCCAAAGCCTTCATACCTGATGAACAGATTGAGACACCAGAGATCCATTATTGAATTCAAATTGTAATTGACTTAAATCTGCGTGTGGATAGTGGGGTTTAAAGTTCTCTACATTATTTCCAAAGCCTTTTTACCCGATTGACAGATTGAGACGCCAGTGATCCATTGTTGAATTCAAATTGTAATTGACTTAATCTGCATAACAGGATAAGGGGTTATGGTACAAACATAACTATGCACATTTTGCATGTGTATCGCACCATATATATTATTTAGGTGTAAAAATATCTATAAACATCTCTAAATGAGAAAAAAATATCAATTATGTTAATCAAGTCAAATGTTCGTTAATTTTTGATTTTGTGGGCTCCATATGAAGAATTACTTTTAAGGGTTACGGTGCAAAAATGTCTATATACATTTTTTAAATGTGTATCTGGCACTATATATATTTCTTAGGTGCAAAAATATGGACCGGGCTTTCCTCCACTACGCCTTACTGGTCTTTGCCCTCCTTTTCTCAAAACTATACCGCTTTAGCGCAAAACAGTGAAGCTGATGCTTTTATATATATATATATATATATATATTAGAGTATTGATAAGTAGTAAAAAGACACTTTAGGGTATTGACCGGTACTAAAATAAACTTCATGATCTTGAAAAAAATATGCTAAGATATATTTTTAGTACCAGTCAGTACCTCAAAATATTTTTTCAAAATTCTAAAACAATTTTTTAAGATTATTAAGTATTTGTTTAGTACCTGAAATATTTTTTCAAAGTCATAAAATAAATTTTCAAGATCATGGAGTATTTTTTTAGTGCTAATTAATATTCTGAAGTTTTTTTTTAGTATCCGTCAGGACCCTAAAATATATATTTTCTTTTAAAAAAAAAATAAGCGCCAGCTTCTTCACTGTTTTGCGCCAAAACATGCACAATTTTGAGAAAAAGAGGGCAATGGACAGTAAGGGGTAGCAAAGGAAAGCCTGGTCCCAAAAATACATACAAACTTCCTCAAACAAAGCAAAAATGCCACTTCAAATGTATCATCGCACAAGCTGTTAACATTAATTGATCAATTTTCTCATTCGTCGATTAAGAGAAGAAACAAGGAATATATTTTTAGCCTGTTTACATTGTGAGGAACCTAGATAATGTCTCTAACGATTTTTTTTTTTAAATATATATTTGAAGGTAATAGGATCTAACCACTGTACATGCCTAGATCATTACAGCCATTTTGCATTAGAGCTTGTAAACCCTCACTATGAGTCGATATCACCTTCAAACCATGTCTTGATTCTACAGCCTGATAAGGTAGATGGTTCGCTACATTGCTAGCTTAAATAATGGAAATCTCAATCTCGATTTAGGAGATCCCTGACTTCTAAGATTATTGACTTATTTGTGTGAAGATAGACGTTTGACATCTATACAACAATGTGGGGCTTACCACTAAAAAGTAACGGTCATTAGCTCAAAAATGGTGCTACCATTTTTATAACTTTTTATATTCTTCATAGGCATTTTTGCACCTAAGAAATGCAAATGATGACAGGTACACATTTGAAAAAAGTATATATGCATTTTTGTCTCTTGATCCAATGATAAGTAATGCGCAATTTCTAACATTAATGTCATCATCGATCTATAAGATGGATACATGCATTTATTAGAATAAATGTTCCTTCACTGCTTGCATTATTTGGAACTAAAAGATTGGACTAATTTAAGCTAATCTCCTACTCAATTTTATCCCATTCTCACATAATATGGGGCTAAAGAATCAAACTACATCCCCGGGCAAAGACAATACAAAGTTACAAACTTACAATCCCTTCTCATCCACTAATATAGAATATCAAAATTAAAATGCAAAAATATAGAGTATAAATCAATTAATGGAAATAAGAAAGAACAATGGGAGCACGGACCCTTTTGATTTAGCTTTTTTTGAGAAAAAAGCAATTTTTTAATGCAAAAAAATGCTTTTTTAATTGATTTATGTGTTTACATTATATTTTTTTAAAAAAGCAAAAGTTACAAAAAAAAGTCAAAATGCTGTTTTTTTTAAAAAAAGTTTTAATTTAGAGCTTAAAAAATAAGCACTTAGAAAAAAAATATTTTTTTAAAAAAAGCCCATCCAAACGAGAATAAAAATACAGTTTTGCCAAAGGATGGCCACCTAAGCTATCAAGCTGCATTGAAAGAATGTTGTTTCGCCTTCACTTTTGTAGGAGTTGGTAACATGACAAAAGAAAATAAGAAAGTTTAATCTGCTAAAAAGAAAATGCACTAACGTATGATATTAGACGGCTCAGTTCTTATTCTTCGTGTATCTTAGGAGAGATGGTCAGTAGCTGCCAATGTGCATCAATATTTTTGGTAACACAATCAATTATAGGAATGATGAAATTCAGACTTCACTTATGGTTAACTATCTGTTTCGACTCCCGTTAAGCTCTCAAAAATCATGCGAGATTAACTAATCAATAATGAGACCCACAAGAATATTAATCCTGAGGCTCAGCATTTCTCAAGGAAATACTTTTGTTTACTTTGACAGTTTAACGTCAGAAAGTCCTGAACTAGATGTCGGAAATAGAGACCCACAAGGACCTGCTACGCCATATCAGAGTAGACGTATATGGGACCCATTTCTTGCGCGTGAAGATTGACAAACTCTTGGCCTGTGAAAAATCAAAGGCTTATTTCACACTACGATTTTAAAATCCAAGAGCCGACGCAGGTAACTACAGAGTTTTGTTATGGCATATAAGATTTTACACAATCCCCCCCCCCCCCCCCCCCCCAAGTAGGAAAAGAAAACGTGATCGACATAAAAGTTCGGTTATATTATTATCTTAAATCCTTAAGCACTAGATATCATCAGGTTATGCATTTGACAATAACTAGTTGTAAGAAGAAAGCCTTCCAGTTATACAGAATTGGGGCAGCTATACAGTAAAGGCTTGTGATTATGCGGAAGGAGCCTTGCAGCAGACATCAAAAATATCATCCAAAGGAGCATGGTCCCCTGTTCCTTCATCCTTCCTCGCATACAACAGCTGCCTTCCTTTGAATACCAGCATTCCTCCCTGACATAAAACAACTTCTTATCCATATCAGGGGGACAAAAAACTAAAGTAAACCATATTCAGGAGAATTCAGAACACAGCAAAGCTTGTTCTAGTCTGGTCCTACAATACAAATATCAACAAACCTGTTGCAAGACACTACTTATATCATCCGGGGTGGCTTCAATCGTATAGTTTTTTAATGCCTTCCGAAAACTATCAGATCTTGAAAACACCTTTGCCTGAAAGAGATACATGCATTAGACAACAATTCAACAATCTCTTCAAATGGTATATATACTTCACAAATGTCTGAAGTTTACACTGGCGGGGTTGAGGAATGTACGACCAACTCCATAGTATAGGTCCAAAACATTATATGCCTGGAAGAGACGAGCATTTGTTACCATAAAAATTCACTGAAAGATGAATCCTGATAGAGGATGACTGGATGAGTGTTTGAGTGCCAAACACATTACCTTACGCTCAGGGTCCGCATATAGACAATCCATTGGAAATGGTAACTGAGTGCAGGATATTTGGTCAATAAGGAAATATCAGTTTTGAGATGAACACGTCCGAAACAACATGAAATTGACATATACTACCTGTAAGCATGATGCTCAAAGAACACTGAACAAAACTAAATTCTTTATGGATACTAGCCTATCACCAATACCGAGCTAGCCAACTAAACTAATCAGGGTGGTGGTTTATATCCACGAGAAATCATTATAGACTTCAACAATAAGCAGGAAACTTAAATTTCAGCAGTTATTTTAATAAGGGGAAAAAAAAAAAAGGAAATGCAATAAGTTGGGATGTGACTGGTTATTAATTCTCAAATCCAATCTCTGATTTCAGCAGAAGCAATGATTAACTCTTAAATTTGGCGTTGTCTATGGCTTTCATGGTTCAAGCATCTTTAGAACACCAATAAATCCTTTAAAGGACCAAAGTCTTCCAATCATATATAATTTAAGCAACTCATGAAAAAGGATCAAGTTGCTTCTTAAAGCATGAATTATTGCCAGGAAAATATTGCAATGACAGACTATTAAGAGAAAGAAATTACTCGTTCAGCAAGTATACGAGCTTTATTGGGAGTGCCGACACCAACTGCAATTAGTTTCACACCAACTGAATCGAACTTTGATTTGTATTCCTTCAGGGTTGAAGCTAATTCCCAACTAAGAACAAGCAGAAATGCAGAAAAGTCGTAATAACTAGCTTCACAGAAACAGGACTTGATGATGGCCAAAGATGAAGATCAGTTACCAGCAAACACATCCAAAGTGCCTTAGGAGGGCCACCACTGCTAGTCCCTAGGAAGAATAAAAGTGGGCATCAAAAAGTTATTGCACAATAACAGATATTTAGGTCTCAACATTAGAAGAGAACAAATCTAGTCAACTGCTAATTATGTATTAGAAACATTTATCATGGATTGAAGGTGACAGAAAAGCTTTTGTATATGAACAATCTTGTTCTGTATGAAGAACACAGAGATTGGACTTGACTAGGGTGTCAAGCCTAGAGCCTACGTACCCTCGAAGGGATCAAAGTCCACGTAGTTCGCGACAAACTTGAAGGCACGTAGCCAGGGGAGTGGGGTGTGTGCTCTGTGTGGCAGAAAGTAACAAGAGCATAAGATAGAACCTGTGCACCTGTTTAGGGTTTCCTTCTATTTATAGAGGAGCTTGGTGCCCGTATCTCCCTATTGATGGGCGATATCCATGATTGAGCCCTTCGGGGCTGATTGGCTGGTGCCATGATTGTAGGAGGATCTCCTATTAATGAGCTCCTAAATATAGGGGATCTCGGATCCTTTCCAAATATAGCGCGGATCCCTTATAGGCGCTGTTGGGCCGGGGTCTGGACTTGGGCCTATTGGGCCGGTCCGTAACAGTTGCCCCCCAGCTTGGTCGTTCAGGCTTCTGGACGGCCGAGATGCTTAGTGCCCCGGGCCCGTTATGGCCGAGGTCCTCCTGCTCGGACTGGGTCGGCCTTCGGATGCCGTGGCCCTTAGCTCGGCTTGGGACTGCGGTCGGCTCAATCGGTTCTCGTCCTACCCAGAGCGTCGGGTTTGCTTGTGTCCGGGCGGTTTTTATCCTATCCGGGTCCCCAAGCGTTCTCTTGCCTTTTGGGATTCTTCGTACGCTTCGGTTTTCCCCCTACGTGAACCGTCACTGTGGTTTTACAGCTGTCAGATCCTTAGTGGAGGGAATCTGCAACCGTCACGCCTTTTCGTTTCTCGAGGCCAATGCGCATTTATGGCGCTGGCGTTGTGCTGCGCCAATCTCAACGCGCCTGCATGGGAAAATACCGTTGTACCCTTCTTGTGTTAGGATTTCGGTTTAAATAGCCTTCTCTGCGCTTCTTTTCCACTTTTCCCGCTATTACATTTTCTCGCTCAGACTACTCTCTGGTTTCTCTAGAGCTTCAGAGGGGATTCTTTGTGCCTGGAACTTTCGCCGTCTTCCAGCGTTCTAGTTCCTTCCTCTTTCACATAACAGGTATTGTGCCACTTTTCTGTCATTTTGTTCGGTATTTCCTTTTCTTTTACCGTTTATTCTTCGTTGATTGACGTTTGTGTCATCGCTCTTCCCTCCTTCCGGCTTTCCTTAGAATCAGTGTACCCGAAATTCGTCCCATCGTTTCCTTAAACACTGTTCTTAGCGCTTTAGGTTTCTGACCATGGTGAGGGGTAGAGGTATTCCTAGTTCTGCAGCTTCATTGACGCCGGAGGAGGAAATGCTCCTTCGTGCGCGTCTCCCGCGGGCTACTTACTGGGTTTTTGGGGGTGAACCACCTGCTTCGGGAATCCTGGGTCTTTCGCGCCGAGGTGGCGCCGTGCGCCCGGGGCGAGGTGGGGCTCGCCCATCCTCGGGAAGGGTTTCCATTTCAATTCCGCGCTCACCCTTCCGGGCGCTTGCAACCGCTCTTCCTCAAGAATCGCCTGGTGGGGCCCTGGTGGGTTCCTCTTCCAGTTCCCAATCCCCGGTGGTGATGGCTCGACCGCTGAATTTTTACGAGGGTCCCTCTACTGCTTGCCGGTCGTCAGCTCCCGAGGGTTACGTGGGCCCCTGTTGGGATTGCCTGGCGGAGGCTTCCGTGTTAATGGCAGGAGATGGGGATACCATGGCTTCGTCCATTCTAGGCTCCTGTCGGCATTGGTCTGCCCCGGTTGTTTCTTCCCGCGACCCCATTCGTCCGAGTCGGTCGTCATTAGTGCCTGCTGTTATGCCTGTACCAGGTATTTCTGCTTCTTTGCTAATACTGGCTTTGTTTATTTTCGTATAGGCTTATTTATGGCTCCCAAGTCGGGATCTTCTAAAAAGCGCTCGGAGGCCGGTGGCCCGGACTCTTCCAGTCCATCCGAAGCCCTGATTCGCCGATATGGCTGGGTATCGCACGACGTGCTGGCAACAACGTCGTTGATGTCGGAGGTAGACATAGCACGGCTGGAGGTCCCGGCCATGCCCGGATGCGTCCTTAGGCGTCCGGGGCCTGAGGAGCCTGTATGTGCGGCTCGGACCGAGGGTCAGCCGGATTTTTTCTTCTTTTACCGGGACTACTTGACTCGGGTCCGAGTTTCTCTTCCTTTCACCCCCTTCCAGATGGAGGCGTTGCGGCATCTTCGTCTCGCCCCGACACAACTTCATCCGAATGGTTGGGGATACCTAGTCGCCTTCGAGCGGTTATGCGGCCATTTTCCGCTCCCCATCCCCTGTACCGCCAACCTCTTTTTCCACTTCTTCGGACCTTTTACCCCTAGTTCGTCCGCGAGGGGTGACAATCTGAGGGGCATGGTATCCCTGCGGATCAACCCAGACCGTCACTTGATGACGCCCTTTTCCGACTCCTTCAAACGGTTTAAGGGGGCTTTTTTCAAGATCGAGACCGTCCCGGGGGAGCGGCCGTGGTTCTTAGAGGATGGTGGTCGGTTCCCGCTGTATTGGGGGGAAGGTCATTACAAGGCTAAGGCCATCTCCTACCAGGTTCCGTTCGAAGACCTGGTTCCGGAATCGGTTTCTGCTTTGCCACGGCTCGAGGCCCTGGTGGCCGAGTACGGTGTGCAGCCGGCTGGCTTCTATATTTCCGCCGAGCCGCCGCCTTCCTCGTGTAGGGTCACTAGTAGTTGTGTTTGTTTTTGTTTCATTATTGTTCTTATGAATCGGTGGATTCTGATCTACTTTGTTTCTGTCTGTTTGCAGCTAGGGCTATGGACGACCTGCCGCTATACGCTCGCTTGTTGAGGGCGGCCGCCGCGCCTACGAGTCGCCCCAAGAAGCGGGCGGCTTCTTCCACTGCCGGCGCTCCTTATGCCTCGGCTCCTAAGAAGGCCAAAGGCCCTACTGCTGATGGCCCTTCTTCCCCCCGGCCACGCAGGCTGCTTCATTGGTGGGGTCTCCGGTGCTTGAGGGCCGGGAAGTCGCTGCTATGGACCCAAGCCCGGTGCCTGGTTCGCAGGGTTCTGAGGGGCGAGAGGCCCCGATTTCCGACGAGGAGGTTGAGGCTGAGTTTTTCGCCGATGATCCTCCATCTCTGCCAGATCTGCCTTCGTCATCCTCGCACCCGCCACCACCGCTGCCGAAATCTCTTCTCGCCCGTGGCCGTATTTGGCACGATGGGGTAGTTCCTGAGGTTTCCACCGCCTTCCTCCCTCCCCGACACTTTATTGGCTGCGCTGCCCTGACTCGACCGGCCCTGGAAGAGCTGCACAAGAACCAGGCAGAGCTTTGCCGGGCGGTGGGATATAACCAAGGCTTTATCATGGTCCGGGAGCAATATGCCCGTTCCCATGCTGATGCCCAGAGGCTGCGGGCACAGGTCGAGGAGTTGGCCAAGAGTTTGTCGGCTGCGGAGGCCAAGGCCGCATCTGCTGGCGACCTGTAGGAGGAGCTTGAGGTGGCGGAGGCCAAGGCTAAGTCGACCGGGGAGGAGCTGGCCAAGGGCTGGGCGGCGCGGGATGCGACCCTCGCGGAACTGGAAGGGGTTCGGGCGGAGCTGGATGCCGCGAAGGCTGCGGCGGTCCGGGTAGATCGGGAGCTGCAACTGTCCCAGGAGCATGCCGAATCGGTCGCCGTGGAGTGCACCCGGGCCGTGAAGGAGAGGTCCGAGAGCCTGGCTGCGACCAAGGCTTTAGAGGCGCGGCTGGCTGCTTTGGCCAGGGATGAAGAGGCGGCTCAGGCAGCCCTTGCTGCTGAGAAGGTGACCTCCCGGGAGCTTACGGACGCCCTGGTGCAGACTGCCGAGGCCTGCTTTAAGCAAGCCTTGCTCCAGATCCGGTACCTCAACCCCGGGGTTGAGCTTCGAGTGGAAGGATATGATCATCGTGCCTTTGTCAAGGACGATGGATCTTTCCTCCCATTCGAGCCTCAAACCGCCGAGGACCCTGATGAAGAGGCCGTGGAGGGTGCTACCGTGGCCGGGCCAGAGGAGGAAGCTGATGCTGGGTCGGGCTCCCCGTCTTAGCTTTTATTTTTGCTATTTGTATTTCTTAGGGTGTTGGAACCCTTGTAACTTTGAATGATCCCGGCCTTGGTGCCGTTTTTGTACAGACTTGAACAATTGATGACAATATTTTTGTTGCCTTGTGCTGCGATCTGTACTCTGTTTAATTCTTTACCGTCACTTTTGTCTGGATTTGACAATGAACAATTTACCTTTGTATCATCCTTTTTCGTCTGTCGGCCGTGTTTAGATAACTTAGACAATGGGTGGGCTTATCTCTCTTTTGTCTAAGTTTGGGTGTTCCTTCGGCTGCATTGTTGCAAGCCGTCTGGATGCTCTAGACAATGGATTCTGCCATCCTTTTGCCTGAGCTTAAGAACCGGTTGGCCGTGTGGGTAACTTAGGCAATGGATACTTTTATCATTCTTTTGCCCAAGCTTTATCGTTTGTCGGCTGCATATGTACAGGCGTTGTTTCTCTACCACACTTGGTGTGTGGGAGATTGGGGCAAGGTTGTCTTGTTTCAGCCTCGTCAGGCATAACTAACCGTACTGCCTCGGCCCGACTTACAAGTAGCCGAGCTCCAACTTTCTTCTAGTTGGATCAAGTTGTACCGGCGTAAGGGCGGGACTACCACGTGTCTAACCGAGGCTTCGTCTGCCTGGAGTCGGATATTTTGACCTGATCAGGGTCGGCATGGCAGGCCGCTTGCTTAGCCGGGCGAGCGTTGACGCGTCAATTTCGCAAAGGGCCGCGTTCGATTCCTTTGCCGAGCTCTAACCAATGCCTGTCGGAGTACGACGACCGGTTTTCGTACATCTAGATGTTTTTGGTTCTGGCCGGGTTTGTGACCTCGGGGCCGTCTACCGGTGCCAGGGTTAATAGCCCCGGCTTTCGGTTCCTTAGCCGGGCTTCATTGCCTCGGCCTTGTTGCTTTTGGCCGATCTAAGCGGCTCAGGCTTCATGCTTAAGCTTTGTGCGTATTGGTAAATATTCCCAGTGGGATCCTTTATTGATGAAAAGAAATAGCCCTACGGGGCCTTACAAAGCATCATAATCAGAAATGACATAACTTGGACTCAAGACGAAAGGAAAACAAATGCGGGGAAAGGAATAATCGTAAAAGCTAACAAACGCTGCCGAGAAAGGGTCTAGCTATAGTAGATCTTCAGCTTATTGGCATTCCATGTCCTTTTGATTGGCTTTCGCGCGAAAGTCTCGAGGATATATGCTCCTCCGTCGAGCTTTTCCTTAATCTGGTAAGGCCCTTCCCAATTTGCCGCCAGCTTCCCGTCCTTGGCATTCTTGTTGCCTATGTCGGCCCGTCGGAGTACTAGGTTGCCTCGGTTGAAAGACCGGGGTCTGACCTTTCTGTTGTACTTCGCCGCGAGTAGCTGCTTGGCGGCTAGTTCCCGGCAGTGCGCTGTAACCCGGATTTCATCAATGAGGTCCAAGTCAGTTTTCAAGGCGTCGTCATTCTATCCCTGCCCCTCTTGCCCGGCTCTCACCTTTCTCCAGGATGGCTGTCCGATTTCAACCGGGATCATTGCCTCACATCCATAGGTCAGCCTGTACGGGGTTTCTTGAGTCGAAGACTGTACGCTCGTGCGGTATCCCCAGAGGACGCTGTGGAGCTGTTCGGTCCAGTTGGTCTCAGCTTGCAACATTCGCCTCTTTAGTCTGTCCAGGACGATTTTGTTGGCGGCTTCAGCCTGGCCATTGGTCTGGGGGTGTTTGACGGACGAGAAGTGCTGCTTAATGTCCAAGTCGGACATTAGTGCTTGGAAACGATGGTCCATAAATTGGGTCCCATTGTCCGTGACGACCTCGGCTGGTATGCCGAAACGAGAGACGATGTTGTGCCTGAAGAATTTCATCACTCTGGCCGACGTTATTGTGGCGAGTGGCTCTGCTTCGATCCATTTAGTGAAGTAGTCGACTGCGACGATGAGCCATCTACACTGCCCTTGCGCCGGCCTAAATGGTCCGAGGATGTCCATGCCCCACTTGTAGAAGGGCCATGGGGCTGGCATTCCTTTAAGTTCAGAGGGTGGTGGCCATATGACCCTGGCGTGCTTCTGGCAACTGTCGCATGTCTTGGCCTTCTCCATGGCGTCCTGACTCATAGTGGGCCAGTAGTAGCCGGCGCGCAACGCTTTCCGGGCTAATGCCTTGCCCCCCATGTGGTGGCCGTTAGCGCCTTCGTGTAGCTCGGCCAGCACATATTTGGCTTCGGAATCTCCAAGGCATCGCATCATTGGGCAATGGAGTCCCTTCCTGTATAGTTGGTCATCGACCATAGCATAGAGGGCGGCTTCTCTGATCAGCTTTTTTGCGTCTGTCGGGTCGGTGGGGATAATTCCCCTCTCGAGGTAGTCTTCAATAGGCTTTCTCCAGTCGGCACCTCCAAAAATGGCCATGATGCAGCTAGGCTCGGCCAGGTTCTGTTGTATCACGGTCCTATGGTTGTCCGGCCCCTTAGTGCTTGCCAACTTAGAGAGGATGTCGGCTCTTGCGTTCTCCTCTCTTGGGATATGGGACACTGTGACCTCCTCGAATTCGGCCATCAGCTCTTTGGCTTTATTTAGGTACTTTGCCATGAGCGGGCCCTTCGCCTGGTAGGTGCCGTTTATCTGAGCCGCGACGAGCTGCGAGTCGGTTAAGACCTTTACTCGCTGGGCGCCATTATCCTTTGCCTGGAGTAGTCCGGCCAGTAGGGCCTCATATTCGGCCTGGTTATTAGAAGTCTGGAATTCTAACTGGAGAGAGTGTTCGGTGGCTACTCCCTGTGGGCTTTCCACGATGACTCCTGCACCGCTGCCCTTTGCGTTGGATGATCCATCCACATAGACCTTCCACGTCCCGTCACTGACTATGGCCGGGGTGAGTTCCCTAATGAAGTCTGCGAGTGCCTGGGACTTGATCGCCTGCCGGGCTTCGAAAGCGATGTCAAACTCTGATAGCTCTATGGCCCAATTGGTCATCCTCCCTGCCAGGTCCGGCTTATGCAGAATTTGCCGGATCGGCTGGCTGGTTCGTACGACAATCCGGTGTCCCTGGAAATACGACCGGAGTCTTCTTGCGGCTGTGAGTAGAGCAAAAGCTACCTTCTCCAGCCTCTGGTACCTGATTTCAGAGCTTTGCAAGGCCCTGCTGGTGAAGTATATTGGTATCTGTCCTGCCTCGGACTCCCTTACTAGGGCGGCGCTCACGGCTTCATTACCGATTGATAGGTAGAGGAATAAGGTCTCTCCTGGGTCCGGCTTCGTGAGCACCGGAGGGGATGCCAAACATCTCTTAATTTCTTCGAATGCTGCGTCACAGTCCGGGCTCCATCCGCCTCGGGTTTCTTTCTTGAGCAGCTTGAAAAGAGGTAGGGCTTTCTCGGCCGACTTCGGCAAGAAGCGCGTCAATGCGGCTAGTCGGCCCGTCAGCTGCTGTACCTCCTTTTTAGACCCCGGGGGCTGCATGTCGAGCACGGCTTTGCATTTGTCCGGGTTGGCCTCTATCCCTCGGTTCGTTAACATGAAGCCTAGGAATTTCCCTGCTGGGACCCCGAAGGCACACTTGGCCGGGTTCAACCTGATTCGATGTCTTCTTAACTTCTCAAACGTCTGTTCTAGGTCCCGGATGTGATCTTCTGGGAGTTTTGACTTGACGATCATGTCGTCTATGTAGACTTCTATGTTACGCCCGATCTGATCCTCGAAAACTCGGTTCATCATCCTTTGGTAGGTGGCCCCGGCATTCTTCAGTCCAAAGGGCATGACGTTGTAGCAATAATTCGCCTTATCAGTTATAAAGGCGGTCTTTTCTTGGTCCTCGAGATGCATGGCGATCTGGTTATAGCCGGAGTAGGCATCCATGAAGGAGAGGAGTTGGTACCCGGCCGAGTTGTCCACGAGCTTATCTATGTTGGGCATCGGGTAGGAATCCTTAGGACAGGCTTTGTTGAGGTTGGAGTAATCGACGCATACTCTCCATTTGCCGCTGGGCTTGAGGACCATGACTACGTTGGAGAGCCAAGTGGTGTATTGTACCTCTCGAATGAAGCCGGCCGCTAGGAGTTCCTCAATGTGGTCCTCCAGGGCCTTCTGCCTATTGTCCGCGATGTTCCTCTTCTTCTGTGCCACGGGTCTAGATCCCGGCCATATGCCGAGCTTGTGACAGCAGAAGTGGGGGTCAATGCCGGGCATTTCGGCCGAGGTCCATGCGAAGACGTCACGGTTCTGCCTTAAAAAGCGTATCATGAGGTCCCTCAGGCCGTGGTCCATATCACGGCCAATTTTGGTAGTTTTGGATGGGTCCTCGCCTAGCATTATCTCCTCCAGCTCTCCTTCTGGTTCGGGCCTCGGATTGTCCAGCTCCCGGAGGTCCAACTCGACCATGTTGACTTGCTGCCGCGGGCGCTCACCTGGGCCGGCTTCGGCTACTCGCTCATTAAATCCGAGCCGGGGTGGAGACGTTGGTCCTCCTTCCTCGACCCGGAGAGCTTCGTAGTAGCATTGCCTCGACTCTTTCTGGTCTCCAGAGACCACAACTATCTGGTTCTTATTATTGACCATCTTCAGCTTCTGGTGCTTGGTGGATACTAGTATATCCCAGTTGTGGATCGTTGGTCGACCCAGGATGATGTTGTAAGGGGACCGGAAATCAGCGACTACGAATCGTACCCGCTCTGATTTGAAGGCCTCTTTGGTGCCCAGAGTTAACCGGAGGTCGATGTAGCCTTTTGGGAAGGATTGCTCGCCATTGAAACCCACCAAGGTGGTTTTGCAAGGCTTAAGGTCCTCTTTGTCGAGGTGCATCCTTTTGTAGGCATCCCAGCTTATGATGTCCGCTGAACTTCCTGCATCCACAAAAATTCTTTTAACACGACAGTTTATCAGGGTTCCGGTGATTACCAGCTCGTCCAGATGTCCGGGTATGACGTCTTCCAACTCTTCCTCGGTGAAGGTTAGGGCAGGGGGCCGAGGCTTCTTTGGGTCTCCCTTGAATTTTAGGGGGTCTCGGACGGTCAATACTTCGCGGAGATACTTCTTTCGCTGGCTTATTGTGTCTCCTCCTCCCCCAAATCCTCCGCTGACGACGTTGCACTGGAAATCGACGTCGGGAAATTCGTCGTCCGAGGCCGCCTTCTGCTTTTTCCCCGGAGTTCGGGATTCCTTGGGCGGACTTCTGGAGCGGGCGCGGTCGTTGCGTTTCCCGTTCGTCCTTCCCTGAGTCTTGATCACGTACTGACGCAGTTTCCCATCCCTTACGAACTTCTCGATTGCGTCGCGGAGGTCATAGCACTCGTCGGTGGTGTGGCCGTTGCAGTCGTGGAACTTGCAGAACTTGGAACGGTCCGTGTTGGAGCGTCCTCTGATCGGCTTTGGCCTGTCCACCCGCTTCATCTCGGTCTGGGCTACCTCCTTCCATACCTGGGACCGAGGGACGTTCAGCGGGGTGTAACTGTCGTACTTGGTCTTCTGGTCGGCCCGGTCAGACTTTGTCCGGCTGTCCCGGCTGCGCTGTCTCGGGTCGGTCTTCATCCTTCTTGGGCGTTCCTCGTCGCTAGGCGGGCTCTTCCTAGTTCGTTCAGGTTCATCGGCATTGGCCGCCTCCATCTGCTCCATTTCCAGGTACTTCTTCGCCTCGGTATAGAAGTCGGTCAAGGTGTACGCTGGATTCTTGCATAGGTGACGAGCCAGCCGGGATGCTGGATCCAGTCCATTGACCAGGCAGTGTACGTGGACATCCTCGGGCAATGACCGTACTTGCATGGCCACGTCTCGGAACCGATCCAGATACTTCTGCAAGGCCTCACCCTTCTTCTGACGTACTTTGCTCAAGGTGAACGTAGTCTTCGGCTGCTTTTTGCTGGTGGCGAAGTGCAGCTCGAATTTTCGTCCGAGGTCTTCATAGTCTCGGATAGAGTTGTCCGGAAGAGAAGTCAGCCACCTGTGTGCCGGCCAGTCCAGAGTAGCCGCAAAAAGGCGCTGAATGACCGGACCGCTGATCTGTCGGACCCACATGAGCTTCTCAAAGGTAACCAAGTGGTTCCGGGGGTCTTGGCTCCCATCGTATTTCGGCAGGCTGCTTAAATCAAAGCGTTTTGGGAAATGGACTGTTGCCGCCTCCCTCGAGAACGGGGATCTCCCCGTCTCTGATAGGTACGTCACACGATATTCCCGAGGTGATCCGTGGCGAGGCCGGGGAGTTCTTTCTTCGGCACGGGTTTCTTCTTGATCACGGTATTCCCTTTCATGCCGATTGGTGCGGTTAGGACCGGCACCGTGGTTTCCTCTGTCTCCCGGGGACCGTGGTCCGCCGTGGCCTGCAATCGGGCGCCGCCTCGGTTCGTCGTCGTCGCGGCGTGGGTTCCTCGGCTCAGAGTTGCTCGAGGAGCTGCTGCCGCCTGCCGAGGCTCTCCTTGTATGACCGCGACCCCTGTGGCGGCCTCTCACGCGGCGGTCATTCTCGAGTGCTTCTTGGATCATCTTTCCGATAGCTTCGAAGTCAGCCCGCCTCTGCAGGTCATCGTGTTTTTCCTTGTTCTCCAGGCGCCGCATGAATGATTCCTGAGTCCTCCTCATCATGCGGACGTCGGCATCAACTGCCCGGACATCACGCGTTGGAGATGGCGCGAGTGCTTCTTCTGGTTGCCTGTCTTCATGCCGCGGCTGCTCCTCATGGAGCGGCTGTTCCCTGTCCGGGGAGGAAGTCACCGTATCGGTAACATGTCCTTCTGGGGTGTTTCCTCTCCGAGGTGGCGCCGGCGGCTGGCCTGGCGACGGGCGGCTGGCTTGTGGGTCTCCTCCCACCGGTTGGGGATTTCTGCTGTGGCTTCTAGTGCTCACCATTAGTAGTCACGGGGATTGAAGTTTATGGTTCCCCACGGTCGGCGCCAATGTTCTATATGAAGAACACAGAGATTGGACTTGACTAGGGTGTCAAGCCTAGAGCCTACGTACCCTCAAAGGGATCAAAGTCCACGTAGTTCGCGACAAACTTGAAGGCACGTAGCCAGGGGAGTGGGGTGTGTGCTCTGTGTGGCAGAAAGTAACAAGAGCATAAGATAGAACCTGTGCACCTGTTTAGGGTTTCCTTCTATTTATAGAGGAGCTTGGTGCCCGTATCTCCCTATTGATGGGCGATATCCATGATTGAGCCCTTCGGGGCTGATTGGCTGGTGCCATGATTGTAGGAGGATCTCCTATTAATGAGCTCCTAAATATAGGGGATCTCGGATCCTTTCCAAATATAGCGCGGATCCCTTATAGGCGCTGTTGGGCCGGGGTCTGGACTTGGGCCTACTGGGCCGGTCCGTAACAAATCTAATGTATGGTAATACTAAGAACAGTCAAATTTGCTGGATTAAAGTTATCACGTTGTTGTATCTGCCTGTCATTATGAGAAGTGGACCTTTGATAGGGTTGTCTGAATAATGATTTTCGGACTTCAACATGAATGTTCGCAGCCTAAATTTGATGGTTACTAACTAGCATCCCAAGTCTACATCAAATTTCAGGGAGGTCCACCAAAAAGAAAAAAACAAGTTTTTGGCAGATCTCGTCTGCTTTACATAATCATCTACATCGATTAGCATAAAGAAAAACTTTACTTGGCAGAATTCAATCAAGAAAGTAATTATCTCAAAGTGCAAATTTTTCAAAGACAAATCCCCGCTGATTATCCAAACAACCAAATGTTCGATTATCCGAATATAGGAAAAGCACAAATTGGGGTAAATACACCGACCTCATTCTGATCCCAGAGATCTTTGAACATCACAGGCTCACCATCTGCAGTGAAAATGGTGACATCACCTAGATCCTGGGCAATGTCTGGACTGTATAGCGAGGTCGAAGCTGAAGCTCTCGTGACTAGACGCGCTTTTCCGCCAAGAGCAGCGGAACCTCTTTTTTCAGAGAAGAAAGCAGCTGCGTGAGAATTGGGAGCTGAAAGAGAGAAACAGGGGGGGAAGACACCAGAAGGCACGATGGGTCGAACCGGTGGTCGCGGAGACACTAAATTATGAGCGAATGTTAAAACCATGCCGGACTGAAATATGATCATCTCCGGAGCTTAGGGAATTCGTGTCAACTGTCAAGAAGCGAACAGGCGTGAGCTTAAGGCCCTCCCGCAATCCAAAGATTTGGGGGAAGAAGGATCGAAACTTGTGAACAGCAGCTCTCTCAGTCAACTTCCATATAATTAACCAACACAATTATCAGCAATGGAAATTACATTACTTTCGGTCCACAGAGAGTTTTTACACGTTTTGGATTCAAAAAAATTCGAGTAGGTATCATTGAGATTTTAAAGTTGCTAAGATACTTATCCAGCCGAGCCAATAGGATGAACAAAAAAAGTTCTACATTTATACAATCAATCATCATGTTCAGGAGAACGGGGAAAAGAGTAGTATTTTCGTGCCCTGAAGCAAATACTGGAACAATTTTCTTTTCAAAAAATCTTCCATTCCACGGATTTTTTTTCTTTCAATTTCTCTTAACTAATCTGCTGAAACATGTTTTTCACCCTCAGTTCAGATTAGGAACGAGTACATGGTGAGCTCTCCCAATGAACTATCATTCCATGCTTTAAAAACATTCCATTTGACAACTATATATCCAGATTTTAATAGGTTAATCACTGGATTACTTCTTCCGAACATTAATATTTATATAAGAAGTAAACTAACAAAACATGTTTCTTTCTAACCACTGATCTGAATAGGCTACATATTTGATAACTAAAATTTTCTGTAAAAGGGAATTCCTATAACCAAGCGGCATATGAAGGCGCTGGTGAAGGCACAGAACAGACGAGAAGCGAAGTCAGGCAACAGGAGCTGTGCAGCAGATATTAAGAACATCTTCCAAAGGGGCGTGGTCACCCGTGCCTTCGTCCTTCCTCGCATACAACAACTGCTTCCCTTTGAATACAAACATCCCCCCCTGCCATCAAATTCCCAATTCGTCAAGCCAAGACAACACAACTAGCTTATTCTGTTATGCTACTTCAATACCAGACACAAAAAAAAAAAACCTGTTGTAGCACTCCGCTTCTATCATCCGGAGTGGCTTCAATTGAATAATTCTTCACTGCTTCTCGCAGAGCATCAAATCTCGACAATACCTTTGCCTGCAATATCATTGTTCAAGGTGAATATAAATGTATATATGAAACAACCCAATAAACCTTTTGAAATCTATGCTGCACATAAGTCTGAGGTTTACACTGGCTGGGTTGAAGAATGTACGGCCAAAACCATAGTATAGTCCCAAAACATTATATGCCTGAAACAAGGAAGCGTTTATCATACTCCAGATTCACTTAAATATGAGCCCTAAAGTTGAAAATTCAATGTGCAATACGCATCGTACCTTGCACTCAGGATCCGCATAAAGACAATCCATTGGAAATGGCAACTGGACATAGAACATCAAGTCATCAAAAGATAGCAGTTTTGAGTTTTGACCTTAGGAACATTCCATACCAACATTACTCAAAGAGAAAACATTTATAGTTTGTGATATAAAGGGTATGCCATCAATAATGAATTATAGGTGTAAACTTGAACGGCAAACATTTGAACCAAACTGCATTGGAGACTTATCATGAGTGCGTGGCCCTAGCTCAAAGATTTTTATTTATTTTTTGGTCAACCCCTAGCTCAGAGATCGGTCCAACAAAATGCCATCACTTGATACCATTGTGTCACCAATATCTACCTAGGTCGGCCTGATGCCACAATTAAATTAGTATGCATGCCATTTCCAACAGTTTAAAAATGCTATCGTCTTCAATTATAGGTAGGAAGCTACAGCATAAGGTGTTAATTTAAATTCCATTAAAAAAGCTGAGATATGGACTAAAGTTATTTAACTTTTCAAATCTAGTTTCCCATTCTAAGGCGAGATAAAATTAAATGCCATCGTGTCTAATTATCATAGTTCAAGCATGTTCAGCAATGAATAATGAATTGTTGTTAGACATTGAAAAGAAAGATCAACAGAGATAAATTACTCGTTCAGCTAGGATACGAGCTTTATTGGGAGCTCCGACGCCCACCGCAATTAGTTTCACACCAGCTGATTCGAACTTTGATTTGTATTCTTTTAAGGCTGAAGCTAATTCCCAGCTAAGAACAACATGCACAAGATTAGGAGTCACATTAACCAGCTTCAAGGGGTAAAAAAACAGCATTGATGGTCGTGGCCAGAGGAGAAGATAAATTACCAGCAAGGGCATCCGAAGTGCCTTAAGAGGACCATGACAGCTATTCCCTGCAGAATTCAAGGGGAAGAACCAACAGTTATTGCACAATAACCGATTTTGAGGTTTCAAAATCTAGAAGACAGCGTATTCCAATGATTTGCTAGATCTGGTTTTCTAACATTTAACATGAAACGGATGTAAGAGCAAAACTTTTTTATTTGAATACGATGATGTCTTGCAATAACAAGAATCATCAAACATGCCGGATGCATATTTTAATTCCCACCCATATCACTTTTCTTTTTTGAATGAGAATTTTCATTTCAAAAAATTAAGAGCCTTGGTTAGGCTTGTTTGGATTAACGATAAGCCATTATCTTCCGACCTCACCATGACTATTTCACGGTACAGATTCATTTCAGGCGGGAGCCACCAGCTAGCATTGAAGGTCATTGTTCAATTTTACAAATTTTGGTCAACAAAATTAGCTAACAAATTGTAAGAATCCTTATGCATAGTTCACCGTATTCGTATAATATATATCCAAGCAATTATATTTTTAATGTTTCATAGTGCCTCATCCTCGCACGAAACCAAGCTAGCACAGTTTTTTAAGTATTCTATCAAATTTAGTTCTCCTAAAGGCTAAAATGCACTTTGCTCCATCTCAATAGTAATTCCTGCGTAAAGACAGCCATGGGCAAAAACAGAAAGGGAGCATACACTGGGCGAACGATGCTGACCTCGTTTTGATTCCAGAGATCTTTGAACATGACAGGTTCGCCAGCAGCAGTGAATATGCTAACATCTGCTAGATCCTCCGCGATATTGGCACTGTATTGCGAGGTCGAAGCTCTTGCAACCATACGGACTGTTCTTCCAACTACATCTGAGCCCCGGCAGCGAGAGGGATATCTGGCTGCACCGAAGAAGGCATGTGGTTTACGAGGCGAGATTGCGAAACAATGAGAAGAGACGGTAACGGAAGGACGAGATGGTCGAACCGATGGTGGCGACAATTGAAAGGTTTGCGCAGATGTTAAGACCATGGTGGGATCGATCCTTTCAACCTAAACCTCTAGATTCGCGGATAATCGTTATTCCAAGACCCTGAGGAGCGCAATGGAAATTCAGAAATTTCCCGCTTTGTGGCGGTAAACGGTCCAATTATTCGTGAAAGTAACGATAACCACGTAGCCATGCCCCGATATTAATCTTCTCATTTTTCAAAATTTTTACATGGGAGATTATGAAAGGACCGCAACTTAATTGGGAAAAAACATGAGCTTCCCACCACACCCCACAGGGATCAGAACTTGTCTAATTCTTCAAACACATTATTCAACTGTCCCCCCATCAAATAATTAAAGGAAAAACACATTCTTTAAGTCGCGGAATATAGCATGTCCGAACTGGAAGAATGGGGAAAAAAAAAAATCAAAGAGAACCTTGTTCTAAAATAATCGAAGCGCAACCCTGGTAAAGAATTCCAAGAGTCAAACTGAATGTGAAGAGGAGGCTCAGACACGCACAAACGCGGTCATCACAAAGCAAAAGATTTTTGCTTTGGGATTTGGTCTTTTGCAAGAATCCAAATCAGAATCGAGAAACGTTTCTGTCATCACAGCCTCGGCTCTAATAAACCAAACAGAGTCAATCTTCGATCCAGAAGAGGAACAAAATAAGTGAAAAGAATCGTCAATCCGTCAGATATTCATAAGTCATAACTAGGTATGACAGAATTAAAAAAATGATAGAGGGAGAAGACATCATCGATGCATTACGCAGAAAAACTGAGCTAGTGTTCGTCATCTTCAACCTAAAACGGAAAACCCTAACAAAAATCAGATTCCCTCAGTACTCTGTATGTAGGAAAATTGTTGGGCCACTATGAGACTAGGCCCACGACTCCCACAGAATTGGTCTCATTGGTCATCCCCTGACGGGCTTTATAGCAGGGGCTTGATCCTTTAGCTTCAACTTTTTTTGTTTTTTTGTTTTTTTACCAGCACTACTTGTAGTACAGTGATATTGAGATTAATTTCCTCCCTTCCGGTCCTGGGTTCGATCCCCCCCCTCTCCTATCGCCTTGTATAAAAAAAAAAAACTGTTTTATCCTTTTTTACCAAAAAACACTGTTTTATCTTTTTCTTACACTCGATTAAGCAAATAAAGATAGAGTGTGTTATATACTAATAGTAACGAGTTTTTTTTGTTGAAATAAAAAATCAAGTGTGAATAGCTTTTGATCTAGTTTTAAAACAGGTTTAAGTTTGATTTGCAAGCGGCAGCCAGGCATAGAAGAGTAGGGGATGAAATTGCTCCAAGCTGACAGTTTGATGTCCTGACTCCCATAACTTGTTAGAAAAGTAGATGTTTGTGTGAAGTAGAAGCAAGTCTCTGAATTAGCAAACGTGACGGTGGTTTTTGACATTTCAAGCAGAACCAGGGCACGCCGTGTGAGGTCGACTCTTCTCAGGTTATTGAATACTAGTATTCACCCCCCTCCCCAAGTTGAATTGTCGTTGCTCAAAGATTCACACTCCTAATTTGCCACAATTTTGGAAAATTATAGCACCCTCTGTAACGCCACAATTTTAATACCCAAAAACTCGGTCAAAATATTGAAAATACCTTCAAAAGAGTTCAACAATATCCAAATCCTTTCACAATGTTACCATTTCGAATAAAACCCGTAATACATAATCAGAATAAATTCCAGAAAATATTTCAGAGTTTAATACAAAACGGAAGTCTTAGGTTCATGGCAAATATAATAACATAACATAATCTATTGGAGATCAAAAGAGCTTCCAGAGCTCACTCCATAGGTGCCTTCCCTTGCTCTCTACTAGAATATTCACCTGAAAGATGTTAATATGGGATGAGATTCCACGTCTCAGTAACTACTGAATATTTCTACCTTACACGAGCAAATTACATATGACAAAAATAAAAGGTAATATAATGTGAATTTAATATACTCAGATATTTTTAGATATACCGTTGTTCACATCAAATGCCTTTACAAAATACTCATCATTCTTTATTGAATAATTCAGAAATGCACTATGCAGTATGCAGCCTCCCTTATATCCCCTTCCAACCGTATACCGCTGACTGGAACCATAGGCTAACATATAGTCCAATAGAAACTCATTCATTTGACTGGATGGTTTCAAGCTCACCAAAACTTAAGATACACCCGGCCAAAGGTATAGAGCTTAAATCTGGACTATGGCTCCCCTCCTTTAAAATAACAACTAAGGAGGTGTCACATGTCCCACATCTCCAATGAAATCCCGGCCAGAGGAAAACATGGAAGATGAGGCCCTGAAAAGTACCATCCACTGTGCACCGAGTGGTGGCATAAACAATTCTTATCATTCAATTCCCTCCTTACTCCACCCATCACATTACAACCGCCATGATGAATGTATTTACTAAAAAAAAATAATGCATTATTATACCATTATATACATTGATATGCGTATCTGTGAATAGTAAAATACTATGCGTATCTGTGAATAGTAAAATACTATGCGTATCTGTGAATAGTAAAAAAAAATGGTATATACGTGAATAGTAAAATGAGTAGTAAATACGGTATACGTGAATAGTAACATGAATAGTAAATACGGTATACGTGAATAGTAACATGAATAGTAAATACGGTATACGTGAATAGTAAAAATGAATAGTAAATACGGTATACGTGAATAGTAAAATGAATAGTAAATACGGTATACGTGAATAGTAAAATGAATAGTAAATACGGTATATGTGAATAGTAACGTACGTATAAATAGTACCTCTACAGATTTGCAAGTCAAAATTCCCACACCAGATCTTAAAACCATAAATATTTTCTAAATATTCTTGCCAAAATAGTAACCAAACAAATTTATAATCATACATAATTCACAAGTATAAGGAAGAATATTCAGAGTTACCTGTTACTTGCTAATACCCGAATCACCAACCAGCTATTATAACTCTCAAGCAAATATCTCTCTACTCTCTCTCTCTCTCTCTACCTCTCTCTATGGCTCTTAGAAGTTGTGAAGAATGAAATGAAATGGAAGGTCTATTTATAGTTGGAAAATGGGTCCTTAAGTGTAATTTTCGTCTCTGGGTCGTTCTACGTAATTTTCCCCGTGACAAATTTTTCAAACCTCCCGTGACTCTTCCCGTGGCTGGTTGTGGAAATAATTTTTCGTGGGTCCCACATGAATAGTAAATAATATTATATTATAATATAATATTATTATTCAAATAGTAAATTACTATTACGTGGGTCCCGCTGACAAAATTTTCAAACTTCACGAGAGTTTTGTGTCGGGAGAGAATTATTTTGGTTGTGGGTCCCGCATGAATAGTAAAATACTATTCACGGGGCCCACAAAATACGGATTTCAAATTTATCACTTTCCAAAAATAGAGCCTACTAGTCTTCCCAAAATAGGTTTATGTTCAAGATATTAGATTCAAAATTCAGGATGTTACATTTCTCCCCTCCTAAAAGAAAATTTTGTCCTCAAAATTTCGCTATAATAAGAATTCTAACCTATATAAATAAATGAGGATAGGTTTGACGCATGCTCTCCTCCGTTTCCCAAGTAGCATCTCCGGGAGTCATTCCTTTCCACTCGACCTTTACAAGTCTAATGGTCTTGTTTCTTAATCTCTTCTCCCTTGCATCAACAATCCGCTCCGGCTCGGCTTTATACGTCATGTTATCCTTGAGTTCTACCTCTTCTACTTCTATAATGTGGGAAGGATCCGGTTGGTATTTCTTCAGTTGCGATACATGAAAGACATTGTGAAGATTCGCAAGCTGTGGAGGTAATGCAATTCTGTAAGCTACCGGTCCAACTTTCTCCAAAATCTCATAAGGACCCATAAAACGAGGTGAAAGCTTCTTTGCTCGTATTGCTCTACCAATGCCAGTCATTGGTGTGACTCTTAAGAACACATGTTCGCCCACCATGAACTCCAACGGTCGTCTTCTCTTGTCAGCATAACTCTTCTGTCGACTCTGAGCAGTGAGAAGTTTCTGTTGAATCACCTTAATCTTTTGAGTCGTCTCGTCCACAAGTTCTGGACCTATTAAAATTCGCTCATTCAATTCCGTCCAGCAAATAGGAGATCTACATTTTCTTCCATACAAAGCCTCATAAGGTGCCATCTCAATGCTGGAGTGATAACTATTGTTATATGCAAACTCCGCAAGATGAAGATGATCGTCCCAACTTCCTTTTAGTTCGATTGCACAAGCCCGCAACATGTCTTCCAGAGTTTGAATAGTCCTCTCAGTCTGCCCGTCAGTTTGAGGATGATAAGCGGTACTATAACTCATCCGAGTTCCCATAGCATTCTGCAATGCTTTCCAAAATCGTGAAGTGAATCGTGGATCACGATCAGATACGATGCTATTCGGTATCCCATGCAATCTGACAATCTCCTTCATGTAGATCTTTGCTAGTCTCTCCAATGAGTATTCTGCTGCAATTGCTAGAAAATGAGCTGACTTAGTTAACCTATCGACAATTACCCAAATGGCATTATGTCCGGATGTCGTTAGAGGAAGCCCCATGATGAAATCCATAGAGATGCTGTCCCATTTCCACTCTGGGATATCCAAATTCTTTAATAATCCAGGAGGTTTCCGATGTTCGATCTTAACTTTCTGACAAGTCAAACAACAAGTGACAAAGTCAGTCACATCTTTCTTCATGCCGCGCCACCACCAATTCCGCTTAAGATCATGATACATCTTGGTTGCTCCAGGATGGATAGTGTATTTACTCCGATGAGCCTCCTCTAGTATGAGCCTTTTTATTTCTCCATCATTAGGTATGCACACTTTTCCTTTATACCTTAATATCCCATCTCTATCGATCCCAAATTTCGATTCTTTTCCTTCTTCAATATCTTCCCTCACGTTTAATAGATACTCATCTTCGAGCTGAGCGAATTTAATCTCTTTCCAAATTGTGCTTTCAATAGTTAATGCTTCCATGGTAGCGACCAAACTTGACATTACATCAATAGATGTACTTGGTATCTCCTCGAGCAATTTATGTTCTCTGATCATCATCTGGGCTACATGGATTGTCTTTCTACTTAAGGCATCTGCTACAACGTTCGCCTTTCCTGGATGATACTTCAATTCGAAGTCGTAGTCCTTGATAAACTCCATCCATCTCCTCTGTCGCATGTTGAGCTCCTTTTGGTCGAACAGGTACTTCAGACTTTTGTGGTCACTATAAACCTCGAACTTTGAACCGTAGAGGTGATGCCTCCAAATCTTCAGAGCAAACACTACTGCTGCCAGTTCTAAGTCGTGAGTAGGATAATTCCCTTCATGTGGCCTTAACTGTCGAGAAGCATAAGCTACTACCCTACCATTTTGCATTAATACACACCCAAGACCTTTCTTGGAAGCATCTGTGTACAAAGTAAAGGTCTGAGCAGGATCTGGAATTATAAGTACTGGTGCCGTAGTCAACTTAGTCTTCAAATTTTGGAAAGCTGCTTCACACTTTTCGTCCCATACAAATGGTTGTCCCTTCCTTGTTAACTTAGTCAAAGGCATAGCTATTTGCGAAAAGCCCTTGATAAATCTCCTATAATAGCCAGCTAGACCTAGAAAACTCCTGATCTCAGTCACGGACTTTGGTCGTTCCCATTGGAGAACTGCTTCAACTTTAGTATGGTCCACTGCAACACCTTCAGCCGATACGACATGGCCTAGGAATTTTACTTCCTTCAACCAAAATTCGCACTTAGACAGTTTCGCATAGAGCTTGTGCTCCTTCAACACTTGTAGCACGATTCTAAGGTGCTCTTTATGCTCTTCTTCATCCTTAGAGTAGATAAGGATGTCGTCAATGAAAACCACTACAAATTTATCTAGATATGGTCGGAAAATTCTATTCATGTAATCCATGAATACTGCTGGAGCATTTGTTAGCCCAAATGGCATAACAAGAAATTCATAATGGCCATATCTAGTTCTGAATGCAGTTTTTGAGACATCTTCAGCTTTGACTCTCAGTTGGTGATAACCTGATCTGAGGTCGATCTTGGAGAATATGGATGCTCCCTTCAACTGATCAAGTAGATCGTCGATCCTGGGTAAAGGATATTTATTCTTTATAGTCACTTTATTCAACTGGCGATAGTCAATGCATAGTCTCATGCTCCCATCTTTCTTCTTCACAAAGAGTACGGGCGATCCCCAAGGAGATACACTGGGTCTGATAAAACCCTTTTCTAACAATTCTTCGATCTGCTTCTTCAATTCTGCTAGTTCCGATGGAGACATTCGGTAAGGAGCTTTAGATATAGGTTCTGTTCCAGGTACGAGATCAATAGAAAATTCTACTTCTCTCTCTGGGGGTAAACCTGTCATTTCTTTCGGAAATACTTCCGGAAATTCTTTCACCACTTCAATGTTCTCTATCCCTTCCTCCACTTCTGCTTGAATGGAGAAAAACACCATGTACGCAAGACAACCATGATGAACAGGCTTTTCATCTTGTACTATAGACAACAATTGTGGTCTACTATGACTCATAGAGTCATCCGCAAGAGAGATAGTCTTCCTCTTGCAGTCAAGGATGATGTCATTAGCTGACAACCAATCCATTCCTATTATTACATCGATACCCTTCGTGGGTAAACAAACAAGGTCTATATTTGAGATCCTATTATCAATCTCAATCGTACAATTTAAGCAAGCCCTAGAAGTTTTTACTGAAGCTCCCGCCGGTGTAGAAATAATCATATAATAAGGCAATTCACTCACTCTTAAATTCAATCGAGGCACACAGTCGTATGATATAAAAGAGTGTGTGGCACCAGAATCAAATAAGGCTTCTACTTCAAGACCTTGGAGTTTGAGGATACCTTTAATCAGATTTGGTGAAGCACTTGCCTCCTGACGTGATAGTGCAAACACTTTCCCTGGCACTGCAGTTCTAGCATCCTTGGCTCCTCGAGGCTCCTCCTCACAAAATCTGGAAATGTGTCCTGGCTTTCCACAGTTGAAACACGTCACACATGGTCCTTGGTGTATTCTTCCACACTTGGCACACATCTGATTGTTGGCGGTGCTTGCAACAGGAGCTGTGGATCCCCTATATGAACTCTGACCTCCACTGAAGTGACTCCTTTGAGGTCCTTTGAATTGACTCCTCGGTGGTCTGCTGAAATGACTTCTTTGGGGTCCAGTAAAATAACTCCTCGATGGTCCACCAAAGTGATTTCTGGATGGTTGGCTAAACCGCGTATTCACATTACTGAAGTTGTGACTCTGCTTCTTAGTAACTCCTCCCGTTGGTCTCATGAGGTGTGTAGATCTGGCCTGAAAACCCTTCATCTTCTCAGCTTCCTCTTCTCGTTTGTTCCTTGCTATCGTGCGCAGTTTGTCACATATTTCTTCAAAATCCCTTGTTTCATCAAGGAACGGTGATAGAGCTGTTTTTAAGTCTGGTCTAGCTTTTTCAACCAATCGAGCACTCAACCATTTAGAGTTGTTCTGTGAATATCCGCAGAATTTAGACAACTCTAAAAAGCGAGTAATAAATTCGTCTTCATGTAATTCCCCTTGCCTGAATGTGAGGAATTCAGTTTCTTTCTCTATTCTGATTGAAGGGGAAAAGTAATAATTTTCGAACTTTTCCTTAAACTCTTCCCACGTCATCTCAGCATTTCCTTTTGTTTTGGTGCTTTCCCACCATTCTTCAGCTGCTTTCTGTAACAATTGTTCAGCAACCATCACCTTTTGTTGTGAGCTAATCTCGATAACTCTGAAAATCTTTTCTACACGCTTCAGCCACTCCAGTGCTGCAATCGGATCTAGCTTCCCCTCGAACATCGGTGGAGTAAACTTCCGAAATTTTTCCCAAACCTCAGTAATAGGTAAGGGATGATACTGAGAATGAGAACCGCTACTACCTCCATCTTCAGTGCGAGAATGACTTCCTCCCCTTGATTGATGGTCAGAAGGTGTGACTTCCAGAGCCTTCTCCTTTCCTTCCTTACCACCTTGGCCTCTTCCTTTTGCTAGTTCATCCTCGTGTCTATTCACTTTCTCTCTCATCTCCAAGATGACGTCTCGTAATTCTGCCAAAAGGGCATTGTTATCCTGAGGATGGGAACCATCTTGATGCGGAGGGAGACCTCTTTGGGATGAGGCAGGGGTTGAATTAGTTCTTCGAGTTCTTGCCATTATCTCCTCCTATGATTAATACTATAAGGACACTAAACAAATAAAAATAGCTAAATAAATTCTAAATCTAACAAAGGGAAGTGCTCATGTTATGATATTTAATTTGCCACGAACTTCTAAAAATTTTTTTTTTAAGAAATCACTTTAGAAAATAAACAAAATTGCCATGGAACCTTTAGCTCTGATACCAAAAATGTAACGCCACAATTTTAATACCCAAAAACTCGGTCAAAATATTGAAAATACCTTCAAAAGAGTTCAACAATATCCAAATCCTTTCACAATGTTACCATTTCGAATAAAACCCGTAATACATAATCAGAATAAATTCCAGAAAATATTTCAGAGTTTAATACAAAACGGAAGTCTTAGGTTCATGGCAAATATAATAACATAACATAATCTATTGGAGATCAAAAGAGCTTCCAGAGCTCACTCCATAGGTGCCTTCCCTTGCTCTCTACTAGAATATTCACCTGAAAGATGTTAATATGGGATGAGATTCCACGTCTCAGTAACTACTGAATATTTCTACCTTACACGAGCAAATTACATATGACAAAAATAAAAGGTAATATAATGTGAATTTAATATACTCAGATATTTTTAGATATACCGTTGTTCACATCAAATGCCTTTACAAAATACTCATCATTCTTTATTGAATAATTCAGAAATGCACTATGCAGTATGCAGCCTCCCTTATATCCCCTTCCAACCGTATACCGCTGACTGGAACCATAGGCTAACATATAGTCCAATAGAAACTCATTCATTTGACTGGATGGTTTCAAGCTCACCAAAACTTAAGATACACCCGGCCAAAGGTATAGAGCTTAAATCTGGACTATGGCTCCCCTCCTTTAAAATAACAACTAAGGAGGTGTCACATGTCCCACATCTCCAATGAAATCCCGGCCAGAGGAAAACATGGAAGATGAGGCCCTGAAAAGTACCATCCACTGTGCACCGAGTGGTGGCATAAACAATTCTTATCATTCAATTCCCTCCTTACTCCACCCATCACATTACAACCGCCATGATGAATGTATTTACTAAAAAAAAATAATGCATTATTATACCATTATATACATTGATATGCGTATCTGTGAATAGTAAAATACTATGCGTATCTGTGAATAGTAAAATACTATGCGTATCTGTGAATAGTAAAAAAAATGGTATATACGTGAATAGTAAAATGAGTAGTAAATACGGTATACGTGAATAGTAACATGAATAGTAAATACGGTATACGTGAATAGTAAAAATGAATAGTAAATACGGTATACGTGAATAGTAAAATGAATAGTAAATACGGTATACGTGAATAGTAAAATGAATAGTAAATACGGTATATGTGAATAGTAACGTACGTATAAATAGTACCTCTACAGATTTGCAAGTCAAAATTCCCACACCAGATCTTAAAACCATAAATATTTTCTAAATATTCTTGCCAAAATAGTAACCAAACAAATTTATAATCATACATAATTCACAAGTATAAGGAAGAATATTCAGAGTTACCTGTTACTTGCTAATACCCGAATCACCAACCAGCTATTATAACTCTCAAGCAAATATCTCTCTACTCTCTCTCTCTCTCTCTACCTCTCTCTATGGCTCTTAGAAGTTGTGAAGAATGAAATGAAATGGAAGGTCTATTTATAGTTGGAAAATGGGTCCTTAAGTGTAATTTTCGTCTCTGGGTCGTTCTACGTAATTTTCCCCGTGACAAATTTTTCAAACCTCCCGTGACTCTTCCCGTGGCTGGTTGTGGAAATAATTTTTCGTGGGTCCCACATGAATAGTAAATAATATTATATTATAATATAATATTATTATTCAAATAGTAAATTACTATTACGTGGGTCCCGCTGACAAAATTTTCAAACTTCACGAGAGTTTTGTGTCGGGAGAGAATTATTTTGGTTGTGGGTCCCGCATGAATAGTAAAATACTATTCACGGGGCCCACAAAATACGGATTTCAAATTTATCACTTTCCAAAAATAGAGCCTACTAGTCTTCCCAAAATAGGTTTATGTTCAAGATATTAGATTCAAAATTCAGGATGTTACACCCTCTAGACCAGATTCTAATTGGTTTTTCGTGTCTTTGTCCGCTTTTGTGGCCGAATGCTGCCAAGAAAAATACTCCCTAGAGTTTTGATTTTAGGACAAAATTAACCAACTTCAAGCTTCTTAAACAAGGAAATATCCTTGAACCTTGTAGAAAAATGTGTAGGTTTTCAATTGTGACTTGTAAGAATTAAATGCGTACCAAAATTGTTGTAATTAACGGGGCAAGATTGGGGGAAAAAATCGTAACCACATCTTTAGCTAGTCTGTACTAGTATTTAGGATTAGGTAGGACTTTCAAGTTTTGCCTGGATCAGTGATCCTTTCTTTGCATGTCTTGCTTGGCGTTGAGATATTTCTAGCGTCAGGGAGTAGAAACAAGAGGAAACAGCTTTACAAGTCTCTCATGTGTTGGAGCCACGCCCGGACCTAGAACCGGAACACAATGAATCCAAGGAGAAAAGCCCATTCAAGCGGAGGCATAGCGTTTTCTTGGGAGGACAAGCCTGGAGTTCCAAAGGCCCTCCATAATCACGTTCCTCAGCAATCACGTCCCACGATAGCGCCCCCACCAACAACAACTGAGAATCTTTCGGATGAGAGCTCTAACGTGAAGATCCCTCTGCCTCCTTGTGGGTCTCATTATCAACCTCCTCCTCGCAGAAGCACTTTCTGGAATAAGGCCTTTAGGAGGCACCGTGACCCTTTTCTCGTGGCTTACAATCACTGCGCCAAAACTCCAACCTTTGACAACAAGATAGGCCTCGGGTTTAATTCCATAGCAACCAAAACCAAACTTAGATTTTCATGCAAGAGCTCCGCGGATGCAAGGGATGATCATTTTCTGAAGTCATCTATGGCCCCTCGCCTTTCACATGCCTCCAATACCTAGTTTACTACTCAGATCACATTAGTCCTGGTTTCAATTCGTGACACCTCAAATCCCACTTTTACTTTAATTGTTTTAAGTTCTATTCTTTTTTTTTTTTGGGGGGGGGGGGGGGGGTATAATTTTAAGTTCTATTCTGTCTTCATTTCAAAACTGTTAGAGAGGAGCGCAGCGGGTGTTAGATATTCCTATCATTTGTAATAGTTTATAAATAAATAAATGGCAGAGATTTTTTTTTTTAACAATGAATGACTGAGATTAAATAACACAAGAGACACTAAATTTATTAACATGAAAGACCTCTCAACACAAGAGTAAAAATCACGGGTGGTTCAGACCAATGAAAATATGATGATCAAAATAAAATATAAGAAAGTCTTAAATAAATGCACGTAATCACCTAGCTAAATAGCAAAAGCTATAAGCTTACAATTAGAGAACAAACAGCTAAAAATATCATAAAAAAGTCCCCAACCGCAAACATATTTTCTCATTCTTTTCCTTCTTTCCTATTTTTTTCCTCTCCTTTATTTTTTCCCCTCATAAAATAGGAAATATATCAAATTGAACAATTCAAACATGAGCTTCTTTTCACCAGGAGACCCAAAAAAAAAAAAGGAAAATTACTATAGAGACCCTTTTAACCAAAATAAGCCCAAAAATGACCCCAATAATCTGATATGCCCAAAATAGGCCCTAGGGCCCTAATTGGGATTGGATGAATAAATAAAAAGACATAAACACCCTGATGTAAAAAGCAAAAAAGAACAAGTCAGGAAATAAAAAGTGAACAGACGCATTCAGTTTCGACTGAAGAAGCCATCATAGGCGGTGGCGTTTCGCGTGAGATGAAAGTTGCGGAGGAGGAGATGCCCAAATTGTTTGGGGTTTCAATTGGGGCAAAATGACGTCGGAGTTCACGGGTGAGGAGGCAGAGAAAGAAGAACAAAATCAAACACAATCAAACTCTCACGACAAGTTTCAATTTCACAAAAGTTGTTTATCCTACCGTCAATTCAAACATAAATTATATTTAACAATTCAACATTTATCCAATCTTACTTTTCCATAAATCAGATTGTAAATAAGTTAATTTTTTTTCCACCATTATTCCAAACACATTTTTTTTGATATAATATTCCAAACACATTTATGTATTGTTTGATGATTAATTGACAAGAACTTTTAGGGGAAAAAAAAAAACTTTGTTCATGCCAAAAATACCCCCAATCCGCTTCTCTCTATCTCTACTGG
Source organism: Acacia crassicarpa (assembly GCA_034222035.1). NCBI lineage: Eukaryota > Viridiplantae > Streptophyta > Magnoliopsida > Fabales > Fabaceae > Acacia > Acacia crassicarpa. The sequence goes on along the minus strand of JAWXYG010000009.1, from coordinate 5,365,803 downwards.
GCTTTAGTTCGGTTGAAATTCACACTCTGTTGATTACGGGCCCAAAAGTAAAAATTAACTGTACTCATGCACATTTGTTTTTTTTGTTTTTATAATGTTTTTGAAAAATGCACATTTGTTTTTAGAAAAAAAAAATAAAAGCACATTTCTTACTTGGGATGAGAGTGAACTTTTTTTTTTTTCAGCGTTTGGAGATTGTTCATTAATAAGATTCTCATATCAGTAGGATTTAAATTTACAACTTTATAGTTATAAATTAACATTTCATTAATTAGATCAACTTTATTGTCGGAAGAGCATCAACTTGAACTAGAAACCTTATTGACGGAAGAGCATGAACTTGAATGAGAAATAACGCGTGTACAACATAAGCATCCTGTGGATTTGATTTCTGCCCCTCTGAGTTGAATTGTACGAGATCCAAATTTTAATACATTTTGGAAATTATAATCACTTCTTATCATAATAAGTGAATAATGAAAATACATGGATGTCATGACAGTGTTAGATAAAAGGAATGCGATGGGGACCAATTCCTTGTCACTCTCTTGCTCTTCAATTCCATTTCTAATCCAATCTCATTTTCTATCTCGCTATCTCGTTCCTCCACCAGCCATGTTGGCTTTTATTTGCAATTTCTTCCAATTGAATTTTTCAAATTAAATCCGCAGCCTCACATGCATTTTTTCCCCCCGAATAATATAGTCATATAATTATGGGTCTAACTTTTCATAGCAAGAAAAATGGGCCAATCCTGTTAGGCCAGCTCTTTAATTAAGAGAGCCGTGCTTCAAAGTTTGCCTCTCAAATTGCAAATTGACTTCAAAGGGTTAGCACAAATAGACAAAGGACCTAAAAAGGCTAGCTCTATAACGGTTTTCTAAAGACTTCCTAAAGTACTTTATATTATTAGTAACGGTTTTCATACGTGATAGAGCATGAATATGCAAAATGGTGAAATTTTCATCCATTCTGCCTTGTTATTTTAACTTTATTTCTTTGTAATTTAATTTTGATAATATTTATGTAAAAAATTTATTGTTTTAACTTTATTTTTTTGTAAAAGATAGACAAAATAGTGTTTTTAGTTAAACTGACCTAAAGCCCACATGTCTAACCTTGGCTTGATATTTAAAGAGTACAGTTGTGCTTCATGACTGGAGCAATTTTTTGAACTTTGGCTAAATGGCCAGCCCTTGTAGGCTTAAGCCCGTGAAGAAGGGTAGACTCAACCCTTATTCTCACCTCGATAAATTTTCATGCATTTATTGCTTTTACTATATCTCAAGTTTTTGGTCACCCTTACTAATTGTAGGCATAGATAAAAGAATATGTCCATCATTCCATTGGATAATAGATGTATGGATCCTGAGACAAAGATGGAAGGGAGAGAACGGTATAGAAATCTCCTAGTGTCTTTCAATGGAAGTAGCTAGTCATATTTATGGACAAAGATTCCATTGAACTTTAAGAAGCCCCCTACGAAGGGAATCCGCATCCAAGGGAAAACGTGTCATATTTTGCCAACACTTTGTTTTGTGCTAAAACCAAAAGGGTTAAATACCAAATTTACCCCGGAAGTTTTGATAAGGGGGCGCTCAGCACCCGGAAGTTTTTTGGGTACCAGATTCGCCTCAGAAGTATTCAAAAGGTACCAAATTTCCCCAAACTTGATGGAAGTCCACGTAGATCGTTAAAAATGTGAGGTGGCATGCCACCTCAGCACACGTGGCATGCCACCTCATCAATTAAAAAGTATCATTTTTGCCCCGGAAGTTTTCATTAAGGAGCAATTTTTCCCCGGAAGTTTACAAAAGTAGCAATTTTGCCCTTCTTTCTCCCAATATTAAATTTTACTATTAAATCAGTCAAAGACCACACATGTCACGCCTTGAAAAAGTCAAACTTGGAGTCAGAGAAGGAGATCCTTGAGATCTTAAGCTCAAGGCGGCTAGAATTTATGATAATATTTACGTTTGTATAGACTGATCATTTGCTTAGATCATAAGTGATGCTTCCTATGACCAGTTCGGCTTCTTGTGATTTCTAGATTATTATATGAATGTGATTTCTATATTATTATATATAAATTCTTTTTTTTTTAATTTTCTATTGTGATTTCTAGATTATTATATGAAAATTTTGAAACTTTCCATATATATAGAAATAGAAACAGATAGACTAGAAACAACATCTCTTATCTCAATGACACCAAAGAAAGGGATATTAAATGAATGGAATTAGTATATGGATGGGCTATAATGAAATAGAGCCACTTTGAGGTTCCCTATGAAATGAGGCATGGAACGGAGCCACTACGAAGAAGTTCCGCGAGTTATGAAGGAAGCTTCGAGCTCATATTGGTCATGGGTTGAGAACGGGAATTGAACTCTATGAGATCTAATTTCCCGTTGTTCCTTAGTAGCTCAGTGGTAGAGCGGTCGGCTGTTAACTGACTGGTCGTAGGTTCGAATCCTACTTGAGGATATATGGTTCATTCCGAATTCTTTAAATCGGAATGAAAGGGTTCGCTTTAACCATTAAGAGTAGGTAACCCGTTCCCCGTGTTTTTGTTTCTATTGCATTCTATCTCATCATATCCCATTCTGTTCTACGATATTTGAGAATCGCCGTCAATACCTTGGTGTAGGTCCAGGATACTCCTTTGTTCCACAGTTCGGGGCTATTTAAACTAACCAATTAAGAATTCTCGGAAGTACTAGTACTAGTAAGTGCATCTTTGATGCAGTCATCAATTCTCCCGAGAGGCCACAATTACCGCGAGCAAACATATTAATGACGAGGAAGGCATTTTTGCTATGCTACTAATACTTTACTTGCTCTGCTATTCTGCCCAAGCCTGGCTGAGGAAGAATTACGAGGCGTAAAACAAAAAAAGATATGCGGAAAAAGGCATACTATATTTATTATGCCATTTTCCGCATATCTTTTTTGCTTTCTTTTTAAACAGTAAGGTAGCCACGTGCTCTAATCCTCTGAGCTACAGGCCCCACCCCGTCTCTACTGGAATGATCAGTCTATACAAACGTAAATATTATCACAAATTCTGGCTGCCTTGAGCTTAACATCTCAAGGATCTCCTTCTCTGACTCCAAGTTTGACCTTTTCAAGGCATGACATGTGTGGTCTTTGACTGATTTAATAGTAAAATTTAATATTGGGAGAAAGAAGGGCAAAATTGCTACTTTTGTGAACTTCCGGGGCAAAATTGCTCCTCAACGAAAATTTCCGGGGCAAAGTTGCTCCTTAATGAAAACTTCCAGGGCAAAAATGATACTTTTTGATTGATGAGGTGGCATGTCACGTGTGCTGAGGTGGCATGCCATGTGTACACTCAGTTAAACTTAACGGTTAAAATTAACGGAGGAGCAAATTTGCTACCTTTTTCATACTTCCAGGACAAATTTGGTACCTTTTGAATACTTCTTGGGCAAATTTGGTACCAAAAAAACTTACGGGTGCTGAGAGCCCCCTTATCAAAACTTCCGGAGTAAATTTGGTATTTAACCAAAACCAAAATTGAAATAGGAGATATATAGGGAAACGTAGATCATTGAATTTCGTGATTGAAAATGTCATTTTGCCATGACTCGTGATGTAATTTATTAACGTTCTGCCAGTGCTTTAGTAGCGCAGTGGCATGGGAGCTTGACTCCTCTCTATGTCCAGGGTTCGAACCCTACCCCCTCCCCTACTATGTGTATTAAAAAAAAAATATTAACGTTCTTATTTTCTAGGCAGGGCCCACCCATGTTTTTATTGATTGAAACAGCGTTTAATTTCAAGAGAGAGAGATTTGCCATGAAGTAGGTAGAGCAGCGATGTTTGATAATATATTCCAAATTAAATTACTTTCAAATTTGGCTTCTTCCTTTATTTCCTGTTTAATTCTCTGCGTGTTTTAATGTCATTGGACATTCAACATTAAACAAACTCTGACTATATATTGTATAGGAAATTTTGAATTAATTACTATTTCATGAAATGGACATCAACAGATTTTCAAACATAGCATAAGGAATCACTCGCAGCCGATGGAAAAGAAAAACTCTTACAAATATATTAAAAGACGAACAATGAACATATATATATATATATACAAGTGGCAGTAACATGAACCACGAATATATAATGTCCTTTTGACTTGTCTGTTGCTCGGCAAGTCAAGTATTTATTTGTCACTATTATTTTGCACGATCTCAGTCTATGAAGGTAAAAGAGCAAATAGATTTTCCTAACTTTAAAAAATATATATTTGGAGAGTCTTTCACGGATTGAATGGTGAGATAATAATGTGTTCACGGGTAACTTTCAGAGAAGCTCATAAGTCATAGTCACTGTTCTCTTTGATAATAAAGCAAATTAAAGTAGCTAAAAATGCGAGCCACCATTCATAGTTAATTCATATATGAAGACGAATAAGAGATCGAGTATGTAGTATTATTATAAAATGAGTTACTGTTGTCCACTAAAGGCTACGTATGCAGTTTAAAGTTAGTCTTCTGGAAAGACATTATCACCGAGTCTTCTGGAAAGACATTATCACTGTAGTGTCCAACGAGGCAATTAATCCTTAGCCTTTTCAAATTATCCGGCTTTTAATCGCCATGCGCAATAACTTGAATCAAGGCCCCTATATTACAGGGTTTGGTTTCTCTCATCATCTTTTATAATCTTTACATTATGTTTGTTCAATCGATTTGAAAGATTACAATATTACTCTGTCTTTTCTCTCATCTTCTCAATTAACGGCCTAAATTGATAAGATATAATAAGAAAAAAGGGATGAGAAGAGGATATGTTTCCGCCTACCACATGACCAACACCACTTAATTGGCTGCTAACACTTGGTTTGGGCTTGTTTCCAAACTTATATAATCTAAGCTTATTAATTACGATCTTTAATTAGCATGGATATATGGTATGTGGAAAATTTTATTCTTTAAGCAAGTAGCTGTGAATTTAATTTCTAATTATTGTATACGAAACAAAACTAAATGGATCGAGGAGTTTATCCTTTACTTTTCATATGTAGGACATTTTTTTTCTATCTCATTGAAGAAAATATCCCCAACTGTTTTTGTAATCCATCACCCCATTACACAACTTTTTTATCTGTCATGGACAAAAGACCCATTAATTATTGATTATATTTTTTTTTAACTGCGCAACAAAAAATAAGCCGGGTCTTTCACTCTTCTGCTACTGCGCGGGTCGCATGTGTCCCTTCAAATTGAAGTTCAGAAGCAGTTAAATTTTATTGTAAGGAAGCCGGAAAAAAAACTAAGTGTTTCCCATGCAACGTCATATTGTCAAGGCTAGCTGGAAAGCACCATAGATGCCATTGAAAAAATATAATTGACTGGACAAGCAGTCCTGAAATATAAATATTAGGTAAATGGATTAACGAGAATGACAGAATAGTGAAGCACATGATGGATAATTACTATTTATTTGGATTAAGATGAAGGAGGGAATTAATATTGGTGAAATAGCTTTATAGGAAAGTACAAGATAATATATATATATATATTCCCTCTAGTCCTTTATAATTGGATACTTTCAACTTTTTCTTCTCTCTCTATTTTCATTGGTACAATTAATATATGCAAACTTGTCACAATCTCATCCATTTGGTCAAAGGAGATTTATAAATAGGACCAAATTTTTTTGGTCAAAAGGGACTTATAAATAGGACCAGAGTGGTATATATAAGATACCACTCTGGTCCTATTTATAAGTCCAGTTTAACCAAAAAATTTTGATCCTATTTATAAGTCCAGTTTCGGAAATAAATGAGATTGTGGCAATTTTACCCATATTAATTGCACCCATAAAGATAGAGAGAGAAGAAACAGTCAAAAAGTACCCAATCATAAATGAGGGCAAAGTTGAAAATTTATCTCATAATCATTGTATCAACTAACTTTTCTTGGTATGTGAGATTTAGTCAAAGTGGACTTATAAATAGGACCAGAGTGGTATCAATTAATAAATCTCACAAATCAGTAAAAACAGTTAAAGTCAATAAAGTTGTCGTATAATTTAAGTAACTTCCAATATTATTCCTACTAATTGTATTAAACTATAATATTATATTAATTATTACGCTCACCCACTACCCTAATTAATTATGAGCAGACATGGAAACAAATACTTAATGTTCATTGAGAACAAAAAAGTGCCTTATAAAAAGGGCCAAATAAATTTGTTAGTTAGTGCCTTATAATAAAGACCAGAGGAAGTATATATATATATATATATATATATATATGTATATATACATAAATACATAATGATGACCTTCTTTGTTGACTTAGCTCTGTGTGTGTGTGAGAGAGAGATCATTAGACTATGCTGACATTGTAGGAGAGGATATATTATGAGAATCACTAAAGGAAGATCCATCCAGGAATGAAGTGGAATATATATAAATGAGAAACAATAAGGAACTAATTAAGGCGTAGTGGTTAAGCTACTTCATATCATTCGACTCCCATGCTTTCCCTTCCCAATTCCTTCTTTCTCTCTTTGGTTTTGAGTTGAGAACAGAAATTCAGCTTTCACGATGGATATAATCCCACAAATGAATGTCGAAAGCGACGTTTTTATCCCTTTTTGTTTAATTAACAAATCAACTTTCTCATCACGCTTTCCTTCCATCACAATGAGAACTGCCCATTATTTTAATTTAAATACCTAAAATCCACAAAGTAGTGATCGACCCATACAAACACCTTCTCATTTGCCTGATTTATTGTGTAGTATATGTATGGATATTATTAATTAAATTAAATAAAATAGCCCTTGATCTCGGATAGGGACATCCGGATATATATATGGCCTTTCGAGCACTTGCAAATATATATGGCCCTAACTCGTGCTTAATTATTAGTGCCTCACCCTCACGCTTTCATTATTAATTATAATATATTTATAATTATATTCAAATCTTCTTTAGTGGAATTGATGTTCCACTCTTAAAGTTGCACCTTACTTTTGCCATGTGTTTCAAAATACAACCAAGTAATTAAATTATGGCCTAAATGGAGACCTGAAACAGAAGATCAATGATCAGGTCTGAAGAGAAATTATCTACTTAATTGAACTGTAAATTTGTAGTATATTACGATAATAATTAATTTCATCATCCCATTATATGGAAACCATGTTTTAGTCAGGGTTTGGTACTGATGTTTTGTGATATCAGAGCCATTATTTGATGATTGATACATCGATCAGTGTATAGTTAGCAAGTAAATTGAACTTTTAGGTCAGCCAACACCACCACCACCCCATCAAAAAGGTGGGGAAAAAGAACTGGTGGGCAAATCGATACACGCAAACATATTAATTCTTTGATCTTACCAAACAAAGTTATTTGATTTCCACCGTTCGGATTATTCTAATTATTACTTGTTCACAATTTTTCCCGAAGGCTGGGTTAATTGAGAGATTAAAAATACCTCAAGTGTTCATTCATAAAGTAATAACATGCATTGTTTGTACATGAATGCAAGTGTCACTATAATAAAAGGGGAAGCTTTTTTTTTTTTTTGGGGGGGGGGGGTGTTTATCAATATTTGGAATCTTAATTTCAAAACTTGAAGAAGAACATCAATGGCCTTGTAGCTTAGTAATATAGATGCTTCCATATAAATGAGAGGTTGCATAATTTGATTCCACTTGCAACTGAGGCTGTTAGTGCGTTGCGCCTTTGTTACTCAAAAAAGAAAAACCTCGAAGAAAACTGTTGGAAATTATAATATCATTGGAGCTGGCCTATGCACTGTTTGTTGATTGTTGTCTGGGATGACGTCTCTGATTATTACCTATGATGACCTTTATTGTTCAACAAATTAAAAATAAATTGGAGCTTAAAGTAATTTACCACGAGCTAGGCTAATTAACTAGCTACTTTATCATCTTAATTGCACGTAATCCAACACTAATGACCTTAAAGAAAAAGAGGGTAGGTTTATTACTTGGTACTTTTTTTCGGTTGGTGACGTATTATTCTCCCCGTATTAATACTTTATATGAATATTTTTCCGTCAACAGTTTAAGGATATTTCTTCAAGATTCTTTATTTTATTAATCAAGTAGTCTACCAAATTGAATGGATTTCGAATGAATTTGGTAGTTGATGAAAAAATCGATAACATCACTTTGACTAATTGATGTGAATAAGAATCATTTTGACTTACCCATGGGATTGATATAAGTGGTAAGCGGCTTGTGTCGCTTAAGCAATGGTCTCGGCTTCGAGCCTTGTAGATGTAAAAAACTCTCGCTGGGAGACTCTCCCACCAAAATCAGGTACACGACGCGGGTCGGATCCGGATTAGTCGGGACGAAACCCTAGTGAATCGGGTGGCAAAAAAATCGTTGCTTAAAGCCTACTTAGATGTTAGTGCTCTGTTATTCAATATCCCTTAGTGGTTTTAAAATAATTGTTGGCTTTAGATTTTTGATTTTGTTTCAAGATAATGATCAATCGTTTTAGAATTTCAACAAAACATTAATTAATTTTGTCGTCATAATTTTATCTTGAATTAATAAAAGGTGATGTCGGAATGCATAACAAAAAGCAGTCATATTGAGTAACCACTTTTAACAACTTTAATTAGGTGGTTGCTCGACTGAATTATATTTCACAATAAACGTGCCATAGAAAAGTCAAAAAGGGCCGGGGTAGCATCTAGAGCTCGGCCCACGAATAGAACATTTAAATTGGGCGTTGCTAGATGAATGAACATGGCATTTATAAAAAAAAATGAATGAACATGGCATTTACCTCTCGCCAATTATTAAGGACGTCCATGTACACTACAAGAAAGCAAAAAGACAGTACTGTCCCCATGGAACATGGTTTTTTCTTTCTTTCTTTTTAAAAAAATATTGTGGAGGAATGACGTTTTCGACTTTTTAAGTGGTCCACTTACTTTTCCGAAGAGCGCACTTATGATTACGAACCATATAAATAACGTGTCATCCTCTTGCTTCGCGAGCGTTTCCAGCGATGGTGAGCGATATTCACAACACACACTACGCGAACGAAAGATCAGAGACTCTGTGTGAAGCAATTTTGAGGTCGCAAATTTAAGAACAGTGTAACGATCCGGCCAGATCTCAAGGAGAAAGAAACGATTTTGAGCACAATAACAGCAAGGAAGTTATATTTATATATATATACTTGAATATTGAAAGCAGCCGCCGGCTAGCTCTACAACGCTACTGCACTTTACAAAATAGTATTTATAATGGGTTTTGAAAAAACACCCAATATTTTCCAAAACCACACCGATCTTTCCCAAGCGGGGAAAAATTAAAACCCAGACCCTCTTCTTTGCCAGTTATGATTTCACTAGAAGCAATTAAGTTCCCGACTTGCAATTAATGGAGTCGAGTAATTATGACTTTATTTACTTAGTTAATAAGACGGTCTAGGTTTATTCTGTCTGTGACGCTAGTATTGCATGGCAGTGCAGATGAGACGGGTCGCAGTTGTTGGATCACCAAATATTGAGTTAGGGTCGAAAGTTTTTGCCGGAGCATGGTTCTCTCGAACAGGAGCCACTCGTTTTCGGTTCGTGCACGGTTAGTGAGGTGAAGCATGAGCTGCATCCGGTTGCTCAGGTCTCGGTTTTCTATCTTAAACCGGTTCGCCTGGTTCCGTAAGTTCTCCAGGTGCCTCTGTTTCCGCATGCGCGAACGTCTCGCCGAATCCCTGTTCGATATCATCCGTCTCCGCTTTCGGTCATCCATGACGGAATCCGCACGGTCCTGCTGCTCATCGGAGGCCGGGGATTTTCTCTTGGCATGGGTTTGTTCCGGTTCGTCAGAGCCGGAACTTGAATTAGTGATGGGATCAACGACAGAGGAAAAGGAAAAGTCAGGGAAATCCCACGGCGTCAGGGCGCTGTCAAAGGCGGAGAATGGGTTGCCGGGGAAAGGGTGGGAAGGGGACAGAGTGGACAACATGGCAGCAGGACAGAGCTTCTGCTTATAGAGGGGGGAGGAAGGAAGGAGGGAGAAAGGGAAGAAAGGCAGCGTAGGGGTGCGGTATTTATGGTGCCGGGGGTAGGGGCCACATTGAGAATTAAGGGAATCAAGTAGGGGTATTTTGGTCCCAGAGGGGGTATTCGAGGAGGACCGTATATGAACATGGGATCACTTTTGAGTCAGGGAGCACTTATGGTGGGGGTTAACAGCTAAAGCTCGGATTCACTTTACTTTTATAGGAGAGAGTCCAGGATGATGAGACATGGTCGATGGGACCCCCTGAAACTGAAGGCGACCCCATCTATATGCTTAATCGTGAAGTAAATTTACCACCTTGCATCCACACTGTACATGTGTCACGCGTGTGATCGAGTGAGCGTGCCACCGTCCAATCATTGGTCAGCTTGCGACGTGGAACTTTCTCACAGTAGTCTCACTGCACATATATGCATGCCCACAGCCCCACAGCAAAGTTTGATTTTAAATTTTTAAAAATAAATTACATATCATATGATTTCCTAAAATATTTATATTATAAATTAATATGTACACTAGAGGTGGGACAAAACAACACATCAAATTTGAGAAATGAGAATAGTGTAACATATTGTTTTATATTTTTACTGTATTTCTATTGGTAATTAAAGATAATCGATTAGCTAATAATAAAAAAAGGTGAGAGAGGTACCATTATCCAATTTTATAATTCTGTGGTTCTTGTTTATTTAATTTAAGCAGAAGTGGGAGTTGGATTCAAGGCTGGCGACACAAACAGTTACAGCGCTTAAGAAAGTGCTGTACATCTCGTGTTACTATCATTGAAAAATTAAGTCCAAGAAGAGACTAGACTGTTTCGCACATATAACATGATTGCGTACTTGGCGTTTTTTGTGTATTACTCATATAAGTTTATATAATATATGTATATTAATTAATTCATGCACTGTTTGTTTTTATAAATTAAAAGTTACGTCCCTAATTTCTCTTCCCTTTTCTTCACTTTGATGGGAAACAAAACTGCTGAGCGCATCATTAAAATGGACAAGAACCTACCAGTGTGTGACAACAAGACGTTGCGTTTTCTTTTAACTAAAACAATACAATTAACTATTATTGTTAGCGTATACTATCAAGCTGGATACCTGTATACGTATGTATAAAGGAAGAGAATGAGGGTGAAGAATAAAGGTGGTGAGAATACAGAAGTGAGGCAGGGAAAATTATATAGATGAGCAAAGTAGAATATAGGTAGACAGCGGTCTGAATTATTATATATAATGATAGGGCAGTGTAAAGTGCAAAACAGGGAACATATCCTCTCTCCTTATTCTTTTTTCTTATTATCTTTCAACAGCTCATCTAGATAGTTAGTTAAGAGGATGAGAGAAAAGTTAAAGTAGTATTGCGATCTTTCATGTTAATTGGACGAACATGATTTAAAAATTATGAGGGATGGTGAGAAAAAGATAACAAGAAAAACTCAAGCTAGGTTGTTGGTTGTTATACACATCACGTTAATTTCGGTTGGCACACCAATAGTCGTAGCTAGCCAGTGAAGTGCTTGCACGGTGCGAGTGTATATATATATTTTAATAATCAAATGGAATTAAATAATGAGGGGGATCGAGGAATATTCCTTGGTACGTATTATTTGTTAATAATTATGATGCATGGGAGATGGAAAAGATGGGCATTAAGAAAATGCCCATACCTCGGGGGCAACAGTGGCGAAGAATGGATCGTGTCTGGTCCTGATGGAGAGTGAAGAGAGCGATGGAGGGAGTGAGAAGGCCAGGCTAACCAATATGGAGGCAACAAGTTTCACGATATGATGAATAAATTAGGACAGAGAGGGAAGGCAATAATTGAAGAACATTATAGCAAGCAGTCCATGTGAACGCGAAGAGAATGGGGATATAAAGTGGTAAAGAAGGAAAAAAAAAAGCAGCAAGTTCAGGAAAAAAGAGAATTTGTTGAGATATATATTTGCTTTAGCTTTAGCTTTTAAGTAAATATATAATCTAATAAAAGCAGGAAAGAGGGAAAAGCTGGTGGGGGTTGAGTGACTACTGGAACAAGCAATTCCAAATGACATAACATGAACAAGGGTCATAATATATATTCAAAGTTGCTCATAGCTAGCATTGAATATATTCATGAACACGTCAATTATTTGGAGTACATACAGTAGTAGTGTGCTGTGTGGTGTTGCTCATCAGTTGGTGGTGGTGTCGGACTGAGAATGCTCTCTGTATCTCACTGAGTGAATATGGTTTTATGGCTTTCCCGATCTTTCTTTTTATTTAATGCTCCCAACTTTGAGGTCAACATAGTATGCATGGTTAGTTGTCAGATTGAAATATTCATCCTCCCTTGTGTTCAACCTTGTCCCGCCTTTAATTTGTATCCACCACATCACAAAAGAAGACACATGTATTGCCAAGTGCCTACCTTAACTGCCTTAGTTTCTGCCTCTAGTCAAAGTATCGATACATAATCTAATATTCATAAAGAAAATTGCACTCTCACTTAATTATTATAAATATGCCATGAATAATGTGCGTCATCTCAATTTCAAATATGAGGTATAAATATAGAATTTAGTTCTTTGAACATTAGACTCAACACTAAATGGAATAAGATTTTTTCTTGAAGAGAATTTCAGTTAGTCTCAAGGATGTGATTCAATTTTAATCCACCCTAAAAGATTCTAAAATTTCATTGCATCCCCTAGATCAAAATGAAATTAAGTTCTGTGGGTAAAAAAAATAATGGTACCCTTAATTATTTTATTTGTCTTGTGAATCTCTATATGTGTCTTGTGAATGACCATATTTTTATGTTGTTTTGAATCTCTTTATTTGTTTTTTAAATATCTTTATTTGTCTTGTAAATGGTTTTATGTGTCTTGTAAATTTTTTATAATTTTGAATCTCTTCTAAAATTTCATTCCGTCCCCCAGAGCAAAATGAAATTAAGTTTTGTGGGTAAAAAAATAATGGTACCCTTAATTATTTTATTTGTCTTGTGAATCTCTATATGCGTCTTGTGAATGACCATAATTTTATGTTGTTTTGAATCTCTTTATTTGTTTTCTAAATATCTTTATTTGTCTTGTAAATGTCCTTATCTGTCTTGTAAATTTTCTTATTTGTCTTGTAAATGGACTAAATATTTATGTTAATTATTTTAAATCCATTTATTTTTCTTGTAAATTCTCTTATTATTTGTTATGCAAATGCTCTTACAAAAAAAATAAAGGAAAGAGGAATCATTATCTTTTAACCCACAAAACTTAATTTTATTTTGAATCAAGGGAGTGCAATGAAGTTTCAAAATCTTTTGGGTTTCACTAAAATTAAGTCACATTCCAGATAGGTAACTAAAATTTTCCTATTTATCTTTTGGGTTTTACTTCCGCATCTGCTTTAGTGCCTGTTTAAATAAGCTGTACAAGCCATTTTTCCTAATCTACAGTATATAAGATAAGTTTGTGAGAAGAGTTTTATGATTTACATAAATGTATTTTTTCAAGACCAACTCAAATATGTGCTTACTCTTTCTTGAACGGGAAAAGCTTACAATGAACGAGTTGGCTTTCGCATCAGCCACGCAACCTCGGGAATTCGAGATCATCGGAGAGGAATCTAGAAAGTTGAGGATGTTCTTTCAAAAGAGACTTGGAGGGCGTTATTAGAATCTTGGTATATATATCCCCTTTGATGTAATCCTCTATTTTTTTAATGTCTTTTTTGAGGTGTGCCTCGTTTTCAGTTCAAAAAAGAAAAGAGTTACGGTTAGCATCGCGATCAACCCTATGCCGTTGAATATTTTGGGATCCATAGTTACACAGAACATAGTAGTGTGGGATGCAAGTGCCGAATAAAAACTATGGCCTTACACAACGTTTTCTTATAAAATTAGAGGCCTGCTATCCAGAAAAACCTATGGGCTCCTATGTCCATTTCACTTCTACATATTCAACGTGCAAAACTACCCTTGAAACTGATCACCAAAAAAAAAAGGCCGTGCCAAAATATTATGCATAAAAAACGTACTTAAAACATATCAAAGATCAAAATATCCGTATGAGAGGGGGGTAAATATTAAAAATCCTAAAATTAAAGTCCCCTTCAATCGAATCCAACTGCTTCCAGGACTCAATTTATCATTACTTCAAAATATTTGAATTCCAGTAATTTCTGCGCTAACTGTATTTACTTTTAATTTACCTTGATCAGATACCAGCTTATATAAAGATGATGCCGTGGTTTAATCACACTGTCGGCCAAATTTTAACAAGAATATAATGTCAGATTATTGTCATTTGCAATTTAATATGAAGATCGTACATAAGCATTTATTTCTGAAGCTGATTTTGAAACTTGGGTGCACACACAAAAGTGCCAAGTCATGGAACTCCTTTTGACTCTATCTTCGTAAAAAGTTATCCCTCCATAAACTAGCTTGCAATCAAAACCTCAAACATTCAATGGTACTTACTCCCCAATACATCGTTCGGCCTTTCCTGTGACTAATCTGGTTTCGTTATTGGGGTGGTCCAGTTGATGCAACCGAAAGTTAATATGCTTTAAAGATATATGTAGTGTCCCTCATTATATTGTCCTTGAACTTGAGGTTGAAAACAAAACTGGCTCTATTTTTCCACCGACCATAATTGGTAACTTGAAGGAAACACTTGCAAACCGACGATCATGTCAGTTCATATTGGACTGGACAGAGCCACTTGTGTTGGGGTTTACTTTACATGCTTAGTCAAACTTTTGTATGAATCCATTTTGTAAATTTCTAAAGAAGCGGTAAAATCTACGCAATCAATGATCCGTATGAGCCATTATTTTCTTATATGGAGTCCACCAGATGAATTTCATGCTCACAATAAATAGAGGGACTACCCCGTTTTGTAGCAGGGTTGTGTGTGGCTGAAGCTTCAAACCAAAACGAGTATAGCTTCAGTTTAGAGAAGATGCTGAGAATTAATCTTTAAATGTCCGAAAGGATCACGGAATCTTTTAGCGGGGAGCCAGATTCATTGTTGTCTCTGCTTTATGAAGTAAAAAATTCAGTGACTTAATGTGAGAAATGACATTGATGGGTTAATCTCCACTAACAAAAAGTTGCAAGTTGATTACTTTTTTACTGTTTATTTTTATCTAAGTTGAAAATTATTCTTCTACTGGTTAAGGCCCCACATATATATGCCTTCCTTTGGTGTGAGGCTATCCTTTATACGTTAATCAACAAATGGAAGTGAGATTCTTTTTTTTAATTGTTGAAGGTGGAGAGATTAAGAATTCTGTTCCATCCGTAAATGGAGATTCCAGCCTCAATAGTGATGGTAATTCTATCTAACTATCGATTGAAAAGTTAATCAAATTTAAAACGCATAAATACTTATTTATTAATTATTAATTGGAAAATTTAATGAGGATTTTTTTTAAAAAAATAAAATAAATTATGAAAATAAAGATCCTGCCATTTTTACGTATTGAATAAATCCTCCTTCTCAAAATGATAAATCGGGAGAAAAATTTGGCCTCCCAGTAATTATACCTAGGGAAATAATAATTTTCCTTTAATTGAAATAACATTACTAAATTTTTTAAAAAATCACTTCTTGTTGGGCGCTCTTTTGGCTAAATTACATATGTATTTGTATATCTTTGAAAGCCACGTCATTGTCCAATTAGCAAAAAAAAAAAAAAAAACTTTACAGTCAAACGGTATTTTTGCACCTAATTTATAATCATGTAGTCACTTTTATACCTAAAAAAAACACTTGGTGGTGGGTGCTATTTAGGATAAAACACGTGTGCATTTTTGCATCTTAATCCATTCTTTAATTACATTCAGCATTGTTAAAACTTTCTTTACAAGCTAAAATTGAACATTTTTTTATGAAATAAATGCAAACATGTCAATATTATTTTTAATGTGTTTATGCCTGGGGATAAACTGATCGTTTGATCATTCCTCCTTTTCAGTAGTACAAAAATTAAACAAAATGCCAAGTTCTGTTCACCACGAACATTTGTGTTTCAGTCTTATTTTTTATTTTTATAATCATTTGTGTTTTAAAAAATATTCCGCGCAACAGACAGGACATGGCCAATCAATTAATGATTCCTTGATGGGGAAAAACACTAATGTAGCAACTTTCACAAAAAATTGTATCCAATTAAAATACATAAAAAAATGATTTACTAAAATAGGACAGTTAAAGGCACCACATGACGAAACGCCATTAGCGGCGTTAGGGTTCTTAATGCCATTGAAGCAGTGGCGTCATGAGAGCTGACGGCACTAGAGTGGAGTCACACCAGTTGACGCCGACACCACACGTAGTGGTAGTGGCATCAATTAATTGACACCACTGTGTGTAGCGTCAATAAATTAATTGATGCCACAGTAAGTGGCGTCAATTTGTGACGTCCTAATCCCGACGGTATCCTAACAATAAATATTTATTATTGATCATAAAATAATAAAAACAATAAATAATAATTCTAACTAATAATTAAGGGAATTAAAATATTTAAAGTTTGTTATAAACTTTAGGATATAAGACTAATTAGTAAATTAATTATTTAGTGAATTAATTATTTATTTTGTATGTTAATTATAAACCTTAAGATAAATGATCCACGTGCTCGCAATATTGAGCCCAGCCCTAAAGAGTGAGGAGATCTTAATTAGGAGGTGCAGCATTCACACTGAACACAAATTATATGGAACACAGGAGATTGTAAGTTTTTGAAGGTGAGGCGAGTCTCACAGGGATCTTTGGGAGATGTACATCACCCAGATCTCATCCACTAGTATAAAAAATGGCTTTTACTTCTCTAATTAGCGTCCTACTTTAAAAAAAGGAAGTAAAAAAGAAGGCAGTGATATTTTTGTAATTATCAGTTGACTTTTGGCGTCTAACTTTTATACTTAAACTCTAAAAGTTTAGCTCTGGCTCAAAAGCAAGCGAAAAGTTGCAAAATTAACACTTTTTGGAGTCTAAGTAATAGAATTATACTCCGTAGTTATATTTTTTTCACGCCAAAACCCTTTCCCGCATTGTCTCCCGCACTCCATCGATTTCTCATTCTCTCTGATTTCTTCTCGACCCTTACTGCTGGTCCGCCTTGTCTCTTCTCTCACTCCGCTGTTGCTCCGTCGTCCCTTGATGAGTATATATTTTATGATTAAATAGGTGTATATTTTATGAGATTTAATTGGAATTATTGATATTACATACTTATTTAATTATCTTTTATGAACGTTTCCATAATTAAATGAAACTTGGGATTAAAGAATAAATCGACATAAAATCTACTCATATCCTATTTTTATTGTGCAGGAAATATTAGCTGATTTGGAATGAAGTAGAAAAGGCAGTAAGAGGATATGCAATCAGCCAAACTTGATGGTCTCACGCAAGAAAAATAGAAACAAAATCAATTGTGTGATCTGATGAAGTAAATTACAAGATATGAGATATCTTTTTAATAAGAAAAGGAGAATCAATGACAAGATCTAAATTATTATAAATTGGGAGGCAGAGATAAGAAAGAGGAAGATGGAAGACGGAGCAGAAAGATCAGGAGGCACAGAACGAGCAGAGAAGTAGAGGCTGAGCGTTTCAGTTCTCTTCATCATCTCCACAGAAGGACGGAAGGACTGTGGAGGCGACGAAGAATCTTTCTTTCCTCTCTCTTCTTCTTCTTTGAACCTGAATTCTTATCTTTTTGTTTTGGATTTGAATAAAGCCATATGTGGCTAGTTGGTTTTGCAACCTAGAGAACCTATGAACTTGTTTGAGGCTTAGAAATTGTTCACACTTATTAGTTTTGCTTAATTTTAATCAGTTTATTTAATCCTGTTTTTATTGTTATTGCTTAGTGATTGGCCACCGTTAAGCATGTTTTGGGGATTTAGGGTTGGACTTGAAAGAGGGAATCCTAAATTGACCTTGGGAATAAATAATGTGGAATTAGATTTAAATTTTGATGTGAAGTTAGGTTTTAATCTAATTTGCGTCTAGAATAGATATATACCTAGAAGCTCCGCATAATCAAATTAGAGTGAGCCCGATTTAAATTGCATATTAATGAACTATGTGAGGCTTTGCATAATTATTTGAGGTAGATGTATAAGTGGATCGACAGGCACTTATAAACATTAATACTCTATATTAGCTGATCAAGTTAAGTCAAAGTTAATTTAGTGGGGATAAAATCTAAGAATCAAATAAGGGATTAGTGACTCTAGGTTGCTCATTTGATTATTGTGGTAGTTTTCTTATTTTTATTTTAGTTTTAATTTCTTTTATCTTAATTAAATTTAATTTGGTTTTCTCATCTTAAATGAAATTGTGAAATCAATGCTTAACTGAAGTTTGTGATACCAAGTCCTCGTGGGAACGATACTTTTCTTATCACTTTATTACTTAATACGGCCCGTGCACTTGCGGAGTTTTTAGGTTTAAAGTTTTGTCCTATCATCCCTCTCTCCACCGTAGCTCCTCCGATCTCCATTCTCCTTGCCTCTTCTCTCACACCGTCAAACCTTCGTGGTCCTTCTTGTGCTCATGAAGTTTGGCGCGCATTGTCGCCATGGACACCGCCACCATTGCCTTGGTCGCCGCCGTTGCCATCACACCTTCAGGTATCTTCTTCCTCATCCCTTTTGTGCTGAAAATCTTTGTTTCTCTTCTTTATTTAAAAACTAATTTCCTTGTCTCCGCAACTAAGATTGTGCTCGCTTTACTCTTCAGCCTCTTCGAAAATTTTAGTGTATCAGCTTCTAAAGACTATATTTGGCAAGTTAACAAATAAGTAGGCGTGTTTAGATTTCCTTCTCCAGTAGCCATTGATTTTTTGGAAGTTGTTATTGTGCTTTAGGTGTCCACAAATTGGGTTTTGTGCACCAGCTAACACAAATTGGGAGGCTGAACAGAAAATTGCTCATAAACATGGCTTGGAGTGTGGAGAATTATGAGGTAATTAAGTATTGAAAGCAAGATTGGAGTGGTTCGTCCATCAGAGGATGCTTTTGTTGCAGAAGCAGTTGAAGCTTTGAAAGCTGGGAAAGTGGCAAAGTAATTTTATTCAGGATGCCTTAATTAAGGCGTCCTGAATAAAATTCAGGATGTCTTACATAAGTTGTCCTGAATAAAAATTCAAGACACCTTAACTAAGGCGTCCTGAATTTTATTCAAGAGGCCAAAAGCCTAAAATTTTTAACTACCTCCTATGAGACGTCCCTCTGAAAATGGATGTTAATTGAGTCTTATTTAGGACGTTTTTTAGGTTTTTTGTAGTAGTGATAGGTCCTATCCCAATTCCATTCACCGGGAAGGTACTCCTGATAAGTATATATTTAATGATTAAATAGGTGTATATTTTATGAGAATTAGTTAGATTTATTGATATTATATACCTATTTAATTATATTTTATATACTTTACTATCATTATAGGATAAAAAGATATTTTGATATAAAATCTACTTATTTCCTATTATATTTTGCAGGAAATATTAGCTGCTTTGGAAAAAAGTATAAAAAGCAATTAAGAGGATATGCAATCAACCAAACGCGATGGTCCCATGCAAAAAAAATAGAAACAAAATCAATTGTGTGATCTGGTGGAGTTGATTACAAGATATAAGATATCTTTTTAATAAGAAAAGGAGAATTAGTGACCCAAAACCTAAATTATAAATAGGGAGGCAGAGACACGCACAAAGGGATCATCAGAAGAAAGGATCGAGAGACGCAGAACGAGAAGGAACAAAAAAGCAGAGGAGTAGCGGCTGTGAGTTTCTTTTCATCATCTCTCGGTTCTTTTCATCATCTCCACGGAAGGACGAGAGGACTGTGGAGGTAATGGAGAATCTTTCTTTCCTCCCTCTCTCTCTCTCTTCTTTGAACCTGAATTCTTATTTTTTTGTTATGGATTTTATTAAAGCCATGTGTGGCTAGTTTGTTTTACAACCTAGAGTACTTATAAACTTGTGGGTGAATTGGACTTTGTTTTCATCATTTAGTTAAATTTGATATTAATTTTGGTTACTTAATCTTGGTTAATTTTATCTATTTAGTGATTGGCCGTCATTGAATATAATTTTGAGCATTAGGATTTACCTTAATGAAGGGGATTTTAATTAGGCTCTGAGATTAAGTGATATGAGATTAGATTATGATTTAATTTGCGATTAGGATAGACATATACCTAATGGCCCCATATAATTGTTGAAGAATGTGTTCGATTTTTGTTGCCTCTTGAGTAACTATGTTAGACATAACAAGTTATACTCAAGAGAGGGTTGTAAGTGTACCGACAGACACTTATAGCTATTTATACTCAAGATTAACAAAATTGATATTAAAGCTAATTAAATTAGGGAAAACAAGGTTTATGAAGCTAATAAGGGATTAGTGACTCTGGGTTGCTCGTTTAATTATTGTGTTAGTTTTCTCATTTTTATTTTATTTTTAATTTTTTTATCTTAATTAAATTCAATTTGTTTTGCTCAATTTAAACAAAATTGTGAGATTAATACTTAACTAAAGTTGTGATATTAAGTCCTCGTGGAACGATACTTTTCTTATCACTTTATTACTTGATACGGCCCGTGCACTTGCGGAGTTTATAGGCTATAAAGTTTTGTCCTATCAACTCCATGGTTAGTCCTCCCGCTCAATCGAGTCACGAGTGGTGTTGGTCCACATGGGATGGGGCAATCACATGTACGATTTAAAACAGGCATACACAGCCATACAGAGTGTGTGAGGATTAAGTTACTACCTGACTGCTTCAAAAATCTTTTGCTAGCTTTGCGTTTGTTTAATTGTCTCGGCAACTATCATGTCCTATATACATTTCCAGACGGCGATTATTATTTGTTCAAACTTCTCATAATCTCCAATGTTATGACAATAGGCTTAGTGTAAGACTATTAAGCCTGTACTAACTCTCCAAGGTTCATTTTAATTTTTGAAGGCCAATATATATATATATTAGGTCTTATTTTTCATTTTTATTCTTAGGCCTAATCTTGCCAATTTACTATTATACTATTAGTTATTATTATTATTATACAATTTATTATTATTTCTCTATAATTAATTTAAATTCTCAGAGGCTATCCTAACCTTTTAAGTTAGGAATTTAATAAATGCTCACACCACATAAAATATACTTCATTATATATATTGTTTTGTAAATAATATTATAAGTGAAATAATATAGGGATTATTTCGATTGGATCCTATTATATAGGAGTTTATAAATACCAACCATTGTGCTCTAATGCACTAGATTTAATGTTTCTTATGGTTTTTCAAAAGCCTTTGATAAATACTACATAAAATATGCATTATGTGTATATATTTCTACATATTTAAAATAGCAACTTTTCTAGGTTTAATGACTTCCTCATTGAACAGAGTTTCTTATACTTTCCAATGCTACGGTATATACATATACATACAGAAAACAAGGAGTTTTTCTTCTTTCTCATTCCACAGCAGCGAATATATATATATAACAAAAGGCATGGTTCTATGTAAATGCGCAGCGTTTAAATCAGTATGTTCTCAAGGTGTTTAATATATACTATATCTAAACCATTCAGATAAGCTTCATTTCCTGTATCTCATACCTATATATATATATATATATATATATAAACCGACGCATACCAACCCCTGGTCATTATCCTTATTGCAGCAAACTGACGTGGAATTATAGCTACTCTCTCAGTGGTTTGTTCAATGGCTCATGTTGGAAACGCATAGAAAACTAAGAGAAAAGCTAGGCTCGGTGATTACCTCCAGTTGCTGGCCTGGTTTTTATGATGGAGGTCCAACTGAAACCACCACCCCTGATGCGGCAACGTTAAGCAGAGGAAGGAAAAAAAAAACCCTCTCCCTCTTTATCTGTCAAACTCTCACCCTTACGCATCTCTATCACCTCTGTTTTTTATATTAAAAACAAAGAACTAGCAGCAGTTGTGCTCTCTCAGGCTCTCACATTCTCGGATGAGAATAAGCAAGGAGTATGTGTTCATATATATAGGGACCCAAGGGTCCGGTTTAACCATCAAACTAAAGGTACATGTTCTGAGCAAAAAAAAAAAAAAAAACTAAAGGTACATGGTGTTGGGTTTTTTTTGTTGGGGGGGGGGGGGGGGGGGGTGTTGTTATGGGGGTCTGGATTTTCTGATGGATGTTGCTGTTTTCACGCTGATTCTGAGCTTTAGGAGAAGACGTTATCATATTGAGCTTGTTTTGTTGCTTGAACGGATCTGCATAGGAGTATTTGAGCTTGTTTGTTGCTTTAGATAAAAGAGTTGTGTTTGCTTGAGGATATAAATGTATTGTAAGACCACTAAAATTTGACCCACTTGATTCTCCTTGAGTCTCTTATTTGCAATTAAGTTGTTTATTAATTTAATTGTAAATATTAGATACTACGTACATGTTAGAAATAAATCTTTAATTTTTATATAAGGATTTCTTCTTCCCTAATTAATTCTTCTAAGTCATAAATCACTTCTTACTTGAATTTATTCTTTTTCCCAAAACGAATTAATTATGGGAGAAATAAACCTAAATTTGAAATAATTATTATCATAATTATTCTAAGCCAAATTTTATAATTTAATTTCTCTATATATTTAAACTTTAAAATCCTAAAATTTAGGATCTTACATTGATCAAGTACTACAAGAAACAGCACTAGTAATTTATGAGTTTGTTTATTTCTCTGATCATATGTGGGTTACCTTAAATTTTTGTTATTTCTCTGATTCTATGTTGGTTACCTTAAATTTTAGTTACTGTGTTGTTCTGTCGCTCCCTATATATCATATACTAATTTTAAGCTGGGCTGTTGTGATTGTGTTTTAGTTTTGCCTGATTTTCCTGCCACTGCCTCACCTAATTGTTTCTATGACAGAGAAATAAAACTGCTGAGCTCCATTGATCTTGCCTCGTTATATCCATTTAATTATCAAAGTTGTTGCTTTTCTGTTGTACTTCCAAACTTGATGTCTCCTATTTGCCGTCTTATTTCTCTATAAATGGCATCCCTCATATCCTCAAAGCTTCAACACAAGCCTTAAAGCTTCCTATCTTACAACTTTGTTGGAACCAATAAAAGCAAATAAGAATGGCCAATTGCAAGATCACAGCCTTGTTCTTCACTGCTCTGTGTCTGTGTCACATGCTGGGCCACGCCGCTGGCGCTCGTACTGAACCGACTATTCACAGTGACTTGTATGAGAAAACGCAACATGAGGTTGGTTACCTTTATCTGGTATTAATTTTTTGATATTAAAAAATTGCGATTCGTGTATGTGGGTTATGTATATATTTATGCACGTACGGTGTTGGTTTTTATTTTGGATATATATGTACAGGTCGTGGAGGACAAATGTGAAGACGTGTCAGATGAAGAGTGCTTGATGAGAAGGACACTTGTGGCTCATCTCGATTACATCTATACTCAGTCACACCAGCATTGAAATTTAAATTGAATACACTCTCCGCGTTTATGATATGAATTAGATGCATATCCACTTACCCTTTGTTTATATCAATTATCAAGCGGCCGTGAAGACTTTGTGTATCCACCATATATAGCGTGTGTATATATATATATAGACACACACAGTGGCCTGTTTGTGAATTATTTGTTTAAACAAGGTGAAATTTTGTGAGTATAATATAATATTGTAATGATGAATAAGGCTGTTCTGATGATATTTAATTACACGCTCAATGTTATAATGTGCACTTACTACATTAAGGCCCTTTTATGCTAGTTTTATTATCTTGTTGGTCATGAGGATCTGTATCCTCCTGTGTGATAAAATTTAATACTTTATCATTATTTTACATTGTGCTTCTAATATATCATTATATTTTCACTAATTAAATGTCACTAACGCATGCAAAAAGTATCAGCACTGTGTCAAGATGATTATTAATTACACAGATATATGCACTCGTCTGCTGTGCATCGGAGGGAACGTTAACTTTTCGAAATGTGATCCAATAGCAAACAATAATAAAATGTAATTCGAAATGCAAACAATGTATTATGAACAATTATTGAGATAATTTAAATTTTAGATGTGTGTGTCACTGTGTCTCATACTGGTGATTGCTTCTAATAATAAATTATATCAGCTTAAATTTGGTTTTTGAAATAAAAGTGAAATTGACGCGTATATGCATTTTCTTAATACGTCGCAGCGTTGGCAAATGATATTATATTTAAGTAT
Source organism: Acacia crassicarpa (assembly GCA_034222035.1). Taxonomy (NCBI): domain Eukaryota; kingdom Viridiplantae; phylum Streptophyta; class Magnoliopsida; order Fabales; family Fabaceae; genus Acacia; species Acacia crassicarpa. The sequence continues at coordinate 5,341,474 of JAWXYG010000009.1, read as the reverse complement.
GGTTAGGAGTAATCAGAATAGATTTGGTTTTTTGTCCTCGTAAGTTTAATTTGGAGAGAAAATCATTAGCTAATATACACAGAATTGCACGAGTTCAGACACGGGTAAAACAATATTTAAAGAAGGGATCGGAGTAGTAGTTAAGCTAGTTACGTATGGGCTCTTATTTTTAATAAAATCAACGGTCATTATTGAGAATTGCCCAGTTAATAAATGAGTTAAGGTGTAAAAATACACATAGGTTTTTAGTTAAAGAGCACCTAACAGCAAATGGTTTTCAGAGGTGTAAAAATATCCATAAACTCCCAAAATAAGTGTAAAAATAATATGACCGTTAATCTAATTTAACACCGTTACTTTTTATGGTGAGTCCCACAATATTTTTACGAAAAGCCAAAATGCCCCTAATTCAAAAACAAACGCAGCCTCGGCAAGAATACGAGAAAAATTAATGGCGATACCCATCAGCATCTGGTTGCAGCATCTCGCATTTGTCCTGTTTGAGGGAATGTAGTGAAGTTTCAAAATATTTTGGGATTGATTGAAATTAAGTCACATCCCTAAAGCTAGCTGAAATTCTCCCTTTTCTTTGGGCGAGAAAAAAAGTATAAAGCTCTTCTTTCTTGTAATTCATCACTTGTATAAATCCACAATTACAAGAATTACAGTGAATAAGGATTAAAGCGAATTGTGCGTGTGTGATGCCGGATTCCTCACCTGCTTTATTCTTTCTCTAATAGGAAAAGCTTACAATGAACGAGTTGGCTCTCGCATCAACCACGCAACCTTTAGAATTCAAGATCATCGGACAGACGGAGAGGAACCTAGAAAGTTGAGGATGTTCTTTCAAAAGAGACTTGGAAGGCGTTAATGGAATCTTAGTATATACAGTATAATATATATCCCTTTGATGTAATCCTCTATTTTTTTTAATGTCTTGTTTGAGGTGTGCCTCGTTTTCGGTTCAAAAAAGAAAAGAGTTACGGTTAGCATTGCGATCAACCCTATGCCGTTGAATATTTTGGGATGCATGGTTTACACAGAACATAGTTAGTGTGTGATGCAAGGGCCGAATAAAAACTAGGCCTTACACAACGTTTTCTTAAAAAAATGGAGGCCTGCTATAAAGCAAAACCTATGGGCTACTATGTCCATTTCACTTATACATATTCAACGGGCAAACCTACCCTTGAAACTGATCACCAAAAAAAAAAAAAAACATAAACAAAACAAAAATGGCAAGGCCGTGGCAAAATATTATGCATAAAAAACATTCTTAAAACATATCAAAGATCAAAATACCCGAATGAGAGGAGTGTAATATTAAGAATCCTAAAAGTAAAGTCCCCGACAATTGAATCCAACTGCTTCCAGCACTCAAACTATCAGTACTTCAAAATCTCAAATTAAGCATTTGAATTCCAGTAATTTCTTCGCTAACAGTATTTACGTTTAATTTACCTTGATAGACAAAACCAGCTTATATAAAGATTTTTTTTTTTGATAAATAAAAGTTTTGGAGGGTTCGGTATCAGTCCTCCTACCAAGGTCAGGGCACGGCCCCGGGCTCTATGAGCACTTACTGGGGACTTACGAGATCGCCTACCAAAGGAGTCCCAACGATGGCAGAGGGGATCGAACCCACGACCTAGTCCTGAATTCCTTACCATCTATGCCAACGTGGCTTATATAAAGAATTAAAGATGATGCAGTGGTTTAATCACACTGTGGGCCAAATTGTGACAAGATTATAATGTCAGATTATTGTCAGTTTCACTTTAATATGAAGATCGTACATAAGCATTAGCCTGATTTTGAAACCAGTGTTCCCACACAAAAGCGCCAAGTCATGGAACTCCTTTTGACTCTATCTTCGTAAAAAGTTATCCCTCCATAAACTAGCTTGCAATCAAAACCTCAATCATTCAATGGTACTTACTCCCTAATACATCGTCCGGCCTTTCCTGGGATTGATCTGGTTTCATTAATGGGGTGGTCCAGTTGATGCAACCGAAAGTTAATATGCTTTCACAAATATATGTAGTGTCCCTCATTATATTGTCCTTGAACTTGAGGTTGAAAACAAAACTGTTGCACTGTTTTTCCACTGACCATAATGGTAACTTGAAGGAAACACTAGCAAACCGACGATCATGTCAGTTCATATTGGACTGGACCGAACCACTTGTGTTGTACATGCTTAGTCAAACTTTTGTATGAATCCATTTTCTAAATTTCTAAAGAAGCGGTAAAATCTACGCAATCAATGATCCGTATGAGCCATTATTTTCTTATATGGAGCCCACCATATGAATTTCATGCTCACAATAAATAGAGGGACTACCCCGTTTTGTAGCAGGGTTGTGTGTGGCTGAAGCTTCAAACCAAAACGAGTATAACTTCAGTTTAGAGAAGATGCTGAGAATTAATTAAATCTTTAAATGTCCGAAAGGATCACGGAATCTTTTTAGCGTGGAGCCAGATTCACTGTCGTCTCTGTTTTATGAAGTAAAATATTCAGTGACTTAATGTGAGAAATGGCATTGATGGGTTAATCTCCACTAACCAAAAGTTGCAAGTTGCTTATTTTTTTACTGTTTATTTTTGTCTAAGTTGAAAATTATTCTTCTACTGGTTACGGCCCCACACATATATATGCCTTCCTTTGGAGTGAGGCTATTCTTTATACGTTCATCAACAAAAGGAAGTGAGATTCTTTTTTCCTTTTTTTAATACGCATGTTTATTGTTGAAGGTGGAGAGATTAAGAATTCTGTTCCAACCGTAATGGAGATTCCAGCCTCAATAGAGATGGTAATTCTATCTAACTATCGATTGAATAGTTAATCATTCGTGGAATAGATTAATTTCCTTTTCCCACCAACAGGCCTGCAAATGAATCCATCAGTTAAATGACTAGTGAAGTCTGTGAACAATTTTCGGACTGCTTTCAGATTCCTTAGTTTTTTTTCCCCATTAAGGTTGATGATTCCATTTTTGTTGTTTTGAAATGTGGATGACCCTTGGGTTTGGCTAGTGCCATTCGATTCGATATGATAAATTGAGTTCTATTTGGATTAGTCATAGATTTTTTTTTAAAAAAATTAATTTATGGTATACGAGATGAGTTTTATCTCAACGTACGTAAACATATTTTTTCAATGTCATCTTAATCAGACCATTGGTGAAGAAAAGAAAAAGAAAATCAAGCAACTTCTCTTACTTCTCAGTTACTCTTCAAACTTCTTGAACCAAAAAAATCTTTAATCATCTTGTGCATTGTTACAACTTTCTTTACAAACTAAGCGAACTAAAATTGAAAATTTTATTTTTGAAATAAATGCAAACATTTCAATAATTAAACATATAACAATATTATTTTTAATGTGTTTATGCCTGGGGGATGAACTGATCGTTTGATCATTCTTCCTTTTCATTAGTACAAAAATGAAACAAAATGCCAAGTTCTGTTCACCACGTACATTTGTGTTTGAGTCGTATTTTTAATTTTTAATAATCATAAACATTCCGCGAAACAAACAGGACTATGGCCAATTAATTAATGATTCCCTGATCTAAGCCATATCTTCTTTTTGAGGCGTGGTCGCATATAGATGTCAGATATTCATTTGGAAAAAAAAAATAAAAGAAATATAGTCAAAATTATAAAAAGAATATGTGAGGAGCATAAAATTCTTGGTTGGCCAGGGGAAGCTTTGACCAGATATGAAGTAGCAATGATGAGGGACATGAAAGTAGTTCGTCCGATCTCCGATGGAATATTGCTCCCCTGAAGCTTACTCAAAGAAGGATATGTTCAGACTTGGAAAAAGCTAAGAAACAATTCTGTTTTGACTCATTCAACCATCTGTCTACTTTTGGCCTTAAATTAAAGCTAAAGCCTGCCTCTCCCTCTGCCCCAAGCCGCAAACAAGTTTGATTTCCCTTTTGCTTTTCAAACAATATAATGCCTCTTCTGGGTCAACAAATCTTGCAAAATTTGATTCATGAATCATTCTCCAACGTAGCTCTTTTAATATGAACCTCGCTCAAACATATTGACATTCTTTTCTATTCTCTGAGATTCCTCGCTTTAATTTGTTTTCTGGAATACTGTGACTACTTTTGATCAATGAAACGGAATGAGGCGAGATTTTGTCACGAGTTCGTATCCATAGCCAATGTGATGAATGTTTTTTTTTATACAATTAATTAAAAAGTGATAGAGAATTAAAAAGGGATAGAGTAATATTAATTAGCCATAGTCAAAAAGAGTGCTCAGTGTGCGGCCGGGGATCAGTTCTCCATTTTACAGCTCTTTAAATTAGTCTCTGCCGAAAGCTGTGTGCTCTTTGACCCAACTCCATTTTCCATCCATTACATGTAGAATGAATTCAAAATCCCTAGTTCCCAGCCTCCCACCCAAACTTCACAACAAATTTGAAAATTGGAGATATATATATATATATAGATAAATGATTTCTCCTGTCACTGGAGATAAAGTTATCTCCAGTGAGTCCAAAACTATGTCGTTTTGGATTAATGAAGGGTGTGTTTGTAATTTTAGGTGAATTAATGAAGGTTGTTTCCGTAATTTTGTTTATCTTTTTATCATATGAATTTTATCGAAACACCCTTCATTAATTCACCTAAAATTACAAATACACTCTTCATTAATCCAAAACGACGTAGTTTTGGGCTCACTAGAGATAACTTTATCTCCAATGACATAAGAAATCATTTACCATATATATATATATATATATATCCATCAAATTTTCCATTATTGCTGATCCTTTTGTGGTGGCCTAATTAATTGTTAGCATGAGATTAAGCTCACAGTCTTTATATACAAGTTACAGTTTCATATTAAATAGTACCAACATTATAATTTTATCGGTAGAAGCGACAAGAGCGTAACTATGTTTTATTTTTGAGATTTTTAATATAAAACTAAACATGCATGTAAGCTATGAAAGAGGAGAAGAAATTGAAAATGAAGACGCGTAAACACATGCATGTAAGCTATGAAAGAGGAGAAGAAAATGAAAATGAAGACGCGTAAACACATGCATGAAATTTTGGAGGCTAGATTTATGAGAAGTATAAGAAGAAAGTAACGTACAATGTTTTTAAAGCATGAATAATACTTTCTTTTAGGTTTAATTCACCTCCACCTATTCCTATATAATAATATGCAATTTTAATTTGAGAACGAATTTCTTGAGGATACAATGAAGACCATTAAGTATAAATTGTACTCCTAACACTCAAGCCAAGACAAAATTCACTTTTAATTACAAAGTTAAAATTTGACTTTATTTTTTATGTGTACTCAAAGACAAATACAATAAATTTGATCTCTTGTTGTTGTGTAATTTTTCATGTGCCCAAAAGATTGATGTGCTGGCTGCTGGGTATTTATAGGTCATAAAGTGATGCTTTGAAGTGATTGAAGTAACACCTCTTCAATTAAAAGTCATAATAATTTGTTAGGTTCATAAATCCTAAATGCTGATCTATGAATAAAAATATAAAGAGTATGTAGAGTTTTTTTTATAAACACAATACAACTTTTCATTAAGTGGTGACTGTCACACCTCTAGCTATAACATTTCCCATACGTCTCTAGAAATTGAAGAAAAATAACTTTGAGTATTATAATTTCTTACACAACTCTTATAAAAAAAAAAACACATATCTTTATTTCTAAAATATTCCAACATGAAATGAATATCAAATATCATCATTTCAAAATCTTTAAAAAAGCTTTGGGTGGGTCGATGTGTTATTTAATGAGAGACATGCATAAAGCCACTAATGCGGTTTAATCCGAGATATAATAACAAGGACTTGAATAATGGGTTCTTCCCATCAGTGAAGCTTGGGGGAATTTTAAATGGATTAAAGTTTTGTTAGGTACAATACCACAAGAAAAAAGTTGAGATTTGTATAAACGCAATTAAAGTTTTCAGACACATTTTCAGAACAATTCTCCTTATAATTATTACTTAACGGCCAATTCCCCAAGAAGGATTAAACAATTGCTTATGAAGAGTCGGTACAACTGACTACATGTCTAGAGAAGCAAATACACGTGCTCGGACGATCCAGTCACGTCAGGCACACCAAAATAGACATCGATTTTTATGGTCGTGGACAATCTTTTTGATGGGATAAAGGTCCTATTTATCATACAAGTTTTTGTTCAGGAACATCAGGTAGATGGAAGTTTTTTTAGATCAAAGTTGTCACGAAAATTTATAGAATGTAGCAATTTTTTCCCTTCATTAATTTTGACCATTAAATTTAATTAAGTGCACACGTGGTATATCACTTTATCACATAAGGCATGCCACCTCATTAATCAAATAAGAGTTAAATATCATTTTTGTCTTGGAAGTTTTCGCTGAAGAGTAATTTTGCCCTTCTATTCCCTGATATTAGATTTGACTATTAAATCAGTTAAAGAACACACATGTCATGCCTTGAAAAGGTCGAACTTGGAGTCAAAAAGGAAAATCCTTGAAACGTTGAGTTCAAGGCGGCCAAATTTTGTGAAGCCGAACTGATCAAAGGGACTGAAAAGTTTGTTACAAAATACAAATGAAGTATCACTTATGATCTAAGCAAATGAAACGCAAAACGAAAAATGAATTGTTCCAAAAATTGGTTTAACAGGACAAATTAATAGTGATAGTATTTATTTTTATATAGATTGATTTAGGCCATCCACCCTGTCCCATACGGTAAATCTATACTGCTCCTAAAAATTCCAGCAATTTTAAGTGATGCTTACTGAACCAATTTTTAGAACAATACATTATTGATTTGTAACAAAATTGGTTTGATCTAGACAAATCAATAATGAATTGTCCCAAAAATCGATTCAATAAGCATCACTTAAAATCGCTGGAGATTTATCTTGTGGAACAAGGTTGGTGGCCTAGATCAGTCTGTACAAATGTAAATACTATCACTATTGATTTGTCTTACTGAGCCAATTTTTGGGATAATTCATTTCTCGTTTTGCGTTTCATTTGCTTAGATCATAAACGATGCTTCCTTTAAGTTTTGTGATGGATCTTTCAGTTCCTTTGACTAATTCGGCTTTATAAATTCCCACCGCCTTGAGCTCAACGACTCAAGGATCTCTCTCTGACTCTAAGTTCGATCTTTTCAAGGCATGATATGTGTGTTCTTTAACTGATTTAATTGTCAAATTTAATATTGAGGGACATAAAGGCAAAATTAATACGTTTTGTAAATTTTTTGGACAAAATTGCTCCTCAACGAAAATTTTCGGGGCAAAAATGATACTTAACTCTTATTTGATTGATGAGGTGGCATGCCATGTATGATAAAGTGACATGCCACGTGTACACTTAGTTCAACTTAACTGTCAAAATTAATAGAAAGAAAAAATTATTACGTTTTGTAAACTTTTTTAGTAATTTTGAACCCAAAAAAATTTCTTTCACTCCCCATGAGGGAAAGCTTCCATGATAAATAAGGCTCTTATCCCATCTTTTGATTGATGTTCTGTACGTACAATAAACATCGTACTCCTAGTTAGTTGCTCTATCTTGTATGGATTATTTTCATAACCTCTGTATTTTTTTTAAAAAAATATATATACATTCATACACGTCATAATAAGCGGATGGATGTATCGTTGATGGAGCTAGCTAGAGGACGCCATCGCAGCGTATTATTATCAGGGAAGATTTAATGTTATGCTCAACATCCCACTCTTGGATTTTTATTTGTTTTTTTCCTTTTAAAAAAAACTTGTTGCGGCTCATGGAAATTATGCTAAGCCCACTCAATTCCCAATACTTAATTTGGTCGTGGGTGGCTCATTATATGGTGTTAATTAAATTTAATCATGGCCTTGAACGGTGCGTGTGGGTAACAACTCACCTCAGTACGTCACTCGTTCTCGCTAAGAGCCACGTGTTTGTTCATTAACCCCTTTTTATAACTTATTCTCTATCTTCAGAGAAAATAACGTTATCGTGGTGTCGATGTCGATATGCTCAATGCCTCAATCATAATCCGAAGAAAACGGAATCTTCCTCGGAATGTTTGCGAAGTTATCCCATGCTGTTGATGTATTCTAGCTAGTTGACATGAGTTCATTGGTTGATCGGTTTGTCTGGCACTCAAGAGGATTATATTTACAGGTTGTAGCTTTCTAGAATATTTAGAAATAAGAAAAGGGGAAAAAAGAAAACAAGAAACGGTGTCTGAAAAATCAACTAATTAACTGAGAAAACTTGGAAAACATTCCAAACGCGGGGTGACAATTCGCCATATCACTGCGAAGCTGTGCATGTGATGCTTTGAAAAGAATTCCGTCACCCGATAACCTAATAACGCGTTTCTTAAGGAAGTAGTTAAAAATAATATCACTCTAATCCTATTTATGAGTTCTTTTAGATTAAAAAATTTAGTTCTATTTATAAGTTTTCTTTTAGGTAATAAATGAGATTGTGACAATTTTACTAATATTAATTGTACCAACGAAAATAGAAAGAGAAGAAAGAATTGAAAGATGCATATTCATAAATAAAGGTAAAGTTGAAAATTTATCCTATAATCATTAAACTAATTATCTCTCCTTGATATATGTGCTTTAGTTGAGAGAGACTTATAAATAAGAACAGGTGGTAGTGTATATGAAGAAAAACATTTTTTCAAATATGTTCTTATTTATGAAAGGCAAATAGGGGAGAAAAATAAAATAAATATAGGTATCATTAACATTTTAATTAATGCAATTCATATAATTAAATGAGGGGTAAAAATGAAAAAAAAAATACTCATGAAGTGTTTAAACAACTTTTATTGAGCTTTTTTTTTAAAAAAAAAAAGATTAAGACAATTTAAATATTAGGCTCTTATAAAAAAAAAAGAACAAAATATTATTGTATAACCGGGTAAAAAAAAAAAGATCAATCCATCTTCAAACCCTCTTCCGACGCAAGACATTGTACCAACTAAAATTTTCAAAACGGTGCAAGGAACATTCCCACAAATAGATGAGGAGCTCATAGTTTAATTGTGGAAAGTGCCAGAAGTGTTAACCACATCGGTTCCCGACGTACAAGAACGATGAGAACGGAAATGGGCTCCGTTCCCCAAGTTTGTTTCTTATTCTCGTCATGTTAGTTTTCCTTTCTAATACTTTTTCTTTACCTTTTGTCTCTCTGGAACAGTCAATGTAAAAGCTTTTCTGTTTCACCCGGATGCAACAAATCAAGATAAACAGAATTCCAAGAAATAACGAAAGTTGAAGCTATTATCAGTTCTGGAATTTCGAGCCCATTCCTTCTCAGTTGTTTTTTCAGTTTACTTAGTTGTTGTGTTTGTGTTTTGGTTTGGGCCGATTTTTCACCCATTACGTCGTTCGTTCCTTTATGTTAGTAAATAAAATAACAAACAACTTTTCCGCTCCATTAATGTATTTCTTTTATTTAGTACTCTTATCGTTGCCTTTTTGGTCTTCCATTGTTATCAGCTGCAATAAATAAAGCCCTCCGATAAATTCGTTCACACCTCAGTTTTGTGATCTCATCCCTCTATAAATTCCTTCCCTCCCTGCTTGTAACTTCAAGCCTTCTTCAAACCCTCCGTCCTAAACTCATCTTACCACTGTCTCTTAGCTATCTTCTAATAACCCAAACCCAAAGAAAAAAAAAATGGCCAAGATCGCAGCCTTGTTCTTCACTGCTCTGTTTCTTTGTTCCATGCTCGCCCACGCCACTCGCCCTGTGCCAAACGAGGAACTTTCAGCAAAGACGCAACATTTGGTTGGTTAAATTATGATATATTCTTGTCTATATCTAATTCTATCTTATGCTCTGTTTGGATTTTTAATTACCTGAGTTTTATATATTTTCTGCTGCATATATATAGGGTGTGGAGGCAGGGCATGATGACGGTGTACTGGAATCCTGTGAAGGCGTTTCAGAGGATGAATGCTTGATGAGAAGGACCCTTGCTGCTCACCTTGACTATATCTACACCCAGAAACACAAACCTTGAATTTATCCATTACTATTATTATTAGTACAAGAATACATATAGATATATGCCTCAACAATATTCCTAACTAGCTATTTACGTTAGATGCCGGCATATTTCCCTTTTAATACTATGAAATCCCATCCATGTATTTAATATTTAGTGTGAAGTATTATAATCAAGTTAATTTGATAATATAATCTCATATGTGTCTACCAACCTTGCATTGTTACGTTTGGATAAAAAGGATATGCAATGAAAGTGTGTTCTATGAACAGCAGAGAAGTTATTTAATTTCTTGTTCAAAAAGAGGAGAACGTTCTTCATATTTACGTACCAGCTCTTGCTATAAGCACACAACAACACCAGAACAATTAAGATACAATTAGCTAGCCTCTGTTGAATGGTTTGATGAATTGATTAACTTATGGACGATTCGATGCGCACATGATAATGATCCAATTTAACTCTTTGGGGCAATAACTTTGATGAATAAAAACTGTGATACCCAAATCAACTATGTACTACAAGGCTCGGAATTGAATGTCAATGAGCAATATGAAACCCAAATTCGAGTAATAACATAACTGAAGTTAGAGAGGGAAAAGTACGTTAGAATGGATTGGTAGCGGCAGGCACAAGTGGGATTTAATGCAAGCTATATTACGCTGCTCTACATTTAATACAGAATGTAAATGCGATCAACCACTTGCGTGGCCGGAAAAGAAATTTTAACATATTGATGGGATTGGTTGACGGTTGAGTTTAATGTTAAGACATCATTTTCCGTAGGATATATGAAGACGGGATTTTTTTTCTTTGTTGTTTTGTTTTAAAAAACAAGCAGCGCCCTCGGACAGACACCAGCAAGCATAAAAACAAACGCTTCTGCTGTAGCTCTAGCTAGCTTCAATGTTCACTTTCATTCATCTCACATATCATAATCATTCAGAAATCGTACTGTGGAATACAAAAACGCCGTATATATGAAGAAAACGTAACATTAATTGGAACCCAAAGTCCAAAATCCTTTGAACTTGTGCGTCCTGGTCTTCTCGTAATTAAACAAAGGTGATATGATATTGTAATGTTCATGGCAGAGGGCAGGAATAAACGTCAACCGTAATAATTCGATTTTTCTGAAAGAGGCGTTACATTATTAATGCGTAGCCTCGTGCTGTTATCATTGCTTCGGCTCCATTAATTCCGTATGGCTACTTGTTGCTAGGCTTACGCCATCCTACGATCCTTTTTTTCCCTTCTCCACTCCCTCCCAATACTCCACTTCTCCAACAATTGACTTCACATCCATGATCCCTCAATCCATCCCCATCTAACACCCTCTCTTTATTCTATTTTTTTTTTTTTGGATGACTTAACACCCTCTCTTTAAAATAACGTCTTACTTACCACAAAAATTACTTATTAACTTCAATAACTTTAATAAAATTTGGTAACTTTTTATTAACATATATACCCTTGTTTTAAACATTCATTAAAGTATATTATTAGAACAAATTAAACAAAATTATGCTATTAATAAACTAATTATGGCCAATCTCCATATCATCATATATATTGATTACTTTTAAACATGGCATATAATGTTTCCTTATATATAATCGTACTCAGCATCGATTCTATGTAATGGTGCCGATTTATGAGTTTAATTAAAATATCAAAAGGTGAAAACTAATAATTTTTAAGGCTTTACGCAGTAGAAATATGGGGTGGCTATATATGAATAGTGATAGTGCTGATAATTTTACCAAGCTTTAATTTTAATATCGGTTGGTTAGTGCAACAAACTTGTTATAATATTGACGGGTCTTGTAATTCATCAAGAGCAAAGCGTGATGTAAATTAAATGATACTGCCGGAAAGAAATTAATTTTTGAATATATATATATATATATATATGTTATTCGGATGCATTTATGACTTAATCTGTTATGTCTCTTATTTAGCCTCTTTGGGCTTTAGCCCTCTCTTGTAAAGAAAAAGTCAAGAGATAATTTTCTAGGCAAATCATCGTGGCAAGTACTGCAAGAAACAGCACTATTAATTTATGAGTTTGTTTATTTCTCAGATCATATGTTGGTTACCTTGAATTTTTGTTACTGTGTTGTTCTGTCGCTCCCTATATCATATACTAATTTTAAGCTGGGCTGTTGTGGTTGTGTTTTAGTTTTGCCTGATTTTCCTGCCACTGCCTCACCTAATTGTTTCTATGACAGATAAATAAAACTGCTGAGCTCCATTGATCTTGACTCGTTATATCCATTTAATTATCAAAGTTGTTGCTTTTCTGTTGTACTTCCAAACTTGATGTCTCCTATTTGCCGTCTTATTTCTCTATAAATGGCATCCCTCATATCCTAAAGCTTCAACACAAGCCTTTAAAGCTTCCTATCTTACAACTTTGTTGGAACCAATAAAAGCAAATAAGAATGGCCAATTGCAAGATCACAGCCTTGTTCTTCACTGCTCTGTGTCTGTGTCACATGCTGGCCCACGCCGCTGGCGCTCGTCCTGAACCGACTATTCACAGTGACTTGTATGAGAAAACGCAACATGAGGTTGGTTACCTTTGTCTGGTATTAATTTTTTCATATTAAAAAATTGCGATTCGTGTATGTGGGTTATGTATATATTTATGCACGTGCGGTGTTGGTTTTTATTTTGGATATATATGTACATTGGTTTTTATTTTGGATATATATGTACATTGGTTTTTATTTTGGATATATATGTACAGGTCGTGGAGGACAAATGTGAAGACGTGTCAGATGAAGAGTGCTTGATGAGAAGGACACTTGTGGCTCATCTCGATCACATCTATACTCAATCACACCAGCATTGAAATTTATAATTAATACACTCTCCTCGCTTCTGGTATGAATTAGATGCATATACTCACAAGGTGAAATTTGTGAGTATAATATAATATTGTAATGATGAATCAGGCTGTTCTGATGATATTTATACGCTCAATGTTATAATGTGCACTTACTACATTAAGGCCCTTTTATGCTAGCTTTATTATCTTGTTGGCCATGATGAGGATCTGTATCCACCTGTGTGATAAAATTTTAATACTTCATCATTATTTTACATTGTGCTTCTAATATATCATTATATTTTCACTAATTAAATGTCACTAACGCATGCAAAAAAGTATCAGCACTGTGTCAAGATGATTATTAATTACACAGATATATACACTTGTCTGCTGTGCATCGAGGGGAACATTAAACAAAAACAAATTACTTTTCGAAATGTGATCCGATAGCAAACAATAAAAAATGTAATTCGAAATGCAAAAAATGTATTATGAACAATTATTGAGATAATTTAACTTTTATATGTGTGTGTCTCATACTGATGATTGCGTCAAATAATAAATTATATCAACTTAAGTTTTTTTTTTTGAAATAAAAATGAAATTGATGCGTATATGCGTTTTTCAAATACGTCCCAGCATTGGCAAATGATATTATATTCAAGTATGGTTAGGAGTAATCAGAGTAGATTTGGTTAATTTGTTGGCCTCATAAGTTTAATTTGGAGAGAAAATCATTAGCTAATATACACAGAATTGCACGAGTTCAGACACGGGTAAAACAATATTTAAAGAAGGGATCGGAGTAGTAGTTAAGCTAGTTACTGTGTATGGGCTCTTATTCTTAATAAAATCAAGGGTCATTATTCAGAATTGTCAAGTTAATAAATGGATTAATTAAGGTGTAAAAATGCACGTAGGTTTTTACTCAAAGAGCATCCAACAATAAATACTTTTCGGAGGTGTAAAAGTATCCATAAACTCTCAAAATAGGTGTAAAAATAACATAACCGTTAATCTAATTTAACACCGTTACTTTTTATGGTGAATCCCACAGTATTTTTACGAAAAGCCAAAAATGCCCTTAATTCAAAAACAAACGCAGCCTCAGCAAAAATATGAGAAAAATTAATGGCGATACCCATCAGCATCTGGTTGCAGCATCTCGCATTTGTCCTATTTTCAATCTTGACTCGAGGGAATGCAGTGAAGTTTCAAAATATTTTGGGATTGATTGAAATTAAGTCACATCCCTAAAGCTAGCTGAAATTCTCCCTTTTCTTTGGGCGAGAAAAAAAGTATAAAGCTCTTCTTTCTTGTAATTCATCACTTGTATAAATCCACAATTACAAGAATTACAATGAGGATTAAAGCGAATTGTGCGTGTGTGATGCCGGATTCCTCACCTGCTTTATTCTTTCTCTAATAGGAAAAGCTTACAATGAACAAGTTGGCTCTCGCATCAACCACGCAACCTTGAGAATTCAAGATCATCGGACAGACGCAGAGGAACCTAGAAAGTTGAGGATGTTCTTTCAAAAGAGACTTGGAGGGCGTTAATTTTTTTTTTGCTCCAGACTTGGAGGGCGTTAATAGAATCTTAGTATTACAGTATAATGTATATCCCTTTGATGTAATCCTCTATTTTTTTTAATGTCTTGTTTGAGGTGTGCCTCGTTTTCGGTTCAAAAAAGAAAAGAGTTACGGTTAGCATTGCGATCAACCCTATGCCGTTGAATATTTTGGGATGCATGGTTACACAGAACATAGTTAGTGTGTGATGCAAGGGCCAAATAAAAACTAGGCCTTACACAACGGAACCGGTTACTGTGTTTGTCCTTTGAACGAGCACAAAGAGCTCGTCCATCTTTGGAGATCTGGACGGTCCAGATTTGATTTTTTTTTACTTTTTTATTTTTTATAAAAAAATAATTTTAATGGGTAGAAGACCTAAAATAAAGATAATCTTTCAACTAATATTTTTTCAAAAAATTATTTTTTCATATTAAAAAAATAAAAACGAAAAAAAAAGATCTGGATCGTCCAGATCTAGATCTGGATGGCTAAAAGCTCGTCCATAAATCTAGATCTGGATGGCTAAAAGCTCGTCCGTATGGACGAGCTCCACAGCTCGTTGTCTAGGGAAGCCCAGTTCCCTTACACAACGTTTTCTTAAAAAAATGGAGGCCTGCTATAAAGCAAAACCTATGGGCTACTGTGTCCATTTCACTTATACATATTCAACGTGCAAACCTACCCTTGAAACTGATCACCAAAACAAAAAACAAAAAAGGCAAGGCCGTGGCAAAATATTATGCATAAAAAACATTCTCAAAACATATCAAAGATCAAAATATCCGAATGAGAGGAGTGTAATATTGAGAATCCTAAAAGTAAAGTCCCCGACAATTGAATCCAACTGCTTCCAAGACTTAAAATATCAGTACTTCAAAATCTCAAATTAATCATTTGAATTCCAGTAATTTCTTCGCAAACAGTATTTACGTTTAATTTACCTTGATCAGACAAAACCAGCTTATATAAAGAATTAAAGATGAAGCCTGAAAAGTAAAGGAAGATGGGAAAAAACAAATGACTTTATCAGAAAGGGCGGAGGCATATGCAAACCCTTGAGTTCAGGGTTTGTATAACCCCTACGGCCTTTTTGATAGAGTCATTTGTTTTTTGTTTTTTTAGAGTCCTTTGCTTTCCATATGTTAATTCCTGTGAAGAATTATATGTAGGTCAATAGTTATATTATCCCTTATATATGCCAACGTACAATTACCATTGACTCTCCCAACAAAGCTTGGATGTCTTGATCCATGCCAAATTATATTGCCACACGGTATTGGAGATACTGTAGTTCTATTAGCTCATAAACTTTCACTTAAAGAGTCTTATATTCATACATCATTATTATTAAGGAAAAAGCATAAGGTATTATAAATGTTCACGATTCTTTTTTATAGATCGTTATTTATGTACTTAATACATAATGGTTGTCTACATGAATGATAGGGTAAAACTTTAAGCCTAAAAACTCCGCAAGTGTACATGCCGTATCAAGTAATAAAGTGATAAGAAAAGTATAGTTCCGACAAGAACTTGGTATCACAAACTTCAGTTGAGCATTAATTTTACAATTTAATTTAAGTTGAGAAAACCAAATTTAATTTAATTTAGAGAAAAGAAATTAAAACAAACTAACTACACACTAATGAACGAGCAATCTAGAGTCACTAATCCCTTATTTGATTCTTAGATTTTATCCCCACTAAATTAACTTTGACTTAACCTAATCAGCTAATATAGAGTATTAATGTCTATAAATGCCTTCCAGCTCATTTATATACCTACCTTAATTAATTATGTGATGCCTCACATAACTAAATAAGATGCGTTTTAAATCGGGCTCACCCTAATTTGATTATGCGGAGCTTCTAGGTATATTCTTATCCTAGACGCAAATTAGATTAAAACCTAACTTCATGTTAAATTTAAACCTAATTCCATATTACTTGTTCCCAAGGTCAATTTAGGATTCCCTCTTCCAAGTTCAACCCTAAATCCTCAAAACATGCTCAATGGTGATCAATCAATAAGCAATAACAATAAACACAGGATTAAATAAACTGAAATAAAATTAAGCAAAACTAACAAGTGGGAATCATCTCTAAAACCCAAACAAGTTCATAGGTTCTCTAGGTTGCAAAACCAACTAGCCACACATGGCTTTAAACAAATCCATTAAAAAAAAAAAGATGAAAATTCAGGTTCAAAGAATAGATAGAGAGAGAGAGAGGAAATAAAGATTCTCCATCGCCTCCACTGTCCTTCCGTGGAGATGATGAAGAGAATTGAAACGCTCAGTGTAACATCCTAATTTTTATTTTAGGATTTAAGATTAGCTACTTAAATTATAGGGCTTATTGTCCTTGAAAATTTTAGGAAAGACTAAATTCAAGTAAGATTTATTATTTAAGAAATAATTTAAACCATAAATCCGTATTTGGAATTAAGAATGAATTTCAAAATTTACTCACCTCTTCCCATGTGCAAGTCATGTGCCCCTATAAGAGGAATTATTGGACATGAACATGTTGGATTAAACCATTGGATCCATTATGTTCACCTTGGCCCAGCGTACAGAAACAATGAACCCATTTCAATTGTTTGTCTCCACCGTATACCAAGCTCGGCCCAAACAGAAAAATCAAAACCCAAACCCATGCTCCAGCTCTCACTAAAACACCTAGTTGTCACGGCGTCGTTTCCGTAAGAGCAGAGAGGAGAATCTTTCCACAGCAAGCCTCACGGGTTCAGCAGGCAGGTTTGGGCTACAAGAGATATCAGCAAATCCCAACTAGACCAAACTGAACCCATGCTCTTTAGTAACTCCAGAAACAGCTAAAACGTAAAGGATGATGAAACATCTAAACGCATAGCAGACAACGGTTACCTTTAGCCGTAATACATTCGCTGAACACGTTAACCCTCTGCAGGAAACAACATCCAACTGAAACACGTTAAGCTCACTTTCGGCCGCCTAACTATGCACGCAAACACTGACCCCCCCCCCTCGAGACTCAAAACGCCTTTGGGTTGTTCGTTTTCTTCACGGGACCAGACTTTTGGTTCATTATATAATCATTTCTCTTGGTTCTCCTCCTGTGCGTGTTTCAACCAGTAAGAAAGAAACAAGGGGAAGGAAAGAGAGAGAGATGCAGACTGATATTGTATTGTTCCTTTTCTTCTGCATCTAACGTCGAAGAGCAGGGGTGTTGCATTTCAACAAGGATCACATGCAAACAAGCCGGAACTGGAGGTAATCACCGAGCATCTCCCTTCTAGTGTTCCATCATTTCCAACGCTAGATGCTAGGTGATAAGCTTTGAGAAAATAAAGCCATGAACTCTCGACAAAAAGAAACTAAAACAGGGCAATATATATATATATATATATATATATATAGAGAGAGAGAGAGAGAGAGAGAGAACTTGTCGTTATATAGATGGAGGTATGTCGCTGCATCTAGGAAGGTAAGAAACAGAAACCTTGCTGATTTAGTTGCTGTCATAATAGGAAATGGCTCTCAAAACTTTGCTTGCTGATATATATATAGAGATCTTTTTGGGATATAGTGCGCGTATGAACGTTTGGGTAGCCTCACAAACCATTAGAGAATGAAAGGAAATGTTTAAACCGTAGTATGTGCATGTTTGAAAAGGATTCAGTTGCAGCAAACAAGAAACTAACGTAAGTCTAGAGTTTTAGTTTGTTCTGGAACAGCGGTTTTGAGCAATGGAAAAACTAGGGCAAATGAACTCATTTAAAGCTTGAATTTTGTGGACATATATTCCACATAACCATCTTCACATCAAGCTTTGAATCACCCAAAACGGAGGTCTGTAGCTCAAGTTATGATTTTTTAAAGTTGAGTCAAAAATCTGGAAAATTCCTGGTTGTTTCTGGTGTCAGTGGATGGCGTTGGATTTCGAACTGACTAGACAAAATCATAAAATTGTGAAATTTTCCAGTTAAATAGTAGACACATAGAGGTTTAATTTGATAGGTAATTCGTCGAATTCCGATAAGAATCGAGGGAGATATAATTTTCCAAAGTTTAGCCAAAATCTGAAATGTTTTTCTGAAACTTTTGGTGACCATCGATTTTTGAGCTTGATTTCCAAATAGAAAACATTTGAGTTTAATCTTGAAATTTTTACAGTGGATAGTAGACATCTCAAGCTTTCCAAAAACCCAAAGAACACCTAAAACGGAGGTCTACAACTTTAGTTATAATTTTTGGAAGTCAAGTCATAACTATGGAAGGTTTTTTTGAAAAACTTTGTATATGGCCTGTGTTTTCAGAAGTTTGAGAATTTTCTCAAACCATAAATTAACCTTGTGACTTTAATTTACGAAAATAGACTAATCAAGGTTTAAGTAGAAATTGGAATCACTCCATTTAGAGTTGCATAGGTTCAGTTATGAATTTTCTAAATTCTCAGAAAAGTTAGAAGCTGAATTTTTTTGGTAGGTCTTAAGTTAGCCAAAGATAACCCTTCTTAATATTTTTTAATTGATAATAAATAATAAAAATAAATAAATAGTGATAAATAATATTATTATAATTAGAATTTGCATTTGTTTAGTGGAAATTATAAGTTATAATTGTGATAATGTAGAGCCTTCTGGTGAGCGGTGATTGTGCGGGTTGTGCACCTCACGCTAAGGTTAAGCTTGGAATTGAGGTAACCGGGGTTAATTTATTTTATATGCTTGCTTTGGGCTGTGAGGTATTTTTCTAAGTCTTATTTTTATATATACTACTTGTATGTGTTTGGAAAAATTATTTGTATGTTTGAATATGAAATTAATTCAGTGAAGCAGTGTATTTTCCAATCTATGTATTTAAGTGATTATTATTATTGAGATTGTTATTGTTTTGATGGTTATAATGTTTATGGTAAAATGGTGTATATGAAATGGTAATTTAATTACTGTCGTAACTTTTAATATTATTTCTTCTGTCGTGGGATATATTGGGTTGTGTGGAAGAGATTGAGGGTGAAATTGTGCTCATCGGCTCTCTCATTCCTGGCCCGGAATTTGAGTTGAGTGTTTTGAGTGGACACCTCCCTGTTACGGTATATTGGTGGTGGGTTTGTGGGAAAAATTTTGTACCCTGGACCCCTAGGTGGTAGCATGGGAGGGGACAGTATTCTTGAAGTGACTAGCTAACCTTGGCCGGGTATACTAGCACTGATAGGCTGATCCACGTCCACGAGGAAATAAGGAGGAGCAGGATGGATGAGTGGGGATGGTTTTAATTATTGTCAACTATATATATGTATATATATATATTAACTGTTTTGGAATTTATTACACTTATGGAAAGTGGATTTGGAATTATATATTTTTGTATTGACGAGAATGAATGTTCTGTAAGGTCTGGTTGACGGAAATTGTACCCTGGACTCCGAGTTTGTAGGCGGTATTTGTGCCTTGGACTCCGAGTTTGTGGGCTGAAGTTGTGTCCTCGACTCTGTTAAGGATGATCTATGCATCAATGTTGTACGAAATATATGTGAGATCTTTTGCTAAATGTTGGAGAATAAATTATGATGTTTTGGAATCCTTTTTGGTAACCAAGTCGAGAATTATTCTATGAAAGGTTTTGTGTAGATGAATATATATATTTTGATTATTGTGGATTTTCAATTTAATTAGTATTGATACTAGAATTATGTTAATAAACCTGCTTCTCTAACTTGCAATCCATTCCTGCATATTTGATAAATTAATTTCGGTTACGGGGACTTTATGTCTCACCCCGTCATTATTATATTTTTTTTCAGACAAGACCTCTAACCCCATTAGAGGACAAGGGAAGCAGCTAGAGGCATAGACGTCGTGGAACTTGTAGGCCTCTTTTTGGTACTAATATTGTATTGGTTTATATATTGCCATCATAGGGTCCTTATATTTTTGAAATACTACTTAACCACTTTTGGATGACTGTTAAGTTTTCGAAGGCCTGCTTTTATACATTATCATATCAACGTGGATCCACTATTATATCCTTGTGACCATTGTCTTGTATAGACCTCTTCTTGTGGGTTCGTGTTGTATGACTTGTGGGCTATAAATCTTCTGTTTGATAATTGTGCCCTGAGTTATGGATTTTCTATGGTGGGTTTGTGGGCGAGCTGTGTGCCTTGGACTCAGAGGTGTGTACTTTGAAAAAGGGAAGATTTCCATAATGGCCTATTAATCACGTTTGAGAAAACTTTAAGGTTAATTGTTATCTTGTGAGAAAGGGTCTTTTCACTCAGCCGCTACTCCTCTGCTTCTTTGTTCCTTCTCGTTCTGCGCCTCTCCTATCTTCTCCTTTTGCTTGTCTCTACCTCCCTATTTATAATTTAAGTCTTGGGTCACTAATTTTCTTTTTCTTATTACAAAAGTATCTTATATCTTGTAATTTACTCCTCCAAATCACGTAATTGATTTTGTTTTTATTTTTCTCCTGTGTGACCACCAAGTTTGGCTGATTGCATATCCTCTTAATTGCTTTTTCTACTTCATTCCAAATCAGCTAATATTTTCTGCACAATAAAAATAGGATATGAATAGATTTTATGTCGATTTATTCTTTGATCCCAAGTTTGATTCAACTATGGAAAAGTTTATAAAAGATAATTAAATAGGTATATAATATCAATAATTCCAATTAAATCTCATAAAATATACACCTATTTAATCATAAAATATATACTCATCAATGAGACCATTATAAAATTTTATTAAAAGATACCGTTGTCATATACAAACAGTTATGTATGTTACTAAATAAATAACGAATATAAAATAAGACTGTTATATGTCATGCAAACATTACCATATATTATTGCGGTTGTTTACGTGTATCCGTTAATTATTATCACAGCAATGGATAGATCATGGCCTTACCAAACCTCAATACATAAGTGTGTTATGTTATAATTGTTATGATAGGTCTGGAATAAAAAGCTGTTTGGAACCGTAAAGTATCTGCGTCAAACTTTCATACCGTTTGCATATATTTCGGTTCGAAACTGTGTATCGCGCTTTCTATAGTAGTGTACATGAAGAACATTGTGTTTCACATGATTAAAAGTCACTTTTAACCAAGTGATCAAAAGTCACTTTTAACCGAGCGATAATAAAAGTCATGATTGAACATGTGGTATTCATGCAAAGAAAAGATCAAGATGAAATTCATCCCTTTCTTTAAGGGAGAGGTATCTTTGATGAACAAGACTAAGAAATGCATTGCTATGCTCAAGTGAAAAGTGTTTCATTTGCCTTGTCAATTTACTTGGAGATTGATAAAGTGTGTTGAGCAATATGAATGTGACATCTCCATGTCTCATGCTCGATCTAGCCAAATACCATGTGATAAAAGGGTCTTGACATAGTTATAAGACATATTAAATTGGATTACCAAATTTTTATACAATTTGGGCAGTCATAATGTCTTACTATAGGCCATTTATGACTTGTGGGTCAAAGGGTAATTTGGTCCCTGCCAATATTATATAAGCCTACAGGGTGGCACAGTGGCGGAGCTACGTTGTCGCCTGTGTCTGCAGGTGCAGACATAAATATTTGTTACATTGCAATTTTTCAAAGAGATACCAATAGCTCAGTGGATGAGGTGTGTGATATTAAAGTTGGTTGTTGCTGGTTCGAATCCTACAGGCGCGTTTCATTCAATTTCATTTTTTTTGAAATAAATGAACCACTTCCTGTCACTCCAAATGATTGTTTCAACTCATCCTCCCCATTTGGCTGCAATCCCTCTTTCCTACTCTACATTACTCCAAGTAGGGTTGAGCAAGTTGTCCAGCGATCTGGGTAACCCGACTCGGTCTGACCCGGTCTGGTCCGGTCCGCTAGAAAAAAAAATCAGTCCGAGACCAGCTTGAGCAGACCGGACCAGACTGATCTGCTCGGGTTGGACCAGACCTCGGGCCAGGGGATCAAGCCACCAGGTCTGGTCCAGTCCGGCCCGACTAATTATTAATTTTTTTTTTATTTTTTTCCGTCAATTATTGTATTAAAGGAACTTCAATGATGTAGTTTTTTTTATTCTTGTTGAATGTTGTTGGAGATTGTTATGGATTTAATTTTATGGTTAGGTTTTAAATCCCAAACAGGCCTTGAACTTTGAAAAAAAAAGAAAAAAAAATAACAAGGGGTCCTGGACTGCCTGGACTGGTCCAGGCAGTCCCCCCTTGTCCAGTCCGGTCCAGCCCGAGCTCGGGCTAGTACTGGACTGGACAGGACCTCGGGCTAATTTTTCCAGCTCGAGGTAATACCTGGACTAGACCTCGGGTAGGGGCCAGACCCGGTCTGGTCTGGTCCATGATCAACCCTAACTCCAAGTTTGATCAAATAAAGATATTATATTCTTTTGATTTTTTTTTATTTATTTCAATAATGCACTCTATATTTTTCATTCTCATTTAAAACTGATCCCACACATACATTTTTCCTTTGTTAGTTCTAACTAAATATGAAGAATGCAATGTAATTAAAATTTTGAGTCTCAGGGTCTCCACTTCCATTTTTGCTAAGGTACATTTGTTCATTAACATGCCTGCCTGCCTCTTTCAATTTCAACGCTGGTTATATTTTTTTTAATGTATTTAAAACTTTCTTAAAAAAAAAAAAATTTGAGGGCGCTGCCCCCAACCACTACTACAAAAAACAGTTTTGGCGTCTAAAAGAGACGTCCTTTTTTGAAAAAAAGAAGTAAAAAAAAAAAGGCGGTGGCATTTTTGTAATTAAAAGTTGATTTTTGGAGTCTAAGTTTGGAACTTAGACTCCAAAAGTCCACCTTTGGAGTCTAAGTTCGAAACTTAGACTCCAAAAATAATGTCACATCATGCAGCAAGGGGGTCACGTGGAGTAGCAGGGGACACTTTTGGAGTCTAACTTTAAAACTTAGACTCCAAAAGCCATGCTTTTGGAGTCTAAGTTTCAAACTTAGACTCTAAAAGTCATGACGTACAGCAGCAAAGAACGTCACATCGTGCAGCAGGGAGTCACGTGGTGTAGTAGAGGGTTATGTGTGGGACCCGCGAGACACACTTTAGAAGTCTAAGTTTTAAACTTAGACTCCAAAAATCATGCTTTTGGAGTCTAAGTTTAAAACTTAGACTCCAAAAATCATGCTTTTGGAGTCTAAGTTTTGAACTTAGACTCCAAAAGTCCCCCCCCAAACACGACTTTTTCTTTTTCTTCCCCCACTTCATTTCATTTAATTTCCATATCTCTTCCTTCTCTTCTCTGCAGGACTACACCTTCATTTTTCAGATGTTGCCTGAGACCTTCATCGTCGACCCACCTCCGTCATCGCCCCTCCTTCGCCGTCCTCCCTTCACCGTTAGCGTGGTTTGTGCTCGTCTTCCCTCTCGTCTTTTTCCGTCAACCATCGTGCGTCTTCCTCGTCATCTTTTTCCGGTATTGCAAGCCTCTCTGTCTTCTTTTACTGAAATCACACTTAGATCTGAGCTAATGAAGGAGGACGATGGCGAAGGTGAGCAAAAACACGAATCTATAGATTTTTTAAAAAAATTTTGAGTTGCTCTTGTTATTTTTCAAAAACACGAACTCAGATCTGTGTTCCTAAAGCTTTCAATGTGCTATAGATGATAGATCCGGTGATGTTTTGTTTATTGCGTTCTAGATTTTTTTCTAGATCTGAAATTTCTTACAGTTGTTTATTGTGTTCTTGATTTTTTTGAGATCCGAAATTTCTTAGATCTGTTTATTGCTTTCTAGATTTTTTTTTCAGATCTTAAACTTCCTAGATATGTATATTGCGTTCTGGAGTTTTTTAGTTCTAGATTTTTTTTCAGATCTCAAACGTCTGGGATTTGTGTTTAACACCGTCACCGTCCCCATCTATTTTGTTTTTTTTTAAAAAAAAATACTTATGACGTCTAAGAAATATTTAGACTCCGTAAGTCTCCACTTTTGGAGTCTAAGAAATAGTTAGACTCCGAAAGTCTCCGCTTTTTGCGCCCCCCAGATAGACGTTCTCACATTTTTAGACGTTAAAAGGCGCAATAAATAGACGTCATAGACATGTTTTTGTAGTAGTGAACCCCAAATCCCCCTACTAATTATAATTGTGCAGACACAAATTATAAAACCTAGCTCCGCCACTGGGGTGGCACATAAGAATGGGTAAACATGAATTTAAGTGTTTAGATTCATTAAATAAGAAAACGTGTTCAAATTCAATGTATAAAATATCCTCAATTTAGAAAGTCTTAATTATGAAATAAGAGAATTCTAAAGTACCTTCTAATTTGAAATAGAAGGATATAATATTCTTTCACAAAGTAAAATCATATTATCTTATTATTATTTAGAAAATAATAATACTGATGTGTTTAATTTAGGATTTTAAATAGTGAGAATTTTTATTTTTAAATATGATATATTTCAAAGATTTCATATACATATACTATATATAGATGGAAGATTATAAACTAAACAAAATCCTATTAATTAAAGATATTGATGAAAGTTAAATGTGTGTATGAGAGATGCATAATTTTGAATCAAATATCTTGTAAAGGATTTATACCATATCTCCATATATCCTGTTGATGGGGGATGGATTTTTTATGTTTGATACGTAAAATTCGTATACGATTACGAGCAATATTACAAATTAAAAACGTAAAAACGTTAATTTAGAGAGTCAATTTATGAGTTAATTTAGAGAGTCAATTTATGAGTTTGACAACAATAAATGTATGTAGCAACCATTAGTGTTTCTACCAGTGGGGGGTGTTTGTTAAAGGGGTAACCTATGATTTGGATTACCAAACCGGGTCTTACAGATTGGATCTTGAATTCAATTTTAAGCAACGTGGATGAATGCTTTCGGAAAATTTTGGATTTATTCAAGCTGTATGCATTCTATTGTGGAGGTCGCTAGTAATATATACGACCGTTTGATATGCTATATATAAGCAAGCTAAAAAGCCTGTTTGGTATACGGATTCAGTGGGAAAGGAAAGGAAGATTAACAAGTTCCTTCGTTTGATTTACATTTTGGACAAATCTTCTTAAGAACCTAAGTTCCCTGGCTCACCAATCTTCCCTCATATAGGAAGATAAGATCCACTAAAATTGGTGGAATCTCAAGTTTCCACATGAACAGGAACATTTGTTGACAAATTTATTCCTCAAATTCAAATTTAACGAGAAAGTTCGAACTTGGCAGGAAAGTTTGAACTTAGCAAGATTTTTTTTTTTTTACACCAATTAGAACTTGATAAAAGCATAGTTTTTAAAATATGTTTTAGTAAAAAAATTATTTTTCTTTTTCATTTTGAATTAATCACTTTTAAGGATAAAATATGTATTTCTTGATTCTTTACCAATTACTATAACATCCCAATTTTTTTTATAAGTATTGTTAGGATATGATTCATTAAGTAATCTAAGGTTTAGAAAAGATTTAGAAGTAATTTATTAATTGAATTGTATTAAGAAAATATATTTAAGATTAAAATATTATATTATAATAATAATAATAATATATGTATAGGCTCATAGGCTGAAGGAACGCGCAGGCGGAAGGCAAAAAAATATTATTTATAATGATATAATAATATTATATATTATATTATATTTTAATATAATATATATATACATATAGTGTTAGTGGGATTCCGTGTGCGATGAGATGTGAAATTGGTAAAGGGGAAATTACATCTAACGGATCAAGTGAAAATTTCACCCAATGACCTAATTTCCAGCTAGTATATAAACACACACAGACGGCACACACACACAACCAACCCGCACAGACGCACAGTCCTACTAGAGTGAGAAAGCGAAAAGATTTAAAGAGAGGGAGAGAGAAGGAAGATCAAAGTAAGTTGTGGATTGAAGTTGAGTTATTTGGTATTAACAAGCATTCAAGTTCTGATAAAAAATAAATTTGGAATAAAGGTAACGCTGATTATTTTTTAATATACTTGTCAACTATATATATATAGATTTATTATATATTCTGTTATGGGATATAAGCTTTTGTCCAGTCAACTATATACTATATTGTTTTGGTGCCATTCAGGTCCTTGTCTTTGTTATCATTGCCCTAATACAGAGACGACAGTGGTTGTCTGGTGTTAGAATAATAGTTTAATACACACACAATGTGTGTGTATTAAACTATTTTTGGATTTATTGTGCCCATAAAAGGCTTGTTTTGAAATTATATATTTGGCTAAAATTTATTGATTAGTGAGAAACTTTTCAAGCGTACTTGTTTTATTTTTAAAACTCATGGTTATGTATTTTGGAAACTTTTTAAGCATGTTGATATGTTATGATAAAAAAAATATTATTGATTTTATTGGGATTGTTTGTCATAGATGCATATGAATGGTGATACATTTGTGATGAGCTGAGATAAGGAAGAATTTTTATGATGAGATTTGTTTATGTCATCACTTGGTGCACAGTGTATAGTAGTTGTCAGGGCTCGTTCTTCCTTCTTTTATGTCTTCCTTTGGCCGGGATTGCATTGGAGCTGTGGGACAGGTGACACCTCCTTAGTTGTGTTCAAGGAAGGGAGCTATAGTTCAAACTTAAACTCTATACCTTTGGTCATGGTGTGTCTTAAGATTTGGTAAGCTTGAGACAATCCAATTAAATGAATGAGTTTCTGTTAGATTATGTGTTAGCCTATGACTCCAATCAACCGTATAAGATTGGACTATGATATAAGGGAGGCATATTGCATATTGAATAATTATATTGTATAGTATATATATTATGTGATATCTTTTGTGAAAAATATTTGGAAAATGAATTATGATGGTTTGTAATTTTTTTTTTTGAGGGAGTTTTGGTAACCGAGTCGAGAACCAAGGTTTTGTATAAAGTATAATATAAATATTTTTTTTTACATGAATTATATTCTTGAACGGTATATTCTCGATTTTGGATTGCATATATATTTCTAAATAACTAAGGGTTGCCGAGATCTTAGGATCTTATGGTTGCAATATTCAGTTTTTTTAGGATATTATTTTAGTAGGGAGCAAGAAAAGACACCTATTATGTTATGTTATTTGTATTTGTCATGACCATAAGACTTGCGCATTTTATAAACTCTAAATTGATTTTGCAAAATTAATTTGGCCAGGTAAAAATGAGTTTTTATTGATTGACAACATTTCAAATACTTTGGTTAAATTTTTTCTTGTTGAAAAGCGGGTGTTACAACTACTATCCCTTTATTTTCTTTCTACCAAATAACTTATTTTTTCTTATGTAATCTTTCAAAATCTTCCATTCCCTTCATTTTCCTCCTCTAAATTTTTTTCCCATACCAAACGGCCCTTAAGATGTGTTTTTGGAGAAAATATCAGGGAAAATCCATCTTAGGACCTATATTGACAAAAAAATGTCGAAAAAGGCCCGTCACATGTCAAAAAAGGCTCTTTGGTATTGTTTCATAGCCGTTAACAACTAAATCAGTCTCATTAACAACTAAATCAGTGGCATTAACAACAATATTCTAATAACTAAATCAGTCTCATTAACAACTAAATCAGTATATGTTAACAACTATATCACTAAGTATTAATAACTAATGTTTTATGAAATAATACCAGAAAATGTCTTGGGTTTTTTTTAACAAGTGATTTTTTTTAAACCTCTTTTGACATTTTTTTGTCAGAATAGATGGATTTTCCCAAAATATTAAAGGAAAGGCGGTCGTGGATTGGACTAGGACGCTATTTGACCGCCTGTTCTTTCTTTCCACGTGGATGCATGTTACACGTGTCGCTTTTCGGACTCAGTCTCCCCTTTGATCTCTCTGCAAACACTGCTGAGCTGTACCACTGACCCTGACGCCCATCATACTTTAACTTTCCGCACCCCAAAAGTTGGAGCTTCCCTTCTCTTTCTTTTTCTATATATATGTAGTTAATCGCGCCCCCACCCTCCTCCTTGTTTTCGACTTATATATGGAAACTTGTTTTTCTCAATTCTGATTGTGCCCTCTACCAAAACATGCCATTTGTCTGCTTTCTCTCTCTAAATTCCATGAATTTTGTATCTGCCTTGAGCTTCCCCCCGAGGTAACCATCTCCTTTCTCTCCATTATTCATGATTATGTTCCTCTGCTGTTTCCAATATTGCTTTATATTTGATCCCCATATACCCGTATATTTCCTCGTTAATTGTCATCCGAACGATAAAAAATCTTAACCCACAACCATCTTTACGCAAACTTTGAATTCGTTATCGGTGTCTTATTCTCATATTTCCGATCGAAATCCGAACCTTGTTAAGTTGGCCATATTTTCAATGCAATTTCTCGCCTCTTTTTCAAGTTACTTGTTTAATTTGTGTGCGTACGTGCATCTATAATTGGTTTCGAGCCAGCTATGGGAGTATATTTGCGATAAGGCGGCTGCCAAGTTATCATTTTTTAAATGATAATCCGCTTTTTTGGAATTCTGAGCGCCATCGCTTCAAATACAAGAAGGATCGCGCTCCAGGCTTGTCGCGTGCTTTGCTTGATATCTGAGTTGTTTTTCATCAACCTTGGATTTCACGACTTTTCCCAACTTGACCTTACGTACTGCCTTTGAACATACAAATACCTGCAGATTACTGGTCTTCGTGTCATCGTCCACCACCCAACCAAATTAAAGTCGAAAAAGTTTCATTGGATCGCACAGTGATGATGGAGATAATTCACCATTCCCGCATCGATCGGGAGCTTGAATCACTGGTAGAAAGAATATATCCTCCAAGGTACAAATTAATATCCGGCCACCAGTACCATTAAAACATCTCCTCGGCAATATGGCTAAAGAATATAATTATTATATATATTCATAGTAATTATATAGTATGCCCTGAAAACTAATTAATTAACTGGTTTTCATTTCCCCTGTTATTGTTTATGGGCAGGGTGTGCATAGATAATGACTCTTGCAGGG
The DNA here is from genome assembly GCA_034222035.1 of Acacia crassicarpa. NCBI lineage: Eukaryota > Viridiplantae > Streptophyta > Magnoliopsida > Fabales > Fabaceae > Acacia > Acacia crassicarpa. Next base: position 5,312,063 of record JAWXYG010000009.1, on the reverse strand, counting down.
ACAGCACCGTGGTGAAGGTCAGTTTCAAATTTTATTTAATGTGTATCCATATTAACTGTTGCGAGTTCCGACTTGTCTTTAAATTAATTATAGGGTTCCCCTTGTTGGTTAGACGACAATTAGCTGTTCGCAACTTTACATATATTTTAGAGCCCTGGTTAGCTAGACGACGAAATTGTTGGCCATTTGAGTATTATGATTGTCAAGAAGAAGAAAACTCTGCACATGTGTAGTATGTATTGCAATATATTTGTCAGTTTTTATAGCTGGACGCATGGTTTTAAATTATTCTAGGAATTAAATCGAGTAAGGAAAGACGACAGATGTGCTGCTGGGTGGGCCCTTGCTTTGTCAGCCGCAGCTGCCTCTGCCCATCCCAAAACTAGGATATGTTTTAAAATGGGAAAGGAGTGAAGAGCCCAACCCCTACGAAATTAGTGTTGCAAGTTGATTTCATTTTTGGCTTGACGTCAAAATAAGAAACCAAATTTGGGTGTTACTCTTTGAAAATGACGCTTCCGTTATTGGAATGAAAGCGCTAGAAGATGTCCAAGAGGCAAAACAAAGAGCGTAGTGATGATAGTTGGAAGGGTTTTTGGTCATTGTAGCAATCATGGTTCATAGAAATAGACATGCCTTATATGTATGGTCAAAGATTAAGTGAAAGTGGTGAGAAACCAATATTTTGAATATATACTATATCTCATTGGGGCTGACAAATAACTGTGCATGTGCCCACAAAAACAGGTTGACAGCGCGAACAAAGACGGGATACTGTTGGAAATGGTGCAGGTGTTGACGGATCTCGACCTCATTATCTCCAAATCATTCATTTCCTCAGACGGTGGATGGTTTATGGACGGTGAGTGTTTCTTCCTCTTTGAATAGCCGCAATGCCGCTTCAATTCTCCCATGTTTTTCTTTTTGATTTTCGATGCATTTTACCCAAAATGAACTTGTGGTGTCAGCTTGTATGAGGCATGCACGTTCATTTACCCTAATAAGACACGACTATGAATTAACATGATCTGTTTGGCTGATGCTTGTCTGTGACATGTGATGGCAGTGTTCCATGTGACCGATTCGTTCGGCAACAAACTCATCGACGACAGCCTCACTCTTTACATCCAACAGGTCTCTCTTACACTCTCCTCTTCCCTCTCCATACATAAACAAAAGAGAAGTTCATGAGGAAAAAAAAACATGGATACAAAATTATATCTACCTCTCTCTGAATTGTTGAATAATTTATTCAATGAGTAATTTGAGAGTGAGAGACTAATATGTGGAAGAAACTTCAGGCTCTTTGTGCGAGTAGAGGAGGAGAAATATGGGGAGAAAAACAAGCAAATAGGTGGAAGGGAGAACAGGCGAGGGGGGAGAAGACGGCAATAGAGTTGACTGGGACGGATGGGCCCGGCTTACTATCAGAAATATCAGCGGTGCTTGTTGAATTGGGCTGCAACGCCACCTCCGCAGTAGCCTGGACCCACAACCACCGAGCAGCCTGCATCATACACGTGGAGGATGCTTCCACATCTGATCCCATCACTGACACAATCAGGTTGAGCCACGTAGAGCGTCACTTAGAGTGTGTGCTGGAAGCCCACGGTGAGACTGGGAGAGTGAGGCTCACCACCTTACCCGCCGGACGCACCCACACGGAGCGGCGGCTGCACCAGTTGATGTACGCCGACAGAGACTACGAGTGGTGTCGGGCGTGTGAGGGAGAGAGCGGCGGAGAACACAAGAAGGGGTGTGATGGGACCCACGTGTGGATCGGAAGGTGCGAGGAGAAAGACTATTGGGAGGTCACCGTCCGGAGCAGGGATCGCCCAAAGCTCTTGTTCGATACTCTCTGCGTCCTTACCGACATGAACTACGTGGTGTTTCACGCCGCCATTCGATCCGCTCGCTCCATGGCTCACCAGGTAGCTTATTCCCCACATTCACTTGAGGCATTACTCATTTTACACAGTCTGGAAACCTATTGTATGTTGCTTTTCAGGAGTACTTTGTGAGACACAAGGATAGTTCAACGCTACCCAGAGAAAGCGAGAGGCAAAAGCTGACCTTATGTTTAATCGCTGCTATAGAGCGCAGAGTGTCACATGTAAGGGCCATAATAGCACTCGGCTTCAAGGTTTTGTCCAATTTTATTTATTTATTTATTTACATGTTGGAGAGGACAATTTTGCAGGGATTAAAGATAGACATCAACACGGGAAACAGAGTGGGGTTAATGTGGGACGTGACGAGGGTGTTTCGGGAGAATGGACTGTGGATATCGAGGGTGGAGATTGGAACGAGAGGCGATAAAGCAGAAGGATCATTCTATGTTACGGATTCAACAGGTGAGGAGGTGAATCCAAAGATAGTGGAGTTAGTGAGAAAAGAGGCAGGCGGATCCATTGTTGCAGTTCACAAGTCTCCTTATAGGATGTCTTCGGGTTCCAGACGTGAGCGCAAGACGGGTATAGAGGCCGCACCTAGATTTTCAATTGGAAGCATGCTTTGGTCACAACTTGAACGCCTCTCTGGCAGTTTTGGATCCATGAGATCATCCTATCTTGACTACTCCGAGTGAATATGTCTTTACACAATTCTGTATATATCAGAAAGTAAATTGGCTTCTTCTTTTTCTTTAATTATGTTTCACATGAAAATGCCATTCTGATATTAACGAAAAATTGCCGGCTCTGCAGATCATTTAGCCCGCTCAATGTTTCTCTTTCCATTTCTTCGGTCCTTGCGCATTAGAACTGACCATTACTTGAAAACAAGTGAGAAAATCTCAACGGGAGAGCAATACTGTGGACAAATAACTTTGGTCAATGCCAACAGCTGCTCAACCATGGATCAACTGTCATTTACGAAAATCTAAAGAAAACAAACCGAACCAAAATACAGGTGTAGAGTGCTAAGAGTTGTTAAAGCAGCGTACAAATGATAGGTTTTATGCCCGTCTTCAAAAGCTTATTTAAAACATCAATCATCTGATCTCAGATGTAACCGCATCTGACCATGTGACTACTTAGTATTGAACCCCGCCTCTGCCAAATCCAATGGCTTCAAACAGGAAATCTGACAAACATGCAGCTGATGATATCTGATAACCTCCAACGACAGCCATGGAATACTTGTAACTATGATAAATGATTATCCGACGGTGAAGTTATGGTTACTAATTAAACTCCGAGTATGACAACGGGGTCAAATGAATACCCCATCCTCTCTGATAAGTGACAACATCAAAGTAGGCCCGCGAGCGATAATTTGACCACTAATACTTGTTTAGAATTTCAATTCCGCAAGTTTGGCTCATCAAATGTTAAGCAGCTTGATAAAGCTTTTTTTATTATATATGGATATATAAATAATAGTGGTTAACAGCATCCATGACCTCAAATCACTTGTAAGTTGAAACTCAAGGTATCAAACCAAAGAAAATTTTATTGCATGGCGATGGAATTACTAATAAGCACAATGCACAGAGGGGACTGGCTTTATGTACACAATTACACATAGTTTCCAATGGCTAAAAGTTGAGTAAAGGGACTGTATGCAAATATTCACAAATCACGTGATAATTATAGTAAAATGACTAGCATTCCGGGTAGGTTTTGTTGCATTATTACATTACATCAATATCATCAACGTTAAGCCAGTCATTGGAATCCTTTGACTCAGGATTACGAGCTTTTGCATGCTCCGAGCCCCTGTTTTCTGCAGAGCCTACATCTTTATCGGAGTTTGGCGAGCTTCGACCTAGTTGTACCCAATCTCGAGAGTCTTTCGTTGAAGAATCAGAGCCTGAGGTAACTTTTTTGTAACTTACGGGCACATCACCATCCTCCTCCTCAAGATCACTAAATGATACATCATCATCATTAGCTGCAGGCATCGAGGTTCCACTGACACCAGCTATTTCAGAATCCTCCTCGTTCAACCAATCATCTGCTTCATCCTCAGTATTGTCCAAGAATTTGTTTGTGGAGGTAGATGATGACCGCTGGGCACTTGGTTTCGCTGGAGCTTCTTCAACAACAGACTTGTCAATTACTTCGATTTCAGTGCTTTGAACAGGATGCTTCTCCATTTCAACATCAGATACAACTGCAGAAGGGGCTTCTTCAACAACAGAGGTCTGCAGAGGTTCTGATTTAAGTTGGGCACCGCTTGGAACAGAAAGATGTTGTTCCCCCTCCTTTGAGTAAGCAGTGCCTCTAGCAGAAGAATCTGCTTCTTGTTTCATCTTTCTTCTTTCATCTAATGTGATTGTTAACATGGATCTAGCTTCCACTATCTGCGCACAGAACATAAAATTGCTTGGATCACATGCAAACAGATTAACTAATAGCAAAACAAACAGGCAGTCAGGAGATGGATAAATTTCAAACATCCATAGAAACATGCTGGCAATGATGTAGAAAGGATCAAGTAACATCAAAGTATATTAACTACTACATTATTTGAGGCTTGAGCACAACAAGATACTTATTATAATTTGAGATCGAACTATATATTTCACATGCCAAGCATGGTATATTTCAAATGACTGTAAATCACTCCACTCATTTGGTTAGAAGTTAGAACCATCATAAGCAAGGAAAACAGGAAATACATCACACAGCATAACCAAGTCAGTTGAATAGATCAAAGAAATTAAATCAGTTCCAAGCAAGCTTTAACTCACTTCAGGGGATGATAGAAGTTTAGCATCCTGTTCGTTGAGTCTGGGATGAAGGAGTACAAAATAAATCTTCCAAAAGCAACCATCGCTCATACATACAGGACACAGTTCCATCCGAAGAGCAGCTAATCTAGGAGCCAAACGTTCAACTGCTAGAGCATGTTCTTGTTGAGCATCAGACAATTCAAAATCTGCCAAAGATAAATTACACAAAGGAGAACATCTCAGATTTGTGAATAGTAATCCTTATGATGAACCGGGAAACACCATGGAGACTTGTTTACCTCAATGTGAATGATTCAAACGTTCAAACTGAACATACTAAATGAACATGCAAGTAGTACATTAGTATGCACATGCAAAAGGGCAAAGGAATTTCACCAAAACAAAGGGGCAAAGGAAAAATACCACGGATGACCTAAATCTCAATCTTCATGGAGCCAAAAAGAAGAGTTAGCTCAAGAATCACATATGGAGGAATGGATTTTCACTCCATGGATGGCACTATAATCACTATCTTGGAAAATATTCAGAGATTTGGAAGGAAAAAACTTAAGACAGCGGAAACATCCGACACCTACATATCAATATACTCAATGGCTCTATTATTATTAACATTATGCGGTGTTCTTACAATGAGAACTCATTAAAAAAAAATTTGATACCAAGGTCATTTTGATTTTAAAACAAAAATGAAAAATGCGAGAGAAATACTTCAATGAAACTTCTGGTTCCCTTGAAAGGCATACAATTACTCAATCATTACTTCTATTGAACAAGGAAAATGAAATGTAGAAATCCACAATACCATCAGAATCCGCATCATCAGGCAGGGGAAAATCCAACCAAGTCTCCGGATGCATCGCTAGGTTTCTCGCAAAGGCTACCACCTCCTCAGTCACTCCAACCACATTACCGAGCTCATATTCCTCCAGAGAACGTTCCTCTTCGGATCCAAATTGGAGGAAATTCGACGCGATCTTCGTAATCTCAAATACCGTTTTATTACCAGAAAGCTTTGAGATTCCGCTCCTGAATTTACCACTAATCTCCGCGAAATCGCTACGAATTCCAGAAATAACATCTTCATCGGATAGCTTTGAATGAGAATGGTCGCTAGATTGGTCATTCGGTTCGTCCGGATTGGGAACCGAGATCTGAGTTTGAGGAGGTTCTGATTCTGGTGGCGGAGCAAGGAAAGAGGCAACGCCCCAGAACTGGCGTGATATGGATTTGGTGATCTCGGAGAGGTCATCTTTGACGCCCCGTGCAGAAGGAGTAGATGCAGGAGATGAGGATTGTGAATCGGGTTGAACAGCCTCCAATTCGGGTTTGAGGGGTGATTTTTGGTCGCTGCCATAGTTGCTGTTGGGGTCAGCATTCCGAGCGTCGTCTTCATTTTCATCGTCATCGTCGAGCCTGAGAGAGTTAGCGATTGACCTTGCCAGCCAGGCCATGGTTGATTCCAGGCTTTGTGCAAATTACGATTTTCGCATCAATCACTCGACCATAGTATTTCTTATGGGGAGATAAGCTTCATAAGACCACTAGCTGCGACGTCGTTTTCAGGACATTGTTATTTAGTATTTTTAATAATTATTTAAGTACGAAATATGCATTCCAAATTACTCAGTGGTATATTCTGATCTTTCTTTTTAAAATTAAACTTCCATCTATGTATATTAGATAACAAGGTCAAAAAAAATCTATATTAGATATATAAAAATTCAAGTTGAGAAAGTCATTGGAAGAAATATTTTTTTCCTGATTGTTAAGTTATTGTATTCTATATTAATACTCCCTCCGATCCTAATTATAGGAACGTTTTTATAGTGCAAATTAGAATTGGAGGTAATATTTGGTATATTCTCATATAGAGATATTATATGTCCTATATTGATATTTGATATATTTTATATATCTTAGGGGTATAAATCTTAGATATTATTTTATTTAATATTTTATTAGATTATATTAAACTCTAAGATTGCATATTATTTCCCTCTACTAAACTACTGCCTCCAGTCCTAAAATAAGATAAAGTTTGTAGTGAGAACAAACTTTATCTTATATTTAGGACCAGAGGGAATATAATCCGTTGGATACTTGGGTCCCATACAGCTTCAGACTCTCACAACTCTTATTGTACGACTAATTCCTTAACGTTGGCTACTACCTCTGTTTGATGTGTAGTGGAAGCCGCTACGCACGTGTCATTACTTTCTTCGACTATTTGATTTTGTCCTAGATCTTATGTCTGGTTCGACTGAGATCGGTTGACCATTTAGTTATACAAATCGATTACGCCCCATATTTATAGACCATTTTATTCCGTCCAAATCTATTGGATCTGTCTATACATGCTCAACCTCGTTTTTATTCCATCCCAATTTGTGCTTCTCCAAGTTAAAGTGATTTATTATGAAGAAAAAAATGAATAATCTAAACTGTAAATTAAAGTGTGTAAGAAGTTTTTGGTAATTGTTAGCCCCACACATGCAGACACACATATAATCTTAACTCTAAAGGGATGTATGATTACGAAGGTGTGAAACAACAAAAGATCAAATAGGACATCACCATTTTATTGATAACTTTTTCTCTTTGTTATTACCTCAAGTTCTAATTATAAGAACATTTTTCTAGTACAATTTATACTGTAAAAGTGTTCATATAATTAAGATTGGAGGGAGTATTTTAAAACAGCGACCGAAAGTGTGTCAGATTTTGACATTGACTAATTCAGGTTGAATGATAATATGACCACACCAATCGGTTTATTCTTCTACAACAAAATGAAGGTTGTTTGTTCAAGAGCAAACAAGACAGTATTAACGGCAACATCTGTAAAGCATGCTTGTAATCTTGTTGGAATGGTTTCAAACATGCATCGATCTTACCTTGCTTGTATGTATATGTAAGAGTGTGGTAATAAAGATGCCTCAAAGACCTGAAACTCTGGGGGATTTATTTGGGGCACAGTAATGGGAACCTGATTTTTTATATTGTAATAAGATAAAAAGAAAATATCACTTAAAATTTTAAAATTTTAAATAAGTGATTTTTAATTAAAATAAGTTGTTAATTACTATAGTCTTGTAGTTAATAATTATACTCTTATAGATAACAAGACTAATTTGAGGTTTAAAAGTTCAAATGGTTTTTTTTTTTTGTCCTTTTCCCTTTTTATATTTCATCTTACTTTAAATTAAAAATCATCCATAAGTAAAATTTCCTTAATTCCAACATTTGTTGTGATGGAAGCCCTTCGATCTTTAATATAAAATATATTTGGGGAATTGATTTTGATCTGAAATATATAAGATATTTTTTTTAAAATATTTGTTAATATTTTAATTTACTTCTCCGGTTCTAATTATATGACAACATTTGAGAGTTGATTTTGGTCTTAAATATAAGACATAGTTTACATATTTGTCAATTTTTTCCTAATTTACCCCTATTGATGCTCCCTTAACAATGATTAAGGAGGAGAGTGAATGATGAAATTAAGAGAGATACTTAAGGGTGATTTCGAAAATAAATGTTATATTAACTACCTTAACCAATTTCCTTAATCTAATCAAATTAGATAAATATGCGTTATATCAAGGACGAGAGGAGTAATTTACCCGTATTGAAGCTCTTTGATAATAATCAAGTGAAAGAGAGAATGAGAAAATTAAAAAAGATGACTAGAGTGTTTTAGAAAATATATGTTATATTAACTAATTTAACTAACTTTTTTAGTTTAATCAAATTAGGCAAGTATGTCTTATATTCCCCCTGGTCTAAATTATAAGATTAAGTTTGTAGTATAATTTGCACTACAAACTTAATCAATCTTGAAACCCTCGGCACACAAGATGTACCCCCCTCCCAAAAAAAATACGCAGTTATTATTATTATTATTTTTTAAATTACAACAAGAAGTAAGTAGCTTGACGAGTATAAAACATCTAATAATTAGGCAACACTATTTGTAGTTCTGAGAGACACTATCATATTCCAACTTAAACAAGTAAAATGTTGTGTTAGAAAGACATCAAAATCTTAGTTGTTCTCATGTGTCATTCAAACTAGATACAGACTAGATAGTTTGCATATCTTAGTCATTTCTTATACACATGAATGATTTCAAGATCTTAATTTTATAAGATAAGGAATATTACTTCTTGAATCTCATCCTGTAATAGATGTACTTATCCACAATCAATCTAAGAGCAAATGCATAACTTCCAAAAAATCAATATAAAGTTTAATCCTACTTAGCCACTAATGCACTCAAAGCTAAATATAATACTAGTGTGAAAAATATGTGTCCTCTTGATTATGATAGTGAAGAATCCTTACTTTATATTCTGAGAGACTGTGAGATTGTAATAAGAGTGTGGTCATTTGTAACTAATCCTGTATACTATTATATATTTTTCTCTAGTAATTTGTAGGATTGGTTGGAGTGGAACATACAAAACATCTCAGGAACCAAATCTGTTGCTAGTTGGCTTTAGCACCAGACGTTTGGTACCATATGTTGGCTTTTCTGGAAAAACTGATGTAAGAAGGTGTTTGAGGACATTTGTGATTAGTATAAAACAATTGGTCACCGATGTACACTGCATCTAATGGAAGTAGAAAATGGATTCTTTCAACATATATTTCTGATACCAAATAGATTAGAAGTAAAATGGTTTCCCCTCTCCTAAGGATTTGTGTGTTTGGATGTGGATAACTCCAATAATGGAGCTTGTGAGGAAATAATTAGAGATCATCAAGTCAAGTCAACTATATATATGGATTTCAGTAAAAGATAGGGCATATTACCCAAGTACCCAGGGACGGAGGCACACTAGTGCTTATGGGGGCAAGTGAACCCATAAAAAATTTAAAAAATATATATTTTATGAAGGAATTATATTACAATAGATTTGGTTGGACTGATTGGTAAAGGCTTTTGTCATCTGTGTTAAAGGCCCTGGGTTCGAACCGTTGCTTGTCCCTTTTTTTTTGTCCATTTCATTTTCTCAACCCTCAACTCCCTCAACTCTCACGCAGGACAAGGCCATTTCATTTTCTCAACCCTCAACTCTCTCAACTCTCACGCAACCTCAACTCTCTCTCAACCCTAAACTCCCTCAACTCTCACGCAGTCTCAGCTCCAACTCCATCTGCCAAATCGGGACAAGGCTCAACTCTCACGCAGTCTCAGCTCCAACTCCATCTGCCAAATCTCTGTAAAGCTTTCTCCAATTTCATTTTCCCCAAATCGATCTACCAATTTCATTTTCCCACAAATCGATCCGCCAATTTCATTTTCTCAACTCTCACGCTCCGCCCCCAAATCTTTCAGCCACGCCGCTGCTCCTCCGTTGTTGCATCGTGATTTTCGATCCACCCCCATTTCTCAGTAATTTTTGTCTCTTGTCGTGAGGTTGAAGGAAGCCAGAACAGCCTGGAGATCGACAATCTTGCCCGCTTCGCCGTCGACGAACACAACAAAAAAGAGGTTTATTCTTCTTCTTCTGCTTCCTCTTCCATCTCTCTCACTTTTGAATTGATAGTCCTTTTTCCTTTTTCCTTCAATCGATATTCCTTTTTCATTTGTTTGTTTCCTGAGAAATCGGAGGGGAAAAGTTAAATTTGAGGTGTAAACTTTTATTTTATATGTTCATGTTGTATCAGGTTGATTTGCCGATGTTAATGGCTGTTTTGAGCGTTTTTCAACTTGAATCAGGTTCCAATATTAGCTTGCATTTATTGTAATGTATTATCGAATCCTGGATATCTAATATCTGAGACTGGGTAATTTCAATTGTAAATTTTCTATCCTTTCCTAATTGATTTTTTTTTTCCAATTAAATTTGCCGTGTTTATGTAGAATGCTCTTCTGGAGTTTGGGAGGGTGATAAACGCAAAACAGCAGGTGGTTGCTGGTACCTTGTACCACATCATGGATCATGCAGGAGAGTTGTATCCTCCCTAATTCAGGTTAGTTCACTCATACGAATTCTAAGTTTCAAGCTTCTCTTCTTTGATTTTCTTTCTGTCTGTCTATTTTTTCAGTTGGCAATCATTCTGATTTTATTAGTTTATTTTTCAAGTTTAGACTTCAAGTTAAAATTCGGAATAGTTACTGCCATATGTGGTTTGATTTTGCTATTATATCTACTGCATTTGATTTTTATTAAGTTGCTCTCATTCACTTTAGCATTAGAGAATTGCTAAATTCTGTATGCTAGAACCTTGAAATTCTGTTGAGATTTGTGTGCAAAAGTCATGGCTGCTATATATTTTCCTCCTAACGCATATTGGTGTTATTGGCAATTGAAGGTAATCTTAATGCTAATTGTGAAAGTTGTTGTGAAATTTTGGAGATTAATTACCTCCAAATGTGAGAAAAAATTTGCCGTTATAGTGGTATTTTGTTTGTTGTTTTGGGCTAGTTTTAGTAACCTAAATCTAATTCAAACTTGCTAAAATTTTGCTGCTAAAGAATATTTTTCACTTTAGTGATAGTTGTCTGATTTGTTAAAACTTTCCTTTAAAAAAAATTTTCGGGGGCAACCTCTGAATTCCACCACTAATTGTGTACCCATAAACCTAAAATCTTGGCTCCGTCCCTGCAAGTACCCAACTACAATGAAAATCCATGCTATCCACCTGACCCTCTACTTTGTAGGCAGGGGCTATGCATTTGATTTCCTTTCAAACAATCGCCTGATAAGCCGTCAATTAACTACACTTATCTTCTTTCTGTCACCTGTTGTTATTCCTCTGTGGGACGTACTTCGTACGTATCTCCGATTTAAATAGACTTGCGTATCAAAGCTTGATATCGTTATCCTACTCTTGTTAATAATTTATATTTGCCTGCACCTCTAGCGTGTAGAGATCAAATGCTTCAATTTTTCGCCATACGAATCTCTGTACCAATTGTCCAAGAGATGAGCATTTAACGGAAAAGGCGGCGTAGCACAAGAGACAAAGTCCTTGTACTAACTTACTACTCTGGTTTAATTTATAAATCCTTTTGATAAAAAAAATTTAGTCCTATTTATAAGTTACTTTTGATCAAATAAATGAGATTGTGACAACTTTAACCATATATTGTACCAATGAAAATAGAGAGAGAATAAAGAGTTAAGAGGTACCTATTCATAAATGAGGAGAAAATTAAAAATTTACCCTATAATCATTGAGCTACCTACCTCTCCTTGACATATATGATTTAGTCAAAAGGAACTTATAAATAAAACCAGAGTGATACGATATTATATACTAGGACATACATGAATCCTAGAACATTAATTAAGTCGTTAGTTTTTGGCGGCTTCGAATTAATGATGCAAATGCTAATTATATATTGAAGTTGATCTTGAAGATGTAAAATGAGGCAGCATTAACAATTTAGCATATGGAAGAAAGGCGAACGTCGCCTGCAGGAATATAGAGGAAAAAGAAAAGGAAGAACAACAATTATAAGAAGGTGCATAGAGATTAAGTAATCAATTCCAGCCCGTAGACGAAATATCTTGATATTTGGATCCCATTCCCATTGCATCAGCCTGCAAGTCCTGCTGGAACAGGTTAGACATAGGCGCTTGGGGAGCCCAATTGAAATTTGAGGAACTCACTGTTGCAATATTGTCTCTGCTTGGAGCATCAACAAATGAAGAAACAGGCATAGGTGTGGGTACAAGTGCAACGCCTTGAAGATGGTGATGATGATGAGGCTTGAACTCAGGTGCACCAGTAAGCTGTTGAACGAGGTCCCGGAAGTTAATAGGATCCACGTTGTATACTTTGATCGGAGACGGAGGCATAGGTGCCAACGGAGACTTCTTACACGGCTTTGACATTGGCTTCCTCACTGAATGAAGCCAGGAATCATGTTTAGCATCCTTTGCTTCCTCTGCTACGGAGGAACCATAAGAACTGGAATACTCTTGCATCATCTTGTAATAATCTTTTTGACTGTGAAGGCGACGACGAGGATATGATAATTGCTTAATCAAGCTTTGCGATGGCTAAGTATATATACACATAAGTGTAGGGATCCATGTCAGGTGTGCAACGATAAAGGCGTACAGACAACTGATAAAAAAAGTTTTCAATTAAAGGCAGCGATGGAGTTGAAGGGGAATGAATGAGAGAGAGTATAGGGAAGAAATTCAAACGTGTGTTTTGTCGGGACCGTCGGCGGATGGACCTGTAGCTAGTGTGACGTATGCGAAAACCAAAGGTGTGTACTTTCAAATTGATTTTAGCAGGGGAGAAGAGTTTTCATTAGCCGCCGCTGTCCTGTTTGGTCCAAGGGGATTTGAACTTTGAAGTTCCATTATTATTATTTATCCTACTTAACTTTTTTCGTTGGCCAACATTATAGTTAGGCACCTAATCAAAACACAATACTTGATCCCATAAATACCACCAGTCACTTTACCAACTTGCGTACGTTTGACTTCATCAACGGCGTGGCTTTTTTGGAAGTTTTCAAAAAAAAATTTTGTGGTCTAGTAATGATCTCATTCATGCATTTGCAGAGTTATGGAACCGAGCAGGATCACCACTTATTAGGGATTCTTTGTTTTTTTCTGGGGGGTCTAAAAATCGCATTGTGCCCCTTCTCTGGACAAAGAATATATTTGATCACATGGAGGCCATCGATTCATTCTCTAGAATTTGACATGTTACTGAAGATCCCAATGCTAATGTCCGTCGATCTTTGAATTAACTCCTGGACAGTCTATTGAGGCAGAAATGAGAATGAATTAGGTACTAATGACAACACTTGTTGCAATCATGAGCTAAATCCTCTGTATGAAGAATTTTGGACCTGTTTTTGCTGTAAAATTTAGACTAAACTCCTTCATTTCCCCTGTTTTTGGTTTCATTAAAGATGGTTTCGTGAATGGATCTTGACCTGATTGCGGCACAAAACCAGGATACATGCCCGTCCAGTAACACTCTGCTTCGGATTTCCATGTTTCCTGCTGCGCCACCCACACGGACTTGCACCTTTGCCTCTCTCTTAGGTCATCAAACCCCGCCAATTAATTCGTTTGTCTTCTTCTGATTTTTCCAACGAATGCTGGAGTACAAGTCGCACGATTTTGTGGCAATCTGAGGTATGAAAACCAAACGTGTTGTGATTTCTGAACAACAACGTTTTCCACATTATTTTCACAAGCAGGAAGGATGCAGAATGAAGAGGTGAACACTTTGTCCGACCGCTGGTTCCAGCCTTGCTACTTACTAGTCAATGTTGCTGCACTGATTATACCTGTTAGTCCTGGTTTGCTATCAAATCACCAAGAGAATCTGAAAACAAATTATATTAATCTGAAATACTCTAATTGACTTTTTTTAAGATTAAAAAAGATAAATGAAAGACTTAATCATAATAAATATATGATGTATCATTATACTATATATTAGTTTATGAGTCACACAAATTATATATATACACACACTATAAAACAATTTATTTAGCCTTTTTTATTCTTTAGAAAAAAAATAATAATTATGTCTTATTCTCCCAAATATGTCTTACCGTGGACAAAACCTGGGGTGCTTTCAATATCCTCCCAAATATGTATCAGTATTAGTACGCTCACAAGTAAACTGTTTCATATTTTATAGTACTATTCTTTTGCCATTCTTCTGCAGGAAAAATTAAATATCAGTAAGACCTAGGCTAGAAACGCCAGCTCACACCCTTTGATTCCAAAGAAGATTAACATGCATATGCATCTTTTGTTAACAGCAAAGAAGCAACCCTGCTTGATGCATTACATGTCTTCACAACATTCACAACGAGTTCAATCCCTATCTGCCCGTATGAAAAATATATAATAAAGGGCCACTGTTTATGCTCAAACTTTACACTCGCAACACAACAAATACAGCCTGAATTGTTTTATTCTACTAGATGCTCACAAGTACAGAACATAACCATTGAATTCTCCACATTGTAACTCAAATACATGTACATAAGCTTCTTTATGTATCCCTTGATTCTAATCTGAATCTTTGCGTACTAGGCGGCGGGCATGCCTTGCAGCAGTGTAAGTTGATATTGCTGAGCCAGTCACGCCCAGTGAGTGTTTAGCAAATCCAAAGCTCTTTTTAGTCACCAACCAAACAGTCCAAAAGAATCCAATCCAACCTGACTCGTATTGGTTTCCATGTCCAAGTAACATTACAATGTTATCAACCAAAAAACAAAAAACCAAAGGCGAAGTAAAGCAATTCGTTGTTGAACATGAAAGGGAGAAGATAGATTGCAATTTAAAATGGTTCACACATCTCCACAAAGATAGTTTGTAAAGTTTGTCAAGAGATCTAAATGGAAAAAGTCTAACAGGTAATCTAGTCTATGGCAAATGACTTGACTAGTAAATCTATACACATTCAAATCAGCTGACATAAACGCATTAAGTCACAAAAATTCATTGCGTCCAGTAGGTGGCTCAAAACTCATCATTTTGTAGATGACGTGACCAAATAAAAATCCTGTTAACTTGGGTAGTAGGACAGCAAATTAGCTTGGTTAAATTTGGCAGCGTCTGCCTAATTGAAAATAAAATCAACAGCTTCAACTATTCAGTCCGGTTGAAATTAAAATGTTCTCTGTTGTTTAGCATCGTAATTATAGAACCACATCTTGTCCAAGAAACATATGCCTTTGACAAAACTGAAGCAACTGCATTTTACAGTTCCAGCATCTGGTAAAAATCTCTATAATCATGTCATGCCAAATAAGATGAACTAAATGCAAGATCTGGCCAATGAAGAGTACAAGGTGGTCAAACAACTCGTTACCTGTGGTTATCAGAATGGCCACAATTGTCCAAAATGTAACGGTGGAAATGGTAATTATGGCTACTGATAATGCTCCAATGTATATAGCCGTTACCAAAGCAAAGAACAGTGCCAAGAATCCTCCTGCTGCTGCCAAGGACATGAGAAGCGAGATGACAATTGCATTTATGGTTGCAGCCAGAAAGAAAAGTGCAAAGACAAGCAGTCCAGTCAGAGCAACACATGTAATTGCTCCAACCTGCGCAATTTGGGAAAACAAAACATACCAATCATAATAAGATTAAAAAAAATATCAATATCGAGAAAAATAAAGTTATCATGCTCCATTTTCTTGATATGGTGGTGTGCAGACAGCAATTTTCTTCTGGAGCTGGGAGATTAGAAACAAGTGATATGTTCTTTTTTCTCTTTTGGATGGAAAGAGAAATAATTCCTGATAAGCATTTTGATTACAAGAGGAAAAGAATAAATGACACCAAAGTAACGCTCAAACTTTCCACAGGCCAAAACACCAATCTTTTTTTCCCACTTAAACAAATATGCGGCGATAACTGATAATAATCTTCTGTGCTCTCAATGCCATTGGTTCCTTCCTACAATCCTACCTTCAATGCAAACAAATCCACTTGAAGCCCTTTAGCAGTATTCCTCTCATTATTTTACTGGCACAGTATGGTATTTCCTGACTATAACTAACTATTTCTTAGTTCAACAACAAATAAGACGTTCTGTTTATTCAGAACTACCAACAACCTTAATTTGAAAACAAAGATATTGAGCAAAATCCAAGTAAACGCTGTCTTATATCCTACAATGCCAATCAACAATAATAAGTTACCTCCAATATGCTATTCTTTTGCCAACCTTCTTAAAAGTGTTTGGAGAAGAGAAGATACCATAAAAACATATTAGGGTACTTGCCCCAACAAAAGCACATCCATGAGAAAAACTAACAGAATAACAATGCCAAGCGAATGGGAAATCCATATAAGATAATTGCTTCAAATAAGGCTGAGAAAAAGGGCACATAAAATCAAATAAGATCAATTGATACTAACATAAAATATCCAGAATCTATCATTCTTAAAAAGAGAATAATTTAGTATTATCATAAAGAAAGTCGAAATGAACAACTAAACAAAAACATAACAAGCATCCTTTCCGTTAAGTGAGGCAGGCTTCAACAAATAAACGACTGAAATTTAAAAATGAAATTGTGTTCCCATTTCTTAAACCCCCATTCAGGAAGCTTAGAAACAGGGTAGGCAGAGCATATTTGCAAAAGATATGTTTCCTCACATATCTACCTATTCAATTTATAATCTTCGTAATAAAAATGAACAGCAGAAGCATAAAAAATTTCAAGCATCTTAAATGATCGACTCAATGGCCATTTCATGGCAAAGTGGCAAGAGTTGACTAAGGAGTATGAATAGAAGATCCGTCTTTCTCCTTTCAGATGGGTTGTGACCATTATAATAAAATTTTGAACTTATCATACTCTAAAATTATTGGATAATTTCCCCCCTTATTTAGGGAGGGGGAAATAATCGCGTAATTCTTACATGCGGACACCATTGTGCCGACAGAATGGGTTGATCCTTTATGGCTATCCGAAAGTTGTGTGCGGATACTACTATCAATTAGACGCTTCGCCCATAAAAAGAATGAATCAAATCAAACAAAGGAAAATACTCTCCAATTCCCCAAACGATCACACTAGATAAAATTATACAATGTAAAATAGAGATGATTCAACTCTAAATTTTTCAGTAAGTAATAATTGTAATTTTTAAAACTTGTAATTTACAACTGAACCTAGAAACCAAACAAAAATGTTACCAAATACTTACGGCGATGACTAGTAGAGCTCGAAGGGGACTACCACGACGAGTCCAGAGAAGGACATCGCGACCAGTATTTCTACTAGCTTCCGGGATGAGAGGGACGTTTTGGGAGACGGAGATCTTGATTCGGTTCAGCATGGGAGCCGCGTTATCCGGTTCAGGGAAAATAATCGAAGTAATCAGACGGTGGAGAACCCCATACAAGGTCTCCCTTTCCTTCTGCCTCAGGCGTGGCCCGTCGGAGCTCCTGTTGAAACTCTCGCCAGCGTCTTCTCCGGCTACCTCTTCATAGGTTCCATTCGGCTTCTCCTCCATTCTCAGTGCGTGATGGTGAAGACGGAACCTCAGCTCGGTTCAGCTGTGACTGTGAGTTATGGCTTGTGAGCAGTGAGGAATTCGTACAAAAGATGAGAAAGCCTATTTGCAGGGATTGCGGGTCCCGTACTTTATTATGGGCGATTTTGACTATATTACTTTATGTAAACATCGACACTTCAATGAGTTGGGAGCACGTCGGCACGTGACGTGACAGCATGCATCCACGTGGCGAATAATCAGGTTGCGTGGAAACGGATCTTTCGAGAAATTATTGTGTGAACTGAGCGCTCCACGTAATATGTGGACTGACCAATCATAAATTAACAAGTTATGTCTTTTCCCCTCTGATCTGGCGGTTAGATATATCAGGTCCTTATTCCTCTCTCGTTCTTCTTTTCATTTTTTCGTTCAGCGCATTAATCAGAGTCTGACGTAATGCCCCCTTGCTCAGGGATCCGGTTTCTCTCCCCATCACCATCCCTCCCCATCGCATCTGGACCGTCCAAATCTTGATCTGACGGTCTAGATTAAAAAAAAAACAAAATTTTTGTTTTTTGTCTTTTTCGAAAAAGACAAAAAATAAAAATTTTGTTTTTTTTTAAATCTGGACCGTCAGATCAAGATTTGGACGGTCCAGATCCGCCTGTAAGAGATGGGCAGAAAATCTGAAGATGAGAAGATCCAGTTCCCTTGCTCAGTACCACATCGATCTCTTTCCCTCTTTTTTTATTTTCACTTTTTAGGAGTTACTATTACCAAAACACAAAAGTCAAAATTGCCACTCTTTGAGAGGTGCGTCATCGTTCCCGGTAAAACGCCAATATGTATTTTTTAGTTTTTATTAGGGTTAAATGCCTATCACTTTAGTCCTATTTATAAGTCCACTTTGACCAAATCTCACATATCAAGAAAAGTTAGTTGACATAATGATTATGGGGTAAATTTTCAACTTTACCCTCATTTATGATTGAGTACTTTTTTATTGTTTCTTCTCTCTTTGTCTTTATGGGTGCAATTAATATGAGTAAAATTGTCACAATCTCATTTATTTCCGAAACTGGACTTACAAATAGAACCAAATTTTTTTGGTTAAACTGGACTTATAAAAAGGACTAGAGTAGTAATTTGTTCTGGAAGTTTTGCTAAGGAGGCGCTCAACACATGAAAGTTTTTTTGGTATCAAATTTGCCTTGGAAGTATGAAAAAGGTACCAAATTTGCTCCGGAAGTATGAAAAAGGTAGCAAATTTGCCCCTCCATTAATTTTGATCGTTAAGTTTAACTAAGTGTATACGTGACATGCCACCTCATGACACGTGGCATGCCACCTCATTAACCAAATAAGAATTAAATATCATTTTTGCCTTGGAAGTTTTCATTGAGGAGCAATTTTGCCCTGGAAGTTTTCATTGAGGAGCAATTTTGCCCCTGAAGTTTACAAAAGTAGCAATTTTGCCCTTCTTTCTCCCAATATTAAATTTGACTATTAAATCAATTAAAGACCACACATGTCATACCTTGAAAAGGTCGAATTTGGAGTCAGAGAAGAAGATCTTTGAGATGTTGAGCTCAAGACAGCCATAATTTGTGAAGCCGAATTGGTCACAGAAAGCATTACTTATGATCTAAGCAAATGATTCGTTTATACAAACGTAAATATTATCGCTATTAATTTATTTGACTGAATCAATTTTTGCAACAATTCATTTCTCGTTTTGCGTTTCATTTGATAGATCATAAGTGATTCTTCCTTTGGGTTTTGTGACAAGCCTTTCAGTCCCTGTGACTAGTTCGGCTTCACAAATTCAGGCCGCCTTGAGCTCAACATCTCAAGGATCTCCTTCTCTGACTCCAAGTTCAATCTTTTCAAGACATGACATGTGTAGTCTTTGACTGATTTAATAGTCAAATTTAATATTGGGAGAAAGAAGGGCAAAATCGCTACTTTTGTAAACTTCCGGGGCAAAATTGCTCCTCAATAAAAACTTTCAGGGCAAAATTGATCCTCAATGAAAACTTTCCGGGCAAAAATGATACTTTTGATTGATGAGGTGGCAACATTTTAACGATTTACGTGGACTTCCGTCACTTTTGGGTAAATTTGATACCTTTTTAGTACTTCCGAGGTAAATTCGGTACCAAAAAAACTTCCGGGTGTTGAGCGCCTCTTAGCAAAACTTCCGGGGCAAATTAGGTATTTAACCCTTTTTATTATAGGGTAAAGTAACAAAAATATATATATGTACTTTATCATTGGGAGTGTCCAATACCATATGCTTTTTTTAGGAGAAAAATACACATAAACTTGTAAAACTAGAGTAAAAATGCACATACCGTTAAAAGAGGATAACTTCTATTACTGGAACCCACATTATTTAAAAAAATAAAAATATCTGCAATTTTTAAATTCCTATTCTACCCTTCACTTTACCTTGCCAACCCTAAAAATTCCCTTCGCCCTTCGTCGTTTCCCACCTTAGCCGCAAGCCTGCACCTCTCCCTCTCCAGAAGAGGATTCTCTTCTAATTATTTTTCTCATTTTCTCTCATTAGCACCATCTAAGCCATCTCCTAATTATTGCTCTTGTGAATCTCATTAGGAATTTTGTCAAGGCCCACAAATGTTGGTGAATTCTATCTAACGTTTTTTCCATCAGGAAATGCTATTGTGAAAACCATTATGAATCTTGCAAAACTCATTATTACTCTTGTGAATCCCGTTACGAATTTTGTCAAAGGCCATAAATGTTGGTGAATCTTTTGCATCAAGAAACATTCTTGTGAAAACCATTAAGAATCTTGTCAAACTCATTATTGCTCTTGTGAATCTCATTAGGAATTTTGTCAAGGCCCACAAATGTTGGTAAATTTTGTCTGACGTTTTTTCCATCAGGAAATGCTATTGTGAAAATCATTACGAATCTTGCTAAACTCATTATTACTCTTATGAATCCTATTACTAATTTTGTCAAAACCCATAAATATTAGTGAATCATGTTTAATGATTTTCTAATCAAAAAACACTCTTATGAAAACCATTACAAAAAAATGATATTGAAAAAATCCGTAATCACAAGAAGATAAAAAGGACATGACGCATATAAGTGCCAGATAAGAGTGAAAAGACATGATTTGTTGATTTCTGATTGGCGCACTCAATGCACACAAGAATTTCTCCGAATGTTTCCCATGTGTTCCCCTAATCGGATCTCGTCCATCCACAGTTGCAATTTATTCTTTATCAATTGTCACATGATCCTAATGCAGAGTTGCATTAAAAAAAATTGGGGGGCGATAAATGGAAAACCAAATATATTAAACTCAGTTGAAAATATGTCTAAAATTGGCAGAGCAATTTGTCCACGATATACAATGACATAATTGATGAAAAGAATATAACAATTTGCCTTCTTTTCTTGTTGACATATTCGCCTTCAGTAGCCTTGCTTAAAAATAGTGTTTCAGCTAAACTTGCTCATATAGCATGGATAGTACTTTTCGCATGTTTGACGAACTCTATTTGTGTGCCCTTTTGGAGAGCTATTAGTGAATGATCATCTTACAGTCGTGATTCAAAAAAGGAAAAAAATTAGTGTTTTGGTGTGCTCTCGAACAAACAATTATGGCTTGGCCTTGACTTTGCTCAGCCAAGACTTGATCAGGCTTATCGTTGCATCTGTTGCTAGATTGTCTCTTTTGGATAAAATCTGTAACAAACAAAAATTTAGGCAAATAAATCAAGATGTAAGGAAATCAAAGGCACAAAAAAAGATAACAGACCTTAACTCGAAGATCATCATTTACCTTTTTAGAAATTTGAATAGCCTTACTAAGATTCTTGTCGTTATGCCCCAAAAGATCTCTATCATACCTGAAACAAAACAGAAAAATGATATAGTTTTCCAATATTGTTAAACTTGACTCAAATTTGTTTCAAAATCGAAACTGGGGAAGCGAGCTAGAGAAGTAAAACCTTTCAAACGGTAGACCAAGTTGTGCATTTGCAGATTTGGCTTCTTTAAAGTCATTCCTTAAGGGCAAAGATTTTAGCTTCAGTGGAAGCATCTGGTTATGAGTAATTCTAGTATTGCATGTTATAATAACAATAAAGGAATAAAAGCCTAGTCGAAAAAAAAAGATAAGAAAATGTCACCTGAGGGGCGTGAATAATATGACTCCAGAACTCAAGAATTTTCCCAAAAGCTGAAACAGCAGCATCATACGCCATCACCCTTTCTTCAGATTGCCTTCCACTATCTATTATAAAATTTAGGCCGTCCATAAACCCTATACAAAATTCACCACTTTCACATTTTATGAATTCTATTGTTCAATAAAAAACTGTGAATAATACTGTAATCACAGAACCTATACCTGGGGCATCGAAGATGGGCATGAGGTTTATGTGTGTGGCCCGTAATCCAATCCCACGTGCAGCTTCCTATACAAGTCACATTACCCAAACACAAATGTACAGTAAATTAAAGCTCATAATATAACTGGCACATTTTGCAGAAATAATTAAATACCCGTTGAAGCTGGGGGCTTTGTGAGTAACAAAGGTCCATGATTATCATAGCATATGTATCACAATACCTGGTTGAATAACAACAAAAGATGAAATGAGTCGTGAATGCTCATAATTGAATTCAGATATATTACAAGCTAAACCGTATATATACCTTTCCAATCTCTGTGGGTAGTCACTCAAAAGGAAATTAAAAATGGAGATTGCCATTGCTTTCACATTATCTGGGCACTCATGACCCTGTGGAAGAGTTGAATCAAATGATAAAGACATAATGATGCTTCTTATGTTTAAGTTGAAAATGATTAACATAGGAAAGTTGCATTTAAAAAAAAAAAAAAAGAACCTTATTAAAAAGATTATACTCATATATATATATGATCCTACAAAGAAGAATAGTAACATGAGCACGCGGGACTAACCCATAGCGCTTCAATAGCTGGAAGAAGCTCGTAAACATAAGGTAAGAATTCAGACTTCAATGTAGCTATTATTGTCACTAAACAGCTCACAGCCTTCAAAGCGAAAACACAGACTTGAGCAATGCATAAAAGGAAAGATTAAAAGCCCCCCCCCCCCCCCTCCAAAAAAAAAAAACAAAAAAAAAAAAAAGATTTTAAGCACAGACTTGAATTATTTGCTCCTCTAGTTCCTGTTTATGACCCTCCGCAACATGATGAGACAACGACAATGATGCTTCTTCTCGCATTTTTTTGTTCATATTGGCAAATACTGACGACTGAAAGAGTATTTGTTTTATGTGATCTGCAATCTGTTTGACTAGTTCTGCACGCAAAACTTGTGTTCCACATATCTGCACAAGCACATTTGTTATATGCGTAATAGAAGAATGTAAGCCAAGTATGTGAGATTTCAATACAATGTACATTTCCACGTACTCGGACGCATGCATTGAGGCTTTTTAACATTTCTATACCAATCGATTTGTGCAAAATTCCCTGCAGTATTGTGATTTGAACCTTAAACAATATGGGTTGAAAATAGAGACCAATGATGATGATATATGTAATTATTTTAAATTAAAGGAAATCACAACCGAATAAAATACCTTTTGTAATTCATTGACCAATTTTCGTACAGCGACGTACAAGAAAGATTTACGAGTCTTTTTTCTGTGTTCGGAGTCACACGAGTGCAATAAGCTTGGAAGCGCTAGAAACAGAAATTAAGGGAAACTTATAAGTTATACCTTTAATTATATTAATATGCAACCCAACATTTTTTTGAATAATACTCGACATATTTTCCTAATTTGATTAAATTAAGGAAGTTACTCTAATTAGTTAACTTTACATATATTTTCTAAAATGTCATAGTCACCTTCCTTAATTTTCTCTCTCCTTTCCGTTTTGATTATTGTTGAGAGAGCATTAACAGGGATAAATTAGCAAAACATTAATAAATGTGAAAGTTTTACCTTATATTAAGATTAAGATCAACTTCCTAAATATACCTCATAATATTATTATAACGGAATGAGAAATACCTCTAATAGATGCTATTTTAGTTTCAGGGTGAGTGCCGGCGATTAGGGAGGTCAAAAGAGGACATGCCTAATAATTGGAAGTAGTTATCAGTTTCAGAAATAGCAAGTCTCAATGTGTGTGTGTATCTCCAAAATCAAAGTTACATGGACATGGATTACCGAGGAGGCCCAAGGTTCAAATTTTTTTGGGAACTGATCAGCAAACTTTGTCAGTAAATCACAAGCCAAAACTGACCTTTTAAGCAAAAACTCCCTACAAAACATAGATATATTGTTACAAATGCCTTAGAGCTGACAACAACAATGTTTAAGAGGAAAACAAAAATTCAGGTAGAACAGAAGGGAAGATTTGAAGCCAAACTTGGTGAAGGGTTCGGCATTTTCGAGAGTCTGCAACAAATAAGGCATGATCTTGCTAAGGAATTGGACAGCCACTCGCTGCGGTAGCTTGCACAATTGAGACAATGCCTGCAAAGTGTTAACTAACTTCATGTGAGAAAAAGTAGGAATCATTAAACTATTTATGGCATAAGCATAATGAAAATTAAATAATAATACGAGATGTTTGTTTGTTCTAAAGAGCCCTTGCTCTTCTTGTCCTGTATAATTTTTTTGGATGAGAGCATAATTACTACATTCAATATATTACCGGCTCTGCTCTTAAATATAGGGCCAAATTTATACAAGATCCTATATTTCGGACCAGAAAAATATAAGGAAGAGTGATTATTTTAGTATTAGTAAATATCCACGCACATTGTATTAAGTAAATATTTAGTAAATGGTTTTGATGCGAGTATTATATTGTTTAGTGAAGCATTTAATAGAGCAACATTGATCTACAAGGAGTTGATGCAAGTTTCGTGAATATTTCCCAAAAGAAAAAAAAAATCTAACTTCTGCGTCTTATATAGGTTCAGCAAAGAAATCTAGGATTTTTCAAACATGTAATTATTTAACTCGAGGACGATATTGATTTACATTTAAATGATGGATAAATTAGTAAATTAATTGTGTTTCAATAGAAATTTCAATGTGATTAAAAACAATTTTTTAGAATATATTTAACGGAGTTAATGGCTTGAATTGAAGGGTATATGTTTTAAAAATATAGGAGAGATATTTGTAATTAAAGCAAAAAAGCTTACAATATTTTACTCCTATATATTATCAGTAATTACCTCTGGTTGAACATCTTTTAAAAGAGAAAGAGACTGATGCAGGAGAGGCCCCAAGAAAATAAAACTCAAATTGTCTATAAATTTCTCCTCAAGCAACGATTGAGACGTGAAGGCTTTTAGAGAAGCCACTGCTTTCTGATAGTATCCACGAAAAATGTCCTACACCCAACAAATTCAATAAGCAGTATTTAAGTTTGACTGCAGAAATAAAACCCTCGTCCACCATCATATATGGTTTTGACAATTTGACTGAGGTATTAATTAAAAGATATACCGGAAATGATACTGCCAGTGATTTCAAAGTTCCCATAGCTATTTTCCAAATCTCTCTGTCTTCCTTCTGCAGGAAGAGGTTATTTATTTACATATAAAACTGTGAATGCATGCCAGAGAACAAAAATATATGCACATTTTATATATATAATGGGTCATATATACCTCAAGAAGATCTAGCAATACAGGCATCAGATCTTTCAAGAATGACTTCACTGCTTCTTCATCGGCGCCATTGGCAATCAAGAGATGAATTGCTGTAGTAGCACGCAACTGCACATCATATATATGTATTTATGAATCGCAAGTAAATTTGAAGCAGGACTTTGCGTTGATAGGGTGGCAAAATTCACTTGGTTGTTTATACATACCTGAATACTTGGATATATAGAAGATGATCTAATTATGGTCACCAGTCTAGGCACGAACTTAGTTAGATATTTGACTTGGTCTTTACCAAAGTCCTTAACCAAACATATAATTAAGTCAATGGCAGCAAAAAGCACGCGCCGGTGGGGATCAGCAAGTGAGATATTGATCACTCTCTCCGCTTGCTCAATCATGATCGTTTCCTGTGGCAGCCACATAGAGGGAGATGGAAATAGTTAAAATATTACGAATTTCTTAAACTAAAGTTAAAACGAAAACAAGGGAAAGATCAAATTACGTGGACACATCCTATTGCAGTAAAGGCAGTAACTCCTGCATGACGTGTCTGCCAATCTTCTGAATTCAAATACTGTGGTATCATCTCTCTTACAAAGGGAAGTAACATGTCTTGTTGTGAATGCAAGCAGAGCCGAGCGAGTAAGAACATTCCTAGTTTGTGATCCCCCGAGATTCCCATATGCTCCGTGCCCAAATCATGGCAGGCTGGAACATCTGCAATACGACACATCAAGCGCACGCAATTCTCCAATATGCTGCATTTAGACTCATTAGAAAGATCCAGATGATACTTTGAAAAATTTGACAAATCCCGTTCATCGAGTATCCTAATAATTTCAATCGCCTGACACTTGATAAAAGTGTTGTCATCTACAGTCTCTACAATTTGTAACAAGCAGCCGAGCACAACATTGATTCTCTTCAAAAAATGGTCAGTGCAGCCTTTAGCCAGTTCAACCAAGTCCATCATTCTCTGTTCCACAATATGGGTTTGAGCGTCCCTGTGAGAGTCTCGTAGGAACCTAATCATTGTTGGCAAGAGTTTGTCAAATTCATCGTCATACTCCCACTGGTGAAGCAAGCGTAACAATTTAACGGACGCATCAAAGGTGAGAGCCCGGATATTGAGATCGGCGGAATCAAATAGCACCAAGAATCTCGGAATAAGTGAGCCATAGTTGTGCCGCCAAAATTTGTATGCTCCCAGACATTCTTTTCTCGTCTCAGGCAATCTCGATAACACCCTGAGGGCCATTTCTTGCCTCGATTGGAATTCCGTATCAAGGGCGTCAAAAACATAGTCAAGAAGTTCTTCCCATCTCTCGATTACAAAGATTTTGGCGGCTACTTGTGACAAATTAGGCAAATCAAGTATTGATTCATCAAGGTGCTGGATAACGTCAAGAAGCAGGGGTTTGAGACTAGCAAGAACGCGTTGATTAAATCTGGGCGCATCTTGGCCGTGAAACCGGGTTAGAGTGAGGTGGAGCAGATCAACGATGTGGGTTCTGGTAGCAGAGGGAAGATCAGGCGAGTTGAGGAGGTGAGCGAGCATGAGAGAGAAAGAATTTGGGAATCGACGGGCACAGAAATTCCAGAGGGACTTAACTCGTGATTCACGTGGAACAGAGGAGTTAGCGAAGTCGCCGACAAGAGATAGGTGTTGGGACGAATCATCGGAAAGGAAAAGATTTTTGGCTGCCGATTGGAGCTCATTGATCTCATCTGGGGTGAGTTGTTGATAATCCTGGACCGAGATGCGCCTTCCCTTGGCCTTTAGAAACGGCTTGAGAGGAATATCTGGGTATGCATGCACGACGCGTTTACGCTTGGGACGAACTGGAGCAGGTGGAGGTGGAAACGTTGGCCGTGAGGGAAGTTTACTACCAGAAGTGGATGCCATTGCTGGAGGGTGAGAAAGGAAAGCGCGAAGGGTGTTGAAGACTTTGAATATAGGGAATGGATTCTAATGCAGACAACAGAAATTCCGTTATGACAGTTATAGCTTCACTCATTCCGGTCATTTTTTTTTTTTGTAACGTGGCTTTGAATGATACACTTGATCATTCCCATCGGTCTTGAACGTGGCTTTGAATGATACACTTGATAGTACGGCCCAACCGGGTCTAGGCGTCTAGCCCTTTTAATTCCTTTACAAATTCGACCGAAAGCAGAGAGTCTTATCGTCAGATAAGCCCTCCCTCCGTCTTTATGGGTGTTTGGTGCCAGGGATTTGGAGGAAAGGAAAGCGAAGGGAAAATTTTTCTAGGTATTTAAAAAAATTGAAAAAGTGAGATTAATAATTGTTAATAAAGATAAGATATAATATAAACGATTATGAATACTCAATTAAAAATTTTAACACCATTTTTTTTTATTTTTAAAAAATCTAATTCAAATGTTTTTTTCCTCTACTCATTTTTCTTCCCCTCTCCTCCCCTCCCCTTATATCAAATAAGGCCAATGTTGGCCCCAGGCCCCAGTATGAAAGTCATCTTTATTTTTAACCAAAAATTGGAAGGGTAATATTTCTATCACAAAATCAGTGAAAAATAGTTTTTACCATTTTTTTCTTATTTTTATCATTTCATACATGTTCCAACAAAAGAGAAATCTACCAACTATGTTTAACTTGTCATTTGATCTAAGTAGTTAGGTTTGTTTTCAAGGAACAAATATCATGAAAATTTAAAATCTTATATAGCTTTAAAGAATAATATCTCTGGTGTAAGTGATTTTGAGAAGGTAAAAAACACTTCAAATTTTTAATAGATTCAAAAGTAAACTTTGTGCAGTTTTTTAGAGTATTGCTTTTGACTAATTTTTCTAAAGATAGTAAAATAAATCGTCAGTAAATTTATTATGCATATCTCTATATACAAATAAGAAAGAGGGTGATATGTTAATTTTAGATCTAAATCTAAAGATATGGTTTATATTTTGATCAGTCATGATTGATATGTTAAGTAAGTACACGTATAGTTGGTGAGTGTATTATATTGTAGTTTAATTAAAATGAATTATGTGTATTTTTTATACCAAAAAAAAAAAGAATGAATTATGTGTACTTGCATCCAACTTAATACATGTCACATTGTTACTACCTTTGGTCTAAAATATATCATATAATTTGTAATACAATTTACACTATAAACTATGTCTTATATTTAGGATCGGATGAATATAATTTTCTGTATTGATTTCTTAATTTCTTGGAAAAATCGTTTTAAAAGAAGGTAGAATTATCCAACTTTTAAAAAACTTTATTAAATTAAACAAATCTTAAATAAGGTCACATGTCCTAAAATAAGATTTTATAGTTTGATAATTTTACTTTATTAACTCTCATTCGATTATTTCTCTACACTACCTCTCTCCTTTGACAATGCATGAAATCACTAACATCAACATCAAAATTTAATGGTATAAAAATCATTTTTCCCCTACAAGATCAACATTGCATCTCAATATTACAAAATCAAAAAATCAATTGACATGCCAGCGGGAAAACTTATGGGCGCAAGTATGAGTACTATTCCTAAATCCAATATCTTCATTGCAACTACTATGCTTTAAATCGCAATAATTGATCTGAGTTTCATCAACAATTCATCCTGATGTCAATTCATCCTGTGGATAGTTGTGTATTGATAAGAAATTTTGATTTGATGGGGACGTGTTTTGAATATTTCATAAATATCAATTCCCAAATGTGGGCAAGAATAATAGAAATTAAAGAAATTTTAAGCTTTTTTTTTTTTGGGGGGGGGGGGGAGGTACTCATTAAGATAAAGAATCAAATGACGGGCAATGTGGAGAAATAATTAAATGAGGGGTAATAAGTTAAAATTATCAAATTCTAAAATCCTATTTCAGGACATATGACCTGATTCAGAATTTACTAAATTTAATGGCCCAATTTAGAATTTGAATAATTTAGTGATCTTTTAAAAGGATTTTTTCCTAACTTTCTATACATATCTGTTACCAAAGAAACTTATATGCTCCTTTACAATATAATATTAATAGGGTTGTTATATTTGTAAGAATTATTATAAATAAAAAAAAGGGATCAGCGAACGTTATCATTATACTATTAGTTTGTCATTTGTATTTTTATCAAAACAGGTTTTAAATATCATAACTAATGATCATTAAATTTTTTAAATTTTAGATTTTGCATGTGTTTTAGAAATACTTTTTTTTTCAAGGCCATAAAAACTCATTAAACATCTGCATTTCCATATTGATATTCTCTTCTTTTCAAACTGTAAAATGTATTCTAAAGAGTTTACCCTTCATTATTATGCTAATAGTGATGGTAAGTTTGTCGCCAATAAGATTGATTGATCCAGTGAATAAGAATACAAACACTCCCCCTAATAAAAATATGATGTGAATTCAAATCCCATTAGAACATCCTAACTTTGCTAATAGACAATATGTAAGTAACATTGTAAGCAATTTCTTATGCATGTGGTGCTGTCTAATAAACAATTATGACATGACCCCCATTTGGGTTAGCAAAGAAATGATTGAGCATGTTGTTTCCTCATCAGTTTCTATATCGTCCCAGCTTTGTAATAAAATCTGTAATAACAAGTGTGCTTGAATAAATCAAAATGAATCAGAGTGGAATTAAAAGCAAAGAGATAACTTCAACTAGAAATTAATCATCGTTACCTCTAATAAAATTTGAGTAATTTTATCACGATTCTCATTGTTAGGCCCCAAAAGATTCGGATCAGCCCTGAAATGAAATAGATTTATGATAATAATGATAGTTTCCAGCTCATGCATGTTTGTTCCAAAATAATTTTGAAGATAGAGTAAATCAGAACAATTAAAAGAAAAGAGAAACAGAGAAAAGTTATGTACTGTTCTAACAGTCGACAAAGTTGTTGATGTGCATAATTGGCCTCATCAAAGTCATTTCTTAACGGCAATAAGTTTAACCAGATTGGAACCACCTGTTTAATTATCAATAATACCAATTTAGACAAAAACAAAGCATGCACGGATTTGCTGTAGGAAGATGACGGTCGAGGCAACAACAATACTACCCTTGACCTTCAATATATGACTCACTTTGTTGTTCACTTTCTTCATTAAAATATGTCTTACCATATATTAAGGATTGGAGGGAGTAGTATTTTCGGAAAAAGACAAGAATCGTATTACCTGAGGGCCACTGATAGTATCATGCCTGAATTCATATATTTTCCCCAAAGCTGAAACTGCCGCATCATATGTCAATCTTCTCTGTGATTCCATAGAACGCTGTATTACGTGACACAGTCTGTTGATAGCCTCTGCCAAAAAAGGGGGAAAAAATCACCACTTTTACAATATATCGTTCAATAAAAACAAGTTTACTGAGGTATGCTCGTAAAAGTACTGTAATGAGCCTACCAAAGGCATCGAAGTTGGGCATAAGTTCTCTGTTTGCGGCACATAAACCAATTCCACGTGCAGCTTCCTATATAAGTTACATTACCCCAAACATAACCTTAATAATAAAGCTCAGAATATAATATCTGACAAAACAAACAGAGCGAGTTGGCATTTAATTTTGCAGAAATACTTAAATACCCGTTGAAGCTGAGGGCATTCTGAGTTACAAAAGTCCATGACGTCCAAAGGATATGAATTGCAATACCTTGTTGAATAAGACAGAGGAATGAATCATGTGTATACAAGGATATTTGAATGCAGATATATTACAAGTTACACCTTTGCAACTTATATGGGTACTCCTTCAAAAGCAAATTGAAAATGGAGATTGCCACTGCTTTCACTTTATCTGGGTAATTATTGTCATAATCCTGCAAAAGAGTTGAATCAAATGATGAAGACATAGATGTTAACCGGAAAAAAAAAAGAAGAAGAAGAAGAAGAAGAAGAAGACATAGTCATGCGCTTCTTATGTGCAAGTTTAGCGAACATTAACATGGGAAAGTTGCATTTTTTTTTAAAAAAACTAACCTTAAATATATATATATATATATAGGAATAAAATCATACAAAGAAGAATAGAAATGATGAGGGGGACTGACCCATAGGAGTTCAACAGCTGGCAGAAGCTCATCTACATGAGGTAAGAACGCAGACTTCAATGTCTCTATCATAGTTTTTAGGCAGTTTGCAGCCTTCAACCAAAAACACAGATGCATATATCATAATGTGAAAAAAGGCATACAGAAAACAATGTTTCCATATTGAAAGATTAAAGGGCCAAAACAATGAGAAATTTGAACACAGACTTCAATTATTTCCTCCTCTTGTTCAAGTTCATAATCAGTCACGTCGGCAGACGATTCTAGAACGGCATATAATGACCGCTGAGAGACCTGTAGGTCTATTAGAACAACAATCTGCTCGATTAGATCCATGCTGAAAACCGATCCAGAGATCTGCACAATCAAATTTTGGTAGTTGTAATCAAACAATATAAGCTCAAGTATATATGTATATGTGTGTATGTGTGTGTATGATCTCAGTGGACATTCCCACATACCGCAATGCATGCGTTGAGGCTTTTTAACATCACTATATCAATCGATCTTTTGCTTTCCTGTAGTGATTTGAAACTCAAACTAGTTCAGCCAAAGAAATAGCGCAATAGTGCGTGAGGTGAAAACTTTGTTCTGAATTGAATCATTACCTTTTGTGAAGCTTTGACCAGAGCTCGTACAGTGGAGTTTATCAATCCATGAGACTCTTTTTTGTGTACGCACGAGAGCAATACGCTTGGAAGGGCTAGAAACATGAATTAAGGGAAGCTTATACTTAAATGCAGCCCAACATTTTAAATAATACATTATTTATTACTAGTAGTACTATAAAATCAGAAATACCGTCAATAGAAGCGATTTTAACAACAGCATGGTCGCCGTCACCGTCACCGTCGTCATCATCAGTACTCCTGAACAGGCTGGTCAGAAGAGGAGAGACCTAATGATTGGAAGTCGAGATCAGTCACTGGAAAATCTATATCCATATATATATATATATATATATGGATATAGCTGCAAACCAAACCAATTACGTGCCTTGGAAGCCCATGGTGCAAATTGCTCCAGGAATTGAACAACAAAACGTGACAGTAAATGACAGGCCAAAATTGTCTGCTCAGGGCAATTCGAAATTTTCTTCTTTTCAATGATCAAGGTCGTCCTACAAAACATATTTAGATATATTGTTATATATAAAAAGTGGTGGCGGCCAACCTTTTACATATGCATGCCTTACA
Source organism: Acacia crassicarpa (assembly GCA_034222035.1). Taxonomy (NCBI): domain Eukaryota; kingdom Viridiplantae; phylum Streptophyta; class Magnoliopsida; order Fabales; family Fabaceae; genus Acacia; species Acacia crassicarpa. The sequence continues at coordinate 5,279,474 of JAWXYG010000009.1, read as the reverse complement.
ACTTTGACAGAAATATTTTTTAAAAAAACTTTTGAAAACAAAAGAATTCAGGTAGAACGGAAGGGAAGATTTGAAGCCAAACATGGTGGAATCTTTGGTATTTTTAAGAATCTGAATCAACACAGGCATGGTTTTTTTAAGGAATTCGTCAGTCTGCGGTAGTTTGCACAATCGAGACAATGCCTGCATCGTATCAATTAATTTCTTGTGAGAAAGGAAGGATTCATTAAACTATTTATAGCATAAGCTAAAGAAAAATAAATAAATAAATAATAATAATAATAATAATATACTAGTTATATATACTGTCCATAGGGCCCTGCTCTTCTTTTGGTTTATAGAAGGGAGAATACAGATACCGGTCTTGAACTCGCATCCCCAAAGCGTCAATGAAGAATGACGCAGAAGTCTAGGGGGGACTAGTATGGCCCTGCTCTTCTTGGGTACGTACATGTAATCTTGTTTTTTCCTAAAACGTAAATAACTAGTAGCTAGATGGTTATTAGGAGAAGCAGAATATACCGTTAAGATGTGAACTTTTACTCTGTCGTCGGTATTGGTCCAATCATCTAGAATTTTAAACACAATTGTAAAAACCTTCAAAGCATCCAAAGTTATATATATTAGAAGCCAAACTAAAATCAAAATATATAGATAAACATAATTCTACTCATATTTCTATGCTAAGTGACTATATATAATGCAGTAAAATTGTAACTGGGAAAAAAATGTATTTTTGTTTTCATCCTTTAGTACCCAATCATTGTTGCACCTTGCAACTTTGCTAAAGTAACGTATATATATAGCAAGAAGCCACGTAATAATCAGTCAAATGTATACAATGATTATTTATTAATACTCCTATAATTGAATTAGCCAGGAAAAAAAAGACTAAAAGTTAAAGATTTTTGGGTTAAATACCAAATTTACCCCGGAAGTTTTGATAAGGGGGCGCTCAGCACCCGGAAGTTTTTTTGGTACCAAATTTACCCCGGAAGTATTAAAAAGGTATCAAATTTCCCCAAACGTAACGGAAGTCCACGTAGATCGTTAAAATCACACGTGGCATGCCACCTCAACACACGTGGCATGCCACCTCATCAATCAAAAAGTATTATTTTTGCCCTCGAAGTTTTCATTAAGGAGCAATTTTGCCTCGGAAGTTTGCAAAAGTAGCAATTTTCCTCTTCTTTCTCCCAATATTAAATTTTACTATTAAATCAGTCAAAGATCACACATGTCATGCCTTGAAAAAGTCAAACTTGGAGTCAGAGAAGGAGATCCTTGAGATGTTGAGCTCTAGGCGGTCAGAATTTGTGAAGCCGAACTAGTCACAGGGACTGAAGATCCTTGAGACGTTGAGATCAAGGAAGCATCACTTACGTTTGTATCAATGTTTTGAAAACCAGACTGAACCCGCCGGTTCAGACCGTAAACCAACATACCCTTTTTTTTTTCCTCAAGAGGTACCCAACATACTTTAACTCATTATTTAATGGGTATATGAGTGCAGTGAGACATATTTTTTTTTATCGGAGGGTGGTATTTGTTTTGTTTTGGGAACAGGACTAATTGGACTTGACTAGATGTCAAGCCTAGAGCCTATGTACCCTTTGAAGGGATCAAAGTCCACGTAGTTTGATTGAAACTTGGAGGCGTTTAGCCAGGGGGTGGATCGGGTCTATTGAGATACCGGATCTATCACCCATACTCAGTGAATCATGGTTCCGGACCTGCTCGTCGCTAGGCCACACTATGGATTTGGGCCTTTGGGCCGGTCTGTAACAGTATTTTTTAAAAAATATTTTTTTAATGATTTCATATTAATAACATGAAATTTTTATTTTCACCGGTTTGCCCCGGTTTGACTCCGGTCTAACTCACTGACCCTTGACCGGTTCAACAACCGGTCCGGTTTTATGAACCTTGGTTTGTATAGTATGATCATTTGCTTAAATTATAAGTGGTGCTTCCTGTGACCAGTTGGGCTTCACAAATTCAGGCCGCCTTGAGCTCAACATCTCAAGGATCTCCTTCTCTGACTCCAAGTTCGACCTTTTCAAGGCATGACATGTGTGGTCTTTGACTGATTTAATAGTAAAATTTAATATTGGGAGAAAGAAAGGCAAAATTGCTACTTTTGTAAACTTCCGGGGCAAAATTGCTCCTCAATGAAAACTTCCGGAGCAAAATTGCTCCTTAATGAAAACTTCCAGGGCAAAAATGATACTTTATGATTGATGAGGTGCATGCCACGTGTGCTGAGGTGACACGCCATGTGTGATGAGGTGGCATGCCACATGTACACTCAGTTAAACTTAACGGTTAAAATTAACTTCCGGGGCAAATTTGGTACCTTTTTTATACTTCCAGGGCAAATTTGGTACCTTTTGAATACTTCCTGAGCAAATTTGGTACAAAAAAAACTTCTGGGTGCTAAGCGCCCCCTTATCAAAACTTCCGGGGTAAATTTGGTATTTAACCCAAGATTTTTATATAAATTAAAGGAAGAAATGGCATAGATTTTTTACTTCACTAATCATATATCCTCCATTTTTTTAATTTATTGAACGAAAATTTTAGATAACATAAATCATAACTATCTATACTATTACACACATTCATTATAATTTTTGAATCAAATTGTTTGTCATTGAAGTAACAAGTATTGTCCAACAGTGGATTCTCTGACCAATAAATTCAATTAATGTATCCATCATCCTATATTTTATGAGGGAGGGGATAATAAAAAATAATACATACTGAAATCATTTTTTTTTCTTTTTGCATATAAACTAAAAGAAATTTATTTTCAATGAACGACATATGTTAAAAAATAATACATACTGAAATCAATTTTTTGTTTTTCTTTTTGCTTCAAATACTTGGTAAAACAACTTACAACAAGGACAGTGAAAGAAGAAACTTTAAAAGTATTTTATAACCAGGAGTGGAAATGAAATATATATTACCTCTTGTTGTCACTAGACAACATCTACTTAATTAACTTTGGTAGGTCAAGAAAACTAGTTAAATTAAAATTATTTGTTAAAAATGTTCGCTAGTTTTCCTAAAATGCCTTTTTAAATTATTTGTATTTAAACTATTTGTTGATGCAAATTCCCTTACCACTAAGATAGTTTAGGAAGAAAATAATAATTAAGATAAAGGAGATTGAGGTTAGATTTAGAACAAATCTGTCCCCGCTAGCTATTAAATAAAAAAAGATCTAGATCATCCTTTCCGTTACCACTAAGAACTATTGGTGATTACACTAATTAAAAAAAAAAAGAATTATTAGCGATTACCTCATTAACATCACTTAATAAAAAAAGAGACTCATCCTCATCAAAAAACCACGAGAAAATATTACTCAAGGATTCGATGGATTTCGCCCCAAGCAATGTCTGAGACATAAGGGGTTTCAGAGAATCCATTGTCTCTTGATAGTGGCTACGGAAAACAATCTGCACCCAAAAAAATTCGACTCATGTTTTGATAAATAAAACCCACATCCATCATCATCTCATGTTTCTACAATTTGACTGAGGTACTATCAATTAATTAAAATATACCGGAAATGATGATGCCAGTGATATCAGAATTTCCATAGATTCGGCACGGAACATTTCCCCTTCCTGCAGGAGAGATTATTTAACACAAACTATCAGTGCTATTAAAAAAAAACCCGGGGGGGGGGGGGGGGGGGGGGGGGACGTACAAGTCACATGCATATACCTCAAGAAGTTTTAGCAATTCAGGCACCAGATCTTCTGAAAGCGACCTGATCACCTCTTCATTATCGCATTTGTTAATCAAGAGACGCACTGCTACAGTAGCGTCAAACTGCGCAGATCATATATAAAACGAGTTAGTTGCTATTAGGAAGACAAGCAACTTTTTTGCTTTGAAAGATGGCAAACAACACTTGATGTCTGTGAATGAATATACACCTGAACACGTGGATAAATTGAGGCTGATGATCTAATTATGGTGACTAGTCTAGGCAGGAACTTAATTAAATATTGGACATGCTCTTTTTCATGATCTGAAACTGAACAAAAAATCGATTCAATGGCAGCCCAGCGAACGCGAGGATGGGGATCAGCCAGTGAGATATCGACCACTCTCTCAGTTTGCTCACGTATCCCTTCCTGTGTGGTAAATATATATATAGTTAAACACATATTCGTTAATGAACAGGAAGTAATTGAAATATTACGACTTTCTCCTAAGTTAAAACGAACAGGGAAAAGATCAAATTACGGGGCCACACGCTCTCGCAATTGCAGCAAAGGCTATAACTCCAGCATGACGTGTCTGCCAATCTTCTGAATTCAAATACTGTGGTATCATCTCAATCCCAAATGAAAGTAACAAGTCTTCTTTTGAATCCAAGCAAACCTCAAGTAGTAACAACTTTCCCAGTTGGTAATTCCCAGAGGTCCCCAGCCTTTGACTTAATTCCGTGTCCATATCATACCAGGAAGGAACATCTTCAATACGATACATCAAGCGCACGCAATTCTCGACTATATTGCGTTTAGATTCCTTAGATAGTTTCCGAAGAAAATGTGCAACACCAACCGAAAACTGTTGCTGGAGTATCTTAAAAATTTCAATCGCCTGGCACTTGATAAAATTGACATCTACTGTCTCAACAATTTCGAATATGCAGGTCAATACAGAATCAAGTGACTTCACAAAACAGTTAGTATTATATCTTGCAACTACCACCAAACCCTTGATTCTTGGTTCCAAGACATCGATTTGACCGCCCTTTCGAAATGCTAGTTGGAGCCAAACAATCATTTTTAGTAATAGGTCCCTGTCATGCCTCAACATTGGCCGCAGGTTTATCAATTTTACCGAGGCATCAAATGTCAAAGCCTGGATATTGAGATTGGGAGAATCAAATAGATCGAAAAATGTTAAGTAAAGTGAGTTATGGTTTACACTTAAAAATTTGCGCGCTCCTTGCGCGGGCAAAAACAAAAACACCCTGACTGCCATTTCTTGCCTTGTTTCGAAGTTTGTACGAATGTCCTCTAAGAGATTGTCAACAAATTCGCCCCATCTCTCGGTTCGAAAGATCCTGGCGACTATTTCAGATAAATTAAGCATATTCAGTAATGATTCGTGGTCGTCGGAAACTTGGAGAAACAGAGATTTGAGAGCGGAGAGCACGCTTTCATCAATTCTTGGCGGATCTTGAAATGAGAGTAGCCTTCTCTGGGCTTCTTCACTCGTCTCAGGAGGAGCATCATCAGCTGGAACTTGGTATGTTTCTTTACCTTCTCTACTCGGGTGCTTTTCTTTAATGGAGGGCTTGTCTGCCTCTACCTCTGCCTCTTGCTTTGTTTCTTGTTTGCGTTTATGCCTCACACAGTGTGGAGAAGGCGTGGGTGGAGACAGTGGCCGTGAGGGAGGTTTACTACCGGAAGTGGACGCCATTGTGTGGGGAAGTTGGGTGAGTTGGACAGTGAGAAACGAAGACGGCAAGGTATTGAAGATTTTGAATATGATTGGGTTGAAGATGCTGGGATTGGATTCTCTCATGCGCGCTTCATAAATTCCGTTACGACAGTTAGCCACCTCAGCGTTTCTCTCTCGCCTTGAAAGAGAATATCTTTAAAGGGACGGGAGTGGGTAGAGCCTTGAAAACCTTGTTACACACCTATCAGTTTCATCTTTTCGGGTGACGAGTGGTGTGGTCCTTTACTTTTATTTAATATTAGCTTACTTTCCTGAGTTAATTTATGTCACACATCAGAGTATAAGTAGTAGAGCACGCTTCGATTTGGACAACAACATGCTGATAAAAATATGGAAAGATAAATATTTCCCCGGATGGATCAAAATATACAGTCATCCGGATAATGGTGCATGACAAGCCCAAAATAAAATAATATAGACATCCGGCAACCAAAATAAATATCCAAAAAGAACTATCACTGACATCCACCTCCACACTACTCCAGCTCCAGAGCCTTACCTCTATCTCCTTGCAGTGGCGGACCCAGGTTTTAATATTTATGTGTGCACCATTAGTGAGGAGATTTAGAAGTTTGGGGGCCCCTGAATTATTATTATTATTATTATTATTATTATTATTATTATTATTATTAGAAAGTTTTAAATGCATTTAAAACAAAAGAATATGGACAAGAAAAGAAAACTTCAATTTAGCATAGAAAAATAATAATCAAAAGTCAATTAAGTTATTACAACAGAATGATTACAAAAGCATTCTCCGATTCTTCATTCCTTGAAAATATTGCATTATATCTCCATCATCAATCTTATCAAACATATCACGTTCAACATAAGTGTGTCAAGAGTTCTCTAAGATTATGCAAGGGAGTTTGAAATGTCTACTAGAGGAGAATTAAATTTCTTCTTCAGGCTTCAAATCAAACAAAAGGAGAATGAAATATTTATTCTCGTAGTTAGCATGGATCACTGTAACAAAGCTGATACCTCTATGAACTTAACGACTTTTGTAATATCGTAATTTTTACTTTTCGGATTTATTTATAATTAAGATTGAAATTATATATAATAAATGTATTTAATTTATAATTTTTAAAAATATATAAAAAAAATGGAAATAGTGGGTATTCGTTGTAATTTGTTTCCCTATAAAATATATATATATATATAGGAAAATATTTTGGTGGCAGACACAATTAAAAAGAATAATAGATTATATGTATTTCTTCTTTTTTTTTAATCAGAAGATTATATGTATTTCAAAAAAGTGAGTTTGATTCAAACAGCTATATGTGTGTGTCATATCTAATGTAAAGGTAGGTTCGGACCATATGAAGGGACTTCCAGGGGCCCCTCTGATTCAGAGATAAAAAGTAAATGAATAATGCACCCGCTGGAATCGAACCTGGGTCTGAACTCTGAACTGTGACAAAATGATCAACCACCAGACTACTGGTGCTTCTTGGTGAGGGGTTCCTTCAAAATATATATATGTTCTCATAATTTTGTGTCTGTACTTGCACACACATCACAAGTGTGGGTCCGCCACTGTCTCCTTGGTCCAGTCTCGATGAACCGCCTGATGACTTAAAAGGGGCTAGGATTCAAAATTGAATCCCAGAGTAACCGTTAATTTTCACATCAAATGTATAACAAAGCATGTAAGCAAACCATGAATGAAAATAATTTAAACCACATCTCATTCAGTATCATGCACACAGCCAATCCGGAACTAGCAGTCCTAATAGCATATAGCACAGACTGCAGTAGTCCTAATAGCACACAGTATAGACTATCGGGCATGGCACACAGCAATGCCCGTTTATGCACACAGCATGTTCCGTTTCCATAGCCCTAGAAAAATGAATGATAACCGAATGTACGCAATATACATGGAAAAACATACATACGCAAGTCAAACAAAGTATATGAAGATTAAGGTTATTACCTAACAGTCGACTACAGTTAAAAGGAATTTTTCTGGCGCAACGGATTACAATTAAACCTAAAATAATAATAAAATATAAATATAATTAATTCCACCTTGAAAATATTTTCTTTGATAATTTAAAATAAGCCCAATTCATGTGTCCATTTTTACTAAATTCCTTTTCTTATTAAGGAATTTAATATGAGTCTATATTCTCTTAATTTACGTCCTTATTCTGAAATTTCTAAAAATAAAGGCTCAACTTCAAAAATTCATAATTAAATCTAGAAGACTCCTTTTGGGTTGCTTCCAAAGCCCAAATGACCCTTAATAAGTTTATTTTCAACACAAAATACTCATTTGGGCCAATCCAAGTCGAAAATCCATTCACAACCCAAAATATCTCTGCTGTCCGAAATAATTCCCAATTTTCAGGGCTATTTTTTAAACATTTATTTCTCTTAGCACAAAAATAATAAAAATACAAATTATATACCAAATTAATTCTTGAGATGTCTACTTTTTCTCTGTAAAATTTCATAATTTTTAAAATCCATTTAGTAGGTCAAATATCATGAAACCTCTGACTTGCTCCACAGAAATTTCTCCAATCAGCCCCAACGTTTTTTCACACTTCCATTTAGGGTTCTAAAATTTTGATCCAAATTCATCCTTATAGAAAATCTCATTTTAAACACTTTAAAACCTTCAAAAACACCAAAATCAACTCATATGGTCAAGAAAAACCAGCTGCACGAAAATTATGATTTAATCAACAAAATACCAAAATTTCATTCTAGCTTCATATCTTCCACATATTGGGTTTGATATACCATTTTAGGCCATAAACTTGAACTTTAAACCTTTGTTCCTTGTTTTCATTAACTACCCAACCAAATATACAACATGCTCAAGTAGGTAGATATTTTCCAGTTCAAACAATCAAGAAAAATGGTAGAAAAGTTCAAGATGGCTTACTTGGTAGCTTTCTAACACCTTTGGTTCTTTTATCCTTTGAGTCTCCCTTCTTCAATTTTCGAACTACACCCCAAAATACTAAGGAAATTAAATGATGAACTTTAAATGTTCAACCACACTAGAAGAGGTAGAAGAGAGGGGACTAAGGATCTAAGACCATAAACTTACCGTAGCTTCAATCTTCTTCTTGCTCCTTGTATTCTCTTATGTTCTTGAGTTCCTTGCTTGTTGATTTTCTTGACTCTCTCTTCTTCTTCTTTTTCCCTCCCAACCGACCAGCAGCCCAATATGAGAGGAGTTGAGTTATATATATAGAATATATCCTACTCCCTTGGTCTCAAATTTTCGTGCTCCCCAAGGAAAAAAAAGAAAATGGTCTTGATTTGTAATATATATATATATATATTTTTCCTTTCTTCTTCCTCACATGTCCAACACTACAAAATTTTTAGAGAAAATTATCTTATTTCCCATATGATTCCTCTTGTCCAGCACGTTGGGAAAATGTTAAAGATCTGGTGTGATATTTTTTTTCCTTACTCATTCGCACAGCCTCCATCCCTCCCCCTTACTTCATTGATTGCATATTGTCATCCATCACCTTTATCTTCTCTCAACCGGCGGTTTTATTTTTCCTTGTGCTTCTTCTCCACGCCAGGTCATTGGAAAATAATGGAGGAAAAAAAAAAGTGCTCTTTCATGCCTTATTTGATGTGCACAACTTTCCCTCATAATTAATTAAGTTTTATCCAATGTCCACCTTTCATATGCAATTTAGACTTATATTGAAACTCTACTAATTTTTTATCAAAATCTTTTCCTCCTTTTATTTGACGAAAATTATAGAAATAATGAGGAAAAGATATTTTTTTAACTCCTTTAACATTACTTATCTTAAATTATCCATAACCAAATTTAATTGTCACCTTTCAAATAATTCTACATTATTTTCTAATAATTTATTTATTTTGTTAGAAAATAAATACCACCGACTAGTACCACTTAGTGAAAAATTCATATATACAAATGAATTTGTAATACCCTAAAAATCTCACTTATTATAAATGTCATATTTTGACAAATAATACCTATTAGAAATAGGTGGATATGAGGTCTCAAATTGTGGAGATATATTTATTTTATCTATTAGGTTATTTGCCCTTAGAATTTAAGGTAGCAATGTTTTATTTTCCTAAATTTTGTTTGGAATCATAAAATACCATAAAAATACAAATAATTCCCAAATTAGATTAGGGTTCTTATAGGACCAAGAGGGAGCAAGGAAGTGCTAGGGAAAAATACATTAATCAAATTGGGAAAAATAATAAAAACTTGGAACTTCACTAAACTAAATAATTATGTAAACTTTCATAATTAATCAAGGGATTAATTGAAGAAGACTTAAGTCCCAAATTCCATAATTTAATAAGAAACTCAATTTACTAAAACCCTCAAATTAATACCTAGCTCATATTAACTCATGAAAGACCATAAAGAATTATCTTACAATAACTGAAATAATTGTCTTAATTTTCATAATTAATCAAAGGATCTTAAACACCAATTTTATAATTGTTTAAGAGACCAAATTTTCTAACAACCCTTAAATGATACCTAGTTCATATTTGATTTGTAAAGGCCATAAATATTATCTAAAACACTTAAACAATTAAAGGGCAATTACCACTACTTGAAGGGTAATTAAATTAGGATTGATAAGTGTTTAAGATAATTACTCACACTTAGTTTTAATAAACGCCAATTAAAGGTATATTTAGCTAATTAAAACTCAATGACCAATAGAGATTTGAGATTAGTATAAAATAAAACACCAATGGCCATGAAATACCCTAAACACTTGTAAAGTAAAAATCAAGAGACAATTAGGCTTTGATTAGGGTATTATTAATAAACAAGTAAAGGAATACTTACCAATATTTAGTGGGCAAATAATTAGCACTAATGGAATGATTAGCTAATTAAATACAATTAAATAATTATGGTCATTAAATAGGAGTATATTAAACTAAATAAGGGTTGAGAACCAATAGGGGATTGGGATTAGCACCAAATGAATTACCAACAAACACAAATTAGTGCATGAACCAATAATACAACAAGCAAAAGATAATTAAGCTTAGGATTAAGATGTTAATCAAATGCTAATCAAGAGTTGAAAAGTCAACAAATGCAACTATGATCTAAAGGCTAATAATTCATCTTATAAAGCTTATCCAAAGGCCCTAATTCATTCTAATAAAGCATAATCCATGAGATAAGGCAACAACCAATAAAAAATTACCACATGAGTATAGGAAAAATTGGAAAACAAAATTTAAAATAAATAGGGGAGGCGGGGTGCGTTTTTTTAGAGGAAAAAAGAAGAAGAAGAATTGACTAAACAATTAAAACCACATGTGCACTATGAGTCACTACCCTAGAAGATGAATCACTACTCTAAATCAATGAATCATCAACCTAAAACAATGAATCACAAGTCTTGGGATGGTGAGTCATGAAGTCACATAATTGCAAGAAGACTTTCAAGAGGATAAGGTGATGTAATGAGTGATGCATGGGGTGATGTAAGGGGCTTAGGTGTAAAAATAGGTGGACCAATGAGGAAAAAGATAATTGGGATAATTAAATTGGTTTATAAAAATAATTCTAGATAAAAACTAATAAAACCTATACAAATTAAACCATATCTTGAAATCCTTGAACTAAGTATGGAAACTAAGTTGAGATTCATAACAAGCATAAATCAAGCATGAAAACAAGTATAGCCAAAGTCATTTTCATGATTGTATGAGAAATGGAATCAATAGGAAAGATAGACAAAATTGGTCTCAAAATGAAGCTAAAAATCTCTAGAACTCAAATCCAATGGGCAATTGAACATACAACTTCATTAGATTACCTAAACACATTCTTTTCAATGGATTCTAATTAGTATAAAGCAAGTCAAACTCTTAGGAAAATAGTCATTGATTGTGGAAGAGGATCATGTACCAAGTGATGACTCATGGTGATGACTCAAAAGGCAATGGAAGAGGCTAGAAGATAAGGGGGGGGGGCAGTTTTGATGGAGTGTAAGGTGAGGATGAGAGTTTGAAATCCAACTTAGATCTAATGGCCAAGAATTACCAAGAGGAAGTTCTAAATAATTACAAGAATTGCCCAACCCTTTTACTATAAATAGGGGCTTTGGCTCTTCACAAAACTCACACCAAAACAAAGCAATCTGAATATTAGAGAGAGTGGAAGAAGCTTGAAGGAGTTCAAGAAGAGGTAAGCAAGTTCTTTAGTTTTTAGCTTTTAAATTCTTAGTTAGAAGTAGCTTAGATCTTAAATAGTTTAGAATAATTTTAAATTCATGTTTTTATAGTTAAAATTAGTTATATTTCGAAAAAATAGTGAAGAAATGGTTTTAGCAAAATTTCCAGAAGAAAAACACCGAAGTAACGAAGTTCTGGCGAAATTTCATCGGTTCTGGAATTTCTGAGTCAGTCCTGAAAATACTATTATTTTATGCTGAAATCATGGTTAGAAAATTCTGAGAAAATTCATAGTTAAAGTAGACATATAGGGATTTTTAAATATGTAAAGAACATGTCCAAATGATTTCTGTACAGGGAGATAAAAATTCCCAAAGTTAGGGCTACGAATTTCTGGAAACTTCTGGACAGATGTTCAAAACTAAAAACCTGGGAATGAACCGTGGAATCTGGGCAAACACTGTTATTTTTTCTTGAAACTAGACATCCTAAGGATTCTTAGGAATTTTACGGGTCCTCGTTTCAATTTTTCTACAATTAGTTATGATTTTTCAAAGTTAGCCCAGAATCTGTCCAGATGTAAGGATCAGCGTTTTTCAAAATGATAAAGGGAAATAATTAATTGATAAATCCACCAGGGGTAAAATAGTCATTTGTGGCTAGGATATATATTGGGATATTGGTTGTGAATTAATAAACGACATATTACCTCCTAGGGAATCTGTGATCGTCTCGCAACCGACAACTTACTGTGAACCCCGACGAAGGTACGGACGCGTACTGTAACACTAGCTCTGATGCTTATGGTACACTTGTATGTGATAGATATGCTCATAGACTGTGACTCTGCCTTAAAAATTATTTAAATATAAATATAGCTATATACGGGTTACAGTTTTGGTAATGCCGTTTGAGTCTTCCTAGCGCGCTGAGGACACGATAGGCCATCGTGGCACTGGTGAAGAGTGCAGACAGGTTGTGGTAAATATATATGGATATATGATGGTTGTGTTTTTGAGAAATATTGAATATGAATATTGTCGTTTTAACATGATTATCTGTCATACATAACTGTACATAAGCATGAGGTTAACCGTTACCTGGGGTTCAATGGGAATTGAACCCCAGCTTATAGTCTCAGATACTGGTGGAACCGGGACAAGAACAAGGATGAATAGCACACGAGAGGGCACAGGCAGAGAAGTACCTAGGGGTCATTGTAATCATAAATATTCAGAGATCTATACCACTGTAATAGCAACCAGACTCAACAACAGGGAATGTATATCAGTTACTTGCTCTTTTAAAATCAATAAGTTTATTCTGATGCTCTGATTGAGATATTGTGAAAATCTTTTTCCGATGCCACTCTGATTATTTCCTTAAAGCTCTGATAATCCCTTTTCAAAAACCACATTTAAAAAGGCGGGATGTTACAGAATTCACATTGAGGCACATAAAAAATGGGATGTTACAAACCTGATCGCATGCATATCAATTTATTTCTTATTCTTGTTTTAGTCTACTTTAAAATGTGTTCTAAAGAGCTTACCCTTCATTGAATTTATAGAAAATATGAATGCTTGAACTATGATCCTTCTGACCGATAAAGTTTTTAAACAGAAACTTTTCACTATTTTTTTTTATTTGTATCATTTCAAACATGTTCCACCCAGAAAAAGAAATCTACCAAGGATCTCTAACAATGTCATTGGATCAAATTAGTTAGGTTTATTTTCAAGGAAAAAAGATCAATAAGAAAATTTCAAATCTGACGTAATCGTAGTATAATAATATGTCTTATCTAAGTGATTTTGAGAAAGTGGGAAAACGCTTCAAATCCTTAGTTTATTGAAAATGAAGATTTGTTCGAGTACTATTTCGAAAGTATTGCTAATGACCGACTTTTTCATACTTATAGTAAAATAAATTGTCAGTAAATTTATCATGCATATTTCTATATACAAATAATTTGCTGTCTGGAGATGTGTGAGACTCCAAGTTCCCAAGAATACGAGAGCAACTTTTGGATCTGGACAATGACTCCTCTGAATCCTAAATTATCAGTTCCTTCACGTTTTTATTATTATTATTGTTTAGCTACGCATTTGTTTCCACAGAAACTTATAAGCTCCTTTACAATATAGTAATAGGATTGTTATATTTGTATAAATTATATATATATATATATATATATATATATATGAAAAAGGGATTAGTAAACGTTATATATATATTCTGATAAAAAAAAGGTTATATATATATATAGTTAGTTAGTTTGTCATTTGTATTTTTATTATAACAGATTTTAAATATCATCATTAGCGATCGTATAATTTTTTAAATTTTAGATTTGGCACGTGTTTTTAGAAATTATTTTTTTCAAAGCCATAAAAAAACTCATTAAATACCCGCATTTCCATATTGATATTCCCTTCTGTGTCTTTTCAAACTGTTAATTTCTTTAAAATTAATCAACTCTGTCGTTTCAGTCTACTCTAAAATTTATTCTAACGAGTTTACCCTTAATTATTATGATAATAATGATAATAAATTTGAAGCCGATAAGATTGACCCCGTGAATAAAAATACAACTCTTGTAAAGATGTGAGTTCAAATCCCATTTAAACATAACATTGTTGATAGACAATGTATGAGTAACATTGTAAGCATTTTCATATGTATCAGGTGCTGTCTAATAAACAATTATGGCATGGCCCCCAACTGGGTTAGCAAATAAATGATTGAGCATGTCGTATCCTCAGTTAATATATAATCATCACTTTGTAATAAAATCTGCGAGGAAAAAATGTGTACTCCAATAAATCAAACTGAACCATAGTGTGGAATTAAAAGCATAGAGGGATATATAACTTTAACTAGAAATTAATCATCATTATTACCTCTATTAAAATTTGAGCAGTCTCATTAATATTCTCATTGTCAAGCCCCAAAACATCCGGATCAGCCCTGAAACAAAATAGATGATGATAATGATAATACTTTCCAGCTGATGCATATTTGTTCCAAAATAATTTATTAGATGATGATGATGATGATAATACGTTCCAGCTGATGCATATTTGTTCCAAAATAATTTAAAAATAAAGTAAATAAAAAAAAGTATGCACTCTTCTAATAGTCGAAAGAGTTGTTGATGTGCATATTTGGCCTCTTTGAAGTCATTTCTTGAGGGTAAGAAGTTTAACCAGATTGGAACCACCTGCTTAATTATTAGTAATACCAATTAAAACAAGCAACGCATGCAAGGATTAGCTGTAGGCAGATGACCGCCTATGCAACAAGCATACTACTGCGATCTAGGGCTGTACTTTAAATCTGGAAACCCGAATCTGACCCGAACATACCATGTCTAGCCCGGAAAAAGGTGAAAAAACCCCTAATAATTCGGGTAGAACTGGTCTAACCCGAAGTCTGGGTAAGACCGGCAAGGACGGAATTAGGGGGGGCTAGGGGTGGCCCCCGCCCCCCCTAAAATTATATTAAAAAATTTAAAATTGAAATTAAGAGGGGAGAAAATTACAAAAAACAACCCAAAATTTTATGAAATAACATTTTAGCCTCATAAAGTTTTAGTATTTTCACTTTAGTCCCCCTCTATATAGTTTTATGGAGGGACTAAACTAAAAATTGAAACTTTTTATGAGGCATAAATGTGATTTTCTAAAACTATGGGTTCATTTCTATAATTTTCGCCCCTCCTAATTTCAATTGCTGGGTCCGTCCCTGAAGACCGGTTATCAGGCTAGGGTCCATGACCAGTAACCCTGATCCTACCTGAATAATTTGATATATATATTTATTATTAGGGTTAAAGGCCATTTTTGCCACGGAAGTTTCCCAAATGGAGCGCCCAGCACCCGGAAGTTTTTTTGGTACCAAATTTACCCCGAAAGTATGAAAAAGGTAACAAATTTGCCCATCCGTTAATTTTGACCGTTAAGTTTGACTAACTATCCACGTGGCATGCCACCTCATCACACGTGGCATGCCACCTCATCAATCAATAAAATTTAAGTATCATTTTTGTCCTGGAAATTTTCATTCAGGAGCAATTTTGCCCCAGAAGTTTTCATTGAGGAGCAATTTTGCCCTGGAAGTTTTCATTGAGGAGCAATTTTGCCCCGAAAGTTTACAAAAGTAGCAATTTTGCCCTTCTTTCTTCCAATATTAAATTTGACTATTAAATCAGTCAAAGACCACACATGTCATGCATTGAAAAAGTCGAACTTGGAGTAAAAGAAGGAGATCCTTGAGATGTTGAGCTCAAGGTAGTTAGAATTTGTGAAACCGAACTGGTTATAGGAAGCATCACTTATGATCTAAGCAAATGATCAGCTTATACAAATTGCAGGGCTAGCCTAATTAAACCCGAGGCCCTCCGGGGCCGACCCTGCAGGTCCAACTTCAAATTTCTGGCTTATTTTTCAAGGCCGAGCACTGCAGGGCCAGGGCTTAAACGGGTCCGATCCGATTTCCCGGCTCTAGTCCCTGTGACCAGTTCGGCTTCACAAATTCTGACTGCCTTGAGCTCAACATCTCAAGGATCTCCTTCTCTGACTCCAAGTTGCACCTTTTCAAGGCATGACATGTGTGGTCTTTGACTGATTTAATAGTCAAATTTAAGAAAAGGGCAAAATTGCTACTTTTGTAAACTTCCGGGGTGTAACACCCCTTGATATATCAATTATTATCAGAGTTGTAGCGCAAAGCCTAATGAGCATAGTCATTCTAGCATAGTAATACTGATATTAAATTCTGATTACATAACAAAGTCCACATAGGGCTATACAAATAAATTTCTAGTCTCTAAAATAGGCTAATAAAAAAAGAATAACCTATAGCATTTCTCGGTCCGTCCCAGCATCACTATTCAACAGTGAGTACCGCCTTGCCTTGTGAGCCACGCTCTCTAAACTGAACAATCCACAGGTAGCAACAAATACTGGGACCCCGAAGGTTCCCAGAGTAACATGTTAATCTTACATTCTAAGCATAGATCAGTATATGACAGATAACCATCACATATACATTCAGCACATACAGCACAAACAATTCATACAGTACATATTTATACATATTGAATGGTACATACAATCATATAAAGACATACAAAGAATGCAAGATTAGAGTTACTACCTGATAGCCTTTCCAAATCCTGATCCGGTTCTCTATCCTCTGGTCATCTCAGATAAATACCGAATCCTATAATTAAATATTCATGGTTGGCAAGTTACTACTTGTCCAAATTCTCTATTTCTCTTATTTCCAAATAAACTCCATAATCTGGCAGAATTTCCAATTAACTTTGAAAATTCATATTTAATTGCACAAAACTCCAATTAAGGTGATTCCAAAAGTCACGTGTTCCTTATTAAATCTATTTTCAGAGGAAAAATAGATTCAACTTCAAATATACGCACACTGTTCCCAGAATTTCCGTTCATCTCAACTGTTCCAGAAAAACGTCCAGGTTTAACACTTAACTTGAAAAATCCATATCTGGAGTTCTAGGTGTCCAAATCAGGTGTTTCAAAAATCCATGAACTCCTCATTAAGTCTAGTTTCTAGGAAAATTGGTTTCAACATTTAATCATACTCCATTAATTCCCAGATTTCAAAAATATAAACACTGTTCAGAAAATATTTCAGAAAACGTCCCAGATTTCATACTTAACTTCAAAAATTCATAACTCCCTGAATATAAATCCAAATAAGGCTTGTGACCTATCAAATTAAAGCTTGATAAGTCTACTTTTATTCTGGAAATTTTCATAGAAAAACTCAAATGTTTACTATTTTAAAAGTCAATCCGAAAATCACTGTTCATTTCTGGAAACCAGCGTTTTTCAGTGTTCAACTTCTAACTTTGAAAAATCATAACTAATTCTATAGAACTCCGATTAAGGTGATTCAAAATTCTATTTGAAGTTCTATAAGTCTAGTTTATGAGAAAAATATTCGTCAAGCCAATTAATAGCTGTGTAATTCCCAGAAATTCCAAAAGTGAACGTTGCTCTATTCAGAGAAGAAGATTTTCCCAGAATTTCTAACCAAACTTAGAAAAATCATAATTGGAGTTCTAGACGTCGGATTAATACGTTCTAGCACTCATTTGAAAGCTTAAGAAGTGTATTTTCAACTTACCAATTTTCACAAACAGAGCATTTGCCTCATCAAAACCGTGCATGAGCACGACGTCCTCACAGATTACTTAGAATTAACATTGTGTCTTTCTTCGATGACTCTTTCACTTTCTCTTCGGTGTTCTTCTTTTTCTCCAGCTGGTTCTTGATCTCTTTTCTTTCTCAATACCTCAGACTCTCTCTCTCTCTCTCTTTACTTATTTCGGCCAAATGAAGTGTGAGCATTCTGGTGCAACCCGTGAAGCTAAATGAAACAAATGATGACTTGCTTTTATTAAACAAAGGAGAGAACATGTGTGGCCATGCGTGGTGTCATTTTTTTTTGTTAATTGTAGGAGACTTTAGTAATAATTAAAGAGGATAAGAGCATGAGTGGAGTAGGTGTATGTGTCACATTATTGTCTCCCTTGTTATCTCCTTATGCATCCGTGAATGAATAAAATTTAGTGTGAGGGAGTAATGTTTTTCAAGCATCCAATGCTTTTGAATAAAACATAGGGAGTGTTCACACATTGTCAAAATCCATCGCATATAAGCAATGGAAATAGAGAGTATCACATTAACAATTTTCTACATTTACTCTTACTTGTATTCCACCAACAAAATTTGCATTTGATCTTCTTCAACTCCCTACAAGGCTTTTGTTTACAACTTGATTCTTTCCTCATTTAATTGCAAACTTTAGATAAATATTCTAAATAAATTCTTACTATCATATATGGATTCTTCTTTCTCAATTAGCTTCTAAACGCTATAAAATATTGACACTAAAATTTCTAAGTCAATATTTATTCTCCAACTATTTTTCCTTGAATTATTCTTCTCCCAAAAATTCCAAGAAAAAATAGGTCCTTAAATTCCAACAATTACATCTACAATCTTTTTAGGCTCAATTTTCATCATAAATTCCTATAAAATGTTCCTTATTTTCAAATCCCGAAATTTGGGATATTACATTTCTCCCCCCGTTAAATAAATTTCGCCCTCGAAATTTGTACATTTTCACTTCGGGGAACCATTCGAAATACTCAGTCCACTTTTTTTTACATATGCTTACCAAGCATGTAACATCCACACAAAATTACTATTCATCTTGTACCTAATGTAATATTCAAATTCAAGTCTACCGATATCCGCACAGCGCTAAGCCTCACAGTCGGTATATTCTCCTTCCAATTCATTTTGTTTTTATAGCGCTAGATATTCTGACCTTATTGTCCAGGGATTTACCCTTGACCATAGGTTTCTCAATTATATCCTGATACAATTTCAGATATTCTATTAGCTTCAAATTTTACTTTGGGCAAACTAGCCCAGCTCTTAATAATCCTTCAAAAGAATTATTGTCACGAGTTTCATTTCTCATTCTTTCAACATCTCAAATTCTAGAGATTTGCTTGTTCAATTCTATTCTATGCTTGAGCTTCTTCAATTCAAATTCATAAATTACTTTCTTCTGCTTAGCATTATAGCTAGCGATTACTATCTGACTTATCAATATAGATTTTTGGACCATTCTGTCAGTTTCTGTTCCTATATCAACATAGTCACCCAATGCACCACTTTCGATTCAAAAACATCAGTGAAAACAATCACGTTAATGTTTCACATTTTAAAATACGGGCAATGATAATCACATCATTGCTTTTCAATTTTCTATGTTATCTCAAATTCAACTTTCTGATTTTCAAATTCAAATATTCAAAATTCTATGGTAGCAGTACATTTTCAAAATTTCACTCTACAATATAATTCTTTCATATTTTCAGAGAAAACATATTCGCTGCCAGCTCAATTACAAGATAATACATTCATTTCACGGCAGACCATATTGGCCGCTTTGTTACAAACTGTAATAATTTCCCTTATCGAATTACCACACCCGGCCTAAACCGCCATGGCATTCAGGGTTACCCCACATTCAAGGGCACTACCTCCCGGCCTAAACCGGCGATAAGGTTACAATTCTGCTGGGTAAATAACGCCTCTCCTCTAGAGGATTTGTTCGCTCAACTAAATTTAGCTGAGATAAGTATTCACAAGTGCTCAACTTTGGATCTGAGGATAAATCCAAAGTTTAAGAGTCACTTTACCCACACAGCTTGCATTCTCAATTTCAAAAATATTCAATTATCATTCTTTCAATTTTCAATTCAAATGAGCTTTATTAATGGCAAGCGATTCAAAAATATTTCACAAGCACCTGGTAAGATCCAGCAAACTGAGTATTTCTACAACAGTTCTTGACCTTTTCCAGTACTGTACTGCTTTCAAAACCACAAAATTCAAAATTCAAAATTCAAAATTCAATTTTAGATTTTGGGTTCTACTGAACCCTCTCCACGGAACAACATCAATTCAAAAATGACCATTGCCCTGGTCTCAAATTCTGTTGAAAACCTTTCATTCAAGAATTCAATTCATAAAATTCAAAGTTTCAATTCAAGCTCTGGGTTCCAAAAGGATCCCTTCAATGAAACAATATTGTTCAAAAACAATTACTTCAAACTGAACTTTAATTCAGCTGAAAACATTCTTGTTCAAAATTTCAATTTAGAAAATTCTCAAATACAACAGGTGCATTGGAAAATTCAAAATTAAATTTTTCAAACAAACGCAGGAACCAGACAACTATTACTGTAGGTCTTCACTTCTAAATACACTTCAGGTTCTATTTTTAGCTACTTGAGCAATTCATAGAACATACCATTCATTCACAACACGAATGTTTTTCACTTTCCTAATTAGGTATTCATCGATATATTAGGAAATTATCAGTTACTAACATTTCTACGAGTATTTGTCCAAATTATGGAATCATAACTCGACAACTGAGATTTTTAACAAACTCACAACCATTCATTCTAAGGAGACTTTTTAAATCAAATTCCAACACTATGCTAGATCAACATCTAGCAACCGCAAAATATCTTGTACACATTGGTACCAGATTCTAGTGCCTTAATTCATTTAAATCAATCGGTACCACATTCTAATACCTTTGTTCATTCGGGACAATTCAATGTCTAAAGAATTAGTTCCATTACCAAATTTCATTCTCAAGCCTCAATTTAGTTGGTAACATGCTTTAGTTGTCTCTCCAACATTCAGGTTTATCAACCTAATTCTAAAAATTCGACCATATTCCATAAACCTGCTAACATTTCCAAGATTCATATCTTACAACATTCAGGCACTATCCTCAAACATTCAAATAAAATTCAGCAATTTCTACGAGGTTCTACTTCTACCTCCTTTCTCAATATCACCAAAACATGTTTTAAATATCATTCTTATACCTCAGAGGTAATAACCATTCATACACAAAACATTGTTGACAATGCAGCACTAATCACAAGGTTCACAAGATTTACTTTATCACACTCTAACCTAAACATTGTTTCGGCTCAGAACAAATTCAAACTTATCTTTAATCATACCGCATTCGTTCTTATATTTTCTTAGCATTTGAAAAATTCATCATTTTTCATACTTCAAGATATTCAGATCTTACACCGAGATATTTCAAATTCCCATTACTTCCAAAGAGTCTCCTTTCTCGAGATGGCTTTAACTGATCAGACTTCCATTTTTCCAAATGCAAGTCTGACATCTCGAACCAACTACACGCTCCAAGACAAATTTCTAGGAGACACAATCTTGAAAAAATCTTCATGCAACGCGTATTCGTCAAACTAAATTTCTTGAAGATACAACCGGCAATAAATGCTACACTGTCTTCTGTTTGGACCGAAAGTCTATAAGACTTCGACCTATAGAGGTGGCTAGTGCGTGTCAGATTGTATTAGGGTGCGGTGCCATAAAATTTCCACATGATAACAAAGTCTGCACTATTCTGAGCCAACGACAGATGAGAATCCAATGCTGCTTAACAAAATATAGTCGTTACTAGCCCAGCTATAAATCGAGTAAAGAAAGAGTAAATGTTTCATGTTCTCTCAAACTTCACAAAACTTCCGCATATTCATTTCCTCTCAGATCGTAACCTTCACTATAACCTTCCACATTATCCTTAAGCATGGCCAGTTCAAGTAACTCTATTCCAGTCTCCGATTCATTCAACCCTTTCTTTCTTGAAGCTTTACTTCATGACTATCAAACTAACATGTTGTCTGACTTGTCAAACAATGCATCATACCCTTATTCTTCTTTACTTCCCCAAAATCCCGTAAGTATGAACGTTCATTCATCTGCCTCAATGATTAACGTTCCTACTCTTCCTCCAAGGATACAAGATTCTATTTTTACCACTACTAACAGAAAGGAATCTGAAGCAGGTCCATCAAGGCAACCTGTCCAAAGATGTCGTAATGTGGCAGAGCTTATGGAGTCTACGGTACCTTCTCAACCAAGGAATCCTGCTTCTACCTTGACTGAGACTACTAATCCATTTTCATGTGGTTGCTGCCATGTTCTACGAGAGATCATTCATACCAATGGACTTCAATACCATAAACTTGAAGTTCATGGGAGGATTGGTATGATATGCCACGCTGTCTTTCACCAGGACGTACAAGGAGGTTCTTCCAGTCCTCAAGTATTTGACTTTGGTAAGAAAAATTTAGATGATGTCAAACATTTTCTAGAAAATTATTGTTTGAATCAAAAATCTTTAGGGTATGTCCTGGTGTCAGATCCCCTATCAGCCTACTATGAGGCCCTCTGTGTTGGTTTGGAATGGACTAAAAATCAAAATGAACTCCCTAATAGTTCATTTCCAACCAATACAGAAAATATATCCAATAAAGGAAAAGAGCTCATGGTTGTAAATAATAATCCTTCAGTCCCCATACCTAGTAATCCATACCGATCAAGAGCTGAACAAAATATTAGAGCTGCATCAATGTCAATAAATGATCTTAGAGACTTATTCCATTTACCTCAACAAGAAGCGGCTCAACAAGTTCGTCTATGCAAAAATGTTCTAATGAAAATATGCCATAGGGGAGGAATAAAGCATTGGCCTTATGTAAAAATTCGAAGCACTATGAGGCAAATAGCTAGATTGAGAAAAACAATGTCTTCTGATGGTCCTCTCTCAAGTGCAGCCGCTCAGGAAGAAATTAATAGACTTAAACTTGAGATGGTCAACGCTTGTGGTGGGATTGTACCAACTGTTGCTCTTGATGCTTGAATTCATCTTGTCTTTTCTTCTTAGCATTCTAATTTCTGCTTGTACTTTTATACTAAGATTCACGGGAATTTTCAAGTTTGAATATTTTTCTCACCCATTTTCAATTAATCACATAAGTTCAAGCTCCAGCAGGTCAATCTAACCTGTTATCAGAACTTATGTCCTAACCGGACTTCGAAATTCTGAGTTGATAATTCTATCATAAAAATTAATATTCTAATTCCACTTGTCACTCAGAATTATCTAACTTTCAATACAGATACTTTTCATATCATCAGAGTATTCTAGCCAAATGCCAGAACTTCAGCTCATATATTATTATTTTTAAACTGAGAACATTTCACAAATGCTCCATTTCATTTTCTATAATTCAACCTCTTCCTTTGTACTAGCATGCCAACTAGAGATCCAGGAAAAATTCTATTTTCTGGGTTTGTCTATCACTCCAATTCTCTTAATCCTGGTACCAATCAGGATTATCCAAGTATCATCATTGATCATAAATCAAAGGATTTCAAATTCTTACAATACTACTCAGAGTTTACCTTCTTGAAAATCTTCTCGCCTAAGCAAGCTTAACCTCAAAGTTTCAATAAAATCTGGGGATCTAAATCATATTTTGACACAACATTAAGAGCCCTATAGTTAGCAACAGAATCCATTTTCCGTGCTATTTCATTTGTTTATGTAATCCAATATCAGTATACTCTTCCAAAAATGCCAGAACCTTTGCTCTGATACCATTAAATGTAACACCCCTTGATATATCAATTATTATCAGAGTTGTAGCGCAAAGCCTAATGAGCATAGTCATTCTAGCATAGTAATACTGATATTAAATTCTGATTACATAACAAAGTCCACATAGGGCTATACAAATAAATTTCTAGTCTCTAAAATAGGCTAATAAAAAAAGAATAACCTATAGCATTTCTCGGTCCGTCCCAGCATCACTATTCAACAGTGAGTACCGCCTTGCCTTGTGAGCCACGCTCTCTAAACTGAACAATCCACAGGTAGCAACAAATACTGGGACCCCGAAGGTTCCCAGAGTAACATGTTAATCTTACATTCTAAGCATAGATCAGTATATGACAGATAACCATCACATATACATTCAGCACATACAGCACAAACAATTCATACAGTACATATTTATACATATTGAATGGTACATACAATCATATAAAGACATACAAAGAATGCAAGATTAGAGTTACTACCTGATAGCCTTTCCAAATCCTGATCCGGTTCTCTATCCTCTGGTCATCTCAGATAAATACCGAATCCTATAATTAAATATTCATGGTTGGCAAGTTACTACTTGTCCAAATTCTCTATTTCTCTTATTTCCAAATAAACTCCATAATCTGGCAGAATTTCCAATTAACTTTGAAAATTCATATTTAATTGCACAAAACTCCAATTAAGGTGATTCCAAAAGTCACGTGTTCCTTATTAAATCTATTTTCAGAGGAAAAATAGATTCAACTTCAAATATACGCACACTGTTCCCAGAATTTCCGTTCATCTCAACTGTTCCAGAAAAACGTCCAGGTTTAACACTTAACTTGAAAAATCCATATCTGGAGTTCTAGGTGTCCAAATCAGGTGTTTCAAAAATCCATGAACTCCTCATTAAGTCTAGTTTCTAGGAAAATTGGTTTCAACATTTAATCATACTCCATTAATTCCCAGATTTCAAAAATATAAACACTGTTCAGAAAATATTTCAGAAAACGTCCCAGATTTCATACTTAACTTCAAAAATTCATAACTCCCTGAATATAAATCCAAATAAGGCTTGTGACCTATCAAATTAAAGCTTGATAAGTCTACTTTTATTCTGGAAATTTTCATAGAAAAACTCAAATGTTTACTATTTTAAAAGTCAATCCGAAAATCACTGTTCATTTCTGGAAACCAGCGTTTTTCAGTGTTCAACTTCTAACTTTGAAAAATCATAACTAATTCTATAGAACTCCGATTAAGGTGATTCAAAATTCTATTTGAAGTTCTATAAGTCTAGTTTATGAGAAAAATATTCGTCAAGCCAATTAATAGCTGTGTAATTCCCAGAAATTCCAAAAGTGAACGTTGCTCTATTCAGAGAAGAAGATTTTCCCAGAATTTCTAACCAAACTTAGAAAAATCATAATTGGAGTTCTAGACGTCGGATTAATACGTTCTAGCACTCATTTGAAAGCTTAAGAAGTGTATTTTCAACTTACCAATTTTCACAAACAGAGCATTTGCCTCATCAAAACCGTGCATGAGCACGACGTCCTCACAGATTACTTAGAATTAACATTGTGTCTTTCTTCGATGACTCTTTCACTTTCTCTTCGGTGTTCTTCTTTTTCTCCAGCTGGTTCTTGATCTCTTTTCTTTCTCAATACCTCAGACTCTCTCTCTCTCTCTCTTTACTTATTTCGGCCAAATGAAGTGTGAGCATTCTGGTGCAACCCGTGAAGCTAAATGAAACAAATGATGACTTGCTTTTATTAAACAAAGGAGAGAACATGTGTGGCCATGCGTGGTGTCATTTTTTTTTGTTAATTGTAGGAGACTTTAGTAATAATTAAAGAGGATAAGAGCATGAGTGGAGTAGGTGTATGTGTCACATTATTGTCTCCCTTGTTATCTCCTTATGCATCCGTGAATGAATAAAATTTAGTGTGAGGGAGTAATGTTTTTCAAGCATCCAATGCTTTTGAATAAAACATAGGGAGTGTTCACACATTGTCAAAATCCATCGCATATAAGCAATGGAAATAGAGAGTATCACATTAACAATTTTCTACATTTACTCTTACTTGTATTCCACCAACAAAATTTGCATTTGATCTTCTTCAACTCCCTACAAGGCTTTTGTTTACAACTTGATTCTTTCCTCATTTAATTGCAAACTTTAGATAAATATTCTAAATAAATTCTTACTATCATATATGGATTCTTCTTTCTCAATTAGCTTCTAAACGCTATAAAATATTGACACTAAAATTTCTAAGTCAATATTTATTCTCCAACTATTTTTCCTTGAATTATTCTTCTCCCAAAAATTCCAAGAAAAAATAGGTCCTTAAATTCCAACAATTACATCTACAATCTTTTTAGGCTCAATTTTCATCATAAATTCCTATAAAATGTTCCTTATTTTCAAATCCCGAAATTTGGGATATTACACGGGGCAAAATTGCTCCTTAATGAAAACTTCCAGGGCAAAAATGATACTTTTGATTGATGAGGTGGCATGCCACGTGTGATGACGTGGCATCTACGTGGACTTCCGTCACTTTTGGGTAAATTTGATAACTTTTCAATGCTTCCGGGGCAAATTTGGTACCAGAAAAACTTTCGGGTGCTGGACGCTCCATTTGGGAAACTTCCATGGCAAATTTGATATTTAACCCTTATTATTATATATATTATATTAATAATTCAAATCAGCCCTAGCTCTCCCCATTTGTGCATTTAGTCTCTCACTCTCCCGATTTGGCATCTCGCTCTCACCATCTTCTTCAAGATTCAATCTCCTCAACCAGCTGCATCGTCTGTCCTACCTCATCATCTATACGCAAGAAGATTTGGGTTACTCTTACGATATCCTATGCTCACTCATTGACGACGACCTTTTCACTCCAGATATGGGTTTCATCAACGGCAACAACGACCTCTTCACCCAGATCTGGGTTGCCATCATCCTCTGTTTTCATGCCCCTTCCTCATTCTGGTTGGAAAGCTTCACCCCCCATGACCCATGCATGGCGATTGTATCATCTGTTTTACCCTCTCTTTTTTTCATAAAGTAGTTCCATAAAGTAATTCTCTTCTTCTTACTGCTTTGATTGTATCGCCATTTTTTGGATACATAGGCGATAGGGGATGGGGGGGATCGAACCCAGTACAAAGGGGTGGGGAGACTACTCCCAATATCACTACACTACTAGTAGTGCCGGTGATTGTATCGCCATTTTTACTCTCTCTCAAGATGACTATTCTTGTTGGTCACACTGATCTGCTTGGTAATTATGTTTTATTTCTTTGTTTTCTTCTTACATCATTTTCCCTGCAGATCGTTCTATTTCTGGATTTTTTTTTTGTTTGGATTTTCATTTCATTCGACTGGATCTTGGTTTCTGGAATTTTTGTTTGTATTTTCATTTCAATCGGGTCAAACACTAGCCTAGTCCAGTCTGACCCAATCTCTAACCCGGAAGTCATCGGGTTTTTTCTCTAGTAGGACCGAGTTCGGGCTGGAACGTCCAGCCTGAACAACCTTTCGGACTAGATCACGAATTAATGATATGCTCGGTCCGGTCTAGTTGATGTACATCCCTACTTCGATAATCATGTAAGACATAATTTGTAGTTCAATTTTTTTTATTAAAGTATGTCTTATATTAAGAAACTGGAAATGGTAATAATTAAGAAAAAAGAAAAGGAAGATGTTACTTCAGGGCCGTTAATAGTATCATCTCTGAACTCATATTTTTCCTCAAAGTTGAAACTGCCACGTCATATGTCATTCCTGAACTCGTATATTTTCCCCAAAACTGAAACTGCCACGTCATATGTCATTCT
The DNA here is from genome assembly GCA_034222035.1 of Acacia crassicarpa. Classification (NCBI taxonomy): domain Eukaryota; kingdom Viridiplantae; phylum Streptophyta; class Magnoliopsida; order Fabales; family Fabaceae; genus Acacia; species Acacia crassicarpa. The sequence goes on along the minus strand of JAWXYG010000009.1, from coordinate 5,251,889 downwards.
TCTGTCTGATTCCATAGCAAACTCTATTACATGACATAGGCTGTTGGTAAACTCTGCAAAACCCAAAAAAAAAAAAAAAACATCACCACTTTTACAATATAATTGTTCAATAAAAAAAGTTTGCTTAGGCATGCTCGTAAAAGTATTGTAATGGGCCTATCATGGATACTGACTATTACTAAAAAGATACTTTAGAGTATGATACAGAAAAATATTTTATGATCTTGAAAAAATATTTTAGGGTACTGACTAGTACTTAAAAAAAATACTTCAGGCTACTTATTAGTATTGAAATTTTTTTATAAAAAATAAAAATTTTAAAAATGAAATCTAGACCGTCTAGAGCCAGATTTTGACCCCCAAAGGACGAGCACTCCCTGCTCATCCAAAGGGGAACCCAATCCCACATGCAGCTTCCTAGGTAAGTTACATTATTACCACAAACATGACCTTAGTAATAAAGCTCAAAATGACCTTAGTAATAAAGCTCAAAATATAATAACTGACCAAAAAAAAAAAACAGAGCAAACTGGCTCATTTAATTTTGCAGAAATGATTAAGTACCCATTGAAGCTAAGGGCTTTCTGATTCGCAAGAGTCCATGGCGACCAGAGGATATGTATCACGATAGCTAGTTGAATAACATAGAGGAATGAGTCATGAGTATTAAAGGCTCATAGTTAAATTCAGATATATTACAAGTTAAACCTTTGCAACTTATATGGGTAGTCCTTCAAAAGCAAATTGAAATGGAGATTACCACTTCTTTCACTTTATCAAGGTACTCATTATCAGGACCCTGCACAAGAGATCAAATGATGAATACATAATCACGTTTCTTATGTGTAAGTTGAGAAAATTAACCCTAGAAAGTTGCATTTTAAAAAAAGAACCTTAAAGGAAATTATATATATGATCATACAAGGAAGAATAGTCAGATGAGGGGGACTGATCCATAGGGCTTCAACAGATGGCAGAAACTCATCCACAAGAGGTAAGAACGCAGACTTCAATATCTCCATTGTTTCTAAGCAGTTTGCAGCCTTCAACCAAAAGCACAGAGACACAATTTATTGCATAAAGTGAATAAAAGGAAAAAAAAAAGACATACAGAAAACAATGTTTCAACAATGAAAGATCAAAGGCCAAAATAATGAAGAATTTAATACAAGCTAGAATTATTTCCTCCTCTTGTTCCATTTCATACTCAGTCACGTGTTCTACATTGGCATATAATGACTCCTAAGGGTGTTGTTAGTTTATCAGAACAGCAATCTGCCTGATTACAACCACATTAAAAACTGATCCAGAGATCTGAACTATCACATTTTGATATATACATCACCCAAGAATATAAGCTCGAGTATTTATACCACAAAATCAGTGAAAAGTAGTATTCACCAATTTTTTTAAGGGAAAATTATAATAAAGGACCTAAGAAAAATAATATTTATTAAAAAGGACCATAAAATGGTAATTATTTTGAAAGACCAGAGATTAAAACATCAAAATAGAAAGACTAAATTGTTGTTAACAAGATTATTACTTTATTAAACCTAATTTCCTGTACTGCTTCCGGCAAAGGCGGTTCACAGTCAGAGCTTAAAGTGTGATGACTTTGAATGCTGTTAGGAAACCAGGCTTCTCTGGTTCATTTGCTATTGAGTATGGTGAGTTTATTTTTTTCTTGAGAAACCCTCTAAAGAATAAGTGAATTTCACAGGTAAAATTTTGTTTTATTGATGGATTTTATGTTGTTTTTTTGGGTGTTGCAGAAGCATTAATGGGGTGGAGAAATGCTCTATTCTGCTGCAGCAGAGACTAAGTGCTAGAGCAGAGGAGGTAGTGAATCACGACCTGTGCTTACCACAGGTCTGGATATAATGACCCAAGCAAGAAAATTCAAATTTCTCCAAGAAAACTAAAGTAGGGAATATAGTAATTTGGTTTTTATTTTTTTGAATAGGGATGAAGATATTTAATAATGATGTGGATAGGTTTTAGGTGTAATAAAGCAATATCTAATTTTTTGGGGATAAGATTGCAGGTTGTTGGATGTGGCTTTTGGGTTGCATAAACAATGAAGAATTATTAGGAGCTTGGATTTTGTGTGTGTGTGTGGTTGTAATAAGCTAAAGCTTATGCCATCCATCTTCTTCCTTCCAGTACTTATGGGGAGACGGGGTCGAAGGAAGAAGAAAGGTGAGAAGGAGAAAGTGTAAAGCCAAGGTAGTTGTGTCGTAAAAATCACTTCAGATTTTGATTTAGTTAGAGAGAATATAGGAAATCTGATTAAGAGCAATTTAGTATTTCTATTTTAATTTATGGTCTTTTAAAATAATTACTATTTTTATGATCTTTTTTTAATAACTATTATTTTTCTTAGATCCTTTATTATAATTTTCAAATTTTCTTATTTTTATCATTTCATACATGTTCCAACAAAAGAGAAATATACCAACTATGTTTAATTATGTCATTGGATCTAAGTAATTAGGTTTATTTTCAAGGAACAAATATCATGAAAATTTAAAATCTTACCACTCTGGTCCTATTTATAAGTCTATTTTGATCAAAAAATTTGGTCTTATTTATAAATCTAGTTTCATGCAATAAATGATATTGTGACAATTTACCCATATTAATTATACTCATGAAGATAGAGAGAGAAGAAACAATTGAAAAATACTCAATCATAAATGAGAGCAAAGTTGAAAATTTACTCAATAATTATTGAGTTAACTACCTCTCCTTGGTATGTGAGATTTGGTCAAAATAGACTTATAAATAGAACCAGAGTGGTATATAGCTTTAGAGCATAATATCTCTTATGTAAGTGATTTTGAGGAAGTGCAAAACACTTCAAATTTTTAATATATTCAAAAGTAAACTTTGTGCGATGTTTTTAGAGTATTGCTTTTAACCAATTTGTCTAAAGATAGTCAAATAAACTATCAGTAAATTTATTATGCATATCTCTATATACAAATAAGAAAGAGTTTGGGCTTGGTCTTGCTCAACATTATCCACCTTTGAGACGCCTGTGTCAATCTGAGTGGTCGTCGTGAGACTATCCCTGCTGGGATTGCTAATGTCTCGGCCAGTGTTCCGTGATGGGTTCTCAAGCATCCTGATGCGTTCTTTTAAGAAACTGACCCATTAACTCGGCTTGGGCCAGTGGCATCTTGGCCTGCACTACGATCTGGATGTTTAACCCACCCAGGATGCTCATCAAGCAGCTGTTGCATCCTTCGACCTTCCTCCTGCCGCCAGACGGCATTACGATAGTCCATTTCCTCTCGGATAAGTCGGATATCCTCTTCTCTCTAGAGGCTATTACGAGTCTCCATCTCCTCCATTCGATCCATCATCGACCTAAGAGTGTTCTGCAACATACGAATGTCGAGATTCTCCACTTGAAATTCCAAGGGAGGACCTTGTGGTTGAACTGGCGGCTGGACTTGTTGGATCACCATGCTTTGAGGGGCTGGAGAGTTTGCGATATTTGCTGTCTCTGATTCAGTCTCCACAGTAACATGGTTAGGATCCGGAGCCATCGAATCTACAAACTGAATCGTTTGCTCTTGACGCTGTTGTTGTTGTTGTTGTTGTTCCTTTGGCAACTGATCCTGCCGAGTTGCCTGACTGTGACTTCTAGTGCTTGCGGCCATTGCTTTTCAATGGTTGTTTGTGGTCTTTCATGGTTTGGGAATCAAAGTTTATAGATCCCCACGGTCGGCGCCAATGTTCTGTTCTAAGAACACATATGTCTAACCACAGTGGGTTAATGTATGGTTTATATAGGATCTGTAAAGCTCTCCGAGGTACATAGGACTTAATACCAAAGAGAGGATGACTGTTCGGTGGTGCCTATGAAGAAGACACCAATGAATATCAGATGATGACTGTGCTACTCAGATTAGTCAAAGGGGGTGGGGTGTGTGCACAGTGTGATTGAATAGTAAAAGGATATGAATTGAATGTTTGCACCTTGTGGGTAATCTCTTATTTATAGAGATTACCTAGAGTTTCCAACCTTGTGTTGTGCGCCCATTCCTCCAACAACATGCATCTCCACGTTCTATAAATGCCTGCTCCACTATCTGACGCGTCCCTGCTCCACTACCTGTACTGCAGGGATTAACGCCTTGTTTATGAGGCGATTAGTATTTTGTCCACTTAAGGAGGGTCTTTATTATGGTATGTCTTTGTTGGGCAGCATTATGTCTGAGCCCAATATTCAAGACCATAATAGTGTTCAATTTGATGAAGAATCACATTTGAGAAATATTGTTTTGGAGGGATGGGAGATCAACAATTGATTATGACTGGTTTGGGGATGTAGTTGTTTTTTTACACAAATGATCGTACAAAAAAGTATGATTTAATTTGCGGACCATTTGTTTGGATAAATCATCATTAGCAAAATGTAACATCAGAGTTGTTTGAATTTTTTTGAGCAATTTCTAAAATCCATGGGAAATCGGCCACCACAAACTATGTATTGTTATTGATCAAGATGTTGCCATGACCAAAGCGATTGAAAAGGTATACCCTAATACACGGCATTGCTTGTGCTTGTGGCATATATCTAAGAAATCCCCATCTCATTTAGGTTCTCTGGGCTCTACTCTAACAGTGAGTTTCAATCATTATTTCAAAAGTGCATGAAACTACACTACAAAAAAAAGTATTATTTGTCAAGGTTACCTTGTAGCGGTTATAAAAAACCGCTACAAATGAACCACTTTGTAGCGGTTTCAAGCCAAACCGCCACAAATTAGTAGCGAAAGCATTGGTGCCAAATGGTGAGCTTTTTAGTGCCAAAGCCAAACCGCTACAAATATGGCGCCACATTGGCACGTAATAGCGCGAAAGTTCGTGTCGTGTTATTTGTTGCGGTTTCAAGAGAAGAATCGCTACAAATATGGCGCCAGTCTTGGTGCGTTATGGGGCGAAGTTTGTTGCGGTTTTTTCCTAGCAGTTTCATCAAAGTAACCGCTACAAAGATTCGAAACGACACAGTTTTGTCATGGTGAGAAGAAAGCGACGCCTCGACCGCGTGAAATTGTAAATATTTGTAGTGGTTAGGGCTATAACTGCTATAAAATTTATTCTATAAATAGCCCTTACGGTCATACAACAATTATAAATATTCAAAAATATTCTAAATATAGCTTGTTACTGAATGAACATTCTTGGCTTGGTTGTCGAAGACATGCATATATCTGCACCTCTGATCTCATGAGACGGGAGATAAGAGCTGCAGATATTTGCCTCCCTTCTCATTGTTCAAGCCGAGGAGGTTCCTTTAGTGACAATCTAGATTTAGTTATTCCATTGACTTGAAGACTTCTCCTCTTCTAAATATTGTCCAACATGCCACCGAAGATTGGGTCCAACATAGCCACCAATCTATCTGGGAAATATCTCTGATCAAAATGAGTCAGTGAGTTTTTCTTGGGAGATTGATGGCTATACTGAATCCAATCTTCACCGGCATGTTGGACTATTTTCAATAAATTTGTTATTCCTAATTTATTAACCTCAATTCTTTTAGGGAAATTAAAGAAAATAATTCAGAATGTTTTTATTCTAATAAAGAAAAAATCCAAACTAATTAGTTTGATTCATAAACTAATTAAATTGGATTTTTTTAAAAAATGTTAAATTTGTAGTGGTTTAACTCTCAAACCACTACAGAATTGCAAAGGTCATTCATTTTGTAGCGGTTATATGACCACTACAAATTTTCACTAAGAACGAGGCACATTTGTCGCGGTCGAGGTAGCGGTGTTGGCCTTACCGCTACAAAATTTGTAGCAATTTATCTCTTAAACCGCTACAGAATTGCAAAGGTCATTTATTTTGTAGCAGTTATATGACCGCTACAAATTTTCAACAAGAACGAGGCATATTTGTCGTGGTCAAGGTAGCGTTGTTGGCCTTACCGCTACAAAATGATTAAGTTTGTAACGATTTTTTGGACTAACCGCTACTAAGTGCCGGTTTTTATACTTTGCTTTCACTGTTGAAATTCACGCGCGCTAGTTTTACTGTTCACCTTTTAACCTGGTTTTACTGTTCACCTTTTAACCTTTCAACATCTTGGTTTCTCATGACAAGGGAAAAGAGAAAGTAGTTAAACCCCATAAAAGGCCTATCAGGGGTAGTAGTAGTAGAGGGGGCCGTAGGAGAAGGCGTGGGCCTCAAAATTTCCCCCTTCAGCCACTTCATGTAAATATCCCCCTTCAGCCCCCTCTAGTGAATATCCCCCTTCAGCCCCTTCAGGTTAGGAGTGAATTTGATGAGCTCTTTGCAAATGACCAAATCCCAAACCCAGAGACCCTAGAGGCCCGTAGGTGGAGATCGAGACGCAAGTCTGTCGTTTGACGACATCCTCAATGAAGAAGATGAGGAGATCCAGTTTGAGATTCCTATAGTAGAAGCGGAGCGGTTTCTCAACCAGGAAAACGAGCGGGATCAAGGGAACCCTCGACCATCTTCTTCTCATTCCACCGGATTTGTGGTGGATGTCGAAGGTAAGTATACGTAGTTTATTGGCAAAAAATAAAATTTAAATTCTTGACGTGTAATGGAAATTTATTTTAATACAATACAACAATTTTTTTAATAATTGTGCAGATCCACATGGGAACATCAGCAGGAGGACGCTGGATGTTCCCACGCTCAGTCAACTAGAGGACTACCGCGTGATAGTCCCCTGGAACATGGACACGGACCAGCCGATCGGCAGCGGCAGTCACCTGTTGAACCGATTCCTGTCACAATTTGGCGGGAATTGGGCATGGTTCCTGATCTATTTCTAGAATTGGAAAAAGATCGCGAAGGACAATAAGGACAAGGCGTTTGAGGATGTTGTGCAGGTAAGTTATAAGTTGTGGTTAATTTTACATGTTAATAGTTATAAGTTGTGCTTAATTTTGTCATCTATTTCTTAATTAATTATTACTTAATTACTAATCATTTTATGATACAGAAAAAGTTTAAACTACAAGCCCACGCTCAGAGGTACGTAAAGATGAAAATGGGAGAAGCATGGAAGAGCCAGAGGCTTCGTCTCTATAATGAGCAGAATGGAAATGAGATTATGCCTCTGCAGCAACTGATAGAGAACATCCCAGACGGGGTGGAGGCAAATGACTGGGTAGCTTTTGTCCAATATAGGAGGAGTGCAAGGGCACAAGTACGTTTTTTAATTAATCGTAGTGAATGTTTTTTTTAACTTGAGGGTATTGTATAGTTTAAAATTTGTTTTAATTAATTTTGTTGTAATGTAGTTTAAAAATTTAAATATAGACAAAATTAATGTAGTGTTTAGATTTGATTTAATTAGAGTAAAATACATTGACTACCCCACTATTTTAGCTAAATTGCATAAACAACTCATTTATTTTGCAGGCTCTATCTCAGAGGAATACCAGATGCAGGGCAGCTCAAAGGGTGAATCACATGCAGGATCCAAGACGTTTACTATGACCTACAGTGAGATGGTATGTTAAAAGTTAAGTTAATTTTATGTTTAAATGATTATTGTTTTGTTTTAGATATAACAAAGTTTATATTCTTTTAGCAAGAGAAGGCTCGGGAGGAGAACCGTCAAACGGACTATGGGGAGTTGTATACACGCACCGATAGGCACCGTGATGGGACGCCGATCTCTGAGGCAGCAAAGGAGATAATAGTTAATTACAAAAAAGCTAATTATATAGTTAATGTTGTATATTTAAATTTAATTAAATTGTTTGATTAATGTTTTATGAAATATGTGCGTCAGGCCCAGATTAAGCAGAGCCAACAAGAGATGCAAGCGTCACAACCCCTGGAGACATAGGGGTCAGCTGATCCTACGGTCGCATTGAAAGCTGCTGTGGGTCCAGTCGAGCATCCTGGCCGCATTAGGGGCTTTGGGCTAGGCACCAGGCCTAGCATGGTGTACGGCAAGGCCTCCTCATCTGACGCTGAGACCTCCGGCTCGAGCAGGCCACCACTGGAGGCGGTTGATGCGATGATTGCCAAGAAAGTTGCTGCGCAGGTTGCCGGGCAGGTTGCTGGGCAGGTTGCTGTAGAGAGGGCCAAGAATGAGGCCAGGACTAGGTGCATGCAGGAGAGTCTCGACCGTTGGTAACCTAATCAGAGGCATAGCTGGCAATCACTTGCCGGGGCCTTGACAGAGTTGCTACCTAACAGACGGTTTCCATCTCCCGAGCCTCCCCCTTGGTTCATCTACGAGGATTCCCCCTCGGCTCCCCCGCCTCCCCATCCGTCTGTCTACGAGGATCCCCTTCTGGATCCTGCTGCTGATGAAGATGGGGGCGTTGTTACCTCTGGTCGTGCCCACGCCGCCCCTAAGAGAGACCCCCTTGAGAGAACCCCCTTAGACAGGACCTGATCATCAAGCTCCTGATAGTTAGTTCTTATTTTCTTCAGTAATCATTTTGTACTGTTGGATGTTTATTGACAATTTTATTAAATTTAATTATATTTTTTTCCAGTAGGTTTTTTAAATTTTAATTTTATTAAATAATAAACAGACTTTATAATTTGTGAATAAAAATTTGAATTTTATTAAATAATAAACGGAGTTTATAATTTGTAATTAAAAATTTGAATACGTTTCAAATCTGAATTTTATTAAATAATAAACGGAGTTTATAATTTGTGATTACAAATTTGAATACAGTTCAAATTTGAATTTTATTAAATAATAAACGGAGTTTATAATTTGTGATTAAAAATTTGAATTTTATTAAATAATAAACGGAATTTATAATTTGTGATTAGAATTTTGAATACGGTTTAAATTTGAATTTCAAAGTAAAAAATAACCGTCAAATCTTTGTTGCAGTTTTACCCATAAACCGCTACAAATTTTCAAATGGTCACCTTTTAGTAGCAGTTGACGTAGCGGTTTAAAAACCGCGACTAATTTATGGCGGGATTTTCAATTCAAATTTGTAGCGATTAGTTAACCGCGACAAATTTGAATTGAAAATTGGTCGCAGTTGGATTCGCGGTTTCTAACCGCTACAAAATGTCCCAAGTTGCATTTAAAGATCTTAAGTGCTGGAATGAAAGTAATTAAACATTGTTTCCACATTTATATACTATCCTAGCTTTGTTTACTACAGATGGATAGGTCATGAATCAAGATGCTGTGCAGTTTTCCTGTATATTTAGCGGGATTGAAAAATTTCTTAGATTTCTCCTTCTCTCACGCTAGTATTAATGGCAAGATCGTGTGTCCTTGTTGTAGATGCAAGTTTAAGAAGTGGCAAACATGAGAAGGTGCTATGGAACATCTTCTTATTAAGCCTTTTCCAGAAGCATATACATTCTGGGGTGTTCATGGTGAGAAACGTGGTATGAGATATGGGGATCATCTTCCTCAAACCTCACAAGTAGGAAATCAACTAGATCAAGATGATTCGGTTAATGAAGCTGTACGCGACACTTTTGGTATTCCAGACGACAACTTCACGGCAGAAGTGCAGGGTCCAGAACCAGTTTTCTTCAGGAACGAAGCAGCTTGGGAATTTTTCAGCCTCATGGATGTGAGCGATCGTCCTTTGTATCAAGGTTGTCAGAAATACTCAAAATTATCATTTCTAATCAAATTGTACCATATCAAGTGCATGTGTGGGATCACTGGTAAGGCGATGTCGATGTTGCTGGAATTACTATGAGATGTTTTCCCTGACGCAGATATTCCCACAACCTTCTACAAGGCCAAGAAGATAATCAACAGATTAGGCTTGAGCTACGAAAAAATCGATGCCTGCCCCAACGACTGCATGCTTTATTGGGGGGGAGGACGCTCGAAGGGAGACTTGTAAGAAGTGTCACACTTTGAGGTTTAGGACAGTTTAGAAGGGAAAAAAGTAGAAGAAGAAACCTGCAAAGATTCTAAAATACTTTCCTTTAAAACTTCGCTTTCAAAGATTGTTAATGTTGTCTAAGACAGCTGAGCTTATGAGGTGGCATGAAGCCAACAAGAATGAAGATGGTAAACTCAGACATCCACGGGATGGTAAAGCGTGGAAAGCGTTTGACTTAGACTTTCCTGATTTCGCGGCGGAGCCTAGAAATGTTCATCTTGCTTTGGCGACTGATGGTTTTAATCCGTTTGGGAATCTTAGCATAAGTTATAGTATATGGCCAGTTGTTTTGATACCTTACAACTTGCCCCTTTGGATGTGTATAAAACAAACCTCCTTCATTATGTCCATGATCATTCTAGGCAAAAAGACACTGGGAAATGACATCGATGTATATCTACAACCACTTATCCAAGAGTTGGTGGAGTTGTGTAATGTTGGCGTCGAGACATATGACGCGCATAAGAAGACACTGTTCAACTTGCGTGTGGTGTTGATGTGGGCTATCAGTAACTTCCCTAGACTTGGAACATTATTTGGGTGGGATGTTCATACTAGCCTTGCGTGTCCGGCTTGCAATTTTGACTCTGACTCAGCGTGCCTTCCCCACATTCGTAAATGGTGCTTCATGGGTCATCGGAGGTTTCTCGATGGTACACACAGGTTTAGGTTGCAACGCAATCGTTTCAATGGGCAACAGGAAAAAAGAGGACCTCCTCGGTATTTATCCGGTGCAGAAATTGTAAAGCAGCTTGTGGATGTTGAATTTGAGTATGGGAAAAAAGACGACCTAGCAAAGGCCAAGACAAAGATGGCCAGGGCTTCTGGTTCTGCGACCTAACAATGGCGGAAGATAAATGTCTTCTTCACTCTTTCGTAGTGGACAGATAATTTGCTCCGACACAGTCTGGATGTCATGCACATTGAAAAGAATGTGTGTGACAATATGTTGTACACGATTCCGAACGAACCAGGCAAGTCAAAAGATCATCTTCAAGCAAGGAAAGATTTACGGGAGATGGGAGTTCGTGCAGATGCGTGGCCGGATGAGCATGACAGATTTCAACCGGCAAAATTCACCCTGACAAAACCGAATAAGGAAAGCTTCCTAGCGACGTTGAAGAATATAAAAGTTCCTTACGGGTATTCAAGCAACATTTCACGATGTGTTGATGTGCAAGCTCGAAAGGTTATTGGGCTAAAGAGTCATGACTCACATGTGCTTATGCAGCAATTACTTCCACTGGCTATAAAAAATACGTTGTCTCTCAATGTGTCTATCGTTTTGGTCGAGCTTTGTACTTTCTTACGGGAGTTGTTTCCAAGGTTTTGATTGTGGAGGAGCTCGACCAGCTGCAGCAGAAAATAATTTTTACGCTGTGTCATTTGGAGATGATCTTTTCTCCATCATTTTTCGCGGTCATGGTTCACCTGACAGTACACCTTGTTCATGAAAACAAGCTTGCTGGCCCAGTTCACTACAGATTGATGTATCCTATTGAGAGGTACTCATTTAAAATTAATTACTTTAGCATTACTCCTCTAGTTGCATGTTTAACCATTGATGTATCGACATTTTTACTCATTACTTTATAGGTTTCTTGGGAAACTGAAATCTTACATGAGGAATAAGGTGCGACCTGAAGGTTCAATAGCAGAAGGTTATATTGGGGATGAGGTCATGTATTTTTGTTCCAGCCTTCTAGGTACTTTGATGACTTTGAGATGTCATTTAAACGACCGCCTCGTATGGGCGATTGTCTTGAGTCAGAGCCAGAGCCATCAGCTTCAAAGTTGTTATTCCCCCGTGTTGGTAAACCAGTTGGCGGATGTGAGAACTTCAAACTCACGGCACTTGAGAAGTTTCAAGCACATAGACATGTCTTGATTAATTGTACTAAAGTTGAACCGTATATTCAGTAAGGATTGCACATAGATATATTTGTTATCCTATATGTTTCCTTACATTTTATAGGCACATTTCTTGCTCATCATCACATGTTTAATTACAGGGAATTCAGGAGTCATGTGAAACGTCAGCTGAGGATCCGTACATAGACATTCTCTGAAATTGATAGAAAGGTTCACAAAGAATTCCAGGGTTGGTTTAGGAGGAGAATAATGAATGATCACAACCCCCACTCACCAAAATTCAGAGCTCTCGCACTCGGCTCGCTTGACCATACCCAAAGATTTACGGCATACAATGTCAATGGCTTCAAGTTTTGCACGGTTTCACGAGATCAGAGTTTGCTGACCCAAAGCTCAGGTGTATATGGCACATTTGGGACGACGAGTTATGCGAGCTGTACTGAAGGGAACATGCAGTTCGGTGATGTCTCGTATTATGGAAAGCTACTTGATGTAGTCAGGATAACTTACCAAGGCCTTTTCTCTGTGACGCTGTTCAAGTGTTTGTAGGCGAATACAACAACGTCCTGGGGACTCACGACTGATGACTTAGGCATCACATCAATGAATTTCTCCCGGCCTATTCACACTGGTTAGTCTGAAGATGATGAGCCGTATATTCTTGCCTCAAAGGCCCATCAGGTTTATTATGTCATTGATGAGAGGCACAGGGATTGGAATATGGTGGTTCACTTAAAGCCTCGGAACTTTTATGACATGGGCGATGGTGAGAACGTCGCCTCCGATTGTGAGCCGTTCTAGCCCGCCAGTTTCGAAAACTTCTTCCCAAACGGCGATGACACTTTACTTATAATTCGATACGTTGTTTAATATACGCAATATGAAATATAATAATAGCATTTAACTAAAGTTTTATGTGTTATTACATATTCAACTCACATGTAACTTTTTATACAAACTTTCTTTGTAGGGATGTTGACGAAGATTGAGAGAAAAAATTATCCCTACTCTTCATTTTACTTTTTTTTTAAAAAAAAAAAACCAAAAAAGTATTTGTAGTGGTTTATAACCGTTACAACATACACAAAAAACCGCTACAACTATTTAACCGCTACAAAATCTCAAACCAACCGCTACTAAATGAAACCGCTACAAACACCGACACCTCAACCGCTACAAAGTGATGTGCTGATATCAAAATAAATACCCCCACCAAACCACATTTAATATGCTTCAGTTTTGTTTTCTACACACATTTTCTCTTCGTCTTCTCTCATATATTTACGTTTTCTCAGCGAGGTAAAGTGCTTGAATGGGGTAAGTTTCATTCAACCGGATCAATTTCAATACTTATCGAAATATTTCTTTTTTCTTCTACCTTGTTGATATTAACTTATGTTATTTTACAGGTGCTTTTTGTCAATTTTCAACTTTCTTTCTACTTTCACATACATATTATTCGATCCACTTTCCCACACTTTTGTTTTATAATTAATTTTAATTTAATTAACTTATAAATTGTTGTTATTATACTTACATATTCTCATTGTTTTACACATATATGGTAACCTTGTACAATTGAATATCATATTTTAATATCATTTATTTTCAGTAAAAATATAAATGATTAATAATATACCTTTTTTTTTAATTACAACAAGATTTGTTAAAAAAAAATTCGTTTTCATCCATTTGTAGCGGTTATGAAAATGCTACAAATACCAACGCACGCGCCAAAATGACTTTTCAAACAAATGACGTCAATATTTTGTAGCGATTAATTAACCGCTACAAATGTAAAAATGAAGAAATTGCAGCAAAAATGCTTTTAAAAAATAGCGGGAATTATTTGTAGCGGTTCTCCACCACTATAAAAATTCTGGCGGTAAATTTTATTTATTTATTTTTAAAAAAAAATTTGGACTTGTTAGTAGCGGTTTCATAACTGCTACAAAGGAATTCGAAATGATTAGTAACAGTTATGTAACTGCGACAATATTATTAAATTCATCTTGTAGCGGTTTGTTTACCGCGACTAATGTGTACTTAAGTTGTCAGCACAGCCTTATATACTGATGGCCATTTGGAACCGCGACAGTTACAGTAGCAGTTTATGTCGATGTAGTAGCGGGTTATTTTAACCGCGATGAATCTGTTTGTTTCGGTGGTTTTAGTAGTGGTTTCTTGAACTGCGACAAATGGCGTTAGTAGCGGCAAAAACCGCTACAAATGTGTGATTTTAACCGCTACAAATGGCTCCTTTTTTTTTTTTGTAGTGCTACTCCCTTTGGTCCTTATTATAAGGCACCAATTAACAATTTTAATTTCACAAACCAATAAAAACAGTTAAAGTCAATAAAGTTGTTCTAAAATTTAAGTAACTTCCAATATTATCCATATTAATTGAATTAAACTTAATTATTATATTAATTATTACTCTTATCCACTATCCATATTAATTATGGGCATACATGGAAACAATAATAATTAATACGCTTTGCAAATAAGCAAGTGCCTTGTTAAAAAAGCCAAATACAATTGCTAGTTAATGCCTTATAATAAGAATCAGAAAGTGTATATGATTCAAAAGAGGAATTTGAAATTACACAGGATGATAATGATTAAGAATTTTGATCTCGATGGCCATAGTTGGTTGAGTAGAATGTTTGCATTTCGGCATAAATGATCAACTGCATTCGGTAAGGATATGTTTTCTGCAAACATAAAATCTTCTCAAAGATGAGGTAGCACTAATAGTGTTTCGGTGAAATATCTACAAAAGAACTTCACTTACAAAATTTTTCTTAGCTTTTAAAAAGATGGTGGGAAAATGGAGATGTTATGAGGGAGAAGAAATTTTCAAAATAGCGAAGGCATTCCTTCATGTGCTATCAATAGGAATACGACTTTATACCATGCATCTAAGATTTATACTAAAAAAAAAAATCAAATTGTTTGAGAAAGAATATTTGGATGGAGTGGGGACTTCGTTTAAACAAATGAAAAGGGATAGGGACATTTTTTATTATGAGTTGTGTGGGGAGGGAAAAGAGCCAAAGAGGTGGGTGGTGCAATTTGATTCTTCTAACGAGGATGTTATTTGTAGTTGTAAAAAGTTTGAATCAATGGGTATTTTCTGTTCACATGCATTGAGAGTTTATAAGATTAATTGAGACAAGAGTACCAGATAAATATTTCTTAAAGCGATGGTTAAAGAATGCAAAGTTTATTGATTGTCAGCATGAAGGAAAATGTACAACTCGTGAAGATCCAAAAATTGTACTATAGTGTAATTCCATTATGCAGTCTTTTTATAACATTATGTTGGCCTTGCAAGATCACAGGGAAACTTAAGATATCTTGTGGGGTGTTATCAAGAATGGATATCAACAAGTTCAAGAACATCTATGTAATTTGACGAAAAGCAACAATGCGGACAAAAGTAAAGAAATTCATGCTAACAAAGATGCATCTCAAGAAGTAGGTCAGATTCCTAATCCCCTAGAGCAAAGCAAAAAAGGGAGTGGAAGTGGTAAAAGAAAGGGTCATTTTGAAAACAACAAAAATCAAGTAAGATATAAATTTTGTAAATACTTGTGTCTGTACATATATTAGTTATACATTTATAAATTTAAATTTAAACTTTTTTTGTAGAAAAACAAGAAGGAGTGGAACATATATACTGCTTCAACTGCACCAGGGCAAGTGCTTTAGTTACACTTATCCACAAGTAGCTGTGCCTTTATACAAAATTAATAAACATGACCATTATTTTCAAATCTTACTTATAGAATCTAATTGTGTTATATTATAGGTCACTTCTACTCAATTGGTTCCTAGTAGCCTTTCTATGACCCCACATGTTTTTAGGGGAGCACATAAGGTGCTCCTCACCTTATATGCTTCTTACATGCTCATCCCTTTAATTAGAGGGTTGAGACATTTTTTCTTAATTTTTTATTTATTTAGATTTAAATTATATGTTATTTTTTGGAATATTTTTTTCACCCAATATCTCAAATTAATTAAGTTTCCAGAATATTGGTATTAGAGGAGAAACATTTCTGAATACAGGACTAAAAACTAATTAATTTGAAATACGTGGTGCAAAAAACATTTCAGAAAGCAGCATATAATTTAAATCTAAATAAATAAAATATATTTTAAAAAATTTAAAAAATGTAGAGGGATGAGCACATAAGGTGCACATAAGAATGTGCACCTAATGTGAACCCATGTTTTTAGTGGCATTTGGAACATTAGAACATTTCACATGAATGACATGAGCAACAATTTAAATCAGGTATACTTTGACTAGTTATATTATGTTGATGGAAGATATGCCAAGTAATTAAATTGAATCTAATTTATATTAATGCATTGTTTAGGAAACAAATTATCAAATCAATGATTGCCTTCAAGCCTTTATCCTATATTTGGATGAAGAGAAAAATGAGGGGAAGATAGAAGGAGAGAATACTAGAAATGAAAACCTTAAAAATGGTATATATATATATATATATATATATATATATTATTTTTGAGAGTTTTCTCTTCTCTTTAATTTTCTCTCCATCCAAACATAAGGTTAAAGTCAGACGAATGGAAGAAAACCTTTTTACTCTCATCATTTTTTATCTTATATATACTAGAAATTCCGAAAAAAAATGTGAAATATACCCTTTCAGCATTTGGAAACTGAATGTTTTCAATTTCCAACTCTCTTTGATGCATGTTTTTTTACCCGTGATCAAGTATATGTTTTTATTTATAACTTATGCTTATGAAGTTAATGTTTAAATGTAACTTTTTGTACTTTCTTTTTTATTTGAAACCTAATTTAATATGGGCAAATTTTTTTAAAAAAATCAATTCAAAGCATATTTAAGAGTTAACTATCATTTATTGTTTAATATGAATTACTTAAAGTGTTTTATATTATGGAGTGGATGGTTTCCAATTATCATTTTATATATAAAAAATTGTGTATCGTTCAGGTACGGGTGCAATTCATCACATGCATGTGTAGTTCTAGTTAATGTTTGAGTATAAGCGAAGCATATATAAAAATGAATTAAGATATATATATATAAACTTAAATTCGCATGAGAAAGTATATGAAGCATTAACTATATTTTGTCATTTGTGTTTTTGGTGATGGAGTGAAATAACACCTAAAAAGTGAAAATTTCAAATAAAATTAAAAGAGTGAAAGATATGTGGTACTGAGCCATGGGGGATTTGTCAAGCTCAGATTCGTGCGCTGAATGAGAAAATGACAAAAGGAGCGGAGAGGAACAATGCATATGGAGGGTTGTTTATTATTATTCTAATTACATTTTCAGAAAAATCTTATTTAAATATCATATGAAATTTCAAAACCTCAAAAAGTATGTTAACATTTAGAAATGACATAAAGGTGATATGGATTAAATTGAGATTTTAAAATATTGATGAATTTACTATTATATCCTCAGTTTTTAAATAAAAAAGAAAAAGAAAAATGAGCATTGCCAGAGCACTGCCCTAGTTGGCCGTTGAAGCTCCAACTCTGATTGGCCCGCAACCGACGGCAGCTTGAACTCCGGCTGTCGGCTGACCTCTATATTGGATATGATTAGTTTTGATGATGTCTTATATAGATGTCACTCTTAAGAGCAAAAAACTTGTGTAATACATTTATCTCCTAAATCGACTAACTACTATAATTAATGTAGATTACTCCAAGTTGAATTATAGAACAAGGAGATAAGAGATTTCAAAAAGAAGAAATTTGAGAAAATGTTGAGTTTAAGAAGAAGAGGAAATATTGAAGAAGGTAGAACTTGCAAAGAATGATGAGTCCATGTTAAATGACAAAGAATGATTAAGATGGGAGACGGAAGAACTTGATGAATGGAACGAGAATATCATTATACAAGTTCCAAGATTGATTCTAGAAGTCTTCATGATCAATTGGAAGTTGAAATGACTCAATTCGAAGTTAAAATAAGCTACAATTGCATTCTTGATGTCATGCTCTAGCACAACAATGTCATACTCGAGCACGGTACATTTCCAGCTCCTATTCACGCCTAAATTTCGCTCATGCTCGAGCACAAACATGCCATGCTCGAGCAACATTGTTTTTCAGCACTCTGTTCACCTCTATTTCACGTTCAGCTTGGGCAAGGTTTGATAATTCGATGATATCTCCTAAACCAAGTATCGGATTAAGGTAAAACCAGTGGCATATGTAACTAGACTCCCAATGCGTCATTTTGATATAAAATTCAAGTCCAAAGGAGTTTAGATCAAGGAGATATTAATTGTAGAAGTTGGAACTGAAATTCATGCTACACAGCAGACCAAGCTTTGGTATTTTGGATGTATCTCACAATCTACAAATCTAATTGAGCTGAAACTGGTGCCATTGGAAACTAGACTCAAATACCTTTTCAAAAACATCAAGATCACAGGAAAAAAAGATCAAATGAAGGAGATATGATGTTTTGAAGTTGACTGTCAGTTCAGGATATTACAAAAAACACTGATCAAGAACAACCTCCATTCATATGATGATAATGGACGAACTACAATGAGTTTGGAGCTGATTCTTCTTGCATTGGAAAGAAGACTTAAAGATCTTTCTAAGAATGGGTGGTTTGCCAAAATTGGAGCTATATCGAAGACGTTACGCTCACTGGAAATTAGCTATTGTACTACCAATACTCTTGTTTCCTGAAAGTCTCTACATTCTGGAAGTTAAGCTTTGCATTGGACAGTATAATGCTTATTCATGTATGATCAGAAGCCTCAAAGATAGAAGTGTGCTTGAGCAGTGTATTTGGCATGCTCAAGCATCATCAATCTCAGAGCAAAGATCTCCAAAGTTAAATAGGCTTGCCCGAGCAAAGTGAAAAGCATGCTCAAGCACTGTGTTCGAGCAGAGGAAAAGTCTTGCTTGAGTAGCAGCATTGCAACTGAATATCTTCATCTCTGTTTACTTCCTGCCTGAGCATAGTCTCAGTGTTGCTCGGGCAGTGGCGAATGATGCTCGAGCATGAAGCATGTCTTGCTCGAGCATTAGCAATAAAAGTTATTTTTCAAAAGGCACCAGGAGAAGCTTGACCTAGCAAACTTAGATTCTTGCTCGAGCATAGGGTGATCACTTATCTTTCAATGTGTTTTTCCAACTGATGCCCAAGCATACTATTAGCCATGTTCGAGCATGATCATCACTGTTTTCAAAATCTCCGTCTTCGTAAATCTTAAATCATCGTGTGTGATTTCATTTCTATATACCATTACTTATTACTGTTGCTAATTGCTTTTAATCAGTTTGCTAATGAGTTTCAGATGATTTTATCATGGATTGACAAAAAATTTGTATAAAGCAATTTGTGTCAGAGAAGCATTAAATGCAGTTGCCAAAACCAGTGGTATCCTCTGTAACCATTTCTTTGATCGATGTAAAGCATTTACTGATATTCCGCTTGCACATTAAATACTATCTCTCAACGGACAAAAACAAAAGGAATGAAGAATGCTTGCAAAGACCATAAAACACTGATGGCGATTTACAGACACTTCACGCTTCAACTCTGGACATTTTCGAAGTGACTCAACGACTACTTCCAACGGACATTTTCGAAGTAACTCAACGGCTACTTCCAACAGACATTCAACGAGCTTATCCTGAACAGGAAGAATTGCTCAACGGTCGAATGCTCTCCATTAACTATAAAAGGAGAAGGATTCAAAATGGACAAAGTGAGATACGAGCTTGCACTGTCGAAATGCTGATATTCTGAATCCAACATTTATCTCATACACTCTGTTTCTTAATGTTTAAATAGTTTATAGTAGAGAGTGAGATGATCGATTATTGTACTTCAATGTTTATACATTCACTTCTGGGAGAGAAGATTTATCTGTAAACATTATATCTAAGAGTTACTCAAGATTGGGTGATCTTGAGTAGGGGACCCATTGTATTGATTACAGCTTGTATTGGGGGAGTGAATCCTAGTGAGAGAATTAATTCAAGTACGAAGTGTGTAATAAAGTGGGTGTATAGATTACAGCTTGTAAGGGGGAGTGAATCCTAGTGAAAGAATTACTTCGAGTATAGAGCGTGTAATCAAGTTGTATAGGCTTCTCTTGTGCCCGGATTAAACAAGAGGATAGTGGATTGAAAATCTTAAGTGGAACTTGAGGACTGGACGTAGGTCAAGGATTGCGCCGGACCAGTATAAATTACAGTTTGCATATTCTCTTTCCTTATCTCTTAAATTTCCAGTATATACTTATTTGAATATCTAACTGTTGAATTAGAAGTTGTGAAAATATTTTGAAAGTTCCTAAAGTTTTATCAAACACCCAATTCACTCCCCTCTTGGGTGATAACCAGGTATAACACTCTAGTGTCGGGGGCTTATTTTTAGTCCGGTTCCTCTGCTTGGTGTGTTTTCTCCTCATTCCTCCTTGTCTCTCATCTTTTGGTATTAATCAGTATTCTAAAATATATTTTTAATAACAGTCAGTATTCTAAAATATTTTTTCAAGATCCTAAAATAATTTTTTAAGATATTGAAGTTTCTTTTTTTAGTACTAGTCAATATCTTGAAGTATTTTTTTAGTACCAGTCAGTATCTTGAAGTATTTTTTTAGTACCAGTCAGTACAGTGAAATATTTCTTCAAGATCCTAAATTTTAGGATCTTGAAAAAATATTTTAGATGATTGATATTAAAAAATACTACAGGATGGGACAATCTCAGATCAAGGGTCTAGATTTGTTGAGGAAAGAAATCAAAGGTTAGAATTGGATAAGGAGGGACAATGAGAAAGTAGGACAATGAGAAAGTAGGACAATGAGAGAGTCCAATTCCCTTATTTTCGGGGGTGGGGCTGATTTTTTTTATTTCAATTTTCTTAAAAAAATTGAATCAAGGTGTAAGGTGTGGGTTTCGAACCCATCCCACCATGATAGTAAAGGCGTTGGGTGGCAATCAAATATATATATATACATTACTTAACATTTTTTCCATCAGGAAACGCTCTTGTCTAAGAATCTTGTCAAACTCACTATTGCTCTTATGAATCTCATTACGAATTTTCCTATAGGCCACAAGTGTTTTGGTGACTCTTTTGCATCAGGAAATGCTCTTCTGAAAACCATTAAGAATCTTGTCAAACTCATTATTGCTCTTGTAAATCTCATTAGGAATTTTGTCAAAGCCCATAATGTTGGTGAAACATGTCCAACAGTTTTTCCATTAGGAAATATTCTTGTGGAAACCATTATAAATCTTATCAAACTCATCATTGCTCTTGCGAATCCCATTATGAATTTTTTCAAAGCCCTCAAATGTTATCGAATCTTGTCTAACGATTTTCTAATCAGGAACCGCTCTCATGAAAACCATTACAAAAAAGTGAGATTGACATAATTCATAATCACAAAAACATAAAAAGGACATGACACATATAAGTGCCATATCAAAGTAAAAAGACATGACTTGTTGATTTCTGACTGTCGCACACAAGAATTTCCCCAGATGTTTCCCATGTGTTCCCACAATCGGATCCTGTCCATCCACAATCACACTTAATTCTTTATCAATTGTCATCTGATCCTGATGCAGGGTTACATTTTTAAAATTTTTAAAAAAAAAAAAAACAGTTTGGGGGGAGATAAATGGAAAAACAAATATATTAAACTCAGTTGAAAATATGTCTAAAAC
This sequence comes from Acacia crassicarpa, assembly GCA_034222035.1. Taxonomy (NCBI): domain Eukaryota; kingdom Viridiplantae; phylum Streptophyta; class Magnoliopsida; order Fabales; family Fabaceae; genus Acacia; species Acacia crassicarpa. The sequence goes on along the minus strand of JAWXYG010000009.1, from coordinate 5,230,391 downwards.
TGGTACAGAAATTTGGCCACAATATACAATGACATAATTGAAGAAAAGAATATCAAACAATTTTCCTTCTTTTCTCGTTGACATATTCGCCTTCAATAGCCTTGCTTAAAAAGTGTTTCGGCTAAACTTGCTCATACCATGGATAGTACTTTTTGTATTTTTGACAAACTATAACGTGGCTAGATTTTGGGCATTTTTGGAGAGATATAGGTGAATGACCGTTTTACAGTTGTGATTCAAAAAAAAAGGAAAAAAAATTAGTGTTTTGGTGTCTCTCCAACAAACAATTATGGCTTGGCCTCAACTTTGCTCAGCCAAGACTTGATCAGGCCTATCGTTGCATCTGTTGCTAGATTGTCTCTTATAGATAAAATCTGTAACAAACAGAACTTTAGGCAAATAAAACAAGACGTAAGGAAGACCTTACATCTTGTTGGATTGTCTCTCTTTTTTTTTTTCTTTTTTTTTTTGACCAAAAAAGAAAGAGAAGGGGGGGGGGGGGGGGGGAGATAAAAGACCTTAACTCGAAGATCATCACTAACCTTTTTACAAATTTTAATAGCCTTACTAAGACTCTTGTCGTTACGCCCCAAAAGATCCCAGTCATACCTGAAACAAAACAGAAAAATGATATAGTTTATCAATATTGTTAAACTTGACTCAAGTTTGTTTCAAAATCGAAACTGGGGAAGACAGCTAGAGAAGTAAAACCTTTCAAATGGTAGACCGAGTTGTGCGTTTGCAGATTTGGCTTCTTTAAAGCCATTCCTTAAGGGCAAAGATTTTAGCCGAAGTGGAAGCATCTAGTTATGAGTAATTATAGTATGGCATGTTATAATAACAATATAGGAATAAAAGCCCAATAGAAAAAAAGATAAGAAAAATGTTACCTGAGGGGTGTGAATCATATGACGCCGGTACTCAATAATTTTCCCAAAAGCTGAAACAACAGCATCATATGCCATCGCCCTCTCTTCTGATTGCCTTCCACTATCTATTACAAAATTTAGGCCATCCAAAAACACTGCACAAAATTCACCACTTCCACATTTTATACATTCTATTGTTCGATAAAAACTTATGAACATTACTGTAATTAAGGAGCCTATACCAAGGGCATCGAAGTTGGGCATAAGTTTTGAGTGTGTGGCGCATAATCCAATCCCACGTGCAGCTTCCTATACAAGTCACATTACCCAAACACAAATGTACGGTAAATTAAAGCTCAGAATATAACTGGCACATTTTGCAGAAATAATTAAATACCCGTTGAAGCTGGGGGCTTTGTGAGTAACAAAGGTCCATGACAATCATAGGATATGTATCATAATACCTGGTTGAATAACAACAAAAGATGAAATGAGTCGTGAATGCTCATAATTGAATTCAGATATATTACAAGCTAAACCGTATATATACCTTTCCAATTTTTGTGGGTAGTCACTCAAAAGGAAATTAAAAATGGAGATTGCCACTGCTTTCACATTATCTGGGCACTCATGACCCTGTGGAAGAGTTGAATCAAATGATTAAGACATAATCATGCTTCTTATGTTTAAGTTGAAAATAATTAACACAGAAAAGTTGCATAAAAAAAAAAGAACCTTATTAAAAAAATTCTACTCCTATATATATATGATCATACAAAAAAGAATAGCAACATGAGCACGCAGGACTAACCCATAGTGCTTCAATAGCTGGAAGAAGCTCATAAATATGAGGTAAGAATGCAGACTTCAATGTAGTTATCATTGTCACTAAGCAGCTTGCCGCCTTCAAAGCGAAAACACAAACTTGAGCAATGCATTAAAGGAAAGATTACCCCACCCCCCCTCAAAAAAAGAAAAAAGGATTTTATGCAGAGACTTGAATTATTTGCTCCTCTAGTTCCTGTTTATAACTCTCAGGACGAAACCACAGCCATGGTTCTTCTCGCACTTTTTTGTCCATATTGGCAAATACTGACGACTGAAAGAGTATTTGTTTTATTTGATCTGCAATCTGTTTAATTAGTTTTGCATGCAAAACTTTTGTTCCACATATCTGCACAAGCACATTCGTTATATTCGTAACAGAAGAATGTAAGCCAAGCGTGTGGGATTTCAATATAATGTATGTTTCCACGTACCTGGACGCATGCATTGAGGCTTTTTAACATTTCTATACCAATCGATTTGCACAAAATTCCCTGCTGTACAATGATTTGAACCTTAAACAGTGTGGACTGAAAACGAAGACCAATGAATGATATATGTAATAATTTTAAATTAAAGGAAATCACAACCAAATAAAATACCTGTTGTAATTCATTGACCAGATCTTGGACAACGGCGTACAAGAAAAATTTACGAGCGCAATAGGCTTGGAAGCACTAGAAACAGAAATTAAGGGAAGCTTATACCTCTACATTAATATGAAACCCAACAATTTTCTGAATAATACTCAGATATATTCTTCTAATTTGATTAGATTAAAGAAGTTGGTTGAGTTAGTTAATATGACATTTTTTTAAAAATGTCATAGTCATCTTCCTCAATTCCTCTTCCCCTCTCCTCCTTGATTATTATTGAGAGAGCACCAATAGGGATAAATTAGAAAAATATTAATAAAAATAAAAAATTTATCTTATATTTAGGATGGTCAACTTCTCAGATATGTGTTATATTATCACAATTATAAGGGAATGAGAAATACCTCTAACAGCTGCTATTTTAGCTTCAGGGTGAGTGCAGGCGATCAGGGAGGTCAAGAGAGGACAGATCTAATCATTGCAAGTCATGATCAGTTTCAGAAATAGCTAGTCTCAATGTGTGTGTGTCTCCAAAATCAAAGTTACATGGACATGGATTACCGAGGAAGCCCAAGGTTCAAGTTTTCTTGGGAACCGATCAGCAAACTTCGTCAGTAAATCACAAGCCAAAGCTGACTTTTTAAGCAATAACTTCCTACAAAACATAGATATAATGTTACAAATAGCTTAAAGCTAACAACAACAAGGTTTTTTTTTTTTGGGGGGGGGGGGGGGGGGGAAGGAATTCAGGTAGAAGCCAAACCTGGTGAAGGGTTCAGCATTTTCGAGAGTCTGCAACAAATCAGGCATGGTCTTGCTAAGGAATTGGCCAGCCACTCGCTGCGGTAGCTTGCACAATTGAGACAATGCCTGCCAAGTTTTAACTAACTTCATGTGAGAAAAAGTAGGAATCAATAAACTATTTATGGCATAAGCATAATGAAAATTAAATAATAATATTTTTTTGTACCAAAGAGCCCTTGCTCTTCTTGGCCTGCATTATTTTTTCGATGAGAGAATAATCATTGGGTTCACATTCCATACTTCTTAGATGCTTGTCCCTCTAATTAGAGGGATGAAAATAATTTTTAATTTTTTTTATATATTTTGTTTATTTAAATTAAATTATATGTTGCATTATGACTTTTTTTTTGCACTCAATATTTCTAATTAATTAATTTTTAGTCTTGTATTCAAAAATATTTTCCATGTAATATCCTGAATTTTGGACATTGAGACTTGAGAATAAGCTTAAATTAAGCAGACTACCAAGCCTGATTCAATAGATGTGATATTCTTGAATAAGGCCATATCATCACCCAAGGGACAAAAAAGGAAAAGAAGACAAGGAAGATTGACTTGTCATAGACAAATGTTAAAGTCAATTAATTAATGAAATTGCCACTTGTCTTGTTAAGAAGACAAGTTGGATTTTTTAGAGGACACCTAGATATGAATATTGGTGGTTAAATGATGACTTATATGCTTCTCGAACAAGCCATTCAATTTGACTTGAGAGAGAAGAAAGGAGAAGATAAGGTCAAACTAGGATATTTTGTCACATATTGACTAAAAGTCAACAAAGCAATCCTATGATGCCACTTGTCATGATAGGGAATAAGATGACATGTAAGAGGGAAACCTAAGTAAGTTGATTATGTCATGTTGATGACTCAATTTTCTTAGCTAGGTGTAATGGATATCAAAGGGCTCTTAAGGCATGTACTAATGCCTTAGATTGTGGCTTCGAGCCTTTGGGGAGGCGTGCTCTTGGGAATTAATTCCCAAGGGACAAAACCCCTAGAGGATAGACCAATACCTGCCTCAGTGGGGGCCAGCCACCACACAGGCGTCGGACAGATCGAGGTTCCAGGGACAGTGGTCCCGCGTCCCGGTGGGGACTCTAGTGGTGGGTTGTTACATTGAAAATTAAATAATTTGATATATTGGGTGTAAAAAAAAAATCAAGATGCAATATATAATTTAATTTAAATACAGAAAATTTAAAAAAATGTTTGCATCCCTCTAATTAAAGAGACAAACACCTAAGAAGTATGTAAAAGAGAAGCATATAATGTGGATTCATCACTACATTCAATATATTATTAGCTCCGCTCCTAAATGCTCCTAAATATAGGCCAAATTTATACAAGATTCTATATTAAAGACCAGAAAAATAAAAGGAAGAGTGATTATTTTAGTATTAGTAAATATCCACGCACATAGTATTAAGTAAATGTTTAGTAAATCGTATTGATAAGAGTAATGTTAAGTGAAGAATTTAATAGAGCGATATTGATCTACAAGGAGTTGATGCACGCCCCGCCCCCGCGCCGGGGGGGGGGGGGGGGGGGGGGGGGAAGATTATAACTAGGATTATAACTTCCGCGTCTTATAGATTCACCAAAGAAATCTAGGATTATTCAAAAATGCAATTACTTAGATCTAGAACGATATTGATTTTCATTTAAATGACGGTAAATTAGTAAATTAATTGTGTTTCAGTAGAAGTTTTAATGTGATTAAAAACAAATTTTTAGAACATATTTAAGGGAGTTAATGATTTGAACTCAAAGGTGTATGTTTTTAAAATAAATTTGGGATATATGTAATTAAAGCAAAAATGTTTGCAATGTTTTACTCATATATTATCACTAATTACCTCTGGCTGAACATCTTTTAAAAGAGAAAGAGACTGGTGCAGGAGAGGCCCCAAAAAAATAAAACTCAAATCGTCCATGAATTTCTCCTCAAGTAACGCCTGAGACGTGAAGGCTTTTAAAGAAGCCACTGTTTTGACAGCAGAAATAAAATCCACATCCACCATCATATATGGTTTTGACAATTTCACCGAGGTATTAATTAAAAGATATACCGGAAATGATACTGCCAGTGATTTTAGAGTTTCCGTAGCTATTTTCCCAAACTCTCTGTCTTCCTTCTGCAGGAAGAGGTTATTTATTTACATAAAACTGAGAACGCACGCCAGAGGAAAAAAAATATATGCACATTATATATATATAATGGGTCATATATATATACCTCAAGAAGATCTAGCAATACAGGCATCAGATCTTTCAAGAATGACTTCACTGCTTCTTCATCGGCGCCATTGGCAATTAAGAGATGAATTGCCGTAGTAGCACGCAACTGCACATCATATATATGCATTTATGAATCGCAAGGAAATTTGAAGCAAGACTTTGCGTTGACAAGGTGGCAAAATGCACTTGGTTTATACATACCTGAATACTTGGATATATTGAAGATGATCTTATTATGATCACCAGTCTAGGAACGAACTTACTTAGATGTTTGAGTTGGTCTTTACCAAAGTCCTTAACCAAACATATAATTAAGTCAATGGCAGCAAAAAGCACGCGCCGGTGGGGATCAGCAAGTGAGATATTGATCACTTTCTCTGCTTCCTCAATCATGATCGTTTCCTGTGGCGGCCACAAAGAGAGAGATGGAAATAGTGAAAATATTACGAATTTCTTAAACTAAAGTTAAAACGAAAACAAGGGAAAGATCAAATTACGTGGACACATCCTATTGCAGTAAAGGCAGTAACTCCTGCATGACGTTTCTGCCAATCTTCTGAATTCAAATACTGTGGTATCATCTCTCTTGCAAAGGGAAGTAATATGTCTTGTTGTGAATGCAAGCAAAGCCCAACGAGTAAGAACATTCCTAGTTTGTAATCCCCCGAGATTTCCGCATGTTTCGTGCCCAAATCATAACAGGCTGGAACATCTGCAATACGACACATTAAGCGCACGCAATTCTCCAATATGCTGCGTTTAGACTCAGTAGAAAGATCCAGATGATACTTTGAAAAATTTGACAAATTCCGGTCATCGAGTATCTTAATAATTTCAATCGACTGACACTTGATAAAAGTGTTGTCATCTATAGTCTCTACAAGTTGGAAAAAGCAGCCGAGCACAACATTGAGTCTCTTCAAAAAATGGTCAGTGCAGCCTTTAGCCAAGTCCATCATTCTCTGTTCCACAATATGGGTTTGAGCGTCCCTGTGAAAGTCTCGTAGGAACCTAATCATTATTTGTAATAGTTTGTCAAATTCGTCGTCAAACTTCCACTGGTGAAGCAAGCGTACCAATTTAACAGACGCATCAACTGTGAGAGCCCGGATATTGAGATCGGCGGAATCAAAAAGCTTCAAGAATATCGGTACAAGTGACTCATAGTTGTGCCACCAAAATTTGTAAGCTCCCAGACATTCTTTTCTCGTCTCAGGCAATCTCGATAACACCCTGAGGGCCTTTTCTTGGGTCGATTCGAATTCCGTTTGAAGGGCGTCAAAAACATAGTCAAGAAGTTCTTCCCATCCCTCGATTACAAAGATTGTGGCGGCTACTTGAGAAAAATTAGGCAATTCAGGTATTGATTCATCAAGGTTCTGGATAACGTGAAGAAGCAGGGGTTTGAGACTAGCAAGAACCCGTTGATTAAATCTGGGCGCATCTTGGCCGTGAAACCGGGTTAGGGTGAGGTGGAGCAGATCAACGATGTGGGTTCTGGTAGCAGAGGGATGATTAGACAAGTTGAGGAGGTGAGCGAGCATGAGAGAGAAAGAATTTGGGAATCGAAGAGCACAGAAATTCCAGAGGGACTTAACTTGTGATTCACGAGGAACAGAGGAGTTAGCGAAGTTGCCGACAAGAGATAGGTGTTGGGACAAATCATCAGAAAGGAAAAGATTTTTGGCCGCCGATTGGAGCTCATTGATCTCATGTGGGGTGAGTTGTTGATTATCTTGGACCGAGATGCGCCTTCTCTTGGCCTTTAGACTCGGCTTGAGAGGAATATCTGGGTATGTATCCACGACGTGTTTACGCTTGGGACGAACCGGAGCAGGTGGAGGTGGAAATGTTGGCCGTGAGGGACGTCTACCACCAGAGGTGGATGCCATTGCTGGAGGGTGAGAAAGTAAAGTGGGAGGATGTTGAAGATTTTGAATATAGGGAATGGATTCCAAGAAATTCATAAATTCACTCATACGCGCAACATGGCTCTGAATGATTAAACTCTGTACTATTTTTAAATACAAATTAACTAACTCCCTTATATCAAGGAGACTTAGTTAAATCCTTAATTTTTTGACTAGATTTTTAATTTCACCATGAATGGTTATAAAAATTTTCTGAGCAAAAAAATGGTTCTAAAAATTAATATGAATATATTTTTTTTAAATTAATATGGGTAAAAATATAACAAATATATTTATTACTTAGAAATTGAGATGTTTAGTCAAAATATATTTATAAATAAAAATAAAATAGTATATTTGATAGTAAACCCCAACCGGGTCTAAGCATCTAGCCCGAGCCAAACCCTAGATCTCTTCTGCCTGTGTTTCTAGACGCCGCCGACGAGCCTCCTCCTGAGCCACAATAGCAGCCGAAGTACAGATCGGCCTTCTCTGAGTCAGGTGCTGGCGGGTTTTAGGCCGGAACGGAGATATAGAGGAGTGGCCGTCCTTCTTGTTCGGCGCCGGTTCTCCTCTGGTCTCCAGCTTCACCGCCTTCCTAGCTCCGGTGGCCCTCTGTTCTGTGGTTGCGTTTTTGGTTCTCCCTCGTCTTCGGCGGTAGGAGTTTTTGCTCCGATACCCTCTCCGATGGTGGTTCCTGATTCGTCGATGGCCTCTTGTTCGACGGTGGCTTCTTCCTTGGCAGTGGTCGCCTGCGCGCCGGTGGTCTCTGGCATATCGGTGATTTCCGACAGTGGGGGTAATTTGGTTTTCTCGTTCTGTTCGTTTTTCTTGTTTTCCTTTCTTTTTTTGCTTTATATTTATTTATGTTTCCTGATGTGGTGGATTTGGTCAAGTGTTGTCTGTGTTTGTCCCCTGATGGTGGGGTTATGGGTTATTATGGTGGTGTTCCTTTTTGTGGATTGGATTCGTGTTTTTGGGGTAAGGGTTTTATTGATGGTTGCTATTATTTTGTGCATTATCTGGGAGAAAACCATTGATAGGATTGTTAGATGGGGGCGAATCCATATCTCTTATGTTAGCCAATATCTGTTGGGAGGGTGGTTGATGTCACCAAGGTTGCGTAATTGGATGAGCAAGAGTTCTCTTCAGGATTTCACTTGTCTTGTTTCGTCTGAAGTTGGGTGTTTTCTGTATTGTCCCCCAAGTTGAGGTGTTAGTGTAGCTGACCTATGTGCAGCTTTTTCTTATAAGGAGGTGTACCCGATCGAGTGGGTTTTGGAACCAACACTTTTTTCCATGTCCTTTCTAACCTTGGATGGCAAGGAAGCCTATGAAGTCTTTGAAGCTGCTCTTATTCCGTTTTGTTTTGTGGTGACTAGCTTTCCTTTCAATTGGTTTGGCATTGTTGTATTTGTTAGCCTTCTTATTCTGATTTGTTTTTCTTTTAGTTTGTTGTCACAGTGTAATCGTTTATGTTGTTGTCACACTCTGATCGTTGTATGTAACTTTTATTTTTAGTATCAATATATGTTAGTATTCTGACAAAAAAAAAAAAAACATCAATGTTAACAAGTAATGTTATAAAAATCTTTTTTTTTTCCGACAACATCAACACTACATCTCAATATTACAAACTCAAAAAATTCAAGTGACATTACGAGGAAAAACTTATGGTGGAGAACCCATACAAGGTCTCCCTTTCCTTCTGCCTCAAGCATCGCCCACTGGAACTCCTGTTGAAACTCTCCCCAGCGTCTTCTTCGGTTACCTCCCCATAGGTTCCATTCAGCCTCTCCGCCATTCTCAGCGCGTGATGGTGAAGATGAACCTCAGCTCAGTTTAGTTCAGCTGTGACTGGGAGTTATACCTTGTGACTAGTCAGGAATTCGAGCAAAAGATGAGAAAGTCTATGTACGGATTGCGGATCCTGTACTTTATTACTGGGTTTTTTTTTAAACCAAATATTTTCCCCAAACCTAAAACTGCCGCGTCATATGTCATCCCTGAACTCATATCTTTTCCAAACTGAAATAGCCGCGTCATATGTCATTCTTCTGTCTGATTCCATAGCAAACTCTATTACATTCCTTAGGCTGTTGATAGACCCTAGGAAAAAAAAAAAAACCCCCACTTTTACGGTATAATTGTTCAATAAAAACAAAGTTTACTTAGGTATGCTCGTAAAAGTACTGTAATGGGCCTACCCTACCTAGGGCGTCGAAGTTGGGCATAAGTTCTTTGGGAAATTGACCAAAATAATTAAGAAAAAAAAAATAATTACCGATTTGATGCACTATACAAAGTATTTTCCATAATAAGGTTGACGCCTCTAAAGGCGTGAGAGAGGCCCACGCCACTAGTAATGGCGTGAACCTCTGACACGCCTCTAGAGGCGTGAGGCTCTGGAGGCGTGAGACACTCTCACGCTTTCAATAAAAAATTAATTTATTAATTAAAATATTTTAATTAAATATATAATTAATTATAAATAATAAAAAATTAATAATAATTTAAATTAATAATTAAGAAAATTAAAATATCTAAAATTTATTATAAACTTTAAGAACAAGATTAATTAGTAAATTAATTAATTAATTGTTATAAACCTCAAGATAGATGATTAATTATTTAATATTTTGTTAATTAACAATTTGATATATAAGATAAGTTTAAATAGAGAATAATAATTAATCAAATAATTAATTCACTAATTAAAAATTTACAATAAGACAATGGATGATCCACGCTTTACGCTTTGTTATAAATAAATTATACCGTACTGCGTAATCTTTTAACTAAATTATACCGCGTAATCTTTATACCGTAAGATTACGTGGTACGGTATAAAGATTACGCGGTATAATTTAGAAAATTACACAATATAATTTAGTTAAAAGATTATGCTTATTTATAACAAAGCGTAAAGCGTGGATCATTTATAATTTAGAAAATTACGCGATATAATTTAGTTAAAAGATTACGCGGTACAGTATAATTTATTTATAACAAAGCGTAAAGCGTGGATCATCCATAATTTAGAAAATTACGCGATATAATTTAGTTAAAAGATTACGCGGTACGGTATAATTTATTTATAACAAAGCGTAAAGCGTGGATCATCCATTGTCTTACGGTACAAAGATTACGCGGTATAATTTAGTTAAAAGATTACGCGATACAATATAATTTATTTATAACAAAGCGTAGAGCGTGGATCATCCATCATCTTACGGTATAAGGATTACGCGGTATAATTTAAAAAATTATGTGGTATAATTTAGTTAAAGATTACGCGGTACAATATAATTTATTTATAACAAAGTGTAAAGCGTGGATCATCCATTGTCTTATTGTAAATTTTTAATTAGTGAATTAATTATTTGATTAATTATTATTCTCTATTTAAACTTATCTTATATATCAAATTGTTAATGAACAAAATATTAAATAATTAATTATCTATCTTGAGGTTTATAACAATTAATTAATTAATTTACTAATTAATCTTGTTCCTAAAGTTTATAATAAATTTTAGATATTTTAATTTTCTTAATTATTAATTTAAATTATTATTAATTTTTTATTATTTATAATTAATTATATATTTAATTAAAATATTTTAATTAATAAATTAATTTTTTATTGAACTCTGGAGGCGTGAGACAGCCTCACGCCTCTGGAGGCGTGTCAGAGGTTCACGCCACTACTAGTGGCGTGGGCCCCTCTCACGCCTTCAGAGGCGCCAGCCTTATTATAGAAAATACTTTGTACAGTACATCAAATCGGTAATTATTATTTTTTTTCTTAATTATTTTGGTCAATTTCCCTAAGTTCTTTGTGTATAGCACATAAACTGGAACCGTAGGCAGCGCTCATCCCTAATCAATACCATTTAGTTGTTAGAAGTGTCTTTTTAGTAGGTAGATGATCTAGATTTTTTTTTTAATTATTTTTTTAAAATTATGAAGTATTTTTTAATACTCTGGAATATTTTTTAAAGATTTTAAGATAATTTTTTAAGATCATGAAGTATTTTTCAGTAACAATCAGTATCCTAAAGTATTTTTTTAATATCAATCAATACCCTGAAATATTTTTTCAAGACCTTAAAAAAATATTTTTGGATACTGACTCGTACTAAAAAAATATTTCAGGGTATGATACTGAAAAATACTTCATGATTTTGAAAAATTATTCTAGAATATTGAAAAAATATTTAGAGTATTGACAATACTAAAAAAAAAAAATACTTCAGATTACTAACTGGTACCGAAATTTTTTTATAGAAAAAAATTTAAAATGAAATTTGGCCAGTCGAAATCTAATCTGGATGGCCAGATCTTGACCCCCAAGAGACGAGCAAGTCTGGACAAGCAGGGAACCCATTCCCACATAAACCAATCCCACGTTAGTAATAATTATAAAGCTCAGAATATAATATCTGTCAAAACAAACAGAGCGAGCTGGCTCATTTTATTTTGCAGAAATTATTAAGTACTCGTTGAAGCTAAGGGCTTTCTGATTCACAAGAGTCCATGATGACCAGAGGATATGTATCACGATAGCTGGTTGAATAACCTAGAAAAATGAGTTATAAGTATTAAACGCTCATAGTTGAATTTAGATATATTTAAGTTAAACCTTTACAACTTATATGGGTAGTTTTCAAAAGCAAATTGAAAATAGAGATTGCCACTTCTTTTCACTTTTTTAGGGTACTCATTATCAGGACCTTGCATAAGAGATGAATCAAATGATGAATACATAGTCACGTTTCTTATGTGTAAGTTGAGAAAATTAACCCAGGAAAGTTTCATTTCAAAAAAAGAACCTTAAAGAAAATTATATATATGATCATACAAAAAAGAATTGTCACACCCCTACCGACTTCGCCCTTTCAGGTGGAGAATAGAGGGATTCCTTTTTATAATTACTATATATGATCTAATTACTACTTATTAGCATGCATCAGAGTTTATTGCTGCAGAGCATTTTCCCGGTTGGATTTCAGACAATACTGATATAATTAAAAGCAAGTAATAAAATATAATTCTTGAAGGGTTAAAACTTAAATATACAGTTATCCACCAGTGCCCATGAGGCCAAAAGAATATACAGTTATCTCATCACCAAAAAAAAAAAAATCAAAATAAATCTTTCTCCGCTACCAACAATACCGTATACTCCAACTCCACATTCTTACCCTTCTCTCCAGATACAGCCCTTGAAGTATTTCCTAAAGCATTACAGAAATCTAGGATTCATAACTGAATCCCAGAATAACCATTAATCTCATATGTAATGCATAAACAGTATATGTATGTAACTATAATTAGGAAAACACCAAATAATAACATTCAATACAAACGCGCAGTAACATAAATACAACATACCATGTGTACCATGTTAACTGCAGAAGGATTACATGTCCTAGAAACAAACGTAGGACTGCTCAACAAAGCAAGCCCCGGATCCATAGTACTATGAAAACACAAGGAAAAACACGGTAGTCAAGCTCCGAACCTAGGCCACACTGAATGCACACAAAAGCATGTTCCTTTTCAGGAGATCCGGGTCCACAATCATGGAAAAACAAACATATAAAGCAACACAAGACATATGAGGATTAATGTTACTGTTGGTCAAATTCCCTTATGGCAAGCGAACCAGTCGAACAAGTAATAAAGTAAAAGTAGAGTATCGTCCCACAGAGACTGTGATACCAAAGATTGATGCTCGGTTGCTATGATAGTCGTGAAGCAGAAAGTAGATTAAATCGAGTTGAGAGGTTTTGGTAACTATGCTACTAGCAAAATAACAATAAATGAGAGAAAATATCAGTGATAAGTTAGGCTGGACTCAGAATCATCCTTAAGTGCGTCAGTCCCCCAATGCTTTACACAATGCTACGGCATCTACACTGTACAGCTTCCGCAATTGCTACAGCATAGCAGCTTCTCACAAAGCTATTTGGTTAACCCACCTCTATTGTCTATCGAAGCTTCCGCGTCCGATATGTAGGATACTACCAATACTCATTCCATATTCCTATGGTAACTTTCTAGTAGAGATCTTTGCTATGCACGGGGTGTTAATGGTGATGAGCGGTAGACCCATTCCTGAAGTCTACAATATAGGCTATGCCATGCATGGGCCGCCTAGCAAGCATCTGTTTCTCAGAGGTCTAACTCCACTCTTTGCCTATAAGTGAAGCCACTGGTCTAGCCCTTAATTAACTTCCATTAACCGACTAATAATTAAAACACCGATAGCACAACCAAATTTATTGAATTAAAAACATGCAACTGGGTTCATTCGACACTTAAAGATTCATCCTCATCCAGCCATATGGAAATTAGTTCATGACTGACGTGGAAAACACAAAACAAACACCAACAGAAAAACCCATGATTGAAATACAAAATAAGTGAAAGAAAACAGAAAGCTTGAACGGAGTTCCAAAGCGTGGAAGAAGCCCTGTCACGTCACTGCTCCACATCGTCTTCTCTCTGTCGAACTCAAAGGAAGGATGCTGGGTTGTCCTGGAAATATCGTGCTCCGTGATCTTGCTCACTCTTCTCGAGAGACTGCCAAAGATAGAATTCTGTCTAGGGCTCTCCGACTTCTTTAGGGTTCTCTCGGCTGCCTTTTATAATCGAGCTTTCGTGCGGCGCAGCGATTGAGACTTTCCTATTCTGTCGGGATCTTCAGTATCTTCTGATTAGATTAGATTGCCTCTATAGATCCTGCGGGATTCTTCTAAATCTTTCAGTTCCAATCCTTTGCATCTTCTATTCCGTGACGTCAGCAATCCATCTGTCATTATTGCCCTTTTATTTAATTCCTGAAATCATCTAGATAAAAAGGTCAGAATATATACTGCGCAGCATTGCGTCCTCTACTTTGCTATAGCATTTGTGTGCTTTGTATTGCTCTTCGGTCTGCTGTCAGAATGCTATAGCATCGCATCAACTCTGCTACACAGTTTTCCTTAAAAAGCATCGCGAGTTAACACATTCTGATGATTTCCATTTCTCATTCCCTACATCACGATTACATGTCTTTTTGCTTGATTACTTCACAGTTAAGCTTATTTTTACCATCCAATTCAGTCATAAAATATAAGGAAAATATGGTATTATTTGTGCTCATCAGTTGCTACCTGGTAGTTGACCACAAATATCAGTAAAATTTTTCCTGGGATACGCAAAAATCAAAGTAACCCTAAAATAACCAATATATATATATATAAAAGTAACTCTTCTCTTATTTACTTGATGACTAAAAAATTCAACTCATCCAAAAATCTCTAAGTCTCAATGCTTACATTTTTTTTTTTAATGAATGGGAATTCCATTACATAATCAGTTGGAATCTAGAGAAACTAAGTTAAGAGTTAACAACTATGGCTTTAACATGAGCCGAATCCCTTCAACGATAAAGTTGGCATCTGCAAAGATCATTTTATTGCGAACTTCCCATAGTTTCCAACGGTAAAGTTGGCATCTGTAAAGATCATTTTATTGTGAACTTCCCATAGCCTCTAACAGGTGATACACACGCCAGTCTTCCAAGAATTATCTAAAGAAGGAGATTGAATGATATGAGACAACCAATTCCTAATATGAAGAAGTCAGAAATCATATCAGGAGTCAAAATTTTTTTCCAAACATTTGATGCCATATGAACACGTGGAAGGCATTGAGCATACCAACAATGAATCAATTTCAACGCCATCAATAAAATCAATTTCTCATGTTCTTGGAGCTAGCCGACACAACAAACCCTCATTTTCAACAACCATCTTTTTTATATCATAGTAATCTTTCTTCCTAAACTTAGCCTTAAATTCGATCCTTTATTCATTCATTTTTTCTATTATTTAGTTCCATTTTATGAAGAAAGAAGCAGGGCACCACTACTTTCAACTTTACAACCATAAACTCTTAAGGTAGTTAGAACCATAACTCACTTGTTCTTGGTATTTCTTCAACTAGAAACTTGATCCCTCATGTTTCCTCCTTTTAATTTTCAATCTTAACCTTTAACACATCAAGAAAGAAATTTTCCCTTGACATCTTTAACCCACGTGATAGGAGGTAGAAGAAGATAAAATTAGTATCCAATGTTCTTATCTTCCTCTTGATCGTTTGCTCCCGTTCTTGTTGTGTCTTGTTCTTAATCTTTAGTCTTCCTCTTCTTCTCTTTTCTCCACCACGTTCAAAAGCAAAAATAGGAGAAAATGAACCCTTGACCTCAAAGCTGATTCATTTTTGCTTCTTGATCTCTCTCCGTTACTCTAGAAAAATCTAGAAAATTCTTTTATTTTCTCTTTTTTTCTCTCTCTCTCTCACATCCAGCATTTATGGAAAATTGGAACTTGGAAGCAAAAATTTCTCATTTCCTTTGGTCTCTCCCTCACTCTCAGCCGGGCTTTTTTACCAAAATACGGCCCTTTTATAAAAAAAAGTACCAAAATAATGCTCTTTTGAAACAATTTACCAGGATAGGGTGATTTTGGGGAAGAGACGCCGGGGTCCTTGACGGAAGTTGAACATCCGTCAGCCATGCTGACGTGTCCTTGGAACCGTCAGCATGGCTGACGGAGCCTTGCAGTACCTGACGCATCTTTGCGTCAGGTGCAGGGATTCCTGACACGGTCAGGAATCCCTCCTGCCCCCCTCCCCACGCGTTTCTTTTTTTTTTTTTTTGTTTCTTGATAAAAAAGCATTCCAAAATCCGTTCCCTCCTCAAGCGTATCTGTTCCCAACCTTTTTTTTTTCTCTTGTTTTTCTTGATAAAAAAGCATTACAAAACCGTGACTCTTGATAAAAAAGCTTACACTTTTCTTTTTTGCTCCAGACATGTGACTCTGGAATCTCTGTCGTTGCAAGCCAGAAGGAATCGCTTCATGTGAAAAACTCTCAGCACTTCACCTTTATATTTAGCTCCATCTAATTCACTGAATGTCTTACTCCTCTCTCTCAACATTCACTCTTTGTGACTCCATCCCTCTTCCTCACCCGTTCCCTCATCTGAAAAACTCTCTTCATCTTCCATATTTGTCTTTCTGTTTGAATTTTTTATTTTTTATTTTCCCAAAAATGAGTCAAATTCCTTTATTTTTATATTATAATGGTTCTAAAAGTATCGGTCCAAATGGATTGACCTTTGCAGGTGAAACAAGAGCAATGTATATTGTTCGAGGCATGTCTGTTAATGAATTATATGAAAAGATTCGTCGAAAGTTAAAGCTGCAAGAAAATCAGGTAATATCTTCACTGACTGGTAGAGTTCCTTGTGGAAACCGCAAATATGCGGGTTTTGAAATAGCCGATGATGGGGATGTAGATGTTTTTGTTCAAACATTCAACCAAAACTCTACGTCGTCCCAATTTGCTGAGTTATATGTGAATATTGAGACGCCAAATGAAGGTGCACCAGCACCGACTCATGGACTCCATCAGTCAGATTATATGACTCATTTTGCTATACCACATCAAACACAATCAACCGTTGCGCATGAAGAAGAAACTGATTATATGGTAGATGAACCTGACAATGAGGAGGAGGAAGATCAAGAAGATGAAGACATCTTATTGGCGAATGACCATGATCAAAATGATAGTGATGCAGAAGATGAATCTCATCGTAATGTCATGACTCAGCAGACTGGTATGTTTGAATCATTAGGCTAGTTACAGAGTTGTATAATTATTTAATTTATCTTTTATTACTTACCATGTTTTTGTATAAATTGAATATGTGTGAATATTTAGAAATAACACCGTTTTGGAATGAGATTCCGTATTATGAGGCTGTTCATGAAGATTATCCGCATGAGGATATACTGGATGTGGGGGGCTTGGAACGGGGTCCGTGGGCAAGAGGAGATGGATTACATTTGAAACAAGAGTTCGGGTCAAAGAAAGAAGTGCAAGCCGCAATAAAACATTATTGCATGAAGGAACATCATGAAGTTGTTGCGGTTGAGAGTAATACAACTATTTTGTCTATGAAATGTCGAAATCACGAACAAGGTTGCGAATGGAGAGTAAGGGCGATTAAATCAAAGAAAAGCAACACTTGGATCGTAACGAAATGGATTGGAAGTCGTAGTTGTGTGAGCCAAATTCTGTCCCAAGATCACAGACAACTAGATTCTGAACTTATTTCCGAGGCCATAATAGGTATAAGGCACTAGACTTAGTGGTAATTTGTGAACAAACTTGTCTTGTTATTAGTGAACATAACTAACTGTCGTACTATACACTTTTTGTATTTGGTTTTGTAGACTTGGTCAAGGAAGCACCTTCGGTACCTGTGAAATTGATACAAGAAAGGGTGGCTACAATGTTTGGTTATAATGTTTCGTACAGGAAAGCATGGAAAGCAAAGCAACAAGCAATTGCTAAGATTTACGGGGGGTTGGAGGAGTCATATGCGTTCCTGCCGAGGTGGTTCGAGCACATGGTGAGAAATTCCCCGGGATCTGTTTACCATATTCAAGATGGGCCCTATATTGTTAATCGACGGATTCTTAATGGGGTACGGGTTTTCCAACGTACATTTTGGACCTTCAGACAGTGTCGTGACGCGCTTGAATGGTGCAAACCAATTATACAGGTGGACGGTACGCATTTATACGGTAAGTATATGGGGACATTACTAATTGCCACCGCCCAAGACGGAAATAATGAGATCCTGCCGATTGCATTTGCAATCGTTGAAAGTGAAACTAAGGAAAAGTGGGAGTATTTTTTGTCTTGCATACGACTGTATGTTACAAATAAGGTTGGTCTATGCCTTATTTCTGATCGTCACAAGAGCATAATAGCAGCAGTCAACAATGAGATGACTGGTTGGCAGCCTCCACTTGCGTACCATGTGTTTTGTATTCGTCTTGTTGCGAGCAATTTCAATACCCGCTTCAAGGACCAAGAGATGAAGAAAACTTTAACGAGATTAGGTAATGTAGTCCAACTGATGTGCATTGACGTACACTTTTCTCATTACTGCATTCACATAATATTGTGTGTTTTTTTCCATTTTTATAGGATATGTTCCAAGCAAAATACACTTCGATTCTTTGTACGCCGATTTCTGCAGTCATAGTCCTCAAGTGGCTGAGTGGATAGAAAGAATTCCAAAAGAGAAATGGGCTCGGAGTTATGATGAGGATGGACGCAGATACGGTCATATGACGACCAACTTGTCTGAATCAATCAACAAAGTTTTCAGGGGAGCGAGGAACATGCCAATTACAGCATTGGTGAAATGCACCTACAGTCGTCTTGTTCGATATTGGGTCAAGCGAGGGACCAACGCACAAAAAGATGCAATGTTTGGAAAGCATTTCTCGAGTGTTGTGGTAGAAGCAATGGCAAAGAATGCAGAGCGATCTTCATCGATGCATGTTCGGGAGTTTGACGTTGCGCGAACAACGTTTGAAGTTGATGATCAAGGGGATACATACTCAGTGGACTTGACCCAAAGGAAATGCCAGTGTGGCAAGTTTCAAGCGTTCAAATTCCCATGCAGTCATGTCATTGCAGCATGTTCCGTGGTATCCCTGTATCATGAACAGTTCGTAGACCCAGTATTCTCCATCTACAACATTATGAAAGTTTACTCTTCGCCATTTCAACTGCTCGGTAGTGAACAAGGAATCCCACCCGTTGCCGAACCAATGCTCATCCCCGACCGATTGAACTTGCGTGGTACGGGGCGCCCAAAATCTACATGCATTCACAATGAAATGGATGAGGTGGGGGTCCAACCTAGCTCCAGTCGAAGTAGATGTAGTATATGTAAACAGATCGGACATAATATGCGTTCTTGTCCTACAAGGCGCACCGC
Source organism: Acacia crassicarpa (assembly GCA_034222035.1). Classification (NCBI taxonomy): domain Eukaryota; kingdom Viridiplantae; phylum Streptophyta; class Magnoliopsida; order Fabales; family Fabaceae; genus Acacia; species Acacia crassicarpa. The sequence goes on along the minus strand of JAWXYG010000009.1, from coordinate 5,211,285 downwards.
AAATTAATTCAAATGATGTTTCCTATTTGCTACCATATTAGCATTCGAATGATATGTAGTAATTTCAGGGAAAAATTAAACTTCATGTTCTCATAATTTTATTTTATAGCATTTATACTTATGGCTAATAATTGACTCATCAATTTTATATTAGGTACCTTCTGACGTGCACGGCCCAATACAGTAATCCAAATGATACAAAACATGCAATATGATCAGAGAGTTCGAAACAATACTAAAAATTAACAGTGAAATACAGTAATCCATAATACAGTTATCCATAGTACAGTAATCCATAGTACAGTGTCACATAATAGATTAATCCACCCAAATGATACAAAACATGCAATCTGATCAGAGAGTTCGATGCAATATGATTAGATAGTTCCATGCAGGCCATCAGGAAGGAGGAGTATATAGAGGCCACGGTCTCGATCGCGCATCACGATCAGGGTTCCTACGCAGGCCATCAGGATTGCGTGTAAAATTGAATTCCTCAGCAGCTGCCCGTATAAAGTCATCAGACTGGTCACCTCCAGATCCAGGCGTGCGGTCTCTAGTCTGGTATGGACTGCTACTAGATCCAGCCTCAGTAAAGCCCTATCCATGACCGGATGCATGAAAGCCAGTCAAGCCGTGGCCAGGCTGGAAGGTAGGGAAGCCCGGAAAGCCAAATGGAGGCTGATATGCAGCAAAGCCGGTAAAGCCGTGTCCAGGCTAGTAAGGGTTGGGTGCAGCAAAGCCAGTCTGGGAACTTTGAGTTGGTCATCCATATGAGTACGGAAACTGTGCCTCCGAAGCGTACATCGTCTCAGGCTGTGGATACGTAGGGATGGGTGCATGTATCTCTGGAGGTTCCTCTACTGGCGTCTCCACTGGGTTCCACGAAACGGGAGTATATGTCATATCGGGCCATACAAGCGGTCTATATACACCTCCGCCACGTGGACCCGCCTGCGGTATCTCATATCGCGCCATATCGTGCCGAGGTCGTCTACGACCTAGTCCTCGTCCTTCCCTCGCACGGGGCGGGACCTCTAAAGCGGGATCCGGTAAACCAACTAAGAGTCTAGTTGGTGCGGTAGGACCAGGCTCAGCAATGCGGCCAAACTCCTTTAGTGCTCGCAATAATTGGTCACAGACCTTTTGAACCTCCGTATGGTCATAGTTGGATCTAAACTATGGAGAATTCATCCATCAAATCCACTCGACACCATCAATCTGCATTTATACAGTAAAATCGTGTTACATTAAAGATATATGATGAAGAAGGATGGAAGCAAGAGCGATACGTACCACGTGACCAAGCCTGGCGATCTGTCGGGTCATATACCGTCTAGTGTGTGTGAAGAACCAAGCCTTGTACTCAGAGTTTGGGGAAATCGGCCCCTCATCAGGATCAGTAGTCTCGATGCGCTCATATCGCGTGTTCCATAACTGTATAAATGGATTCATCTTAGCCTCCCAATCAACAGTCAGCTTCCCCCGTAAGGTGAGATCATGTGCACCCTTAAGCTGTGGTGCATTCATCGGGATGTGTTGTTGCAACCCAAATTGTCGCATGCAGCGATCGGGTTGGTGCATCTCGACAATGTGGAAAGCAAGTATGGGTGTCACTGCCCTCCACCGTGACTGCACGTGCACATCTACACCTATAAAGTCATACCCGGCGTCCCGATATGGCTTCCATGTCACCTGTACATGAACACAAATGATCGCACATATAATGCTAATTAGTTTACTATTGTTGTTCTCTAATCGCAAATTTATTATACATACATCGTCTCGACCCATCTGATCAAGCTGTATCCGATATTTCGGTAGATTACGTGGCAATAACCGCATGTCGACATTATTGAACCTGCAATATGTAACTCAATACAATTAAGGAGCCGATCGTATCATGATCAAATTGCTTGAAAATATTCATTCAAACAAATTGCTTCCATACCGACGTCCGTAATGATCATCAGCGTCACTAGGCGGTGGAATGGGAGGTGATATAGTAGGAAATCTGGACCATGCCCATATTTGCAGTAACAACAAACAACCCCCGATGTCTTTAGCTGAAGCTGAAGTGGCCTGACATAGCTCGCGAAACAGTGTAGCAAGTACAGCAGACCCCCAACTGTATGTAGCAGTCTCTGCAAGGTCACCACCTAGTAATTGTATATATTGGCACCCGACCTCTGAGCTGGACTTGTCACACAACAAAAATCCACCGAATAGGCGCATGAGGTAAGCACGTGTATACAAAAGCTGACCATCAAGAGTAGGTGAGTGCTCCTCCCAGTGGCCCCAATAACGGTCAAACCAACTCATCTTGATGTTCCCACCCGACATTTCAGAAGGGAGTGGAGTCCGACCCATGTGTTGCTGCATAATTGCTGCCCAGTTGCCATGCGTATGGCCGGAAACAACTCGGCCCTCAGTGGACAAACCTAAAATGCCCTCTACATCATGTAGAGTAATAGTCATCTCACCAACCGGCATATGGAAGGTGTGAGTCTCCGGCCTCCATCGCTCAACCAAAGCAGAAATAAGATATTTGTCCATCTGCACCAACATAAAAATACACCACTAATATGTAAAGGTCCTATATTATCTGTATCATGTACAAACACAAGTTTAGGCATATAATTAATTACATAAAGAATTTTGAAACATACCGGGGGTCTTTTCATGCGACACACGTGCCAGAAACCTGCACGCATAAGGTGCTCCTGCAAATTTTGTGGCATAAAATCTGGGTCATGAACATCTCCCAAAGCCCCTTGTGAGGCTCTCCTTGGCCTTAAAGGAGCGATATCTCCTACGTTCCACACCACTTGTGATCGGTGTGACTGCTGCACCTCCTCACTAAGGACTCCCCACTTTTTGGGGCCGGGGTCAACATTATGGTCGCGTTGATCATCCATTTAACTAATAAAAATTTACAACAACATTACACATGATTATTTAACTAATTATTACTTCCAAAATTATATTTAACTCACTAATTCTTATATCATAATTTTATTTATTTCAATTTAGCTAATAATTATATTTTTCTACATATATATATATATGACCTTTTAAATTTGCAAAATATTAAATAATTAATTCACTATAATATATGACATTTTAAATTTGCAAATTATATTTTGAAACTTTTTTATATTAACCTTAATTGTATATTTACAATTTGAGACAAAATTTGCCTTAATATAACTTCTATGATTTTAAAAATATGATTAGATATTTATATAAACCTTTTTAATCCCATTTTTTGGGTTCATTACTATTTAATTATCACTTACATGTCTATGTCTATTGTGGAATATATATTCACTTAAAAAAAATGATGTAAAATTACATCATTATCTTATTTGTCCCTTCTCTTTTACTGCTAGAGTCTTTTTTATAAAATTCAAACCTATTAAATACATATACAATAATTGAAATTCTCTAATCTACATTTTTGAAACAAAATTTTGTTGAAGATTTTAAAATCTAACTATCAATTAAATTAATTATCAATTAATTTGTAAAGATAAACTGTGATAATTCATTATTTGATTTTGTTGGCAAAGATTTTTTTTTTCTCCAAGTTAAAGGCCTGTGATTTTTTTCCATGTTTTTATTTATACATTTTTTTTTACTTTTAATAAATTATGTTTATTGGCTCTTTTTCATTTTTTTAAAACAATTTAACATTGAGTCTTTAGTAATCTCCCTAATTGAAGAACAATATAAAATTGTAAATGTGTAAGAAAATAAAACACAATGAACATAACATTTAGCCTTGGCAGAGGTAAAATCTAAATTTAAACTATTTCAAACCCAATATCAAAGATTAAAACAAAACATTAACACAATAAATGGTAATTATTAACAATAAACATAACTGAAAAATCAATTGTTACCTGTGAAAAGATACTCAAGAAGACAAAGTTTCCAGATAATGAAGGAGAGGAACGGAGTAAAGTATGCGGTTGAGTGAGTGAAAAATTGATGGACAATAACCAAAAATGGTGAGTGTTTTTTAGAGGGAGTGGGGGTGGGATGTTTGGTGAAGAGTGAAAAAGGATGAGATGAATGGTGGGGAAGAGGGAAGGGGCGTGTGTGTGCGTGTTGTGTGGGGAGGGGGGGTGGGGGGCCGGCAGAGGTGTGTGTTGTTTGGGGGGGGGGGGCGGTGGTGTGGTGTGGGGTGGTGTGGGGTGGGGTGGGGTGGGGGGGGGGAGGTGGGACCTGCAGAAGGGGAGGCGGGACCAGGGACTTGGGGGGGGGGGCGGTGGTGTGGTGTGGTGTGGGGTGGGGTGGGGTGGGGTGGGGGGGGGGGAGGTGGGACCTGCAGAAGGGGAGGCGGGACCAGGGACTTGGGGGAGCTCTTCGCCGGACTGTGGGGGTGGAATGAAGAAGAAATGGTGTGGGGTGTGGGGTGCTGGGGGGGGGGGAGGGGGGTTTAGTTGGGAAAAAGTGAGGCTGGATTCCTGACCACGGTCAGGAATCCCTGCACCTGACGCAAAGATGCCTTAGGTTGACTGACGGCTCGATGAGCCGTCAACATACCTGACGCAACTTTGCGTCAGGTACTGCAAGGCTCCGTCAGCCATGCTGACGGTTCCAAGGACACGTCAGCATGGCTGACGGATGTTCAACTTCCGTCAAGGATCCCGGCGTCTCTTCCCCAAAACCACCCTATCCAGGTAAATTGTTTCAAAAGAGCATTATTTTGATATTTTTTTTATAAAAGGGCCGTATTTTAGTAAAAAAGCCCTCTCAGCCGGCGTCTTTTGAGGAGGTTAGGAAAAAAATTTATTATTTCAATTACTCTCCCATACCGCCATACGTCCGGCACGTTGAGACGAATTGGAGGAAAAAAATGTGTGTGTAATTAAATTTGTATTGTCTCATCCATCAATTCTTTAGGTCATAGATGCACTCAAAAAGTTTAGCTTTAGGTCATTATTATCACTCTTCCCTTGTGACGTGATGGATGGCTGATGGGAGTAGTGATTTTTGTTTTAATTTTTATCCTATTATCAAGTACATTCTCCCCTTTAATCACTGTTTTTTTTAAAGGAAAATTCGTTTAAAAACCCTAAAGAATTCCAGAAAATGCTCAAACATTCTGACAATATGGAAAAAGGTCCAGAGATTCTGACAATGCCAAAAAAGACCCCAAGATTCTGACGGGGCTGATATAGTTGTTAATAGGGCTGATATAGTTGTTAACGGTGGCTAATATAGTTGTTAACCGGGCTGATTTAGTTGTTAAATTTTTTTTTAACAACTAAATCAGCTCAGTTAACAACTATATCAGTCCCCTACTAACAACTATATTAACCCCATTAACAACTCTGTCAGAATCTTGGGGCCTTTTTCTGTATTGTCAGAATCTCTGGACCTTTCTGGGTATTTTCAGATTGTTTGAGCCTTTTCTGGAATTCTTTACCTAATAGGGTCTTGAAACGAATTTTCCCTTTTTTTTTTTCTCGAACTTTAACTGCTGGTTAAAACCTTGCCCTTTGTTTCAAATTCAAATTTTGCTCTTTCTTCCCTCTGAGCATTTCAAAATCTGAAGATCCTTTTAGAAAAAATATGCATTCTAGTATATTTTTATTTTTTTCTTAAGTCTTTATATTGTATTATAATATAGTGTTATATTTCCCTTCTGTCCTGAATTTTGAAATTTGAGAGTATTTTGGGAGGAAAATTGTGTTTTCCCAAATCCCTTACCTACTCCTTTTAATATTTATTTTAACATGACATATATATATGACATGATGGCACATCAATTATTTCCTTTTCCTTTGAAAACGTTAATGAGAGAGAAAAGAAAGATTTTTGAATGATTTTTTGTCATATAAGACTCATCCAGTGTTCACATTTTTTAGGAAAATTAAACTTATATTGAAATTCCACTATTTTTTCAATAGAATTTTATCCTCCTTTTATTGGAGGATGATTATAAGAATAATGAAAGAAAAATATATTTTTACTTTCTTGTTATTATTTATCTCAAATTATTTATAACCAAGTTTATTAACCACCTTTTTGGATAATTCTACATTATTTTCCAATAATTAATTTATCTTGTTAGAAAAATAAATACCATTGACTTCTACTTGTTAAAAAATTCATATACACTATCCATTAATTGATTTACATCAAAATTGGGGTGTTATAACAATAGTCAAATGAAGGGGACTGATCCATACTCCATAGGGCTTCAACAGATGGCAAAAGCTCATCCACATGAGGTAAGAACGCAGACTTCAATGTCTCTATCGTTTCTAGTCCACATTCTATGCTTATATTTACATGCTTCTTATATGTTTATACTTACAAACTCCTCATTATCCAAGAGTTCTCTTTAAGCATAAAGTTGAAAAAAAAAAAAATACAGAAAACAATGTTTCAACAATGAAAGATCAAAGGCCAAAATAATGAATAATTTTAATACATACTAGAATTATTTCCTCCTCTTGTTCCATTTCATACTCAGTCACGTGTTCTAGATTGGCATATAATGACTCTTGAGTTGTTGGTTATCAGAACAGCAGTCTGCTTGATTACAGCCACATTAAAAACTGATCCAGAGATCTGCACTATCACATTTTGATATATACGTCATCCAAGAATATAAGCTCAAGTATTTAAATCACAAAATCAGTGAAAAGTAGTCTTCACCAAATTTCTTTAAGGAAAATTATAATAAATGAACTAAGAAAAATAATAATAATTAAAAAGGAACATAAAATGGTAATTATTTTTAAAAATTAGGGATTAAAATATTAAAATAGAAAGACTAAATTTTCCTTAATAAGATTATTACTTTATTACACCTAATTTCTTGTTCTGCTTCCGACAAAGGCGGTTCACGGTTAAAGCTTAAAGTGTGATGACTTTGAATGCTGTTAGGCAAATAGAATCCTCGCTCATTGGCTATTGAGTATATGAGTTTATTTTTTTCTTGAGAAACCTTCTAAAGATTAAGGGTCCGTTTGGTTCGAAGAAAATCGGAGGAGGGAAAAGAAAAATTGGCATTTTCCACTGGCGGCGGCCGTTTGGTTCGCATTTTCCCTGAAAAATATTTTCCGCCACCACGCCATTCTCCTGCGTTTAAGGGAAAATGGGTTCCCACTAAAAATGGTGGAAACCCATTTTTCAGCGGCTATGAAAATGGGCTAAAGTTGATTTTGCCCTGATCACATGGCAGAGAGAGAAGAGCGTGATGACGAGGAGAGGAAGAGAGAGAACAATGTGATGCCGGGAGAAGAGGAGAGAGAAGAGTGTAACGCCGAGGAAAGGAAGAGAGAGAACAATGTGATGCTGGGAGAGGAGGAGAGAGAAGAGTGTAATGCCAAGGAAAGGAAGAGAGAACAATGTGATGCCGGGAGAGGAGGAGAGAGAAGAGTGTAACACTGAGGAAAGGAAGAGAGAGAACAATGTGATGCCGGGAGAGGAGGAGAGAGAAGACCGTGACACTAGGGAGAGGAGGAGAAGGAACAGTGTGATGCCGGGGAGAGGAGGAGAGAAAAGAGCGTGACAAGGAGAGCTATGCGAATTGCCACAGACCACAACAGGAAATTCTCGAGAATTGCCTGGCAATTAGGCAATTCTCGAGAATTGTCGGCAATTCTAGAGAATTGCTAGAGAATTATCAAGTCGGTCGGTCGTTGGTGGCTGGCGGTGAGGGTATTTTTTTTAATGGAATTTTCGCAAAAAATATTCTATCTATAAGGGTAAAATGGTATTTTCTCTCATTTTCCTACCTTATTTTCTTCCAACCAAACAAAATTTTTCCTATCAACCCATTTTCTTTTCTAGTGCCAACCAAACGCATCGAGACAAAATATTTTTCATTCTATTCCATTCTTTTCATTTCCATTCCTTTCCATTCCCACCTTTTCTTTAATCCAAACGGGGCCTAAGTGAATTTCACAGTTAAAATTTTATTTTACTGATGGATTTTGTGTTGTGTTTTTGGGTGTTGCAGAAGCATTAATGTCACAGAGAAATGCTCTACTCATGCAGCAGCAGAGACTAAGCGCTAGAGCAGAGGAGGTAGTGAATCACAACCTGCGCTTACCACATGACTAGATATAGTGACCCAAGCAAGAAAATTCAAATTTCTCCAAGAAAACTAGGGTTATAAAGTAGGGAATATGGTAATTTGGTTTTTATTTTTTAGAATAGGGATGAAGATGAAGATATTTAATAATGATGTAGGTAGGTTTTAGGTGTAAGAAAGCAATATCTATTTCTTTGGGATAAGATTGCAGGTTGTAGGGTGTGGTTTTTGGGTTGCATAAACAGTTAAAAGAATTATTAGGAGCTTAGATTATTTTTATTTTATTTTTTTTGGTGTGTGTGTGGTTGTAATAAGCTAAAGCTTATGACATCCATCTTCCTCCTCCTAGCACTTATGGGGTGACAGCACTTATGGGGGTGACGGGATTGAAGGAAGAAGAAAGGTGAGCAGGAGAAAGTGTGAAGCCAAGGTACGTAGTTTTGTTAGAGATTTAGAACGGACAAAAATCACTTCAGTTTCTGATTTAGTTAAAGAGAATATAGGAAATCTAACGAAGGACAATTTAATATTTCCATTTTAATGTTTTAGTTTCTAGTTCTTTAAAATAATTACCATTTTTATAGTCCTATTTAATAAATATTATTTTTCTTAGATCTTTTATTATAATTTTCTCTTTTTCTTATTTTTATTATTTCATACATGTTCCAAAAAAAAGGAGAAATATACCAACTATATTTAACTATGTCATTGGATCTAAGTAGTTAGGTTTATTTTCAAGGAACGAATATCATGAAAATTTAAAATCTTATATAGCCTTAGAGAATAATATCTCTGATGTAAATGATTTTGAAGAAGTGCAAAACACTTCAAATTTTTAATATATTCAAAAGTAAACTTTGTGCCACCGTTTTTTGGGTATTGCTTTTGACCAATTTTTCTAAAGATAGTCAAATAAATCGTTAGTAAATTTATTATGCATATCTCTATATACAAATAAGAAAGAGGGTGATATGTTAATTTTAGATCTAAACCTAAATATATGGTTTATATTTTGATCTGCCGATTGATATCTTAAGTAAGTCCACGAAGTTTGTGAGTGTATTATACTAAAGTTTAATTAAAGTGAATTATGTGTATTTGCATCCAACTTAAGATTTGTTGCAATTTTATAATTTTCTATACTTATTCCTTAATTTTTTGGGAAAATCATTTCAAAAGACGGTTGAATTATCTAAATTTTAAATTAGGTCACATGTCCTAAAATAAGATTTTAGAATTTGATAATTTTACTTTATTACCCCTCATTCTAATTTCTCTACACTACGTCTCTCCTTTGACAATGCATTAAGTTACTAACATCAACGTTAACATGTGATGGTATAAAAATCGTTTTTCCCTACAACATCAGCATTGCATCTCAACATTACAAAATCAAAAAGTTCAATTGACATTAAAACGGAAAAACTTATGGGCACAAGTATGACTATTCATAAATCCAATATCTTCGTTGCAACTACTATGCTTTAAATCACAACAATTTATCTAAGTTTCATGAAAATACTTCATCTTGATGCCAAGGCGTTGACACAAGTTAAAGCCAGGGAAGCTCCCCCATACTTGAAAGCTGCATGTCTCCAAGGGTGGGATTTTTCTTTTCTTGTTGTGGATATAGCTGTGTATTGATAAAAGATTTTCATTTGATGGGGATGTGGTTTGAATATTTCGAAAATATCGATTCACAAATGTGGGCAAGAATAATAGAAATTAAAGGGAATTTTAATTTGGGAGGGGAGAGAGTTACTCATCAGGATACTGAATCAAATGAGGGATAGTGTGGAGAAATAAGTAAATAAGGGGTAAAAGGTAAAATTATCAAATTCTAAAATCCTACTTCAAGGCAGATGACGTTATTCAAAATTTACTGAATTTAATGACTCAATTTAATATTTGCGTAATTCAGTTGTATATTAAAAGGATTTTTTCTAACTATTTATTATTATTATTTTTTATACATATCTGTTGCCAAAAAAACTTATATGCTCCTTTACAATATAATATTAACAGGGTTGTTATATTTGTAAAAGTTATCATATATTAAAAAGGATTAGCCAACATTATAATATATACTATTAGTTTGTCATTTGTATTTTTTATGAAAACGGATTTTAAATATCATCATTAATGATCACATAATTTTTTTAATTTTAGATTTTGCATGTGTTTTAGAAATACTTTTTTTCAAAGCAATAAAAACTCATTAAACATGTAACATCCCCCCCCTTTTTTCATGTGCCTCAATGTGAATTCATTTGCATATATGAATTTTTATGAAGTCATGTATGATAAACATTTTATTTGCATGAAATAATCAAAATAGGATGAGGATATGAAATTATTTGTTTACGTGTAATTAAATAATTATTGTTAGGGACAACCCCGAGAAAAAGATGACAATGGAAGTCAAAACATATTATATTTTCCCTTTTTACCTCTGGGCAAAATGCATAATGAAAGAAATAGAAAAAAGAGCATAAAAATTCCAAAAATGCCCAGGAAGGTGTTATAAACTTAACTAAGAATTATGGGTTATTGGGCTAAGTGGGAAGGATAATTCTAGAAGCCTAAAAAGGAGGCCCAATTTACATAGGAGATGGATTTTTTTTTTTTTTTTTGGGGGGGGGGGGAATGTGCTCATGAAAAAAGGATTTTCTAGAAGCCATTATTTTGAAGATTTGGAATTTTATGACAATATCTAGCACATAATCTCCTCTTCATAAATGTAAGAGATATGTGATGCTCCCTTCGGTCCTAATTATAGGAACACTTTTATAGTGTAATTTGTACTACAAAAATGTTTCTATAATTAGGACCGGAGGTAGTAAGACATGTAATCTCTTCATCCCTCTCCATTTTCAAAAATTGCAAGAGAAAGAGAAGAAAAAAAAAACTAAAATAATATGCTAACATACCATCAAAAGCATCATTCAAGGAGTGTGTAAGGACCATTGAATAATGAGAATCAGATTTTTATTTCTCCATTCCTTCCTCATCTCTTACAGCAAGGAGAGAAGGGGAAAAAAAAAAAAGAGAGAGGGAGAGAAAATGCCATATTTCAATTTTAAAGGAGGTGTAAGAGGCGTTGGAAAAAGGAACCAAAATTTCTCCACCACACCCTATATGCATGGTTTTTGAGGGAGGGAAGAGAAGAAAAAAAAAAAATCTGATATGATAAAGAATTAAATGACGCATGATAGGATGATTTCAAGTGCTTATCACCTAGGAAAATTATGGCTAAAAGGGGGAAAAGACTTGAGCATTAAATAAGGACTTCTTTTAGCACAACAATCAAGCAAATTTTTCTTCCCTTGCAGCCCATGATTCATCTAGCATTAAAAAAAAAAGGGAGAAGAGAAGAGTTTTTGTGAAAAATGAGGAAAAATCTAGAGAACTTATGGGCATAAAGGTAATTCATCAAAACACAAGGATAAAGCATTTTAAAAAGGGCCATCTCCCCCTCATTTTGGCTTCCCATTTCAGTTTAGAGATGGGAGAAGAGAAAGAATAAAAGTTTCTACATAAGAGAGCATAGGAGAGATCAAGTAAGAAGAGAAGGTTGAAGCTAAGGTAAGCTTTGTGGTCTTGGAACTTTTAACTACTCTCTATCTCTTCTACCTTTCCTTATGAAAGCTAAGTCTTGAGAATAATTTCTTGGTGATTTGAGGTGAAGGTCAAGTGTGTTGGGTGGTCAAGAAAGCAAAGATTCAAGGTGATATAGGTTCAAAGATAAGTAAGTCACCTTTGAACCTTCTTATGTTTTTTTCTTTGGCTTGTTTGAGTTGCAAATGGTTAGTGGCTTGGGCATATATGTATTTTGGATTTGTATGGTTGATGAAAACAAGGAACAAAGGTTTAAAGTTAAAGTTTATGGCCTAAAATGGTAGATCAAACTTAGTATATGAAAGATATAAAGCTATAATGAAAATTTGGTATTTTGTTGATTAAATCATAAATTTTGTGTAGCTGAGTTTTCTTGGTGATATGAATGGATTTTGGTGTTTTTGATGGCTTTAAAGTATTTAAAATGAGATTTTGTATGAGATTGAACTTGGATCATAATTTTGGAAGCATAAATGGAAGTTTGAAAATTAATGGGGTGCTATTTCTAGAATTTCCTGTGGAGTCATCTAGGTTTCTCATGATATTTGACCTAGTAAATGAAATTTTACAGAGAGAAAGTAGATATCTCAAGGATTATTTTGGTATATAATTAGTATTTTTATGAATTTTGTGTTAAGAGAAATAAATGTTTGAAAATAGACCATAAAACCTGGAGATAATCAGGACCAGCAATAATGGTGTTTTGGGCTATGGCTGAATTTTGGACTTGGTCTGACCCAAATAAGTATTTTTGTTGAAAATAGACATATTAAAGGTCATTTGGGTTTTGGAATCAACCCAAAAAGGTTTTTCTAAATTTAATTATGAATTCTTAAAATTAGGCCTTTATTTCTGGAAATTTTAGAATAAAGATGAAAATTAAGAGAATATAAGCCTATATTAAATTCCTTAATAAGAAAAGGAATTTAGTAAAAATAGACCTATCAATTGGGATTATTTTAATTAAATTATCAAAGAAAAATATCTATTGAGGTGGAATTGATTTTATTTATATTTTATTATTATTTTAGGTTTAATTGTAATCTTTTGCGCCGGAGAAATTATTTTAGGTTTATTATTTATATTTTATTATTATTTTAGGACTACTAGTTTCGGATTTGGCTATGTGCCTTGATATTGAATGTTATGTGGTATTTATTTATTTATAGTTTTTCTTTCATGTATTGTTTATACATTTTATATGAGATTAATAATTGCTCTGGGATTCAATTTTGAATCTCAACCCCTTTTAAGCCATCTGGCAGTTCATTGACATCGAAGCAGGGAGACAGAGGTAAGGCTCCAGAGCTGGAGTAGTGTGGAGGTGGATGTTGCATTGGTGACTGTTATTTTTGGATATTTATTTTGGTTATCGGATGACTGTATTATTTTATTATGGCCTATAAGGCACCATTATCCGGATGACTGTATATTTTGGATCCCTATGGGGAAAATTTATCTTTCTGTATTTTTATCAGTATATTATTGTCCAAACTGATGCATGCTTTAGTGCTTATACTATGATATGTGACATAAATTAACCTGGGAAAAATAATTTAGAATTGAATAAAAGTAAAGGATCACACTATCCGCCACCCGAAAGGACGAGGCCGGCAGATGTATAACAAAACATATGCATTTCCATATTGATATTCTCTTGTCTTTTCAAACTGTGAATTTCTTTTAAATTGATCGACTCTTTATTTTAGCCCCTAGTCTAAAATGTGTTCTCAAGAGTTTAACCTTCATTGTTATGCTAATAGTGATAATAAGTTTGTTGACAATAGGATTGATTGATCCAGTGAATAAGAATACAAATACTCCCCCTTATAAAAATATGATGTGAATTCAAATCCCATTACAACATCCTAACTTTGCTAATAGACAATCTGTAAGTAACATTGTAAGCAATTTCTTATGCATGCTGTGCTGTCTGATAAACAATTATGACATGACCCCCATTTGGGTTAGCAAAGAAATGATTGAGCATGTTGTTTCCTCATCAGTTGCTATATCGTCACTTTGTAATAAAATCTGCAAGAAAAAGTGCACTTAAATAAATCAAAATGAATCAGAGTGGAATTAAAAGAAAAGAGTGATAAACTTCAACAAGAAATTAATCATCGTCACCTCTAATAAAATTTGAGTAATCGTACGTATCATGATTCTCATTGTTAGTCCCCAAAAGATTCGGATCAACCCTGAAAGAAAATAGATTATGATGATGATGATGATAGTTTTCAGCTCATGCATGTTTGTTCCAAAATAATTTTGAAGATAGAGTAAATCAAAACAATTAAAAAAGAAGAGAAACAAATTAAAGTTATGTACTTTTTTGACAGTCGACAAAGTTGTTGATGTGCATAATTGGCCTCATCAAAGTCATGGCATGGCCCCTAATTGGGTTAGCAAACAAATGATCGAGCATGTTGTTTCCTCAGTTGCTATATAGCCATTTTGTAATAAAATCTGCGAGGAAAAAATGTGTGCTCCAATAAATCAAAATGAATCATAATGGAATTAAAAGTAAAGAAAGATAACTTTAACTAGAAACTGATTATCATTACCTCTCTTAAAATTTGAGTAATCTTATTAAGATTCTCATTGTTAAGCCCTAAAAGATCCGGATCAGCCCTGAAACGGAATAGAAGATGATAACATAATAGCTTCCAAGTCATGCAAGTTCATTCCAAAATAATTTGAAGATAAAGGAAATATAAAAAACTATGTACTTTTCTAACAGTAGGCAAAGTTGTTGATGTGCATATTTGGCTTCTTCGCAGTCATTTGTTAACGGCAAAAAGCTTAACCAAATTGGAACCACCTGCTTAATTATCAATAATACCAATTAAAACAAGCAATGTAGGCAAATGACTATCCGTGCAACAATAGTACTACTCCGATACTTAACATGTGACTCATTTTGTTCTTCAATTCAGTCTTTTTATTCAAACATGTCTTATATTAAGAAACTTGAAGAAGTAGTATATAAGGAAAAAGACAAGGGTGTTACCTCGGAGCCGTTAATAGTATCATGCCTGAACTCACATATTTTCCCCAAAGCTGAAACTGCCGCATCATATGTCATTCTTCTCTCTGATTCCTTAGCACGCTCTATTACATGATATAGGTTGTTGATAGCCTCTGTAAACAAATTCACCCCTTTTAGTCTTTTACAATATATATTGTTTAAAAAAAAAAAAAAAGTTTACTTAGGTGTGTATGCTCGTAAGAGTACTGTAATTAAGGAGCCTACCAAGGGCATCGAAGTTGGGTATAAGTTCTTTGTGTGTGGCACATAAACCGATCCCACACGTAGCTTCCTATATACATTACCCAAAAATAAACGTAGTAAATTAAAACTCAAAATATAAGAACTAAAAAAACAAACAGATCGAGCGAGTTGACTCATTTAATTTTGCAGAAATGTTTAAATACCCTTTGAAGCTGAGGGCTTTCTGATTCACAAAAGCACATGACGACCAGAGGATATTTATCACGATATCTAGTTTGAATAAGATAGAGGAATGAGTCATGAGTATTAAAGGCTCATATTTGAATTCAGATATATTACAAGTTAAACCTTTGCAACTTATATGGGTAGTCCTTCAAAAGCAAATTGAAAATGGAGATCGCCACTTCTTTCACTTTATCTGGATAATCATTATCAGGACCCTGCACAAGAGTTGAATCAAATGATGAATACATAACCACGTTTCTTATGTGTAAGTTGAGAAAATTAACCCAGGAAAGTTGCATTTAAAAAAAGAACCTTAAAGGAGACGTGTGTGTGTGTGTTTATGTATGTATGTATGATGATACAAAGAATAGTCAGATGAGGGGGACAGACCCATAGGGCTTCAACAGCTGGCAGAAGCTCATCCACATGAGGCAAGAACGCAGACTTCAATGTGTTTATCATCGTCTCTAGGCACTTTGCAGCCTTCACACAGAGAAGCAGCTTATTGCATAAAGTGAAAAAAAAAAAGGCATACAGAAAACATTTCAAAAATGACAGATTAAAGGCCAAAATAATGAAGAATTTTAACACAGACTTGAATTATTTCCTCCTCTTGTTCCATTTCATAATCAGTCACGTGTTTTAGATTGGCATATAATGACTCCTGAGAGAGTTGTTGGTCTATCAGAACAGCAATCTGCTTGATTACAATCACATTGAAAACTGATCCAGAGATCTGCACAATCAGATTTTGATATATAAGTCATCCAAGAATATAAGCTCAAGTATTTAAATTATATATATATATATATATATATATATGATTTCAGAGGACTTTGCCACGTACCGCAATGCATGCATTGAGGCTTTTTAACATCACTATATTAATCGCTCTTTTGCTTTCCTGTAGTGATTTGAAACTCAAACTATTTCAGCCAAAGAAATTGCGCAATATTGAGTGAGGTAAAAACTTTAGCGAAGACTTAGATCTGACATAGCTTCTTGCTCAACTTTCACACTATATATGATGTTCTGAATTATTCAATTACCTTTTGTGAAGCTTTGACCAGAGCTCGCACAGTATAGTTTATCAATTTCTGATACTCTTTTCTGTGTTGGCACGAAAGCAATACGCTTGGCAGGGCTAGGGACAGAAATTAAGGGAAGCTCATAAATAAATGCAACCCCACGTTTTAGATAATATTGTTTATTACAGTAAATAAGAAATACCGTTAACGGAAGCAATTTTTGCAGCGTCAGCATCAAGGTCTTCATCAAAGTCATGATCATCGGTATTCTTGAATAGGCTAATCAAAGGAGGAGAGACCTGATCATTGGAAGTAATTGTAATCAGTCACAGGAAAATGTCTCTCTCTCTCTCTCCATATATATATATAGCTGCAAACCAAACCAATATAATTACCTTGGAAACCCATGGTGCAAATTGCTCCTGGAATCGAATGGCAAAATTTGACAGTAAATCACAGGCCAAAATTCTCTGCTCAGGGCTACTTAGAATTTGATTCTTATCAATGGTCAACGTCCTACAAAACATACACACACACACACACACACACACACACATTGTTATATATATGAAAGGTGGTGGCCGCCAACCTTTTACATATTCCTTAAAGCTGACAGAAACAATGTCTTAAAAAAATATAATTGAGGTAGAACTATAGGGAAGATTTGAAGCCAAACGTAGTAGAATCATTGGTATTTTTGAGAATCTGAATCAACACGGGCATGGTTTTGTTAAGGCATTTGTCAGTCTGCGGTAGTTTGCACAATTGAAACAATGCCTGCATCGTTAATTAACATATCACGTGAGAAAGGAAGGACTCATTAAACAATTTATAGCATAATATAGATGAAGAAAAATAAATAATAGTAAGGTACTAACTACTAATTCTTACAGATTAATAAAAACAGTTAAAGTTAATAAAGTTGTCCTACAATTTAAGTAACTTTCGATATTACCCCTACTAATTCCATTAAACTGTAATATTATATTAATTATTACTTTCATTCACTACTTTTATTAATTAAGGATATACATGAAAAAAAAAAAAATTAATGCGCTTTGAAAACAGGCAAGCACCTTATAAAAATGACCAAATATAATTGCTAGTTAATGCCTTATAATAAAGACTAGAGAGAGTAGATGACAGCATATACCTTTAAGATGAGAATTTTTACTCCGTCGTCGGTATCCGTCCAATCATCTAGAATTTTAAACACTATAGTAAAAACCTTCAAAACGTCGCAAGTAATATATATTAGAAGCCAAACTGAAATCAAAATTAATAAACATATTTTAACTCAGATTTCCATGCTAAGTGACCAAATACAGTAGTGCAGTAAAATTGTAACTGGGAAAAAATATATTTTTGTTTTCATCCTTTTGTTCCCAATCATTGTTGCAACTTGCAACTTTGCTAAAGTAACATATACTACATAGTAAGAAGGCAAAGTATTGATCAGTCAAGTGCGTACAATGATCATTGATTAATGACCTAAAATTTAGCCAGAAAAAAAAAATACAAAATTTAAAATTTTTTATATAAAATTAAGGAGAAAATGGCATAGATTTTTTACTTCACTAACATGTGTGATCAATTGGAACCGTTTAAGAAGAAAAAGATAAATATTGTAACGGCCCACCATCGTGGAGGACCTAGTCCGCAACTGTCATAACCAAGTCTCAATGAAGCATGTACTAATGCCTCAGGTCATGGCTTCGAGACTTGGGGGAGGCGCTCTTAAGAATTAATTTCCCAATGGACCAAACCCCTAGAAGAGGGGACAATACTTGCCCCAGTGGGGGCCGGATACCACGCATGTAGGGGGTTAGGCCCTGGGGACGGCAGTCGCAGACTGGGTCCTCCATGGTAGTGGGCCGTTACAAATATGAAAATTAATGTGGATTGAAATCTTATATCTAGCATCAAATCCAACCTCCCAACAAGTTCTTAACTTCTTTTATATGTGTGTGTCCACACACATAAAGGACTAGAGCTTGTATTGATTATTGAATAAAAAATATTTAGATAATCCTTACCCTTGTTAATAAGAACAATAGGGGGGTTACGCTAATAAAAAAAAATTATTAGTAATTACCTCGCCAGCATCACTTAATAAAAAAGGAGTCTGGTCCTTGAGAAACCCCGAAAAAATATAACTCAAGGATTCTATGGATTTAGCCCCAAGTAACGACGGAGACATAAGGGGTTTCAGAGAGTCCACTATTTTCTGATAGTGGCTGTGAAAGACAACCTGCACCCAACAAATTCAATACGCATTTATCGGGATCAGTATAACCCACATCCATCATTATCTCATGTTTCTACAATTAATTAAAAGGAATACCGGAAATGATGCTGTCAGTGATCTCAGAATTTCCATAGCTTCGTCCCGGAACTTCCCCCCTTTCTGCAGGAGAGTTTATTTACACAAAACTGTGAATGCTAGAGAATAAATATATGCCCATTTTATACATTTGACGGGGCCAAGCTCCCAAAAATACCCATGCGTACAAGTCACATATACCTCAAGAAATTTTAGTAATTCAGGCACCAGATCTTCCGAGAACGACCTGACGTAGGCTTCATTATCGCAATTGTTTATCAAGTGACGCACTGCTTTAGTAGCATGAAACTGTGCAGATCATAAAACAAATTAGTTACTATTAGGAAGACAAGCAAACTCCAGGTGGTATCTGTGTATAATACCTGAACACGTGGATAAATTGAGGCTGATGATCTAATTATGGCGACTAGTCTGGGCAGGAACTTATTTAAAAATCGGACATGCTTTTTATTATGATCAGAGTCGTCGTCTGAAAAACTCAAAATTGCTTCAATGGCTGCCCAACGAACGCGAGGGTGGGGATCAGCCAGAGAGATATCGACCACTCTCTCAGTTTGCTCACGTATATTCTCCTGTGTGGAAATTCATAGTTCGTTAGGCGCTTGAAATATTACAAATTTTTCACATTAAAATAACTTGTCAAAGTTAAGACGAACAGGGAAAAGATCAAATTACGCGGTCACTTTCTCTTCCAATTGCTTCAAACGCAATAACTCCAGCATGACGTGCCTGCCAATCTTCTGAATTCATATACTGTGGTATCATCTCTGTTCCAAAGGAAAGTAATATGTCTTCCTCTGTATCAAAGCAAACCTCATTTAGTAAGGACTCTCCCAGTCTGTAATTCCCCGAGATCCCCATGTGTTCACTCGATTCCGTCTCCATATCATACCAGGAAGGAATATCTTCAATACGAAACATCAGGCGCACACAATTATCCAATATTCTGTGTTTACACTCCTTAGAAAGTTTCTGATTAACAAAGCGTGTAACATCCATCGGAGACCGATCACAGAGTATCTTAATAATTTCAATGGCCTGGCACTTGAGAAAATTGTCATCTGCAGTCTCAGCAATTTCGAACATGCAGCTCATCAAACTAGAACTAAGTGACTTCTCAAAATCGTGACGATAATTTCTGGCCACGTGCACCAAATCCATGATTCTTGGTTCCACAATATCGATTTGACTGCCCCTGCGAAATGTTAGTTGGAGCCAAACAACCATTTTTAGTAGTACGCGGTCAAGCCTCATCCGTGGCAGCAGGCATGTTAATTTAACTGAGGCATCAAATGTCAAAGCCTGGATATTGAAATTGGGAGAATCAAATAGATCCCGGAATCTAAGGAAACTGCTTCTGAAGAATTCAGCGAAAATTGACTCATAGTTATCACTCCAAAATTTGTCGGCTCTTGGCAAACACAATAGGCATTCTTTCTCGGGTAAACACAATATAACCCTGAGTGCCATTTCTTGCCTGGTTTCGGAGTTTGTATGAATGCCCTGTATAACATTGATAACAAGTTCGGGCCATCTATCGGTTTGAAACATGCTGGCGACTGTTTCAGATAAATTAATCTTACTACGTATTGATTCGTGGTCAAAGGAAACATCAAGGAGCAGACATTCGAGACCCGCGAGCACGCTTTCGTTAATTCTTGACGGATCTTGGACTGAGAAGAGCCTCCTCTCGGTTTCTTTACTCGTCTCAGGAGCAGGATCATCATCAGCTTTATAGGGGTACTTTTCTTTAACCAAGGACTTCTCTGCCTCTACCTCTTCCTCTTGCTCTGTTTCTTGTTTGCGTTTATGCTTCGCACGATGTGGAGGAGGCGTCACCGGTGACCGTGAGGGACGCTTACTACCAGTAGTGGGTGCCATTGTGTTGGCAAGTTGGCTGAGTTGGAGAGTGAGAAACGAAGATGGGGAAGTAGGTATTGAAGATTTTGAATATTGGGCGGAAGATTGGATTCTCATGCACACGTCATAAATTCCGTTACGACAGTTAGCCACGAGGAGGTGGTTGTTGGCCGGCCGGAAGTTGTGTGAGTTGGAGGGTGAGGAAGGAAAACGGGAAGGTCTAGAAGATTTTGAATATTAATGGGATGAAGATATTGGGATTGGGTTCTCATGCACACACAACCGGGTCAAACCCTTTCACCCATTCCCATCGGTCAAGATGCCTTTGAATGATACAGTCAATGCTCAATAGTACTGCCCAACCGGGTCAAACCCTTTCATTCCTTACAAGTTCGTCCGAAAGAGAGGTTTCTTTTATGCCAAAAATTGCTTCATTTCGTGAGTGAAGTGTTTAGTCTTTAAAGGTTGGCCCCAGTAAGTAACGAAGCCTACAGCAATTCGCATTTGGCTGGATCATCTTGTTAGGGTTTAATTCCTGGCCTTATGTATGGGTTATAAATTAGCATAGTTAGCATTTATTAGCTGGATTCATTATGCATTTAGTTAAGAGTTTGATCCCTTGTGGTGTGCATGGTCCTAAAGTTCTTTTGAGAAGTCAATGAGGGAAGGGATTTGTCATCACTATACAATGGATACCTTGGACCCAACCAAAAAAATTGCCCCCAATAAAAAGGTCAACTTTATTAATTTTTAGCCAAAAAAAATTGGAAGGGTAATATTTATATGAAAACTTTACATTAAAAATTTTTATTGTATAGAAGAGTCAAATATTTTTATACACAATATTAATGATTGAATTCCTATCCTTCTAATCAAAAAATGTTTAAACTGAGACTTTTCACCAAAGTTTCATATTTTTGTCTTTCTCTGCATGTAAATTTTTCTGAATAGAAGAGTCAGATATATTTGTATACATAGAGAATATCAATGGATTGAATTTCGATCGTTTTAATCAATTAAATTTTTAAAGGGAGATTTTTCACCAATTTGTCTTATTTTTATCATTCCCTACATGTTCGGCGGAGAAAGAAAAATCTGTTACGGCTAACTATGTAATTGGATTTAAGTAGTCATGTAACATCCTAAAATTTGGAAACTGAGAATTAAATATGATTTGGGAGTGATTAAAGAAAATTTAACCTTAATGAAGTTTAGAATTTATTTTTGGAATTTAAAGGCTTATTTTCCGGTGAATTAAGGACAAATAGTTGGGAATAAATTATGGCCTGAATATTTTGGAGATAATATTTAATGGCCTCAATAAATTATTTAAGGAAGAAAAATCTCTATTTGTGATATAGGACAATTATTGGTTACCACACACATTCACTCCTAATTGTCTTTACCTAGTGGGCCAATTTATTCATTTAACCTAATTTTCACCTTCTGCCTAACAAGCAAAATAAATTAAAAAAAAAAAAGAATGACAGCGAATCACAACACTCCACAATTTCCATTTCTTTGTTCATCTTCTGCCACATCACTCTCACATGCAACCAATAAAACCCTCCCACTTTTCTATTTCATTTCCCATTCCCCTTTATACGACAACACACACACTTAACACACTCCATTACCTTTTCAGCGTATTCATTCCCTCCATTCTTTTCCCTCATCCTTCTCTCATCTAGTTCCCTTCCTTCACGGCATACACACACTCCACCGGTCCTCCTCCCTTCCAACCGTTCTCCTCCTCTCCTTCACGGTACCCTTCTTCTTCTCCCTTCCCTCTCCACTTTTAGCAACCCTTCCACCATCGTTGATCTATTACGAAACAAGAAGAAGATAAAGAGCTGAAAGTCTAAGCAAGGAAAAGGAGATATCGTCGGGAAATCAAGGAGGAGTGACCGATCGTTGCATGCAAATCAGTTTCTGGACTAAGGTGAGCTTCCTAACCTTATTCCTCATTTTATTTCAGCTGATTATTGGTGTTCTTGGAGTCATTGAGTTGCTGGAAGTGAAGAGTTATGGTGGAAGTTGTTGTCAACAAGATTTTATCTTCTAGCATGTTTGCATGTCGATTTTAAGCCGGTTTGGATCTCATTTGGGAAGGAATTAAGTTTTGGAGCTGTGCATGTCTATTATAGGTTCATTGGGTCTGATTTCCAAGAGTATAAGATAGAAGATAAAATTGCATGTGTGATTTCTCAATTCTGCAAGAAGACGTAAAAACAGAGCATATTGTGCATGGAGTTTTTGAAAGTTATAGATTGAGTTTTGCTCTGAAATTTTTACAGGAGAAAGTACACTCCTTAAGGTTTAAAATAAGCTTTGGTTCACCTAAAATGGAGGTCTACAACTCCAGTTATGATTTTTCGCAGTTGAGCCAAAATCTGGGAAAATTTCTGGTTTGCCTCTGGAGTTGTAAGATGACGTGGCATTTCGTACAGACCAAACAAAATTATAAAATTGTGAAATTTTCCAGTTAAATAGTAGACTCATAGAAGTTTAATTTGATAGGTAATTCGTCAAATTCCGATAAGTATTGAAGAAGTTATGATTTCTTAAAGTTTGGTCAGAAAACTGTAGAATTTCTGGACAGTGTTTATGTTTTTGAATATTGGGAATTTTCTCAGCCATAAATCAACTTGGTGGCTTTAATTTATGGAAATAGACTTATCAAGGAGTAAGTAGAAATTGGAATCACTCCATTTGGAGTTGTATAAGTCAAGTTATGAATTTTCCAAATTCTCAGAAAAGTTGAAGGCTGAATTTTTGATAAGTTTTAAAAAGTCACATAAGTTGTTAATTGTGTTAAACCTTTGAAGTAAAGGTTTCTTTGGATAAAATGCAAGGTGAAATGGCTGAGATGATAGTTATCTATAGTAAATAGTATCTAGTTAAATATGTCTCAATAAGTATACATCCCTAGTCATAAGGATATTAAAAGACAAGTATTTTTGGGGCTGGGTTTAAAGAAGTTGAATTTATAATTATGATTGAATTGGTTAGTGACCCACCTCTATATGTAAATGTTAATTATAGGACCTGAGTATCGCCGTGCCTGAAGGACAAGCGTAGTATTAAGAATCTGGTGGAAGGAGTTTTGTCGGTAAGACCAACAGGTAGTAACTCTAATCTCACATTCTTTGCATAGCTATATATGTTTATATATGCCATATTTGTATGTCCTGCCTGTATGGGGCCAGCACCACTCGTGGCTCGATTGAGCGGAAAGGCCGACCATGGGGCCAACTTCCCGGTGGCTAGGCAGAGCCTAGTGCATTCAGTATTTTGGTATTGAATTACCTAAAATAAATTTCCTTGTGCCAAGGTAGTTGAAATCATTTTATGATTTACTTGTATTACAAGTTGTATTGGTATGTAATACTTGTCGTTTGAATGTGAATTGAATATGAATGCTTTAAATGCTGTGTGGACTACTTTGTTTGGTTGATTTACATATGTTGCATATGTTAGAATTTGAGATTAACCTGTTACTCTGGGATTCATTCATTTGAATCTTAGAGCCTTCCATAAATCTAGGCTATGGGCAGATTGGTAGGCAAGGTGGAAGAGGCAAGGCGTAGATATTGATTGGTCTTGAGAAGAAGGTGGAGTTGAGGATGCAACTGAAACATATAGTTTCACTATTGTATATATTTTATTTCCTTATGACTAGATATTATTTTGAGAAAGCCATATATGACTATTGGGATGTATATATTTAACTAGATACACATGGTTCATAGAAGTAGTAAAAATATATATATGCTGCTAATGATTGCTGCAGGGTCGGGCATGTATATAACAAGCCTAAATTATGGTGAATGAATTGGTAGAGCATTAGATTAATTGGAGAAATAAGGAAATACTCTGATGGAACTTGAAAAGGTTTTAAGTATAACATAATTTTAATGATAAGTTTGAACCACTGATAAACTATTTTCGAATGTTTTAAATGTTTCAGAAAAGCCTATCCGAACTTTATTATTATTTTGAAATTTTTGCTTGAAGAAGGGCTTTCTTTTCAAGAACCAAAACTAGCCAGTGGTTTAAGTTTATATTAAATATTACATCTTTGCATAATAAGTGAAGATGCCACTCTGTTCTGGGTTCAGAACAGTAGGGTGTTACAAGTTAGCTTTATTTTCTGGAGCAAAAAAAAAAAGTAGTTAGCTTTATTTTCAAGGAAAAATACCAATATGAAAATTTCCGAACTAAGTGAACAAGTGATTTTGAGAAAGTCGAAAACGCTTCAAAATTTTAGTCTATTAAAAAGTAAAATTTGTGTGACCCTTTCGAGAATATTGCTTTAGACCAATTTTTCTGAATATAGTAATATATAAATAGTCAATAAATTCATTATGCATAAGAGCATATCAACTTTGTATACAAATAAGAAAGAGAGTGATATGACGAATAACTTGTTGGTCGACGTGGTAAGGAACCTCACCCCAATAGGAGGAGAGAATAGATTCGAATTCTGGAAGCACATTTGTTAGAAAAAGTGACAACCCTTTATCCTTTAAGTCTCTTGGGACCTTAATCATATTAAAAAAAAATGAAAGAAAGAAATAGGGTGATAAAAAAAAAGTAAATTCTAGGTATTTCCATGCAACTCAAGACGATTTACAATATAATATTAATAGGATTCTTATGTAAACGCTATAATATATGCTATTAGTTTGTCATATATGTATTTTTATTACTACCTCCGGTACTTAATGGCACTTAATGTAAGATCTACTTTTAATATTTGTCATATTTTTCTTGCTTTAATAATATTATGCTTTTTCAACAATAATTAAGAGAAAGAAGGAAATTATTAAGAAATATAATTAAGGTGCTTTAAAAAAAGCATATCATATATCTTAACTAACTAAACTTATTTTCTTTATATAATCAAATTAGGTAAATAAATCTGAGAGTAAAACAAATTTAAAATATCATCACTAATGTTCATGTAATTTTTTAAATTTTAGATTTCGCATGTGTTTTAGAAACTCTTTTCTTTTTTGAAAGGCCACAAGAACTCATAAAATACCCGCATTGATATGGATTTGTCTACGGTTCACTTCTCTTCCCATCTTCTTTCCATTCTCTTCCTTATCTCAGCCGTTAGATTGAAATCTAAACAGTTCAGATTTATGTTTTATAAAAATATTATTTTTATATTAATAAAATATTAAATTATTAAAAAATATATAAAAATAATATTTTTATAAAATATTAAATCTGAACGGTTAAGATTTCAATCTAACAATTACGATGAGGAAGAGGACGGGAAGAGGATGGAAAGAGAGGTGGACCGTAGCTAACCCTGATTGATATTCCCTTCTTCGTATTTTCAAACTCTTAATTTCTTTTAAATTGATCGCCTATGTTGTTTTAGTCCACTCTAAAATGTGTTCTAAAGAGTTTACCCTTCATTGTTTTAACTTATACCAATAGTGATAATAAGTTTGTTGCCAATAAGATTGATCGACCCATTGAATAAGAATACAACTCTTATAAAAATGTGAGTTCAAAATCCCATTACAATATGATAAACTTGTTGATAGATATTCTGTGAGTAACATCGTAAGCATTTTCTTATGTATGTGGTGCTGCCTAATAAACAATTATGTCATGGCTCCCACCTGGGTTAAGAAAGAAATGATGGAGCATATTGTTTCCTCGGTTGCTATATAGTCACTTTGTAATAAAATCTGTAAGGAAAAAATTTACTCGAATAAATCAAAATGAATCAAAGTGGAATCAAAAGCAAAGAGAGGCTGGCTTTGACTAGAAACTAATCATTATTACCTTGTTTAAAATTTGAGTAATCAACATTTCAAGATTCTTATTATCAAGCTCCAAAATATCCGGATCAGCCCTGAAATGAAATAGAGATGATGATGATGATAGTTTCCAACTCATGCATGTTTGTTCCAAAATAATATGAGGATAAAGGGGGAAAAAAATTGAAAGAAAACGATACAAAGAAAATTTATGTACGTTTCTAACAATCGACAGAGTTGTTGATGTGCATATTTGGCCTCTTCGAAGTCATTTCTTAATGGCAAGAAGTTTATCCAGATTGGAACCACCTGCTTAATTATCAGTAATACCAATTACAAAAAATAAAGCGTGTAGAGATTAGTTGCAGGCTGATGACTGCCCATGCAACAACAATATTACATTTTATCTTTAATATAAACACCACTTTATAGTTCAATTCTTTATTAAAGTAGGTTTTATATTAAGAACCAAGCAAGTAGTATTATTGGAAAAAATACAGGAAACTTGTTACCTGGGGGCCATTAACAATATCATGCCTGAACTCGCATATTTTCCCCAAAGCTGAAACTGCCGCATCATACGTCATTCTTCTCTCTGATTCCAAAGCACACCCTATTACATGATATAGGTTGTTGATAGCCTCTACGAAATAAAAAGGGGAAAAATCAGCACTTTTACAATATCTATTGTTCAACAAAAACAAGTTTACTTGGCTTGGTATAAGGAGCCTACCAAGGGCATCGAAGTTGGATATGAATTGTGTGTTTGTAGCGCATAAACCAATCCCGCGAGCAGCTTCCTATACCCAAACATAAATGTAGTAAATATAACTTAAAAAACAAACCGAGGGAGTTTGGCTCATTTTGCAGAAAAGACTATATACCCGTTGAAGCTGAAGGCTTTCTGAGTGACAAAGGTCCATGACAACCTGAAGAAATGTATCACGATACCTGGTTGAATAACATAGACGAATGAGTCATGAGTATTAAAGGGCTCAAATATATATATTTGAATTTAGATACATCACAAGTTAAACCTTTGTAACTTATATGGGCAGTCCTTCAAAAGCAAATTAAAAATGGAGATTGCCACTTCTTTCAACTTATATGGGCACCAAGTATCATGACTCTGCGGAAGAGATGAATCAAAGGGACAAACGGTGAAGACCATAACCATGCTTCTTATTTGTTAGTTGAGAAAATTAACATAGGAAAGTTGCATTTAAGGGGGCAAAAAAGAACCTTAAAGAAAACTATATATATCTGACCAGAGAAGTAGAATAGCAAGATGAGGGGGACTGACCCATAGGGTTTGAACAGCTGGCAGAAGCTCGTCAACATGAGGTAAGAATGCAGACTTCAATGTATTTATCATTGTTTCTAAGCATTTTGTTGCAACCTTCAGCCGAAAACATACAGAGATACAATTTATGGCATCAAGTTAAAAAAAATGCATACAGAAAACAATGTTTCGATATTGAAAGATTAAAGGGCCAAAATAATGAAGAATTTTAACACAGACTTGAATTATCTCCTCCTGTTGTTCCATTTCATAAACACTGTGGTCTAGATTAAAGGGCCAATATATTGTCCCCTGAGAGAGTTTTTGGTTTATCGTAAGAGCAATCTGCTTGATTACATCCACATTAAAAACTGATCCAGAGATCTGCACAATTGCATTTTCATATATACGTCACGAAAGAATATAAGCTCAAGTATTTATAAATATGATTTTAGGGGACATTCCCACGTACCGCAATGCATGCATTGAGGCTTTTTAACATTTCTGTATCAACCGCTCTTTCGGTTTCCTGTAGTGATTTGAAACTCAAAGTAGTTCAGCCGAAGAAATTGTTCTTGGGGTATAAAAACTTTAACGAGGACTTATATCTTGAATAGCTTCTTTTTTTATCTTTTAGACTATATATATATATGACGCTCTGAATTGAATCATTATCCAAAAAAAAAAAAAAGAAAAAACACTAGATACCTTTTGTGAAGCTTGGACAAGTGCTCGCACAGTGGAGTTTATCAATTCCTGATACTCTTTTTTGTGTTGGCACGAGAGCAATACATTTGGAAGAGCTAGAAACAGAAATTAAGGGAACCTTGTATACTTAAATGCAACCCAGCGTTGTAAATAATAATGTTTATTACTCCTCCAACCTTTAATATAAGACATATATATTAAGGAGTTGGTCTTAATCCTAAATATGAGACGTAATTTTAATATTTGTCAATTTTTTTTTAAAAAATATATATTATATTAACGAGAATTTGATGACTACCTTCTAGATAAATAATTGACCCTTGAGAGTACAATAAAACCAGAAATACCTTTAACAGAAGCCATTTTAACTGCACCAGCATCTAAGGTATTATCATCAGTATTCCTGAACAGGCTGGTCAGAAGAGGAGAGACCTAATCATTGGAAGTCGTGATCAGTCACCGGAAAATGTCTCTCTATATCCATATTAGATATATACATGTATAGCTGCAAACCTAACCGATTCCGTACCCTGGAAGCCCATAGTGCAAAGTTCTCCTGGAATCGTACAGCAAAATTTGATAGTAAATCACATGCCCAAATTCTCATCCGGAGAGACGGAATTTTCTTCTTTTCAATGGTCAATGTCGTCCTACTAAACATACATATATGTATATATTTTATTTTTTAAAAAAAATAATTCAGGTAGAAATGAAGGGAAGATTTGAAGCCAAACATGGTGGAATCTTTGGTATTTTTAAGAATCTGAATCAACACAGGCATGGTTTTGTTAAGGACTTCGTCAGTCTGCGGTAGTTTGCACAATTGAGACAAGGCCTGCATCGTGTTAATTAACTTCATGTGAGAAAGGAAGGAGTCATTACACTATTTATAGCACAAGGTAAAAATAATTTAAATAATAATAATAATATATACTAGCTTTATGTTGTTCAAAGAGCCCAGCTCTTCTTGGCTATACGTAATCTTGTTTTTTTTCTAAAATATAATTAATAACCAGATGGTTAGGAGTTATAGAATATACCCTTAAGATGTAAATCTTTACTCTGTTCTTGATACTCTTCCAATCATCTAGAATTTTAAACACAATTGTTAAAACCTTCAAAACATCCCAAGTTATATATATTAGAAGCCGAACTAAAATCAAAATAGACAAACGTAATTTTACTCAGATTTCCATGCGAGGTGACCATATATAGTGCAGTAATATTGCAACTGGAAAAAAAAAAAAAAAAGCTTTTGTTTTCATCCTTTGGTGCCCAATCATTGCGGCAACTTGTAACTTTGCTAAAGTAACATATACATAGCAAGAAGCCAAGTAATGATCAGTCATATGCATACAAAGATTATTGATTATTGACCTATAATCAAGCCAGAACAAAATATAAAAGTCAATTTTTTTTATTTTATTTTTTTTATAAAGGGAGAAATGGAATAGATTTTTTACTTCCCTAATCTTATCCTCCATTTTTTAAATTGAACTACAAATTAAATTTAGATAACATAAATCATAACTATTTGCACTATCATACGCAGTTATTATAATTTATGAATCAAATTATTTGTTATTGAGGCAGGAAGTATTGTCCAACAGTGATTCTCTGTCCAATAAATTTACAATGTATCCATCATCATATATTTTACAAGGGAGATGATAATATTAAAAAATAGTATATCCTAAGATCAACTTCCTTTTTTGCATATAAAACAAAAGAATTTTTCTTTCAATGAAGGACATATGTTAAAAAATTCATCAATGCTTCAAATATTCTGTAAAGCAAGTTACAACCAGGATATATAATGAAAGAAGAAACTCTTAAAGTATTTTATAATTAGGAGAGAAAATGCAATATTACCTCTGATGCTTACTATAAGATCGATTTAACTAATTTTGGTAGGTTAAGAAAATTAGTTAAATAAGTTGTTTGTTAAAATTGTGTGTTGGTTTCTCTAGCTAAACTACCCTTTGTTGCAACATTCCTGAATAAGTGTGATCAATTTAGAGAGAGAGATATATATATATATATATATATATATATATATATATATATATATATATATATATATATATTTTTGGGGATAATAAATGTGAAAGACAAAGTGAATTAAAATATTATGTTTAGAATCGGATGCAACCCTCTCAACATTGTCATATTAAGTATCTGGATAAAAAAGATTTAGATAATTGTTTCCCTTATCGCTAAGAACATACGATTGGTGATTAGGCTAATGAAAAGGAATGAATTATTAGTGATTACCTTTTCAGCATCACTTAATACAAAAAGAGATTGTTTCCTGAGAAACCACGAGAAAATATAACTCAAGCATTCTATAGATTTCGCTCCAAGCAACCACTGAGACACATGGGGTTTTAAAGAATCCACTGTTTCCTTATAGTGGTTACGAAAAACGACCTACACCCAACAAATTCAATACGCATTTAAATTTTATTGGGAAAAATATAACCCACATCCATCATCATCTTATGTTTCTGCAGTTATCAATTAATTAAAAGACATACCGGAAATGATATTGCCAGTGACCTCAGAATTTCCATAGCATGAACCCGGAACAGCCCCCCTTGCTGCAGTAGAGTTTATTTACACAAAACTGTGAGTGCAAGAAAAAAGATGCACATTTTATATATTTGATGGGGGCCAAGCCGCCAAGATCCCAAAAATATCCCTGCGTAGAAGTCTCATATACCTCAAGATTTTTTAGCAATTGAGGCACCAGATCTTCCGAAAACGACCTGATCACCTCTTCATTATCGCATTTGTTAATCAAGAGACGTACTGCTAAAGTAGCATCAAACTGCGCAGATCACATATATAACAAGTTAGTTGCTGTTTGGAAGACAAGCAACTTTTTTGCTTTGAAAGATGGTAAACACCACTTGATGTCGGTGAATGAATATATACCTGAACACGTGGATAAATTGAGGCCGATGATCTAATTATGGTGACTAGTCTAGGGAGGAACTTCATTAAATGTTGTACATGCTCTTTTGGATGATCTGAAAGTGAACTCAAAATTACTTCAATGGCAGCCCAACGAACGCGAGGGTGGGGATCATCCAATGAGATATCGACCACTCTCTCAGTTTGCTCAGATATCCTCTCCTGTGTAGCAGCCATATAAGGAAAATATATATATATATATATAGAGAGAGAGAGAGAGAGAGTAAAACATATATTCCTTGATGAACAGTAAGTAATTGAAATATTACGAAGAGGGAAAAGATCAAATTACGGGGCTACACGCTTTTGCAATTAAAGAAAAGGCAATAAGTCCAGCATGACGTGTCTTCCAATCTTCTGACTTCAAATATTGTGGTATCATCTCAGTTCCAAAGGAAAGTAACGATTTTTCATCTGAATCCAACGAAAACTCAAGTAGTAAGGACTTTGCCTGCTGGTACGTCCCCAAGAGGCCCATATGTTCACTCGATTCAGCGTCCACATCATACCAGGAAGGAATATCTTCAACACGAAACATCAAGCGCATACATTTCTCCAATATTCTGTGTTTAGACTCCCTTGATAGTTCCCTAACAAACTGCCTAACACCGTTCAAATTCTGTTGTTGGAGTATGTTAATAATGTCAATAGCCTTGCACGTGATAAAATTGTCATCTGCACTCTCAACAATTTCAAACATGCAGGTCAACGCAGAATGAAGTAACTCATCAACATGCAGGTGAGCATTATCTCTAACAAATGCCACCAAATTCGTCATTCTTGGCTCCAAGAGATCGATTTCACCGCCAAGAAATACTATTAGGAGCCAATCAAACATTTTTAGTATCAGGTACTCACTGTCACAGTCAATACTGAACAGTGTTTTCAGGCTTATCAATTTTGATGAGGCATCAAATGTCAAAGCCTGTATATTGACATTAGGAGAATCGAATAGATCCAAGAATCTAACGTAAAGTGAATTATAGTTATCTTTAAAAAATTCGCACGCTTGATTCTCGGGCAAACACGGCAACACCCTGAGTGCCGTTTCTTGCCTTGTTTCAAAGTCCGTCTGAATGGCTTGTAGAAGATTCCGAAGAAATTGGCGCCATCCCTCGGTTTGAAAGATCCTCGCAACTATTTCTGATAAATTAGGTAACGCCTCGTGGTGGTCGTCGGAAACTTGAAGAAGCAGATAGTTGAGACGGGAGATAGCGTGTTCATCAACTCTTGGCGGATCTTGGCGCCTCCTAGAAGCTTCTTGACTCGTTTCAGGAGGAGGATCGTCATCATCAGCTGGCACTTCTTTGCCTTCTCTACTGGGGGGCTTGTCTGCATCTACATGTTCCTCTTGCTTAAGACGATGTGGAGGAGGCATCGGTGGAGACGGTGGCCCTAACGGACGCTTACTACTGGAAGTGGATGCCATTAAAGCGTAGGGAATTTGTCTGAGTTGGAGACTAATGAGAAACGAAGACGGGAAGGTATTGAAGATTTTGAATATTATTGGGTTGAAGATGCGGGGGTTGGATTCTCATGCTGTAACACCCCTTGATATATCAATTATTATCAGAGTTGTAGCGCATAGCCTAATGAGCATAGTCATTCTAGCATAGTAATACCGATATTAAATTCTGAATACATAACAAAATCCACATAGGGCTATACAAATAAATTTCTAGTCTCTAAAATAGGCTAATAAAAATAACCTATAGCATTTCTCGGTCCGTCCCAGCATCACTATTCAACAGTGAGTACCGCCTTGCCTTGTGAGCCACGTTCTCTAAACTGAACAATCCACAGGTAGCAGCAAATACTGGGACCCCGAAGGTTCCCAGAGTAACATGTTAATCTTACATTCTAAGCATAGATCAGTATATGACAGATAACCATCACATATACATTCAGCACATACAGCACAAACAATTCATACAGTACATATTTATACATATTGAATGGTACATACAATCATATAAAGACATACAAAGAATGCAAGATTAGAGTTACTACCTGATAGCCTTTCCAAATCCTGATCCGGTTCTCTATCCTCTGGTCATCTCAGATAAATACCGAATCCTATAATTAAATATTCATGGTTGGCAAGTTACTACTTGTCCAAATTCTCTATTTCTCTTATTTCCAAATAAACTCCATATTCTGGCAGAATTTCCAATTAACTTTGAAAATTCATATTTAATTGCACAAAACTCCAATTAAGGTGATTCCAAAAGTCACGTGTTCCTTATTAAATCTATTTTCAGAGGAAAATACATTTGACTGTCAAATATATGTAAACTATTCCCAGAATTTTCATTCATCATCACTGTTCCAGAAAAACGTCCAGGTTTAATGCTGAACTTGAAAAATCCATATCTGGAGTTCTAGGTGTCCAAATCAGGTGGTTCAAAAATCCATGAACTCCTCATTAAGTCTAGTTTCTAGGAAAATTGGTTTCAACATTTAATCATACTCCAATAATTCCCAGATTTCAAAAATGTCAACACTGTTCAGAAGATGTTTCAGAAAACGTCCCAGATTTCATACTTGACTTCAAAAATTCATAACTCCCTGAATATAAATCCAATTAAGGCTTGTGACCTATCAAATTAAAGCTTGATAAGTCTACTTTTATTCTGGAAATTTTCATAGGAAAACTCAAATGTTTACCATTTTAAAAGTAAATCCGAAAATCACTGTTCATTCCTGGAAACCAACGTTTTTCAGTGTTCAACTTCTAACTTTGAAAAATCATAACTGATTCTATAGAACTCCGATTAAGGTGATTCAAAATTCTATTTGAAGTTCTATAAGTCTAGTTTATAAGAAAAATATTCATCAAGCCAATTAATAGCTGTATAATTCTCAGAAATTCGAAAAGTGAACGTAACTTAAATCTGAAAGCAGGATTTTCCAGTTTCTATAACCAAACTTAGAAAAATCATAACTTGAGTTCTAGACGTCGGATTAATACGTTCTAGCACTCATTTGAAAGATTAAGAAGTATACTTTCAACTTACCAAATTTCATGGTCAAAGGAAATCATTTGTTTAGACAAAACGTTGCATGAACCTGACCTCCTTACTGAATTTTCCAGAAATAGTGGTGTTATTCATGTTGACCGTTGCTTCTCAAACGGTCTCTCCTTCTCGGCCCTCATTCTTTCTTTCTCGCTGCACTCACACACACTTACTCTCTTCCTTCGTATCCTTTATCCTCCAGCTCTCTCTCTCTCTCTTCCTCTTCAGACCCACCAAATGAATAAATGATAAGGTGTGTGTAATTGGTGTGAGAGAGAGGAGTTAGAGCGTGTGTGTGTGTGTCATCCGTGAGTGAACAATAAAGAAATGCGCTGGATGATTGAGGAGAATTGTATGTCAATTTTGATTCTATCCTCTTTGTTGCTCGTGAATGCATAAGGAAAACAAATGAATGATTCCATGCATAGGTGTCATGCATTGAGAAAAAGAAGTAGGGTAGGTGTGTGGACTTGTAGAATATAGTGGAGTGCGTGTGATTGAATTCTTGGCAGCATATGTTTGTGATTTTGCCATTAATAAAGTCAAGGAGGGAGTGGCAAACATGATGGCCCATGTGTTATCTTCTCCCAAAATTTCCAATCTTCCCGTGAAATACACACCGACGGATGAAAATGAGTAATAAGTGTATACTTATTTATAAACATAAGTGTTAGAAATAGATCCTTAGTACCATATAAGGATATTCTTATTTAGCTTCTAAGAGCCATAAAATATTGGCTCTAAAATTTCTAAACCAATATTTATCCTCAAACTATCTTTCCTTGAATTTATTCTTTTCCCAAAAATTCCAAGGAAAATAGGCCTTAAATTCCAAAAATTATTTATATAATCATTTCAGGCCAAATTTTTATAATAAATTCCCACAAAATATTCCTTATTTTCAAATCCCGAAATTTGGGATATTACATTTCTCCCCCCATTAAATAAATTTCGCCCTCGAAATTTGTACATTTTCACTTCAGAAACCATTCCAAATACTCAGTCCACCTTTTTACATATGCTTACCAAGCATGTAACATCCACACAAAATTACTATTCATCTTGTACCTAATGTAATATTCAAATTCAAGTCTACCGGTATCCGCACAGCGCTAAGCCTCACAGTCGGTATATTCTCCTTCCAATTCATTTTGTTTTTATAGCGCTAGATATTCTGACCTTATTGTCCAGGGATTTACCCTTGACCATAGGTTTCTCAATTATATCCTGATACAATTTCAGATATTCTATTAGCTTCAAATTTTACTTTGGGCAAACTAGCCCAGCTCTTAATAATCCTTCAAAAGAATTATTGTCACGAGTTTCATTTCTCATTCTTTCAACATTTCAAATTCTAGAGATTTGCTTGTTCAATTCTATTCTATGCGTGAGCTTCTTCAATTCAAATTCATAGATTACTTTCTTCTGCTTAGCATTATAGCTAGCGATTACTATCTGACTTATCAATATAGATTTTTGGATCATTCTGTCAGTTTCTGTTCCTATATCAACATAGTCACCCAATGCACCACTTTCGATTCAAAAACATCAGTGAAAACAATCACGTTAATGTTTCACATTTTAAAATACGGGCAATGATAATCACATCATTGCTTTTCAATTTTCTATGTTGTCTCAAATTCAACTTTCTGATTTTCAAATTCAAATATTCAAAATTCTATGGTAGCAGTACATTTTCAAAATTTCACTCTACAATATAATTCTTTCATATTTTTAGAGAAAACATATTCGCTGCCAGCTCAATTACAAGAAAATACATTCATTTCACGGCAGACCATATTGGCCGCTTTGTTACAAACTGTAATAATTTCCCTTATCGAATTACCGCACCCGGCCTAAACCGCCATGGCATTCAGGGTTACCCCACATTCAAGGGCACTACCTCCCGGCCTAAACCGGCGATAAGGTTACAATTCTGCTGGGTAAATAACGCCTCTCCTCTAGAGGATTTGTTCGCTCAACTAAATTTAGCTGAGATAAGTATTCACAATTGCTCAACTTTGGATCTGAGGATAAATCCAAAGTTTAAGAGTCACTTTACCCACGCAGCTTGCATTCTCAATTTCAAAAATATTCAATTATCATTCTTTCAATTTTCAATTCAAATGAGCTTTATTAATGGCAAGCGATTCAAAAATATTTCACAAGCACCTGGTAAGATCCAGCAAACTGAGTATTTCTACAACAGTTCTTGACCTTTTCCAGTACTGTACTGCTTTCAAAACCACAAAATTCAAAATTCAATTTCAGATTTTGGGTTCTACTGAACCCTCTCTACGGAACAACATCAATTCAAAAATGACCATTGCCCTGGTCTCAAATTCTGTTGAAAACCTTTCATTCAAGAATTCAATTCATAAAATTCAAAGTTTCAATTCAAGCTCTGGGTTCCAAAAGGATCCCTTCAATGAAACAATATTGTTCAAAAACAATTACTTCAAACTGAACGTTAATTCAGCTGAAAACATTCTTGTTCAAAATTTCAATTTAGAAAATTCTCAAATACAACAGGTGCATTGGAAAATTCAAAATTAAATTTTTCAAACAAACGCAGGAACCAGACAACTATTACAGAAGGTCTTCACTTCTAAATACACTTCAGGTTCTATTTTTAGCTACTTGAGCAATTTATAGAACATACCATTCACTCTAAGGAGACTTTTTAAATCAAATTCCAACACTATGCTAGATCAACATCTAGCATCCGCAAAATATCTTATACGTATTGGTACCATATTCTAGTGCCTTAATTCATTTAAATCAATCGGTACCACATTCTAGTACCTTTGTTCATTCTGGTCGATTCAATGCCTAAAGAATTAGTTCCATTACCAAATTTCATTCTCAAGCCTCAATTCAGTTGGTAACATGCTTTAGTTGTCTCTTCAACATTCAGGTTTATCAACCTAATTCTAAAAATTCGACCATATTCCATAAACCTGCTAACATTTCCAAGATTCATATCTTACAATATTCAGGCACTATCCTCAAACATTCAAATAAAATTCAGCAGTTTCTACGAGGTTCTACCTCTACCTCATTTCTCAATATCATCAAAACATGTTTTAAATATCATTCTTATACCTCAGAGGTAATACTCATTCATACACAAAACATTGTTGACAATGCAGCACTAATCACAAGGTTCACAAGATTTACTTTATCACACACTGACCTAAACATTGTTTCGGCTCAGAACAAATTCAAACTTATCTTTAATCATACCGCATTCGTTCTTATATTTTCTTAGCATTTGAAAAATTCATCATTTTTCATACTTCAAGATATTCAGATCTTACACCGAGATATTTCAAATTCCCATTACTTCCAGAGAGTCTCCTTTCTCGAGATGGCTTTAACTGATCAGACTTCCATTTTCAAATGCCAGTCTGACATCTCGAACCAACTACACGCTCCAAGACAAATTTCTTGAAGATACAACCGGCAATAAATGCTACACTGTCTTCTGTTTGGACCGAAAGTCTATAAGACTCCGACCTATAGAGGTGGCTAGGGCGTGTCAGATTGTATTAGGGTGCGGTGCCATAAAATTTCCACATAATAACAAAGTCTGCACTATTCTGAGCCAACGACAGATGAGAATCCGATGCTGCTTAACAAAATCCAGACGTTACTAGCCCAGCTATAAATCGAGTAAAGAAAGAGTAAATGTTTCACGTTCTCTCAAGCTTCACAAAACTTCCACATATTCATTTCCTCTCCGATCGTAACTTTCACTATAACCTTTCACATTATCCTTAAACATGGCCGGTTCAAGTAACTCTATTCCAGTCTCTGATTCATTCAACCCTTTCTTTCTTGAAGCCTTACTTCAGGACTATCAGACTAACATGTTGTCTGACTTGTCAAACAATGCATCATACCCTTATTCTTCTTTACTTCCCCAAAATCCCGTAAGTATGAACGTTCATTCATCTGCCTCAACGATTAACATTCCTACTCCTCCTCCAAGGATACAAGATTCTATTTTTACAACTACTAACAGAAAGGAATCTGAAGCAGGTCCATCAAGGCGACCTGTCCAAAGGTGTCGTAATGTGGCAGAACTTATGGAGTCTACGGTACCTTCTCAACCAAGGAATCCTGCTTCTACCTTGACTGAGACTACTAATCCATTTTCATGTGGTTGCTGCCATGTTCTACGAGAGATCATTCATACCAATGGACTTCAATACCATAAACTTGAAGTTCATGGGAGGATTGGTATGATATGCCACGCTGTCTTTCACCAGGACGTACAAGGAGGTTCTTCCAGTCCTCAAGTATTTGACTTTGGTAAGAAAAATTTAGATGATGTCAAACATTTTCTAGAAAATTATTGTTTGAATCAAAAATCTTTAGGGTATGTCCTGGTGTTAGATCCCCTATCAGCCTACTATGAGGCCCTCTGTGTTGGTTTGGAATGGACTAAAAATCAAAATGAACTCCCTAATAGTTCATTTCCAACCAACACAGAAAATATATCCAATAAAGGAAAAGAGCTCATGGTTGTAAATAATAATCCTTCAGTCCCCATACCTAGTGATCCATACCGATCAAGAGCTGAACAAAATATTAGAGGTGCATCAATGTCAATAAATGATCTTAGAGACTTATTCCATTTACCTCAACAAGAAGCGGCTAAACAAGTTCGTCTATGCAAAAATGTCTTAATGAAGATATGCCATAGGGAAGGAATAAGGCATTGGCCTTATGTAAAAATTCGAAGCACTATGAGGCAAATAGCTAAATTGAGAAAAACAATGTCTTCTGATGGTCCTCTCTCAAGTGCAGCCGCTCAGGAAGAAATTAATAGACTTAAACTTGAGATGGTCAACGCTTGTGGTGGGATTGTACCAACTGTTGCTCTTGATGCTTGAATTCATCTTGTCTTTTCTTCTTAGCATTCTAATTTCTGCTTGTACTTTTATACTAAGATTCACGGGAATTTTCAAGTTTGAATATTTTTCTCACCCATTTTCAATTAATCACATAAGTTCAAGCTCTCGCAGATCAATCTAACCTATTGTCAGAACTTATGTCCTAACCGGACTTCGAAATTCTGAGTTGATAATTCTATCATCAAAATTTATATTTTAATTCCAACTTGTCACTCAGAATTATCTAACTTTCAATACAGATACTTTTCATATCATCAGAGTATTCAAGCCAAATGCCAGAACTTCAGCTCATATATTATTATTTTAAACTGGGAACATTTCACAAATGCTCCATTTCATTTTCTATAATTCAACCTCTTCCTTTGTACTAGCATGCCAACTAGTGATCCAGGAAAAATTCTATTTTCTGGGTTTGTCTATCACTCCAATTCTCTTAATCCTGGTACCAATCAGGATTATCCAAGTATCATCATTGATCATAAATCAAAGGATTTCAAATTCTTACAATACTACTTAGAGTTTACCTTCTTGAAAATCTTCTCCCCTAAGCAAGCTTAACCTCAAAGTTTCAATAAAATCTGGGGATCTAAATCATATTTTGACACAACATTAAGAGCCCTATAGTTAGCAACAGAATCCATTTTCCGTGCTATTTCATTTGTTTATGTAATCCAATATCAGTATACTCTTCCAAAAATGCCAGAACCTTTGCTCTGATACCATAAATTGTAACACCCCTTGATATATCAATTATTATCAGAGTTGTAGCGCATAGCCTAATGAGCATAGTCATTCTAGCATAGTAATACCGATATTAAATTCTGAATACATAACAAAATCCACATAGGGCTATACAAATAAATTTCTAGTCTCTAAAATAGGCTAATAAAAATAACCTATAGCATTTCTCGGTCCGTCCCAGCATCACTATTCAACAGTGAGTACCGCCTTGCCTTGTGAGCCACGTTCTCTAAACTGAACAATCCACAGGTAGCAGCAAATACTGGGACCCCGAAGGTTCCCAGAGTAACATGTTAATCTTACATTCTAAGCATAGATCAGTATATGACAGATAACCATCACATATACATTCAGCACATACAGCACAAACAATTCATACAGTACATATTTATACATATTGAATGGTACATACAATCATATAAAGACATACAAAGAATGCAAGATTAGAGTTACTACCTGATAGCCTTTCCAAATCCTGATCCGGTTCTCTATCCTCTGGTCATCTCAGATAAATACCGAATCCTATAATTAAATATTCATGGTTGGCAAGTTACTACTTGTCCAAATTCTCTATTTCTCTTATTTCCAAATAAACTCCATATTCTGGCAGAATTTCCAATTAACTTTGAAAATTCATATTTAATTGCACAAAACTCCAATTAAGGTGATTCCAAAAGTCACGTGTTCCTTATTAAATCTATTTTCAGAGGAAAATACATTTGACTGTCAAATATATGTAAACTATTCCCAGAATTTTCATTCATCATCACTGTTCCAGAAAAACGTCCAGGTTTAATGCTGAACTTGAAAAATCCATATCTGGAGTTCTAGGTGTCCAAATCAGGTGGTTCAAAAATCCATGAACTCCTCATTAAGTCTAGTTTCTAGGAAAATTGGTTTCAACATTTAATCATACTCCAATAATTCCCAGATTTCAAAAATGTCAACACTGTTCAGAAGATGTTTCAGAAAACGTCCCAGATTTCATACTTGACTTCAAAAATTCATAACTCCCTGAATATAAATCCAATTAAGGCTTGTGACCTATCAAATTAAAGCTTGATAAGTCTACTTTTATTCTGGAAATTTTCATAGGAAAACTCAAATGTTTACCATTTTAAAAGTAAATCCGAAAATCACTGTTCATTCCTGGAAACCAACGTTTTTCAGTGTTCAACTTCTAACTTTGAAAAATCATAACTGATTCTATAGAACTCCGATTAAGGTGATTCAAAATTCTATTTGAAGTTCTATAAGTCTAGTTTATAAGAAAAATATTCATCAAGCCAATTAATAGCTGTATAATTCTCAGAAATTCGAAAAGTGAACGTAACTTAAATCTGAAAGCAGGATTTTCCAGTTTCTATAACCAAACTTAGAAAAATCATAACTTGAGTTCTAGACGTCGGATTAATACGTTCTAGCACTCATTTGAAAGATTAAGAAGTATACTTTCAACTTACCAAATTTCATGGTCAAAGGAAATCATTTGTTTAGACAAAACGTTGCATGAACCTGACCTCCTTACTGAATTTTCCAGAAATAGTGGTGTTATTCATGTTGACCGTTGCTTCTCAAACGGTCTCTCCTTCTCGGCCCTCATTCTTTCTTTCTCGCTGCACTCACACACACTTACTCTCTTCCTTCGTATCCTTTATTCTCCAGCTCTCTCTCTCTCTCTTCCTCTTCAGACCCACCAAATGAATAAATGATAAGGTGTGTGTAATTGGTGTGAGAGAGAGGAGTTAGAGCGTGTGTGTGTGTCATCCGTGAGTGAACAATAAAGAAATGCGCTGGATGATTGAGGAGAATTGTATGTCAATTTTGCTTCTATCCTCTTTGTTGCTCGTGAATGCATAAGGAAAACAAATGAATGATTCCATGCATAGGTGTCATGCATTGAGAAAAAGAAGTAGGGTAGGTGTGTGGACTTGTAGAATATAGTGGAGTGCGTGTGATTGAATTCTTGGCAGCATATGTTTGTGATTTTGCCATTAATAAAGTCAAGGAGGGAGTGGCAAACATGATGGCCCATGTGTTATCTTCTCCCAAAATTTCCAATCTTCCCGTGAAATACACACCGACGGATGAAAATGAGTAATAAGTGTATACTTATTTATAAACATAAGTGTTAGAAATAGATCCTTAGTACCATATAAGGATATTCTTATTTAGCTTCTAAGAGCCATAAAATATTGGCTCTAAAATTTCTAAACCAATATTTATCCTCAAACTATCTTTCCTTGAATTTATTCTTTTCCCAAAAATTCCAAGGAAAATAGGCCTTAAATTCCAAAAATTATTTATATAATCATTTCAGGCCAAATTTTTATAATAAATTCCCACAAAATATTCCTTATTTTCAAATCCCGAAATTTGGGATATTACACATGCAACCGTCGTAAATTCCGTTACGACAGTTAGCCAGGTTAGCTTTTCTCTTTGGCCTTTCTCTCTTCCCTAGCTTTTACCCACAAAACCCAATTTCATTTTTACTCAAGGGAGTGCTGTTAAATTTTATAATCTTTTTGGAATTCAAATAAAACTGCTCCAATGGAGGCTAATAAGCGAAAATTTCCCCTTTTTTCATTTGTATTATTCCTATGTTCCAAGCAGAAAGAGAAATCTCACAATCATCTCTAGCTATGTTATTGGATCTAAGTAGTTATGTTTATTTTCGAGGAAAAATATCAACAAGAAAATTTCAAATCAGATACAGTAGTAGTAAAATATGCATGTCTTATCTAAGCTATGTGATTTTGAGAAAGTGGAAAACACTTCAACTTTTTACTTTATTGAAAAGAAAGATATGAGCGACTGTTTTGTAAGTATTGCTGTTCACTGACTTTTTCATATTTATCGTAAAATAAATGTCAGTAAATTTATTATGCATGTCTCTATATACAAATAAGAAAGACTATGGTTATATGTTAACTTTAAATCTAAATCTAAATATATTTATAGTTTGACCTGTTGGATGTGAGACAAATGACTTTTTTATGAGAATTAGCCTACA
Source organism: Acacia crassicarpa (assembly GCA_034222035.1). NCBI lineage: Eukaryota > Viridiplantae > Streptophyta > Magnoliopsida > Fabales > Fabaceae > Acacia > Acacia crassicarpa. Next base: position 5,168,471 of record JAWXYG010000009.1, on the reverse strand, counting down.
TCAGGTATTAACTTTGAATTCTTATTTGTTTAACTTAATGGTATACGTTCTAATTGAGTCTATTAAAGAAGAGGAGATTCCTAATTAACTGCATACTTTTTGCTGATGATGATTTATTTTTCTTGGCCGAATCCAGGGAGAAAATTAATTCTAAACCTGAGATATGGAGAAAGCTCTTTGGAGTTGAAGGGTTTTCATATGAGTAGGAGCAAAACTGAATATATGCATTGCAATTGTGATAAGAGTCATCTTAGAAGTGAAGTGGAAGTTAAAGTGGGAGCGCAAGTCATTTCATAAGTGGCAAGGTTTAGATATTTGGGATCAATTATATAATAAGATAATGAAATTAATAGAGATGTTAATCATAGAATTCAAGCTGGATTGTATAAGTAGAGAAAAGCAATCGAAGTTCTATGATAAAAAAATTACCTAAAAAGGTAAAAGGAAAGTTTTAATTTATTGCACTGTTTTAAGATCATGAATACTATATGATAGTGAATGTTGGGTTTTAAAGGGACAACATGAATATAAAGTGAGGGTAACTAAAATAAGAATGCAGAGATAAATGTGTGGTTATACTTGAAAAAAATACAATTCATAATGATTGTAACATCCTTGATTTTTGGAACTTAATTAGAAAGTCAGTTGTGGTGTAGGAGGTAAAAGAAATAATAATAACAATAATAATATTATTATTATTATAAAAATTTATTAAATTAAAATTAATTAACAATGATGAATAATATTAATAAGAATGATTAAAAAAATATGAGAAGTATCTTCATAAAATAATATAAATATTATTTTATTAAAAATAATATTTTTAATAAGAAGGTCAACCTCTCATTCTCTTCCTTATAAATATCTCATTTTCCCGTCCCCAAACACCGGACCCACACCACCCTCTTTTTTTTCGCATACATAAGGCAAGCATAGCTTGAATATAAACCCCATTAGGTAATACTATCTACTTGGGAAAGACCTCTCCTAGCAAAATACATATCCATCCAAAACTCTGAATAACAACACTCTTACACTTCTGGAAAGAAAAGTATATGAGGATTATCAGAGTGAGCCTCCTTAGCAAGTTTATCCGCACACGATAATATTTCCCTATGAGCATGCCTTACTTCCACTGACCAATTAGCATATAGAAGTTGTCTAGTTTTTTCAATCAAGTTCCTGTATGGATGGTTATCATTACTATCCCTAAGCAAAATATTGATAGCTTCAATTGAATCTGAGAACATTTGTATATTTCTCATGTTCAATGACTGACATACTTCAAGGCTTGTTTTTATAGCCAAGACTTCGGCTATTGTGACTGGGTGTAGGCCAAGTGCCTTTTTGAAACCCATAATCCACTGTCCTTTATCATCTCTAATGATGCCACCACATGCCGCGTGATTCCCAACTATAACTGAAGCATCTACGTTGACCCGAACCGCTCCTGGCATTGGTGGGCTCCATTAACATTCATTCCATCTATCACTTGGAAAAATTCGATGTTGGAATCTTCCTGTTGATACATCCTCCATCAAATGGAACAAGATCTGTTGATTAATTTCTTTGACTGTTGCATCAAAGTCCTCAAAGACCTGTTTGCAACATGCCTTCCAGATGAGCCAACAAGTATTGCTAAAAATTTTATTCCATGGCCATCGACTCAATCTGCTCTTCCCCGAGTTATGTGTGAAATTCCAGTTAAGCCAGCCCTGCAATTCATAGCTAAAGAAAACAGTATATTGGTTAGGAGTAATAAGTTTTTTCCATACATCTTTCGCTCTCGTACAATCCCTCAACATATGGATAATACTCTCCTCACAAGGACAACCCAAAGGGCAGTTTGGTGTTTCGAATAACCCTCTTTTAGCTCTTAGTGAATTAGTAATTAGCCTCTCTCATGAGAAACTTGTCGGAAGAAACATTTTATTTTTTCAGGCACCTACCAACGCCAGATTTTTTTTCCAAACCCGTGCACCACATGGCTCTTCCTGGTGAGAAGGGAAATTATAGGCAGCTTTGACTGAAAATTTTCCATCAGAAGCACTTCTCCAAATGACACAGTCCTCAATAACACCTTGAGGGGGTGGAAGCATAACTAATATATTCACGATCCACTCAGGAAAGAATTCTCTCCATTTAGACACATTCCACCGTCCATCTGGTAGAACAAAATTAACAACTTTATCCCCTGGTTGAATGTTCTCTAGGTTTTGTTGGACATAGTCAATTAGAGGATCATTGAATGAAGTCCACATGTCCCACCAGAAGTAAGTACTTTTGCCATTATTAATTTTCTTACCCACGCCTTAAAGGAAAATATCCCAAATATTAACAATGGCTCTCCAAGTTAGAGATTGAGATTGCTTTTTGGAAACTTGAGGAATTAAAGAATTCCCACATGCATATTGGTCTCTTAGACATTTGACCCATAGCGCGTCCAGTTTTGTGATCATTCCCCAACATAACTTCATAATAAATGCTTTGTTTTGAAGCTCCAAGTTTTTTATACCCAGGCCTCCAACCTTCTTGCTCTTAATGATGTTTTGCCAAGCAATGAGATGCATTTTCCTTGCGTTTTCGTCTTGACACCATAAGAAATTTCTACTTACTTTTTCGATCTCGTGCAATACACTCTTTGGGAGGAGAGTGGATTGCATTTGATATGAGGGTAGTGCTGAGATAACAGCTTTGATCAATACCGTACGGTCGGTGATCCCTAGGTGTTTACCTTTCTAAGATGATAACCGCAAGCGAACCTTTTGGATGATATGTCGAAAGCTATCTTTGGTGATCCTTGAATGGATAAGGGGTACACCAAGATACTTACCAAGGTTCCGAGTAATGCCTATACCCAAGATCTGACTCAATTGCATTGCATGATTAAAGTGGATATTTTTGGAGAAGAAGGCCTTGGACTTATCAAGATTGATCTTGTGTCCTGATATAGCACAGAATCGACTCATAACCCTTTTAATATTCTCCACCTGGTCAAGTGAGGCTTCAGCAAACAACAATAAATCATCATCAAAGAATAAATGGGAGATAGGAGTCCCATTGTTGATGAATTTTAGTGGTTTCCATCTTTGATTTTGACACTCATCATTTATCGAATGAGCCAATCTTTCCATGCACAAAACAAAGAGGTAAGGACTGAGTGGATCACCTTGTCGAACTCCTCTGGTGGGCCTAAATTCAGGCCCCTCATGTCCATTCCAGAGTACTCTCATGGTAGCTGATTGTACACAAGACATAATAAGTTTCCTAAGATTTTCTCTGATTTCAATGCAATGAAGGGTATTGTCAATGAAATTCCAATCCAACCGGTCAAATGCTTTTTCCATATCTACCTTTACAGCAACCCAATCTTTCTTACCTTTTTTTGTTCTCATTCTACGAATGGCTTTTTGTGCTATGATAATATTATCACAACTTGATCTGGATGCAATGAAGCTGCATTGTTCAGGGCCGACCAGATAATTCATAATTGCATGGAATCTGTTAGCTGTCAGTTTGGTAATCACCTTGAAGCTTACATTACATAAAGATATAGGCCTCATATCCTTTAACGAAGTTGGCAAGTTTGTCTTAGGAATGAGCACTATATTTGTTTGATTAAATTCCCCAATTGATAGGGGATTTTGAAAAGCATCTTTAACCAATGTGCACATTGATTTGCCTACTATTTCCCATTGAGTTTGGAAAAAATGAGCCGGCAATCCATCAGGTCCTGGAGCTTTAAATGCCCCCATAGAAAAAGCAGCATTTTTAATTTCGATATCAGATACTTCTGTATAAAGAAGATCACTTTGAATTTGTGACAAAATAGGAAACTTGTTCGGCCAATTGGGGTCTGGAGTGACATTTGGATCACAAGGATATAACTCCTGGAAAAATTGACTCGCCATTTGTCCCAATTGATTCGAGTCCTGAACCCAATTCCCTTCTCCATCCTTGAGTGCTGAAATTTTCTGCTTCTTTTGTCTGACCACTACTGAATCATGGAAGAATTTTGTGTTTTTTTCTTCCCCATTTGAGCCAATTGCATCTTGATTTTTGAAACCATAGTAATTCTTCCTAAAGAGTCAATTTATTATAGTCTTCCCACAATTTCTTTTCCAAATGAGCAAGGCCATTAGGATAATGAGGATTTTTCTGTCTCTCAATACCCTCCAGCTGCCTTATAATTTCTTTGTTCTTCTTTGGGATACTACCGACATGGTCTTCATTCCATGTAGTAGCAGCGTGCTTAAACTGAGAGACTCCCTGGCACCAATTATTGTTTCCCCATGCATCTTGAACCACCTGTTGAAAAGTATCTTCTAAGAGCCAGACGGCCTGATATTTAAATCTCTTGGGTGGGAACTGATGTTGTGAAGCAACAGAACTTGACAAGATTACCACTTTATGATCAAACTTGTATTTCAAATCATGAAGAAGAGTAGTTTGAGGAAATAACATTTACCAAGCCAAATATAAAAATGAAAAAATAAATATTTTGTTATTATATGATGTAAATATAAATATATATATTTAATGTGTAAATAGGTTAAACCTTAACAAAATAAGCCTGACCTATTTACACATAAAGGCCTTTAAATAGACTTTGACCTGGCCTTTTTAATAAATATGTTAGGCCTGACCATGCCCTAAACAGGCCAGGCTGTAGACGACCTATTTCCACCCCTACTTACACCCCCTCTCTCAAGTTAAAAGTGTTATTCCTAATATAGTTACCCAAGAGGCAAAAATAATTTAATTTCACTCTAATATGATTATATGGGTTCAATATGTAATGCTCCCTTATATCTCTCGATCATTATTAGAGTTAATACACAGAGGAGCGTATGGATCTGGTTTGGACGAAAGAGTAACCGATAAAATAAGAAAAATTTAAAACTTAACTTGGTTTTGAAATAAAACTTTATCCCCACCGGAATAATTGATTACAATCTTTCTCAAAATTAAATTAAGCATGCACTTAAAATACATCATCCCAAATAACTTCAACATAACTATATACAAAGCAAAATGAACTCTTCCCGAGTTCCTCCTTTCTTTCCGGTTCCAAGCTCACAGCACCGCCTTACCTTTTCTTCCTAAAGAACTTCCTGCACCTTTATTCAAGTATGAGATTCATGAATGAATCTCAGGGTAACATGTTAACCTCTATAATTAGTGTATAAGCATATGTATAAATTACTACCATCATCAGGAATTTAACTCATTATACAGACAACCTTATAACACAGTTCAAAAAGAAAGTACTCAGAAGACATGCACTCAAACATGTTCATAAAACACATTCCATATATCATGGCATTTAACCATACACAAATATACACACAAACATAGAAAGTTAGAGTTACCATTTGGTGCTGTATTAACCTTAACTGTGTCCAGATAATTTGCGGTGCGAGCGGGCTTGAGAGTTCCTATAAATTACATTTATATAAAGATAGGTCATTATCCAATTTAATCTTAATAACATAATTAAGATTATTTCTTCTCTAGACCCACCCCAAAATACCTGTCATTTAGTATTCTTATGACTAGGGATGAATACCAATTGTGACTTATTTAATTAGATACTATTCACTATGGAATACATATCATCTCAGCCATTTAACCTTTCAATATATCCAAAAAACCAAAAAAAAAAAAACTTTTACCTTGAAGGTTATATAGAATTAAAAACTTGTGTGGCTATTTTAAGACCTATAAAAAATTTAGCCTTTAACTTCTCTAAGAATTTAAGAAATTCATAACTTGACCCGTACAACTCCAAATGAAGTGATTCAAATTTCTACTTAAATCTTGATAAGTCTATTTTCATAAATTAAAGTTACCAAGTTGATTTATGGCTGAGAAAATTCCCCAATTTCGAAAAACAAACAATGTCTAGAATTTTCTAGATTTGCCAACTAATCTTTGAAAAATTATAACGCCTTCAATACTTATAGGAATTTGACAAATTACTTATCAAATTAAACCTCTATATATCTACTATTTATCTGAAAATTTTCACGTTTGTTTGATTTTTTTTAGTTGGTCTGAAATGCCACGTCATTTTCTTGCTATAGAATTATACCAAAAATTTCTAGATCTTTAGCTGAAGTTCCAAAAAATCATAACTGAAGTTATAGACCTCTATTTTAAGTGATTCAAAACTCATTTTAAACCATTACAAGAAAAAAAGGTTTTAGCGACGGAAAAAATCCGTCGCTAAAACCTAAAAATCCGTCGCTAAACAGTTTAGCGACGGAATTAGCGACGGATTTTTTCCGTCGCTAAAAACTGGTCGCAATAGCGACGGAATTTTAAATTCCGTCGCTACTGGCGATGGATTTTAATTCCGTCGCTACTAGCGACGGATTTTAATTCCGTCCCTATTGTGGATTTAGAGACGGAATTGGATTCCGTCGCTAAATTCAAAATAGCGACGGAATTAAATTCCGTTGCTAATTTCGATTAATTCAAATTAGCGACGGATTCTGTTTCCGTCGCTAATTTGAATAATTTTTTCTAAAAAAAATTATATATTATTTATTTTATTTATTTTTTTAATTTTCTTTGAAAATTATATTTTTTAAAATTAATTATATTCTTTTAAATTTATTTATTTAATTTTAATTTTGTTTAAAAATTATATATTAAAATATTTAAAAAAAAGTTATACAACATATATACTGAATCTTCATAACAATTCAGAGTATAAAATACAATATAAATAGTGTTTGAACAGAGATGTACTAAAAAAGTAATCTAAGCAGCAGCAGCATCCTCATCATCATCATCAGCAGGAGGATCACCTTCAGGAGGCAGCATCGTACCCTTGTTTTTCATTAGGGCCATGATCTGACGCTGCATCTGTCTAACCATCTCCTGTGTCTGGAGGAGTGCATTGTCTATATTAATTTGTTTTTGCTTTGTCTCGCTCAGCTCTGCTGCTTGCTCCTCTATAATTGTCTTCATCCTCTGCAACTCATCTGCCAAAAAATGAGGAAATATAATTATCTTTTTTGCACTGCATTTAAATGAACCAGAGAATAAAAATGTAACAACCAATATCAAATGTATTACGTTTACCTGAAGAAACACCTTCACTACTGCTGGATGTGGAGCGCTTTGATTCCCTAAGTTGGCTGGCATAGGAACCTAAGCCGAAGACTCTACCTTTGCTGTTAAATCCACCCGCAGCCTGTAAGAATAGAGTCTCGTTATCGGACACTGAGGATGAGGGCTGGGTTCCAATCTGCGAGTCTCTCTCCTGTGTCAGCCTCAGATAATTGCCCTATAAACAAAAAAAGACATCACCAAAAAAGCTGATGTGAAATTAAATAAACATGTTGGTGTCCGAAACAAAGAATCAACGCAATATAAATGTCTCACCGCCACTTGCTCCGCCCTGGGGTTAATCCATATCTTCTCACCCCCTTCAGTCTGTCGGGTATGGGTCTGCTCAAAGGCACGCCACTCAACTTCTTCTGGTGGAACCTCCCCAGACTGTGCCTACAAACACATGAAAAATCGTTGACAAATTGTTTCAAAGTACAAAACATTGAATACTTTAATAGAAAATAACGTGAACTCACAATTTTCCGACAATGCTCACTCAGCGGAATGGACCCGCCAGCATATGAAGGTCCCACCTGCTTGGCCTTATTCTCCTTACTTTTCCGACTTCTATTATTAAATTTCTCATCGTTCTGCCACTGTGCAAGTAATAAGCTTGCAGTGTCTGGGTCAATCCAATCTGTCTTGCCTGTACCCTTTCTCAATTTATGGAATCTCCCAGACAACCACTTGCTTCCCTTATGATCAAAAGCTTTTCTCAGACCTTTATGATGTTCAGGCAACGTCTCAAACTTACTCTGAAAATCAATAATGAACAATTAGTGCTCCAAACGTTACAAAAACTTAATCTGTTCATATTTGGATAAGAAATTAATAACTATAAATCACTTAACTTACCAAAAACTCGTTGAACCATCTATCCCGAGTGTCTTTAGGAATTTCTTTCCACGTGCTCCAAGGCTCATTGAAATTGCGGAATATTTGGGTTGACATGAGATCAGCCACCGGGGGATAAGGGTCAAATCTGTAGACAGAGGATATGATCCAAATATGACCATACAAACTAAAGGGTAAAAATCGTAGCGTTATTAGTAACTTTGTATGACTCACCCCTCGGTGCCGGCAGGACGGATCCACAACTTCGCTGTATGAGGATCTTTCACTCCCCATACAGGTGTATTAGAGGCACTACCTCCTTCGTCGACCTGGCTGTGAGGCGACGGAATGTGCGGAATGTGCTGAATGAAGGAATATGAATTATTGAATAGTTTGTACATAGATGGTTAAATAAAACTACACATATGTAAATCAATCAGAAATGGTAATGTAAACCTGGTGTCCCCCTTGCTGTGGATCACTGGAGAAAGACGGAGAATTGGACGTATACAGTGACGGTGAAGTGGACAGGTAAATCGATGGTGAAGTGGAGGAGTCTGGGGAAGCGCCTCTCCCCCCCCCATGCCTACAAAGGTCGATGGCGTTCCCCTACCTCTGACAGGACGAGGTCGGGATCGACCACGACCACCATCTGAACGTCCTCCAGCTGGATGCTCCATATATCTCTGAGCACTTACAAACATTATGTGAGGATATACATAAAAATAAGATATTTATTACTTAATATGACAGTAGCGCAATTACATAGTATGTAGTATAACAAATTGTGATAAACAATGAACTAACACAAATCATTCGGACGATTCAAGGTCTTCGTCATCTGCGTGCACGGCTTCCTCTGGAGTCTCATAATCGTCGAATTCAGATTCGCTATCAGAGTAAATCACTTCTGTCTCATCGTCTGATTCCTCACTGTCAATTTGGATATGAATCAACTCTAAGTTCACAGCAGAATCAAACAGATTGCTTGGTACATCGTCATCGGCAATGTTTGTGGAGGGTACATGTTCCACATCAGCTTGGAACGGTTCCTTCATGCCGTCATTTGCTTCCGACTCTTTCGACTGAGGTATAATATTCCGGGCTTTGGTTTTAATAACTCCCACCCACCCTTGGCGGGATGTGGGGTATTCTGTATAGTAGACTTGTTCCGCCTGTTGAGCAAGGATGAATGGGTCATAACCAACCGTATATCTCCTTGTCCAGTGGACCTCAATATTTCCATGTTTGTCCACTTTTGTCCCACGCGGACTGTTATCAAACCACTCACATTTAAAAAGTGTCACCACCTTGTCCCACTGGTAACTCAGCTGAATTATGTCGATTAACTTCCTGTAGTAGTAACTCTCCACCCCGTCAACTTGGTCACCTCGACAACATACACCATAATTGCAACATTGTGTACCTGCATTCGCTTCCTCAGTTGAAAATCGATATCCGTTGATTATATATTTGTTGCACCGGGTAACACTAATTGCAGCTCCATAAGATAAACTCCATGCCACTTGATTGGGATCTTCTGGATGTTCCAAGAAGTAGGAGCGAAACCATTTTGGGAACTTAGAGCTCATGAATTGAGCAACTTGGGATTCCGACATTTCAGGATGTTCCGATCGGACCAAATTAGAAAAATGACTGCAACAAAAAATGAAGTTAATACTATAGAACTTACCGTAACAGTGAAAAGAAAACAAATCTTACTTTAAGTATGGGGCGGCCTCTTCACAATTGTTTAGAATGTACCACTCCGCTACTCGCTTATCTCTTGCTTCAAAAGTTGATTTCCAACATTTTCCTACGACTCGGCCTGGAAAATCAAATATTGATTTTTCTTCGCTCCTATTACCGCCATCATCGTTGCGAGGTACCTGTCTCCATATTGATGTCATTTCAGGGGGATAATAATATTGCGCAAATTTTGTGGCCTCTTCGATTAAATACGCTTCAGCGATAGATCCTTCAACGTGGGTTGGATTTTTGATTTTTTGTTTCAGAGTGCGTAAAAACCTAAAATGGACAATTAGAGGGTATTTATAAACTAAAGTGCGCGAAAGAAAAAACTGCACGAAAGAAATATATATATTACCTCTCAAACGGATACATCCACCTATATTGTTGGGGACCTCCTACTTTTGCTTCGTAGGCCAAGTGAACAGGTAAATGTTCCATTGAGTCAAACATGCTAGGAGGAAACACCATCTCTAACTTGCATAGTGTTATTGGCATGCTCGCCTCCAGGTGCCGTAAGTTTTCCACATTAAGCTCATAGGCACAAATTCCTCTAAAGAACCTGGAAAATTCTGCTAGAATAGACCATATGTGGTTCGGTAATGCTTTAAAGGCCCACGGCAACAACCTCTGGAAAAAAACATGACAATCATGACTCTTCATCCCGAATAACTTCCCCTCATGCAAGTTGACACATCTTTTAAGGTTTGACGCATAACCGTCCAGGAGTTTCAGCTCTTCAACCCATTGCAACAATTCCAAATTCTGCTGTCTGTTTAATGTGTACGGTGCTCTAGGTTTGGAAATCTGTCCCTTGCCATCCTGCATCAAATGCAAAGCAAGCCTTCTACAAATCGCTTCTATGTCCCGTCTAGCATTGATTGTGTCCTTCGTCTTGCCTTTCGTGTCCATCACGGTGTACAAAATATTGCAAAACACATTGCTCTCAATGTGCATGACATCCAGGTTGTGTCTTAACAATTGATCTTTTCAATATGGTAGTTCCCAGAAGATGCTGCGTTTGTTCCAATGATGATCGACACCATATCCCTCTGGTTCGTTGGAAGCAGCACCCTCTTCGACACTTTGAATATTCTTGACCCTGTCCCATATTTCTTGGCCACTTAAACGACGAGGTTGATCTGCTCGTTCAACCACATTTCGCGTGAAGTCTTTTCTATTTGTCCTATACGGATGGTCCGGGGATAGGAATCGTCGGTGCCTGTCAAACCAACTGACTTTGCGACTGTGTGCCAAGCTAAAACCCATGTTCTGCTCAAGACATACCGGGCATGCAAGCTTTCCTGACGTTTGCCAGCCACTCAACATCCCATATGCAGGGAAATCATTTATCGTCCACATTAAGGCAGCATGCATTGTGAAATTCTGACTCAATGATATATCATACGTTAGAACCCCTTCACTCCACAACATCTTCAACTCGTCTATCAAAGGCCTGAGGTACACATCTATCTTCTTTTTGGGGTTGGATGGCCCAGGGATTAACGCGGTGAGGAACAAAAACTCCCTTCTCATGCACATAGAAGGTGGGAGGTTGTACGATGTCACAATGACAGGCCAACAGGAATAATTTCTGCCCGATTTATCAAAAGGAGCGAACCCATCCGAGCATAGACCAAGACGGACATTACGAGGATCCATAGCAAAGAAAGGGTTCACCTCGTCAAATTTACGCCAAGCTTCGGCGTCGGATGGATGCGTCACAAAATTTTCATCCCTGTGATGCTCCCGGTGCCATCTCATGTGAGCAGCTGTTTGTTCTGATGCATACAATCTCTGAAGTCTGGGAACCAAAGGAAAGTAGTGCATCTTGCTTAACACTTGACGGGTCATTTTCCTTCCTTTCTTCACATATTTATATCTGTCATGTCCACAGAATTTACAATTGATCAGCTCAGCATCATCCTTGCAATACAACATACATCCTTTAGGGCAGCAATGGATTTTTTCACATCCAAGCCCAAGCTCTTTCACCTTTTTTTTTGCTTGGTAAAAATCCTTTGGCAAATTATTGTCTTTGGGAACAACTTTGTTTATGATCTGCATCATTTCGTTATAATTCCTCTGACTCATATGGTGATCAGTCTTCAAGCTTAGTGTTGCTAGGGTAGCCGAAAGCGATGAATATTCACTACTTTCAAAGTGTTCGCATCCTTCCCATAGCAGACGTTGCGCTTCTTGAAGCATTTTATAGAACCTATCAGCGTCCGGATGAGGATCCTCTCCCATGTAAGATAGTTGAGTATGTGTACCAGTCTGCTCTCCCATGTATGACGATTCGGCATGAGTAATGGGATCAAAATATCTGCCGATGGACGGTCCCGCAGCATCCATAACTAACTGCTCATACGCATTAAGATTTTCTCGATGACTACTGTCCCCGTAATAACCACTCGGTGTCTGTCGGACTTCGCCATGATATTCCCAACACTCATAATCATTCATGAATCCATTTTGACACAAATGAATTTTGACCCTGCTCGAATTTTTGAACCTTAAACATTTACATTTGGCACACGGACACCTAATCTCCCTACTTGAATTATTTGAATGCGCCAAAGCAAATTGCATGAACTCGTTCAAACCCGCCCTGAATGCTGGATTTAGTTCTCTTCCAGTTAGACGATTGTACATCCAACTCCTATCGTGATTGTCTTCCATACTTCCTAGCTACTTCAGTTACTAACCTAATCAACATCTCAATTTGCCACAAATACAATTATAAGTAGCCAATCACACTAGCCACATATATATGTCAACCAATTGCCACTTAATCAAGAAAGTAAAAAAAACAAACACATGCATTGAACAAATAACATATCCCAGCAAGCAACCAGAGAATAAGGGTAGCACACCAGAACATGGGGACATGCTTGTAGAGGGGGCAAACAACGAATAGAATACTATAACTATTTTGGAGTTTCTAAACATATAAAGATTAAATAAGACTTAATCAAATTTATATAATTTGCAAAATCAACTTTATCTTTGTATTCATAATTACCTATTTATCAACACAATATTTATAATTCTGTTTTTTAAATTATCGATCTTTATTGTATAACTTGTTAAAGATAGATTCAAATAAAAAATTGAAATGGAATATATTTTTTAAAAAATATTGTCTTATCTCTAAATTACTTCACTTTTCTAATTTGAACGCCACACTATTTCTAGATTTATGTATATTTTTATTTAAAAAAGAAAAAAATATCATTTAAAATTCAAAATCTTAAATTATTTATATAAGTATTTAGTATAAAATTTAACAATTTATAAATTATTGTAATAAAATAACTATTGATTTCAAATTTTAAAATGCAAGTAGAATTTTTTTTTCAAGAATAACTTTTTTAGTCATATTTATAAGATAATTATAACCTAAATAAACAATAACGTTAAATTATAACCCTAATTTATTTAAGAGAAATAAATATGACTAATGTTTTCAATTTTTATCTATAATAATTTCTCATAACAAATAATGAGATGAAAAAAAAATATCATTTAAAATTCAAAATCTTAAATTATTTATATAAGTATTTAGTGTAAAATTTAACAATTTATAAATTATTGTAATAAAATAACTATTGATTTCAAATTTTAAAATGCAATTAGAATTATTTTTTCAAGAATAACTTTTTAGTCATATTTATAAGATAATTATAACCTAAATAAACAATAACGTTAAATTATAACCCTAATTTATTTAAGAGAAATAAATATGACTAATGTTTTCAATTTTTATCTATAATAATTTCTCATAACAAATAATGAGGTGAAAAAAAAAATCATTTAAAATTCAAAATCTTAAATTATTTATATAAGTATTTAATATAAAATTTAACAATTTATAAATTATTGTAATAAACTAACTATTGATTTCAAATTTTAAAATGCAATTAGAATTTTTTTTTCAAGAATAACTTTTTTAGTCATATTTATAAGATAATTATAACCTAAATAAACAATAAAGTTAAATTATAACCCTAATTTATTTAAGAGAAATAAATATGACTAATGTTTTCAATTTTTATCTATAATAATTTCTCATAACAAATAATGTGGTGAAAAAAAAATGAAAGGGAGCTCACCGGAAGGAGAGGGTGGTCGGAAGGCAGAGAAGAGCACCGGTGATTACAGAACGACGAGTGTTGAAACCTATTTATTCATGAGCAAAAAAATATGACTAGTTTTTTCATTTTTTTATGAATACTAATTTTTTATAATAAATAATTAAATAAATGAATAAATAAAACAATGAGGAAAAAAAAAAGAGGAAGAGAGGAGCTTACGCTGGAGCTACGGTCGGGAGAGGAAGAGCTGTGGTTTTGGCGGCGGCGGAGCTAGGGGGAGCTGCTCGCGGCGGGGAAGCTATGGGTTGGGAGCTGTGGGAGGTGGGGAAGCTGTGGGTGGCTGAGCTACGACGGAGGTGTGAGTTGTGGGCGGTGTGAGCTTCGACGGATGGGGGAGCTGTGGGGATGGGGGAGCTGCGGGGTTGGGGGAGCTGTGGGGATGGGGGAGCTGTGGGCTGGGGGGAGCTGTGGGGTTGGGACTCGGAGGAGCTGGGGGCTTTGGTGTGGTAGATCTGGCGGCGGCGGTCGGAGTTGAAGGAGGAGAGGATTTTGGAGCTAAAGGGCGAGCTGAGAGGTGAGCTGGGGGTAATTTCATCTTCGAAATTAGCGACGGAAATAAATTCCGTCGCTAATTTCTCGCTTTTTGCGACGGAAATAAATTCCGTCGCAAAAAGCTAAGGGTTTATTAGCGACGGAATTTATATTCCGTCGCTAAATTTTAGCTTTTTGCGACGGAATTATATTCCGTCGCAAAAAGCTAACGGTCACAGCTGCCATTTTGCAGCGAAAAGGCTGCAAAAAGGCAGCTTTTTGTGACGGATTATGAATCCGTCGCCATATCAAAAAAAATGGCGGCCTTTTTGGCCGCCATTTAGCGACGGATTAATAATCCGTCGCTAAATCGAGCAATTTCTAAACTTTTTTCTACCATTTAGCGACGGATTTAAAATCCGTCGCTAATTTTAGCGACGGATTCAAAATCCGTCGCTATTTTCCCTATTTAGCGACGGAATAATTTTTCCGTCGCAAAATTCCCTTAATTGGAGACGGAATAAATTCCGTTGCAAATTCCGTCGCTGTTTCAATTTTTTTTAGCAGTGAACCTTAAAGAGAGTAATATACTACTATGGTTCTATTTATAAGTTCCTGCTGACCAAAAAAATTTGGTCCTATTTATAAGTCTTCTTTGACCAAATGAATGAGATTGTTACAATTTTGCTCAGATTAATTGTACTAATGAAAATAGAGAGAGAAGAAAAATTTGAAAGCGCCCAATCATAAATGAGGATAAAGTTGAAAATTCACCTCATAATCATTGAGTTAACTATCTCTCCTTGGTATGTGTGATTTAGTCAAAATGAGACTTATAAATAGGACTAGAGTGATATGTTCACAAAATTTCATGGGCAAAAGAGGTCCATTTCTCTATCTTTGCCTAACTCAAAAATTAGTGTTTAGATTGAAAAATTAATTCCAGTGACACATAACGCTGACTGCTTTTTAAGTATATATCCACTCATATATATATATATTCCTAAGTTTTCTTCAGTCCAGTTATATAAGAGAACGTCCTCCACTCTTTTAAATATAAAGACTCTATACTTCAGCAAAACAGAGGCTACGGTTCAATTATAAAAGACTGAATTGAAACATCAACTACACAGTCCAGAATCTCCATGCATGTACAATACTATCATGAACTTACTCTCTCTCTTTAAAACCATGATTTTCAACCACAAAAGCTTCCCCAAAGCTTCTGCAAATCCCAGAAATAAATGAGATTTATTCAAGAGGCTTACCTTATCCACAATTCCAAGTTGCATCTGAGTTTCCAGACCTCTTCTTCCTTCCTTCTTCCTATTCTTCTTCCTCGTCTCACTACCTCTCAACTTTCATCGTGATTTGTCTGGCCGATTGGAATGGAGAATGAGAAAGATAAAAGGAGTGCGTGTGTGTATAGGTGTATGTGTCGTGAGAGGAAGAAATGAGTGAAATGGGAAAATAGGGGGCTGGCTGAATGAGGAAATGAAATGGAAGAGTATTGGCCATGTGTGTATATCAGATGCTTAGGAGAGGAGAAAGGAAATAAATTGAGGGAGGGTGTGCTGTGTATATGTGCATAAGTGGTAAAGGTCATTGAGTGGTAAATGTGTGTTGGTCATTGAGGCCGGATGGAAGGAAGGGAAAAAGGGAGTAAACATGTGTGTTTAAATGGTGTATGGGCCATCTAAGGGCAAAAAAAGAAAAAAAAAAAACGAAGAGCATGTCATTGGGCTAGAATGTTATGTCAATATATGGGCCTAAGGTTGTGTGTTGAATTGTGAGGGAATATGGACTTTACATGTATGGTCCAACAACACATGTGGGTTGAATTGGTTAATGGACCACTAAAAATTAACCCACTTGATTATCTACAAGACTTTCATTTGCAATTAGGTCCTTGGCTTATTTAATTTCATATATTAAATAGATAGTAGAAATAAATCCTTAATTTCATTTAAGAATTTTTCTTTCTTAGATAATTTCTTTAGGCCACAAAATATTATCTCTAAAATATTTGAGCAAAAAATTATTTCCCAACTATTTGTCCTTAATTTTTAGGAAAATATACCTTAATTCCAAATATTAATTTTAACATTTACCTAGGCTAAATTTCTCATAATTAATTCCATGTAATATTTTAATTTCTAATCCCAAAGTTTGGGATGCACACAATAGGTATATTCTTATTATCCATTGACAAACTAGAATATATATTTTTTTTTGATACAGCAAGTTGGGAGAAGGGGAGGCAGGGTTCGAACCCTGGATAAGGGGGAAGGCCAGCTCCTAAGGCTGGCCCTAGTGCCATCGCGCTACGAGACGCTTGGCAAACTAGAATAAATTTTAATCCTACATTACTCATCAATCCTATGGTCGAAGAAAGATCCCTCTCCCAGGGTTAATCTAAATTCCCCAAAATCATACTTAATGATGATCAAGTACTAAGTAGATAAGAAATAAACAAGATTAAGTAGCCAAAATTAACATTAAAAAATAACTAATAAAGGAGAACAGAATATAATCCATCTACAAGTTCATAAATTCTCTAGGTTGGAAAACAATTTAACAAAATAAAACTAAAAAAAAAATCTCAGCAAGACAATAATAAGTTCATAATCCAAAATATCAAGAAAAAGAGAAAAGAAAACGGATAGAGTGATGAGTATATATTTTATGATTAAATAGGTGTATATTTTATGAGATTTGATTGTAATTATTGATATTATATACCTATTTAATTATCTTTTATAAACGTTTCCATAATTGAGTGAAACTTGGGATCAAAGAATAAATCAACATAAAATCTACTCATATCCTATTTTTATTGTGTAGGAAATATTAGCTGATTTGGAATGAAGTAAAAAAGGCAATAAGAGGATATGCAATCAGTCAAATTCAGTGGTCTCATGCAAGAAAAATAGAAACAAAATCAATTGTGTGATCTGATGGAGTAAATTACAAGATATGAGATATCTTTGTAATAAGTAAAAGAGAATCAATGGCCCAAGATCTAAATTATTATAAATAAGGAAGCAGAGACAAGCAAAAGAAGACGGACAAGCAAAAGAAGACGGACAAGCAAAAGAAGACGGACAAGCAAAAGAAGACGGAGCAGATCAGGAGAGACACAGAACGAAGAAGCAAAGGAGTAGAGGCTGAGCGTTTCAATTCCCTTCATCATCTCCACGGAAGGACGGAAGGACTGTGGAGGCGACGGAGAAATTTTCTTTCCTCTCTCTTCTTCTTCTTCTTTGAACCTGAATTTTCATTTTTTTTTTAATGGATTTGAATAAAGCCATGTGTGGCTAGTTTGTTTTGCAACCTAGAGAATCTATGAATTTGTTTGGGTTTTAGAGATTATTCCCACTTTTTAGTTTTGCTTAATTTTATTTCAGTTTATTTAATCCTGTGTTCATTGTTATTGCTTATTGACTGATCACCATTGAGCATGTTTTGGGGATTTAGGGTTGGACTTGAAAGAGAGAATCCTAAATTGACCTTGGGATTAAATAATGTGGAATTAGGTTTAAATCTAATAAAGAAATTAGGTTTTAATCTAATTTGCGTCTAGGATAGACATATACCTAGAAGCTCCGCATAGTCAAATTAGAGTGAACCCGATTTGAATTGCATCTTAATTAATTGTGTGAGAGATTGCATAATTATTTGAGGTAGGTGTATAAGTGGACCGACAGGCACTTATAAACATTAATACTCTAGATTAGCTGATTAAATTTAGTCAAAGTTAATTTAGTGGGGATAAAATCTAGGAAACAAATAAGGGATTAGTGACTCTAGGTTGCTCGTTTGATTATTGTGGTAGTTTTCTTATTTTTATTTTAGTTTTAATTTCTTTTCCCTTCATTAAATTTAATTTGATTTTTTCAACTTAAATGAAATTGTGAAATCAATGCTTAACTAAAGTTTGTGATACCAAGTCCTCGTGGGAACGATACTTTTCTTATCACTTTATTACTTGATACGGCCCGTGCACTTGCGGAGTTTTTTTTAGGCTTTAAATTTTGCCCTATCAAGTTTTTGGCGCCGTTGCCGGGGACTTGTGTGCCACAACTTTCTTGGTTGAAATTGATTGAGCATTAGTAGTTTAAGTCTGAGTTTGTAAATATTTTATTTTATTTTTTTAAGAAATTTTTTTTTTTAAAAAAATGGATTTCAATTGGCAATTAACTGGTCTTAATATTGAAAAGGAGATGAATTCTTTGTCTTCTACACAAGATGGATTGATTGCTACTTTAAAGTCTTTGAATGAATATTGGCAACGTAAAATGAGCATAAATGATGGTTGTATTCCATATGTTGATTCTTCTCAATATATTTGCATGTCTTGTGTTTATTGTGGAGGGAATCATTCATTTGAGCATTGTCCATATAGTACAACTAGTCATTTTGTAAGAGATGGTTTCACTAGGAACCAAGCTTGTTTTGATAACTCATTTTGTCCTAGTGAAGGTTTTGAGCAACAAAATTGTAGGGATCCACATGTTTATTATTCTCATGAAAATATTCTTCCTTATTACTCTTATCCGTATGTTGAAGAACACATCATTGAGTACAGGAAAAAATCTAATTTGGAAAAATTACTTGAGGAGTGTGGGGAAGCATTAAAGAAATCTAGTAGAGAGCAAAGGGATATTCTCGCTAGCATTAGAGAGCAAAGGGAGATTCTAGCTAGCATTAACTCAAGTGTTCAAGATATAAATGTATATGCGAGTCAAACTTTTTCAACGCTTGAGACTATAAAGCAAAATAATTCCTTAATCGTGAGGACTACTTCTTATGCTAATAAAGATTATTGTGAGGAAGTTGAATGTATGGAATTACATGAGACTATGGACAATATAAAAAGTGATTGTGAGCTTAACAATGATTTAGATGAATATATTGAATGTTTAGAAGAGGTTCCGGCTGTGGAGCCTAAGGATTGTGATGTTTGTGATCTAATTGATGTAGATGTCCCAATTGTTGTTGTTCATGACCCTCCTCTTGAAGTGTTGACTCTTACTGATGAGAGTCAAGTTGATTTTATTGGATGCTCTAAATTCTTAGATGTGCCTATATTTATTTTCAAAGATATGCATTTTGTGCTTAATTTAAATTCAATGATTGCTTGTAATCCAAGATTGTCTATGATTAAGGAAATACAAGTAATTAACTTGAATGATCAATTTTTGTGTGAGATACCTTGTTGTGTGAAAAGGAATGAAGACAAGGTAATTATGGTGTTTGATACTTATGATTAGTGGTTTGTTTTGAGAAGTCTGGCTGAAGACTATAAATTTAGCGCTTCTTGGGAGGCAACCCATGGGTTTTGCTTGCTTATTTTATTATTGTTGTTGTTATTATTTTCTTGCTTTCTTTCTTTCAGTTTTATTCAGGTTTGAAGAAGTTCACTTCTCTTGTTGCTGCAAGGTCTTGCTTTAGCACTCCACATCAGAGTTTGAGGCCTAAACTAGGGGAGTACTAGTTCCTTTCCCTCTTTATTTTTTGCAACATTGAGGACAATGTTTGATTTAAGTGTGGGGGAGGGATAAAATTTCTTTGGTTATAATATGATTTCTTTGAATTATGCTTGTCCTTATGCAATTGAAAAGATTTTTGTTAATTTGAGATTTTTGCATTGTTGAGGATTGACCTTAATTTTGAGCTTTCCCCATCTTAGAGAATATTATCAAGTCAAAAATTAAAATAGAAAAAAAAAAGTTTTAACCAAGTCTCTAAGCCTTGAGTTTTTTTTGCAATCTTGAGATGGACTATGAGAATAAGGATTAGTTTGTAATGTGATCAACAAATTATTAGTTCAAGAATATTTTGCTATATGATTTCTTTAGAAAATTAGATGATGATCTGTGCTAACCAAGTAAAACTTTTGTGTAGGGAAATAACTCAGGAAAAAAAAAGAAGATTGAAGGGGTTGAAAAAAAAAAAAAAACACATGCACACACGCACACAAACTCCAATGATTTCTCTAGACCTTACTTAGTAACCGGGGGCACTTCATCACCAATGTTGGCACTCGCGTCAAACGGTAAAGTCAAAGAGGGTTATGAGTTGGGCTAAAAGCCTCTTGAGGTGCCTGTTGGAGTAACTGAGTAACCGGTGCTGCATCACCCATGTGCAGGGTCGCGTCAAAAGGGGACCTACAACGGCTCAAGAATCAAAAAAAGAAAAAAGAAAAGAAAAAGAAAAGGAAAAAAAAAGAAGCAAAATGAGTTATTTCCTACCTGAGAAGTCTTAATAAATTAAATAAAAAGCTTGGTTTGTTGGGGGCATTTGAATTTTTCTGGAGAAATTGAGTAGCGTAATATTCTTTTACTAATCTTATGGTTGAACTTATTGCTTGCCGATCTTTTGATCATGGGACGTTAAGAGATTGTTACACTCTTTTGGCTTAGTGACTTATTTTTATAAGACATTAACTTAAATAAGATTTGATGATATGATCCAAGTGTGGTGGTTTATTGCTCTCTATTTAGGAATTTCATAAGCAATGTTTTTTTTCAGATAATGAATTCTCTTTCTTTTGCTTGAGGACAAGCAAATGTTTAAGTGTGGGGGTGTTTGATGAGTATATATTTTATGATTAAATAGGTGTATATTTTATGAGATTTGATTGTAATTATTGATATTATATACCTATTTAATTATCTTTTATAAACGTTTCCATAATTGAGTGAAACTTGGGATCAAAGAATAAATCAACATAAAATCTACTCATATCCTATTTTTATTGTGTAGGAAATATTAGCTGATTTGGAATGAAGTAAAAAAGGCAATAAGAGGATATGCAATCAGTCAAATTCAGTGGTCTCATGCAAGAAAAATAGAAACAAAATCAATTGTGTGATCTGATGGAGTAAATTACAAGATATGAGATATCTTTGTAATAAGTAAAAGAGAATCAATGGCCCAAGATCTAAATTATTATAAATAAGGAAGCAGAGACAAGCAAAAGAAGACGGACAAGCAAAAGAAGACGGACAAGCAAAAGAAGACGGAGCAGATCAGGAGAGACACAGAACGAAGAAGCAAAGGAGTAGAGGCTGAGCGTTTCAATTCCCTTCATCATCTCCACGGAAGGACGGAAGGACTGTGGAGGCGACGGAGAAATTTTCTTTCCTCTCTCTTCTTCTTCTTCTTTGAACCTGAATTTTCATTTTTTTTTAATGGATTTGAATAAAGCCATGTGTGGCTAGTTTGTTTTGCAACCTAGAGAATCTATGAATTTGTTTGGGTTTTAGAGATTATTCCCACTTTTTAGTTTTGCTTAATTTTATTTCAGTTTATTTAATCCTGTGTTCATTGTTATTGCTTATTGACTGATCACCATTGAGCATGTTTTGGGGATTTAGGGTTGGACTTGAAAGAGAGAATCCTAAATTGACCTTGGGATTAAATAATGTGGAATTAGGTTTAAATCTAATAAAGAAATTAGGTTTTAATCTAATTTGCGTCTAGGATAGACATATACCTAGAAGCTCCGCATAGTCAAATTAGAGTGAACCCGATTTGAATTGCATCTTAATTAATTGTGTGAGAGATTGCATAATTATTTGAGGTAGGTGTATAAGTGGACCGACAAGCACTTATAAACATTAATACTCTAGATTAGCTGATTAAATTTAGTCAAAGTTAATTTAGTGGGGATAAAATCTAGGAAACAAATAAGGGATTAGTGACTCTAGGTTGCTCGTTTGATTATTGTGGTAGTTTTCTTATTTTTATTTTAGTTTTAATTTCTTTTCCCTTCATTAAATTAAATTTGATTTTTTCAACTTAAATGAAATTGTGAAATCAATGCTTAACTAAAGTTTGTGATACCAAGTCCTCGTGGGAACGATACTTTTCTTATCACTTTATTACTTGATACGGCCCGTGCACTTGCGGAGTTTTTTTTAGGCTTTAAATTTTGCCCTATCATAGAGCATTTATTCAAAGCCTCATTTTTAAGCTCCAGGTACTCCTTTATCCAAGCAGCTACTATGATCTCTTATTCTCTCCACAGTCCTCTCATCCTCTCGTTTAGAAGGAGAAGAATGAAACTCAAACTCCGTTCTTTCTCTTTTCTTTTGATTTACACTACACAAAAGTTGTCAATTCTTAGTAGTTAATTTGTAGTGGTTGAACGAAACTGCTACAAATATCAGGATTTACTATAAATTTGCAACGGTATGACTCAAGCCAAGTGACACGCTAGTTAGCGAACAACATTTGTAGCATTTTTCACAAACAAACCTCTATAAAATATGGTGTAGCATAGCACCAAATTTGTAGCGGTTTCGTTATATGAACTGCTATGCGCCACATTTATGGTGGTTGCTTTGTAGCGGTTTATATGACAAGAACCACTATAGAATGCAAAGGGTTTCATATTTGTGGTAGTTTCGATGTATAACAGCCACAATATGCAGAGGGTTTGTACATTAATTTGTAGCATTTTCATAAAACTGTTACAGAATTTTACGTTGCACGAAGCAGGATTTCGTGATTTGTAGCCCTTTTTTTGTAAAATTGCTCTAAGCGTCAATGTTATAAAAGCGTCGTCACCCCTCATTTTACCATTTTTGGCAAATTCATTTCTCATGTGCCTTCTAAAAGGTTTTGCTTCAGATATGAGGTTTTTATCTAACTTAATTTTAGGGTCTAGGTCAAATATTAACTACTATAATTTAAATTGTTACTTAAATAATACAAAATTCAACATAATATTGTAACAATTGACTCAAATTATAATCTTGTTTTGTTTTGTTTTTGTTTGTTTGTTTGTTTTTGGCAATATTTTGTAGTGGTTTTAAAACCTTTTCAAATTTAAATTCAAATTCACATTAAATTTGTGGCCCAACTTTTGAAATTTCATCCAATATTAATAACGGTTTTGATAAATGCTACAAATATGTTGGCGCCAATTTTTTCAAATTCATGAATGTACTTGCATCGGTTTTGGCAATATTGGCGTCAAATTCTCAATTTTCATTTGTAGTGATTTTAGAACCGCTATAAGATTCTCAGATAACATATTATTTGCATACGCATCTTGTAGCGGTGCAATGTGACGATACTGCTACCAATATAGTAGCGGTTCTAAAAAGCCACTACAAAACCCTTTACAACAGTGTATTTTGTAGTGATTTTTGAAACCGTTATTATTAGCTTTGTAACAGTTTACACCATTTTAACATCTATAAAACGACAATTTTTTTGTAGTGTCAAGACAGTGATGAGTGATGATATGTTGATGCCTCCTCCTCCTTTTATTTTATTTGTGACTCTTAGCTTAGATTCCCCCCCCCCCCCCCCCCCCTTTCCTTTTTATTTCAAAAGCATCGTCCAATCAATCAATAGAAAAATTAAAGGAAACAATATTATTATGATAATACTAGCAATAACAATAAAAAAAACTAAAACTCTTTTTTTTTTTTTTAGAAAACTTTCAAATATATATATATATATATATAGTTGTTTCTTTCCTAAACTTGAAAACTTGTATTTTAAATTGGAATCCCACAAATGATACACCCAAATTGATATATCGTAAATTTTTAAGAAAATACCTTTGATTTAGCATCGATAACTTCCCAAATATTTCAAAATATATCTTAAATTTGTCTAAAATGGGAAGTCATCAAAAGGTCGAGGAATACCAAAGCGAACACTCAATGAGGTTATAGAGTCAGATCTTTTGGTTAATAATCTTTTCAAATATATGATTTTTGATAGAATATAATGACATCATTTTATGCATGTAATTAATCCTACCTAATGGGATAAAGCTTTATTGTAGTTTGTTGGTATAGTATATGCCATTATTGATATATTAAGTCAGCCCGCATAAGTAGCTGGTGACTGTATTATATTGTAGTTCAATTAAAGTGAATTGGTATTAAAAAAAAAAAAGGTGAATTCTGTGTCTTTGCATCCAACATAAGATGAGTCACATTCTTTATTTTGATTATTGGTTCCTTAACGTTTTTACTGTTATTGTTTGGATGCATATTTGTTCCCATAAAAACTTATATGCTCCTTTACAATATAATAGGACTCTTATATTTGTACAAATTATAATTTTATATGGAAAAAAAAGGATTAGTAAACCTTGTAAGATATATATATATATATATATATATATATATATATATATATATATATATATATATATATATATATATATATATTATATTATATTATATTAGTTTGTCATTTGTATTTTCATTTTAACAGATTTTGAAAATCATCATTAACGATCATATAATTTTTTTAAATTTTACATTTCGCATTTGTTTTAGAGATTACTTTTTTCAAGCCCATAAAAACTCATTAAGCACCCGCATTTCCATATTGATATTCCCTACTTTGTCTTTTCAAACTGTTAATTTCTTTTAAATTAATGGACTCTGTAGTTTTAAAGCCCGGTATAAAAATGACTTATTTTCTATTTAACTTTTATAGAAATAAGATAAGATAAAAGTCAGATTGTAAATATGATTTGTGTTTGAATTGACGGTGGCAGAAATGACTTTTTTTTTTTTTTTTCAGGTTAAAGTATACTTTTAATCCTTTAAGTTTATATGAAATACATTTTTGGTCCTTTAACTTTATTTTTTGTTTACAAGTGGCAAGCTTAAGCTTGAAATTCAAAATACAAATCACCTAAGACTAAGAACTAAATTCATCCCCAACAGATATTAAGTCAAGTATGATTCGAGTTCTACACCTTGGGTGCACCAATGTGACTATTCTTTAACTTTATAAAGTATACTTTTATTCTTATAATTATAACATCATTAATTTTGTTAACGGAAATGCAAATTCAAATGATAACGGTGTGAATTTAAGTGATGATTGTGTAATGAAATGCTATTAAGCTTAAATTTAAAATATGAGTAAATTGAAAAATATATAAAATTTGTGTAATTAAATGCAATTAGTTATCACTTGAGTTTGCTATGTTAGCATTTTCTGTTAGCAACACTAACGGTGTTAGAATTTTAGGACAAAAAATATACTTTATGAAGTTAAGGGACTAAAGATATACTTTATGTGAAACTTAACTTTTAGTCCCTTTTTTTTTTGCCCAAATAGAAACATGTTTGGATTATTCAATGTGTTTGGGTTAGCATCTGGGTAATAAAAAAAAAGCCAAGTTGGGAAATGTTTGGCAAAGCATTGAGAGCTTGGTATCTTGAGAAGGCGCTCTGTCAAGTGTTGGCCGCTGCATGGAGAGCGTTGTGGCGTTCCTCTCTCTCAAGAATTTGTTGATCCATACTTACAAGACTATAATTTGTTGATGCATTTCAGTCATTCCTCTCTTTTGAGCCATACTTACAGGACTTTCAGCTCGATGTGAAGCCTAAGCTGCTATAGCTATGAATCTACAACTGTCGGCATAGAAAAAAAAAAAAAGGCCATGAATATGTGTTTATTGGAATGCCAGGTTTTTTTTTTTTCCAAACCTGGGTTAAGAACTAGATCCGCCACTGATGGAGCTTGCACGTACCCTTCTAGCTTGCGACTGTCCGTGATTTTTTGACCTCCTTCTGTTATACATCTACCGGCCTCGCTCTCTCGAGTAACGGGTAGTGTGGTCCTTTAGTTTAATTCCATTTCTCAGGTTAATTACGTCATGCATCAGTGTTTATGCAGCAAAGCATACACAGGTTTGGACAAGGCATACTGATAAATAAAAATGCAGAAAAATAATTATTTCCCCGAAGGGATTCATATACAGTAATCTGAATAATGTTGCCCAGACAGGCCAAAATAATATACTATAGTCATCCGGAAATCAAAATAAATATCCAAATGAAAATCACCAACAACCATGACCACACTAGCTCTGCTCCAGAGCCTTACCTCTATCTCCTTGCTCTGATCTAGATGAATTGCTAGAGGCCTTAAAAGAGGCTGGGAGTAACCGTTAATCTCATATAAAATATATAAATAATGCATGTAAAAAAATAATAAATAAACAAATACCACATAGCATTCAGTATCAAGGCACACAACTAAATCTAGAACTAGCAATCCTAATAGCACACAACACAAATTGCAGTGGTCCAAATAGCACATAGTACAAACCACCGGGCACGGCACACGACATGGCCCTTAATGCACATAGCATATTCCGGTTCCACAACGCTTGAAAATAAATGATAACTAAATGTATGTAACATATATGGTAAAACATACATACACAAGTCACATATAATATATGAGTATTAAGGTTACTACCTGACTGTTGACTACAGATAAAAATAATTTCCCCGGCGCAAAAGATCACAATCAAACCTAAAATAATAATAAAATATAAATATAATTAATTCCAACTCAATAAATATTTTCTTTGATGATTTAAAATAAACTCAATTCATGTATCCATATTTACTAAATCCCCCTTCTTATTAAGGAATTTAATATAAGCTTATATTCCTTTAATTTTCGTCCAAATTCTGAAATTTTTAGAAATAAAGGTCCAATTTCAAAAATTCATAACTAAATTTAGAAAAATTATTTTGGGTTAGTTTCAAAGCCCAATCGACCCTTATTATGTCTATTTTCAATAAAAAATATTATTTCGGGCCAGACCAAATCAAAAATTCAACCATAACCCCAAACACCACTGCTGGTGCAAAATATCTCTAGGTTTTGGTTCAGTCTTCAAAAATTAATTTCTCTTAATCCAGAAATTATAAAAATACAAATTATATATCAAAATAATCCTTAAGATGTTTACTTTGTTCTTGTAAAATTTCATAATTTTTCAAGTCCATCTACTAGGTCAAAAGCCGAGTTGAACCCAGCTGACTTCATAGAATTTTCACAAACCACTATTCCGTTTTTCAAGCTTTCATCTAGAGTTCCAAGATTTTGATCCAAGTTCCCCCTTATAGAAAATCTTATTTTAAACACTTTAAAACCCTCAAAATCACCAAAATAAATTCATATCCATATGAAAAACCAGCTAGACGAAAATTAATATTTAAACACAAAATGTCAAACTTACATTCTAATTTTATATCTTCCACATACTAGGTTTAATCTATCATTTTAGACCATGAATTTTACCTTTAACTTTGTGTTCATATTTTTCTTTAACCAAAACAGACCCACTTTGCTGCATAAATGCTCATGAATCAACCATTTCCAAAACTAACACCTTAGAAGGTATAAGGAAGTTCAAGGTAACTTACTTGACTTAGGATCTTCAACAACTTTTGAGCTCTTGAGTCTAGCTCTTCCTTTCTTCACCTTTCGACCTTCCCTCCAAAAATATGCCAAGAGAAGATTTTCTTTAGGTCCTAATTACCCTTATTGGGAAGAGTAGAAGAAAGTAGATTGAGAGTTCAAAACCTTACCTAACTTCTATCTTCTTTTGCTCCTTGTATTCTTTAGTGTTCTTAGTTCCTTGCTAGTTGATTTTCCTTGGCTTTCTGTCTCTCTCTCTCTCTTTTTTCCTCTCTAAACTGAACTCTCCAGCGTCCAAATGAGAGGAGAGAAACTCTTTAAATGGCTCCAACTACTTAATCTCCAAGCAATAGTAACTTATGCCAAAAAGCAAGATTGGTCTTTAATGCTGTTGGTTTTCCTGTGTACTTGTTTCATGATTTAATGAATTTTTTTTCTCTTCATCTTTTCCTACGTTCTAAACCGTGCCTTTATAGCTATGGGAGAAAATGCTTCCTTCTTTGTAGTCAAGTCCTTGTCTTTTATGTCATGATTTCTCTAGATAGATTAGGTGTACTTGATAACTTGTCAACATCCTTTTTTCCCCTTCTTCCTTCCTTAAAAACCTATGCATGGGTATGAGATGGGAGAAAATATTGTTTCTTTTCCAATGCTCTCAATGGTGTACTTTGGATGAGTTGTTGGCACTTGTATTTTTTTTCCAAAAACCGAAAAATGAGAGAGGAGAGGAGAGACTTTGGGTTTTCAAATTTAATCTAGGGTTAAGGTGGATTTTTACCCTTAAAGTATGCGCCTAGGAGCAATTTTAGCCCTGAAGTTTTCGGCGTAGCAATGTTACCCCTGAAGTTTTAAAACGGAGCAATGTTGTCTCTCCGTTAAAAACCCTAACGGTTAACTAACGGTCAACATTAGAGTTTTTAATAGAGGGGCAATATTACTCCGTTTTTAAACTTTAGGGGCAACATTGCTCCCAAAAAATGTAACAATTTTGCCCCTGAAGTTTAAAAACAGAGCAATGTTGTCCCTCCGTCAAAAACCCTAACGGTCAACGTTTTCGTTGACCGTTAGGGTTTTTGAAGGAGGGGCAACATTGCTCCATTTTTAAACTTCAGGGACAACATTACTACGCCGAAAAATTCAGGGGCAAAATTGCTCCTGAGCGCATACTTTAAGGATAAAAATGCACCTTAACCCTTTAATCTAATATCTCTTGCATTTTCGGAGAAGATGACGTAAGTTAGATGATGTCACCAGGCTTACATAAGCATGATATCATTAATTCAACCTTTAAAATTAGCATTTAATTGGCCCTTTTTTCCATGAGCACATTTTTAATTTTCTTCATCCATCTCCTATGCGAATTGGGCCTCTTTTTTGGGCTTTAAGAATTGTCTTTCCCATTTAGCCTAATAACCCAGAATTTTTGATTAAGTCCATGACACATTCTTGGGCATTTTTAGAATTTTATGCTCTTTTTTCTATTTTTTTCCATTATACATTTTGCTCAAAGGTAAAAAGGGAAAATATAATATGTTTCATTGTCATTTCTTCCTAAGGGTTGTCCCTAACCAAATCATTTAATTACACACAAACAAGTATTTTTACATCCTCATCTTATTCTGATTATTTCATGTAAATTTATTATCAACACATAACTTTGTGAAAATTCATGTATGCACATAACTTCACATTAATGCATATGAAAAATAGGGATGTTACACCTTCACGCCGATCATATCCTAGTTGAAGATCCTGTCTCTGGATGAGGGGTGATGTGTATGAATTTTTTTTTATTTTTAAGTAAAGGAAGAAGTGGGTTAGCAGAGATGACGAGAGATGTGGGAAGGATAAAATTGCTGAGGTGGCTATGTATAATTCCTCTGCTCCAAAATATAGAACATAATTTGTAGTGTAAATTACACTATAAAATTTATTATATATTTAGGCATAGGCGATCCAATCAGCAATGTACTATTGTTTAGTATTAACATGTAAAAAAGCTTTTGTATGCATTCTAATTTATGTACAATTTTATCCATTAAATATATTGAAGTAAAGACTTTATTATTTATGAATTTTTTTAATAATAATTTAACTATTTTCACATTTAAATTTTAAATTTTTTATCTTCAATTATCAAAATATATACAACTAATATGTACATGTAATATTCAATAAGATTCATGCTTTTTTCAGTAATTTTCCATCTCAACTTAATTTTTAAATAATAACCCAAATACTTTTTAATCTGGAAACTACTTCTACCACTGTCAATCCAACCGTAAATTCCATTTATAATCTAACTTTTATCTTATCTTACCTCTGCAAAAATCAGATAGAAAATAAGTTATTTTTACTATCACTAACCCAAAAGTCAGGTTCAAATGATATTATTTGAAAAGTTAGTTGAGATGAAAAGTGACTGAAAATGGCATAAATCTTATTGAATACTACATGTATTAATATTAGTTGTATATATTGCGATAAATGAAGAAAAAATTATATTTATATTTAAAATTAAAAAAAGGAAAAATAAATATATTTATTATTTAAAAATATATTTAAAAATATATTTGAATATATTAATTTAGTATAAAGAATTTACATGGAATGATTTAAATTTTGCAGGTATAACCCCAAATTATGTTTTTAGAAGAAAGAGAGAGAATAAATATACTCTCTTTAGTCCTTATTATAAGGCACCAACTAACAATTCTCACAAACCAATAAAAATAGTTAAAATTAATAGAATTAGCCTACAATTTAAGTAACTTCCTTACCTCTACTAATTGTATTAAACTTTAATATCATATTAATTATTACTCTCACCTACTACCCTTATTTATTAGGGGCATACATGAAAAAGAATAATTAATGTTCCTTGGGAATAAGAAAGTGTCTCATAAAAAGAATCAAATAAATTTGCTAATTGGTGCTTTATAATAAATACTAGAGGGAGTATATAAATATAGATATTGTTAATTTTTTTTTTTTAAAAAAGGAAACGAACATAAAAGAATTGGGGG
Organism: Acacia crassicarpa; assembly: GCA_034222035.1. Lineage (NCBI taxonomy): Eukaryota > Viridiplantae > Streptophyta > Magnoliopsida > Fabales > Fabaceae > Acacia > Acacia crassicarpa. The sequence continues at coordinate 5,137,900 of JAWXYG010000009.1, read as the reverse complement.
GGGGGGGGGGGGAAGATGAAACCATTCAATTTTTGGCTAATCACGTGGGTTATAGTGGCTTATTTGGCTGAACAAATTTATATATATATATATATATGTGTGTGTGTGTGTGTGTGTAGAGTACAATTAAATAGAAGAAAGGAAAAGATGGCAGGGCCACGCTCTTTTTTAAACTCTGTGCAGCACCCCTGCCATCCTCATTTTCTCACAGTGAGCGTAAAAGGTCCGAAATTACTCAACACGAAATAGCCTTCCACGCTTGGTCTCAGAGCTTTTGTTTCAACGGTTTTTTCTTTTTTCTTCCCAGAAGCTCAATAGCAAAAACGCTTACTCAAATGCCTCAAAGCTTTTGCTCCACTAAACTTCTTTTCTACCTGCCTTTTTTTTCTGGTGGGAACGCTTACCCAAACAGTGTTAGTCCACCCAAAAATTTATTCTAAAGAGTTTACCCTTCATTATTATGGTAATAGTGATAAAAAGTTTGTTGCCAATACGATCGATCCAGTGAATAAAAATACAACTCTTATGTACACGGTGCCGTATGATAAACAATTATGGCATGGCCCCCAATTGGGTTAGCCAATGAATGATTGAGCATGTTGTTTCCTCAGTTGCTATATTGTCACTTTGTAATAAAATCTGCGAGGAAAAAATGTGTGCTCCATTGAATCAAAATGAATCATAGTGGAATTAAAAGTAAAGAGAGATAACTTTAACTAGAAACTAATTATCATTACCTCTCTTAAAATTTGAGTAATCTTATTAAGATTCTCATTTTTAAGCCCCAAAAGATCCGGATCAGCCCTGAAACGAAATAGAAGATGATAACATAATAGCTTCCAAGTCATGCAAGTTCGTTCTAAAGTAATTTGAAGATAAAGGAAATAAAAAAATTATGTACTTTTCTAAGTGTAGGCAAAGTTGTTCATGTGCATATTTGGCTTCTTCGTAGTCATTTGTTAACGGCAAAAAGTTTAACCAAATTGGAACCACCTGCTTAATTATCAGTAATACCAATTAAAACAAACAATGTAGGCAAATGACCATCCTACTCCGATCCTTAACATGTGACTCATTTTGCAGTTCAATCTTTTTATTAAAATATGTCTTATATTAAGAAACTTGAAGAAGTAGTATTTAAGACAAAAAGACAAGGGTGTTACCTCGGGGCCATTAATAATATCATGCCTGAACTCACATATTTTCCCTAAAGCTGAAACTGCCGCATCATATGTCATTCTTCTCTCTGATTCTAGAGCACGCTGTATTACATGATATAGGTTGTTGATAGCCTCTGTAAACAAATTCACCCTTTTAGTCTTTTACAATATATATTGTTCAATAAAAACAAATTTACTTAGGTATGTATGCTCTTAAGAGTACTGTAATTAAGGAGCCTACCAAGGGCATCGAAGTTGTGTATAAGTACTCTGTGAGCGGCACATAAGCCGATGCCACGCGCCGCTTCCTATACACATTATCAAAAAATAAACGTAGTAAATTAAAGCTCAGAATATAAGAACTGGAAAAACAAACAGATCGAGCGAGCTGGCTCATTTAATTGTGTAGAAAAGACTAAATACCCTTTGAAGCTGAGGGCTTTCTGATTCACAAAAGTCCATGATGACCCGAGGATATGTTTCACAATAGCTGGTTGAATAGCATAGAGGAATGAGTCATGACTATTAAAGGCTCATATTTAAATTTGGATATATAACAAATTAAACCTTTGCAACTTATATGGGTAGTCTTTCAATAGCAAATTGAAAATGGAGATTGCCACTTCTTTCACTTTATCTGGGTACTTATTATCACGTCCCTGCACAAGAATTGAATCAAATGATGAATATATTATCACGTTTCTTATGTGTAAGTTGAGAAAAAGAACCTTAAAGGAAATTATATATATATGATCATACAAAGAAGAATAGTCAGATGAGGGGGACTGACCCACAGCGCATCAACAGCTGGCAGAAGCTCATCCACATGAGGCAAGAACGCAGACTTCAATGTATTTATCATCGTCTCTAGGCATTTTGCAGCCTTCATCCAAAAACACAGAGACACAGTTTATTGCATAAAGTGAAAAACGAAAGGCATACAGAAAACAATGTTTCAATAATGAAAGCTTAAAGGTTAAAATAATGAAGAATTTTAACACAGACTTGAATTATTTCCTCCTCTTGTTCCATTTCATAATCAGTCACATGTTCTAGATTGGCAAATAATGACCCCTGAGAGAGTTGATAGTGTATCAGAACAGCAATCTGCTTGATTACATCCACATTAAAAACTGACCCAGAGATCTGCACAATCACATTTTGATATATACGTCATCAAAGAATATAAGCTCAAGTACACACACACACACGATTTCAATGGACATTCCCATTTACCGCAATGCACGCATTGAGGCTTTTTAACATCTCTATATCAATAGCTCTTGTCGTTTCCTGTAGTGATTTGAAACTCAAGTAGTTCAGCCAAAGAAATTGCGCAATATTGCGTGACGTAAAAACTTTAAAGAAGACTTAACTTTTAGACTATACTATGATGTTCTGAATTGAATTATTACCTTTTGTGAAGCGTTGACCAAAGCTTGCACAGTGGAGTTTATCAATCCCTGAGTCTCTTTTCTCTTTAGGCACGAGAGCAATACGCTTGGAAGGGCTAGATGAAACATAAATTAAGGGAAGCTTATACTTAAATGCAATCCAACATTTTAAATAATATTGTTCATTACTAGTCCTATAAAATCCGAAATACCGTTAATAGAAGAGATTTTAACAGCAGCAGTAACATGGCAGTTGTCGACGTCGTCGTCGTCATCATCGTCGTCCTCGTAGTCATCAGTAGTCCTGAACAGGCTGGTCAGAAGAGGAGAGACCTAATCATTGGAAGTCGTTATCAGTCACAGGAAAATGTCTCTCTCTCTCTCTATAGCTGCATACCTAACTATAATTACGTACCCTGGAAGCCCATGGTGCAAATTGCTCCTGGAATCGAACGGCCAAATTTGACAGTAAATCACAGGCCAAAATTCTCTGCTCAGGGCAACTCAGAATTTGCTTCTTATCCATAGTCAATGTCGTCCTACAAAACATACATAGATATATTGTCATTATATAAAAGGTGGTGGCCGCCAACCTTTTTCATATGCCTTACAACTTTCACAGAAACAATTTTTTTTGTTTTTTGAAAACAAAAGATTAAGGTAGAAATGAAGCCAAACATGGTAGGATCTTTGGTATCTTTAAGAATTTGAATGAACACAGGCATGGTTTTGTTAAGGAATTCCTTAGTCTGCGGTAGTTTGCACAATTGAGGCAATGCCTGCATCGTGTCAATTATCTTCAGGTGAGAATTTCATTAAACTAAGCTAAAGAAAATTAAATAATTATAATATACTAGCTATACTGCTCTTGGCTATATGTAATCTTGGTATTTTCTAAAATGTAATTAATAGAATATACCTTTAAGATGTGATTTTTTATTCTGTCGTCGGTATCTGTCCAATCATCTAGAATTTTAAACACAGTCGTAAAAACCTTCAAAATGTCCCAAGTAATAATATATGTTAGAAGCCAAAATAAAATAAAAATATATGAACATATATAATTCAACACAGATTTCCATGCTAAGTGACCATATACAGTGCCGTAAAATTTTAACTGGGAAAAAAATATTTTTGTTTTTATCCTTTTGTGCCCAAAAAGTGAAATATTTATAATAAAGGGAGGGATGGCAGAGATTTTTTTTTACTTCACTAATCATATCCTCCATTTGTTTTTATTCAACGACAATTGTAGATAGCACATAAACCATAACTATTTATACTATTGCACACAGTTATTATAATTTTTTTAATCAAATTATTTGTTATTGAAGTAGCAAGCTAAGGATTGTCCAACAGTGATTCTCTGTCCAATAAATCAACAATGTATCCATCATCATATATTTTACGAGGGAGATGGTAATATTAAGGAATAATATATACTGAAATCAATATCTTTAAAATAAAAGAATTATACTTTCAGTGAAGGGCTTATTCTTTTTACAAAAAAAAAAAAATCATCATTGCTTCAAATATTTGGAAAAGAAACTTACAACCAGGACAATGAAGGAAGAAACTTTTAAAGTATTTTATAACCAGGAGTGAAAATGTAATACTACCTTTTTTTAATATAACATCTACTTAACTAATTTTGGCGGGTCAATGAAATTAGTTAAATTAATTGTTTGTTAAAAATTTGATTTTATTTTCTTAAAATGCTTTAGTAAATCACTTGCATTAAAACTATCTGTAGATGCAAGTTAACTTCCTCAATAGGTACAATCAATTGGGATAATTTAGAAAGAAAATAACATATATAGAAGATAGAATGGGTTAATGTCTTATATATGGGACCAAATCCAACCTCTAACAAGTTCTCATCTTAATGACTAGAGGTAGTATTGATTATTGAATAAAAAAAAATCAGAAAATCATTTCCTTTTTTTTTTTTAAATAATCATTTCCTTTATCACTATTATTTATTGATAATTACAGCAATTACCTCTTCGGCATTGCTTGGCCGAAAAAGAGACGGTTCACTGAGAAACCTCGAGAAAATATAACTCAAGGATTCTATGGATTTCACCCCAAGCAACGACCGAGACACAAGAGGTTTCAAAGAATCCACAGTTTCCTGATAGTGCCCACGAAAAACGACCTACACCCAATAGGTTCAATGCACATTTTATTAGGATAAATAAAACCCACATCCTCATCTCATGCTTCTAAAATTTGACTCAGAGTTATCAATTAATTAAGATATACCGGAAATGATACTGCTAGGGATCTCAGAATTTCCATAGCTTCATCCTGGGAATTCTGCAGGAGAGTGTATTTACACAAAGTAGTGAATGCTAGACACACACACACACACACAAAAATACATACATATATATACTCTCACACACACACACACATACACACACACATGTATGTATGTATGTATGTAGATACATATATATCTACATACATACATATATATACATACTTACATACATATCTATATATATATATATATATATATTTGCTTGTCTACTTCCCAAAAATATTCATGCCTAGTCACATGTACCTTGAGAAATTTTAGCAATTCAGGCACCAGATCTTCGGAGAACAACCTCACGTCGTCTTCATGATCGCAATAGTTAATCAAGTGACGCACTGCTCTAGTAGCATCAAACTGCGCAGATCACACACACACATATGTTGTTTACTATTAGGTAGACAAGCAACTTTGCTTTGAAAGATGTTAAACTCGACTTGGTGTCTGTGTATACCTGAACACGTGGATAAATTGAGGCTGATGATCTAATTATCGTTACAAGTCTAGGCAGGAACTTAATTAAATATTGGACATGCTCTTTTGGATGATCTGAAACTGAACTCAAAATTACTTGAATGGCAGCCCAACGAACGCGAGGGTGGGGATCAGCCAGTGAGACATCGATCATTCTCTCAGTCTGCTCACGTATCTTCTCCTGTGTGGCAGCCATAGGAAAATATGGAAGACGATGAGAGAGTTTATTAGAACACAAAGTAACATAGAGGAAATAGTTAAACACATATTCCTAATTCAACAGTGAGTAATGGAAGTATGCAACACATGGTTCATCAGCCGCTTTAAATGTTACAACTTTTTTAAACTAAATAACTCCTCAAAGTTAAAACAAACAGGGAAAAGATCAGATTACGGGGCCACAGGCTCTGGAAATTATAGTAAAGGCAGTAACTCCAGCATGACGTGTTTGCCAATCTTCTGAATTCAAATACTGTGGTATCTTGTCACTTACAAAGGAAACTAATATATCTTCTTTTGAATCCAAGCAAACCTCAAGTAGTAAGAACTTTCCCAAGTGGCAATTCCCAGAGATCCCCATATATTCATTCGATTTCTTGTCCATATCATACCAGGAAGGAACATCTGCAATATGAAACATCAAGCGGACGCAATTCTCCAATATTCTGCGTTTAGACTCCTTAGAAAGTTCCAGAACAAAGCGTTTAAAATCCAACGATGACCGTCTTTGGAGCATAAGAATAATTTCAATCGCCGGGCACGTGAGAAAATTGTCATCTGCAGTCTCAGCAATTTCAAACATGCATGTCATCAATTCAGAACGAAGTGACTTCACAAAATCGTGAGTATAATTTCCAGTCACTTGCACCAAATCCATGATTCTTGGTTCCACGATATCGATTTGACCGCCCCTGCGAAATGCTTGTTGGAGCCACCCAACCATTTTTGATAATAGGAGGTCAAACCTCAGGTGTGGCAGCAGGCATATGAATTTAACTGAGGCATCAAATGTGAAAGCCTGGATATTGAGATTGGGAGAATCAAATAGATTCAAGACTCCAAGGCAATTTTTTCTGAAGAATCTAGCGTAAATTGACTCATAGTTATCACTCCAATACTTGTGCGCTTGTGGCAAACACAACAGACATTCTTTCTCAGGCAAACACAATATAACCCTGAGGGCCGTTTCTTGCCTCGTTTCGGTGTTTGTATGAATGGCATTTGTGAGATTGTCAAGAAGTTCGCGCCATCTCTCGGTTTGAAACAAGCTGGCGACTATTTCAGATAAATTAAGCTTATTAGGTGTTGATTCGTGGTCGTCGGAAACTTCAAGAAGCATAGATTTGAGACGGGAGAGCGCGTTTTCATCAATTCTTGACGGATTTGGGATTGAAAAGAGCCTTCTCTTGGCTTCTTTACTCGTCTCAAGAGCAGGATCATCATCATTTCTACTGGGGTACTTTTCTTTAACCAAGGCCTTCTTCTCTGCCTGTACCTCTTCCTCTTGCTCGGCTTCTCGTTTGCGTTTATACTCAGCGCGATGTGGAGAAGGCATGGTCGGCGGAGATGGTGGCCGTGAGGGACGCTTACTTCTAGAAGTGGGTGCCATTGTGTAAGGAAAGTTGGGTGAGAGACGAAGACGGGAAGGTAGGTATTGAAGATTTTGAGTACTGGCTGAAGATGCTGGAATTGGATTCTCATGCACGCCTTTCAAATTCCGTTAGGACGGCTAGCCACGTCAGCGGGTTTCTCTTGCGCGCGCCTTTCCCTAATTCTTTACAAATTCGTCTGAAAGCAAAGTACTCCCACCCTTTGGCTGAGTTTATTAAACATCTTGTCCTCAGGAGTTCGATCTGTCACAGCATGAATGGGTCACAAAGTTCCTTCGAGAAGTCTAGTGGGCATGGGAAGGGATTAATCACCAAGGTAAGCCCACCCAAAAAAATGACCCCAATAAAAAGGTCTTTTTAACAAAAAAAATTTGGAAGGGTAATATTTCTATGAGAAAATCCATGAAAAGTCTATATTTTAAAATTTTATTGAATAGAAAACTCAAATATATTTTTATGCACTGAAAATATCAATGATTGAATTCTGATCCTGATCAATAAAATGTTTAAACCGGGAGTTGCCATCAAATTTTCATATTTTTATCATTCTCTACATGTAATTTTTCTTCTTCTTCTTCTTCTTGTTTTTTTTTTTTGCTCGAATCTACATGTAAATATGGGCGTTTTTCTTTATTCATACACACCTCGTTACAATGAAGAGGAGATTCATGGAGAATCTCTTCATATTGAAATGTTCAATTATCAATTTCTATATAACTGTTGCAAGATTCACTGTGAAGTTGTTATCTGATTCATATGAATATGTTGTGCCACAGTCAATCACATCATAGATCTTTTTTCTCTTTTTCAAAAGTTTGGGTCCTATACGCACATCATCTTTCCCTCAGTTTTTTGATGCCAAATGCAGCAAAGAGAGAAGTCCTGGTTTGCAAGTTCACTAAGATCAAGGTTGCAGTAGTTGGGGCCTAACCCAGGACTTCCCTGTCTTAGTGATGAAACACAGCCAGCAATATCTTTAGATCCTTCTGCTGGTCCAGTTGATGCTTTTTGTTTGCTGATTCTAGACCCGGATCAGGTTGTGATATCTCTTAGAGTCTGGCATTATTGATAGGTTTTCCCCGCACATATTAGTCACTATGGCTTCCATAATTTACAGGTTGATTACTTGAATTTGAAGAGTAATTTGAGGCTAACGTATATATCAAGTGTCAGTGCCACTGCAGAGAAAAGCTGGAGTGTGGAGAATGTCAATCCATAGCATCTTCTCTTTGATACAAGTTCTAATGAGAAGCTGCAAGATCTAAAAGTATAGGACAGAAGTCAATGGGAAATTTCCCATCTGATTTCTTGGTATTATTATACTGTGTGCTATATCAGGATTATTTGTTTTCTCTCTTTAGGTTTCTGAAGTCTGAGTGACTGAAATTTGTGTTCATCTGTTGAATACAAAAGCAATTAAGATTAGTTGCAAATCAGTCCAAGTATAACCTTTTTTTTTTTTGTTGCAAATGTGTATCATATTGAGAATTAGAATGTGGTGAAAACTAAGAAAGGATTTACTGGGAAAATCCTACTAAGGGAACTTTTTCATTTTCCCACTTAAACTATGGAACATAGCATCAATTTGAGGAAGAAGCTCTAAGCTGAAAGTCAATTTGTCCATCTAGATTTTCAGGGAAATAAGCTTGCAAGACATTTGTTTATCTTATCTATGAGATTTTGAAATTTTTTAATATTTAATTTCTGGCTTGCAATATGAGGTTTTCTGGCTTCTTTTGTATGAAATATGTTTTATTATTTATTTATGATTGTATTGAAAAATAATTATTAATGGATTTGGTTGGTTGAACAATTTTCCCCCTTTCTACAATGGCTTCAGAACATAGAGAATGTTTTGAAACAGTTTCATTGTACACTTGAAATGAATATATCATTTTGACAAAAATTAATCTGATTCTGTAGAAATTCTGTACATAATAGTTAACTCGATCTTGCCTATAAGACCTGGTTCCAAAGAACACACTAACTTTTCTTGCACTAGTATATGATAGATCTAGTTGCCTAAGACATTTCATGCTTCATTGAGTGTAATATGCTTTAAAATGTTGCAGCTGATACATGACACCATAGATGTTAATGGGTGCATGCAAAACAATTAGAGTTAATTTGAAGGTATACATTAACTTCATTAATATCTACTTACTTATTTGATCATTTTTCCATGATTTCTTTCTCTTCCCACCATCCACGTTTAGAAAACCTCAAATGCTGATTTTCTTTTAAAGGCTACAATATAATGTTTAACCATGGATACTCTCTTTCAACTCATGATCTTATTGCACAGAAAGTATTAGGTCATTGATGTAGCTACAAATATCCAATGAAAGGCTAACAACAATTAACATAGCTCTTGACTAAGTTCAATGTGCTTTTTGTGAGAACTAGAATAACTACGTGTCTCTTTGGTATTCAATTTCGGATACCAATTTTGCTTATTATCTTTAGTTTATCTCCAAATTCTGATTTGCGAGCTCATATATAACTTATCAAACTGAAGGAAAAGAGGACCCTTTAATCAGGTCATTTTGCTTCTTTACATCTGTTCTCTCATGTTTCTACATAGAAAATATCAATGATAGAATTTCCATCACTCTAATCAATAAAATTTTTAAAATAAGATTTTTTGTAATATCCTACCATATATTGATATTCATCAGAGTATTTATGCACAGTTCCGCAATCTTTACCAATTTTGCATGCAGTTGCGGGGCAAAATAGAAATAACATAAAACACTGATAAATTAACAATTTCATTACATACAGGAAATTCCTATAGTTTCTATACATATCATAGACAGTTAAATTATTACATTGTCTTCCTTCGGTTCTTTGTCATTCCCTCTACTAGTTCATCTTCAAGCAACCTTCCCTCCAGGATCTCGTATAGCACTTCTTCCAGTGAACACTTGCTAACTGGTAGTGGAGGGTGAGATTCTGGGGAATCTCAGTAGCAGACAATACCAAACAATATACGCAAAATAAATGCTAGTGTATGAAATGCTTGCCTTGCAGAGGCTCATGTTAACATAGTGAAATTTTTGTATGCTCAATGCTTCACACAACGTACTAATGGCCATAGTAAAATTAGAAACAGAGCTTCAATCATTCAAATACGTTAATCATAAACAAATAAGCATAGTAGCTATACACATTAATACACAAGCAATAATATCAAGTATATGCAAGTAGGGTAAACCTACTACCTTTTAAAAACTATTGTCCTTACTCGGGTTCCTTTTTTTTCCAACCATTAGAGTTTTTTGAAGTACTTTCCATTCTTCTCATGGCCCTAAGGACATATCCATAAATTTAGAACTAAGGCAAATGAATAACTAACAAAGTTGTCTTAACCTTATAACTTTTGCCCTTTGATTTCTCATTTTTGGACTTGTACAATTTTCTTTTAACTTTGGAAATTCATACTTAAATCTAGAAAAATCCTTTTGACATGATTCCAGTGGCCATTTGACCATTGACATATCTATTTTTTTTTATTAAAAATACTTCCAAAGGCCACAAAAATTCGTATCCTTTTTCGGTGTAAAAACTTTACTTACTGGTCGGAGGCAAAAATCCAGTTTCTGGGCTATTTTCAAAAATTAATTTCTCGTAGTAGAAAACTAGAAAAATTACAAAATTATACACCAAAATGAAGCCCCAGATGTCTATTTTAAGCCTGTAAAATTTCATGGTCATCAGACATTGTTTACTATTTTAAAACCATCTACAAAGAACGACTGCCCAGGAAACTTTCAAAGCTGGCAGATTTTCAAATCTTTGTAACTTGGCCTTTTGAGTTCTAAAATCATGATCCTTACTTAACCCCACACAAAATTTCGTCCTAAACACTTTGGAGTCATCAAAAACATATCATAACCTCATGTATACCCAGCTGGCCAGAGATCACAACTCATGAGCAACATCAATAACTTTCATTTTAACCTCATATATTCATTCATCTTTTGGCTTAATCTTCATTTTAGCATCATTAACCTAACTTTAATCATTTGATAACCCCTTTTTAATGATTAGAGCAAAGCCTCCTTTTACCAAACATCATTCTTTTAATCAGTCCTTTTTATGAAAATTACTCAAAATTCAGATCACAAGATCATAAGAGGCTAGTTTGGTGACTTACGTACTCCTCTTGTAGCTTAATTTCACTTGGAGTTCTTCCCCTTGGTGATCCTTTGAGGTATCAACCTTGAGCATAAGGGGACCATAAAATATTATTCAGAGGAACTTTGAGGGTATTCATGAAGATAGAAGAAGATAGAAGGAAGTAGGAAGAGAATCCATGAACGCTTACCTTGGATCTTACTTCCTTTCCTTCTTAGTTCTTAGGTTGCTCAAGCTTGCTTCTCTTCTCTTGCCCTCTATGTGTTTCAAATTTCAGCAAGAAAATGAAGAGATTTGGTCTTTAAAATAATTCCCTCCAAGTCCTTCTTATTCCTTAAGAAAGCATGTGGCTTGTTCAAGACAATTTTTCTTGGATTTTTTTTACAAGCTTCTAGAAAGAGATTGGCTTGCTTCATACACTTCTCTTCTTATTTCCCTCTATGTATTTCAAAATTTCCAACATAAAAATGAAGAAAGGGCTTCCTTAAATAAAGATTGATGACCCCATCTCTCTCGCTCCGTAAACCCTAGCAGACGTGGCGCCAACTCTCCCTCCCCAAATCCTGGCTTCTGTCTCGCTGGCAGCGTCTCTGCCGTCGGCGAGCCTCCTCCTTTACCACATCCGCAGTAGATGTATAGATCGAACCTCGAGAAGTTAGGATAGGCGAGGTTTTAGGCTGGAACAGAGATATAAAGCGGCGACCGTCCGTCTTCCTCGACGTTGGCTCTCCTCTGGTGTCCGGTCTCATGGCCTCTGCATCTCTGGTGTTCCTCTGTTTTCTGGGTGCAGCAGTGGTCCTCTCCCATCTCTGACGGTGGGAACTTTTGTCTGGACGTCTCCCTCTACGACGGCCTTCCACGGTTCGGTGCTTTCCGGTTCGACGGTGGTCGCCGGCGGAGGGGATGTCTTTCCCGGTCCCTTTTTCCTTTTTTTTCGATTATGTTTCCTTTTTCCTGCTTTTCGATTATGTCCCCTTTTTCCTGTTTTTTGATTATGTTCCTGTTCCTATCTTTATTGTTGTATGCTTGTGTGTTTCCTCTGATGTGGTTATGGCTTTGAGGATTTATGGTGGTGTTTTTGTGGTGATTTGGATGTGTAATTTTGGGGGAAGGGTTTTTCCGATGGTCGATTCTGTCTTGTGCCTTACATATGTGAGGATCATTGGTAGGACTGTTCTATAGTGGTAGATCCAAATTGCTAGTGTTTGCCAAAATTTGTTTGGGAAGTGGTTGACATCACCAGATTTGCTTCAATAGAGGAGCAAAAGTATTTTTCAAGATTTCAGTGGTCTTTCCTTTTCTAAGGTTGGGTTTTCTCTGTCCTGTTCCCTATGTCAAGACATTTATGTAGCTGATCTTTGTGCAGCTTATTCTTATAAGGAGGTGTGCCCCCGATTGGGTGGGTTTTGCAACCAACACTTCCTTTCACGTCACTTCTAACCTTGGATGCTCAGGAAGCTGTTGGAGTTCTTGATGTTGCTTTTATTCTCTTATATTGTGTGGTAATTAGCTTTCCTTACATTTGTTTTGGTTTTGTTGTATGTTTCAGTCTTCTTATTTTAGTTTGTATTCTCAGTGTAATCGTCATGTTCTGTTGTAACTTTTAATTTATCTTTTGTATTAATATAAATTTACTTTCGACAAAAAAAAAAAAAGATTGATGAGATGTCAAGATACCCCTTCTTACCTTTTACCATTTGCCCTTGGATTTCCTTTCTTTTTCCTAGTTCTCTTCTAGCTTCTAGAAAAATCTTGGCTTGTTTGGGAAGCTAACTGTGTCTTCTCATACACTCATGGTCTCTTGAATTGATAGTGATGATGTCATGTTGATTACATAAGCATGAATTCATTTATTTTTAAATTCAAAATTAGCTTCTTTAGCAAGCTTCTTGACATCCTTCCTTTGGAATCCTCTTGACCTTTTTATGTGAAAATCTTATTATACACACTTCTTGTTTCTTTTCCTCTTCTTTGACCCTTGAGCTCTTGAACAAAATAATTGTGCAAAGGAGGGTGCAAATATCTCAAAATATGTCAAGAAGGAACTTAAGAATTCCCCAAATCAAATGACTAAAGTGTCCTTACAAAATATTCTCTTAATTTGGCTTACTTTGCAAGTTTTGTTGACTTTTTCTCTTCCCCTTTGTAATTACGACACTTATTAGAGTATTGCAGCGAATGATAGTGAGCAACACAGGGATAGAATAGTAAACTGATAAATAAAATATACTTGGTTGTGCGTGGGAATAACCTACTGAGTTCTTAATATAATAATCTGTGAATGTATCGGTACCAAAATATTAAAATTACAAAAAGGGAATTAACCAAAACAAGTCTGTAAATTCCCCAGCCTATTAAAATCTAAATTGGAGGCATCAGTAGTCTGCACTTGCTACCTTTCCTTTGAAACTTTGTCTGCCGGAGTGAACGTGCCTGGATCTTGAGCTCTTAGGGATATCTGGGATTCAATTTGAATCCCAGAGTAACAGTTAATCTCACAAACAGAGTATAAACATTATATGACAGTCAATCATAACAAGTAGTCCACAACAGCATAGCATTCAATAAACATAATGTAGATCTCATGCAGTTAAACACAGATCACATAGCCATAGCGCTAGGTATACCATGTGGCCTATACTAAGAGTTCCCCTGTACACCGGAGTTCTCAATCTAAACACCCAACAAGGATTAGTAGACTAAAACCTACTGAGAGTCCCCTGGAACCGCCAGAGTTCTCAATCGGAAGCATCTGAGTCATCTGAATGCAACTAGGTTAGCCACCTAAAGACTTTCATCCAATAGGCCCTACCCTAATTCTATCTACTGGGAAGGTACTCCATGGTCAGTCCTTCCACTCAATTGAGCCACGAGTGGTGCTGGCCCATACAGGACGGGACAATCATGTGTATGATTTAAAACAAACATACACAACCATACAGAGTGTGTGAGAATTAAGTTACTACCTGATTGCTTCAAAATCTTCAACTGGTTTCACGTCCGTTTAATTGTCTCGGAAACTATCGCGTCCTATAAATATATATTTATAGACAGCGGGTCATTATTTGTCCGGACTTCTCATAATCTCTAATGTTACGACATTAGGCTTTATATAAGACTACTGGCCTGGACCTATATTAACTCTCCAAAGTCCATTTTGATTTTTGAAGGCCAAAATAAATATTTTGGGCCTTATTTTCATTTTTACTCTTAGGCCCCATTTCGCCAATTTGTTATATTATTAATTATTATTTTACTATTTATTATTTATTCCTCTTTTACTAATAATATTATTTATTACCATTTATTTATTATTTTCTTATTTTATTATTATCATTATTATCCATTATTTTTTCACAATTAGTTTTAAACTCTTAGAGACTATTACAATATCAAATATGTCATCAATGCTTTAAACTAAGAGTTTAATACCATTTCCTCATCAGCCTATTCTCACTATAATCTTATTATGCCTTTATAAAATATATTATCAATTTGAGCTATGTTTTCTAATAGTGGCCTATGGGTGTTTGTTTTTCCTTCCTTCATTATAATTTATCAACTAACTCTCAACCATATATACACCTTTCTTCTCATTAATTTTGTTACGGATCGGCCCAACGGCCCAGATCCATTCTGCGGCCCAACTTGGCCAGGAGGCATAGCCGATATGAGCATAGCCGATATATCGACAGAATCCTAGCAAGGAGGAATCTATCTTAACCGCCAATCCGAGATAATCGCCCCTGATATCTTGGATCCGGATCCCACTCACCCCGAGTATCTCGCCAGGCCAAGATACTCGCCTCGGACACCTCTATAAATAGAGAGGGAAGCTAACCAGGTGCACACGTTCTAACTTATGCTCTATTTACTTTCTGTCACACAGAGCACAGACACCACCCCCTGGCTAATAGCCTTCAAGTTTACTGCGAACTACGTGGACTTTGATCCCTTCAAAGGGTACGTAGGCTCTAGGCTTGACACCTAGTCAAGTCCAATTCATCTGTGTTTTACACCAGAACATTGGCGCCGACCGTGGGGAAAGGTAAATTTCCATCCCCGTGACCATCAATGGCGAACACCAGAAGCCACAGCAGGAATCCACCACCGCAGGCTGACAGAGGCCCCCAACCAGACCAAACTCCAGCCGGGCTAAGCCAGCCACAAAATCAACCACGACGAGAGAACACTCCGGAAGGGCACGTTACCGACACAACGACATCCCCTCCCGCAGATGATCAACCACTGTTGGAGACACGCAAGGAGTTTCCGACTCAGGACGCTCTGGCGATAGAAGCCAACGTCCGCATTCTTCGGAGGACGCAAGAATCATTGCTCCAAAGGTTCGAAGATAAGGAAAAGCGGGATCACTTGCAACGACAGGCGGACTTCCGAACCTTTGCACAAATGATAAGGGAGGAGCTCCAGCACCATCACCAACAAGAAAACCGGGGAGAACCTCGTATAGGAAGAGAAGGGGCTGCTGCGGACAGCAGCAGTTCGTCGAGAAGCCCAGAACCAAGAACCAGGCGAAGGAACACTAGCAGACAGACAGGAGGGCGAACGTAGAACGAGGCCACCCACCATCTCCAGAAAACCATGGTGACACGGGAGGCCGAGATGGTGAAATGCACCACAACGGTCAGGACAGAAGAGGAGGCCGAGATCCAGAAGAACAACGTGAGGAAGACAGGGCCCGCCGGACCCATGGATCACCTTACCATGAATCACCCCGTCATGGGTCACCTTGCAACGGATCACAGAGAATATCGAATGAAGTACCTATCGAGATCCGGTAGATCCCCATTCTCAAGGGAAGCAACGACGGCTCCCTATCCAAAGAACTTTGACTTGGCCGACCTTCTAAAGTATGATGGAACCCAGGATCCACGCAACCACCTGGAAATCTTCGACAAACTGATGTGGGTCCGGTCAATTGATGGCCTGGTCATCCAGCGCCTCTTTGCGGCCTCTCTGACCGGACTAATGCACAAATGGCTGGGTTTACTCCCTGACAACTCTATCCAAAGCTTTGAAGACCTCGGACGCAAGTTTGAGTTGCATTTCGCCACGAGTAAAAAGCATCTGAAATCCCAGTTCACGCTTAGCAAGGTGAGACAGAGGAAGGGTGAGGCATTGCAGAAATATTTGGACTGTTTCCGGGACGTTGCGATGCAGGTCCGATCGCTATTCGAGGACGTCCATGTACACTGCCTTGTTAACGGGCTCGATTTGTCATCACGACTGGCCAGGAACCTATGCAAGAACTGGGTCTACACTTTGATCGAGTTCTACACCCAGGCGAAGAAATACCTGGACGTGGAACAAATGGAGGCAGCCAACGCGGACGAACCCGAGAAGACGAGGAATACCTCCCCCGACTATGGAGAGCGGTCAAACAAACAGAAAGCTGACTCCCGTAGGCGGGACAAAGACAGCCGGCCTAAGCTCGACAGAGCCAAATGTGGTCATGGTACTCAAACCAAGTGGTAAATAGAGAGTATGCGTCGACTACACCAACCTGAACAAGGCGTGCCCAAGAGACTCCTACCTGATGCCGAACATCGATCAGCTCGTTGATAACTCGACCGGGTACTAGCTACTATCCTTCATGGACGCCTACTTCGGTTACAACCACATTGCCATGCACCCGGACAATCAAGAAAAGACCGCTTTCATGACGAACAAGGCGAACTACTGTTATAACGTCATGCCTTTCGGGTTGAAAAATGCCGGAGCCACGTATCAACGAATGATGAACCAAGTCTTCGAAGATCAGATCGGCCGGAATATAGAAGTCTATATTGACGACATGATCGTAAAGTCAAAGCTTCCAGGAGATCACATCCGAGACCTGGAACAGACGTTCAAGAAACTCAGAAGACATCGGATCAGGCTGAATCTGGCAAAATGCGCTTTCGGAGTCCCTGCAAGAAAGTTCTTGGGCTTCATGCTCACGAACCGAGGGATCGAGGCTAACCCGGACAAATGCAAGGCCGTCCTAGAGATGCAACCGCCAAGGACCAAGAAGGAGGTCCAACAATTGACGGGCCGCTAACAAGGTTTCTACCCAGGTCAGCGGAGAAAGCTCTGCCTTTCTTTAAGTTATTAAAGAAGGAAACTTATGGGGGCTGGAATCCGGACTGCGATGTGGCCTTCGAAGAAATCAAGCGTTGCCTGGCAACCCCTCCGGTACTCACGAAGCCGGAACAAGGGGAGACCTTATTCTTATACCTGTCAATCGACAATGAAGCCGTAAGTACAGCCTTGGTGAGAGAAACCGAGGTCGGACAGAAGCCCATCTACTTCATAAGCAAAGCCCTACAGAGTTCTGAACTCCGCTACCAGAAGCTGGAGAAAGTGGCCTTTGTCCTACTCACCACGGCGAGACGACTCCAGCCATATTTTCAAGGACACTGGATAGTGGTACGCACTGGCCAGCCAATACGGCAGATCCTTCACAAGCCAAACGTAGCAGGAAGAATGACCAACTGGGCCATTGAGTTGTCAGAGTTCGACATCACGTTCGAGGCCCGGCGAGCGATCAAATCACAGGCTCCGGCAGACTTCATCAGGGAGTTGACCCCAGCAATAACAAGCGACGGAACCTAGAAGGTCTACGTGGACGGATCCTCCAATGCAAAGGGCAGCGGTGCAGGAGTCATCGTTGAAAGTCCACAGGGGGTCGCCACCGAACACTCCCTCTAGCTGAAGTTCCCGACCTCAAACAACCAAGCCGAGTATAAAGCCCTTTTGGCCGGACTGCTCCAGGCAAGAGATAATGGGGCACAGCGAGTAAAGGTTTTAACCGACTCGCAGCTCGTTGCCGCACAAATCGACGGCAGTTACCAAGCAAAGGGACCTCTCATGGCGAAATACCTGAACCGCGCCAAGGAGCTCATGGCCGAGTTTGATGAAGTCATCGTCACCCATATCCCAAGAGAGGAGAATGCCAGAGCCGATATCCTCTCCAAACTAACAAGCACCAAGGGACCGGACAGTCACAGGACCGTGATCCAGCAGAATTTGGCCGAACCAAGCTGCGTCATGACCATCTCGCAGGCACTGACTGGAGGAAGCCGATTGAAGACTACCTGGAGAGAGGGATTATCCCGACGGACCCAACCGAGGCCAAAAAGTTGATCAGGGAGGCCGCTATCTACGCCATGGTCGATGATCAGCTTTACAGAAAGGGATTACATTGCCCAATGATGCGTTGTCTAGGTGAGTCCGAAGCAAGGTATGCGCTGGCCGAACTACACGAAGGAAGCAATGGCCATCACATGGGGGGCAAGGCTCTTGCTAGGAAGGTACTACGCGCCGGCTACTATTGGCCTACCATGAAGCATGACGCCATGGAAGCGGCCAAGAGGTGTGATAGTTGCCATAAACACGCCAGGATCATATGGCCGCCGCCTACAGAGTTGAAAGGCATGCCAGCCCCTTGGCCCTTTTACAAATGGGGCATGGACATCCTTGGACCATTCAGACCGGCACAAGGGCAGTACAGATGGCTCATCGTTGCTGTAGACTACTTCACCAAATGGATCGAGGCAAAGCTGCTGGCCACAATAACCTCGGCCAGAGTAATGAAGTTCTTTCGCCACAACATCGTCTCCCGATTCGGAATACCTGCCGAAGTTGTTACGGATAATGGGACCCAGTTCATGGACCATAGATTTTAGGCCTTAATGTCATTAAGCAGCATTTCTCCTCTGTTGAACACCCATAGTCCAATGGTCGGCCGAGTCGGCCAACAAAATCATCCTAGACGGACTAAAGAAACGCATGCTACAGGCCGACACCAATTGGACCGAACAACTTCACAATGTTCTTTGGGGATACAGGACGAGCGTGCAGTCCTTGACGCAGGAAACCCCTTTTTGATTGACCTATGGCTGCGAGGCTATGATCCCGGTCGAGATTGGGCAGCCTTTATGGAGAAAGATAAAGGCCGGGCAGGAAGGATAGTTGTCCAATGACGACGCCTTAAAGATGAATTTGGACCTTATTGATGAAGTCCAAGTCACGGCACACTGCCGAGAACTAGCGGCCAAGCAACTCTTCGCGGCTAAGTACAATCAAAAGGTTCGCCCACGGTCGTTCAACCGAGGAAACCTAGTACTCCGAAAAGCCGACATAGGCAACAAGAACGCCCGGGACAGAAAACTCGCGGCTAATTGGAAGGTCCATACCGAATCAAGGAAAAGCTCGAAGGAGGGGCGTACATTCTCGAGACCTTGGCAAGGAAGCCAGTCAAAAGAACCTGGAATGCCGACAAATTAAAGATCTACCATAACTAGATCCCGGCTCGGCGCGGCAACACCACTGTTTGCTCGCTCCTTTAAATTTTAAATCTAAGTTGTTTTTAGTTTTTATCAACTAACGTTCATTTGTAAAGCTCTTTAGAGCTAATTTTTTTTATCAATAAAGGATCCCACTGAAGCGATTCTCGAATGTGTACAACTACTTGCTTAAGCATAAAACCGAGGCAATAAAGCCCGATCAAAAACTTAAAGTCGAGGCCAATAAGCCCGGCATTAAAGACGGCCCTGAGGTCTTGTACCCGGCCGCTAACAAAAAACATCTAGATGTATGAAACCGGCCGTTGTACTCCGACATGCATTGGTTAGAGCTCGACGAAGGCGCCATACGTGGCCTTTCGTGAAACTGACCCGTCAACGCTCGCCCGGCTAAGCAAGTGGCCTATCATGCCGACCCTGATCAGGTCAAAATGTTTGACCCTAGGCAAACGAAGCCTCGGTTGAACACGTGGTAGTTTAGCCCTTACGTTGGTTACTATTAATCCAACTAAGAGAAAGTTGGACCAAGGTAGCGCGATTAAAGTTAAGGACCCTCGAGGTACAAACATAAAACCTTGCCCCAACCTCCCACACGTAAGTGTGGTCGAGTAAAAACGGCTTGTATTCATTACAGTCGACAAATGTCTAAACTAAGTTAAGAATTTTAAACATAGGCAAAAGGATGATAAAAAAATAAGTCATTCATTGTCTAAAGTTTTATACATAATGGCCCGAAGGCCAAAATTGTTCAACAGCAATAAAGGCACAGACGCCCGAAAATGAAAAAATACAAAGGACCAAAATCAGCTTGACGGCCCGGACTCAAGACCCCGACCCTCAGCGGCACCCTCCCCTGCTCCATCTACATGGGAATCCTCGGCGGCAAGAGACTGATAAGGGAACAGATTCCCGTCCTGTACAAAGGCGCGGTAATCATACCCGTCAACGTTGAGCTCCACGTCAGGGTTGAAAAACTGGATCTGAGCCAAGGCCTGCTCGAAGTACTCCTTGGCAGTCTGCAACAACGCCTCGGAAGCCTCCTGACGCGCCGTCTGCTCCGCGGAAAGGGCCACCTTGGTCGCCTCAAGATCCTCAAGCAGGGAAGCCCACTGCTGCTGAAGGACCTTAACCGCAGCCAGACTCTCGGACAACCCCTTTTGAGCCCGGGAGCATTCCTCGGCCAACTTCTCAGCCGAGCCACGAGAAAGCTGGAGCTCTTGATCATCCTTCATCACCACGGCCTTGGCAGCATCCCGCTCCGCTCCGCCCTGCCCGCATCCCGCTCCTCCTCAGTAGACTTGGCTCTAGCCTCTGCCATGGACACAGCCTTGTCCAGCTCCTCCGCAGATGTGGCCTTAGCCTCTGCCGCGGCCAGGGCCTTCTTCAATTCCTCTTCAGATGCCCTCAGCCTGCGGCAGTCAGCGTCGGCCTTGGCATACTTCTCCCGCACTAGGACCAAGGCTTGAACATATCCAACCGATTGGCACAGGTGCCTTTGGGCTGCATGTAACTCATCTATGGTTGGCGGAGACAAAGGCCGATTCTCCATAAAATGCCACGGAGGAAGGAAAGCAACATCCACCTCCGGGACCACCCACTTCTCCCACAGAAAGCCGTGTGGGAATATTGAGGACGGACCGGACGGCGGCGGGGAGGAGGAGGAGGAGGACTACAAGGAGGCGGAGGCGAAGCAGACAACGAGCCTGACGGAGCCTCAGAAGAGATCGCAGGCTCGACCTCCTCTTCAGCGGCCACGACCTCCTTTCCTTTCGGCGCCTGGGGCTCTGCCGCCTGGGAAAGCTCGACAACGGCAGCAGGGGTAGATCCTTGGCTGACGGAGGCCTTGGATTTCTTCGCCGCATCGGCCTTCGGCGCAGCGGCATCCTTGGGGGCATCCCGCTTCCTCGTCTGTCGACTTGGAAAGGCAGCGGCAAGATTTGCTATCCGAAGATAGAGTGGAAGGGCATTCATGTCTCTGGCTGAAAGAACAAAAATGAAACAAGTTAGCAAAACGAATCAACAACCGAAATCAAAAAACAAGACAATATGCTAAGAACCCTACAAGTAGGAGGAAGAGGCTTAGAACCCTCCCCTGTTATAAAGAAGCTGGTGGGCTTCAAGCCAAACTCCGCCATGTAGGCCTCTAACCGAGGAAGGGTAGCGAGCGAGTCCGGCCATAGATCCTTGTGCAGGATCTGGAAAGAGGTAGCCTTAGCCTTATAATGGCTCTCCATCCAGTACAGAGGAAAGCGCCAGCCCACATTAGCGTCCTCAGGGCCCTCCAGGAACCAGCATTGCTTCCCGAACTCTACGGAAACCTTGAAAAAGGTCCCCTTAAAGCGTTTAAAGGAGTCCGAGAATGGCGTCATAAGCCTCCAGTCCGAGTTAATGAGAAGGGATACCAACCCCTTCAACTTATCACTCTCCTTGGGTGAACTAGGAGTAAAAGGGCCGAAGTAGTAAAAGAAGAGGTTTATGGTGCATGGAATTGGGACGGGGAAGGAGCGACAAAGCTGCTCAAAAGCAACAAAATAAGCCCACCTGTTCGGATGAAGCTGGGACGGGGCAAGTCTCAGGTGCAGCAGGGCCTCCATTTGAAAGGGGGTGAAAGGTAAGGAAACTTTGACCCGGGACAGGCAATCCCGGTAGAAGAAGAAGAAGTTCGGACTCCCAACTTCCCGCGTCGCGCAAATGGGCTCATCGGCTCCCGGACAACGGACGACGCACCCAGGCATGGCCGGAATGTTCAACCGAGCTATCTCGACGTCCGACATAAGAGAATGAGTCTTGAGCACTTCGTGGGACACCCAACTGTACTGCCGACACAAAGCTTCGGGAGGACTAGAAGAGTCCGAACCCTCGGCCTCGGACCATTGCTTTGAAGATCGGGATTTAGGAGCCATTAAACCTATAGGCAAATAAATAAAACCAGTATTAGTAAAGAGCGGGAATACCTGGTACAACAACAGTCGCAGGAGAAAATGATAATGGACTCGGACGAGTGGGGGCATTAGAGGAAAGGCCCGTTGAAGGCCGATGCCGATAGGAGCCGAGTATCGAAGAAGCCTTGGCATTGTTACCACGAGCTATAAGATGGGAGCTCTCAGCCAGGCAATCCCAACAAGGGCCGAGATACCCTTCGGGTAGAGGATCTGAGTTTTCACGCTGAGGACCCTCGTAGAAGTTGAGAGGTTGGGCCATCAAAGCATGAGATCCTGAGCCAGTTGAGGTGTCGACTCAGGCCCCAATAGGCAGCGCGAAGGGAATGGCACCCACCGTGGGGCAGATGGGAGGAGGCGCCGGAGCTCTAATAACCACAGGACGGGGCCCAGCCTGCCTCGGACGAACCATACCGCCTCGGCGCAAAGGAGCCAACGTCTCCGTTGCAAGAGGTTCACCCCTAAGAACCCAGTAGGTGGCCCGGGGGAAGCACGTATGAAGGAACGTTTCTTCTTCCGGCAACAGTACTGCTCTTGGCCTATGAAAATTTCTACCTCTAGCCATGTGACTCGGCCTAGGAAGGTTTCTACCTCTAGCCAGAGGAAACAAGGATCCTAAGAACTAAGGGGCTTAGGTCAGAAGACGAAAATGTGTGAGAGTTTGGAAGTAAGACACTGAGGGAGAAACCTAGAAAGTTCGCCAAGCAACCCAGAAAAATGGAAAGAATAGTAACACAGGCGACAAGTCTTAGAAAAATAAACAGCAGAATACAGAGTAATACCGAACAAATGTAAAAGGAAATGAACGGAATACTTGTATGAATGAAATGAGGTAAACTTGGATGCTGGAAATGAAGAATGGCAAAGTTTCGGATGAAGAAGACGATTCTCTGAACTTAGAGAGAAACCAGAGAAAAACTTGAGTAAAACTTCACGAGCGGGAAAAGTGAAGAGGAAGAAAGAGAAAAAGCTACTTAAACCGCTGAGGCAAAGTAGCGAAACGACAAGGGCAAAGAGGTCCTTTCCAAATAGACACGACGGATTGGAACCGTGTGACATAAGCGCATTAAATGCGCATGAACATTGGGACGCGAATAGGCGCGGCGGTTGCGGGATACCACCATTCAGGGGACGCCAGGTGTAAAGTCGTAATGATGGTGCACACAGAAGGAATCCCGAACGGCAGGATGAATGCCAACAGGCAAGAGGCGTGTATCTGAGGTCCCTGGCAGACATCACGGGCCAGAACGGATTGAATAACCACCCCGGTTGCTTGGAAAATGGCATCCTCGGCACAGCGTTAAGCTGTCCAAAGCCGAAAGAAGCCAAACCCTGGATTCAAATTTGCCTAAAAGGCCGCAGTAGCCACAAGCCAGTCCAACTAGGGCAGAGGCCCGGACCCCGGCAAAGGCCGGAGTCGACTAACATCTCGGCCGCCCAGAATCCTAGACAACCAAGCTGGGGGCAACTATTACGGACCGGCCCAATGGCCCAAATCCATTCTGCGGCCCAACTTGGCCAGGAGGCATGGTCGATATGAGCATAGCCGATATATCGAAGAATCCTAGCAAGGAGGAATCTATCTTAACCGCCAATCCGAGATACTCACCCCTGATATCTTGGATCCAGATCCCACTCACCCCGAGTATCTCGCCAGGTCAAGATACTCGCCTCGGACACCTCTATAAATAGAGAGGGAAGCCAACCAGGTGCATACGTTCTAACTTATGCTTTATTTACTTTCTGTCACACAGAGCACACACACCACCCCCTGGCTAATAGCCTTCAAGTTTACTGTGAACTACGTGGACTTTGAACCCTTCAAAGGGTACGTAGGCTCTAGGCTTGACACCTAGTCAAGTCCAATTCATCTGTATTCTACACCAGAACAAATTTAATTTCATATAGTTGTGTTTTATTAAATTACAAGGGAATGGATTTTGTTCCCTTTATTTTGTTGACTAAGGTCCAGTTGAATAAAGTATAGAACCCTCTTATAAATTACACTTTCTTCTCAATATACCTTTAGCTTAAAATGGTTATGGTATACACACACATGCGACAATGAGACTTTGAGTCTATGACACATATACTCAACACACACACAGCAAAATCATGCACGCATACATAAGTCAAGATTTCTTCTTCCCTTTATGTATATGCAGCGATTTATATGTATTCAGGAGTAAGTTTTTTTTTTTTTTTTGGGATTAGTTTCCATGAGCATAGTGATATACACACGCGTATATATAAACTCCATAGTAGCTTCCCTTCCTATTCTATTATATAAATTGTAACATCCTAAATTTTAGGATTTTAAAGTCTGAAAAATATATGGAACTAACTATAAAATTTGGTCTAAAATAATATATGAGAATTAAATGGTGGAATCTAGCCAAATGTTCAAATTAATTATTTGGAAAAAAATTAGGAATTTATTTTCCTTGTAATATTTTTTAAAAAAAAATAGGGAAAAAATTAGAAGAGATAAAGTCTAGAATAAAAGCCAAATCAACTACTCGAAGTTATTCTAAATCCATCAGGTATCACGTGAGGGAGCACCATATGTGGATATATATTCATGTGATAGTCAAAACAGAGCAACAGTTAAATACTCACAGCCCATACTCCTTGCAATATCTATTCTTCTTTAGCTCGTTACTCTCTTGGCCCAGCACCTGAGTACAACAAAATAAAACTAACCCAAACCATTATTAATATCCATTCCTCATGTCCATCTAACCTATACGGCCTACAAACCCAAGCCCATTATTCCATTTAAATATATTCTTACACTCCCCATCTCAGCCACCCGAAACGCACAGCAGCAGCAGCATATCTGTTTCTTAGAGGGAATGAAACCTTGAGTGTGAGTGTGCTCTGTTTTTAAACTAGAAAACAGAGGAGAGTCGGCAGGGAGCGTGAGACGCGAGACGAGATCAAGAGTTAGAGAGAACGAGTGAAGGTCATCGGAGAAGGGAAGAAGGAATCGAACCTCTATGAACCTTGGGATTTCAGTTTAGGCCAGGTAAACTTATTCATTCCCTTACCATCTCTGACGATTTTATGTGATTTCTGTAAGTTGGGAATGAAGGGACTTAATGAAGTTGAAACTAGGCATAGACTTGAATTCTCATAGTAAGTATATGGCGTTGCATGTGGTCTACGTTTTTGCCGTGAGTTAACCAAACCCAAAGTCCCATTGTGATGATTTAACAGGTGGCATTTCATTCTTTTATGCATTAGTGTGCTTATATATATATAAGGTTTCTCTTTAGTTTCTTATGAATCCAAAAGAAAGAGAAACTAAATCTTTGCTTATATCTAGACAATGAACGTTGTGGATAAGAAACTAAAGAGAAACCTTATATATATATATATATATATATATATATATATATATATATATATATATATATATATATGTTGCTTGCACATGGAAGAAAAAGGAAGCTTGGCTGTTCTTTTAAATATATTTATGATAGTTGTTCTCTTATTTATGTAGCATATGGGGAAAAAAAAAAAAAAGAAGAAGAAAACATGGCAGTGCCCTACGCGTATAAATATTTATATGTCAATGCTTCACATATATATAAAGAGACACAGAACTTGCTGAGACGTGTGGGTGTGCATACATATGAAACCAGATTTTTATTTTATTTTATTTTATTTTTTATTTTTTTTAAAAAACTTCTTAAAAAGGACTACATTTACACCCTTCTTTTCATGCTTCCTAACCTTGAAAACAAGACATTCAGTTCAAATAGGATTAAGGTCCTGAACTTAAAGACTTAGACTCTGAACTAAAGATTAATATATACTTGATCCTAGTCATTAACTTTAAGAAGTATGTAGAGCCTGGATCTCAGGATCTTTAATAAGAAGATTAAATTCTTCATTTTATTTTGGATTCAAGCATTTATGTTTCACTGAAGAAATACAAATATATAGATATAGATAAATTTGTGTTGAGTGTATATATATATAGGTACCCTTGAAAACAAAAGAAAGTTTTACTATATATATATATATATCATAACAAAATATTTTATGTTGTTAATATTTATTTAAACCTCTAATTTAAATTGTTGATAATATATTTAACGGAGAATAGCCCTTGGGAGTTTGAATTAATTGTAGAAAAAAAATTAATAAATAATGAATAGTAATAATAATAATAATAATAGTTAATAGTATAATAGTAAATTGGCAAAATTCCGCCTAAGAGAGAGAGAGAGAGAAAAAAAAAGCCCAATAGCTTTACACTAAGTCTAGTGCCATGACGTTGGAGATTGTGAAGAGTTTGGGCAAATAATATCCCGCCGTCTGTAAATATATATTTTAGGATGGCATAGTTGCCGAGACAATTAATTGAACGTGAAACCAGTTGAAGATTTTGGAACCGTCAGGTAGTAACCTTAATCTTCATATACTCTGTATGACTTGTGTATGTATGTTTTACCTTGAAATTGCATACATTTGGTTATCATTTAATTCCAGACGCTATGAAACCTGAACATGCTGTGTGCATTAAGGGCCTTGCTGTGTGTCATGCCCGGTGGTCTGTGTTGTGTGCTATTAGGACCACTGCAGTCTGTGCTATTTGCTATTAAGACTGCTAGTTTCAGATTTGGTTGTATGCCTTGATACTGAATGCTATGTATGTGGTATTTGTTTATTTATAGTTTTTCTTACATGCATTATTTATACATTTTATATGAGATTAACTGTTACTCTGGGATTCAATTTTGAACCCCAGCCCCTTTTAAGCCCTCTAGCAGCTCATATAGATTTAAGCAGGGAGACAGAGATAAGGCTCCAGAGCTGGACTAGTGTGGTGGAGGATATTGGTGATTTCTTTTGGATATATATTTTGGTATTTTGGATGAGTGTATTATAATTATTTTGGGTATAAATATCGGAACAACTGTATACTTGAACCCTCTGGGAAAATTTACCTTTCCGTATTTTATCTTACCAGTATATTGTTGTCCAAACCGATGCATGCTCTACTGCTAATACCCTGATGAATGATTTAAATTAACATGGAAAATAATCTTAAATTGAATAAAAGTAAAGGATCACACTACCCGCCACTCGAAGGGGTAACGTCAGTAGGCTCCATAGTAGCTTCCCTTCCCATTCTATTATATATATAATATCAAGGTTTTTGGTTTCCATCATGGGATTCACGTTCTATGTATATGTTTATAGAGAATAACAAGCTTTCCAAAGGCATCGGTATATATGTATACATGAACACAACAGCAGATTATTTTATGCAGCTGTATTCATCAATGACGCAAGGTTTTTGAGTTTTTAAAAGCAAGACAACAAGCTTATATGCAGCATTATCTCTATATATATTTTGCAACGTTTTTCCTCTCTCTTTTCGTATGTGTGCAACGTTTAAATAGGTATTTTCATGACCGCAAATATATATATCAGCAGGGGTTATATCTATATAAGAACAACAGCTATGCTTTGGGTTATGTGCTGTTTTGGGAGTACCCAACGTAAAAATGCAAAACTCTCCCTGTTCTAGTGTTTATATAGCAGGG
Source organism: Acacia crassicarpa (assembly GCA_034222035.1). Classification (NCBI taxonomy): domain Eukaryota; kingdom Viridiplantae; phylum Streptophyta; class Magnoliopsida; order Fabales; family Fabaceae; genus Acacia; species Acacia crassicarpa. The sequence continues at coordinate 5,109,996 of JAWXYG010000009.1, read as the reverse complement.
GCTCACATGTGGAATGGTAGGTATGCTCTTAAAGTCTTAAAACTCAGAAACTAGCATTGGAAAATCATGGAACTAGAAGAAACAAAACTTGAAGACTTACCTATATTAGTTTTTTGGTGTGTACGTGATGACTACTATCGTAGCCCACTGCCCCTGTTTTTGGTATTAGATGTAGGGAAGACAATCACAGTTAACTCTCCCCCTTCTTCCGCGTCACTCACCCTTTCACTCTCATACTCAGTGCTGGCTTTTAGTTACAGAAATGAGGATGGAGACAAGTCGACAAGTATGGATTATATGGTAGGTTAAGGGTCCGGTCCGAGAAGGATGGACCAATGAGTTTTTAGCGTTGTGAGGCTCGAGATACAATAGTAGGTGCATTGTGGAGCTCAAGAGATATGGTCCTTCCACTGTTGCATGATCTGATTTTATGGCCGAATGAAATAAGAAAATCGAGGGACTTATGGAAATCTGATTTGCTGATTGTGTCATTAGGGAAACAGATTCAGAGCTAGTCCTACGGACGAGCTCTGGACCGTCCAGACGTAAATTTGGACGGTCTAGATCTGATTTTTTTTACTTTTGTATTTTTTATCAAAAATAATTTTAATGGGTAGAGAATCTAAAATAAAGATAATCTCTCAACTAACATTTTTTAAAAAAATGATTTTTTTTATATAGAAAAAAAATAAAAAAGATCAGATCTGGACTGTCCAGATTAAATCTAGACGGTCTAGAGCTCGTCCGTACGGACGAGCAGGGACAGCTCGTCCGGACGAGCTCTGAAACCGGTTCCGTGTCATTAGCGGTTTTTACGTGTTGCAGACTTGCAGGGATGGGAGTGAAAGAAACAAACTGATAAAGGTAATGGTTAAATGGATATATATATATATATATTTGCTATTGCACCCGATTCACTAGAGCTTCGCCCTGTGTTGGGGTCTATTTCCTAACGTGTTGGGCTGCAAAAATGAAATGGGTTTGGTGTTTCATTTGGTGTATGGCCAAATGAAGAGTGAAATATATAATTAATGACAATGGTATAACAGATGGGTCTTGCTTCTGCTGTGCATTTTTTATGTGGGGCTTGGAGAGAAGTAAATAAAAGATAAATAGGTATATGGGTTGGTATTATTCATGGGCTTTATGCAATATTTTATCTTTTGCCATGATTTCCCTACTTTTACTATTACCTATTATAAGAAAATAAATCCTTAATTTTCCCAAACACTTAATTTAATCATTTTGTCAAATTCCACTATTTAATTCTCATATATTGTTTCTATATTCTTTTTAGGCATAATTCATTTCTTGTTTGAATTATTCTTTTCTCAAATTAAATTAAAAGAAAAATAAGCATACATTTCATAATTAATTTCCATATATTATTCAAACTTCAAATTCCAAAATTTGGGATGTTACACCCTTATTTTGCACAAATTTATGGCTTATTAGAGAAGCCTATGACCCATCTTTATAACATAAACACATGCTTATGTGTCTCTTATGGTAATTGATTAAATTGCCCTTACATTTATTTTCTTTCAAGCGACTTTTTCCATAAGCTTTTTGACTTTCTTCTTCATAGCTTCCTTCACAAGCTAACTTTTCAAACAAGTTTCTTGATTTTCTTCCCATGTAAGCTTCTTTGACTTAAACATGAATGAACCTTCTAGAATACTCTTATCAATCTAGGAAATGTCATGAGAATATTTATTTTAGCACATTTTGACTCAACTAATTATCTCATACCTTAGGGCATAGCTAAATAGCATTTTTACCAACTGATTAATACCATAGAAGTGTTTTTGTTCCCCTTTTTTATTGCCACTTTTATTCCACAACTTATACATACTAAGTCCACTAACCGTATAGCCAAGTTACTTAGTTCCTGAGAGGCTTCCTATCTCTCGACATTTTTAAGACTCTTCCCAAACTGAGCTTAGTCGTCCACCTACTTTAAACTTATTTTCAATTTTTAGGATCCAAAATTCAGGATGTTATATTTTTCACCAATTTTATCATTCCCTATATTTTCGGCGGAGAAAGAAAAATCTTCCATTTACGTCTAATATTTCTGAAACTGAATACGACTAGCAATGATTAGATCTATCCTCTTTTGACCTCCCTGTTTGCGTACACTAACTCTGAAGCCAAAATGGCATCCGTTAGGGGTATTTCTCATTTGGTTATAATAATACTCCCTCGTGTCTTAAGACTTAAAAAAAAAATTAAAGAACCTAAATAAGTTATTTAATTATATCATATATTCTGTATCCTTAGATAATATATTATTTTATTAATAAAAATAATTAGTTTAAGAAAAAAAAAATATTATAAAATGATTTCATTAACTTCATTAATCTCTTTAAAAAAGTCAACTTTATCTTATATTTAGGACTGGAGGAAGTATTTTAAGACATATTTGGGAAGTTGATCATAGTTCTAAATAAAAGACAAAGTTTTCATATTTGTCAACATTTTTTTAATTTACCCCTATTGATATTCCTTCAGCAATAATGAAGGAGAGGAGGAAAAGGGAAATTGAGGAAGATGACTAGAGCATTTTAGAAAATATATATCATATTAACTAACTGGATTAATTCCTTTAATCTAATCAATTTAGGTAAATATGTCTTATATCAAAGACAAAAGAGAATATTTTTCAGTAAAATGTTGGGTTGCATATTAATTTATAGGTATAAGCTTCCCTTCATTTCTGTTTCTAGCGCTTCCAAGCTTAATAAGCTCGTGCGAACATAGAAAAGAGGCTCGTAAATTTTTCTTGTATGCCCTGTATGAGATCTGTTCAATTAATTAGAAAAGGTATTTATTCGGTTGTGATTTCCTTTAATTTAAAATTCTTACATATATTATTCATTGGTCTCCGATTTCAACCCACACTGTTTAAGGTTCAAATACTGCAGGGAATTTTGCACAAATCGATTGGTATAGAAACATTAAAAAGCCTCAATGCATGTGTCTGGGTATGTGGAAATGTACATTATATTGAAATCTCACACACTTGGTTTACATTTTTCTATTACAAATATAACAAATGTGCTTGTGCAGATATATGGAACACAAGTTTTGTGTGCAAAACTAGTCAAATAAATACATATCACATAAAACAAATACTCTTTCAGTCATCAGTATTTGCCAATATGAAAAAAATGTGAGAGGAAGCATCATCATTGTCGTCTCGTCCTATTGCGGAGAGACATAAGCAGGAACTACAGGAGCAAATAATTCAAGTCTCTACTTAAAATCTTTTTTTTTTTTTTTTGGGGGGGGGGGGGGGGGGGCTTCTAAACTTTCCTTTTATGCATTGCTCAAGTCTGTGTTCTCGCTTTGAAGGCTGCAAGCTACTTAGTGACAGTGATAACTACATTGAAGTCTGAATTCTTACCTCACGTTTACGAGCTTCTTCTAGTTCCAGCTATTGAAGCCCTATGGGTTAGTCCCGCTCAAGTTGCTATTCTTCATTCTTTGTATGATCATGTGTGTGTGTGTAGGAGTATAATTTTTTTTAATGAGGTTCTTTTTTTAAAAAAAATGCAACTTTCCTATATATTTTAATTATTTTCAACTTAAACATAAGAAGCATGTATGATTATGTCTTTATCATTTGATTAAACTCTTCCACAGGGTCATGAGTGCCCAGATAATGTGAAAGTAGTGGCAATCTCCATTTTTAATTTGCTTTTGAGTGACTACCCACAAAGATTAGAAAGGTATATATATATACGGTTTAGCTTGTAATATATCTGAATTCAATTATGAGCATTCACGACTCCTTTCATCTTTGTTGTCATTCAATCAAGTCTTGTGATACATATCCTATAATAGTCATGGACCTTTGTTACACACAAAGCCCCCAGCTTCAACGCGTATTTAATTATTTTTGCAAAATGTGACAGCTATATTTTGAGCTTTAATTTACTATACATTTAAGTTGGGGTAATGTAACTTGTATAAGAAGCTGCACGTGGGATTGGATTATGCGCTACACACTCAAAACTTCTGCCCAACTTTGATGCCTCTGGTATAGGCTCCTTAATTATAGTAATATTCATAAGTTTTAGTTGAACAATAGAATGTATAAAAATGTGAAAGTGGTGAATTTTGTGTAGGTTCTATGGATGGCCTAAATTTTGTAATAGATAGTGGAAGGCAATGATCAAAAGAGAGGGCAATGGCATATGCTGCTGTTTCAGCTTTTGGGAAAATTCTTGAGTTCCGAGGTCATACTATTCACAACCCTCAGGTAACATTTTTCTGATCTTTTTTCCACTGGGCTTTCATTCCTATATTTTTATTATAACATGATATACTATAATCACTCATAACTAGATGCTTCCACTCCAGCTAAAATCTTTGCCCTTAAGGAATGACTTTAAAAAAAGCTGAATATGGAAATGCACAACTCGATCTACCGTTAGAAAGGTTTTACTTCTCTAGCTCTCTTCCCCAATTTCAATTTTGAAGCAAACTTGAGTCAAGTTTAACAATATTGGAAGACTATATCAACTTTTTGTTTTGTTTCAGGTATGTTCGGGATCTTTTGGGGCATAAGGACTATAATCTTAGTAAGGAAAGCTTATACCTATAGCTCTCCAAAAAGGCACACAAATCTTAGCTACATTATAAATGGTCAAAAGTACAAAAAGTACTATTCATACTATGAGCAAGTTTAGCCGAAACACTATTTTTAAGCAAGGCTACTGAAGGCGAATGTAAACAAGAAAAGAAGGAAAATTGTGACTTTTTAAGTTGGCGTTTGAAAAGCTGATAGGGCAAAACTTTAAGCCTAAAAAAACTCCGCAAGTGCACGGACCGTATCAAGTAATAAAGAGTAAGTAAGATATCGTTCTCACGAGGACTTGGTATCACAACTTTAGTTAAGCATTAATTTCACAATTTCGTTTAAGTTGAGAAAATCAAAATTGAATTTAATTAAGAAAAAGAAATTAAAACTAAAATAAAAATAAGAAAATTACCACAATAATTAAATGAGCAACCTAGAGTCACTAATCCCTTATTTGATTTTTAGATTTTATCCTCACTAAATTAATTTTGACTTAATCTAATCAGCTAATCTAGAGTATTAATGTCTATAAATGCCTTCCGGTCCATTTATATACCTATCTTAATTAATTATGTAATGCCTCACACAATTAAATAAGACGCGTTTTAAATCGGGCTCACTCTAATTTGATTATGCGGAGCTTCTAGGTATATTCCTATCCTAGACACAAATTAGATTAAAACCTAACTTCACGTTAAATTTAAACCTAATTCCACATTATTTATTCCCAAGGTCAATTTAGGATTCCCTCTTTCAAGTCCAACCCTAAATCCCCAAAACATGCTCAATGGTGATCAGTCAATAAGCAATAACAATAAACACAGGATTAAATAAACTGAAATAAAATTAAGCAAAACTAACAAGTGGGAATAATCTCTAAAACCCAAACAAATTCATAGATTCTCTAGGTTGCAAAACAAACTAGCCACACATGGCTTTATTCAAATTCATAAACAAAAAGATAAGAATTCAGGTTCAAAGAAGAAGAAGAGAGAGGAAAGAAAATTTCTCCGTCGCCTCCACAGTCCTTCCGTCCTTCCGTGGAAATGATGAAGAGAATCGAAACGCTCAGCCTCTACTCCTATGCTTATTCGTCCCTTCCTTCTCGTTCTGCGTCTCCCGATCTTTCTGCTCCGTCTTCTGTTGCTTGTCTCTACTTCCTTATTTATAATAATTTAGATCTTGGGTCATTGATTCTCTTTTTTTTATTAAAAAAGATATCTCATATCTTGTAATTTACTCCATCAGATCAAGCAATTGATTTTGCTTCTATTTTCTTGCCTAAGACCACTGAATTTGACTGATTGCACATCCTCTTATTGCCTTTTTTACTTCATTCCAAATCAGCTAATATTTCCTGCACAATAAAAATAGGATATGAGTAGATTTTATGCTGATTTATTCTTTGATCCCAAGTTTCATTTAATTATGGAAACGTTATAAAAGATAATTAAATAGGTATATAATATCAATAATTACAATCAAATCTCATAAAATATACACCTATTTAATCATAAAATATATACTCATCAAACACCTCCACACTTAAACATTTGCTTGTCCTCAAGCAAAAGAAAGAGAATTTATTATCTGAAAAGAACATTGCCTATGAAATTCCTAATTAGAGAGCAATAAACCACCACACTTGGATCATATCATCAAATCTTATTTAAGTTAATGTCTTATAAAAATAGGTCACTAAGCCAAAAGAGTGTAACAATCTCTTAACGTCCCATGATCAAAAGATCGGCAAGCAATAAGTTCAACCATAAGATTAGTAAAAGAATATTACGCTACTCAATTTCTCCAGAAAAATTCAAATGTCTCCACCAAACCAAGCTTTTCATTTAATTTATTAAGAATTCTCAGGTAGGAAATAACTCATTTTTTCCTTTCCTTTTTTTTCTTTTTCTTTTTTTCTTTTTTTCGAATTTTTTTTTGGTTTCTTGAGCCGTTGTAGGTTCCCTTTTGACGCGACCCTGCACATGGGTGATGCAGCACCGGTTACTTAGTTACTCCAACAGGCACCTCAAGAGGCTTTTAGCCCAACTCATAACCCTCTTTGACTTTACCGTTTGACGCGAGTGCCAACATTGGTGATGAAGTGCCCCCGGTTACCAAGTAAGGTCTAGAGAAGTCATTGGAGTTTGTGTGCGTGTGTGCATGTGTTTTTTTTTTCAACCCCTTCAATCTTCTTTTTTTTTCCTGAGTTATTTCCCTACACAAAAGTTTTACTTGGTTAGCACAGATCATCATCTAATTTTCTAAAGAAATCATATAGCAAAATATTCTTGAACTAATAATTTGTTAATCACATTACAAACTAATCCTTATTCTCATAGTCCATCTCAAGATTGCAAAAAAAATTCAAGGCTTAGAGACTTGGTTAAAACATTTTTTTTCTGTTTTAATTTTTGACTTGATAATATTCTCCAAGATGGGGAAAGCTCAAAATTAAGGTCAATCCTCAACAATGCAAAAATATCAAATTAACAAAAATCTTTTCAGTTGCATAAGGACAAACATAATTCAAAGAAATTATATCATAACCAAAGAAATTTTATCCCTCCCCCACACTTAAATCAAACATTATCCTCAATGTTGCAAAAAATAAAAAGGGAAAGGAACTAGTACTCCCCTGGTTTAGTCCTCTAACTCTGATGTGGAGTGCTAAAGCAAGACCTTGCAGCAACAAGAGAAGTGAACTTCTTCAAACCTGAATAAAACTGAAAGAAAGAAAGCAAGAAGATAATAATAACAATAATAATAAAATAAGCAAGCAAAACCCATGGGTTGCCTCCCAAGAAGCGCTAAATTTATAGTCTTCAGCCAGACTTCTCAAAACAAACCACTAATCATAAGTATCAAACACCATAATTACCTTGTCTTCATTTCTTTTCAAACAACAAGGTATCTCACACAAAAATTGATCATTCAAATTAATTACTTGTATTTCCTTAATCATAGACAATCTTGGATTACAAGCAATCACTGAATTCAAATTAAGCACAACATGCATATCTTTGAAAATAAATATAGGCACTTCTAAGAATTTAGAGCATCCAATAAAATCAACTTGACTCTCATCAGTAAGAGTCAACACTTCAAGAGGAGGGTCATGAACAACAATTGGAACATCTACATCAATTGGATCACAATCCTTAGGCTCCACAGCTAGAACCTCATCTAGACATCCATTATTCTTATCTAACTCAATTTCAAACCCACAATCACTTTCTATATTGTCCATAGTCTCATGTAATTCCATACATTCAACTTCCTCACAATAATCATTATCAATATAAGAAGTGGTCATCAAGTTTAAGGAATTATTTTGCACCATAGTCTCAAGGGTAGAAAGAATTTGACTCACATATACCCCAATACTTTTGACCATCTCCTTTTGCTCTCTACTAGATTTCTCTAATGCTTCCCCATACTCCTCAACTAATCTTTCCAAATTAGATTTTTCCTTATACTCAATTGTGTGCTCTTCAATATATGGATAAGAGTAACAAGGAGGGGTATTTTCATAGGAACAATAGACATGTGGATCCCTAAAATTTTGTTGCTCAAAACCTTCACTAGGACAAAATGAGTTATCAAAACAAGCTTGGTTCCTAGTGAAATCATCTCTCATAAAATGACTAGTTGTACTATATGGACAATATTCATATAAATGATTCCCTCCACAATAAACACAAGACATGCAAACATATTGAGAAGAATCAACATATGGAATACAACAATCATTTATGCTCCTTTTACATTGCCAATATTCATTCAAAGAATTTAACGTAGCAATCAATCCATCTTGTGTAGAAGACGAAGAATTCATCTCCTTCTCAATATTAAGACTAGTTAGTTGCCAATTGAAATCCATTTTTTTAAAATTTTTTTTTCTAAAAAAAAAATGTTTACCAACTCAAACTTAAACTACTAATGCTCAATCAATTTCAACTAAGATAGTTGTGGCACACAAGTCCCCGGCAACGGCGCCAAAAACTTGATAGGGCAAAACTTTAAGCCTAAAAAAACTCCGCAAGTGCACGGGCCGTATCAAGTAATAAAGAGTAAGTAAGATATCGTTCTCACGAGGACTTGGTATCACAACTTTAGTTAAGCATTAATTTCACAATTTCGTTTAAGTTGAGAAAATCAAAATTGAATTTAATTAAGAAAAAGAAATTAAAACTAAAATAAAAATAAGAAAATTACCACAATAATTAAATGAGCAACCTAGAGTCACTAATCCCTTATTTGATTTTTAGATTTTATCCTCACTAAATTAATTTTGACTTAATCTAATCAGCTAATCTAGAGTATTAATGTCTATAAATGCCTTCCGGTCCATTTATATACCTATCTTAATTAATTATGTAATGCCTCACACAATTAAATAAGACGCGTTTTAAATCGGGCTCACTCTAATTTGATTATGCGGAGCTTCTAGGTATATTCCTATCCTAGACGCAAATTAGATTAAAACCTAACTTCACGTTAAATTTAAACCTAATTCCACATTATTTATTCCCAAGGTCAATTTAGGATTCCCTCTTCCAAGTCCAACCCTAAATCCCCAAAACATGCTCAATGGTGATCAGTCAATAAGCAATAACAATAAACACAGGATTAAATAAACTGAAATAAAATTAAGCAAAACTAACAAGTGGGAATAATCTCTAAAACCCAAACAAATTCATAGATTCTCTAGGTTGCAAAACAAACTAGCCACACATGGCTTTATTCAAATTCATAAACAAAAAGATAAGAATTCAGGTTCAAAGAAGAAGAAGAGAGAGGAAAGAAAATTTCTCCGTCGCCTCCACAGTCCTTCCGTCCTTCCGTGGAAATGATGAAGAGAATCGAAACGCTCAGCCTCTACTCCTATGCTTATTCGTCCCTTCCTTCTCGTTCTGCGTCTCCCGATCTTTCTGCTTCGTCTTCTGTTGCTTGTCTCTACTTCCTTATTTATAATAATTTAGATCTTGGGTCATTGATTCTCTTTTTTTTATTAAAAAGATATCTCATATCTTGTAATTTACTCCATCAGATCAAGCAATTGATTTTGCTTCTATTTTCTTGCCTAAGACCACTGAATTTGACTGATTGCACATCCTCTTATTGCCTTTTTTACTTCATTCCAAATCAGCTAATATTTCCTGCACAATAAAAATAGGATATGAGTAGATTTTATGCTGATTTATTCTTTGATCCCAAGTTTCATTTAATTATGGAAACGTTATAAAAGATAATTAAATAGGTATATAATATCAATAATTACAATCAAATCTCATAAAATATACACCTATTTAATCATAAAATATATACTCATCAAAAGCAGATTCACGCAATTTAACATAAGACTCCTCACAAAACCTACCTCATAAACCATAGATCATGTTGAAAAAACAGCTTCTACAGTTAATCCAAACAAAACTTATGTCAGTTTATGTTGTAGCTGAATTTCTCTGGCAGTTTTGGATATATTTTGATCAACTGAGTTTTTATTTGCTCGGGATAACACTTAATAGGTTCCATTAATCCCTCACCCTGAAGCTACATGTAAATTTTATTGAATAGAAGAGTCAGTTATATTTGTATACATAGAAAATATTAGTGATTGAATTTCCATCCCTCTAATCAATATAAGTTTTAAGAGAAATTTTTCACCAATTTTATCATTCCCTATATTTTCGACGGAGAAAGAAAAATCTGCCATTTACGTCTAACTATGTCATTGGATTTAAGTAGTTAGCTTTACTTTAAAGGAAAAATGTCAATATGAAAATTTCTGATCTAAGTGATTTTGAGAAAGTGGAAAGCGCTTCAAATTTTTAGTCTACTGAAAAGTAAAATTTGTCTGACTCTTTCGAGAATATTGCTTTTGACCAATTTTTCTAAATATAGTAATATAAATAGTCAGTAAATTTATTATGCATATGAGCATATCAACTCTGAAAGAATGTGATATGTTAATTTTAGATCTAAACGTAAATATAAGGTTTATAGTTTGGTCTGCCATGGATGATTTGTTAAGTAAGCCCACGTAGTTGGTGAGTGTGTAGTTTAACTAAAGTGAATGCCATGTATGTTATCAGGAAAAAGTTGTTCATATAATTTTAGATATCATCATTAATGTTCACGCAATTTTTAAAATTTTAGATTTTGCATGTGTTATATAAATTCTTTTTTTAAAGGCGATAAGAACTCACAAAATTCCCGCATTTCCATATTGATTTTCCCTTCTTTGTCTTTTCAAACTCTTAATTTCTTTTAAATTGATGCCTCTGTTGTTTTAGTCTACTCTAGCTAAAATGTGTTCTAAAGAGTTTACCCTTCATTGTTATGCCAATGGCGATAATAAGTTTGTTGCCAATAAGACTGATCGATCTATTGACTAAGAATACAACTCTTGTAAAAATTTGAGATCAAAATCCCATTACAATATGATAAACTTTTTGATAGATGATCTGAGACACATTGTAAGTATTTTCTTATGTATGCGGGGCTGCCTAATAAACAATTATCTCATGGCCCCCACCTGGGTTAAGAAAGAAATGATCGAGCAAATTGTTTCCTCAGTTGCTATATAGTCACTTTGTAATAAAATCTGTAAGGAAAAAATGTACTCCAATAAATCAAAATGAATCAGAGTTTTTGAATCAGAGTGGAATTAAACACAAAAAGTGCTCTAACTAGAAATTAATCATTATTACCTTATTTAAAATCTGAGTAATCAACATTTCAAGATTCTTATTGTCAAGATCCAAAATATCCGGATCAGCCCTGAAATAAAATAGAGATGATGACGATAGTTTCCAACACATGCATGTTTGTTCCAAAATAATATGAAGATTAAGTTTTTTTTAAAAAAAAGTGAAAGAAAAGGAAACAAAGAAAATCTTTGTACGCTTCTAACAGTCGACAGAGTTGTTGATGTGCATCTTTGGCCTCTTCGGGGTCATCTTTTAATGGCAAGAAGTTTATCCAGATTGCAACCACCTGCTTAATTATCAATAATACCAATTACAACAAGTAAAGCATGTAGAGATTAGCTGTAGACTGATGAACGCCCATGCAACAACAATATTACTTTTTGTCTTAGAACCCAATTTATAGTTCAATTCTTTATCGGAAAAAGACAAGAAACGTGTTACCTGACGGGGGCCATTAATAATATCATGCCTGAACTCGCATATTTTCCCCAAAGCTGAAACAGCCGCATCATATGTCATTTTTCTCTGTGATTTCAAAGCACACTCTATTACATGATATAGGTTGTTGATAGCCTCTGCCAAAAAAAAAAAAAAAATCACCACTTTTACATTATATATTGTTCAACAAAAACAGGTTTACTTAGCTAGGTATAAGGAGCCTACTAGGGGCATCGAAGTTGGATATGAGTTGTGTGTTTGTGGCGCATAAACCAATCCCACGTACAGCTTCCTATACCCAAACACGAACATCGTAAATATAATTTTAAAAGCAAACGGAGGGAGCTAGCTCATTTCTCAAAAAAGACTATATACCTGTTGAAGTTGAAGGCTTTTTGAGTGACAAAGGTCCATGACGACCTGAAGAAATGTATCAAGATACCTAGTTGGATAACATAGACGAATGAGTCATGAGTATTAAAGAGCTCAAAATATATATGTATGTGTGTGTGTATATATATATATATATTTGAATTCAAATATATTACAAGTTAAACCTTTGCAACTTATATGGGCAGTCCTTCAAAAGCAAATTAAAAATGGAGATTGCCATTTCTTTCAACTTATATGGGCACCAACTATCATGACTCTGCGGAAGAGATGAATCAAAGGGACAAATGGTGAAGACCATAACCATGCTTCTTATTTGTTAGTTGAGAAAATTAACATAGGAAAGTTGCTTTTAGGGGGGGGGGGGGGGATAGAAAACTATACAGAAGAGAGGGACTAACCCATAGAGCTTGAACAGCTGGCAGGAGCTCGTCAACATGAGGAAAGAACGCAGACTTCAATGTATTTATCATTGTTTCTAAGCATTTTGTTGCAGTCTTCAACCGAAAACATACAGAGATACAATTTATTGCATAAAGTTATAAAAAAAATGCATATAGAAAACAATGTTTTGATATTGAAAGATTAAAGGGCCAAAATAATGAAGAATTTTAACACAGACTTCAATTATCTCCTGCTGTTGTTCCATTTCATCAACAGTGTGGTTTAGATTAAAGGGCCAATATATTGTTCCCTGAGAGAGTTTTTGGTTTATCGCAACAGCAATCTGCTTGATTACATCCACACTAAAAACTGATCCTGAGATCTGCACAATCGCATTTTCATATCTACGTCATCAAAGAATATGAGCTCAAATATTTATATATATAATTTCAGGGGACATTCCCACGTACCGCAATGCATGCATTGAGGCTTTTTAACATTTCTGTAGCAACCCCTAGTTCAATTTCCTGTAGTGAAGTAGTTCAGCCAAAGAAATAGTGCGTGGGGCAAAAAGTCTTAAACGATGACTTGGATCTGGCATAGCTTCTTTTTAATCTCTTAGACTATAATATATATGATGCTCTGAATTGAATCATGATAAAAAAAAGGGGGGGGGGGGGGGGGAACTAGATACCTTTTGGGAAGCTTGGACCAGTGCTCGCACAGTGGAGTTTATCAATTCCTGATACTCTTTTTTGTGTTGGCACGAGAGCAATACGATTGGAAGAGCTAGAAACAGAAATCAAGGGAAACTTATGCTTAAATGCAACCCAGCGTTTTAAATAATAATATTTATTACAATAAAATCAGAAATACCGTTCAAAGCAGCGACTCTAACCGCAGCAGCTTTTTCATTTTTATCAATAGCCGCAGCAGCTTCAATGCCATTATCATTAATACTCATGAACAGGCTGGTCAAAAGACCAGAGACCTAATCATTGGAAGTCGTAACGAGTCAAAGGAAAATGTCTCTCTATATCCATATTATATAGATATGTAGTAGCAAACCAAACCAATTACGTACCCTGGAAGCCCATAGTGCAAATTGTTCCTGGAATCGAACAGCAAAACTTGACAGTAATTCACATGCCCAAATTCTCATCCGGAGAGTAGGAATTTGCTTCTTATCAATGGTCAATGTCGTCCTACAAAACATAGATATATAGTTATGAAAGGTGGTGACCGCACACCTTTTACATCTGCCTTGAAGCTTTGACAGAAATAATGTTTTATTTTTATTTTTTTTTTAAAAAGAATTGTGGTAGAAATGAAGGGAAGATTTGAAGCCAAACATGGTGGAATCTTTGGTAATTTTAAGAATCGTAATCAACACAGGGATGGTTTTGTTAAGGAGCTCGTCATTCTGCGGTAATTTGCACAATTGAAACAAAGCCTGCATCGTATTGATTAACTTCACGTGAGAAAGGAAGGAGTCATTAAGCTATTCATAGCATAAGGTAAAGAAAAATTAAATAATAATATATACTAGCTTTATGTTGTTCAAAGAGCCCAGCTCTTCTTGGCTATACGTAATCTTGGTTTTTTTCAAAAATATAATTAATAACCACATGGTTAGGGGAAATAGAATATACCTTTAAGATGCAAATTTTTACTCTGTCGTTGATTCTGTTCCAATCATCTAGAATTTTAAACACAATTGCTAAAACCTTCAAAACATCCCAAGTTATATATATTAGAAGCCGAACTAAATAAAACCAAAATAGACAAACATAATCTATCTTAGATTTCCATCCCTCTCATTGTTGCAACGGGTAACTTTGCTAAAGTAACATATACATGTGATCAATAAGGCAAGTGATGATCTGTCAAATGCGTACAACGATGATTGATTAATGACCTATAATTTAGCCAGAAAGAATCTAAAAGTTATTTATTTTATTTTTTTTTATAAAGGGACAAATGGCATAGATTTTTTACTTCACTAATCATATCCTCCATTTTTTTAATTGAACGACAATTTTAGATGACATAAATCATATATAACTGTTTATATTACGCACAGTTATCATAATTTATGAATCAAATTATTTGTTGAAGTAGCAAGTATTGTCCAACAGTACGTAATTCTCTGTCCAATAAATCAACAATGTATCCTGAAATCAATATCCTCTATTGCATACAAAATAAAAGAATTTTACTTTCAATGAAGGACATATGTTAAAAAATTCATCAATGCTTCAAATATTCGGTAAAGCAAGTAACAACCAAGATAATGAAAGAAGAAACTTTTAAAGCATTTTATAACTAGGAGAGAACATGCAATAAGAACAATTGGTGATTAGGCTTATAAAAAAGATGGAAAGAATTTTTAGCGATTACCTTTTCAGCATCACTTAATACAAAAAGAGATTGTTCCCTGAGAAACCACGAGAAAATATAACTCAAGCATTCTATAGTTTTCGCTCCAATTAACACCCATTGAGACATATGAGGTGTTAAAGAGTCCACTGTTTTCTTGTAGTGACTACGGAAAACGACCTACACCAATAAATTCAATACCCATTTAAATTTTATTGGGATAAATATAACCCACATCCATCATCATCTCAGGTTTCTACAGTTAACAATTAATTAAAAGATATACCGGAAATGATGCTGCCAGTGACACCATAATATGGATAGCATTATTCCGGGACATCACCCCTAGCTGCAGGAGAGAAAAAATATATGCACAATTTATATATCTGATGGGGCCAAGTTCCGAAAAATGTCCATGCGTACAAGTCACATATATATACCTCAAGATGTTTTAGCAATTCAGGTATCAGATCTTCCGAGAACGACCTGACGTAGCCTTCATTATCGCAATTCTTAATCAATTGACGCAGTACTATAGAAGCTCTCAACTGCGCAGATCATATATAAAACAAATTAGTTTCTATTAAGAAGACAAACAACAACTTTGTTTTGAAAGAGATGGCAAACTCCACTTGGTGTCCATGAATATATACCTGAACACTTGGATAAATTGAGGCCGATGATCTAATTATGTTGACTAGTCTAGGCAGGAACTTAATTAAATATTGTTCTTGCACTTTTCGATGATCTGAAACTGAACAAAAAATTACATGCATGGCAGCCCAACGAACGCGAGGGTGGGGATCATCCAGTGAGATATCCACCACTCTCTCAGTTTGCTCACGTATCTTCTCCTGTGTGGCAGCCGTAGGGAAATATGGAACACGATGAGAAGACATTATTAAACACATACCAGTACTCCTTAATGAAAAGTAAGTAATAGGAATATTACGACTTCATTAAACTAAACTAACTCCTCAAACTTAAAGCGATGAGGGAAAAGATCAAATTACGGGGGCACACGCTCTCCCAATTGCAGCAAAAACAATAAGTCCAGCATGACGTGTCTTCCAATCTTCCGATTTCAAATATTGTGGAATCATCTCAATTCCAAAGCGAAGTAACAATTCTTCATCTGAATTCGAGTAAACCTCGTGTAGTAACATATTTCCGAGGTGGTAACTCCCCGAGTAGCCCATTAGTTCACCCAATTCAGCGTCCATATCATACCAGGAAGGAACATCTTCAACACCAGATGTCAAGAGCACACATTTCTCCAATATTCTGCGTTTAGACTCCTTAGATAGTTCCCGAACAAAGCTTGTAAAACGGTTCAATTTCCGTTCTTGGAGTTTCAGAATAATTTCAATCGCCCTGCACGTGATAAAACTCTCATGTGCACTCTCAACAATTTCGAACATGCAGGTCAACACAGAAACAAATAACTTGTCAACATGGCGAGCAAATGCCACCAAATCCGTGAGTTTTGTTTCCAAGATATCGATTTGACTGCCATTGCCTTTGAGCCAAGCAAACATTCTTATCAATAGGAGCTCAATGTCACCGTCAAGACTCAAAAGTGTTTTCATCCTTATCAATTTTGATGAGACATCAAATGTCAATGCCTGGATATTGACATTGGGAGAATCGAATAGATCCAAGAATTTAAAGTAAAGTGACCTATTGTTAGCTTTAAAAAATTCGCACGCTTCTTTATCGTCGGGCAAACACCGCAACACCCTGAGTGCTGTTTCTTGCCTCGTTTCGAAGTCCGTACGAATAGCTTGTAGAAGATTCTCAAGAAGTTGGCGCCTTCCCTCGGTTTGAAAGATCCTGGCGACTATTTCAGATAAATTAGGTAATGATTCGTTGTGGTCGTCGGAAACTTGAAGAAGCAGATGGTTGAGACGGGAGATAGAGTGTTGATCAACTCTTGCAGGGTCTAGGGCCCTTCTCAGAGCTTTTTCACTCGTCTCAGGGGTAGGATCATCATCATCAGCTGGCACGTCTTTGCCTTTTCTACTGGGGGGCTTGTCTGCATCTACGTGTTCCTCTTGCCTTTGACGACGTGGAGGAGGCGCCGGTGGAGAGGGTGGCCCTAAGGGACGCTTACTACCGGAAGTGGATGCCATTAATGTGTAGGGAAGTTGGATGGCTGAGTGGGAGAGTAATGAGAAACCAAGAAGGGAAGGTATTGAAGATTTTGAATATAAGGTTGAAGATGCTGGGACTGGATTCTGATGCACGCTTCTTAAATTCCGTTAGGACGGTTAGCCACGTCACCGTTTCTCTTTCGCCTTTCCCTCTTTCTTTCGTTCCTATTGGTCAAGGCGGCTTGTGAATGATGCACTTGCTGTTAAACCAGTTTAACCGCTTAATTCCTTACGAATTCGTCTTAAAGCCATGTGATTTTTATGCCGGTAATTGCACATTTCGTTACTAAAATCTTTTTGGACCCGAAAAAGATTGTAACGAACGGTAATTTCTTTTTAACTGGTGGAGGTTTGAAGGGTAATATTTCTTCCATTTTGCCTGTGTTACGTAGAGGAAGAGAAACCTATTAACTCCCAGACATATTTAACCATGTCAATAGATCCATTAGGTTTATTTTCGTGAAAAAAAATATCAATATGAAGTTTTCAAATCCCTCATGCTTGATTTTTTTATTTAGTTCATAAAAACCAACTCACAGTTCATAAAAAGATGAGTTCAATTCGACAGCGTGCTCCCACAAAAATGTCATCTCAACGTACAAGAAGTTGCTGGAAATTAATTGCAGGCAATTTTGAATCGGATCGTGGCTTTTGATTCCTATAACTATGTTGGCATTCTGTTTTGGAGAGGAAAGAAGGGAGCCAGAAACTCCAATCAGCCACAAAAATTATTTTTTTAAAAAAAATCCAAAATTTACGACAAAATGGGAATCCGTCGCAAATTCTGGGATTTGCGACGGAAAGTTCTGTGCACATTCAACACTGAATGTGCAAAATGCACATTGGAGTGCACACTCAAATGAGTGTGCTTGAGTGTGCATAGTGCAATAATAATAATAATAATAATAACACTCACACTCGAGTGTACAAAATTTACATATGAGTATGGGTGAATGGCGTTAGTTTCTCACTGTTTGTGGAAGGCAACATTGCTACGTTTTTAAATTTCTCGGATAAAATTGAACTTAAAAAAACTTTTAAGACAATATTGCTCCTGTGGTGTACTTCTGGGACAAAAGTGCTACTTAACCTGGCCCAAAAGAAGGTTCGATTTTTAACGGGGACAAAAGTGCTAAGTAACCTGACTCAAAAAAAGGTTCGATTTTTAACGGTGGAAGGATAATATCTTTTTAAGGAAAGTTTGACGGGTAATATTTCTTCCATTTTTTGCCCCTGTTACATAGAGAGAGAAACCTATCAAGTCCCCATCCATGATGTTTGGTTTATTTTGGTGAGAAAAAAATATCAATATAAAGTTTTCAAATCTTTCATGCTTGGTTTTATTATTTACTTCATAAAAACCAACTCGCGGTTTATAAAAAGATGAGTTCAATTCGACAGCGTGCTCCCACAAAAATGTCATCTCAACGTACAAGAAGTTGCTGGAAATTAATTGCAGGCAGGTTTGAATCGGATCATGGCTTTTGGTTCCTACAACTATGTTGGCATTCCATTTCAGAGAGGAAAGAAGGAAGCCAGAAACTCCAATCACCCTGTCCACGTGTATGACGGCTGTCCACATAGGTGCCAGCATGTCATATTCTTTCAGACTACTCAACTGGCGCCTTTGACTGTCGTAGCACTAAAACAGTAAAACGACTTTCAATGACTGGGTAAAATATAATCCCCTCACCCAAAAAAAAGGGAAACTTACGCGTAGGTCCCAAGAAAGAGGATTTATCACAATAAAGTTCCTTAAAATCTTGTAATTACACAGAAGTCCCTAGCGACTTTTTTGATATTATTTATGAATTTAAAATTACTTTGTTGCCTAAAAGCCATGACTGAGAGCACCACAAAACCAACAACTCAATTTCATTTCCCCTTTCTTCTTCTTCACCAACTTCATGCCTTCAAAAGATCCATGCTTGATATATCCTTTACCTTCCCCACTTCTTGTTTCGCTCTTCTTCTTCTTCTCTTCCTCTTAGCTTATAATGGCTTCACCGTTTTCTGGGTTTATGTCCCTTTCTTGTTGACCAAATCGCCGACATCGAAACCCATTGTTTTCCCGCCGGTGATGAGTGAACGCAATGAAGAATCAGTCCCGAATCTCTCGTCTTCTGTGTTGTTTGCCATCAAGGACAATTCTGCAAATTTCTCGAAGATTCATTTTCCCACATTTCAAAATTTGTCATTTCCCACTATACCCTTCGAGAAATTTCCCTTTAACCGATCTAGACGAACAAGGAGACACAAGAGAGGCTTAGGAAGTTTGTGCTCAGAAGCTCAAGCTTCTTTGTTTCAAAACCTGTAATTTTTCGTTTCTTAAGTCAAAGGCTATTTACAAAAATAAATGTTATATTTACAACAACAAAGGCTATATATACAACAAACTTTCACAACTTGTATTTTTTTCATTTCTCACGTCCAAAGGCTATTTATAACAACAAATGCTATATTTACAACAGAAAAAACATATATTTACAACAAACTTTCACAACTTGTATTTTATTCATTTCTCACGTCCAGAGGCTATTTATAACAACAAATGCTATATTTACAACAGAAAAATCATATATTTATAACAACCTTTCAAAACTTGATGGATTTTTTTCATTTCTCACATCCAGAGGCAATTTACAACAACAAATGTTATATTTACAACATAAAAAGCCTATATTTAAAACAAACTTTCACAACATGTATTTTTTTCATATCTCATGTCCAAAGGCTACTTACAACAACAAATGCTATATTTACAACAGAAAATGCCTATATCTACAATAACCTTTCAAAACCTGGATTTTTTTTTTCCATTTCTTACCTCTAGAGGCTATTTACGACAACAAAGGTTAGCTATAGTAACTCGGACATGGTCTGTCTGCCACATTGTGTATGCGGTAACTAGGTCTAACTATAGTAGACTCTTAGCTTATTGGCGTTCTATGTCCTTTTGATTGGCTTCCTTCCTAAGGTCTCTAGTATGTAAGCTCCTTTGTCGAGCTTCTCCCTAACCCAGTAAGGGTCTTTCCAATTTGCAGTTAGCTTGTCTTCCTTGGCGTTTTTGTTTCCCACTTTGGCTCTTCTGAGTACCAGGTCGCCCTTGTCGAAAGACCGAGGCCTCACCTTCCTATTGTACTTGGCTGCGATGAGTTGCTTGGTGGCCATATCTCGGTAATGTGCCGTGACCCTGACCTCGTCAATCAAATCTAACTCAATCATCAGTGCCTCATTATTCATCTCCTTGCCTTCCTGTAGAGTTTTTAACCTCCTCCATGACGGCTACCCTATCTCAACCGGGATCATCACCTCGCATCCATAAGTCAACCTGAAAGGGGTTTCCTAGGTTGAAGTTTGAACACTAGTCCTATAACCCTAAAGCACGCTATAGAGATGTTCGACCTAGCTTTCGCATCGTCCATCCGCTTCCTTAGCCCATCCACAATTATTTTGTTTGCTATGCTTCAGCCTAACCGTTTGATTGGGGATGTTCTACGGAAGCAAAATGTTGCATAATGCTGAGGTCCGAAATCATTGAAACCTTTATCAATGAACTGGGTCCCATTGTCCGTGACCACCTCGGCAGGGATTCCAAAATGGGAAACGATGTTGTGTCATGAGCCGAAGTGATTGTCGTTAAGGGCTCGGCTTCTATCCACTTTGTAAAGTAATCGACAGCCACTATGAGCCATCGTAGTTGTCCGGGAGCTGTTTTGAATGGTCCCAAGATATCCATCCCCCATTTGTAAAAGGGCCAAGGAGCCTGATGAGCACAATTTATGCCATGTTTTCCCTATATTTTATGACTAAATTGTATGGTAAACACAGGCTTAATTGTACTCAATCTAATTGAAAAGGCATCAATTCATGAATATAGGGAACTGAATGATAAAAACCAGTCACATCCTAAACATGTGCTAAAAGAAGAACAAAGTACAAGGTTTTATGAGAAGAACATATAGCAAAGCTGATACTATGCTATAACATCTGGCAGCATAACAAAATGCAATACAAGGCATCACAGAAGCTATAGCAAAGTAAACGACGCAATGCTATGCAGCATATTTTCTAATCTTTTGTCAAGATTGTTTCAGGAAATAATTGTGAAGGTCGAGAAGAGACAGGTAGATTTGCTGACGTAACGAAATAGAAGATGTAGAGGATCGAAACTGAAAGATATGAAGAATCCTGCAGGATCAGTAGAATCAATCTACCAAGATTGGAAAGAGATATATGATGGATCTCGACAGATTAGGAAAGGCCCAGCTCGTTGAAACTTACGCAGCAAAAACGTCTTATTATATAAGGAAGCAGCAAGCCAACCCTAAAAAGAGGTCGAGTCGGAGAGAGTTCAATCGAAATACACATTCGGGCAGACTCGAAAAAAGAGAGAGAGAATTCCTAAGGCACGAGAACTCCAGGATAACCCAGCATCCTTCCCTGCAGTAAGACGGAGAGAAGAAGACGTGGAGTGGTGACGTGACAGGACTTCTTTCACACCGTCGGAACTTCGTCAAGCTTTCTGTTTTTGTTTAATCTTTTTGTCATGGGTCATTCTGTTACTATCTATTTTGTGTTTCCCTCGTCAGTCATGAACTAATTTTCATATGCCTGAACAAGGATGATTTCTTAAGTGTTAAATGAACACTGTTGCAAGTTCTTAATTTAATAAATTCGATTTGCTTATCAGTGATTTAATTACTAGTCGATTAGCAGAAGCTAAGGACTAGATTTGTGGCCTCGGCTTACTGGCAAGGAGTCAAGGTTAGACCTCTGAGAAATAGTAATTGCTAGGCAGGCTAGTGCAAGGCTTGACCTATTATTGTAGGCTTCAGGAATGAGTCAACCGCTCAAAACCATTACACCCTGTTTTGTAATGCAGACCAAACTAGAAAATTGTCATAGACATATGGAAGGAGTAAAGTTAGTGTCATATATATCGGATGCAGAAGCTTCGATAGATTATAGTGAAGAATTGGCTGAACCCAAGAGGGGGTGAATTGGGTGAAGATTAAAAACTTGAAACTTTGAAAATCTTTTCGCGTCTTTTAAATCAACAGTTAGATATTCGAATAAGCATATACTGGAAATATAAGAGATAAGGGAAGAGAATATGCAAACTGTGATTTATACTGGTTCGGCCCAATCCTTGACCTACGTCCAATCCCCAAGCTCCACTTGAGATTTTCAATCCACTATCCTCTTGTTTAACCGGGCACAAGAGAAGCCTATACAGACGCACAAGTTCACCCAGGCACTTGTGAAGCCGAATCTCTCACCAAGATACACCTTTCAATCAGTTACACACTTTGTACTTGAATGTTATCATCTCACTAGGATACACTCCCCCTTACAAGTTGTAAACCGATAACCCAATCTCCAAGTCCCACGACTTGAGATTCTTACAATGATTTAATAATCAGAAATGTTCTCTCCAGAAGAGAAGATGAATAAACACTAAAGTACAATCAAATCATTTCACTCTCTACTGTAAACTATATAAACGTTGAGAAACAGAGTGTATGAACTATCGACAGTGAAGTAGTAAAATCATTTTGTTGGTTTCGTCGATTCATTCATCAATCGTCGTCACTTCTTTCAGTTTGAAGACTTCACAATTTATAGGTTATTGTCTTTCGACCGTTGCAAGCATTCGACCGTTGGAGATCAGTTGGAAGTAGTCGTTGAAGCTTTTGTTGCTTTTTGCCCGTTGAGCTTTAATCCAACTTTAATAATAGAATGTTTATCATTGACTTCGTTAATGCTCCATCTTGAGTGTTGTAATAATAGCCGTTATAAAGATTTGAGCTTTTCGTAAGAATGTTCAAACTATCCGTTAGACTCAGAAGCTTTCCTCTGTTTTCTGACGTAGCATTTAATGCTTCTGTTGGAAATTATGCCCTAGGGGCAATTCATTGTACTTTGAATATTTAAGTTATTTAAAGTATCTCTTTTGTTATCATTTTCGTTTGCATGTTCATATTGATAATTGCATCCCTGGATACATCTTATAGATTATCCTAAATGTCCCTGGTTGGTCATTTATGCGGGAGTGAAGATGAAATAAGACCAGTATGACTTTGATGAGGTATGGAGATACCAATCAAAGTCATAGGCACTTGTAAGAGTACAAGGTGCTGGACCGACCCACTATGAGAAAGCTGCATGGATTAAGTTATAAGCTTATCTCATGTATACCAGCGTCACGATGCCTTATGACCTGAGATCATCATGGATTCCTACATGATGAGTCATTGGTCTTTGACCTAGTCAAAAGTCACCTTTGACCGGGTGATGATAAAGGCTGGGATCAGGATCAGTGGTTTTCATGCGGAGGAATGTGAATGGTCAAGATGGAATTTGTCCCTCACATTTGTAGAGAGATAATACTGGGCCCCTTAAGGCCTTTGTTATTCTTCCACCCTTGAGGCATGGATAATGTCAACATCCTTTTCTTGACCATTACTTTCTCGATTCTCGAGTAGCCTAATAAGTGAAATGGAAATTCCTTCCATCACAGTATGGCCATACATTTCTTAGACTCACTCATCAAGGGGCCAGTATTATCTCTCTACAAATGTGAGGGACAAATTCCATCTTGACCAGTCACATTCCTCCGCATGAAAACCACTAATCTCGATCATAGCCTTTATCATCACCCGGTCAAAGGTGACTTTTGACTAGGTCAAAGGTTAGTAACTCATCATGTAGGAATCCATGATGATCTCAAGTCATAGGGCATCGTGACGCAGTTATACATAAGATAAGCTTATGACTTAATCCATGCAGCTTTCTCATAGTGGGTCGGTCCAACACCTTGCACTCTTACAAGTGCCCATGACTTTGATTCGTATCTTCATACCTCATCAAAGTCATACTGATCTTAACTCATCTTCGCTCCCACGTAGACGACCGACCAGGGACATTTAGGATAATCTATAAGATATATCCAGGGATACAGTTATCAATACAAACATGCAAACGAAAATGATAACTAAAAGAGAATACTTTAAATAACATAAATATCTAAAGTACAATGACTTGCCTCTAAGGCATAATTTCCAACAGTGGCTGCAAAGAGCCGAGGAATGACAGGCCCCAAAATATGTCGTACAACCATAAGCAGTTCGAACGTATCAAGATGGGATTGTGGGTCTTGAGTCCCATCATACTTTGGCAGGTTTTCCATATCAAAATCTTCTAGATACGGTGCGCTCGCTATTTCATCAGAGAAGGGGCTGCTATTATAACCCATTATGTACTTCATCTTACACTCTTTATGAGAGCTCACCGGTCGAGCTGTCCTCTCAGTATCTTGGTCTTTATTGTCCGAGATCCTCTCAATGCGCAGCCTTTTGAGGACCGAGGCTGGGTTTTGGACTCATGCTCATCCTGAATCCGTCCCTTGAGTGGTCGTGTTGGCATCACGCTGTGCAGAACTCAGTTTCTCACTACAGGAGGGGTTACCGGCATCCTGTGTCGTCCTTTCTTTCCTCCCACCTTAATCATCACGGCTTTCCCTTCGAACCAACGTTTCGAACTGCTTGAAACGGTCTTCCATCATCTACTGTATCACTCTGAGATCCTCTTGGCATTGGAGATTATTGCATTTCTCCATATTCTCCATTCGTCTTAACATAGAATCCATCGCATTCTATAAGCGAAGAACTTCTGGATTCGGTACCGGAATATCCAAAAAGAGATCCTGCTAGTCAACCTCTTGAGCCTCCGCATCCTAGTGATTGTCTGCGATCGGTGGAGAGGAAGCCGTATCAGCTATGTTATCTCCATTGTTCGTAGCATCATGATCAAGAGTATCTTCAACCAATGGTGGGTCCTAACTCTGTTGCTGTTGACTTGCTTCTGCTTAGGTTGGATTTCCAGGTTGCGGAATTTGACTGCTGCTTCTTGTGTTAACCATCGTTGGTCTTGGGGATCAAAGTTTATGGCTCCCCACGGTCAGCGCCAATGTTCTGTATGAGAGCACAGGTGTCTAGCCTGATAGGCTAATAGATTGATATAGGATTAGACTGTTCAATCTGGGCATCTATAGGGCAGATAACCAAAAGAACGTGGGATCATTGTACACAGACGAGGCTTACGCCAAAGGGGTGGGGTGTGTGCATAGTGATGGCCGTATGTAAATAGTCTAAAGTTAGAACATGTGTACCTTAGTGTTTGACCTCTGTATTTATAGAGTTTACCTTAGGTAGAACCTTATGGACCCCGAATATCTTGTTGCCCGAGCATCGTAACTACCTGATCTGGATTTAGATCTTTCTGGATTATAAATAAGATAGGATCCCCCTTTATTATAGGCAGATCCTAATATGCATTATATTCCTTGTTGGGCCGTCCTGCTATTGGGCCTGGTATAGGTTCATAACAAAGTTAATGTGTCAATGAAAAAAATCTGATAGATTATCAATAACAAGTGAAAAATTATTATTATTAAAT
Source organism: Acacia crassicarpa (assembly GCA_034222035.1). Lineage (NCBI taxonomy): Eukaryota > Viridiplantae > Streptophyta > Magnoliopsida > Fabales > Fabaceae > Acacia > Acacia crassicarpa. The sequence goes on along the minus strand of JAWXYG010000009.1, from coordinate 5,084,485 downwards.
TGTGAGTTTTTCTAATATTATTCTTTTAACTGAGAGTTTATTGTCATTTTGCCATAAATAAACAACCAAGGCTCCTCACGCTACAGCATTCACTTCACTCGCGTGTGTACCTCGTTCTCTCCGATCCTGCATTCCTACCTCCATTCCTCTCTCTCTCTCTCTCTCTCTCTGTGTGAGCGTTTCCATTTTCTATTCTTCTTTGTGATCACTTGTGCTCTAGCATCTCAAGATCTAGATTTCTTCTTCCCTCTCACTTTTTTCTTCTTTGCCTATGTGCAAGGGAGGATCCAGAAATTTATAGAAGGGGGCACAATTTATGGGGGGAATCGGGGGTTGCCCCTGTTTTTTTTAAAAGAAAAGTTTTAAATACATTTAAAAAAAGAATATAAAGGGAAAAATAAGGCTAAGTGTGGTTTAAAATAGCACAAGTACTGTTAGAAATAACAAGGCTGGGCACTAAATAAGTTTAAGCACATATATTTTAATAACAAAAGTATATTATTACAATGTCATCCTTCTAGGCCTTATTTTTTGGAATTCCATCATAATTGCCTTATTATTAATGCTATCAAATACTTTTTTTTTTTAAATATAAGGCACTAAACAAATGGCCAGAGAAGCGGGCTATTTGATTTTGGGAAAGGGAAGAAGAAGTTCGATTCTGCGATGCGAAAGGATTCTCTGGTATTTAAGATTTAACTCAAAGAAAAAAAGTTAGAACCACATCTTTTAAGGGAGGGGGCACTTGTCCCCAAGTCATGTACCTGCATCCGCCACTGCCTGTGTAAGATTGTTGTTATTTTCCACTACTTTTGCGCCGGAATATCACATGCACAGTTCATGTCGACGTAAAAGCTTTAACGAAGACTTAACTTTAAGACTATGTTATGATGTTCTGAATTGAATTATTAGCCTCTCTAAAGCGTTGACCAGAGCTTGCACAGTGGAGTTTATCAATCTCTGAGTCTCTTTTTTGTGTAGGCACGAGGGCAATACGTTTGGAAGGGCTAGAAACATGAACTAAGGGAAGCTTAAACTTAAATGAAACCCAACATTTAAAAGTAGGGTGAAGGTGCAGATTTGCCAATCAACTATTACCCGAGGAGCGTCTGGGCCAAATAACTATTGAGGGGACCAAAATTGCCAATCAACAATTAAAAAATGAAAAAAAACACCAAATAACTATTAAAAGTGGAAAAAAAAACACCAAACAACTATTTTTTTAAAAAATGACTATCATAATTAAGTTAAAATATGAGGCACTGGCGTAGGATGGAGGCGAAAATGCTAAAGAAAAGAGCGGTTAAGCCTTCTTGTTGAAAAAGGAAAACACCAATAGAGATGGGACCCATGGGAGCAGGCATTGCGGCAGCAGTTGTTGCTGCTTGTGGCATCGAAGGGATGGAACCAGGGTGCAAGGTGCGTGCCAGTCGAATTTTGTTGACTACTGGATCAGTTCAAGAGGGTGAGTGGAACACCCAGCAACAATAGAAGCTTTGGAAATGCCGATGTCGCTGACACTGTGACAGTCAATGGAAGACGGAGACACCAAGACAGTAACGGGGTAATAGTTCGTTGGCGAATCTGCTCCAAATTGTGTTTTTTTTTTCACTTTTTAATTGTTGATTGGCAATTTTGGTCCCCTCAATAGTTATTTGGCCTAGACGCTCCTCGGGTAATAGTTAATTGGAAAATTTGCACCTTGACCCTTTAAAAATATTGTTTACTATTAGTACTATAAAATCATAAATATCGTTAATAAAAGAGATTTTAACAGCAGCAGTAACATGGCTGTTGACGTCGTCCTCGTCATTAGTACTCCTGAGCAGGCTGGTCAGAAGAGGAGAGACCTAACCATTGGAAGTCTTGATCAGTCACAAGAAAATGTCTCTATATATCCTTATTATATACTCCTCTGGTCCTTATTATAAAGCACCAACTAACAATTCTCACAAACTAATAAAAATAGTTAAAGTCAATAAAGTTACCTTACAATTTAAGTAACTTTCAATATTACCCTTACTAATTACGCTAGACTCTAATATCATATTAATTATTACTCTCACCCACTACCCTTATTAATTAGGGACAAATATGAAAAAAAAAATAATTAATACTCCTTGGAAACAAGCAAGTGCCTTATAAAATGGACCAAATACACTTGCAAGTTGGTGCCTTATAATAAAGATCAAAGGGAGTATATATATATATAGCTGTAAACCTAACTAATTTTCCTCTAGCCCTTATTATAAGGCACCAACTATATATCAATTCTCACAAACCAATAAAACAATTAAAGTCAATAAAGTTGTCCTGAAATTTAAATAACTTCCAATATTACCCCAACTAATTGAATTAAACTCTAATATTATATTAATTATTACTCTCACCCACTACTCTTATTAATTATGGGCATACATTGAAAAAAAAAATTATTAATGCCCTTTGAAAACAAGCAAGTCCCTTATAAAAATGACTAAATACAATTGTTAGTTGGTGAATTATAATAAAAACTAGAGGAAGTACCCTGGAAGCCCGTAGTGCAAATTGCTCCTGGAATCGAACGGCAAAATCTGACAATAAATCACAGGCCCAAATTCTCTGCTCAGGGCAACTCAGAATTTGCTCCTTATCAATAGTCAACATCACCCCTCGTCCTTGGGTTCAACTGGCAAAGGGCTTGGACACTCTCATCAAAGGGAGGGAATTCGATCCTAGAGTTGGTTAAAGCGCTGAGGGAGGCATCCTAGCTCCCAGGTGCTTAGGTTAACGTCTGAGGGTAATAGACGGCTCGCCCTATCTAACATCGATATCACCTAGGAGGAAGAAAGATTTTGCCCTGCCCTTGGATCGTGGATGAACCCAATCCCTTTCCTAAAATTTATATATCAAGGAAAAAAAATAGTCAATGTCGTCCTGCAAAACATACATAGATATACTGTTATTATATAAAAGGTGGTAGCCGCCAACCTTTTATATATCCCTTACAACTTCACAGAAACAATTTTTATTTTATTTTTGAAAACAAAAAGAATTAAGGTAGAAATGAAGGAAAGATTTGAAGCCAAACATGGTAGGATCCTCGGTATTTTCAAGAATCTTTGGTATTTGAAATCAAGGAATTCGTCAGTCGTAGTTTGCATAATTGAGACAATGCCTGCATCGTATTAACTAAACAACTAGCTAGAATTTTAAACACAATTGTAAAAACCTTCAAAACGTCCCAATTAATATATGTCAGAAGCCAAACTAAAACCAAAATATATGAACATATATAATACAATACAACTTTCCATGCTAATTTCCTATCTATATCATACAAGGAAGGAACATTTGCAATACTTGAAGATTTTGAATACTGGGCTGAAGATGCTGGAATTGGATTCTCATGGACGCCTTTCAAATTTCGTTAGGACGGTGAGCCACGTCAGCGTTTCTCTTGCGCGCGCCTTTCCCTAGTTCTTTACAAATTCACCTGAAAGCAAAGTACTCCCTCCGATCCCTTCTCTCCTAAATATAACATTTTTGCTCAGTTTATTAAGCATCTAGTCAAGACGATTAATCAAAACCTGTATGGGTCACATAAAATTCCTTAGAGAAGTCTAGTTCGCAGGGGAAGGGATTAGTCAACACGGTAAGCGCATCCAAATTTAGTAATATAAGGTTTATAGTTTGATCTGCCATGAATCATTTGTTAAGTAAGCCGGCCACGTAGTTGGTGAGTGTTTAGTTTTATTAAAGTGAATTCCGTGTATGTTATCAGGGGAAAAAAGTTCATATAATTTTAAATATTATCATTAATGTTCATTCAATTTTTAAAATTTTAGATTTTGCATGTGTTTTACAAATTCTTTTTTTAAAGGCCATAAGAACTCATAAAATACCGGCATTTCCATATTGATTTTCCCTTCTTTGTCTTTTCAACCTCTTAATTTCTTTTAAATTGATCGTCTCTGTTGATTGAGTCTACTCTAGTTAAAATGTGTTCTAAAGAGTTTACCCTTCATTGTTATACCAATAGCGAGAATAAGTTTGTTGCCAATAACATCGATCGATCAATAAACTTTTTGATAGATATCCTGAGTAACATTGCGAGCATTTTCTTATGTATTTGGTGCTGGCTAATAAACAATTATGTCATCGCCCCCACCTGGGTTAAGAAAGAAATGATCGAGCAAATTGTTTCCTCAGTTGCTATATAGTCACTTCGTAATAAAATCTGTAAGGAAAAAATGTACTCGAATAAATCAAAATGAATCAGAGTGGAATTAAACGCAAAGAGAGCTTTAACTAGAAATTAATCATTATTACCTTATTTAAAATCTGAGTAATACACATTTCAAGATTCTTATTGTCAAGATCCAAAATAACTGGATTAGCCCTGAAATGAAATAGAGATGATGATGATGATAGTTTCCAACTCATGCATGTTTGTTCCAAAATAAGATGAAGATTAAGTAAAAAGAAAATTGAAAGAGAATTTATGTACGCTTCTAACAATCGACAAAGTTGTTCATGTGCATATTTGGCCTCTTCGAAGTCATCTTTTAATGGCAAGAAGCTTATCTAGATTTCAACCACCTGCTTAATTATCAGTAATACTAATTAGAACAAGCAAATTGTGTAGAGATTAGTTGCAGGCTGATGACCGCCCATACAACAACAATATAATATTACCTTTTGTCTTTAATATAAAATCCGCTTTATAGTTCAATTTTTTTTATTAAAGTAAGTTTTATATTAAGAATCTAGGGAGAGTAGTATTATTGGAAAAGAAAGAGGAAACGTGTTACTTGGGGGCCATTAATATTATCATGCCTGAACTCGCATATTTTTCCCAAAGCTGAAACCGCCGCGTCATATGTCATTCTTCTCTCTGATACTAAATCACACACTATTATATGATATAGGTTGTTGATAGCCTCTGCCAAAAAAAAAATAGCACTTTTACATTATATATTTTTGAACAAAAACAAGTTTACTTCACTAGGTGTAAGGAGCCTACTAGGGGAATTGAAGTTGGATATGAGTTGTGTGTTTGTGGTGCATAAACCAATCCCACGTGCAGCTTCCTATACCCAAACATGAACGTAGTAAATACAACTTTAAAAACAAACGGAGCGAGCTAGCTCATTTCACAGAAAAGACTATATACCTGTTGAAGCTGAAGGCTTTCTTATTTGCAAAGGTCCATGACGACCTGAAGAAATGAATAACGATACCTGGTTGAATAACATAGACGAATGAGTCATAAGTATTAACGAGCTCAAATATATATATATATATATATATATATGAATTCAGATATATTACAAGTTAAACCTTTGCAATTTATATGGGCAGTACTTCTCAAAAGGAAATTAAATGGAGATTGCCACTTCTTTCAACTTATTTGGGCACCAAGTATCATGACTCTGCGGTAAGAGTTGAATCAAACGGACACACAGTGAAGACCATAACCATGCTTCTTATTCGTTAGTTGAGAAAATTAACATAGGAAAATTGCCTTTTTTTTTGGGGGGGGGGGATAGAACCTTGAAGAAAACTATAAAGATGAGAGGGACTGACCCATAGGGCTTGAACAGCTGGCAGAAGCTCGTCAACATGAGGTAAGAACGCAGACTTTAATGTATTTATCATTGTTTCTAAGCATTTTGTTGCAGCCTTCAATCGAAAACATACAGAGATACAATTTGTTGCATAAAGTTTATTAAAAAAAAACAAACAAATTGCATACAGAAAACAATGTTCTGAAAGATTAAAGGCCAAAAATAATGAAGAATTTTAACACAGACTTCAATTATGTCCTGCTGTTGTTCCATTTCATCAACAGTATGGTTTAGATTAAAGGGCCAATATATTGTTGCCTGAGAGAGTTTTTGGTTTATCGCAACAGCAATCTGCTTGATTCCATCCACATTAAAAACTGATCCAGAGACCTGCACAATCGCATTTTGATATATATGTCATCAAAGAATATAAGCTCAAGTATTTATAAATATGATTTCAGGGGACATTCCCACGTACCGCAATGCATGCATTGAGGCTTTTTAACATTTCTGTAGCAACCCCTATTTCAGTTTCCTGTAGTGAAGTAGTTCAGCCAAAGAAAAAGTGCGTGGGGCATAAAATCTTAAACGATGACTTGGATCTGGCATAGCTTCTTTTTAATCTTTTAGACTATAATATATATGATGCTCTGAATTGAATCATTATAAAAAAAAAAGGGGGCGGGGGGGGGGGGGGGGGGGGGAACAAGATACCTTTTGGGAAGCTTGGACCAGTGCTCGCACAGTACAGTGGAGTTTATCAATTCCTGATGCTCTTTTTTGTGTTGGCACAAGAGCAATACGATTGGAAGAGCTAGAAACAGAAATTAAGGGAAACTTATGCTTAAATGCAACCCAGCGTTTAAAATAATAATATTTATTACAATAAACTCAGAAATACCTTTAACAGAAGCGACTTTAACCACAGCAGGTTCAATGCCATTATCATCATTACTCATGAACAGGCTGGTCAAAAGACCAGAGACCTAATCATTGCAAGTCGTAATGAGTCACAGGAAAATGTCTCTCTATATCCATATTATATAGACATATAGCTGCAAACCAAACCAATTACTTACACTGGAAGCCCATTGTGCAAATTGTTCCTGGAATCGAACAGCAAAACTTGACAGTAAATCACATGCCAAAATTATCATCTGGACAGTCGGGATTTGCTTCTTATCTATGGTCAACGTCGTCCTACAAAACATAGATACATAGTTATAAAAGGTGGTGACCGCCAACCTTTTACATATGCCTTGAAGCTTTGACAGAAATAATTGTTTTTTTAAAAAAATAATTGTGGTAGAAATGAAGGGAAGATTTGAAGCCAAACATGGTGGAATCTTTGGTATTTTTAAGAATCTGAATCAACACAGGGATGGTTTTGTTAAGGAGCTCGTCATTCTGCGGTAGTTTGCACAATTGAAACAATGCCTGCATCGTATTGATTAACTTCAAGTGAGAAAGGAAGGAGTCATTAAGCTATTTATAGCAGAAGTTAAACAAAAATTAAATGATAATATATACTAGCTAGCTTTATCTTGTTCAAAGAGCCCAGCTCTTCTTGGCTATACTTAATCTTGGTTTTTTCTAAAATATAATTAATAACCAGATGGTTAGGAGAAATAGAACATACCCTTAAGACGTTAATTTTTACTCTGTTGTTGATTGTGTTCCAATCATCTAGAACTTTAAACACAATTGTAATTGTTAAAACCTTCAAAACATCCAAAGTTATATATATTAGAAGCCGAACTAAAACCAAAATAGACAAAACATAATCTTACTTAGATTTCCATCCCTCTCATTGTTGCAACGGGTAACTTTGCTAAAGTAACATATAATTTAGCCAGAAAAAATCTACAAGTTAATTATTTTTTTTATAAAGGGAAAAATGGCATAGATTTTTTACTTCACTAATCATATCCTCCATTTTTTTAATTGAACGACAATTTTAGATAACATAAATCATAACTGTTTATATTACGCACAGTTATCATAATTTATGAATCAAATTATTTGTTGAAGTAGCAAGTATTGTCCAACAATACGTGATTCAATTCTCTGTCCAATAAATCAACAATGTATCCTGAAATCAATATCCTTTTTTGCATACAAAATAAAAGAATTTTACTTTCAGTGAAGGACATATGTTAAAAAATTCATTAATGCTTCAAATATTCAGTAAAGCAAGTAACAACCAAGATAATGAAAGAAGAAACTTTTAAAGTATTTTATAACTAGGAGAGAACATGCAATAAGAACAACTGCTGATTAGGCTTATGAAAAAGATAGAATGAATTATTAGCGATTACCTTTTCAGCATCACTTAATACAAAAAGAGATTGTTCCCTGAGAAACCACGAGAAAATATAACTCAAGCATTCTATAGTTTTTGCTCCAAACAAACGTTGAGACATATGAGGTGTTAAAGAGTCCATTGTTTCCTTATAGTGACTACGGAAAACGACCTACACCAATAAATTCAATACACATTTAAATTTTATTGGGATAAATATAACCCACATCCATCATCATCTCAGGTTTCTACAGTTAACAATTATTTGAAAGATATACCAGAAATGATGCTGCCAATGACACCAGAATTTTGATAGCATTATCCCGGAACATCACCCCTAGCTGCAGGAGAGAAAAAATATATGCACAATTTATATATTTGATGGGGCCAAGTTCCGAAAAATGTCCATGCGTACAAGTCACATATATATACCTCAAGAAGTTTTAGCAATTCAGGCACCAGATCTTCCAAGAGCGACCTGACGTGGCCTTCATTATCGCAATTCTTAATCAAATGACGCACTACTATAGTAGCTCTCAACTGCGCAGATCATATATAAAACAAATTAGTTTCTATTAAGAAGACAAACAACAACTTTGTTTTGAAAGAGATGGCAAACTCCACTTGGTGTCCATGAATATATACCTGAACACTTGGATAAATTGAGGCCGATGATCTAATTATGTTGACTAGTCTAGGCAGGAACTTAATTAAATATTGTACTTGCACTTTTCGATGATCCGAAACTGAACGCAAAATTACATGCATGGCAGCCCAACGAACGCGAGGGTGGGGATCATCCAGTGAGATATCCACCACTCTCTCAGTTTGCTCACGTATCTTCTCCTGTGTGGCAGCCGTAGGGAAATATGGAACACGATGAGAAGACATTATTAAACACATACCAGTACTCCTTAATGAAAAGTAAGTAATAGGAATATTACGACTTCATTAAACTAAACTAACTCCTCAAACTTAAAGCGATGAGGGAAAAGATCAAATTACGGGCGCACACGCACTCCCAATTGCAGCAAAAACAATAAGTCCAGCATGACGTGTCTTCCAATCTTCCGAATTCAAATATTGTGGAATCATCTCAATTCCAAAGCGAAGTAACAATTCTTCATCTGAATTCGAGTAAACCTCGTGTAGAAGAGTCAGTTATATTTGTATACATAGAAAATATTAATGATTGAATTTCCATCCCTCTAATCAATATAAGTTTTAAGAGAGATTTTTCACCAATTTTATCATTCCCTATATTTTCGACGGAGAAAGAAAAATCTGCCATTTGCGTCTAACTATGTCATTGGATTTAAGTAGTTAGCTTTACTTTAAAGGAAAAATGTCAATATGAAAATTTCTGATCTAAGTGATTTTGAGAAAGTGGAAAGCGCTTCAAATTTTTAGTCTACAGAAAAGTAAAATTTGTCCGACTCTTGCGAGAATATTGCTTTTGACCAAATTTTCTAAATATAGTAATATAAATAGTCAGTAAATTTATTATGCATATGAGCATATCAACTCTGAAAGAATGTGATATGTTAATTTTAGATCTAAACCTAAATATAAGGTTTATAGTTTGATCTCCCATGGATGATTTGTTAAGTAAGCCCACGTAGTTGGTGAGTGTGTAGTTTAACTAAAGTGAATGCCATGTATGTTATCAGGAAAAAGTTGTTCATATAATTTTAGATATCATCATTAATGTTCACGCAATTTTTAAAAATTTTAGATTTTGTATGTGTTATATAAATTCTTTTTTTAAAGGCGATAAGAACTCACAAAATTCCCGCATTTCCATATTGATTTTCCCTTCTTTGTCTTTTCAAACTCTTAATTTCTTTTAAATTGATCGCCTCTGTTGTTTTAGCCTACTCTAGCTAAAATGTGTTCTAAAGAGTTTACCCTTCATTGTTATGCCAATGGCGATAATAAGTTTGTTGCCAATAAGACTGATCGATCTATTGACTAAGAATACAACTCTTGTAAAAATTTGAGATCAAAATCCCATTATGTATTTTCTTATGTATTGATAGATGATCTGAGACACATTGTAAGTATTTTCTTATGTATGCGGGGCTGCCTAATAAACAATTATCTCATGGCCCCCACCTGGGTTAAGAAAGAAATGATCGAGCAAATTGTTTCCTCAGTTGCTATATAGTCACTTTGTAATAAAATCTGTAAGGAAAAAATGTACTCCAATAAATCAAAATGAATCAAAGTTTTTGAATCAGAGTGGAATTAAACGCAAAGAGTGCTCTAACTAGAAATTAATCATTATTACCTTATTTAAAATCTGAGTAATCAACATTTCAAGATTCTTATTGTCAAGCTCCAAAATATCCGGATCAGCCCTGAAATGAAATAGAGATGATGATGATAGTTTCCAACTCATGCATGTTTGTTCCAAAATAATATGAAGATTAAGTAAAAAAAAAAAAAAAAGTGAAAGAAAAGGAAATGAAGAAAATCTATGTACGCTTCTAACAGTCGACAGAGTTGTTGATGTGCATCTTTGGCCTCTTCGAGGTCATCTTTTAATGGCAAGAAGTTTATCCAGATTGCAACCACCTGCTTAATTATCAGTAATACCAATTACAACAAGTAAAGCGTGTAGAGATTAGCTGTAGGTTGATGAACGCCCATGCAACAACAATATTACTTTTTGTCTTAGAACCCAATTTATAGCTCAATTCTTTATCGGAAATAGACAGGAAACGTGTTACCTGATGGGGGCCATGAATAATATCATGCCTGAACTCGCATATTTTCCCCAAAGCTGAAACAGCCGCATCATATGTCATTTTTCTCTGTGATTCCAAAGCACACCCTATTACATGATATAGGTTGTTGATAGCCCCTGCCCAAAAAAAAAAAAATCGCCACTTTTTCATTATATATTGTTCAACAAAAACAAGTTTACTTAGCTAGGTATAAGGAGCCTACTAGTGGCATCGAAGTTGGATATGAGTTGTGTGTTTGTGGCGCATAAACCAATCCCACGTGCAGCTTCCTATACCCAAACATGAACATAGTAAATATAATTTTAAAAGCAAACGGAGGGAGCTGGCTCATTTCGCAGAAAAGACTATATACCTGTAGTGGCGGAACCAGAAAAAAAAATTTTAGTCCGGGGCAAAAAAATAAATATATTGAACTACTCTCTTTAATTTTTATTATAAGGTACTAACTAACAAGTATATTTGATTCTTTTTATAAAACACTTGCTTGTTTTCAAATAGTGTTAAATGTTTTTTTTCCATGTATACATATAATTAAAAAGGTAGTGAATAAGAGTAATAATTAATAAAAATTAATTATTATTCTTTTCTTCGAGGAAAAAAATGAGTAATAATTAATATGATATTAGAGTTTAGTGTAATTAATAGGGATAGTATTGAAAATTACTTAAATTTTAGGACAAATTTAATTACTTTAACTGTTTTTATTGACTTGTGAAAATTGTTAGTTGGTTCCTTAAATAAAGACCAGATGGAGTATTTACTAAATAGTATCAAATAACCTGGAAAATACAAACAAATAATAACAGATAATTATAAATTAAAACAATATATAAAATGATACTAATCTTTTCGGTATCTCAAACAAGAATTTTACTTTCCTCTCACAGCCTAATAAGTAATGAAACAAACATTATCCTTACAGAGAAGATAAAAAATTAGTTGGAACCAAATTTGTGGCCAAATAAAATATCATATAATAAATACATATATATATATATTTTAACAAATTTTATAAGATCAGTCAGGGCCAGCTGCGACTAAGGCCCCAGCTGGCCATAAAGGCGTTCCGCCACTGTATACCTGTTGAAGCTGAAGGCTTTCTGAGTGACAAAGGTCCATGACGACCTGAAGAAATGTATCAAGATACCTAGTTGGATAACATAGACGAATGAGTCATGAGTATTAAAGGGCTCAAATAAATAAATAAATAAATATATATATATATATATTTGAATTCAAATATATTACAAGTTAAACCTTTGTAACTTATATGGGCAGTCCTTCAAAAGCAAATTAAAAATGGAGATTGCCACTTCTTTCAACTTATATGGGCACCAAGTATCATGACTCTGCGGAAGAGATGAATCAAAGGGACAAATGGTGAAGACTGTAATACCCCAAAAATTATTATTTCTCATAAATACAATATTTTGATAAATGACAACTATGTAAAATAGGCGAATATGTGGTCTCAAATTTTGGGATATATTTATTCTATCTATTAGATTATTTCTCCTTAGAATTTAAGGTAGCTAATGTTTTATTTTTCTAAGTTTTGTTTGAGATCATAAAATACCATAAAAATACAAACAATTCCCAAATTAAATTAGGGTTCTTATAGGACCAAAAGAGAGCAAGGAAATGTTAGGGAAATACATTAATCAAATTGGGGAAAATAATAAAAATTAGTAGACACTTAGATTGTCATTAAACTAAATAATTATGAAATTTTCATAATTAATCAAGGGATTAATTAAAGGAGACTTAAGTCTCAAAATTCATAATTTATTAAGTAACTAAATTTTCTAAAACCCTAGAACTAATACCTAGGTCATAATTAAGTTACAAAAGGCCATAAGAATTATCTAAACATTTAAAACAATTAAGGGGGCAATTACTAATAATTAATGGGCAATTAATTAACACTAATGGAAGGTTTAGCTAATTGTTTAGGATTAACCTTAATAATCACCAAATAGAGATGGGTTAAGCTAATTAAAATTCAAAGACCTATAAGGGCTTGAGATCAGTATAAAATAGATTAACAATGGTCAAAGAATACATACCCTAAACACCAATTAAGCAATGGTCAAGAGACAATTAGGCTTTTGATTAGAATCCTAATTAAACTTTAATCAATCTTTGAAAAGTCAATAATCTCAAATTAAAATCAAAGGTCAAGATTTAACCTTGCAAAGCTAATCCAATGGCTCTAATTAACTATAATAAAGTGGAATCCATATGAGTTTAAGCTAACCAATGAGAGTTTTTCTCTCTAATATTGTAAGAAAAGTAGAGAACAAAATTCAAAATTAATAATAGGGGTGGGGGGTGGTTTTCACATCAAAAAAGGAAGAAGGAAGAGTTGTCCACACAAATTAAATACTCGCATGCTAATATGATGAGTCATGAACCTAGGCATGGAATGAGTCACTACTCTAAAGGATGAACACAACTCTATAAATGACTCACCACCCTAAACATGCATGAATCACTAATCTATTTAAGAAATGAGTCACCACCCTAACTATGAGTCATGAATCTAGTAGAAGACTTTTTGAAAATGGAAGAAGATAATATGGAAGAGGATAAGGTGGTTGAAAAGCAAGAGAGAGGTGTGGTGTGTGTGTGTGTGGCGAAATTTTGTGTGTGTGTGTGTTGTGTGTGTGTGTGTGTGTGTGTGTGTGTGTGTGTGTGTGTGTAGGAGAGAGGGAAGGAAAGGAAGTCAAAGGAAGGACCAATGGGAATTTAGATAATTGAACAATTAGGATAATTCAAGAAACTAATTCTATAGATAAACAAATGAAAATTCATACAAACTAAATTGTATCTTGAAATCCATCAACTATAAATCAAATGTAAGAAGAGATTTGGAACAAGCATAATTCAAGCTTAAAAATGAGTATAACCAAAGTCATTTCCCTAAACTTTGCAAATTGATACCAAATGAGAAAGTAAGTGATATTGGTCTCAAAATGAAGCTAAGAACTTCAAGAATTCAAAACCAATGAGAAAATGTGCATAAAACTTCATTAGGATCCCCAAACAAATTCTTTTTTAATGAAAAACAAAGAGATAGCTTAATTAAGAAGCTAAAACACTTTGCAATTTTGGAAGAAGATAAGGTGAGTCATAAAGTTAAGGAAGAGCCTAGAAGAAGGTGTAGGGCCAAGATGACAGCTCTCAAATACCCTAGATCCAATGGTTTAAAATCAAGGAGAATTAGGTTTAAATTATTTACCAACTTGCCACACCTTTTTACTATAAATAGGGGCATTAGCATTTACAAATCCTCACACCAAAATCTCAAGCAACATCTAATTCTAAGAGTGAAAGAGAGAGTGAGAGTCTTGGAGAAAGGAGGAGCAAGAATTCTAGGTAAGTTCTTGAGCACTAACTTTTGAGTTTTTTAATTATTTTGTAGTTTAATCTTTAAATCTTCTAGATATAGTTGCTTTTATGTTTTTCTGAGTTTAAAATTGGTTTTATTTCAAAAAATTGATGAAAAAGGGGTTTTAGCAAAATTTCTGGAAGGGAAACATCGAAGTAACGAAGTTCTGGCGAAATTTCATCGGTTCTGGAATTTCTGAATCAGTGATAAAAATGCTTATATTTTATGTTGAAAACATGGTTGAAAAATTCTGGGAAAATTAATGGTTAAAGTAGACATATAGGGCTTTTTAAATATGTAAAGAACATGTCCAAATGATTTCTGTACAGTGAGATAAAAATCCTCAAAGTTAGGTTATGAAATTCTGGAAGAATGCTGGGCAGATGCTCAAAACTTAAAATCTGGGAATGAACAGTGAAATCTGGGAAAAATCTATTATTTTTCCTTCAAAATAGACATCCTGAGGATTCCATGGAATTTTGCGGATCCTCGTTTCGATTTTTCTAGAATTAGTTATGATTTTTCAAAGTTAGGAGAAAATCAGCCCCAAATGCTGAATATCAGCGTTTTTCCGAAATTTAAGGAAAAATAATTAAATACTAAATACACCAAGGGTAAAATAGTCATTTGTGGCTAGGATATCTATTGGGATATTGGTTGTGAATTAATAGATGCAATATTACCCTCATAGTAAACCTGAGATCGCCTCGCAACCGACAACGTACCGTGCTCGACAAGCAAAGGTACGGACGCGTACTGTAACACTAACTCTGATGCTTATTATATAATTATATGTAATAGATAGTCTGAAACTCTGATTTTGAAAAGTTGTAGATTCTATTTTGAAAGTTGTGCATACATACAGTTATATACGGGTTATAGTCATGATAACGCCGTTGAGTTTTCCTAGCGCTAAGGACACGGATGTACACCATGGCACTGGTGAATAGTGCAGACTGGTTTGATGTGAATATGTGGTGAGACTGGAATAATATGGATATATGATGGTTGTGTTTTTATCTTTGAGAAATGAATATTGAATGTGAATATTGTTGTTTTATCATGAATATCTGTCATACATAACTGATACATAAGCATGAGGTTAACCGTTACCTGAGGTTTAATGAGAATTGAACCTCAGCTCACAGTCTCAGATTCTGGTGGAACCCGGGACAAGAACAAGGATAAATAACACACAAGAGGACACGGGCAGAGAAGATAGTTATGGGTTATTGTATTAGTAAATATTCAGAAAATTGTACCACTGTAATAGCAACCAGACTCAACAATAGGGAATGTATATCAGATACTCGCTCTTTTAAATTATTCCGATACTTTACTTTAATTAAAATATTTTGAAAATGGATTTCGAAAATGAGGATGTTACAAAGACCATAACCATGCTTCTTATTTGTTAGTTGAGAAAATTAACATAGGAAAGTTGCATTTGGGGGGGGGGGGAGGGGAATAGAACCTTGAAGAAACTATAAAGATGAGAGGGACTAACCCATAGGGCTTGAACAGCTGGCAGGAGCTCGTCAACATGAGGAAAGAACGCAGACTTCAATGTATTTATCATTGTTTCTAAGCATTTTGTTGCAGCCTTCAACCGAAAACATACAGAGATACAATTTATTGCATAAAGTTATAAAAAAAATACATATAGAAAACAAAGTTTAGATATTGAAAGGTTTAAGGGCCAAAATAATGAAGAATTTTAACACAGACTTCAATTATCTCCTGCTGTTGTTCCATTTCATCAACAGTGTGGTTTAGATTAAAGGGCCAATATATTGTTCCCTGAGAGAGTTTTTGGTTTATCGCAACAGCAATCTGCTTGATTACATCCACATTAAAAACTGATCCTGAGATCTGCAAAATCGCATTTTGATATCTACGTCATCAAAGAATATGACCTCAAATATTTATATATATGATTTCAGGGGACATTCCCACGTACCGCAATGCATGCATTGAGGCTTTTTAACATTTCTGTAGCAACCCTTATTTCAATTTCCTGTAGTGAAGTAGTTCAGCCAAAGAAATAGTGCATGGGGCATAAAATCTTAAACGATGACTTGGATCTGGCATAGCTTCTTTTTAATCTCTTAGACTATAATATATATGATGCTCTGAATTGAATCATATAAAAAAAAAAGGGGGGGGGGGGGGGGGGAACTAGATACCTTTTGGGAAGCTTGGACCAGTGCTCGCACAGTGGAGTTTATCAATTCCTGATACTCTTTTTTGTGTTGGCACGAGAGCAATACTATTGGAAGAGCTAGAAACAGAAATCAAGGGAAACTTATGCTTAAATGCAACCCAGCGTTTAAAATAATAATATTTATTACAATAAAATCAGAAATACCGTTCAAAGCAGCGACTCTAACCGCAGCAGCTTTTTCATTTTTATCAATAACCGCAGCAGCTTCAATGCCATTATCATTAGTACTCATGAACAGGCTGGTCAAAAGACCAGAGACCTAATCATTGGAAGTCGTAACGAGTCAAAGGAAAATGTCTCTCTATATCCATATTATATAGATATGTAGCAGCAAACCAAACCAATTACGTACCCTGGAAGCCCATAGTGCAAATTGTTCCTGGAATCGAACAGCAAAACTTGACAGTAATTCACATGCCCAAATTCTCATCCGGAGAGTAGGAATTTGCTTCTTATCAATGGTCAACGTCGTCCTACAAAACATAGATATATAGTTATAAAAGGTGGTGACCGCACACCTTTTACATCTGCCTTGAAGCTTTGATAGAAATAATGTTTTATTTTTAATTTTTTTAAAAAAAGAATTGTGGTAGGAATGAAGGGAAGATTTGAAGCCAAACATGGTGGAATCTTTGGTAATTTTAAGAATCGTAATCAACACAGGGATGGTTTTGTTAAGGAGCTCGTCATTCTGCGGTAATTTGCACAATTGAAACAAAGCCTGCATCGTATTGATTAACTTCATGTGAGAAAGGAAGGAGTCATTAAGCTATTCATAGCATAAGCATAAGGTAAAGAAAAATTAAATAATAATATATACTAGCTTTATGTTGTTCAAAGAGCCCAGCTCTTCTTGGTTATACGTAATCTTGGTTTTTTCAAAAATATAATTAATAACCACATGGTTAGGGGAAATAGAATATACCTTTAAGATGCAAATTTTTACTTTGTTGTTGATTCTGTTCCAATCATCTAGAATTTTAAACACAATTGGTAAACCCTTCAAAACATCCCAAGTTATATATATTAGAAGCCGAACTAAATAAAACCAAAATAGACAAACATAATCTATCTTAGATTTCCATCCCTCTCATTGTTGCAACGGGTAACTAATTTGCTAAAGTAACATATACATGTGACCAATAAGGCAAGTAATGATCAGTCAAATGCGTACAACGATGATTGATTAATGACCTATAATTTAGCCAGAAAAAATCTAAAAGTTATTTTTTTTATAAAGGGAGAAATGGCATAGATTTTTTACTTCACTAATCATATCCTTCATTTTTTTTAATTGAACGACAATTTTAGATGACATAAATCATATATAACTGTTTATGAATCAAATTATTTGTTGAAGTAGCAAGTATTGTCCAAGAGTACGTAGTTCTCTATCCAATAAATCAACAATGTATCCTGAAATCAATATCCTCTATTGCATACAAAATAAAAGAATTTTACTTTCAATGAAGGACATATGTTAAAAATTAATCAATGCTTCAAATATTCGGTAAAGCAAGTAACAACCAAGATAATGAAAGAAGAAACTTTTAAAGTATTTTATAACTAGGAGAGAACATGCAATAAGAACAATTGGTGATTAGGCTTACAAAAAAAGATGGAAAGAATTATTAGCGATTACCTTTTCAGCATCACTTAATACAAAAAGAGATTGTTCCCTGAGAAACCACGAGAAAATATAACTCAAGCATTCTATAGTTTTCGCTCCAATTAACACCCATTGAGACATATGAGGTGTTAAAGAGTCCACTGTTTTCTTGTAGTGACTACGGAAAACGACCTACACCAATAAATTCAATACGCATTTAAATTTTATTGGGATAAATATAACCCATATCCATCATCATCTCAGGTTTCTACAATTAACAATAAATTAAAAGATATACCGGAAATGATGCTGCCAGTGACAGCAGAATTTCGATAGCATTATTGCGGGACATCACCCCTAGCTGCAGGAGAGAAAAAATATATGCACAATTTATATATTTGATGGGGCCACGTTCCGAAAAATGTCCATGCGTACAAGTCACATATATATACCTCAAGAAGTTTTAGCAATTCAGGCATCAGATCTTCCGAGAACGACCTGACGTAGCCTTCATTATCGCAATTCTTAATCAATTGACGCACTACAATAGTAGCTCTGAACTGCACAGATCATATATAAAACAAATTAGTTTCTATTAAGAAGAACAACTTTGCTTTGAAAGACATGGCAAATTCCACTTGGTGTCCATGAATATATACCTGAACACTTGGATAAATTGAGGCCGATGATCTCATTATGTCGACTAGTCTAGGCAGGAACTTAATTAAATATTGTACTTGCACTTTTCGATGATCTGAAACTGAACACAAAATTACATGCATGGCAGCCCAACGAACGCGAGGGTGGGGATCATCCAGTGAGATATCCACCACTCTCTCAGTTTGCTCACGTATCTTCTCCTGTGTGGCAGCCGTAGGGAAATATGGAACACGATGAGAAGACATTATTAAACACATACCAGTACTCCTTAATGAAAAGTAAGTAATAGGAATATTACGACTTCATTAAACTAAACTAACTCCTCAAACTTAAAGCGATGAGGGAAAAGATCAAATTACGGGCGCACACGCACTCCCAATTGCAGCAAAAACAATAAGTCCAGCATGACGTGTCTTCCAATCTTCCGAATTCAAATACTGTGGAATCATCTCAATTCCAAAGCGAAGTAACAATTCTTCATCTGAATTCGAGTAAACCTCGTGTAGTAACATATTTCCGAAGTGGTAACCCCCGGAGTAGCCCATTAGTTCACTCAATTCAGCGTCCATATCATACCAGGAAGGAACATCTTCAACACCAAATATCAAGAGCACACATTTCTCCAATATTCTGCGTTTAGACTCCTTAGATAGTTCCCGAACAAAGCTTGTAAAACGGTTCAATTTCCGTTCTTGGAGTTTCAGAATAATTTCAATCGCCCTGCACGTGATAAAACTGTCATCTGCACTCTCAACAATTTCGAACATGCAGGTCAACACAGAATGAAATAACTTGTCAACATGGCGAGCAAATACCACCAGATCCGCGATTTTTGTTTCCAAGATATCGATTTGACTCCCATTGCCTTTGAGCCAAACAAACATTCTTAGCAATAGGAGTTCAATATCACCGTCAAATCTCAACACTGTTTTCATCCTTATCAATTTTGATGAGGCATCAAATGTCAATGCCTGGATATTGACATTGGGAGAATCGAATAGATCCAAGAATTTAAAGTAAAGTGACCTATTGTTAGCTTTAAAAAATTCGCACGCTTCTTTATCGTCGGGCAAACACCGCAACACCCTGAGTGCTGTTTCTTGCCTCGTTTCGAAGTCCGTACGAATAGCTTGTAGAAGATTCTCAAGAAGTTGGCGCCTTCCCTCGGTTTGAAAGATCCTGGCGACTATTTCAGATAAATTAGGTAATGATTCGTTGTGGTCGTCGGAAACTTGAAGAAGCAGATGGTTGAGACGGGAGATAGAGTGTTGATCAACTCTTGCAGGGTCTAGGCCCCTTCTCAGAGCTTTTTCACTCGTCTCAGGGGTAGGATCATCATCATCAGCTGGCACGTCTTTGCCTTTTCTACTGGGGGGCTTGTCTGCATCTACGTGTTCCTCTTGCCTTTGACGACGTGGAGGAGGCGCCGGTGGAGAGGGTGGCCCTAAGGGACGCTTACTACCGGAAGTGGATGCCATTAATGTGTAGGGAAGTTGGATGGCTGAGTGGGAGAGTAATGAGAAACCAAGAAGGGAAGGTATTGAAGATTTTGAATATAAGGTTGAAGATGCTGGGACTGGATTCTGATGCACGCTTCTTAAATTCCGTTAGGACGGTTAGCCACGTCACCGTTTCTCTTTCGCCTTTCCCTCTTTCTTTCGTTCCTATTGGTCAAGGCGGCTTGTGAATGATGCACTTGCTGTTAAACCAGTTTAACCGCTTAATTCCTTACGAATTCGTCTTAAAGCCATGTGATTTTTATGCCGGTAATTGCACATTTCGTTACTAAAATCTTTTTGGACCCGAAAAAGATTGTAACGAACGGTAATTTCTTTTTAACTGGAGGAGGTTTGAAGGGTAATATTTCTTCCATTTTGCCTGTGTTACGTAGAGGAAGAGAAACCTATTAACTCCCAGACATATTTAACCATGTCAATAGATCCATTAGGTTTATTTTCGTGAAAAAAAATATCAATATGAAGTTTTCAAATCCCTCATGCTTGATTTTTTTATTTAGTTCATAAAAACCAACTCGCAGTTCATAAAAAGATGAGTTCAATTCGACAGCGTGCTCCCACAAAAATGTCATCTCAACGTACAAGAAGTTGCTGGAAATTAATTGCAGGCAACTTTGAATTGGATTGTGGCTTTTGATTCCTATAACTATGTTGGCATTCTGTTTTGGAGAGGAAAGAAGGGAGCCAGAAACTCCAATCAGCCACAAAAATTATTTTTAAAAAAAAATCTAAAATTTGCGACGGATTCCCATTCCGTCGCAAATTCTGGGATTTGTGACGGAAAGTTCTGTGCACATTCAACACTGAGTATGCAAAATGCACATTGGAGTGCACACTCAAGTGAACTCAAATGAGTGTGCTTGAGTGTGCATAGTGCAAAAATAATAATAATAATATTATTATTATTATTATTAACACTCACACTCACTCGAGTGTACACAATTCACATATGAGTATGGGTGAACGGTGTCAGTTTCTCACTGTTAGTGGAAGGCAACATTGCTACGTTTTTAAACTTTTCGGACAAAATTGAACCCAAAAAAACTTTTAAGACAATATTGTTCCTGGGGTGTACTTCTGGGACAAAAGTACTACTTAACCTGGCCCAAAAGAAGGTTTGATTTTTAACGGGGACAAAAATGCTACTTAACCTATCCCAAAAAAAGGTTCGATTTTTAACGGTGGAAGGATAATATCTTTTTAAGGAAAGTTTGACAGATAATATTTCTTCCATTTTTTGCCCCTGGTACATAGAGAGAGAAACCTATCAAGTCCCCATCCATGATGTTTGGTTTATTTTCGTGAGAAAAAATATCAATATAAAGTTTTCAAATCTTTCATGCTTGGTTTTATTATTTACTTCATAAAAACCAACTCGCGGTTTATAAAAAGATGAGTTCAATTCGACAGCGTGCTCCCACGAAAATGTCATCTCAACGTACAAGAAGTTGCTGGAAATTAATTGCAGGCAGGTTTGAATCGGATTATGGCTTTTGGTTCCTACAACTATGTTGGCATTCCATTTCAGAGAGGAAAGAAGGAAGCCAGAAACTCCAATCACCCTGTCCACGTGTATGACGGCTGTCCACATAGGTGCCAGCGTGTGCATATTCTTTCAGACTACTCAACTGGCGCCTTTGACTGTCGTAGCACTAGTAAAACGGCTTTCAATGACTGGGTAAAATATAATCCCCTCACCCAAAAAAAGGGAAAATTACGCGTAAGTCCTAAGGAAGAGGATTTATCACAATAAAGTCCCTTAAAATCATGTAATTACACAGAAGTCCCTAGCGACTTTTTTGATATTATTTGTGAATTTAAAATTACTTTGTTGCCTAAAAGCCATGACTGAGAGCACCACAAAACCAACAACTCAATTTCATTTCCCCTTCTTCTTCACCAACTTCATGCCTTCAAAATATCCATGCTTGATATATCCTTTACCTTCCCCACTTCTTGTTTCGCTCTTCTTCTTCTTCTTCTTCTCTTCCTCTTAGCTTACAATGGCTTCACCGTTTTCTGGGTTTATGTCCCTTTCTTGTTGACCAAATCGCCAACATCGAAACCCATTGTTTTCCCGGCCGGTGATGAGTGAACGCAATGAAGAATCAGTCCCGAATCTCTCGTCTTCTGTGTTGTTTGCCATCAAAGACAATTCTGCAAATTTCTCGAAGATTCATTTTCCCACATTTCAAAATTTGTCATTTCCCACTACACCCTTCGAGAAATTTCGCTTTAACCGATCTAGACGAACAAGGAGACACAAGAGAGGCCTAGGAAGTTTGTGCTCAGAAGCTCAAGCTTCTTTGTTTCAAAACCTGTAATTTTTCATTTCTTAAGTCAGAGGCTATTTACAAAAATAAATGTTATATTTACAACAACAAAGGCTATATATACAACAAACTTTCACAACTTGTATTTTCTTCATTTCTCACGTCCAAAGGCTATTTATAACAACAAATACTATATTTACAACAGAAAAAACATATATTTACAACAAATTTTCACAACCTGTATTTTTTTCATTTCTCACGTCCAGAGGCTATTTATAACAACAAATGCTATATTTACAACAGAAAAATCATATATTTATAACAACCTTTCAAAACTTGATGAATTTTTTTTCATTTCTCACATCCAGAGGCAATTTACAACAACAAATGTTATATTTACAACATAAAAAGCCTATATTTAAAACAAACTTTCACAACCTGTATTTTTTTCATATCTCATGTCCAAAGGCTACTTACAACAACAAATGCTATATTTACAACAGAAAATGCCTATATCTACAATAACCTTTCAAAACCTGGATTTTTTGTTTTTCATTTCTCACCTCTAGAGGCTATTTACGACAACAAAGGTTAGCTATAGTAACTCGGACATGGTCTATCTACCACATTGTGTATGCGGTAACTAGGTCTAACTATAGTAAACTCTTAGCTTATCGGCATTCCATGTCCTTTTGATTGGCTTCTTTCCCAAGGTCTCTAGTACGTAAGCTCCTTTGTCGAGCTTCTCCCTAACCCAGTAGGAGTCTTCCCAATTTGCAGTTAGCTTGTCTTCCTTGGCGTTTTTGTTTCCCACTTCGGCTCTTCTGAGTAACAGGTCGCCCTTGTCGAAAGACCGAGGCCTCACCTTCCTATTGTACTTGGCTGCGATGAGTTGCTTGGTGGCTATATCTCGGTAATGTGCCGTGACCCTGCCCTCATCAATCAAATCTAACTCAATCATCAGTGCCTCATTATTCATCTCCTCGCCTTCCTGTAGAGCTTTTAACCTCCTCCATGACGGCTACCCTATCTCAACCGGGATCATCACCTCACATCCATAAGTCAACCTGAAAAGGGTTTCCTAGGTTGAAGTTTGAACACTGGTCCTGTAACCCTAAAGCACGCTATAGAGATGTTCGACCTAGTTGGATTTCGCATCGTCCATCCGCTTCCTCAACCCATCCACAATTATTTTGTTTGCTATGCTTCAGCCTAACTGTTTGATTGGGGATGTTCTACGGAAGCAAAATGTTGCATAATGCCAAGGTCCGAAATCATTGAAACCTTTATCAATGAACTGGGTCTCATTGTCCGTGACCACCTCGGCAGGGATTCCAAAACGGGAAACGATGTTGTGTCATGAGCCGAAGTGATTGTCGTTAAGGGCTCGGCTTCTATCCACTTTGTAAAGTAATTGACAGCCACTATGAGCCATCGTAGTTGTCCGGGAGTTGTTTTGAATGGTCCCAAGATATCCATCCCCCATTTGTAAAAGGGCCAAGGAGCCTGATGAGCACAATTTATGCCATGTTTTCCCTATATTTTATGACTAAATTGTATGGTAAACACAGGCTTAATTGTACTCAATCTAATTGAAAAGGCATTAATTCATGAATATAGGGAACTAAATGATAAAAACCAATCTCATCCTAAACATGTGCTAAAAGAAGAACAAAGTACAAGGTTTTATGAGAAGAACATATAGCAAAGCTGATCCTATGCTATAACATCTGGCAGCATAACAAAATGCAATACAAGGCATCACAGAAGCTATAGCAAAGTAAACGACGCAATGCTATGCATCATATTTTCTAATCTTTTGTCAAGATTGTTTCAGGAAATAATTGTGAAGGTCGAGAAGAGACAGGTAGATTTGCTGACGTAACGAAATAGAAGATGTAGAGGATCGAAACTGAAAGATATGAAAAATCCTGTAGGATCAGCAGAATCAATCTACCAAGATTGGAAAGAGATATATGTGGATCTCGACAAATTAGGAAAGGCCCAGCTCGCTGAAACTTACGCAGCAAAAACGTTTGATTATATAAGGAAGCAGCAAGCCAACCCTAAAAGGAGGTCGAGTCGGAGAGAGTTCAATCGAAATACACATTTGGGCAGACTTGAAAAAAGAGAGAGAGAATTCCTAAGGCACGAGAACTCCAGGATAACCCAGCATCCTTCCCTGCAATAAGACGGAGAGAAGAAGACGTGGAGTGGTGACATGACAGGACTTCTTTCACGCCGTCGGAACTTCGTCAAGCTTTCTGTTTTTGTTTAATCTTTTTGTCATGGGTCATTCTGTTACTATCTATTTTGTGTTTCCCTCGTCAGTCATGAACTGATTTTCATATGCCTGAACAAGGATGATTTCTTAAGTGTTAAATGAACACAGTTGCAAGTTCTTAATTCAATAAATTCGATTTGCTTATCAGTGATTTAATTACTAGTCGACTAGCAGAAGCTAAGGACTAGATTTGTGGCCTCGGCTTACTGGCAAGGAGTCAAGGTTAGACCTCTGAGAAACAGTAACTGCTAGGCAGGCTGGTGCAAGGCTTGACCTATTATTGTAGGCTTCAGGAATAAGTCAACCGCTCAAAACCATTACACCCTGTTTTGTAATGCAGACCAAACTAGAAAATTGTCATAAGCATATGGAAGGAGTAAAGTTAGTGTCATATATATCGGACGCAGAAGCTTCAATAGATTATAGTGAAGAATCGGCTGAACCTAAGAGGGGGTGAATTGGGTGAAGATTAAAAACTTGAAACTTTGAAAATCTTTTTGCGTCTTTTAAATCAACAGTTAGATATTCGAATAAGCATATATTGGAAATATAAGAGATAAGGGAAAAGAATATGCAAACTATGATTTATATTGGTTCGGCCCAATCCTTGACCTACGCCCAATCCCCAAGCTCTACTTGAGATTTTCAATCCACTATCCTCTTGTTTAACCGGGCACAAGAGAAGCCTATACAGACGCACAAGTTCACCCAGGCACTTGTGAAGCCGAATCTCTCACCGAGATACACCTTTCAATCAGTTACACACTTTGTACTTGAATGTTATCCTCTTACTAGGATACACTCCCCCTTACAAGTTGTAAACCGATAACCCAATCTCCAAGTCCCACGACTTGAGATTCTTGCAATGATTTAATAATCAGAAATGTTCTCTCCAGAAGAGAAGATGAATAAACACTGAAGTACAATCAAATCATTTCACTCTCTACTGTAAACTATATAAACGTTGAGAAACAGAGTGTGTGAACTATCGACAGTGAAGTAGTAAAATCATTTTGTTGGTTTCGTCGATTCATTCATCAATCGTCGTCACTTCTTTCAGTTTGAAGACTTCACAATTTATAGGTTATTGTCTTTCGACCGTTGCAAGCATTTGACCGTTG
Source organism: Acacia crassicarpa (assembly GCA_034222035.1). Classification (NCBI taxonomy): domain Eukaryota; kingdom Viridiplantae; phylum Streptophyta; class Magnoliopsida; order Fabales; family Fabaceae; genus Acacia; species Acacia crassicarpa. Next base: position 5,058,805 of record JAWXYG010000009.1, on the reverse strand, counting down.
GAGATCAGTTGGAAGTAGTCATTGAAGCTTTTGTTGCTTTTTGCCCGTTGAGCTCTAATCCAACTTTAATAATAGAATGTTTATCATTGACTTCGTTAATGCTCCATCTTGAGTGTTGTAATAATAGCCGTTATAAAGATTTGAGTTTTTCGTAAGAATGTTCAAACTATCCGTTAGACTCAGAAGCTTTCCTCTGTTTTCTGACGTAGCATTTAATGCTTTTGTTGGAAATTAAGCCCTAGGGGCAATTCATTGTACTTTGAATATTTAAGTTTTTTTAAAGTATTCTCTTTTGTTATCATTTTCGTTTGCATGTTCGTATTGATAACTGCATCCCTGGATACATCTTATAGATTATCCTAAATGTCCCTGGTTGGTCATTTATGCGGGAGTGAAGATGAAATAAGACCAGTATGACTTTGATGAGGTATGGAGATACGAATCAAAGTCATAGGCACTTGTAACAGTACAAGGTGCTGGACCGACCCACTATGTGAAAGCTACATGGATTAAGTCATAAGCTTATCTCATGTATACCAACGTCACAACGCCCTATGACCTGAGATCATCATGGATTCCTACATGATGAGTCACTGGTCTTTGACCTAGTCAAAAGTCACCTTTGACCGGGTGATGATAAAGGCTGGGATCATGATCAGTGCTTTTCATGCGGAGGAATGTGAATGGTTAAGATGGAATTTGTCCCTCACATTTGTAGAGAGATAATACTGGGCCCCTTAAGGCCTTTGTTATTCTTCCACCCTTGAGGCATGGATAATGTCAACATCCTTTTCTTGACCATTACTTTCTCGATTCTCGAGTAGCCTAATAAGTGAAATGGAAACTCCTTCCATCACAGTATGACCATACATTTCTTAGACTCACTCATCAAGGGGCCCAGTATTATCTCTCTACAAATGTGAGGGACAAATTCCATCTTGACCAATCACATTCCTCCGCATGAAAACCACTAATCCCGATCATAGCCTTTATCATCACCCGGTCAAAGGTGACTTTTGACTAGGTCAAAGGTTAGTGACTCATCATGTAGGAATCCATGATGATCTCAAGTCATAGGGCGTCGTGACGCAGTTATATATGAGATAAGCTTATGACTTAATCCATGCAGCTTTCTCATAGTGGGTCAGTCCAACACCTTGCACTCTTACAAGTGCCCATGACTTTGATTCGTATCTTCATACCTTATCAAAGTCATACTGATCTTAACTCATCTTCGCTCCCACGTAGATGACCGACTAGGGACATTTAGGATAATCTATAAGATATATCCAGGGATGCAGTTGTCAATACAACCATGCAAACGAAAATGATAACTAAAAGAGAATACTTTAAATAACATAAATATCTAAAGTACAATGACTTGCCCTTAAGGCATAATTTCCAACAGTGGCTGCAAAGAGCCGGGGAATGACAAGCCCCAAAATATGTCGTACAAACATAAGCAGTTCGAACGTATCAAGATGGGATTGCGGGTCTTGAGTCCCATCATACTTTGGCAGGTTTTCCATATCAAAATCTTCTAGTTACGGTGCGCTCGCTATTTCATCAGAGAAGGGGCTGCTATTATAACCTATTATGTACTTCATCTTACACTCTTTGGGAGAGCTCACCGGTCGAGCTGTCCTCTCAGTATCTCGGTCTTTATTGTCCGAGATCCTCTCAATGTGCAGCTTTTTGACGACCGAGGCTGGGTTTTGGACTCATGCTCATCCTAAATCTGTCCCTTGAGTGGTCATGTCGGCATCACGCTGTGCAGACCTCGGTTTCTCACTACAGGAGGGGTTACCGGCATCCCGTGTCGTCCTTTCTTTCCTCCCGCGCTAATCATCACAACTTTCCCTTCGATCCAACGTTTCGAACTGCTTGAAACGGTCTTCCATTATCTACTGTATCACTCTGAGATCCTCTTGGCATTGGAGATTATTGCGTTTTTCCATATTCTCCATTCGTCTTAACATAGAATCCATCGCATTCTATAAGCGAAGAACTTCTAGATTCGGTACCGGAATATCCAAAAAGAGATCCTGCTGGTCAACTTCTTGAGCCTCCGCATCCTAGTGATTGTCTGCGATCGGTGGAGAAGAAGCCGTATCAGCTATGTTATCTCCATTGTTCGTAGCATCATGATCAAGATTATCTTCAACCAATGGTGGGTCCTAAGTCCGTTGCTGTTGACTTGCTTCTGCCTGGGTTGGATTTCCAGGTTGCGGAATGCGACTGCTGCTTCTTGTGTTAACCATCGTTGGTCCTGGGGATCGAAGTTTATGGCTCCCTACGGTCGGCGCCAATGTTCTGTATAAGAGCACAGGTGTCTAGCCTGATAGGCTAATAGATTGATATGGGATCAGACTGTTCAATCTGGGCATCTATAGGGCAGATAACCAAAAGAACGTGGGATTATTGTACACAGACGAGGCTTACGCCAAAGGGGTGGGGTGTGTGCATAGTGATAGCCGTATGTAAATAGTCTAAAGTTAGAACATGTGTACCTTAGTGTTTGACCTCTGTATTTATAGAGTTTACCTTAGGTAGAACCTTATGGACCCCGAATATCTTGTTGCTCGAGCATCGTAACTACCTGATCTGGATTTAGATCTTCCTGGATTATAAATAAGATAGGATCCCCCTTTATTATAGGCAGATCCTAATATGCATTATATTCCTTGTTGGACCGTCCTGCTATTGGGCCTGGTATAGGTTCGTAACAAAGTTAATGTGTCAATGAAAAAAATCTGATAGATTATCAATAACAAGTGAAAAATTATTATTATTAAATTGTGAGTTTTTCTAATATTATTCTTTTAACTGAGAGTTTATTGTCATTTTGCCATCAATAAACAACCAGGGCTCCTCACGCTACAGCATTCACTTCACTCGCGTGTGTACCACGTTCTCTCTGATCCTGCATTCCCACCTCCATTCCTCTCTCTCTCTCTCTCTCTCTCTCTCTTTCTCTGTGTGAGCGTTTCCATTTTCTATTATTCTTTGTGATCACTTGTGCTCTAGCATCTCAAGATCTAGATTTCTTCTTCCCTCTCACTTTTTTCTTCTTTGCCTATGTGCAAGGGCGGATCCAGAAATTTATAAAAGGGGACACCATTTATGGGGGGATTCGGGGGCTGCCCTTGTTTTTTTTTTAAAGAAAAGTTTTAAATACATTAAAAAAAGAATATAAAGGGAAAAATAAGGCTAAGTACAGTTTAAAATAGCACAAGTACTGTTAGAAATAACAAGGCTGGGCACTAAATAAGTTCGAGCACATATATTTTAATAACAAAAGTATATTACAATAAAAATAATTACAATGTCATCCTTCTAGGCCTTATTTTTTGGAATTCTATCATAATTGCCTTATTATTAATGCTATCAAATACATCTTTTTTAATATAAGGCACTAAACAAATGGCCAGAGAAGCTAGCTATTTGATTCTGGGAAAGGGAAGAAGAAGTTCGATTCTGCGATGCGAAAGGATTCTCTGGTATTTAAGATTTAACTCAAAGAAAAAAAGTTAGAACCACATCTTTTAAGGGAGGGGGCACTTGCCCCCAAGTCATGTACTTGCATCCGCCACTGCCTGTGTAAGATTGTTGTTATTTTCCACTACTTTTGCGCCGGAATATCACATGCACAGTTCATGTCGACGTAAAAGCTTTAACGAATACTTAACTTTAAGACTATGTTATGATGTTCTGAATTGAATTATTAGCCTCTCTAAAGCGTTGACCAGAGCTTGCACAGTGAAGTTTATCAATCTCTGAGTCTCTTTTTTGTGTAGGCACGAGGGCAATACGTTTGGAAGGGCTAGAAACATGAACTAAGAGAAGCTTAAACTTAAATGAAACCCAACATTTAAAAATATTGTTTACTATTAGTAATATAAAATCATAAATATCGTTAATAAGAGAGATTTTAACAGCAGCAGTAACATGGCTGTTGACGTCGTCCTCGTCATTAGTACTCCTGAGCAGGTTGGTCAGAAGAGGAGAGACCTAACCATTGGAAGTCTTGATCAGTCACAGGAAAATGTCTCTATATATATTTATTATATATCCTTATTATAAGACACCAACTAACAATTCTCACAAACTAATAAAAATAGTTAAAGTCAATAAAGTTACCTTACAATTTAAGTAACTTTCAATATTACCCCTACTAATTACGCTAAACTCTAATGTCATATTAATTATTATTCTCACCCACTACCCTTATTAATTAGGGACACATATGGAAAAAAAATGATGCTCCTTGGGAACAAGCAAATACCTTATAAAAGGGACCAAATACATTTACAAGTTGGTGTCTTATAATAAAGATCAAATAGAGTGTGTGTGTATATATATATATATAGCTGCAAATCTAACTAATTTTCCTCTAGCCCTTATTATAAGGCACCAACTATATATCAATTCTCACAAGCCAATAAAACAATTAAAGTCAATAAAATTGTCCTCCAATTTAAATAACTTCCAATATTACCCCTACTAATTGAATTAAACTCTAATATTATATTAATTATTACTCTCACCCACTACTCTTATTAATTATGGGCATACATGAAAAAAAAAATATTAATGCACTTTGAAAACAAGCAAGTCCCTTATAAAAATGAATAAATACAATTGTTAGTTGGTGTATTATAATAAAAACTAGAGGAAGTACCCTAGAAGCCCATAGTGCAAATTGCTCCTGGAATCGAACGGAAAAATCTGACAATAAATCACAGGTCCAAATTCTCTGCTCAGGGCAACTCAGAATTTGCTCCTTATCAATAGTCAACATCACCCCTCGTCCTTGGGTTCAACTGGCAAAGGGCTTGGAGACTCTCATCAAAGGGAGGGAGTTCGATCCTGGAGTTGGTTAAAGCGTTGAGGGAGGCATCCTAACTCCCAGGTGCCTAGGTTAACGTCTGAGGGTAATAGACGGCTCGCCCTATCTAACATCGATATCACCTAGGAGGAAGAAAGATTTCGCCATGCCCTTGGATCGTGGATGAAGCCAACCCCTTTCCTAAAATTTATATATCAAGGAAAAAAAAAATAGTCAACGTCGTCCTGCAAAACATACATAGATATACTGTTATTATATAAAAGGTGGTAGTCGCCAACCTTTTATATATCCCTTCCAGCTTCACAGAAACAATTTTTATTTTTGAAAACAAAAGAATTAAGGTAGAAATGAGGAAAGATTTGAAGCCAAACATGGTAGGATCCTTGGTATTTTCAAGAATTTTTGGTATTTGAAGTCAAGGAATTCGTCAGTCTGCCGTAGTTTGCACAATTGAGACAATACCTGCATCGTGTTAACTAAACAACTAGCTAGAATTTTAAACACAATTGTAAAAACCTTCAAAACGTCCCAATTAATATATGTCAGAAGCCAAACTAAAACCAAAATATATGAACATATATAATACAATACAACTTTCCATGCTAATTTCCTGTCTATATCATACAAGGAAGGAACATCTGCAATATGAAACATGAAGCGCACGCAATTCTCCAATATTCTGCGTTTAGACTCCTTAGAAAGTTCTCGAACAAAGCGTGTAAAATCCTACGATGACCGTGTTTAAAGCATATTAATAATTTCAATCGCCAGGCACGTGAGAAAATTGTCATCTGCAGTCTCAGTGTCTCACCATTTTCAAACATGCATGTCATCAATTCAAAACGAAGTGACTTCACAAAATCGGGAGTATAATTTCCAGCCACTTGCACCAAATCCATTATTCTTGGTTTCCCGATATCGATTTGACCACCCCCGTGAAATGCTTGTTCGAGCCAACCAGCCATTTTTTATAATAGGAGGACAAACCTCAGGCGTGGCAGCAGGCATATGAATTTAACTGAGGCATCAAATGTGAAAGCCTGGATATTGAGATTGGGAGAATCAAATAGATTCAAGACTCCAAGGCAATTTTTTCTGAAGAATCTAGCGTAAATTGACTCATAGTTATCACTCCAAAATTTGTGCGCTTGTGGCAAACACAAAAGATTGACATTCTTTCTTAGGCAAACACAACATAACCCTGAGTACCGTTTTTTGGCTCGTCGGCGGAGACGATGGCCGTGAGGGACGCTTACTACCAAAAGTTGTGTAAGGAAGTTGGGTGAGAAACGAAGACAGGAAGGTAGGTATTGAAGATTTTGAATACTGGGCTGAAGATGCTGGAATTGGATTCTCATGCACGCCTTTCAAATTTCGTCAACACGGTAAGCGCACGCCAAAAAAAAAAAAAAAAGATCTCAATAGAAAGGTCTTTTTTTAAAAAATGGAAGGGTAATATTTCTATGAGAAAATCAATGAAAGTCTATATTTTAAAATTTTATTGAGTAGATGAGTAAAATATATTTTTATACACAGAAAATATCAATGATTCTACAATCCTTCTGATCAATAAAATGTTTAAACCAAGATCTTGTCATCAAATTTTCATATTTTTATCATTCTCTCCATGTAAATTTTATTGAATAGAAGGGTCAAATATATTTGTATACATAGAAAATATCAATGATTGAATTTCCATCCCTCTAATCAATAAAATTTTTAAAATGAGATTTTTCACCAATTTTGTCATTCCCTATATTTTCGGTGGAGAAAGAAAAATCCGCCATTTACGTCTAACTATATGTCATTGGATTTAAGTAGTTAGCTTTACTTTAAAGGAAAAATATGCATCAATATGAAAATTTCCAATCTAAGTGAATAAGTGAACTTGAGAAAGTGGAAATTTTTAGTCTATTGAAAAGTAAAACTCTTTCAAGAATATTGCTTTTGACCAAATTTTTAAAATATAGTAATATAAATCGTCAATAAATTTATTATGCATATGAGCATATCAACTCTACATACAAATAAGGAAGAATGTGATATGTTAATATTTAGATCTAAACCCAAATTTAGTAATATAAGGTTTATAGTTTGATCTGCCATGAATCATTTGTTAAGTAAGCCGGCCACGTAGTTGGTGATGAGTGTTTAGTTTTACTAAAGTGAATGCCGTGTATGTTATCAGGGGGAAAAAGTTCATATAGTTTTAAATATCATCATTAATGTTCATTCAATTTTTAAAATTTTAGATTTTGCATGTGTTTTATAAATTCTTTTTTTAAAAGGCCATAAGAACTCATAAAATACCCGCATTTCCATATTGATTTTCCCTTCTTTGTCTTTTCAACCTCTTAATTTCTTTTAAATTGATCGTCTCTGTTGATTGAGTCTACTCTAGTTAAAATGTGTTCTAAAGAGTTTACCCTTCATTGTTAGACCAATAGCGAGAATAAGTTTGTTGCCAATAACATCGATCCATCGATAAACTTTTTGATAAATATCCTGATGAGTAACATTACGAGCATTTTCTTATGTATTTGGTGCTGGCTAATAAACAATTATGTCATCGCCCCCACCTGGGTTAAGAAAGAAATGATCGAGCAAATTTTTTCCTCAGTTGCTATATAGTCACTTCGTAATAAAATGTGAGGGAAAAATGTACTCGAATAAATCAAAATGAATCAGAGTGGAATTAAACGCAAAGAGAGCTTTAACTAGAAATTAATCATTATTGCCTTATTTAAAATCTGAGTAATACACATTTCAAGAATCTTATTGTCAAGATCCAAAATAACCGGATCGGCCCTGAAATCAAATAGAGATGATGATGATGATAGTTTCCAACTCATGCATGTTTGTTCCAAAATAAGATGAAGATTAAGTTTAAAAAAATAATAATAATAAAATTTGAAAGAAAGTTTATGTACGCTTCTAACAGTTGACAGAGTTGTTCTTGTGCATATTTGGCCTCTTCAAAGTCATCTTTTAATGGCAAGAAGCTTATCCAGATTTCAACCACCTGCTTAATTATCAGTAAAACTAATTAGAACAAGCAAATTGTGTAAATATTAGTTGGAGGCTGATGACCGCCCATACAACAACAATATAATATTACCTTTTGTCTTTAATATAAAATCTGCTTTATAGTTCAATTTTTTTAATTAGAGTAAGTTTTATATTAAGAATCTAGGGAGAGTAGTATTATTAGAAAAGAGAGAGGAAACGTGTTACCTGGGGGCCATTAATATTATCACGCCTGAACTCGCATATTTTTCCCAAAGTTGAAACCGCCGCGTCATATGTCATTCTTCTCTTTGATACCAATCACACACTATTACATGATATAGGTTGTTGATAGCCTCTGCCCAAAAAAAAAGCACTTTTACATTATATATTTTTGATCAAAAACAAGTTTACTTTGCTAGGTGTAAGGAGCCTACTAGGGGAATCGAAGTTGGATATGAGTTGTGTGTTTGTGGCGCATAAACCAATCCCACATGCAGCTTCCTATACCCAAACATGAACGTAGTAAATATGACTTTAAAAACAAACGGACCGAGCTAGCTCATTTCGCAGAAAAGACTATATACCTGTTGAAGCTGAAGGCTTTCTGATTTGCAAAGGTCAATGACAACCTGAAGAAATGTATAACGATACCTGGTTGAATAACATAGACAAATGAGTCATAAGGATTAATAGGCTCAAATATATATTGATAGGGATAAAAACAGGGGCGAAGCCAGAAATTTTAACCACCCGGGGGGGGTGAAAACTAATGATGATCTTATCTCACTCCTATTTAAAGGCTCATATCAACACTTAAATCACACTCCAATTTAATGCTATCTATAATTTTTTTCAAACAATATATTGTATCCAACAGTATTTGAAATTTAAAGTATTCGTAGCACTTTCTTACTACAAAACCCACCCAAGACCGTCCTTTATTATCCCTTTCTTGTATTAGCCATGGATGAAGTGCAGTTATTGGGATGTTCGGTGAGTCCGTTTGCTCATAGGGTAATATGGGCTTTAGTGAAATATGAATACATACAAGAAGACCTTTCAAACAAGAGTGAGCTACTTTTGATGTCCAATCCACTAAAGAAAATTGAGAGAAGAGCAAAAACAGAGTTGGTACAAGTGCTGAAAATTGTGGAAGATCAAGCTCTGAAGGATAAAGAGTTTTTTGGGGGAGACAGCGTAGGAGTGGTGGACATAATTTTTGGAAATATTCCTCATTGGTTTGAAGCCATGGAAGAAAATGTGGGCGTCAAAGTGGCGGAACCTAATACCCTTACACGCCTGGGTTCAACACTTCAAGCAAAATCCTGTGATCAAACATAATTTCCCACCATATCAAGATCTGGTTCTGTTCGTGTAGGGGGCGGGGGCCCACCCTAGCCCCCTAATTCCGCCACTGGATAAAAATGTATAGACTATAAACTCCGCAAGTGCACGGGCCGTACCAAGAAATAAAGAGTGAGTAAGATATCGTTCCCACGAGGACTTGGTATCACAAACTTTGGTTAAGCATTAATCTCACAAATTCGTTTAAGTTAAGCAAATCAGAGTGAATTTAATTAAAGGAAAAGAAAATAAAAAAAATGAAATCAAAATAAACAAACTACCACAATAATCAAATGAGCAACCCAGAGTCACTAATCCCTTATTAGCTTCATAAATCTTGATTTCACTAATTTAATTACTCTTAATATCAATTTTGTTAATCTCGAGTATAAATAGTTATAAGTGCCTGTTGGTCCACTTACAACCCTTTCTTGAGTATTGTTACGGACCGGCCCAACAGCTCAAATCCAAGCCACGGCCCAACCTTACCTGGGGGCATAGATGACGGGATAAGGTGGCAATATGGGATCCCAACAATATAGGATCTATCCTAACCATAATCCCTAGATACCAGCCCCGGATATTGCTCACCAGGCCGGGATACTCGCACCGGACCCTCTATAAATACGAGGAAACGTCATTCAGGTGCACACGTTCTAATCTATGCTCTATTTACTTTCTGTCACACAGAGCACACACACCACCCCCTGGCTTCACGCCTCCAAGTATACTGCGAACTACGTGGACTTTGATCCCTTCAAAGGGTACGTAGGCTCTAGGCTTGACAACCTAGTCAAGTCCAATCTATCTGTGTTATTAGGACAGAACATTGGCGCCGTCTGTGGGGAACTATAAACTTCTATCCCCGTGACCACTGATGGCAAACACCAGAAGCTACAGCAGAAACCCACCACCGCCGATTGGCGGAGACCCCCAACCAAGCCAACCGCTGGCCGAGCCCCGTCAGCCACAGGAACCATCGCGACGGGAAAATACCCCCGAAGGACACGTGACTGACATGGCAACCTCCCCTTACGCAGATGATCAACCGCTGCCAGAAGCGGACACGAAGCCTCCCACCCAGGACGTACTGGCGGTCAAAGCCGACGTCCGCATTCTATGGAGGACACAAGAGTCGTTGTTCCAAAGGTTTGAAAACAAGGAGAAACGAGACCACCTCCAGCGAGAGGCAGATTTTGAAGCCCTCGGTCGCATGATCAGGGACGAGCTTGCAATCAATCGTCGACATGAAAACCGCAGGAGGAATCATAAAAGAGGGAGAAGGGCTCCCGTAGACGATAGTAGTTCGTCGAGTAGCCCAGAACCCAGAACAACACGCAGAGGCAGCGGTGAATCGAACGGTAGGATGAGCGCAGGACAAAGCCACCTACCGTCCCCAGAAAACGTCGACGACACAGGAAACCGGGATGGCGGTATTAACCGCAGCAGTCGAATCGACAGAGAGGGCCGAAACCAAGAAGAGCGCAGCGCAGAAGACAGAAGCCCCCGGGCCCAAAGATCACCCCCTCGTGGATTACCCCGAGAGTACTGAATGAAGTACCTTACGGAATCTGGAAGATCCCCGTTCTCCAGGGCTGCGGCCAAGGCCCATTACCCGAGACACTTTGACCTGGCTGACCTTTCGAAGTACGATGGAACTCAGGATCCACGCAACCATCTTGAGGTGTTCGAAAAGCTCATGTGAGTCCGGTCAATTGACGACCCAGTCATCCAGCGTCTATTTGCGGCCACTCTGACCGGACCGGCGCATAAATGGCTGAGCTCGCTCCCGAACAACTCCATCCGGAGTTTTGAAGACCTCGGACGCAAGTTCGAGTTGCATTTCTCCACCAATAAAAAGTAGCCAAAATCCGAATTCACGCTGAGTAATGTGCGTCAGAAGAAAGGTGAGGCGCTACAGAAATATCTGGACCGATTCCGTGACGTTGCAATGCAAGTCCACTCGCTGCCCGAGAACGTCCACGTACATTGCCTGGTCAACGGGCTAGATCCGTCATCAAGACTGGCTCGAAACTTATGCAAAAACCCGGCTTACACGTTGACCGAGTTCTACACCCAGGCGAAAAAGTACCTGGAAGTGGAATAAATGGAGGTGGCCAACGCCGACGAACCCGAACGGATGAGGAATGCTTCCCTTGATGAAAGACAACGGGCGAGAAAGCAGAGGGCCGAACCCAGAAGGCGGAACCGGGAGAGCCGAGCCAAACCCGACCGAGCCGACCACAAGACAAAGTACGACAGCTACACTCCGCTGAATGCCCCTCGGTCGTAGGTATGGAAGGAAGTAGCCCAGGCCGAGATGAGGCGGGTTGACAAGCCGAGGCCGATTAGAGGCCGCTCCAACGCGAACCGTACCAAGTTTTGTACGTTCCATGATTGCCATGGACATACTACCGACGAATGCTATGACCTCCGTGACGCCATTGAAAAGTTCCTAAGAGAAGGAAAGCTACGTCAATATGTCATCAAGACCCAGGGAAGGTCGAGCGGCAAACGCAACGACCGTGGCCGCACTAGAAGTCCGCCCAAGGAGACCCAAAAGCCAGGAAAGAAGCAGAAGACCGCCTCCGACGACGAGTTCCCCGACGTTGATTTCCAGTGTAACGTCGTCAGCGGAGGATTTGGAGGGGGCGGAGACACTGTAAGCCAGCGGAAGAAATACCTCCGCGAAGTTCTAACCGTCAGACACCTCCCCAAGTTCAAGGACAACCCCGCCAAGCTGAGGCCGCCAACCTTGACCTTCACCAACGAGGAGCTCAGAGACGTAATTCCCAGCCACCTTGACAGATTGGTAATAACCGGCACCGTGGTAAATTGCCGTGTCAAGAAAATCTTCGTGGATGCAGGAAGTTCAGCCGACATCATAAGCTGGGACGCCTACAAAAGGATGCACCTCGACAAAGAAGATCTCAAGCCGTGCAAGACCACCCTGATCGGATTCAACGGCAAACAATCCTTCCTGAAGGGATACATCGACCTCAGACTAACCCTTGGGACAAAAGAAGCCTTCAAGTCTAAACGCGTCAGATTCATAGTAGCCGACTTCCGATCCCCGTACAACATTATCCTCGGCCGACCCACAATTCACAACTAGGACATATTAATGTCCACCAAGCACCAGAAGCTGAAGATGGTCAACGACAAAAATCAGCTGGTAGTAGTATCCGGAGACCAAAAGGAATCGCGGCATTGCTACTTCGAAGCCCTCCGAGTCGAGGAAGGAGGACCCTCATCCCCACCTTGGCTCGGATCCAAGGAGACAATGACTGAGGTCGACAGCGAAAGACACCCATGGCAACCGGTCAATATGGTAGAGCTCGACCTCCGGGAGCCAGAAAACCCAAGACCTGAGCCAGAATGAGAGCTAGAGGAAGTAGTATTAGGGACGGACCCATCTAAGATCGCCAAGATCGGCAGAGATATGAGGGACGACCTAAAAGCACAGATGATCCACTTCCTCCAACAAAACCAAGATGTCTTCGCTTGGACCTCGGCAGAAATACCCGGCATCGACCCCCACTTCTGCTGCCACAAACTCGGCATATGGCCGGAATCGAGACCAGTGGCACAGAAGAAGAGGAATATCTCCGACAACAGACAGAAGGCCCTCGAGAGCCACGTTGAAGAGCTCTTAGCGGCCGGCTTCATTCGAGAAGTGAGGTACACTACTTGGCTCTCGAACGTAGTCATGGTACTCAAACCCAGTGGCAAATGGAGAGTATGCGTCGACTACACGAACCTTAACAAGGCATGCCCGAAGGACTCTTACCCGATGCCCAATATCGATCAGCTCGTGGACAACTCAGCTGGGTACCAACTCCTCTCCTTCATGAACGCCTACTCCGGATACAATCAGATCGTCATGCATCCGGAAGACCAGGAGAAAACCGCCTTCATGACGGACAAGGCAAACTACTGTTACAACGTCATGCCTTTCGGGTTGAAAAATACCGGGGCCACCTATCAAAGGATGATGAACCGAGTATTCGAGGACTAGATCGGGCGCAACATAGAAGTCTACATAGACAACATGATCATCAAGTCGAAGCTGCCAGAAGACCACATCCAGGACCTAGAACAGACGTTTGAAAAGTTAAGAAGACATCGAATCAGGTTGAACCCGACCAAATGTGCCTTCGGAGTTCCGGCTGGAAAGTTCCTGGGCTTCATGTTGACCAACAAAGGGATTGAGGCCAACCCGGACAAATGCAAGGCCGTCCTCAAAATGCAACCCCCGAGAACCAAGAAAGAGGTGCAACAACCGACTGGCCGCCTTGCCGCCCTAACAAGATTTCTACCGAAGTCGGCTGAAAAAGCCCTGCCCTTTTTCAAGTTGTTAAAGAAGGAAACCCAGGGAGGTTGGAACCCGGACTGCGACGCAGCCTTCAAAGAAATTAAGCGATGTTTGGCAACCCCGCCGGTGCTTACTAAACCGGACCCAGGGGAGACCTTGCTCCTCTACCTTTCAATCGACAATGAAGCCGTCAGCGCTGCCTTGGTGAGAGAAGTCGAGGCCGGACAGATGCCAATATACTTCATCAGCAAGGCTTTACAAAGCTCTGAACTCTGGTACCAGAAACTTGAGAAAGTGGCCTTCGCCCTACTCACCGCCGCAAGAAGGCTCCGACCTTACTTTCAAGGACATCGGATAGTGGTGCGCACCAGCCAACCGATCCGGCAGATCCTCCACAAGCCAGACTTAGCTGGAAGAATGACCAACTGGGCCATTGAGCTGTCAGAGTTCGACATAGCGTTCAAGGTCCGGCAGGCAATCAAGTCACAAGCGCTGGCGGACTTCATTAGGTAGCTCACACCGACAATAACGAGTGACGGAACTTGGAAAGTCTACGTGGACGGATCCTCCAACACTAAGGGCAGCGGTGCAGGAGTCATCGTTAAGAGCCCCAAGGGGTCACCACCGAGCACTCCCTCCAACTAAAGTTCCCGACCTCCAACAACCAAGCCGAGTACGAGGCCCTGTTGGCCGGACTGCTCCAGGCAAGGGACAATGGCGCGCACCGAGTAAAGGTCTTAACCGACTCACAGCTCGTAGCCGCCCAGATCGACGGCAGCTATCAAGCAAAAGGCCCTCTTATGGCGAAATACCTAAACCGCGCCAGAGAGCTCATGGCCAAGTTCGAGGAAGTGATCGTCCCCCATATCCCAAGAGAGGAGAACACCAGAGCCAACATCCTCTCCAAGCTGGCAAGCACCAAGGGGCCGGACAATCACAGGATGATGATCCAACAAAACCTAACCGAGCCGAGCTGTGTCATGACCATCTCGACAGGTTTTGACTGGAGGAAGCCGATAGAGGACTACCTAGAGCGGGGAATCATCCCTACCGACCCAACCGAGGCCAAAAATTTGATCAGAGAGGCCGCCATCTACGCTATGGTCGACGATCAACTCTATAGAAAGGGACTGCATTGCCCCATGATGCGATGCCTCGGCAAATTCGAAGCGAAATACGTGCTAGCTGAACTACATGAAGGCAGTAACGACCACCATATGGGGGGCAAGGCCCTCGCTAGAAAGGCACTACGCGCCGGTTACTACTGGCCAACCATGAAGCATGACGCCATGGAGACGGCCAAGAAGTGTGATAGCTGCCAGAAACACGCCAGGATCATATGGTCGCCGCCGACAGAGTTGAAAGGAATGTCGTCCCCCTGGCCCTTCTATAAATAGGGCATGGACATCCTCGGACTGTTCAGGCCGGCACAAGGGCAATGTAGATGGCTTATCGTCGCGGTCGACTACTTCACTAAATGGATCGAGGCAAAGCCACTGGCCACTATAACCTCGGCCAGAGTAATGAAGTTCTTCCGGCACAACATCGTCTCTCGTTTCGGAATACCTGCCGAGGTCGTCACGGACAATGGGACCCAATTCATGGACCACAGATTTCAAGCGTTAATGTCCAACCTGGACATTAAACAGCACTTATCCTCCGTAGAACACCCGCAGTCGAATGGCCAGGCCGAAGCCGCCAACAAGATCATCCTTGATGGACTTAAGAGACGCATGCTGCAAGCCGACACCAACTGGACCGAGCAATTGCACAGCTTTCTATGGGGATACCGGACGAGCGTACATTCTTCGACCCAGGAAACCCCGTTCAGGCTAACCTACGGATGCAAAGCAATGATCCCGGTCGAAATCGGGCAACCATCTTGGAGAAAGGTTAAAGCCAGACAAGAAGGGCAGGAATCGAACGACAACGCCTTAAAGACCGACTTGGACCTCATAGATGAAATCCGAGTCACGGCCCACTGTCGAGAACTCGCCGCCAAGCAGCTACTCGCAGCTAAGTACAACAGAAGGGTCCGACCACGGTCATTCAACCGGGGGAACCTCGTACTCCGACGGGCCAACATAGGCAATAAGAATGCCAAGGACGGAAAGCTTGCAGCGAACTGGGAAGGGCCCTACCGGATCAAAGAGAAGCTAGATGGAGGAGCATACATCCTCGAAACCCTGGCACAGAAGCCGGTCAAGAGAACCTAGAACTCCGACAAGTTAAGGATCTACTATAGTTAGACCCCGCCCCGGCTCAGGGCGACTCATTTGTTATTCCTTTTGTTATTTCCTTTAAAAACTTAAGTTATTTTATTCTCTACTCACGTTTCTTTGTAAAGCCTTTTAGGGCTATTTTTTATCAATAAAGGGTCCCAATGAGGAGATTCATTAATGTGCACAGATATCCGCTTAAGCTTGAAACCGAGGCAGTGAAGCCCGGTCAAAAAAGCCGAGGCCAATAAGCCCGGCACCGGATAAACGGCTCTGAGGTCGTGTACCCGGCCGAAAACTAAAAAACATCTAGATGTACGAAAACCGGCCGTTGTACTCCGACAGGCACTAGTTAGAGCTCGGCGAAGGCGCCATACGTGGCTTTTCGTGAAATTGACGCGTCAACGCTCACCCGACTAAGCAAGCGGACTACCATGTCGACCCTGATCAGGTCAAAATGTTTGATTAGAGGCAGACGAAGCCTCAGTCGAACAAGTGGTAGTTTAGCCCTTACATCGGTTAAACATAATCCGACTAGCGAAAGTTGGAGTCCGACTACTAAAAGTCGGACCAAGGTAGTATGGTTAGTTATACCTGACGAGGTTGAAACAAGACAACCCTGCCCCAACCTCCCACACACAAGTGTGGTAGAGTAAAAAACGGCTCGTAAAGCATTACAGTCAATAAAAGTCTAAACTAAGACAAAAGGATGATAAAAACGTAAATCATTCATTGTCCAAAAAGTTTGTACAGAATGGCCCGAAGGCCAGCATTGTTCAAGAAATATACAAGGGCACACACACCCCACAAACAAAAACTAAAAGCTAAGTCTATCTGGAAGGCCCGGCTCCAAGACTTTCAGCTTCAGCAGCATCCTCCTCAGCACGGTCGGTAGGACCCTCACGGCAGGAGATTGGTAAGGGATCAGATTCCTGTCTTGTACATAGGTGCGGTAGTCATACCCGTCCACATTGAGCTCATCGCCGGGGTTGAAGTACTGGATCTGAGCCAAGGCCTGCTCAAAGCACTCCCGAGCAGTCTGCAGCAAAGCATCAGATGCCTCCTGGTGAGCCGCCTTCTCCGCAGAAAGGGCCGCCTGAAGCGCCTCTTTCTCGTTAGCTAGGGAGGCCCGCTGCTGCTGAAGGGTTTTCATCACAGCAAGACTCTCGGACAACCCTTTCTGCGCCCGAGCACACTCCTCAGCCACCTTCTGCCCCGACTCCTGGGAAAGCTGGAGCTCCTGGTCCGCCTTCACCGCCGCGGCCTTGGCAGCATCCCGCTCGACCCTGGCCGTATCCCACTCCTCCTCAGCAGCCTTGACCTTGGCCTCCGCAGACTCAACCTTAGCCTCTGCCGCGGCCAGGCCCCTCTTCAGCTCCTCTTCGGACGCCCTCAGCCTGTGGCAGTCAGCATCGACCAGGGCGTACTTCTCCCGCACTAAGATCAGGACCTGAACGTACCCTACTGACAGACACAATTCCTTTTGGGTCGCGTGTAACTCATCCATGGCCGGCGAAGACAAAGGTCGGCTCTCCAAAAAATGTCGAGGAGGAAGGAAAGCAACACCCACCTCCGGCACCACCCCCTTGTCCCACAAAAAGCCGCGGAGAAAAACCGAAGACGAACACGACGGCGGAGGAGGTAGAGGAGGAGGCGGCAGAGACAAAGGAGGACCCGGCAGTGAACCCGATGGCACTTCAGAAAGGAGTAGAGCCTCGACCACCTCATCAGCAATCACAACTTCCTTTCCCTTGGAAGCCGGGGACTTGGCCAAGACCTCTTGTCCCTTCGAGGCCTGGGACTCTACCTCTGGGGAAGGCTTGGCGCCGGCAGCAGGAGAAGGACCAAGGGCGACTGAGTCTTTTGACTTCTTACGAGCCTCGGCTGCAGGAGCGTTGGCATCCTCAGAAGCACCCCGCTTCTTCACAGGGTGGTTCGGGGAGGCAGCAGCAGGATTAGCCTTCCGAAGATACAACAGAAGGGCACTCATGTCTCTAGCCGAAAGAGAAAAAGATAAAACAAGTTAGAAAAACGGATCCAAAATCCACATGAAAACACAAGATTAAAGGACTAGCAAAATATCCTACAAGAGGGGGGTATCGGCTTGGAACCAGGCCCGATAATAAAAAAGGCTGCACTCCGAACCCTGTACTCTTCCACATAGGCGGCCAGCCTGGGGATGGAAGGGACGGTCTCGAGTAAGAGATCGTCGTCATCAACCAAGTAGGACATCGACAGCTTGGTATAATGCCCTTTCTGCCAATAAAGAGGAAACCTCCACTCTACACCCGGGCCCTCCACCCCTTTTAAAAACAAGGGCTGTTGGCCAGGCCTGGTCGCGACCTTGAAGAAGGCGTTCTTAAAACGCTTGATAGAATCCAAGAAGGCCTTCATCAGTTTCCTGTCCGACCCATTCCAAAGCAAAATCAGTCCCTTGAGTTTCTCGCTCTCCTTGGGTGAACTGGGAGTAAAAGGACTGAAGTAATAGAAAAAAAGGTTGGCTATACAAGGGATGGGGCTCGGAAACGAGGCACATAACTTTTCAAAGGCCACCAGATAGGCCCAGCCGTTCGGATGAACCTGCGACGGCGCGAGACTCAGATAGGTCAGGGCCGAGATCTGGAACTCCGTGAAGGGGAAACGAACTTTGATCCGCGTCAACAAATCCTGATAAAATAAAAAGAAGTTAGTGGACCCGGCTTCGCGGACAGAGCAGACAGGCTCCTCCACCCCCGCAGGAATGTATACACAGCCTTTTAACTCGGGTAGCTGTAGCTGGGCGATATCGGCTTCAGACATCAGGGATCGAGTCTTCAACACCTCATGAGATACCCAGTCAAACTGTCGACACAACGCCTCAGGCAGACTGGAAGAGTCTGAACTCTCCGCCTCGGACCGTTGCTTAGAAGATTGGGATTGAGGAGCCATTACACCTAAAGGCAAATAAACAAAGCCAGTATTAGTAAAGAGCGGGAATACCTGGCACTACAACGGTGGCAGGCGAAAAAGACTGCGGACTCGGACGAACAGGGGCACTAGAAAGGACATCCGGGGCAGGCCGATGCCGGCAGGAACCGAGTACAGAAGAAGCCCTGGCGTCTCCACCACGTGCTATCAACGCAGAGCTCTCCACGAGGCAATCCCAACACCGGCCGAGATACCCTTCCGGGAAAGGATCCGAGCAAACGGAAGAAGGGCCCTCATAAAAATTAAGAGGCTGGGCTATCAGTACTGGGGACCCGGGTCTGAACGAGGAGTCTACCCCAGCCCCGCTGGGCAACCCGAGGGGAAGAGCGTGCGCCAAGGGACGAACGGGATGTGGAACCGGAGCCCTAGCAACAGTCGGGCGAGCCCTGGCTCTCCCTGGACGTATGACACCACCGCGGCACAAAGGAGCCAAAACCTCCGTGGCGGGTGGTTCACCCCCAAGAACCCAATAAGTGGCCCGAGGGAAGCGCTTTCGAAGAAGCATCTCTTCTTCCGGCAACAACACCGCTCTGGGCCTAGGGGAATTTCTGCCTCTCACCATGATGGAAAGCCTAAAGACTAAAGGTTTTGTGTTTAAATGGCAAGGGATAAGCGAATTTTGGGTAAGACAGCAAAGAAGAAACCCAGTAAGTTCGCTAAGCAACCCAGAAGAATGGAAGGAACGATAACGCAGGCGACAGTCTCAGGAAATGAAACGGTAAAATGTAGAGTAATACCGAACAAAAATACTAAAAGGTGAATGGAGTACCTGTACGTGTAGAATGAGAGAAACTGGGATGCTGGAAAACGGCAAAGGTTTCGATCAAAGAAGACTCTTCTCTGCGAACTTAGAGAGAAATCAGAAAGAGAAACTGGTGAAGAGTTGAACAGCGGGAAAAATGAAAGAGAGGAAGGAGGAAAAGTTATTTAAACCAAGTCACGAAACGATGGGGGTAAAACGGTCTATTTCGACCCAGGCACGACGGGATTGGTACAGCACGACTTCAGCACATTAAATGCACACGGATCTCGGGAAGCGAAAAGACGCGACGGTTGCAGAACACCACCATTTAGGGCGTGCCAGGTGTAGACCCGCAATGATGACGCGCGTGAAAGGAATCCCGAAGCTCATAGAGGATGCCAGGAGGCAAGAAATGCAAGGCCGGAGTCGCTAGTGGGCATTTTGGGCCGGAACGGATCGAATAACCATCCCGACAGGATGGACCCAGCATTCTAGGCAGGACACCAGGACAAAGGCACAAAAAGCCGGTCCCAGATTTGAACCCGACGGAGGGCCGATGCAGCCACGAGCCGGTCCAGCCGAGGTAGAATGCCTCGGCCATAACAAGGATCGGGGGCAATATACACCTTGGTCGTCCAGAAGCCTAAATGACCAAGCTGGGGGGCAACTGTTACGGACGGGCCCAACAGCCCAGATCCAGGCCACGGCCCAACCTTACCTGGGGGCATAGATGACAGGATAAGGTGGCAATATGGGATCCCAACAATATAGGATCTATCCTAACCATAATCCCTAGATACCAGCACCGGATATTGCTCACCAGGCCGGGATACTCGCACCGGACCCTCTATAAATACAAGGAAACGCCATTCAGGTGCACACGTTCTAATCTATGTTCTATTTACTTTCTGTCACACAGAGCACACACACCACCCCCTGGCTTCACGCCTCCAAGTATACTGCGAACTACGTGGACTTTGATTCCTTCAAAGGGTACGTAGGCTCTAGGCTTGACAACCTAGTCAAGTCCAATCTATCTGTGTTCTTAGGACAGAACAAGTATATTTTGTTATGTCTAACATAATTACTCAAGAGGCAACAAAACTCGAACACACTCTTCAACAATTATATATATGGGGCAATTAGGTATATGTCTATCCTAATCACAAATTAAATCGTAATCTAATCCCATATTACTTAATCTCAGAGCTTAATTAAAATCCCCTTCGTCAAGGTAAATCCTAATTCTCAAATTCATATTCAATGATGGCCAGTCACTAAATAGATAAAACTAAACAAGATTAAGTAACCAAAATTAATATTAATTATAACTAAATAATAAAAACAAAGTCCAATCCATACCTATAAGTTCAAAGTTCCTCTAGGTTGTAAAGAAAAATTAGTCAAATATGGTTTTAACAAAAACCATCACAGCACAAAGAATTTAAATCCAAATTCAAACAACAAACAAAAAGAAAAGCATGGAGGAATCAAATCTGTCAAGGCACTCCACTGCAACGAAGGTCGTTCAGCTTCTCCATTCTTTTCTTTTGTTCCATCTGAATCTGCCTTTAGAGCTTCCAAATCGCCACTGTGGTCTGAGATGGTGAGGGAGAGAGATGAAGTTGGATGGTGGTGAAAGAAGGGAGGATCTCGCTGGCGACCGCGGTGGAGAGGGAAGCCGCCGGCGAGGAAGAAGGTCCGATGGTGTGTGAGTATGCAAGACTGGAAGTTCACTCGCTCTGTCTCGCGCTCACCGTCAGCGAGAAATGGATCTGCCAAAATTAATTGCCGCCTCCTTTTTATGTTCCAACGAAATATCCCATTAGGTCTTCCTTTGTTTTTTTTTTTTAACCAAAAACTGTGTGTTGCATCTCCTTGTCATTCAAATCCTTATCTTCAATTGATTCCAATTTGTGGGCCCCATTTGAATTATCAATCCAAACCATCGATGCGTGGCTGCCACCATTAACCATAAGAAGCATTATATAATAATAATAATAATAATAATAATAATAATAAACCCTTTTTTATTTTTTCTAAACTTCTAAATATTATTATTTATTTCCCTAACTCAAAAACTTTTATTTTAAATTGAAATCACTCAAATAATGTATTCAAATTGATATTTCTTAAAATCCTAATAAATTCCTTTAATTTAGGATTAATGACTTCCTAAATATATTAAAACAACCCCCAAATCTACTAAAAATGGGAAGTCATCATATATATATATATATATATGAATTCAGATATATTACAAGTTAAACCTTTGCAATTTATATGGGCAGTCCTTCAAAAGCAAATTAAAAATGGAGATTGCCACTTCTTTCAACTTATTTGGGCACCAAGTATCATGACACTGCGGTAAGAGTTGAATCAAAGGGACAAACAGTGAAGACCATAACCATGCTTCCTATTCGTTAGTTGAGAAAATTAACATAGGAAAATTGCTTTTTTTTGGGGGGCGGGGGATAGAACCTTGAAGAAAATTATAAAGATGAGAGGGACAGACCCATAGGGCTTGAACAGCTGGCAGAAGCTCGTCAACATGAGGTAAGAACGTTGACTTCAATGTATTTATCATTGTTTCTAAGCATTTTGTTGCAGCCTTCAATCGAAAACATACAGAGATACAATTTGTTGCAAAAAGGTTTTTTAAAAAAAAAATTGCATACAAAAAACAATGTTCTCAAAAATTAAAGGCCAAAAATAATGAAGAATTTTAACACAGACTTCAATTATCTCCTGCTGTTGTTCCATTTCATCAACAATGTGGTTTAGATTAAAGGGCCAATATAGTGTTGCCTGAGAGAGTTTTTGGTTTATCGCAACAGCAATCTGCTTGATTACATCCACATTAAAAACTGATCCAGAGACCTGCACAATCGCATTTTGATATATACGTCATCAAAGAATATAAGCTCGAGTATTTATATTTATGATTTCAGGGGACATTCCCACGTACCGCAATGCATGCATTGAGGCTTTTTAACATTTCTGTAGCAACCCCTATTTCAAGTTCCTGTAGTGAAGTAGTTCAGCCAAAGAAAAAGTGTGTGGGGCATAAAATCTTAAACGATGACTTGGATCTGGCATAGCTTCTTTTTAATCTTTTAGACTATAATATATATGATGCTCTGAATTGAATCATTATAAAAAAGGGGGGGGAACAAAACAAGATACCTTTTGGGAAGCTTGGACCAGTGCTCGCACAGTGGAGTTTATCAATTGCTGATACTCTTTTTTGTGTTGGCACAAGAGCAATACGATTGGAAGAGCTAGAAACTGAAATTAAGGGAAACTTATGCTTAAATGCAACCTAGCGTTTAAAATAATAATATTTATTACAATAAAATCAAAAATACCTTTAACAGAAGCGACTTTAACCACAGCAGGTTCAATGCCATTTTCATCATTACTCATGAACAGGCTGGTCAAAAGACCAGAGACCTAATCATTGCAAGTCGTAATGAGTCACAGGAAAATGTCTCTCTATATCCATATTATATAGACATATAGCTGCAAACAAAACCAATTACTTACACTGGAAGCCCATGGTGCAAATTGTTCCTGGAATCGAACAGCAAAACTTGACAGTAATTCACATGCCCAAATTCTCATCCGGAGAGTAGGAATTTGCTTCTTATCAATGGTCAATGTCGTCCTACAAAGCATTTGAACTCTTGGCTTGATGGGGAACACTTTCGCTCCTCCACTCAAGTCCAGAGTTCGAAACCGCGTACATGAATGATGAATGTCGTCCTACAAAACATAGATATATAGTTATAAAAGGTGGTGACCGCCAACCTTTTACATATGCCTTGAAGCTTTTACAAAAATATTTTTTTTTTTTTAATAATTGTGGTAGAAATGAAGGGAAGATTTGAAGCCAAACATGGTGGAATCTTTGGTAATTTTAAGAATCGTAATCAACACAAGGATGGTTTTGTTAAGGAGCTCGTCATTCTGCGGTAATTTGCACAATTGAAACAAAGCCTGCATCGTATTGATTAACTTCATGTGAGAAAGGAAAGAGTCATTAAGCTATTCATAGCATAAGGTAAAGAAAAATTAAATAATAATATATACTAGCTTTATGTTGTTCAAAGAGCCCAGCTCTTCTTGGCTATACGTAATCATGGTTTTTTTCAAAAATATAATTAATAACCACATGGTTAGGGGAAATAGAATATACCTTTAAGATGCAAATTTTTATTCTGTTGTTGATTTTGTTCCAATCATCTAGAATTTTAAACACAATTGTTAAAACCTTCAAAACATCCCAAGTTATATATATTAGAAGCCGAACTAAATAAAACCAAAATAGACAAACATAATCTATCTTAGATTTCCATCCCTCTCATTGTTGCAACGGGTAACTTTGCTAATGTAACATATAATTTAGATAGAAAGTTTTATTTGTAATTTTTCAAAATTTCAGTTTCAGCGTCTGTCTTAATTCCCAGAAGCATTTTTTTGGATTCCTTTCCCATCAAAATGAAATCCATAAACTCCGCTGTCCGTCTTGCTCCGAATCATTCTCTATCGCACTAGTTTTGAGAGCCTAAGCCCCCTCTCCTCCAAGTAGGAAAAGGTACGCCCCAATCTACTCATCCTCTTCTCCATCCCAGATTGGATTTTTTTAAAATTAATAAATTACTCTTTTTGGTCGCCAAACAAGCACACCACACCTGGTCGAGCTCTTATTCTGGTAACCGTGTTTCAATGCAGTTCTCTAGAAGTTTTTCTGGCTTGACCAACCTCTTATTCAATAGCAAGTGCTTACACCATATTATGCATTTGTAAAACTTTTATGTACAAGAGTGCATAATTCTAACAGCACTCCTTCCATATAAATTATTTAGATTGTCCATTGTGTTGCTTATACATTATACCATTGTCGGATGCTCCTTCTCTCTCCAACAACTTTCTTTCCACTAGTATAAAATAGGCCTTTTAGACCGCCGTTTTTAGACCTATTACAGTAGATAAAAACTGCGACCAATGAGATTTTTATAAATATTGTAAACTTTTTAAACCGGTTTCTTTTAGGTTAATTATTTTTTTTATAAAGGGAAAAATTGCATAGATTTTTTACTTCACTAATCATATCCTCCATTTTTTTAATTGAACGACAATTTTAGAAAACATATCAATTAACCTAGATAAGTAAGGTCAATTAGAGATCTGTTCAATCAATTGGAAAAGGTATTTATTCAGTTGTGATTTCCTTTAATTTAAAATTATTACATATATTATTCATTGGTCTCCGATTTCAACCCACACTGTTTAAGGTTCAAATACTGCAAGGAATTTTGCACAAATCGATTGGTATAGAAATATTAAAAAGTCTCAATGCATGTGTCTGGGTATGTGGAAATGTACATTATATTGAAATCTCAAACACTTGGTTTACATTTTTCTATTACAAATATAACAAATGTGCTTGCGCAGATATATGGAACACAAGTTTTGTGTGCAAAACTAGTCAAATAAATACATATCACATAAAACAAATACTCTCAGTCATCAGTATTTGCCAATATGAAAAAATGTGAGAGGAAGCATCATCATTGTCGTCTCATCCTATTGCGGAGAGACATAAGCAGGAACTACGGGAGCAAATAATTCAAGTCTCTGTCTAAAATCTTCTTTTTTTTTTTTTTTTTGGGGGGGGGGGGGGGGGGGGCTTCTAAAGTTTCCTTTTATGCATTGCTCAAGTCTTTGTTTTCGCTTTGAAGGCTGCAAGCTACTTAGTGACAATGATAACTACATTGAAGTCTGAATTCTTACCTCACGTTTACGAGCTTCTTCTAGTTCCAGCTATTGAAGCCCTATGGGTTAGTCCCCCTCATGTTGCTATTCTTCATTCTTTGTATGATCGTGTGTGTGTGTAGGAGTATAATTTTTTTAATGAGGTTCTTTTTTTTAAATGCAACTTTCCTATATATTTTAATTATTTTCAACTTAAACATAAGAAGCATGCATGATTATGTTTTTATCATTTGATTCAACTCTTCCACAGGGTCATGAGTGCCCCGACAATGTGAAAGCAGTGACAATCTCCATTTTTAATTTGCTTTTGAGTGACTACCCACAAAGATTGGAAAGGTATATATATACGGTTTAGCTTGTAATATATCTGAATTCAATTATGAGCATTCACGACTCCTTTCATCTTTGTTGTCATTCAACCAAGTCTTGTGATACATATCTTATAATAGTCATGGACCTTTGTTACACATAAAGCCCCCAGTTTCAACGCGTATTTAATTATTTCTGCAAAATGTGCCAGCTATTATTTTGAGCTTTAATTTACTATACATTATGTTGGGGTAATGTAACTTGTATAAGAAGCTGCACGTGGGATTGGATTATGCGCTACAGACTCAAAACTTATGCCCAACTTTGATGCCTCTGGTATAGGCTCCTTAATTATAGTAATATTCATAAGTTTTAGTTGAACAATAGAATGTATAAAATGTGAAAGTGGTGAATTTTGTGCAGGTTCTATGGATGGCCTAAATTTTGTAATAGATAGTGGAAGGCAATCAATCAAAAGAGAGGGTAATGGCATATGCTGCTGTTTCAGCTTTTGAGAAGATTCTTGAGTTCCGAGGTCATACTATTCACAACCCTCAGGTAACATTTTTCTTATCTTTTTTCCACTGGGCTTTCATTCCTATATTGTTATTATAGCATGATATACTATAATCACTCATGACTAGATGCTTCCACTCCAGCTAAAATCTTTGCCCTTAAGGAATGACTTTAAAAAAAGCTGAATATGGAAATGCACAACTCGATCTACCGTTAGAAAGGTTTTACTTCTCTAGCTCTCTTCCCCAATTTCAATTTTGAAGCAAACTTGAGTCAAGTTTAACAATATTGGAAAACTATATCAACTTTTTGTTTTGTTTCAGGTATGTTCGGGATCTTTTGGGGCATAAGGACTATAATCTTAGTAAGGAAAGCTTATACCTATAGCTCTCCAAAAAGGCACACAAATCTAGCTACATTATAAATGGTCAAAAGTACAAAAAGTACTATTCATACTATGAGCAAGTTTAGCCGAAACAGTATTTTTAAGCAAGGCTGCTGAAGGCGAATGTCAACAAGAAAAGAAGGAAAATTGTTTGACATTCTTTTCATCAATTATATGACTTTTTAAGTTGGCGTTTGAAAAGCAAATTCACGCAATTTAATATAAGACTCCTTACAAAACCTACCTCATAAACCATAGATCATGTTGAAAAAACAGCTTCTACCGCTAATCCAAACGAAACCTATGTCAATGTATGTTGTAGCTGAATTTCTCTGGCAGTTTTGGATATATTTTGATCAACTGAATTTTTATTCGTTCGGGATAACACTTAATAAGGTTCCATTAATCCCTCACCCTGAAGCTACATGTAAATTTTATTGAATAGAAGAGTCAGTTATATTTGTATACATAGAAAATATTAGTGATTGAATTTCCATCCCTCTAGTCAATATAAGTTTTAAGAGAGATTTTTCACCAATTTTATCATTCCCTATATTTTCGACGGAGAAAGAAAAATCTGCCATTTACGTCTAACTATGTCATTGGATTTAAGTAGTTAGCTTTACTTTAAAGGAAAAATGTCAATATGAAAATTTCTGATCTAAGTGATTAAGTGATTTTTAGAAAGTGGAAAGCGCTTCAAATTTTTAGTCTACTGAAAAGTAAAATTTGTCCAACTCTTTCTAGAATATTGCTTTTGACCAATTTTTCTAAATATAGTAATATAAATAGTCAGTAAATTTATTATGCATATGAGCATATCAACTCTGAAAGAATGTGATATGTTAATTTTAGATATAAACCTAAATATAAGGTTTATAGTTTGATTTGCCAAGGATGATTTGTTAAGTAAGCCCACGTAGTTGGTGAGTGTGTAGTTTAACTAAAGTGAATGCCATGTATGTTATCAGGAAAAAGTTGTTCATATAATTTTAGATATCATCATTAATGCTCACGCAATTTTTAAAATTTTAGATTTTGCATGTGTTATATAAATTCTTTTTTTAAAGGCCATAAGAACTCACAAAATTCCCGCATTTCCATATTGATTTTCCCTTCTTTGTCTTTTCAAACTCTTAATTTCTTTTAAATTGATCGCCTTTGTTGTTTTAGTCTACTCTAGCTAAAATGTGTTCTAAAGAGTTTACCCTTCATTGTTATGCCAATAGCAATAATAAGTTTGTTGCCAAATAAGACTGATCGATCCATTGAATAAGAATACAACTCTTGAAAAAATTTGAGATCAAAATCCCATTACAATATGATAAACTTTTTGATAGACGATCTGAGACACATTGTAAGTATTTTCTTATGTATGCAGGGCTGCCTAATAAACAATTATCTCATGGCCCCCACCTGGGTTAAGAAAGAAATGATCGAGCAAATTGTTTCCTCAGTTGCTATATAGTCACTTTGTAATAAAATCTGTAAGGAAAAAAAGTACTCCAATAAATCAAAATGAATCAGAGTTTTTGAATCAGAGTGGAATTAAACGCAAAGAGTGCTCTAACTAGAAATTAATCATTATTACCTCATTTAAAGTCTGAGTAATCAACATTTCCATATTCTTATTGCCAAGATCCAAAATATCCGGATCAGCCCTGAAATGAAATAGAGATGATGATGATAGTTTCCAACCCATGCATGTTTGTTCCAAAATAATATGAAGATTAAGTTTTTAAAAAAAAAAAAAGTGAAAGAAAAGGAAACGAAGAAAATCTTTGTACGCTTCTAACAGTCGACAGAGTTGTTGATGCGCATCTTTGGCCTCTTCGGGGTCATCTTTTAAAGGCAAGAAGTTTATCCAGGTTGCAACCACCTGTTTAATTATCAGTAATACCAATTACAACAAGTAAAGCGTGTAGAGATTAGCTGTAGGCTGACGAACGCCCATGCAACAACAATATTACTTTTTGTCTTAGAACCCAATTTATAGTTCAATTCTTCATCGGAAAAAGACAGGAAACGTGTTACCTGATGGGGGCCATTAATAATATTATGCCTGAACTCGCATATTTTCCCCAAAGCTGAAACAGCCGCATCATATGTCATTCTTTTCTCTGATTCTGAAGCACAATCTATTACATGATATAGGTTGTTGATAGCCTCTGCCAAAAAAAAAAAATCATCACTTTTACATTATATATTGTTCAACAAAAACAGGTTTACTTAGCTAGGTATAAGGAGCCTACTAGGGGCATCGAAGTTGGATATGAGTTGTGTGTTTGCCGCGCATAAACCAATCCCACGTGCAGCTTCCTATACCCAAACATGAACATCGTAAATATAATTTTAAAAGCAAATGGAGGGAGCTGGCTCATTTCGCAGAAAAGACTATATACCTGCTGAAGCTGAAGGCTTTTTGAGTGACAAAGGTTCATGACGACCTGAAGAAATGTATCAAGATACCTAGTTGGATAACATAGACGAATGAGTCATGAGTATTAAAGGGCTCAAAAATAAATAAATAAATATATATATATATATATATATATATTTGAATTCAAATATATTACAAGTTAAACCTTTGCAACTTATATGGGCAGTCCTTCAAAAGCAAATTAAAAATGGAGATTGCCGCTTCTTTCAACTTATATGGGCACCAACTTTCATGACTCTGCGGAAGAGATCAATCAAAGGGACAAACAGTGAAGACCATAACCATGCTTCTTGTTTGTCAGTTGAGAAAATTGACATAGGAAAGTTGCATTTAGGGGGGGGGAATAGAACCTTGAAGAAAACTATAAAGATGAGAGGGACTAACCCATAGGGCTTGAACAGCTGGCAGGAGCTCGTCAACATGAGGAAAGAACGCAGACTTCAATGTATTTATCATTGTTTCTAAGCATTTTATTGCAGTCTTCAACCGAAAACATACAGAGATACAATTTATTGCATAAAGTTATAAAAAAAAAAATGCATATAGAAAACAATGTTTTGATATTGAAAGATTAAAGGGCCAAAATAATGAAGAATTTTAACACAGACTTCAACTATCTGCTGCTGTTGTTCCTTTTCATATAAGGGCCAATATATTGTTCCCTGAGAGAGATTTTGCTTTATCGCAACAACAATCTGCTTGATTACATCCACACTAAAAACTGATCCTGAGATCTGCACAATTGCATTTTGATATCTACGTCATCAAAGAATATGAGCTCAAATATTTATATATATGATTTCAGGGGACATTCCCACGTACCGCAATGCATGCATTGAGGCTTTTTAACATTTCTGTAGCAACCCCTAGGTCTGACCTTTCCTGTAGTGAAGTAGTTCAGCCAAAGAAATAGTGCGTGGGGCATAAAATCTTAAACGACGACTTGGATCTGGCATAGCTTCTTTTTGATCTCTTAGACTATAATATATATGATGTAGTTCTGAATTGAATCATTATAAAAAATAGGCGGGGGAGGGAAACTAGATACCTTTTGGGAAGCTTGGACCAGTACTCGCACAGTGGAGTTTATCAATTCCTGATACTCTTTTTTGTGTTGGCACGAGAGCAATACGATTGGAAGAGCTAGAAACAGAAATCAAGGGAAACTTATGCTTAATGCAACCCAGCGTTTTAAATAAAAATATTTATTACAATAAAATCAGAAATACCTTTCAAAGCAGCGACTCTAACCGCAGCAGCTTCAATGCCATTATCATTAGTACTCATGAACAGGCTGGTCAAAAGACCAGAGACCTAATCATTGGAAGTCGTAACGAGTCAAAGGAAAATGTCTCTCTATATACATATTATATATATATGTGGCATCAAACCAAACCAATTACGTACCCTGGAAGCCCATAGTGCAAATTGTTCCTGGAATCGAACAGCAAAACTTGACAGTAATTCACATGCCCAAATTCTCATCCGGAGAGTAGGAATTTGCTTCTTATCAATGGTCAACGTCGTCCTACAAAACATAGATATATAGTTATAAAAGGTGGTGACCGCACACCTTTTCCATCTGCCTTGAAGCTTTGACAGAAATAATGTTTTATTTTTATTTTTTTTTAAAAAAGAATTGTGGTAGAAATGAAGGGAAGATTTGAAGCCAAACATGGTGGAATCTTTGGTAGTTTTAAGAATCGTAATCAACACAGGGATGGTTTTGTTAAGGAGCTCGTCATTCTGCGGTAATTTGCACAATTGAAACAAAGCCTGCATCGTATTGATTATCTTCATGTGAGAAAGGAAGGAGTCATTAAGCTATTCATAGCATAAGGTAAAGAAAAATTAAATAATAATATATACTAGCTTTATGTTGTTCAAAGAACCCAGCTCTTCTTGGCTATACGTAATCTTGGTTTTTTTTTCAAAAATATAATTAATAACCACATGGTTAGGGGAAATAGAATATACCTTTAAAATGCAAATTTTTACTCTGTTGTTGACTCTGTTCCAATCATCTAGAATTTTAAACACAATTGTTAAAACCTTCAAAACATCCCAAGTTATATATATTAGAAGCCGAACTAAATAAAACCAAAATAGACAAACATAATCTATCTTAGATTTCCATCCCTCTCATTGTTGCAACGGGTAACTTTGCTAAAGTAACATATACATGTGACAGATAAGGCAAGTGATGATCAGTCAAATGCGTACAACGATGATTGATTAATGACCTATAATTTAGCCAGACAAAATCTAAAAGTTTTTTATTTTATTTTATTTTTTATAAAGGGAGAAATGGCATAGATTTTTTACTTCACTAATCATATCCTCCATTTTTTTTTAATTGAACGACAATTTTAGATGACATAAATCATATATAACTGTTTATATTACGCACAGTTATCATAATTTATGAATCAAATTGTTTGTTGAAGTAGCAAGTATTGTCCAACAGTACGTAAATCTCTATCCAATAAATCAACAATGTATCCTAAAATCAATATCCTCTATTGCATACAAAATAAAAGAATTTTACTTTCAATGAAGGACATATGTTAAAAAATTCATCAATGCTTCAAATATTCGGTAAAGCAAGTAACAACCAAGATAATCAAGTAACTAGGAGAGAACATGCAATAAGAACAATTGGTGATTAGGCTTATAAAAAAGATGGAAAGAATTATTAGCGATGACCTTTTCAGCATCACTTGATACAAAAAGAGATTGTTCCCTGAGAAACCACGAGAAAATATAACTCAAGCATTCTATAGTTTTCGCTCCAATTAACACCCATTGAGACATATGAGGTGTTAAAGAATCCACTGTTTTCTTGTAGTGACTACGGAAAATGACCTACACCAATAAATTCAATACGCATTTAAATTTTATTGGGATAAATATAACCCACATCCATCATCATCTCAGGTTTCTACAGTTAACAATTAATTAAAAGATATACCGGAAATGATGCTGCCAGTGTCACCAGAATATGGATAGCATTATTCCGGGACATCACCCCTAGCTGCAGGAGAGAAAAAATATATGCACAATTTATATATTTGATGGGGCGAAGTTCCGAAAAATGTCCATGCGTACAAGTCACATATATATACCTCAAGATGTTTTAGCAATTCAGGCATCAGATCTTCCGAGAAGGACCTGACGTAGCCTTCATTATCGCAATTCTTAATCAATTGACGCACTACTATAGAAGCTCTCAACTGCGCAGATCATATATAAAACAAATTAGTTTCCATTAAGAAGACAAACAACAACTTTGCTTTGAAAGAGATGGCAAACTCCACTTGGTGTCCATGAATATATACCTGAACACTTGGATAAATTGAGACCGATGATCTAATTATGTTGACTAGTCTAGGCAGGAACTTAATTAAATATTGTACTTGCACTTTTCGATGATCTGAAACTGAACAGAAAATTACATGCATGGCAGCCCAACGAACGCGAGGGTGGGGATCATCCAGTGAGATATCCACCACTCTCTCAGTTTGCTCACGTATCTTCTCCTGTGTGGCAGCCGTGGGGAAATATGGAACACGATAAGAAGACATTATTAAACACATACCAGTACTCCTTGATGAAAAGTAAGTAATAGGAATATTACGACTTCATTAAACTAAACTAACTCCTCAAACTTACGGGGGCACACACTCTCCCAATTGCAGCAAAAACAATAAGTCCGGCATGACGTGTCTTCCAATCTTCCGAATTCAAATATTGTGGAATCATCTCAGTTCCAAAGCGAAGTAACAATTCTTCATCTGAATTCGAGTAAACCTCGTGTAGTAACATATTTCCGAGGTGGTAACTCCCCGAGTAGCCCATTAGTTCACCCAATTCAACGTCCATATCATACCAGGAAGGAACATCTTCAACACCAGATATCAAGAGCACACATTTCTCCAATATTCTGCGTTTAGACTCCTTAGATAGTTCCCGAACAAAGCTTGTAAAACCGCTTAATTTCCGTTCTTGGAGTTTCAGAATAATTTCAATCGCCCTGCACGTGAAAAAACTATCATCTGCACTCTCAACAATTTCGAACAAGCAGGTCAACACAGAATGAAATAACTTGTCAACATAGCGAGCAAATGCCACCAAATCCGTGAGTTTTGTTTCCAAGATATCGATTTGACTGCCATTGCCTTTGAGCCAAAAAAACATTCTCGTCAATAGGAGCTCAATGTTACCGTCAAGACTCAACAGTGTTTTCATCCTTATCAATTTTGATGAGGCATCAAATGTCAATGCCTGGATATTGACATTGGGAGAATCGAATAGATCCAAGAATTTAAAGTAAAGTGACCTATTGTTATCTTTAAAAAATTCGCACGCTTCTTTATTGTCGGGCAAACACCGCAACACCCTGAGTGCTGTTTCTTGCCTCGTTTCGAAGTCCGTCTGAATGGCTTGTAGAAGATTCCGAAGAAGTTGGCGCCATCCCTCGGTTTGAAAGATCCTCGCAACTATTTCAGATAAATTAGGTAATGCTTCATGGTGGTCGTCGGAAACTTGAATAAGCAGATAGTTGAGACGGGAGATAGAGTGTTGATCAACTCTTGCAGGGTCTAGGCCCCTTCTCAGAGCTTTTATACTCGCCTCAGGGGTAGGATCATCATCATCAGCTGGCACGTCTTTGTCTTTTCTACTGGGGGGCTTGTCTGCATCTACGTGTTCCTCTTGCCTTTGACGACGTGGAGGAGGCGTCGGTGGAAAGGGTGGCCCTAACGGACGCTTACTACCGGAAGTTGATGCCATTAATGTGTAGGGAAGTTGGATGGCTGAGTGGGAGAGTAATGAGAAACCAAGAAGGGAAGGTATTGAAGATTTTGAATATAAGGCTGAAGATGCTGGGACTGGATTCTTATGCACGCGTCTTAAATTCCGTTCGGACGGTTAGCCACGTCACCGTTTCTCTTTCGCCTTTCCCTCCTTCTTTCGTTCCTATTGGTCAAGGCGGCTTGTGAATGATGCACTTGCTGTTAAACCAGTTTAACCGCTTAATTCCTTACGAATTCGTCTTAAAGCCATGTGATTTTTATGCCGGTAATTGCACATTTCGTTACTAAATTCTTTTTGGACCCGAAAGAGATTATAACGAACGGTAATTTCTTTTTAACTGGAGGAGGTTTGAAGGGTAATATTTCTTCCATTTTGCATGTGTTACGTAGAGGAAGAGAAACCTATTAAAATCTTTTTGGACCCGAAAAAGATTAATGATCCATTAGGTTTATTTTCGTGAAAAAAAAAATCAATATGAAGTTTTCAAATCTTTCATGCTTGATTTTTTTATTTAGTTCATAAAAACCAAGTCACAGTTCATAAAAAGATGAGTTCAATTCGACAGCGTGCTCCCACAAAAATGTCATCTCAACGTACAAAAAGTTGCTGGAAATTAATTGCAGGCAACTTTGAATCGGATTGTGGCTTTTGATTCCTATAACTATGTTGGCATTCTGTTTTGGAGAGGAAAGAAGGGAGCCAGAAACTCCAATCACCCTGTTCACGTGTAAGACGGCTGCCCACATAAGTGCCAGTGTGTCATATTCTTTCAGACTACTCAACTGGCGCCTTTGACTGTCATTATTTAAAGAACCATCATACTTAAAAACCTTATCTAGATTTATCAAAATATTTCCTTATTTCTCCAATTAATCTAGTACCCTACTAATTCATTCACCACGATTTGGGCTTGTTATATACATACCCGCCCTGCAGCAATCATTAGCAGCATATATGTATCTTGACCTGTAATCATGTGTATCCAATAAAATATATACATCCCAATAGTCACATACGGCTTTCTCAAAATAATAGCTAAGTCATAAGGAAATAAAATTATTCATGTACAAAAGCGAAACTATATGTTTCAATCTGCATCATCAACTCCACCTTCTTCTCAAGATCAAACAATATCTACGCTTTGTCTCTTCCTTCTTGCCTACTAGTCTGTCCATATCCTGGATTTATGGAAGGCTTCAAGATTCAAATGAATAAATCCCAAAGTAACAAGTTAATCTCAAATTCTAGCATATGCAATATATGTAAATTAACCAAAAAGAGTAGTCCACA
Organism: Acacia crassicarpa; assembly: GCA_034222035.1. Lineage (NCBI taxonomy): Eukaryota > Viridiplantae > Streptophyta > Magnoliopsida > Fabales > Fabaceae > Acacia > Acacia crassicarpa. Next base: position 5,023,827 of record JAWXYG010000009.1, on the reverse strand, counting down.
CAGCATATAAAGCATTCAAATTCAAACGATAAGTATTACATATCAAATGCAACTTGTACTACAAGTAAATCAAAAAATGATTTCAAATACCTTGGCACAGAAACCGCAGGTGACTAGGTGTGGTGGTTGAAACCCCGCACGAATACAAAGCCGCTAGATGTCAGATGGCAACGATGGCAAATGCATAAGGATCTCGACCTCGAAGTCCAACGAACTCCTTGATATTACCTCAAATCCTTGAGACATTACCTCGGATCTTTGAGTAAAGGACATCGGTAACCGGGGTCAATATGACACAACCCGGCACTGCGCAGTGGATAGGCAAGAAGGTAAGATTCACAGCGATCTAGCCCCGGTAACCTGAAGAAAGATTTTAACCTCAAAGACAGGCGAACCGCCTCGGCATTATCCCAGATCCTGGAGACATTACCTCAGATCTGTCGAGTAGATGACTTCAATAGCCGAGATCAACACCTTGGATCTGTGGAGTAGATGACTTCAATAGCCGAGATCAACACCTGAATTCAAATGCAGACAAACCATCTCGGCACTACTCAGGATCTTTGGGACAAGACCTTGGATCTTCGAAGTAAGCCGTCGTAACAGCCAAGATCAACATAGTTCAACTCGGCAAGGTAAGGCCCACGACAGCAAAGCTCGACTAATAAAACCGACTAGGGGCAAAATACATCCCGGCAGCTCAGACGCCTGAACTACCAGGCTAGAAGGCATTTGTTACGGACCTGCCCAAGGCCCATATTCGAGATATGGCCCAATGTGGAATGTATCCCGTATCGGATCCCACCTATATTATAGCGGATCCTATTTATCGACATCATAGGAGTATCCGGACTATATCTATGTGATCTATCCACATCATATCGGCATCCAGAGATACTCGCCCTGGATATTGCTCACCCCAAATATCGCGTTAGGCTGGGATATCCGCCTCGGATACCTCTATAAATACAAGGGTCGACTAACCAGGTGCACAGGTTCTAACTCTTCACTCTTTTACTTTCAGTCACACAGAGCACACACCCCACCCCCTTGGCTACACGCCTGTGTGTATCGAACTACATGGACTTTGATCCCTTTACAGGGTATGTAGGCCCTAGGCCTGGCTCCTAGTCAAGTCCAATCAATCATGTTCCTAAAACAGAACAAAAGCATATTAATAATTTCAATCGCCAGGCATGGGAGAAAATTGTCATATGCAGTCTCACCATTTTCGAACATGCATGTCATCAATTCAGAACGAAGTGACTTCACAAAATCGTGAGTACGTATAATTTCCAGCCACTTGCACCAAATCCATTATTCTTGATTTCCCGATATCGATTTGATCGCCCCTGTGAAATGCTTGTTCGAGCCAACCAGTCATTTTTTATAGTAGGAGGTCAAACCTCAGGTGTGGCAGCAGGCATATTAATTTAACTAGATTGGGAGAATCAAATAGATTCAAGACTCCAAGGCAATTTTTTCTAAAGAATCTAGAGTAAATTGACTCATAGTTATCACTCCAAAATTTGTGCGCTCGTGGCAAACACAAAAGATCGACATTCTTTCTTAGTCAAGACGATCAATCAAAACCTGTATGGGTCACATAAAATTCCTTGGAGAAGTCTAGTTCGCATGGGAAGGGATTAGTCAACACAGTAAGCGCACGCAAAAAAAAAAAAAAAGATCTCAATAGAAAGGTCTTTTTTTAAAAAAAAAATGGAAGGGTAATATTTCTATGAGAAAATCAATGAAAAGTCTATATTTTAAAATTTTATTGAGTAGATGAGTAAAATATATTTTTATGCACAGAAAATATCAATGATTCTCCAATCCTTCTAATCAATAAAATGTTTAAACCAAGATCCTTGTCATCAAATTTTCATATTTTTATCATTCTCTCCATGTAAATTTTATTGAATAGAAAAGTCAGATATTTTTTTTTTTTGGGTAAAAGAGTCAGATATATTTGTATACATAGAAAACATCAATGATTGAATTTCCATCCCTCTAATCAATAAAATGTTTAAAATGAGATTTTTCACCAATTTTGTCATTCCCTATATTTTCGGCGGAGAAAGAAAAATCCGCCATTTACGTCTAACTATATGTCATTGGATTTAAGTAGTTAGCTTTACTTTAAAGGAAAAACATCAATATGAAAATTTCCAATCTAAGTGAATAAGTGATTTTGAGAAAGTGGAAATTTTTAGTCTATTGAAAAGTAAAACTCTTTCAAGAATATAAATCGTCAGTAAATTTATTATGCATATGAGCATATCAACTCTACATACAAATAAGAAAGAATGTATATGTTAATATTTAGATCTAAACCCAAATTTAGTAAGAACTCATAAAATACCCGCATTTCCATATTGATTTTCCCTTCTTTGTCTTTTCAACCTCTTAGTTTCTTTTAAATTGATCGTCTCTGTTGATTGAGTCTACTCTAGTTAAAATGTGTTCTAAAGAGTTTACCCTTCATTGTTAGACCAATAGCGAGAATAAGTTTGTTGCCAATAACATCGATCCATCGATAAACTTTTTGATAGACATCCTGATCAGTAACATTGCGAGCATTTTCTTATGTATTTGGTGCTGCCTAATAAACAATTATGTCATGCCCCCCACCTGGGTTAAGAAAGAAATGATCGACCAAATTGTTTCCTCAACTGCTATGTAGTCACTTCGTAATAAAATCTGTGAGGGAAAAATGTACTCGAATAAATCAAAATGAATCAGAGTGGAATTTGAAAGTGGAGCTGTATACCCAAGAGAGGGGGTGAATTGGGTATACTACAAATTTTCGAAACTTGTTCTGTTTCAAACCAATAAAACAAAGCAAAACAGAGGTGAAGGGAAGAAAAGCTTAGACACCAAGATTTATACTGGTTCCGTCTTATCCTTGACCTACGTCCAATCCCCAAGCCTCACCTGGGATTTTCAATCCACTAATTTCTTGCAAGTTGATTACACACTCTGCACTTAAGAGTAGTTCTCTCTCTAGAACTCACTCCTCCTTACAAGTGTTAATCAATGCACCCAACCACCAAGTCCCCTGACTTGTGATTCTTTACAATCAATAATCAATAAGAATACTCTCTCAAAGAATTGATAAGATGAACACTGAAGTACAAGTATCACCAGATACAATACAGGTGAAAACTGAAAGAATTGAATGAACACTTAATGAAATTTCGCTCTCAGTTGTCTTAGTTTTTGGAAAGACTTGAATGCTCTTCTATTTATACTCAGAGATCAATTAATGACCGTTGCTTTCCAAATAGATCCGTTGAAGAAGTTGCCCAAGTGTTCTGAAGTGGTTTTGGGGTCTTCTCTCTCTTGTTTACTCCTAATCCAGTTGGCCAAGTCACCACAGTTGACTTTCTGCAAATTAATCCGTTGGAGAGGAGTTTACTTGTTTCAGCAATCATCCTTTAATGCTTTGTGGTTGTGTACAGAAGGATTTGGGCAGAAGGAGTAACTTTTGTGCTTTGCAATAAATGCTCTGATTTACTTTTTGCTTTATGCTCTAACCTCTCACCAAACATTCTTTAATGCTCTGAAATCCACTAACAAATACGTTAAACATAGCAGGGAATATCAGAGAATAATATTGGAAGAGTTTAGGATCAAACAACACTGAATTCTGAAATGCCCAAATTCAAATTTCTGAACCAGCGTCACGAACTCGAGTTCAGTTCTTGCAGGCTCGAGTTCGAGGCTTCAGTGTTCAAAAATATATAAGTTCAAAGAGTGTGAACCTGAGGTTTGTATTCTAAACCTGAGGTTCTTAAGACATTGAAAAACCAAAAAGCTCTCGGGTTGAAATAAACTCGAGTTTGGTTTATCCAGAGAAGAGTGTCACGATTTTTAAATCTGAGAACATTGAGTTTAAGTGATGAACTCGAGTTTGTAAGTAGCACGCTCGAGTTCGAAGATGTTCTGAACAAAACTCAATTTGAACTTGAAAGAGTGAACCTGAGGTTTGTAGGCATAGACTCGAGTTTGAAGACACATTGAAAAATTCTTTGCTCTCTGGAGCTTTTAGGCTCGAGTTTGGAAATATCAGGCTCGAGTTTAAACATCTTAGAAACAGCTTTTTACTTTCTGGAACTTTTAAACTCGAGTTTGAAACACTTATGCTCGAGTTTGCTTTCCTTTGAAAAACTCTGAAAACTCTTGGCCAAAACTAGGCTCGAGTTTGAGAGCATTAGGCTCGAGTTTGAAGATAAAATTTTTCTTTCAATAGAACAGTGCAGTGTTTGAAAATATCTTCAAGTTTGGAAAACTTATCCTGCCAGAGATGAACTCGAGTTTGTCATGACAGGCTCGAGTTCTTCCTCTTGAAAACTTTACTTGAAAATTTGTAAACCTGAGGTTTGTTGAGACAAGGATCAAGTTTAAAGGTGTTTTCAAAGTCCAAAGCTCTTTGGCAAAGATGAACTCGAGTTCGACCTTAGTAGGCTCGAGTTCATACAAACTTTTCAAAGGTTTGATTTTAAACTTCAGGTTCAGTCTCGAGTTTGAAAATTGGTTTGGCAAATATGTAGTCTCTATCAAAGTCAGGCTCGAGTTCAACACTAACAGGCTCGAGTTTGACTTAGACAGAATGTTTTTAGTTGAAAACAACAAGTTCAAAACATCTCTAAACTTTGACAAACCTTCTCCATATTGTTTACAATTGTTAGTAATCATCAAAACACATAGAGAACTAACAGAATTAAACGCAAAGAGAGCTCTAACTAGAAATTAATCATTATTACCTTATTTAAAATCTGAGTAATCAACATGTCAAGATTCTTATTGTCAAGCTCCAAAATATCCGGATCGACCCTGAAATGAAATAGAGATGATGATGATAGTTTCCAACTCCTGCATGTTTGTTCCACAATAAGATGAAGATTAAGTAAAAAAAATTGGAAGAAAATTTACGTACGCTTCTAACAGTTGACATAGTTGTTGATGTGCATATTTGGCCTCTTCGAAGTCATCTTCTAATGGCAAGAAGTTTATCCAGATTTGAACCACCTGCTTAATTATCAGTAATACCAATTACAACAAGTAAAGTGTGTAGAGATTAGTTGCGGGCTGATGATCGCCCATACAACAACAATATAATATTACCTTTTCTCTTTAATATAAAATCCGCTTTCTAGTTCAATTTTTTATTAAAGTTTTATATTAAGAATGTAGGGAGAGTAGTATTATTGGAAACAATTAAAGACAGGAAACTTGTTACCTGGGGGCCATTAATAATATCATGCCTGAACTCGCATATTTTCCCCAAAGCTGAAACCGCCGCGTCATATGTCATTCTTCTCTCTGATTCCAAAGCACACCCTATTACATGATATAGATTGTTGATAGCCTCTGTCCAAAAATAATAAAAATAATAAAGACCACCACTTTTACATTATATATTGTTCAACAAGTTTACTTCGCTAGGTATAAGGAGCCTACTAGGGGCATCGAAGTTGGATATGAGTTGTGTGTTTGTGGCGCATAAACCAATCCCACGTGCAGCTTCCTATACCCAAACATGAACATAGTAAATATAACTTTAGAAACAAATGGAGGAAGCTGGCTCATTTCGTAGAAAAGACTATATACCCGTTGAAGCTGAAGGCTTTCTGAGTGACAAAGGTCCATGACGACCTGAAGAAATGTATCACGATACTTGGTTGAATAACATAGACGAATGAGTCATGAGTATTAAAGGGCTCAAATGTATATATTTGAATTCAGATACATCACAAGTTAAACCTTTGCAACTTATATGGGCAGTCCTTCAAAAGCAAATTAAAAATGGAGATTGCCACTTCTTTCAACTTATATGGGCACCAAGTATCATGACTCTGTGGAAGAGATGAATCAAAGGGATAAACGATGAAGACCATAACCATGCTTCTCATTTGTTAGTTGAGAAAATTAACATAGGAAAGTTGCATTTAAAGGGGGGGGGGAATAGAACCTTGAAGAAAACTATAAAGATGATAGGGAATAACCCATAGGGCTTGAATAGCTAGCAGGAGCTCGTCAACATGAGGAAAGAACGCAGACCTCAATGTATTTATCATTGTTTCTAAGCATTTTGTTGCAGTCTTCAACCGAAAACATAGAGAGATACAATTTACTGCATAAAGTTATTTTTTTAAAAAAATGCATATAGAAAACAATGTTTTGATATTGAAAGATCAAAGGGCCAAAATAATGAAGAATTTTAACACAGACTTCAATTATCTCCTGCTGTAGTTTAATTTCATCAACATTGTGGTGTAGATTAAAGGGCCAATATATTGTTCCCTAGGAGAGTTTTTGGTTGATTGCAACAGCAATCTGCTTGATTACATCCACATTAAAAACTGATCCTGAGATCTACACAATCGCATTTTGATATCTACGTCATCAAGGAATATGAGCTCAAATATTTATATATATAATTTCAGGGGACATTCCCACGTACCGCAATGCATTCATTGAGGCTTTTTAACATTTTTGTATCAACCAATATTTCAGTTTCCTGTAGTGAAGTAGTTCAGCCAAAGAAATAGTGTGTGGGGCATAGCTTCTTTTTAATCTTTTAGACTGTATATGTGATGCTCTGAATTGAATCAAAATAAAAAAGAAGGGAAAAAAAAACTAGATACCTTTTGGGAAGCTTGTGTAACATTCCAAAATTTGGGAATTGAGAATTAAATAGGATTTGAGATTAATTATGAAAAATTTAGCCCTAACGAAGTTTAAGAATCTACTTCAGGAATTAAAGGTATATTTACCGAGAATTAAGAATAATATTTTAGGGCCTAAAGAAATTATGAGAGAAAAGAATAGATCCAAGGATTATTTACAAGTGATAAATTATGGCCCAATATTTATTAGAAAAGGGGAATGAAGGAATTAGTAGAGTTTTTGGGTTGGACCATACAAGCAAATCCCAACCTTTCTCTATTCATATATCGGTGTATATGAAAAAAAACATGGCGCTAGTTCTCTCTGGAAAAGCTACGGCACATGCTCCATCCTCAAGTGAGGAAGAGGACATTCTTAGGCGAAGCTCCAAAAAGATTAGGAACAATGATGAAGAATGGCCAAAGCTTTCAGGTGTGGCTCCAAAATTAATTGCCTCTGGGCAAACCTTTGCTGAAAGACTCCAAGGCATTAACATGAAAGACAGGGTAACTAACCAGCTGGTTGGTGACCATGAAATGTCTGATGATTCCATCTCTGATAGCGAGGAGGATGGTCCTCTATGCAAGATTAGTGAAGACCCTCACAGGAACTTCCCAACATTTTCCTTCTCTGGAAAAATGAAAAAGAGACTCTACAAAGCATGGCACAAGGCAGTGATTGTGAAGCTTTTGGGCAAAAATATTGGTTACAAGTTACTGACTACCATTCTTCAGTCCTTATGGGCCAAGCGTGGGGTCATTAGTGTGATAAACATTGGTAATGGCTTCTTTGTAGTGAAACTTACCAACAAGGAAGACTATGATAATGCCCTGACCGGAGGTCCCTGGATGATATTTGATCACTACCTTACTGTCCGTCCATGGGAGCCAATGTTCCATCCAGGGAGGGCAACTATTGACAAGGTAGCTGTGTGGGTTAGAATGCCTAAAGTTTTTTTGGAGTATTATGATAGGGAAGCACTGACATGGATAGGAAACAGGATTGGAGAAACTATCAAAATAGATATGAATACATCTGGACATATCCGTGGTCATTATGCCAGAATCTGTGTCCTAGTCGACTTACAGAAACAACTCATGGCTGGGTTTTCCTTGGATGGAGAAGACTACTGGGTGGAATACGAAGGCTTGCATAATCTTTGCACTAATTGTGGCTTATACGGGCACACAAAAACTGAATGCAAGACAGGGACTCAAACGATGCAGGGAGGACAAACTTCGGAGTCAATGATGCAGCAGGAACCTGCCAAAGTTGCCAGCCATGTCAACCCTAAATCGTTCGAACAAGATGTGTGGAAAGTAGTACAGAAGCCACGACGTACTAAAAAGGGCGGCAAGGAAAAACCGGTCAGTGGAGACCAACCAGGCAGTGGAGGGGTTACCGTCAAAATTTTGACCGGAGAATTAGAGAGAGAAGACGGAGGCAAAGAGAAGGTGCAGACCGTTTTCCGGCAAACCAACGCCGGTTCTCGCTTTGGCGTGCTTGCCGAGGAGACTGAGGGGACAGAGGGTGACACATTGGCGGCTAGGTCTGAGGCTGTAGCCGTTGAAGCTGCCGTGCACAGAGGGGAGCCATCTCCTGCTGACGTTAATCATGCAAAGGGAAAGAGAAGTGAGGGGTCAAGGAAAAAGGGAAAGCAACAGAGTATGGAAGGGGAAAAGGAGAATCAAGCGTATGGAAGGAGAGAACATCGGAGAGAGAAAAGACCTAGGGATTTGGGGAAGAAGGGGGCTCAAGGTGAAATTTTGAGGTTGACTTATGGGGGAGAAAAAGGGGAGGCTAACAGAGATGACGAGATCAACGTACGGGGGGAGGATATCATTAGTCCATTGGAGATTGACACATCTACTCATGAGGTGGGCCCAATCCATAGTCTCCCTCCTGACCCTAATGATCCCATTAAACCAGTTGGGCTTAATGGAAAATTTTGGAATGGGCCCGAGGGTGACTTGGACTGCGAGATGGGCCATGAGGATTTCTCAGATGCTATTGAGGAAGCCTTGATGCCGGACACTCAGTGCGACTTGGGCCATTAATTGGTCCTAGAGTTTGGTTTTTTTGTTTTTTTTTTTTTTTTTTTTTTGCAATCTTTTTTATTATTTATTAGCCCATGACTAATATTGTAGCCTGGAACTGTAGGGGTGCCTGCAGCAGCGATTTTGCTCATCAAATTCGCCTTCTTTGTAGGAATTCTAACCCATGTCTTGTCTTTCTATCAGAAACCAAGAGTGCGTCTGTGGCCCACTTCCGGGCGTTGGAGAAACTTGGTTTTGATGGTTTGCATCTTGTGCCTAGTATTGGAAGATCGGCTGGTCTTGCTGTGGCTTGGAAGAAAGATAGAATTTCTGTATCGGTGCTCAATTCTGATAGGCAGTTCATTCATTTATCATGCTCTGTTTCTGGGATGCCGTTGTTCTTACTTACAGCTGTATACTCTGTTCCAATCTCATGTCTAAAGGGACGTCTTTGGGCTGATCTATTTCGTCTTTCTACTGAATCCTCCAATCCGTGGGCTGTCATAGGTGATTTTAATGACATCCTTCACGTTGATGAAAGAAGTGGAGGCGCTGATGCTAACTTGTTTAGGATGCGGTTGTTCCATGATCGAATATTTGCGTGTGGTTTGTCGGACATGGGATTTTGCGGGCCCAAATTCACTTGGCGTGGACCGAAAAATGGGAATCATTTGCGCCTATTTGAGCGACTTGACCGTGCCCTGGCCAACACTAATTTTCTCTCTTGCTTCTCTGAATGCTACCTTCAGGTTCTGCCTCGCACTACTTTCTCTGATCATAACCCCTTATGCTTATGCTTTGGGAATAATTCTGGATTACAGGCAGGTGGAAAACCTTTTAGATTTGAGGCTATGTGGCTAACTCATGATAATTATGGTGAATTTTTGTCTAACAATTGGCCTGCTGAGGATGAGATTAATTCAGCTCTCTCTCGCTTTAAGGATTCTGTGGAGATCTGGAATAAAGATATTTTCGGGTTTGTTGAGAAGAAAATACATATCATTATGAGACGTCTAGGCGGCATCCAAAAATCCAGGAACTATCCTCATTCTCCCTTTCTCTGTAACTTAGAGAAGGAGTTGCAGGTTGACCTCCATAGATTATTGAAGCTAGAAGAGATCAAATGGTTTCAAAAGTCTAGAAGTGAGTGGATCTCTAAGGGGGACCGGAACACTAGATACTACCATCTTAAATCAAAGATGAGACGTCGACGGAATAGAATTACCTCCCTCAAGAGTTTGGAAGGATCATGGGTGAGCAATGAATCTGATCTAAAGCACATGGTTGTCTGCTACTTTAAGTCGATGTACCTAGATGATTCTCATAGTCCGAGTAATCTCTCTACTCTGTCTAGTTTTCCCAGCATAGACAGGGCAACGGCAGGGAATATGGCTAGCATTCCTTCGGATGATGAAATTAAGCAGGCTGTGTTTTCTATGGGGAACTACAAAGCCCCCGGAATTGATGGGTTTCCCCCTATCTTCTACAAGAATAATTGGGCGACTGTGGGCCCTTCTCTTTGTGCTTTTGTGAAAAAAGTCTTCCAAGGCTCTATCTCGGTGGAAGAGTCTAATAAGACTCTTATTGCTCTGATTCCTAAGAGGAATAACCCCGAATTGGTTACTCACTTCAGGCCTATCTCTCTTTGTACGGTGCACTACAAATGTGTAGCTAAAATTATTACGCATCGGCTTAAAGGGGTGATAAATGAACTAGTTTCTCCATTCCAAGCTAGCTTTATTCAGGGAAGGCATATTCAAGATAATATTATTATTGGCCAAGAACTTCTCCACATAATGAGCAGGAATCGGAGCAGGAGAGGTCTCATGGCTATGAAAATTGATTTAGAGAAGGCTTATGATAGAATCCGTTGGGAGTTTCTTCAGCAAGTTCTGATTGAGGCCGGGTTTGAGGATGATTTTATACATCTCATTATTCATTGTGTCTCTTCGGTTTCCTTTAATGTGATTTGGAATGGAAGTCAGACTGAATTCTTCTGCCCACAAAGAGGTCTTCGCCAAGGGGATCCGATTTCACCACTGCTATTTGTTCTATGTATGGACAAACTTTCACATGTGATTTGTGATGCGGTCGATGATGGCAGCTGGAAACCAATGGCCACGTCCAAGCAGGGTCCAAAAGTGTCCCACTTGATGTTTGCTGATGATTTACTTTTATTCGGCGTGGCCACTGAAGCCCAGGCAGCTTGTATGATGGATTGTTTAGATGTCTTTTCTAAGGCTTCTGGTGCAAAGGTTAACCCCACTAAATCCTCTATTTTCTTCTCCCCGAAGGTCTCCAACCTCTCCAAGCAGATAATAAAGGATGTAACCCATATGAAGGTCTCCTCAGATATTGGTAAGTATCTTGGGTTTCCCCTCTCCCGTAACAGGAGGAAGAAAGACACCTTTAATTATATCATTGAGCGTGTTCGGAACAAGCTGTCAGCATGGAAAGTGAATTGCCTCTCCACTGCAGGGCGTATTACCATAGCTAAATCAGTCTTAAGCTCCATCCCCTTGTACCCTATGCAAGTTGCAAGAATCCCTAGGAGCATATGTCTTCAAGTTGAGAGATTACAGAGAAACTTTATTTGGGGCCATGACGAGTCTCAACATAAATTCCACCCGGTGGGGTGGGATTCCATTACTAGACCTAAAGATTTTGGAGGTCTTGGTCTCAGGAGACTATCTTCTTTTAACCAAGCATGTGGAGCCAAACTGGCTTGGAAATTAGTCGTTGGGGCAAAGGGATTGTGGGCCGATGTTCTTCAGAGTCGCTACATGTTGAGGGACGATGACTCTTTGTTGACATCCCGTCCAGGGGACTCTACTCTTTGGCGTTTTATAGCTTCTCATCGGGAAATTGTTGACAAGGGGGCCAAATGGCAAATTAGAAATGGTCGAACGGTGAAATTTTTTACTGATGCTTGGCTACTCCAGGGATTTTACATTAGTGATTTTTGCAATAGACCTTTGTCTCCGGAGGAGATCAACTCACATGTTGCAGACTGGGTTAGTAATGGATCGTGGGATTTTTCCCGGCTTGATGGATGTGTGTTACCCTCTATTATCCAGAAACTTATGGCTGTTCTTCCTCCTAGGGCGGGGTCCGGTAATGACTTGTTAGTCTGGGGTGCCTCTAATGACGGTGTTTTCTCTATCAGAAGCACTTATTTTATGATTGAACCAAATCCTCCTCAGACTAGTTTTCCCCTATCCAAGGTTATTTGGAGTTGGAAAGGTGCTGAAAGAATTAAAGTCTTCATGTGGATGGCTTCATTAAATAGACTGCCTACTAATGTTAGAAGAAGCTACTGGGCTCCGACTTCAGCCCTCTGTACTACCTGCAATGCTGCTGCAGAGGATACTCTTCACATCCTTAGAGATTGCCCCTTTGCTTCCCGGATGTGGACGTCGTTAATTTCCCCACGATTCGTATCCGCATTCTTCTCTGCAGGGCTTAGCGATTGGTTTGCTTTGAATCTCAAGAATAGTCTGGGCAGAAATATGGGTTCTAGCTGGCATATTATTTTTGGTGTTGGAGTTTGGAAACTCTGGAATTGGAGGAATTTGTCTATCTTTGAGACTGGCTTTGTTAGACCCCCTAACCCAGCGACAATTATTATGTCTTCCTGGAGGAGCTTTGCTATGTTTCCGGAGTTGATCTGTACTGTTACTGCCTCTTCTCGGACTGTTCTTCCGTCTGTATGTTGGTGCCGTCCTCCAGAGAACTGGGCCAAATTAAATGTTGATGGTGCAGTTTCTTTAAGGACGTCCCTAGCCGGGTGTGGTGGTGTGGTCCGAAACCATCATGGGGAGTGGATTGCTGGGTTTGCTAAAAGTATCGGAGTGTGTAATTCTTACATGGCGGAAGAATGGGCGATATATGAGGGGTTGAATTCTGCTTGGGATCTTGGTCTCCGGAAGGTGGTAGTGGAGTCTGATGCTGGTGATTTGGTCACTAACCTTTTAAACCTTGACTCTAGCACTGGAAGTCTTTTGGCCATCCGTATTAAGGAATTGCTAGCTAGGGAGTGGACAGTGGTTCTTTGTCATGTCAATAGAGAGTGTAATCGGATTGCTGATGCTCTTGCCAAGATTGGCTTATCAAAATCGGTGATCCTTGGTGAGTGCCCTATGTTCTTGAGGGAATGGGTTGATTGTGAGTGCTTGGGATTAATTTCCCCTATGTTGTAAGTCCAGTCTTTTATTTTGGCTTCGGCCTTCTTTATTATCCAAAAAAAAAAAAAAAAAAAAAAATATCGGTGTATATATATCCTCTCACTTTATTTATTTCCTTCAGGCCAGCCAGATCATCACAACACTTTATACTCCATCAGTTTCCATTAGTCACTTGGCCATTTACACGACACTGGCCCTTCTCCATCATTTAATTTAAATAACTATTTGGGCCCTCAGGCATACACTCATTTGTTATCCTCCAGCCCAATATATATATATATATATACAGGGACGGAGGCACACTAGGGCCTATGGGTGCAAGTGAACCCATAAAAAATTTAAAATATATATATAATGTGAGGGAATATTGTCAGTTCTTGCTGGGTGGTATAACTGGTCAGCATTTTGGTCTTCAAAACTGAGGACCCCGATTCGAATCTAAGCTGAGGTAATAGTCATTCTTTTTTTCTCCTCTTTTTTTTTTTAAATGTTCTCTTAATATTAACCCAATCCGCCAGCCCCAAATCGATACCCAGTCTCCTAGCCCTAGGTTCGTTTTGCTTCCTCAGTCGATCCTCAGTCCGCTACTCAATCGATCCGTCTCAAACTCTCAATCGATCCTGTGTTTCCTGGCTCACTCGATCCGTCTCAATCGATCCTCAGTCCGCCACTTTTTTTGCTTCCTACATCAATCGAGAGACAATCGATCCTCAGTCCACCACTCGATCGGTGTTTCGTTTTGCTTCCTGGTTCGTTTTGGCTCAATCAATCCTAGGTACTTCCGCAATTTGACCCACCAGCTGCTTTTTATTTTTTGATTTCCTTGATCGCTCTCTCTAGCTACTTCCGCAAGTGAATCCCTACCCCAAATAATCTATCATAAATTGAGACTGATATAATATTTTGTGTGTTTAGCCTTCCTTGGCAAGGTCTAAAGGCTGCAACAAAGAAGCAGAAGTATGATAAAATATGTGAAAAGAAATTGTCAACCCCCATTGAGGTGAATGTCTTGCTTTCCCCACCTTCTTCACTCTTTTATTCTTTTTGTTTTGGTGCTGTATTGAATTCTTAATCATACGACTTATTTTGATTCTTATTTTCCAAAGGTCCTAGCAAATCTCATCCTGTAGAGTTTGCTTCATACTTTCACTATTGCCACTCTTTCACTTTTGACCAACGGCCTGATTATAGATTCTTGAAGCGCGTATTTCGAGAACTATTTAATCGAGAAGGTACTTATTCTGCTCATTATTTGAATAGAATAAAACCATATAATTTACTGAGTTGTGCTAAGATAACGTTTGAGTTGTAGTCTTTGCTTAATGAGAACTATTATAGCCTATTTTGATCAGGAAGTCTTAGCTAGCTTGTGCTGATTCATAAGATAGAAGACACATACACAACCTACAGCTAGGGAATGCATATGAATATTTGCTATCCTAACCTCAAAAACCCTAAAAGATCTGTCTATATATATGTATAAAAAGTGCATAATTAAAGTCTTATTTCTCATGCATAAAAGAGATTATTTAAGTTTTATAGGGAACGCATGATACAGATAATATATAATACTGCCATGAGCTTTAAGTGAAGAACAAGTAGGCCATTGTCGTTGGTTTATTAAGCCAGCAAGTAATTCTGGTCTTCCTCCTCTTCTTGAATCTATATATCCGTCCAACAACTGCTTTTGTCATTTTTATGTGTTCTAGATTGATTGATTCATACGACATATATATAGTGAATAATTATCCAGAATTAATCCATGTGTTGGTTGGGTTAGTTGAAATTGAATGAATTATATGAATGAAGAACAAAGTGACAATGCATATAATAATTCATCATTAATCTTATTGACTAATGTTAAAGCTAGCTTGCTGCAGTCACTTGAATTGCCAATATGCTGAACAATGCACCCATAAATTCTATATCCTGGCTCCGTCCCTGTATATATATATATCTAACACACTTTAATATTCAACCCAAGGACCTCTCATGCGCATGTATACTCTGGACAAGAGCAGCTCACTCTTCCCTCAGCTATGTTTCCGCCGCATCATCCCTCTCTCATTCTCCTTTCAACACCTCACCCACTCATGCAACCCGCCACATCACTTCCCTCACGCACCAATTAATTAATTCAGCTCCCTCATTCATTAACCATTCGGCCAACACACTCCCTCATATTTTCTTTTGCTCATTTCGGTTCTGCACACAAAAGAAACAGAGCGAGCGAGGGAGAAACTGAGATGAACCGAAGAGGATTCAGAGGTGGAAGAGAAGTGGAAAACCTCACATGCAAGCTTGAATTTAGAGTGAGGTAAGTTCCTTAACCACTCTTCCATCATTATTTCTTTGGTCTGGGATGTTTTGGGGAGGAAGATGATGATTTCAAATCTGACTTTGGATTGAGAAAAAGGGAGAAATCATGGGTGGAACTTTGAAATGTGATGTCTATGGTTCTGCATGTTAGTTTTTTTTTACTGGTTGGGTGGATGAAATAGTAGAGTTTGGGGAGAAGGATGAATAACCACGGATTAAATGAATGATAAGGGAAGATTAAAGCTTCATTGAATTGAATATATCATTGCATGAGCTTTATTTTACCTCTGTAGAGGAGTCTGAAAACAAGGGATGATTTTCGGGTTTTTTACAAGAGTTAAATGTTGATTTTTTATCTGAAATTTTTACAGGAGAAAGTAGATTTCTTAAGGTTTAAAATAAGCTTTGGTTCACCTAAAACGGAGGTCTACAACTCCAGTTATGATTTTTTGAAGTTGAGCTGAAAAAAACTGGAAATTTCTGATATGCTTCAGAACAGCAAAATGGCGTGGCATTTCGAACTAACAAAAAAAAAATCTTTAAAATGTGAAATTTTCCAGTTAAATAGTAGACACATAGAAGTTTAATTTGATAGGTAATTCGTCGAATTCCGATAAATATTGAAGGAGTTATGGTTTCTCAAAGATTGGTTATAAAATCTGAAGAATTTCTGGATATGTTTATGTTTCTGAATTTTGGAAATTTTTCTTAGTCATAAATCAACTTGGTGGCTTTAATTAATAGGCTTATCAAAGATTAAGTAGAAATTGGAATCACTCCATTTGGAGTTATATGGGTTGAGTTATGAATTTTCCAAATTCTCAAAAAAGTTGAAGGCTGAATTTTTTATAAGTCTTAAAAAGTCATATAAGTTATTAATTATGTTAAACCTTTAAAGTAAAGGTTTCTTTGGATAAAATGCAAGGTGAAATGGCTGAGATGTTAGTTATCTATAGTAAATAGTATCTAATTAAATAAGTCTCAATGAGTATACATCCCTAGTCATAAGGATATTCAAAGACAAGTACTTTTGGGGCTGAGTCTAGAAAAGTTGAATTAATAATTATGATTGAATTGGTTAGTGACCCACCTCTATATGTAAATGTTAATTATAGGACTTGATAATCGCCGTGCCTGAAGGACAAGCGTAGCGATAAGAATCTGGTGGAAGGGGTTTTGTCGGTAAGACCAACAGGTAGTAACTTTAATCTCACATTCTTTACATAGCTATATATGTTTGTGTATGCCA
Organism: Acacia crassicarpa; assembly: GCA_034222035.1. Classification (NCBI taxonomy): domain Eukaryota; kingdom Viridiplantae; phylum Streptophyta; class Magnoliopsida; order Fabales; family Fabaceae; genus Acacia; species Acacia crassicarpa. The sequence goes on along the minus strand of JAWXYG010000009.1, from coordinate 5,007,367 downwards.
TATTTGTATGTCCCGCCTGTATGGGGCCAGCACCACTCGTGGCTCGATTGAGCGGAAGGGCCGACCATGGGGCCAGCTTCCCGGTGGCTAGGCAGGTCCTAATGCATTCAGTATTTTGGTATTGAATTGCCAAAATGAATTTCCTTGTGCCAAGGTATTTGAAATCATTTTATGATTTACTTGTATTACAAACTGCATTGGTATGTAATACTTGTCGTTTGAATCGGAACTGAATCTGAATGTTTTATATGCTGTGTGGACTACTTTGTTTGGTTGAATTTACATGTATTGCATATGCTAGAATTTGAGATTAACCTGTTATTCTGGGACTCATTCATTTGAATCTCAGAGCCTTCTATAAATCCAGGATATGGGCAAATTGGTAGGCAAGATGGAAGAGGCAAGGCGTAGATATTATTTGATCTTGAGAAGAAGGTGGAGTTGATGATCTGAAATTGAACTCAAAATTACTTGAATGGCAGCCCAACCAACGCGAGGGTGGGGATCATCCAGTGAGATATCCACCACTCTCTCAGTTTGCTCACATATCTTCTCCTGTGTGGCATCCATAGGGAAATATAGAAGACTATAAGAAGACATTATTAAACACATACTCCTTAATGAAAAGTAAGTGATTGGAATATTACGACTTTCTTAAACAAAAGTAACTCCTCAAAATTAAAGCGATGAGTGAAAGGATCAAATTACAGGGGCACACGCTTTTGCAATTAAAGAAAAGGCAATAACTCCCGCATGACGAGTCTTCCAATCTTCTGAATTCAAATATTGTGGAATCATCTCAATTCCAAAGGGAAGTAACAATTCTTCATCTGAACCAGAGGAAACCTCATGTAGTAAGAACTTTCCCTGTTCGTGACTCCCCAAGAGGCCCCTATCTTCTCTCGATTCAGCGTTCGTATCATACCAGTGAGGAACATCTTCAACACGAAACATCAAGCGCACACATTTCTCCAATACTCTGCGTTTAGACTCCTTAGATATTTCCCGAACAAAGCTTCTAACACCGTTCAATTTCTGTCGTTGGAGTGTCATAATAATTTCAATCGCCCTGCACGTGATAAAATTGTCATCTGCACTCTCAACAATTTCGAATATGCAGGTCAGCACAGGATGAAGTGACTTGTTAACATTGTGAGCATTATGCTTAGCAAATACCCCCAAATCCGTGATTCTTGTTTCCAAGTATCGATTTGACCTCCATTGCGAAATGCTAGTTGGAGCCAAACAAACACTATTAGTAATGGGAGCTCAATGTCACCGTCAAGACTCACACTACAAAAAAAAAAGGTCAATTTGTAGCAGTTTTTTAGTAGCGGTTAAAATAAACCGCTACAAATATACACATTTGTAGCGGTTTATACCGAAACCGTTACAAATTTGTGGCGGTATGACCCGCGCCAAGTGGCGCGCTAGTTCATGAACGACATTTGTAGCGGTTATCATAAACTAACCGCTACAAAATATGGCACCAAGTTGACGCCAAATTTGTGGCGGTTATTTTGTAGCAGTTTAGTTATACAAAACGCCACAACTGGCGCCTCATGGCGCGCCATTTAGTAGTGGTTTATTTGTTTCAATTTATATCAAAAATCCGCTACAGAATGCCAAAAGATTGAACTTTTGTAACGGTTATAGAAAACTGCTACAAGTTTTCAGTTTTTAGCGGTTTTTTTAGTTAAACCGCTACAAATGTGATATTTTGAAAATTATTTATTTTTAACCAATGAATTTTTGTAGAGGTTTTGCAACTGCTACAAAACAGAAAAAACCGCTACAAACGTAAACCGCTACAAAAACCGTCGCATCAACCGCTACAAAGTGTATAATAGTGAAACTTAAATATTTTGAATTCCGCCAACGTTCATTAATTTGTAACGGTTTTTAGTATAACCGCTACAAAATGTGATATTTTTTATTTTTTTATTTTTTTAAAAAATACCAAGGAATTTTTGTAGCCGTTTTGTAACCATTACAAAATGTAAAAAAACCGCTACAAACGTAAACCGCTACAAAAACTGTCGCATCAGCCGCTACAAAGTGTATAATACTAAAATTTGAATATTTCAAATCCCGCCAACGTTCATTAATTTGTAACAGTTTTTAATATAACCGCTGCAAAATGTGATATTTTTAAATTTTTTTATTTTTTAAAAAAATACCAAGGGACTTTTGTAGCGGTTTTGCAACAGTTACAAAACGTAAACCGCTACAAAAACTGTTGCATCAACCGCTATAAAGTGTGTAATATTGAAATTTGAATATTTCGAATTCCGCCAACGTTCATTAATTTGTAACGGTTTTTAATATAACCGTTATAAAATGTGATATTTTTAAATTTTTTATTTTTAAAAAAATAGCAAGGAATTTTTGTAACAGTTTTGTAACCGTTACAAAATGTAAAAAAAACCGCTACAAATGTAAACCGCTACAAAAACTGTCGCATCAACCGCTACAAAGTGTGTAATATTGAAATTTGAATATTTCAAATGCCACCAACGTTCATTAATTTGTAGCAGTTTTTAGAATAACCGCTACAAAATGTGATATTTTAAAAAAATTTATTTTTTAAAAAATACCAAGAAATTTTTGTAGCGGTTTTATAACCGCTACAAAACGGGAAAAAAACCGCTACAAACATTAAACCACTACAAAAACAGTCACATCAACCGCTATAAACGTTGTTATGCATATCCCTATAAATACCCTCACCACACCTTATTTCACACACTCTCAATCATTTCTTCCCACTCCTTCTCTCTCATTTTCTCTCATTTCTTCCTACTCCTTACAAATTCTTTGTTTTTAATGTTTTATTTTTTCCTTGTTATAATATTAATACTAATTTTTTTCTTATCTAGAACTTTAAGAATATTTCCTCAATTTTCCTTCTATCATCATCAACATTCTTTCCATAATCAAATACTACCATCTAATAGACAACATAACTTTTTTGCTCAGAGGTGGACAACACAATAATCCCTTATTATCAACATATACTCAATATTATACATACATAATATTTATATTTATCTAACTTGAGTTAATCATTTTTTTAAATATTAACTATTATCATTTAATTTGTCACTTAAATAATAAAAATATTCAACAAAATATTATAATAATGGACTCAAATTATGATGATTTTTTTTTATTTTGTAATATTACAACCGCTACAAATTTTAATTCAAATTTAGTTTGAATATTTGGCGCAATTTATGAAATTTTATCTAATATTTGTAGCGGTTGTATTTGGCGCATTTTTTTGGAAATTCATCATCTTGTAGCGGTAACTCAAAACCGCTACTAATTCAGTAGCAATTTTATTACATGAAAAACCGCTACAAAACATCTTGTTTCGGTGTATTTTGTAGCGGTTCTTTAAACCGCTACTAATATTCTTTGTAGCAGTTTTTAGCGGTCAAAACCGTTACAAATACGTAATTTCAACCATTACAAAATGTCTTTTTTTTTTTTTTTGTAGTGTCTTTTTTTTTTTGGTCAGATTTTTTTTTTTTCAACCATTACAAAATGTCTTTTTTTTTTTGTAGTGTCAAAAGTGTTTTCAGGCTTATCAAGTTTGATGAGGCATCAAATGTCAAAGCCTGGATATTGACATTGGGAGAATTGAATAGATCCAAGAATCTGACGTAAAGAGACCAATAGTTATCTTTAAAAAATTCGCGCGCTTGTTTCTCGGGCAAACACGGCAACACCCTGAGTGCTGTTTCTTGCCTCGTTTCGAAGTTCGCACGAATAGCCTGTAGAAGATTATCAAGAAGTTGGCGCCATCCCTCGGTTTCAAAGATCCTGGCGACTATTTCAGATAAATTAGGTAATGATTCGTGGTGGTCGTCGGAAACTTGAAGAAGCAGATAGTTGAGACGGGAGATGGAGTCTTCTTCAACTCTTGGCGGGTCTTGGCGCCTTCTCAGAGCTTCTTGACTCGTCTCAGGGGGAGGATCATCATCATCAGCTGGCACTTCTTTGCCTTCTCTACTGGGGGGCTTGTCTGCATCTACTTGTTCCTCTCGCCTAAGGCGACGTGGAGGAGGCTTCGGTAGAGACGTTGGCCCTAACGGGCGCTTACTACCGGAAGTGGATGTCATTAATGTGTAGGGAAGTTGGCTGAGTTGGAGAGTAATGAGAAACGAAGAAGCGAAGGTATTGAAGGTTTTGAATGTAAGGCTGAAGATGCTGGGATTGGATTCTAATGCACGCGTCTTAAATTCCGTTAGGACGGTTCGTCAGTGTTTCTCTTTGGCCTTTCCCTCTTTCTCTCGTTCCTATTGGTCAAGGCGGCTTTTGAACGATGCACTTGCTGTTAAACCAGTTTAACCGCTTAATTCCTTACGAATTCGTTTTAATGCCAGGCGATTTTTATGCCGGTAATTGCACATTTGGTTACTAAAATCTTTTTGGACCCAAAATGCATTAAGTAATAATTTTGTCTTAGAAGTACACCCAAGAGCAATGTTGTCTTGAAAATTTTTTGAGTTCAATTTTAAAGTAACAATGTTACCCTCCTCCACTAACAGTTAAGACTGACATTGTTAGCCCACACTCAAATGTGATACCCTCACACTCAAGTGCGTGAAACGTTTTTTTTTTTTTTGGCACTGTGCACATTCAACAATGAGTGTGCAAAATGTACATTGGAGTGCACACTCAAATGAGTGTGCTTGAGTGTGCACAGTGCAAAAATAATAATAATAATAACACTCACACTCGAGTGTACACAATTCACATGTAAGTATGGGCAAACGGCATCGTTAGTGGAAGGGCTACGTTTTTAGACTTCTCAGACAAAATTGAACCTAAAAAAACTTTTAAGACAATATTGTTCTTA